>CAWUFW010004803.1:0-1461776 GCA_963921515.1 Calotriton arnoldi
TTCACACACAGTTGCACAGAATCACAATCTCAACTTAAATAAGTGACCTTTGCTTTGATTGTTCAGCAGAGAGGCCAGGGTTGGATGGCCAAGTTTTCTGAACACCTTTTTGACCCACTGACAGGCACTGTGAGAAATTGACACAGCCTTCAGCCTTTGCTCTAAAGCTCTCAATGGTGGCCCGTTAAAAATGCCTGAACGCGACTCGGTTCAAAGTATGCACTGTACAAGAAATATGCTACACAACAAAGAACAGAAATAAAGCATCCTGGAAATAGTGGGCACTCTTAAGGAATGCAAGATTAAGTAAAACATGTGAAACATAAACAAAAACTATATCACTGACATGGAATACCTTAATGTTTTATACATTCATTGTTCAGAAATCAGTAATTTCCCAGTTGTGGATGGGTGGATTGGTGGATGCATGCATGCAGGTATGTATGTATGTATGGATGGATGGATAATTGGTGATGTGGATGGATGGGTGGGGGAGTGAATAAATGTGTTTGAGGAGGATGGATGGATGAATGGGCAAATATGCTGATGGGTGAATGAATGGATGTGTAGGCTATGGGTCGATGGATGAGGTTGTGGGGCGAATAGAGGGGTGCAGTAAGGAAGGGGTGGATGAATTGGCTAGAAGAATAAAGAAACCGCCATTGCCATAATTATGCAGCACACGCTGCAGGATGACACAATTCGTGGTCCTGTTCATAGCACACAAAATAAAGTCACATGCAAACTGAGAATAAGACTGTTAGCACACAAGCAGCGGTGCACCCAACAATCTGCAGCTGAATTCAAATCACCCACAGTGAAAAGCCCCTGTGTGGGGATTTAAAAAGAGACAAACTGATACGATCAGTACAAAGTATTCCATGTCAATTTAACGCATATTACACATTTTCCGGTAGTAAGGAATGCAAATATACTGTGTTGTCTTGTCATTACCACCGAAATATTGACACTAATTATTTTTGAGTTATGCTAAGCCTTTGTCAAACCAGTTTATGAGACTTGTTCGGTCAGAACACTCATTAGCATGTGCTGCTCATCCATATTTTGTTTTTATAACAGAACATCTTTTACCATGTGAATTGAGCAAACATTTTACGTCGCATATACATGTTCAGCCTGCAACAACGATAGAGAACACCACATTTTGCGATTGAACTATAGCCTTCATGTCTCGCACATTTAAAAACACAGCCTTTGGACTGTGGACACATGTCACACATCTGCTCACCAACACAAAGTGTTGGGCAAAGAACGTCACTGCTGCTTAAAGCAATGAAAGCAAAGTGACTTTCTGTAACACGCTATGTTAAGGCACAAGGCCTACGACAAACAAAAACTCCCATTGGGCTCACCGTAGCTGACTGCCTGTGGCCTCTGTATATGGATGTCTCTTGCAGGCACAATAAACAATAATTATACTGTAAAACCACCTTCTTCGTTCAAGCGAGCTGTGTGGTTTACATCACGTAGGTTTGTGTGCCCCCGTCTAACTGTCATTAATATTCATGAGGTGGACAGATCGCAACCTTTTCTGAAAAAAACAGAACCCTTTGAGGATCAATAGCTCTGAGCATCTCTCGCACTTCAGAGGGAGAAGGAACGCAGCACAATGCAAACATTGAGTAACTTGTCTCCTCTCTGCATCAGGACCACGGTTTGTATGATATGTTTTGTAGCGCTTTGAAGCAGATATTGCGGCCCTGAAGTGCTGTTCCTTGGCACCTGGAGGGGTGTGTGCATGCATGTGTGGCCGAGAAGGGTGCTTGTTGGTGTGACGTGTGTGTAAAGTGGAGGACACTGTCAGAGGACGGTGATGGTTGGCATTGATGGACTTTGTATGGCAGGACCAAGCCTAGCGCCATGAAACCCTTAGGGATGTACAAGCACTTTGCAAATAACCAATAACAGCATAAAAACGGATACACCACACCCTGTCCATGGCTTCAAAAGAGCCTCTACCGTTTAATAAAAAGTGTAAGTAAAAAAATGACATGTTGGATGGGGTGGCGCAGATCCTTTAGCCCACAGTGTGCCCCCAAAGTGCCTCTCCCCCCTCCACACCATTGTTCATGTGGCGCATAGTCTAAATTCACCCTGGCTTCATGGTGCTGTGGCTTGGCTGGTCCTCATTCATGTTATTCCCACGCTTCCGTTACAGGCTGGAGACTGAACCTTCCTGGGGTTGTATGTTTAGGGTGTGCTGGTTCGTCTACATGCATGTCAACGTGCTGATGTGTTTAGAGCGCGCCGGCCCGTGTGCAGACCGGACTGGGACTGCAATGGCTGATATGTTATATGACAGTCAGAGAGAGGCTAAATCCGCTGCCATCGGGATGTTATAGCGTCGTTAAACCGCAGCACAGTGTGCGGCATGGGCGGGAGTCCTTTGTTAGGTGGGGCTCGGATGAAAGGGTGAGTGGTCACGAGGGATGGGGGTCGCACGGGGAGGGGGGGTTAAATAATAAAAAAAAACAATTAAATAAAACTTAACTTACCTTTCCCGGGTCCCGCGTTTTCTGAGCTCCAGCTCCGGCTCCTGCTTTCCTGCCTCCGCAGGAACAAGAAGCAGGCAGCCTCCCTCCCCTCCCCTTAGCCAATCACAATGCTGCAATGGCAGCGTTGTGATTGGTGAGGCACAGTGGAGAGCGCACCAGCCGGTCTCCTGTTGGGAGGCCATTTTCTCTATGTAGGCTGCATGCAGCCTACATAGAGAAAAAGGGAGAGTGCGCATGACTGGGTTGGTGGGCCCTGGGGCCGACCAAACAGTCAGGGCCCATCACATTGGGCAAGCCACTCCCCACCTGCCCTCGAGCAGGACCGCCCACCCGCCCCCAACCATGCACTCCAGGCACTTCTGCTTTGTCGCAGTGCGAGAAGCAGAAACATAAAATGGTAGTTTTACCATTTTATGTTTCTGCTTCTCGCACTGCGAGAAAGTAGTGGGGCGACGTCCCCACGCCCCTATGGAGGAGCCGCCACTGTATATATATATATATATATATATATATATATATATATATATATATATATATATATATATATATATATATATATATATATATATGTATATATATATATGCACACAAAGACACTCCAGCTAGGATCCCTGGCCCATGGTAGGTGGTGCGGAGGAGTCGGTGGAGCCGCTCGACAATATTACCACACAATAAAAAGGAAGATGTCCGTGCTCTCAGGAAGTGCCAAAGTGAAGTTTATTGCACCAGGTAACGCATTTCGACAGAACAAGCTGTCTTGGTCACACAAGGTTCAGCAGGAAATGTTCCGATACATACTCTCATGTGGCCACAAAAACGGACTACAGCACATGTTGAATAACACAGTGTTACTGTGGCGGCCATTTTAGAGTGGTACATTTGCAATATAACCATAACTTATAAAACATCATTATTTCAAAATATTTGCGTCAAATTACTGTTGTTATACACATAGTGCAATGAAAAATTGCTATGCAGTACAATATGTGAGTGCCATATAGGTATAATATCAAAATGTTGCACACGAACATAGGCATTTCATCGGTACTCCAATATTGTTTGTTAACATTTGGCAGCCATAGTGGAAGGGCATACCTACACATGGTATCTGGGTACAAAATTGGTATTACAGTGTAGACTGATAATAACCAAGGGGGTCCCAAGAATAATTTAATGCAAAGGGAAGATGAATTCATCTCACTATTTATGTATATGTAAACGACATAGTGCCTGATAAGTATGATAATTAGCAAATAGTTATATATATACAAGAGAGTGTGCATCTGTGGATACAGATACATACTAATGCATGGATCATGAATAACGCCATAGTGGCTTGATTAGATCAGAGTGTGCATCTGTGAATACAGATACATACTAATGCATGGATCATGAAGCCAGTGATTCCGACACTGATATCTCCATAGCTACAACCAGCTCGACATCAGAAATAATCATCACCTCTAAAATGGCCGCCACAGTAACACTGTGTTATTCAGCATGTGCTGTAGTCCGTTTTTTGTGGCCACATGAGAGTATGTATCGGAACATTTCCTGCTGAACCTTTTGTGACCAAGACAGCTTATTCTGTCGAAACGTTACCTGGTGCAATAAACTTCACTTTGGCACTTCCTGAGAGCACGGACATCTTCCTTTTTATTGTGTGGTTATATATATATATATGTATGTATGTATGTATATATATATATATATATATATATATATATATATATATATATATATATATATATATTCACTGAAAAAACCATAGGTTTTAGGGGCGTTATAGTTACAAATTAGCATTTAAAAAACCTTTGAAATTCACTGAAAAAACCATAGGTTTTAGGGACAGTTATAGTTAGTTGGACATTGCACTCGTACAAAACCCGTGAAATTCCCCGTTATAGTTAGTTCAGCTAACTATAACTCGCGCCCGCAATGCACTGCTGATGACGTCACATATTACATCACTCATGACATGGTCAGTGACATCACTGATGACATCACTGATGACATCTCAAATGACATCACTGATGACATCATCCAGTGACTGTGTGTTTCTGTAAAGTTTAAATATTTTTTATATATATAGGGAAAGGCGTATTGAAGAATGAGTGGGTGTATAAGTGTCTGTATGGATGATTTAGTAGGTGCGTGACTAATTCTATAAGTGAGTGATTAAACGTATCTTACTGAATGCATGGGTTAGTGACTAAACTGGGTGAATGTCTGTATCTGTCTGTTGCTGTGTAAGTGGCTGCATGGGTTTGTGAATAGCTACATGAGTGTCTATAAGAGTTATTGATTTGTTGTCTGAGTATCTGTATGGGTGCCTGAGTGTTTGTGTGGATGGGGTGTGTGCGACTGTGCATAGATGTGTGAGTGGGTGATTCACTGGGTGGATGGTTTCAAGAGTGCATCTGTGATAGACTGTATGGGTGGGTAAGTGTGTGTAAGAGTGTGTTAGTGAGTGAATGTATGTCCCAGTGGTACATGTGTGAGTAACTACATATGTGAAAGGCAGTATATATGTGTGTTGGAGTATATAAATAGCTATAAGCGAGAGTGAGTGATTGTGATAGTGGCTGTATGGATGAGTGTGTGCTTGTATCAGTGATTGTATAAGAGCGTAACAATGTGCTAGTATTTGTATGATTAAGTGAGCTGGTGTGTGTATAACTGTATAGGTGAGTAAATGGCAGTGTGTTTAATTATTTGCATGACTGACTAGGTGTGTGAGTACCTCTATGGATGAGTGGCGGTGTTTGAGTGTCTATATAGGAGTAAGAGTGCATATGATAGTCCTGTATTTAGTGACCATAAGTATGAGTGACTGTACGGGTGAGTGAGTGGATGTGTGTGTGTAGACCTAAGAATCAGTGAGTGGGTATGTAGTTATTGGTGTTGGAGTGTCTATGGTTTTGCGAATGGCAGTCTGTAATTTAGATTGGGTGTATCAAAGGTTATATTAGGGTGTGAAGAGCTGCATCAGATTATCACGTGGATGATGTAATCAGTGATGTCATTTGAGATGTCATCAGTGATGTCATCAGTGATGTCACTGACCATGTCATGAGTGATGTAATATGTGACGTCATCAGCAGTGCATTGCGGGGCGTGAGTTATAGTTAGCTGAACTAACTATAACGGGGAATTTCACGGGTTTTGTACGAGTGCAATGTCCAACTAACTATAACTGTCCCTAAAACCTATGGTTTTTTCAGTGAATTTCAAAGGTTTTTTAAATGCTAATTTGTAACTATAACGTCCCTAAAACCTATGGTTTTTTCAGTGAATTTCAAAGGTTTTTAAATGCTAATTTGTAACTATAACATGTCTGAAACCTACGGTTTTTTCAGTGAATTTCAAAGGTTTTGTAAATGACAATTTTTAAATGTATTAATTGTTATATAAATTTTTTTCATACTGATTTCGAAATTTTTTAGAAAACATTTTTTTTACATATTTTATTTTTTAAATTACATTGTAATTATATTATACATTACAAAAAATACTTTCTCAGAATGAATTACTTTAGTTTAAATACTTTGCACATAGGCAATAGACTTTTAAGTACAGTAGTTACAGTTGTTGCAATGGGCAACACATTTTCAAACACAATGCAACATTCAGCTCAATGTGAATTTCTAGTTAAATGCAATTAGTTACTTTATGGATTACTTTTCTAACCACAGGACTGGATCCTAGATTCAGTCCTGGGACATCTCCTGTAAACAGTTGAGTAAAAGCGTTTTGGTTACAGTCGTGATTTTTAAGGAATATTATTGTACTTTAAAAGTTGACACGTAGAAACTTTTTCTCATAGAATGACCAATGTTATCCTATGGAAGGAAATTCACTTAGGAGGTAAAAACTGTTATCGATACTTTTTGTTACTCAGTGTTGGATCCTGGATCCAGCACTGGTGCATCTCCTGTAAACAGTTGAAAGAATGCGTTTAAGTCATACAGGCGATTTTTAAGGAATATTTGTAGTTTGTGAAAATCGACACTGAAACTTTTCTGCTGAAAACCAGACAAAGGATTCCTATGGAAGAAAATATAAGTTACTGGTAAGTACGGTTAAAATTACTTTTCAGGGTCAGTGCTTGGCTAAAAGATGCAGCACTGGGTTCTCTCCTGATAACAGGTGAGTAAATTGGAATTCGTACTTTGGTTGATTTTAGAGGAATATTATAAAGTTCCAAAACTCCACACTTAGAAGAATTTCCAAGTGAAACCAGTCAATGTTAGCCTATGAAGGAAATTCAAGTTACCGGTAAGTACGGTTAAAATTAATTTTGAGGATCAGTACTGGGCTGAAAGATGCAGCACTGAGGTCTCTCCTGATAACAGGTGAGTAAATCAGAATTCCGATTTCGGCTGATTTTAGAGGAATATTTTAAAGTTCCAAAAATCAACACTTAGAATTTTTACATTACAAAAAATACTTTCTCAGAATGAATTACTTTAGTTTAAATACTTTGCACATAGGCAATAGACTTTTAAGTACAGTAGTTACAGTTGTTGCAATGGGCAACACATTTTCAAACACAATGCAACATTCAGCTCAATGTGAATTTCTAGTTAAATGCAATTAGTTACTTTATGGATTACTTTTCTAACCACAGGACTGGATCCTAGATTCAGTCCTGGGACATCTCCTGTAAACAGTTGAGTAAAAGCGTTTTGGTTACAGTCGTGATTTTTAAGGAATATTATTGTACTTTAAAAGTTGACACTTAGAAACTTTTTCTCATAGAATGACCAATGTTATCCTATGGAAGGAAATTCACTTAGGAGGTAAAAACTGTTATCGATACTTTTTGTTACTCAGTGTTGGATCCTGGATCCAGCACTGGTGCATCTCCTGTAAACAGTTGAAAGAATGCGTTTAAGTCATACAGGCGATTTTTAAGGAATATTTGTAGTTTGTGAAAATCGACACTGAAACTTTTCTGCTGAAAACCAGACAAAGGATTCCTATGGAAGAAAATATAAGTTACTGGTAAGTACGGTTAAAATTACTTTTCAGGGTCAGTGCTGGGCTAAAAGATGCAGCACTGGGTTCTCTCCTGATAACAGGTGAGTAAATTGGAATTCGTACTTTGGTTGATTTTAGAGGAATATTATAAAGTTCCAAAACTCCACACTTAGAAGAATTTCCAAGTGAAACCAGTCAATGTTAGCCTATGAAGGAAATTCAAGTTACCGGTAAGTACGGTTAAAATTAATTTTGAGGATCAGTACTGGGCTGAAAGATGCAGCACTGAGGTCTCTCCTGATAACAGGTGAGTAAATCAGAATTCGGATTTCGGCTGATTTTAGAGGAATATTTTAAAGTTCCAAAAATCAACACTTAGAAGAATTTCCAATTGAAACCAGTCAATGTTAGCCTATGGAAGGAAATTCAAGTTACTGGTAAGTACGGTTAAAATTACTTTTCAGGACCAGTACTGGGCTGAAAGATACAGCACTGAGGTCTCTCCTTATAACAGGTGAGTAAATCGGAATTCGTATTTCGGCTGATTTTAGAGGAATATTTGCACAATGGTGAAGGGAGGGGCGGGGCCTGAGGTGACATCTGTGCAAACGCGCCCAGTGGCGCGTTTTAAGTTGGGGGATTAAGTCGCCTTGAATCCTGAGGGTCCCTAGGGGCCAACTAGCCCACCAGGAACCTCCAATATGCGCCAGGGGCTGCGTTGCAGAGACGTGTAGAGAGGCCACACCCCTTTTACACCTCTCTGCAACGCAGCTCTGTGGCGCTTTCTGGATGTACCTGTTGGGCTAGTTGGCCCTCAGGGACCCTCAGGATTAAAGGGGATTTAATTCCCCATCTTAAAACGCGCCACGGGGCCTGTTTGCACACATGTCACCTGAAGCCCCGCCCCTCCCTTCACCACTGTGCAAACGCGCCCGTGGCGCGTTTTAAGTTGGGGGATTAAGTCCCCTTGAATCCTGAGGGTCCCGGAGTCCAACTAGCCCACCATATACCTCCAAAGCGCCACAGAGCTGCGTTGCAGAGAGGTGTAAAAGGGGTGTGGCCTCTCTACACGTCTCTGCAAGGCAGCCCCTGGCGCATACTGGAGGTTCCTGGTGGGCTAGTTGGCCCCAGGACCCCCAGTATTCAAGGGGAATTTGTTCCCTCTCTGCAAACGCGCCAGGGGTGCGTTTGCAGAGTGGTGAAGGAAGGGGCGGGGCCTGCGGGCCCGATCGTTTTTTTCCTTTTTTTGTCCCCTGAAGGGAGGCTGTGTGGCCCCCTTCCTTTTTTTCTTTTTGGGCCCTGGGGACCCCATCCCCCAGGGCCTTACCCCTTTTAATTTTTCAAAAAAAACGGGAAGGGGGCCGCGTGGCCCCCTTCCCTGGGCCTGTATTGGCCCGGGGACCCCATCCCCGGGGCATGGCCTCTATATTTATTATTTTGAGGGGGCAGCGTGGCCCCCTCCTCTGGCCATTTTAAGGCCCCGGGGACCCCATCCCCCGGGCCGGCCTTTCCATTTAAAAAAAAAAAAAACATTCTCTTTTTTTGGGGAGGGGCCGCGTGGCCCCCTCCCGAGCCACTACTTGCCCCGGGGACCCCATCCCCGGGGCTGGCTCCTCTCCGTTGGGGACTGTGGGGGTCCCCAATCCCCCACAGTCCCGCCGGCTCCCCACGTCCCTTGGGAGCCGGCATTGCTAGTTCCACATGGGGAGCAGCTGACATGCTGCTCCCCATGTGGAAAGCAATCGCTTTGGATATTGGAAGAGAGAGCAGGTTTCCCTGCTCTCTCTTCCAATATCCAAAGCAGTTTGCTATGGCAGGACGGGGCCGCGAGGCTCCGTCCCTGCCATAGCAAACTACAGTGTCCCGGGGTAGGCACCCGGGACACTGCAGGAGCCGGCCCTGGGGGTGGTGGTCCCCAGGGCCATCAAGGGCTCCAGGAGGGGGCCGCGCGGCCCCCTCCCATTCAGTACACAGCCCCGGGGAGGTGGTGGTCCCCGGGGCTCTGGGGTCCGTAACGGACCCCCATATTAAAATGTTTAGTGCCCCGGGAGGTGGCGGTCCCCGAGGCATGTGGGGGCTGGAGCCCCCACACTGGTTTTATTTTTAATTAAAAAAAGCCCCGGGAGGTGGTGGTCCCGGGGCTGCGGGGAGGCTCAGAGCCCTCCCGCACCATTTTTCAAAAAGCCCCGGGGGTGGCAGTCCTCGGGGCTTGAGGGCCCTTGAGGCCCCCACACATTAAATTATCCCCCCACCATGCCCCCGGGACTTGGGCCACCCGAGGCCAGTTAGCATCGAAGCGCGGGAGACCGCGCTCGATTCTCGGCAGGATTCGCGCACCCTGAGCGCATCCTGCCGATTTTTAAAGGGGTCCTTGTGGGACCCCTGGGCAAACCTAGGGGTCAGGGTGTTTCTACCCTGCCCCTTTGTGCGCTTTGCGCACTTAGTTTCTGTCCCTCGGTTCTACCGAGGGACAAAATGGCTGCCAACATTTCCTGAATCGGAATGTTGACAGCCAGCTGACAGCCAATTAACATGCAGCTCGTGATCGGGACGGTGCGCGGAGGGTGCGCTGAGGGTACGCGGACCCTACTCGGCCATAGATATCACTAACTTTTTACTTTTCATTTTCTCAGCAACTACTGAACGGATTTACACCATTTAACAAAAGGGTTCTTTCTGAACCAAGAACTACCTCTTTGCCAAATTTGGTGTAATTCCGTTCAGCAGTTCGGGCTGTAGCCGTGTCTAAAGTTTCCTATGGAAAAGTGCATGGGGAAAACGCGTTTTGGGACCCCCCTTTTTCTCGGCCCCCGCTTGACGAATCCCCCGAGACTTTCAGGGTAGGAGCGGACCGGAGCGGGCCACAAAGTTTGAAAATTTCGCGAAGATACGTCAACCGGCAAGAGAGTTATTTCAAATAGAATGTCGCGGATTTCCTATGGATAATAGGTTGTAACTATAACTATCTACTGGCGACCGCCAGTAGATAATATATATATATATATATATATATATATATATACATTTTTTTTTTTTAAAGGTGCAGAAATGAGGGACAAATTAACGACACTCCCTAAAAAATCCTCCTTATTTTACAGATAATTGCTTACCCATACATAAAGTATTTGGGAATACACGACGAACATAAGGAGGAGTCTAAAAGGTTTCAACTATACCACCATGTGAGTTTAATCTTTTGGACCAATCACTTGCGAGGTGATGGATATAAGATCAGTTTGTAGTGGGAAGAGAGACACATAAGTAGTGTGTTTGACACCAAAGACACTTTCTACACCTTAAATCCTGTTATGATGCGTTATTATGAAAAATCATTCCTTTTGAATGATGGTAGGACATGACATGTGGTCATGAACTAGAATGACTGGAAGAATGGTGGTAAGGTTTAGAATGAATTAGGGGGTGGAATGAGGTGATATGAAAAATGGAAAACCCTGGGGCACCAATGGGAAGCTCAGTGAACTGAAGGATATAGTGGAGTGGTGCTCATGAGTACATGAGCAGAGACTCACTGGTCTGATTATAATTGTTTTATGTCTTTTGAATAGGTATTATTTCTTGAAATTGTAGGGGAGAACTATTTCATCCTGAAGAAGGTGGCTCTAAATATTGAGATTGCACTGAAACGTGTTGATGCAAAACTTTAAACTCAATCTAAAAGGCATTGAGTGATACAGTTGATATCAATGAATTACAGATACCCTGTACTATAGACAATGACCAAATAGATTAGTAATGCAAGACAAAAGTGTTTGTCTACTGTATTCTCCCGGTTTCTGTTTGTATATGTGTATCTCTTATAACCAGTAGTTTCTTTTTAACAGTTGTGTACTTAAAGCGAAATGTGACTGTCCACTGTATTCTTTTTATTTCTGTTCGTATTCTCGCCCATGCACTTAGAGAATTAATTGCTTTTTTAACTGTATGTGAATAAGATTTGTAATTGTTACAATTTGGATTTTAAATATTTTTATAATTGCTTACAAAAAATCTTCTTATTCAGCATAGACACTGTTTTTTTATAAATAAAGAAAGAACTGTACAGTCACGGGGTCCTACCTTGATGTCTCCAGGGAAACATACGGTATGATGAGTGAAAATGTGAGTAGAGTATGAATTGGTTATAAGATCTATTGAATTATATCCAAAGGGAGTTTTCTATGTGACTGGGTAGTCTAATTGTGGTACCCTCTCCCTTTGGATAGTGGGGTCCCTCTCTATTTTTACAGATATTCAAATCAAATCCAGATTGCAGTTTTCTTATTGTATTCTCAAAGAAATTTGACAAATCATTACAAAGATTTAAAGAGGGTTTACCCATATTATTACAGGAATTAGGTTGTAGGAAGAGATTTACGATGCAAAAATCTCCTGTGGCTCATTATTAGATTTATTAATCTCCAAGGAGAAGTTTGACTGGGCAGCTTTATTGCCTTCCTGTATAATTTAAGAGCAACTTTTTATGCAATATTATCTTCTTCCCTGTAACCTCTTCTCCATTTCCATTCTAGATCTTTACATCGCTTCTTTTCCAGACCCAACTACACCGGAAACCAGGGGGCAGTATTTATTTTTCTATGGGTGATCCGATATACAGCAGGGACTAGTATAGTAATGGAATGATCCAACCATGAGAAAACGCCTTGAGCGTCAACATCCATGTCGCCTGTTAAGATAGGTAGAGAACTTTACAGATTGTGAGTTTCATTCGTTCGATTCTACTTCTCTGTACCCTGGTCGACGTCAGTTATTGCTTCTAAATTAGCTTTAAGATCTTCCCAAATAAAATATAATCTATCCAGGGTAATTCCACTAAAACGTCTACTCTTAGGGTATGTTGATAAGTGGAAATTAGGTCTAGTATGTATCCTGCTACATATGTGGCGATTGGATTACTTGTTTTAAATTTAAAGCCAAATTGACACTTAGTGTTGGAAGCCGGAGTCCCCGTCCCGCACCACTGTCACTAAATGCGAGACCCGGGACTCCTCCCTCAACGTTAGGCCAAGTAAGGACACCGTTTGAGATAGCCCCGCTCACCCCTTAGTAGCTTGGCACGAGCAGCCAGGCCTATCTCCAAGGCACGAGTGTACAGTATGTGCAACCACGCTCACAGCAACCCACTGGTGACACCTCAAATGGACTCCACACGAGTTTGATAAAACGAGTATAAACTTTATGTAAAAAGATATACGATCAGACCACACAATACATAAGCCAACATATAATAAAGGGTAATATTCGTTCCGGCTGATTGGTAGGTTCTAATCCCAACCACCGCTTTCAAAATGCTATGCTGGTCGTAATGCTAGAATCACACACGTTGCAATGGACAAACAATAGTGCGTTGCGTAACGATACCATCCTGGGCTGGGCACAGGAGAAATAATACAATGCGTAACGATACACCCCGGTACCTGCAATGGTAGAAACAATGCAATGCGTACCGCTACAATCATGTACTGCGCAACAAAGGAATAATGCAATGCGTCACACCCCAATCACGTACTTTGCAATGAAGAAATAATGCAATGCGCCCTGCTACAATCATGTACTTTGCAATGAAGGAATAATGCAATGCGTAGCTACAATCATGTACTTTGCAATGAAGAAAAAATGCAATGCGTAGCGCTACAATCGTGTACTTCGTTATGCAGAAATAATGTCAGGCGTCCCAAGACAGTCCGGCAGTTCATTAGCAGCAATAAGGACAGTCAGCCTCTTTGATAACAGTTGCCCCTCCACACGTATCAACGATGACACAAAGTACAGCTTCTCACTCTGGCTCCAGTATTGCCACTCCTGAACGCAGTACGGGCCCCATTCTGAGCGGAAGCAAAGGCTCACGCTGGCTGAAGGTCTGAGAGGCCGAGAGAGTGTCCCTCCGAGCCCGTGCCCAGCCCATGCAGTGAACTACGTTACCTGGGGGCGCGACCCCACTCTCCTCTCCTCCTTCAGCGAACTGGGCCTTCCGTGTAGAACTTTCTCAATGGGCCTCTGCGGCTCGGCCTGGCAGCTCAGCTCCTCCAGGCTGCCGGTCCTGGCCGCGACTGTTAGGAAGGTCTCAGGCAGCCGCAGGGCACACGTACCCCACGTCCCTGAGATTACGTTACTCCGGGTGCACTTCACCACAGCACCCTCCGGGTCTCCTCTGGCACGAAGCCACACACACAACGCTGATGGGACTTCACGTCGACTCCGAGTGCACGCTCACCAGGCACTCCTTCCTGCGGTCTCAGTTAGCACCAAGACCCGCACACCACGTTGCAGAGACTCACTTTCTTCCGGTGCAGACGATGATCAGCCAATCACCTCCACAGTCCCAGGTTGCACCAAAGCACGCACACTGCTTCACTGAGACTTACTCCAACTCCGGTGCCCCGATATCCAGGCGCTCTTCACCAATGCCTTCGGCCGCACCCCGACACGCTCACCGTGTCCGAGCCTCACTTCTCCTCCGGTGCACTCGACGACCAGGCGCTCTTCACCAGCGCCTCCGGTGCACCACGACATGCAGCCTGCGTGTCCGAGACTCACTCCACTTCCGATGCACACGTTGACCAGGCGCTCCTCACCAACGCCTCCTGTGCACCACGACACGCACCCTGCGCGTCCGAGACTCCCTTCACCTCCGATGCACCCGCTGACCAGGCGCTCTTCACCAGTGCCTGTGGTGCACCACGACAAGCACCCTGTGCATCTGAGTCTCACGTCACCTTCGATGCACACGCTGACCAGGCGCTCTTCACCAACGCCTGCGGTGAACCACGACACGCACCCAGCACGTCCGAGACTCACTTCACCTTCAATGCACACGTTGACCAGGCGCTCTTCACCAACGCCTCCTGTGCACCACGACACGCACCCAGCGCGTCCGAGTCTCACTTCTCCTCCGTGTGTTCAAGATCACAAGGCACACCTTCTGCGGGTCTCAAGCTGCCACAACACGCGCCCACCGCGTCGCTTGAAACTTCTCCGGAAACTTTTATGTTCCTGTGTTTCCAAACAGGGAGCCAGGTCACCTCGGGCCCTTGGGGGGTAACAAGACACAGAACAAAGCACAGTCTTCTTCAAGCAGGGGGACCCAGCGAACCAAGCACCGTCCCAACAGCCTCTTCCTTGTTTAGAACAGCAAACTGCAGACCAGCCCCAGATCACGAAGCAAGGGTTGGTCCTTCCACAGCAGTCTCTTCAGTTGTTCCTTCTTTGAAGTTCGTTGTGCTCAGGGGTCCCTGACCACTTCCTAAATCAGTTCTGGGTGTCTCCCTCCCAGTGTCACCTTTCTCCCTTTGATACTGGGGGTCCGGATCGTTAATCACTCAGCAGGAGATGGGTCAATTGTTTTATAGCCGCAACCTAGGCCTCTTCACCTCCCGGTGCTTTTCCTCGCCTGCTCTCCAGCTGCAGGTCAGCCTGGTGCCATCTCAACCCCTCCCTGGGTCAAGACCTCCCCCGACTCCTTTCCCCTCTCAGATCCAGACAGTCAATCCACATTCAGCAGAGACACACAGAAATGCTTAAAGCAGAAAACTCAGCCACTTTCTAAAAGTGTGGCTTCTGAGCACACAGTGATAAAACCACTTTCATAGAAAGATGTGTTATGCCGATGTGAGTTCATACACCTCAGTATATGTCCTGCCTTTTACTTACACTGCACCCCGCCCAGGGGCTACCCGAGACCTACCACAGGGGTGCCCACTGTGTACGCAAAAGGGAAAGTAAGGCCTGACAAGTGGTTACACTTGTCAGGACAACATGCTAACTTAGCAAACTGCGCGCAGGCCCTACACTGCAGGCCTGAGTTCCCTTCTCCTCGCACCTTTGCATTACTAGCCCTGGCACACACAGTGCACATCACTAGGGACTTTACTAGTAAGGCAACATACCAATCATGGCCAACCAATTACCATTACACTTTACACAGGGAACACTTGTACTTTGACACTGATCAGCAGTGGCAAAGTACCCAAAGCATCTAAATTGGCAACTCTATGTCAGGAAAACGGTCTAGGGGTAAAGCAAAGGTTTAGGGAACTTTAGCCAAAAGGCCAAGTCCTACACAACCCCTCCCAGCCAAAAGCCAGGGTAGACCAATCATTACCTTGATGGACTTCCCGGCTTCAGGTGATAGAACCAGGACGCAGGTGCTCTACCACAGGGACACTCTCCTGTTCCACGCCTTCCTGACCCCAGGGGGTCTTCTTGATCACTACTCTCTGAGCCAACAATGCTGTTCCATGGATTCCTCCCAGCCAGGGGGACCCCTCCAGGGGTGCTGAACCCATGCCAACCCCACCCTGGAGTGGTACCCTGGGAAGGCCCATCGGTCAGGATACTTCCTTCAGTCATCCTGCCCTCCAGGCTAAAAGTGGGTTTACCCTGGTCACTTCTAGGGGACCCAGCCCCACTGGCTGGACACTGTCCCATGGGTGTTCCCACAGGGAAACACAACCCTCTTTTATCCTTCCATTTATTTTTCTGGGCCTGCCACTTAGGAATGGCACCCCCAAACTTCAGGACGGCAGGAGCTCAGGCTACAGACTCCCCACGCCCTCCTGATGCTGGGTGTCCTTCCTCACACCTCTGGCAAGTAGGCACTAGGCCTCCACCCGGGGGCTCTCCTACAGCCCCCCCAGTTTCCTGGGTGGTGCTGCTGATCCCTGGGGGTGCTGCTTACTCTTCCTCCCCCTCTTTTGAGACAAGGGGCTAGCCAACAATCCCTCCAAACTACTCTGGGATCTCCGTGCGCCACTTGGCCCTTCTTCCCTCTCTGGGGCCTTTCCAGGCCCCTGGACCCATGACCAGGGGTCCGGTTCTCGTGCAGGCTCCCGGGAATCAAGGAGCCCACACCTTAACCCGGGGTGGCGCAATCCTGGAAAATAATTTCTGAGCCTAGGCTCCCCTGGGGCCAAATTGGACAACCCCTTCAAATCATTTACCATGCTAACCACTACCCAATCTTCCAGTGCACACTTGTACTCATCCACACTTGGCACTGGCTGTGCGCTGCCACCATTCGAACTGGACTCTACTTGTTTACCCTTAATGTCCAGTTCCCTCATGCTTAACTCATGAGCGAAGAGAACCCGTTTCTCTTCCAACGCGAGAGCGTTCCTGCTCTCCTCTGCGTGAGTTTTAAGTCTTAACACCTCCAACTCATGCAGTCTGACCCTTTGGTTTTCCTCCAACTCCTCTGGTGAAAAACTCCTCCCTGAATGGCTACTACCAGCCCCTGCGGCTGGTCCCTCCACTGGCAAATCCTGTGGACCAAATCCATTCCCTGGGTCATCCTCATCCACCTCAACATTACCCGTCTCCTGAGCCTCTTTGGCTTCCCACCAGGCCCTCAAGGCCACTTGCAGCTCCTCCTTCTTGGCGCTACCCTTCATGAGACATCCCAAAGCTCTGCAGAATTTCCTCAACTGATCAACCTTGTAGGTCAACAATGCCTCCATGTTAAACTCTAATTCTGCAGCCGCAGCCTCACCGGCTATCTGGCTCCCCTCCTGAGACATGATGTGTGATTTAAAGGTTACTCAACAATCGAACCAACAATTCAAAACAATATGTTGTTGCGTCGTGGTCTGCGATCAATTTATGAGGTACACCAATTACTGTGAGTGGTTTTGCACACACGCGTTTCAATTACGTTAGGATCGTATTCCACCACTCTGCCGCCAAATGTTGGAAGCCGGAGTCCCCGTCTTGCACCACTGTCACTAAATGCGAGACCCGGGACTCCTCCCTCAACGTTAGGCCAAGTAAGGACACCGTTTGAGATAGCCCCGCTCACCCCCTTAGTAGCTTGGCACGAGCAGCCAGGCCTATCTCCAAGGCACGAGTGTACAGTATGTGCAACCACGCTCACAGCAACCCACTGGTGACACCACAAATGGACTCCACACGAGTTTGATAAAACGAGTATAAACTTTATGTAAAAAGATATACGATCAGACCACACAATACATAAGCCAACATATAATAAAGGGTAATATTCGTTCCGGCTGGTTGGTAGGTTCAAATCCCAACCACCGCTTTCAAAATGCTATCCTGGTCGTAATGCTAGAATCACACATGTTGCAATGGACAAACAATAGTGCGTTGCGTAACGATACCATCCTGGGCTGGGCACAGGAGAAATAATACAATGCGTAACGATACACCCCGGTACCTGCAATGGTAGAAATAATGCAATGCGTACCGCCACAATCATGTACTGCACAATGAAGGAATAATGCAATGCGTCACACCCCAATCACGTACTTTGCAATAAAGAAATAATGCAATGCGCACCGGTACAATCATGTACTTTGCAATAAAGGAATAATGCAATGCGTAGCTACAATCATGTACTTTGCAATGAAGAAATAATGCAATCATGTACTTTGCAATGAAGGAATAATGCAATGCGTAGCTACAATCATGTACTTTGCAATGAATAAAAAATGCAATGCAGGCCGCTACAATCCTGTACTTTGCAAGGGAGAAATAATGCAATGCGTAGCGCTACAATCGTGTACTTCGTTATGCAGAAATAATGTCAGGCGTCCTAAGCCAGTCCGGCAGTTCGTTAGCAGCAATATTGGCAATGTGTATTACGACAGTCAGCCTCTTCGATAACAGTTGCCCCTCCACACGTATCAACGATGACACAAAGTACAGCTTCTCACACTGGCCCCAGTACTGCCACTCCTGAACGCAGTACGAGCCCCACTCTGAGCCGAAGCAAAGGCTCACGCTGCCAGAAGGTCTGAGAGGCCGAGAGAGTGTCCCTCCGAGCCCGCGCCCCGCCCAGGCAGTGATCCACGTTACCTGGGGGCTCTACCCCACTCTCCTCTCCTCCTTCAGCGAACTGGGCCTTCCGTGTAGAACTTTCTCAATGGGCCTCAGCGGCTCGGCCTGGCAGCTCAGCTCCTCCGGGCTGCCGGTCCGGGCCGTGACTGTTAGGAAGGTCTCAGGCGGCCGCAGGGCACACGTACCCCACGCCCCTGAGATTACGTTACTCTGGGTGCACTTCACCACAGCACCCTCCGGGTCTCCTCTGGCATGAAGCCACACACACAACGCTGATGGGACTTCACGTCGACTCCGAGTGCACGCTCACCAGGCACTCCTTCCTGCGGTCTCAGTTGGCACCAAGACCCGCAC
The DNA here is from genome assembly GCA_963921515.1 of Calotriton arnoldi. Lineage (NCBI taxonomy): Eukaryota > Metazoa > Chordata > Amphibia > Caudata > Salamandridae > Calotriton > Calotriton arnoldi. The sequence goes on from CAWUFW010004803.1 coordinate 18,666, forward strand.
ACCACGTTGCAGTGACTCACTTTCTTCCGGTGCACACGATGATCAGCCGATCACCTCCACAGTCCCAGGTTGCACCAAAGCACGCACACTGCTTCACTGAGACTTACTCCAACTCCGGTGCCCCGATATCCAGGTGCTCTTCACCAACGCCTTCGGCCGCACCCCGACACGCTCACCGTGTCCGAGCCTCACTTCTCCTCCGGTGCACTCGACGACCAGGTGCTCTTCACCAGCGCCTCCGGTGCACCACGACACGCACTCTGCGCGTCCGAGACTCACTCCACTTCCGATGCACACGTTGACCAGGCGCTCCTCACCAACGCCTCCTGTGCACCACGACACGCACCCTGCGCGTCCGAGACTCCCTTCACCTCCGATGCACCCGCTGACCAGGCGCTCTTCACCAGCGCCTGTGGTGCACCACGACACGCACTCTGCGCGTCCGAGTCTCACGTCACCTTCGATGTCCCAACAGCCTCTTCCTTGGTTAGAACAGCAAACTGCAGACCAGCCCCAGATCACGAAGCAAGGGTTGGTCCTTCCCCAGCAGTCTCTTCAGTTGTTCCTTCCTTAGCAGAGGTTCCTCTTGACCACAAAATGGGTCCAAGCCTTTTCAGTCTCAATCCATTTCTATTCCATTCCCTGCGTTCAGGGGTCTCAGCTCTCCTAGTTATACCCCTAAACGTCTTTGAAGTTCGTTGTGCTCAGGGGTCCCTGACCCCTGCCTAAATCAGTTCTGGGTGTCTCCCTCCCAGTGTCACCTTTCTCCCTTTGATACTGGGGGTCTGGATCCTTAATCACTCAGCAGGAGATGGGTCAATTGTTTTATAGCCGCAACCCAGGCCTCTTCACCTCCCGGTGCTTTTCCTCGCCTGCTCTCCAGCTGCAGGTCAGCCTGGTGCCATCTCAACCCCTCCCTGGGTCAAGACCTCCCCCGGCTCCTCTCCCCTCTCAGATCCAGACAGTCAATCCACATTCAGCAGAGACACACAGAAATGCTTAAAGCATAAAACTCAGCCACTTTCTAAAAGTGTGGCTTCTGAACACACAGTGATAAAACCACTTTCATAGAAAGATGTGTTATGCCGCTGTGAGTTCATACATACTAAACTTCACCTCTCCATTTTAAACTTATGGGAAACTAGGCTAACAAACACAGGGCCTGATTCACAGAACTAACTTACGTCAAAAACGTAAAGTTAGTACTTTTGGTATTCACAGAATACACTTACTCATTTGGTATTCACAGAATGAACTTACTCATTTCGGTATTCACAGAAGTTAGTAGTCCTAACTTTAGGACTCCTAAATGCCTTCTGTGAATACCGAAAGTCTTAAAGTTAGGATTTTTCTCAGTTTAGGAGTCCTAAAGTTAGGAGTCCTAACTTTACTACTCCTAAACTGAGAAAAATCCTAACTTTAAGACTTTCGGTATTCACAGAAGGCATTTAGGAGTCCTAAAGTTAGGACTACTAACTTCTGTGAATACCGAAATGAGTAAGTTCATTCTGTGAATACCAAAATGAGTAAGTGTATTCTGTGAATTCCAAAAAGTACTAACTTTACGTTTTTGACGTAAGTTAGTTCTGTGAATCAGGCCCCAAATACCCAGCCTCCCCCATTCTGTTCTATGGGCAGAATGGCCTTTCACCAGTGAAAAATGAAATGGAGCGTTTTCCACTGTCAGGACATAACACACACCTCAGTATATGTCCTGCCTTTTACTTACACTGCACCCCGCCCAGGGGCTACCCGGGACCTACCACAGGGGTGCCCACTGTGTATGCAAAAGGGAAAGTAAGGCCTGACAAGTGGTTACACTTGTCAGGACAACATGCTAACTTAGCAAACTGAGCGCAGGCCCTACACTGCAGGCCTGAGTTCCCTTCTCCGCGCACCTTTGCATTACTAGCCCTGGCACACACAGTGCACATCACTAGGGACTTTACAAGTAAGGCAATATACCAATCATGGCCAACCAATTACCATTATACTTTACAGAGGGAACACTTGTACTTTGACACTGATCAGCAGTGGCAAAGTACCCAAAGCATCTAAATTGGCAACTCTATGTCAGGAAAACGGTCTAGGGGGAAAGCAAAAAGTTTAGGGAACTTTAGCCAAAAAGGCCAAGTCCTACACTTAGCATCATCCGTATCATCTAGATGAATGTTAAAATCACCCAGCACTGTGAATGTAGTGTATTGGACACAGTGCTGGGCAATAACTTCACCAAATCAATCGACAAAGTTAGAAGCCAATCCGAGAGGTCTATAAATGAAAGCTCCTGAAAAGGAACTGTGGCGTGAGGTTTTAAGATTAAATCCAAGACCTTCAGCTCCTGGCAATCCTGTCAGGGTGAAAGTGCAGCTCTGAAGGCTCTTACGAAAAATAATAGCTAAGGATCAAGGAAGGAAACACATTGCCAACCATAAAAACCCATGCCTTTTCCCTACCACATCCCATACTCCTGGTCTATTTCAGCAATCTAGTGCTCATTCCCTTTGAGCACATAAATCAGGAACATGTTGATGCCTTGTCACATGTGTCTACATGTCTCTCACTCTTGAGTGTCAATTTTCTCTATTATAAAGTATTCTCAACTTATTGCAGTAGTACTGGTCTCTGTAATTTTATGCTAGGTATTAGCTGCCGGAATCGTCAGCCCTCCCTTGAGCACTGTATGCTAATTTCTCCATGGGCCAGAAGCTCCTGAGCTGCTGAAGACAAAAATCCACAGAGGAGATAAGCTCTGATCCCCACAAGCCTACATTAATTATTTTGCCATCAGCAGCATCTGTGAAAAAAAATTCCTAAACCCTAAATGTACAGAATATGCAGCATCAAACAGCCATTAATACCATTGCTGAGTAATTTGCCAGATGATTCCTCATCACCTCTTGTTCTACCCTGAGTATGTTTCTCTATAAATTGATGCCTACCGGGCTGGACCACAGGATATGTGATGGTATACCCACACTCCCCACATTCTCTCCTGCAGGCAGAAGAGCCACTCTTGTTTGTTGAGTGGAGGTGAGAGGGCATTTGATGCTCCTTATACAGGATTTCATATAGAGTCTCCTATCATTGTGCATGTCACGCAACTCTGCTGCCTTTTATCAAGATGTCCTCCATTGCTTATCATCTAACCTGATACACGACTCTTTTCCTGCAACAACAGGAAGCAAAATGCATGAGCCATGGCTTTTGTTAAAAAATTGTATATATTTGTGAAACGCAATTGGACAAATCCTCCTGCTCCTTCAAACATGTTTTAAATATTTAAATTGGGTTAATTCCCTAGTTACACCTTTTGTACTTCAGGATTAAGGGCAAGGCTGACTTGTAGGTGATGAAAGAGCTCGATTTTGTCAGATTAAACTTTTTCAGAAGCTCTAGAAATGTTTTTGAGGACCCCTTTTGAAATAAGTTGCACAACTTATGCAGTCTCGGTCCTTCTAAGTATGGAATGCATTCCTCTGTAATCCAGAGAAAATTCCGGATTGCTGCAGACCAGTGTAAATGCTGAAGGGACTCATGAGCCCCAAGCCACTTCCCAGTGAATCCCACAACCACAACAGTGACTGCAGAGTTGTGTGAGTTAGCAATGACGGAACCCTTTTGGCTCCTGCTGCACTCCTTAGGACTGTGACGTAAGTATTAGAGCGTGATGAAGTGAATGCAGGTTTAGAATGCTGAGTTTGCGGTTACATGCTAAAGAATAAAGATGTGTTATACTAAGCTCCGTGTGTGGCATAGTCATTAGTGAGTACTAAGGCTGGGGAGGACGCTACAACTGGTGATGAGATAGGGGACAAGTAACCCAAATATAGACAGTGCTCTCCCAGATAGTTTGCCGTGGTCCAGAAAACTACTTGTGTGCAGCCGCAGTCCGTGCAGGTAACAGCGGTGGGGAGGTGGGGCCGCGTGGGGGGAGGGGTTTTGAGGGACGATGCAGAGGGAAAAGTAATTATTTATTTAATTTTCCCTCGGCATCGTCCCTCGAAATCCCCCCCACGCGGCCACACCGCCCCACCGCTGTTACCTGCATGGACCGCGGCTGCTTGTGTGTGCCACGTATACCTCAGTCGAAGTGCAGAATCGACATTTGCCGTATGTGGGGTCAAAGTGCATCTCCAGCAAGTGTGAAGCATTTGACGATAACTAAAGCTTCACTAAGAAGCCTACAAATCGTTGCCCAAGAACCTGCTGAGAAGAGAGGTACCGCACTTCTATACCACTTAAAACCATACATCATATGGAGTGATAACATTAAAGGCGGATACAACCATGTTTTGAAAGAACAGCAAATCGTGATAGCAAATGACAAGATAACACTGCGATAAGAAGTGCTGAGAGGCAGAGATTAACCAGGTGTCAGACAGTACGCCTAAAGGCAAAGCAAGTCAAATACAAGAACCAGTCATCTGCTTACCAGAACTGAGTAATGAGAGTCATCATACTACAACATTGGGTGGAGTGACCCTAGAGGAAGCACCCGGGGTTGTGTTTATGGAGTCATCCATAAACGAAGCGAAACACCGCCAAAGCTTCTGAGAGGTGGCTCAGAACAACTCCAAAGGTCTCCATAAAAGTGAAGGGCTCCAATGGAAACCAAGAGGGAGGTCAAGGTTCCACGGACTGTCCAAGATGACCCAGAGGCCAGCACAGCACAGCACAGCACAGGGCCTTAGAGATGGTATGGAGAAAGCAGGTCCTAGCGAACAGCAGACAGTGTCAAAGAGAACTCCACCCTCAGTGTCACTCAATCTCATAAATGGTCACAATGCCGTCACCTTCCTGAAACCACCACCACCATACGATGCTGCCAAAAAGCAAAATATTGGCAACAGAAGAACTGCTTGGATAGAGACATTTGAGGATTTTATTGATGTGCTAGAAGATGCAGATAACAAATGATTTTCAAATACCTTAAGAATCTTGCTGGTGAAGGTATAAAATAAGTCATAAAGAAAATGCAGCGAGCTGACGAAATTACCTATGTCAAATTAAAGCAGCCTTGAATCTCAAGTTTAATCCAATGCCAAATGTATATTATGAACAATACATTTTCAGTCAAGAATGACAGAAAGTTGGTGAAACCATTGATGAATTTGTTGAGAGACTGGAAACGCTCATCAAATACTGTAAATTCAATTAATTTAATGATGAGGAAGCTATATGTTTAAGAGTTATTGACGGATGCCTGTCAGATTCATTCAGACAACGAATGCTGAGAGAAACTCTTAGTCTAGAGTGAGTTCTCATTGCTGCCAGAGCTGAAAAGCTTGATGATCGACAAGCTACTGACATGGAGGCCGTAGTTGCCCAGAGTGAGTCAGTCACGAACATGAACAGTAAGCCAAAGCACAAGGCAGAGGACACAGAGTGGTCTCCATGGAAAAAGAAGTTGTGTTTCAGGTGTAGATTTTCATTTCCATATGAAGGTAAATGTCTTGCCATTGGGCAAATTTGCAAAGGCTGTGGGAAGGAGAACCATTTTGTAACAGTTTGCAAAGCAGAGGAAAAAGTAAGTGCGTCATGGCGAGAAGACAAAATGACCGCCTGAATGTTCCAGAAGAGACATTCGATGCACTCCACAGTGCCAAACGACCACACCAGTTGAGGCAAACCTACATCAAAGTCGATCGTCATCTAAATCATCGTCAAAAAGTTCTTCAGTATCAATGCCAAGTGAAAGTGAAGAAGATGGTTGTGCAATGTCCATGTTTACCTCAGAGAAATGTGCGCATGTTGGTCTGGCCATATGTACAGAGAGAAATGCAGATCATAGAAAAGTCGACATGAAAAAGCACCAAAGTCATTCAAAGATTGCCCAAAGATTACACTAAAAGTAAACGGTTGCTCAATACCTTTTATTATCAACAGTGGTGCGTCGATAAACATGACTGAGGAGAAATACAGTGCACTATCTCCATTGCCATGACTTACGCCTTTGAAAACTAAACTAAAGTATACATGGGCGGCATCAACACCATTAAACAGTTGGGGCCTGATTCACAGAACTAACTTACGTCAAAAACGTAAAGTTAGTACTTTTTGGAATTCACAGAATACACTTACTCATTTTGGTATTCACAGAATGAACTTACTCATTTCGGTATTCACAGAAGTTAGTAGTCCTAACTTTAGGACTCCTAAATGCCTTCTGTGAATACCGAAAGTCTTAAGTTAGGATTTTTCTCAGTTTAGGAGTAGTAAAATTAGGACTCCTAACTTTAGGACTCCTAAACTGAGAAAAATCCTAACTTTAAGACTTTTCGGTATTCACAGAAGGCATTTAGGAGTCCTAAAGTTAGGACTACTAACTTCTGTGAATACCGAAATGAGTAAGTTCATTCTGTGAATACCAAAATGAGTAAGTGTATTCTGTGAATACCAAAAAGTACTAACTTTACGTTTTTGACGTAAGTTAGTTCTGTGAATCAGGCCCTAATTGTTTCATGGGTTGGGAAAACTCAAGACTATAAAAGTAAAATTACTCATTAATGAGGATATCCGTCCTATTGCTCAAAGACACAGATGAATTACATTTCATTTACAGGAAGCTGTTGAAAAAGAACTTGAATCCTTTCTCAAACATAATATCTTTGAGCGTTCCACTAGTCCGACACCATGGGTTTCTCCCATAGTGGTAGTACCCAAAAAGGACAGTGAAGGAGCTGTACGGATCTGCGTTGATATGCGTCAAGCGAACAAGGCAATTGAAAGAGAACGGCATCCAGGTTCGCACATCGCCGACATGATAACAAAATTAGATGGTACAAAGGTATTCTCTGACCTTGATTTGAATAAAGGATATCATCAGTTGGAACTCGAGGCGAGTTGCAGGTGCGATACAACCTTTTCTACACATATTGCTTTGTTCTGATACAAAAGACTAAGCTTTGGTGTGTCATCAGCTGCAGAGCTGTCTCAAGATGTCATTCTGCGTATCATACAGCCTGCTCTCATGAATGAGTTATAGTGATGACATATTGTTTTTCAAAGCTACACAGAAAGAGCACAATAAAGCTCTCACACAAGTGTGCCGTTTACTTGCAGATGTAGGTTTGACTTTGAATGCCTATAAATGTAAGTTCCAAAACACAAAGCTAAAATTATTTTGCCATATCTTTTCTGATGAGGGTATGACACCCAATCCAGCTAAAGTGCAAGCATTGTCAACTGCAAGCCCCCACAAGATATTTCCATGTTATCTTCATTCTTTTTCATGGCCAGCAACTGTTCTAGATACATACAAGTCTTTGCCACCATGAGTGCTCCATCGAAAGACTTGACGAAAAAGAATGTTTCATTTCATTGGTCACAGGAATGCGAGCAAAATTTCAAGAGAATCAAACAACCTCTTGAGGATGCTACTGAAATGGCATACTTTGAACCAAAGCTTCAGACAGAGGTTGTTGTTGACGCTAGTCCATTCAGGTTAGGCGCAATCCTTGCATAGCACAATGGACACCCAAATGCTCGAAGACATATTGTGGCATATGCGTGCAGAAGTTTGTCCCAAACTGAACATGCTTATTCACAACCTGAAAAATAAAGTTTAGCAGAGGTGTGGGCTTGTGAACATTTCCACGTATTAGTTTATGGAAAGCCTTTGATGCGTGTGACAGTTCATCAAACATTCCAAATGGCAAAGATGCCTCCGTGCATTGAACGTTGGGGTCTACAATTACGAGAATACAACTACAGAATCATGCACCGTCCAGGGAAAGATCAAAACCCTGCCTACTACTTCTCACAAGTGCCTCTACAGTGCAATGGTACCCCTTCCAAGATAGCTAAAGCCTACTTAAATTTCATTGTGAAATCAAGCACACCAGCTGCCATTTCGTTAGAATGAATTGTCGCTGCCACGAGTCAAGATAGTGACATATTAAAATAAAAGACATTATTGCACATCAGTCTTGGAACCAGCACACGCGACCTCTTACCAGTGACAGTGTATACCAGAAGTTTAAAAATATCATAGATGAACTGTCTGTGACGCAAGAAGGTTTTATCCTGAGAGGTTTGATAATTGTTATTCCGGAGAGTCTGAGAACAGATAATTGAAGTGACCCATGCAGGACATTATGGAATCGTTGCCACAAAACGAGTTCTCCGAGACCGAGTCTAGTTGCCTCTGAGGAGGCACCTGACATGAGAGCAGATCTCATAAGAAGAAATAGGTTAATGTTACATCAGTGTGCTACTTCATTGTACACACCTTCATCTTTCGTTGCTTGAAAGGAGGGCAGGTGTACATTTTAAACACCAGCATATTCATTCAAAACAACAACTTGTTTTTATTTAGAGCCTGTTACTACACTTATGTCATTTGAAAATGCTGCAAATAGCAAGTGTTACTGCCACCACATTTAGGGAATGATTACAAATTGGACAGCAGACTGTTCCTGGTTGGATATCTTTGGTGAGGAAGCATTGAGTCCTATTTTACAAGCTGGAAAATCTGGATGGTGAAATCGGTTTATGCTTGTTCTGCTAGTAAGGCCGCACCCGCCCTCTTCTATGGCATTGGGGTGCAAATAATTCTCTACCCTGCCAGATCACATACTCCCTTGGCCCCCGTTTTCCTTGCACTACCCTTCCTCCCACCACACCGCACCAGTTTCCCGCTCTAATTTACCACCTGCTAAGAGAAGCCGGTAAATAGCAGCCTTAGGGGCATATCAGCAAGCGGCAGCGATGGTGTAATAGTCGTTTGTACTTGTCTTTTCTCTCACTTCCTATCCACTTTACTTCCTCTGCTTGCTCTTTCCATATTTCATTTTCACGCCTTCTTTCAGTGTACCATTCACTATATTTCATTCTCTTATTTTCTTGCCTCTTCGATACCTTTTAAAACTTCCTTCCTTTGCGTTGTAAAGGGGGGAGATATGTAGTATCCTGCTGCTCAGCCAGAATGACTGCCTGATGGAATGTTAGTGTTTGGAATGTGTGCGTGCGTGAATCAGTTGGATGAAGGGCTGAGCAGCAGGGAAGCTGCTCCTGGTGGGGCTCCTACTTAGACTCCGACTTTACCTCTCTGTATCTAACTTACCACCTCAATAAATCTACGTGGTAAACTACCTGGCTTGGAGCGTCCTTTCTTCGATACTACATTTTGGTACCAGGAGTGCTGAATTTCTTCAGCCTGAAGAAGCCATCATCCCACGCTCAAGGTAAAGGACTCTCTCCAAATTTAAAAGCTACGCATTTTAAAGTTTACTGGCACCCCGAGCCCCACCAGTGACCTTCCACCGGTCGCCCACAACGTTTCTGTGCCAGTTCCTTTCTGCCTGCTACCTACCTGCTGTCTACTGCCTGCTTCCCTTTACTGCTGCCCTGGATCACTGTTCTGCTACCTGCCAGTTCCTATGTTAATCTCTGCTCAAGTTACTGTGAGCCCAGAACGGGGAAGAAATTCTGAACCAGTACAAGCTCCCTCCAAAAATGTAGTATCGAAGAAAGGACGCTCCAAGCCAGGTAGTTTACCACGTAGATTTATTGAGGTGGTAAGTTAGATACAGAGAGGTAAAGTCGGAGTCTAAGTAGGAGCCCCACCAGGAGCAGCTTCCCTGCTGCTCAGCCCTTCATCCAACTGATTCACGCACGCACACATTCCAAACACTAACATTCCATCAGGCAGTCATTCTGGCTGAGCAGCAGGATACTACAGATAATTATCGCTGGCCGCTCTTAGCGAGAACTTTTTTATCGCCGTCTATCGCTGGCAATTATCGCCATGCTATCGCTGTATCAACAACGCATAGCGCAATGGCGATAATTTTCCAGCGATAGCTGTGTTTTCCATGGAACATCGCTGGTTTTCCAGCGATGTTCCATGGAAAACGGCGATAACCTTGCTGATACGACCCTGTGGTCGTATCAGCATAATCCACCCCCATTGTCAGGTATAGGTAAGTCTGCATTTTTGCAGACATTAGTTTTTGGCGAAAACCATGGTTTTCGCCAAAAACTAACATCTGCAAAAATGTGTGGGCCTCCTTGTAAATATCGCGATGTACATTTCGCGATATTTTACAAGGTAGTCCGTCAGGGGGACGCCCAGTGACGCCCACTTTGCATCTCATTAGAGATGCGAAGTTAGGCGTGCTGGAAACGGGCGCTAAGTCAAGGATACACGCGCTAGCGTGTCCTTGATGATATTGCGATAACATTATCGCCGCTTTTCGCCCGAAAACGGACGCTAAAGCGGCGATAATGTTATCGCCAGCCCTTGTTAATATGCCCCAAAATCCCCTGGGAACTGTGAGTTTTGCCCCGGAAAAAAATAGGTGTGCATAGTTAATCCCCATTCCGTGGCGATTAACTTGTAATAGCGAAATGTATGTGCAGGGATACTGAGTAAATGTTATTTACAGCCAGAGGTAATCCCTCATATACATTTCCAGTACTTCTAACTGGCTCTTAGTGATACTCAGCTTTCTGACCTTGGAAGCATGAAAGGCTTTGTTGGCCTTTCCAGGATTCATACTTGTGATCTCAGAATCTTTCAGCTGTAAGCCTTCCACTCGCTGATCCGTTTAACCTATCTTAAAATTTATATTAAAGCCCGTAACTATTTATATCAGAAAGTAATGTAAATTCATCAGATGGTGTATTTTTCCAACAATGAGTTTCAGACATTCAAACATAGACTTTTGTCTTTAACAAAAGTGTTTAAATAATTGAAAAGCTACATTATTTCTCCTTTAACGCTGCTTACCCTTGTTTGCACATTTAATTAATTATTTTCCATCTGCTACCCTGGCTCTGCAGAAAGCTGCAAAATGTAACAATTGAATTTCGTTACCTCGAAAATCCAGTACTACACCGTAGGCACCGCATATTCATCAAAGAATCGAGTAAATCACTGTCCTCCAGTAAAACGGAAAGTTCATTCCAGACATTTACAGTCAGCAGCAGAGCGGCCTTTTATCTGAACTCAATTATGTTCTTGACATTATGTACATTTGCAATAACAGCTGTTCGCCGAGTATGAAAGGCGAGAGGCAGGGCTCAATCAGGCGTTTGCCTCCTGGCTAGTTAGAACATGACAAACGGTTCACATTCTTTGATTTTGGAAATTCCCTTTTTCCAAACCTCGATGAAAAGCATTTGTCTTCACCCCAGGGCGGATTTTTAGTGATGTTTGTAAAAGTAGGGTTGCCTTACGCAACATTAGCTTAGTGGAGTGGATAATGTGGCCCTGTCCAATAGGCTGAAGGGTGGATGTCCTTTGAGGATGACATCTTGCACTTTTTCCAATGGTTCTTCTGTTTAAATATTGCACAATTTGATCAAAACCTAGATATCTTATTGATTCTCATTTACAGCAATCTTTTTCTTCAGTTTTCACCAGATGCACAACTTGGTGGCATCCAAAAGATCAACAAATCTGTGGTATTTTAACAGCTCGCAAGTAGGCCTGTGCAAACAATGCAGATTGCCACCCGGCAGGGCATTCTGCTTTGGAGGGCGAGGGTGGCACCACCCATCTTTCATCTGAGCTGGCGGTGATAGATTGTCCTGTTGTATTCTGCTTTCCTATTACCTTGTCCTTCCTTTGTGTCAGTCTCTAATTGTCTATGTCATGTCTCTGTGATGTCATACAGTTCCACCTGTTGATGTTCAAGGATATTTGTCAGTTATCTGGAGGCTGAGCAGGAAGGTACCTGCTCCCGGTGGGGTTTCTTACCAGATTACATTTCTACTTGAATGCTGTACCTGACCTTCTAATCCCAAGAATAAAGATACTACTTGAACTCTACTACGAGGAGTCTTTCATCTTTATTTACCGAATATAACATGTCCTCTCCCCTGTCAGATTCTCCAACCTCCCCCAACCAATCAACAAAAAAGGACAGAGAAGGAATCTGCTCTTCTGATCTATGGTTTATGCTCCTTTGATTGGACACGAAACAGATTGTCTTAGCCAATCAGAGGCTAGATGCCTTCTGATTGTCTAAGGGTACACAGTGAAAGTTAGAAGGCACTGTTTGAAGTGAAGTGGTGAGTGGGGTGTAATCACTTGTAATTTTTGCTTTTAACTGCATATTTTCACCCAGTTCTTATGGGACAATTGCTGCATCACATTATAAAATTTCGTTTGACAGGATTTATCACCACAACTGACGTGCATGCCTGGAATAGAAATCAATTTTGTATTGTAGAATTGCAATATGAGTGATGTTACAAAGACTGGATTGATATGTAGTGTCATGGGGACATTTGAACTCTGCAGGCACTGTTCTCCCCAATTCTACAGCCAGGACACTGGACACCATTTCCAGTCCAGGGGACTGGACAGGAAGTAAGGAGAGGAGCACGGTACCCCAGGTTAAGGAGAGGAGGGCAGCATGGCAACAACAGAGTTCCAATAATAAATAGATTAGTAACTCATCAGTGTCACTGTGTTCATTTACCTACAGACCCTGATATCTGGCCACGTAGAGGATGGCATTGAGGTGTGAAAAGAGGGTGAGCGGATGTTACCTCAAGCTACGGTGCCCATTTGGACTCTCCCAAATATTGTCTTGTCTTTCAGAATGGGTTCTGACCTCTCGTGTTCATCTATTGCAACTTTGTGATTGCATGTGGAATATGACTCCCATGTCATCTGATGCTGTGTATTGTGAGTGATGTGGCCTACTTTCAAACAATATGTTTTTCATACATAAACACACACTGTCTCATTTTTCTGTCACCAACAGCCCAGAAAGAAAATCAGGTGCTTGCCAAAAGCTGTGGGGTAGGAGGTAACCGGAGAGAAACAAAAGTAGATGAGTTATAGGTGAAGGCATAAAGATATAGAAGAAAAGGTCCCACAGTCACAAGGAAGAATCAACTGACTAAGCTGGAGACAAATTATCAAGTCCAAAGCCAAACAAGCAATAGCAAAGCCAATATGTCTCATGTTGGATGATGACCTTCGCCAATGCTTATTTTATTTGGGATGTCTTTTGTATAAAGGCATTCTTTGTATGAAAAAAAGTGTTGTTTAAAGGTCAACATACATGTAGATACACAGTTTTGTGTAAAAGTGCAACAGTAGTCCCTGGCATTGAAGAGGACTACTTATTGTGGTGATGTGCATATTGTCCAGGAGAGGAATGCATCACTTTCAGTCTGTTAAGCCAATGGATGAAGTGTGCTGACGCCGTGCCCCATGCTGTATGCTGTGGTGGATGGAAGCAAGATGTGAATGTGGCTTAACGGGTAGAGCGGCCGACTTTGAAGCTGGGGAACCATGTTCAAGTCTGGTGGGAGGTTCAAACATACTGTGATTCTGGCAGCGGCGGCTCCTCCGCTAAGGCGGAGGAGCGTCACCCACTGCTTCAACTGCAAGCTCAATTAAAAAAATAAAATGATAACAACTTTCCGTTATTGTCATTTTATTTTTTGTATTGAGCTTGCAGTTGAAGCAAGGTTGTTAGGTCAGGGCGGAGCTGGGCTCCCCGAGTCACAGGGAGGAGGAGTGGTGGCTGCACCTTACGTGTCCTTTAAGGTTTGGCTGGCCATCTCTGGCCTGTCAAACCATCATGCACGCTTTGCATGTTCTCCACAGGCTGTATTGTACAGCCTGGGTGGAGAACATGCCCAGTCTCCCAGCCCCTCTCTGAGTGCAGAACCACGGCTCAGACCAATCACAATGCTGCTATAAGGCAGAGCTGTGATTGGCCAGGGGATTCTGGGAGGCTGTGTGCTTCCTACTGCAGAGAGGACGGATGAGAGGCGGCGGTCAGCGGTATTCAGGCAAGTGCTTTTTTATTTTTTTATTTCCCCCCTTTCATTCCCCCCTCCTCCATCCCCCACCTGCGTTTCCCCCCCTGCCCCACCACCCCCGTTTGGTAGCAGCCACTTCTGGATTCTGGGCAAATTATTTAGGGCATAATTTGGATGTCGGTCGGAACGGTCGGAGGCTATCCAACCGACATCCTAGGTTTCAAATTCGACCTCCGTATTACAATGACAGCATCGGATTTGAAACTGGCCAGTCAATCCAACTTGCTTCTGACAGGATCAAGGAGTCCGTCGGCCAGTTGGAACCACTACATAATTCCGTACGGACGGCGCTTCTGCTGTCGGGATTATGATGTCAGTTTCTGACAGGCTTTCCATGTCGGGCTTTCCGACATAGAAAGCCTGTCTGAAAGTGACTTTGGGGGCCCCTAGCAGGGCCCCTCTTCTTCCACGGCCTCCGGTTGGGGGCCAATGGGTGCACCTATGGTGCCCCCCTTAAATCCCTGCACCGAGTGGCAGGCACCATGAGGTGCCTGCCACACGATGCAGGGATTTACAGTAACTCTCATTTCTCTATGGGAGCTTGTGCTGCGGCCAGTTTCCAACCACCGTACAAGCCTCCCAAGGGAAATGGGAGTCTGCGACTGCACCATGTACGGTTGCATCGTAATTGTGGTTTCGGACCGCCGACCCAAGGTCGGTCGGTTCCGAAACCGCAGAGATGTCAGATGGAGGCAACTCCGACCGACATCAAAATCAGGCCCTTAAAGTCCCCGTGCCTAAAAAAATTAATGTGTCTGTCTGTAATGCAACTGGTGCTCATGTAAAGTGCTTTCATACCTTCAGGTCGAGTTTGTGCAATATAAAAACTGCAAAAGAAAAGTAGACCAATGAATGAAGAAGTTTTATTGAAAACCACTGTAAGTAACCATGGATAGTTTATATATTTTTATTAAAAATGAAAGGTTCTGGTGAATGTCAAACCTAAAAAGACATTGCTTGACTAGACAGACATTCTTCCCCTCATGGAAATCAAGCAGGTCCATGTGCCAGAGGTTCATGCAAACCTGATTGGAAAAGCAAAACCGGGAGCCAAAAATCCAAAGAATAAGAAGGCCCTGGTAGAACAGGAAGAAATAAAACATACATTTTCAAATCATAATTATCTTTAACATCGACAAGCATACATTGCCAACTGTACATTTCCTAGAATTTTTATGTGGACCAGATCCAATGGCTGCCAGTGACATCGGTTCAAGGACGATGAGGTACGAAAGCTAGTAATGCCTATTTAAGCAACACAACAGCAAAGAGATAATTGTTCTAATACTGATACACCAAGAATGCAGTACAAGAAGGATAGAAGTATAGAATCACTGCCACAGGAGATGAGACTAAGAGGAGTCATTGATGGTGTAGTATATTCTGAGTGATCTTCACACAGACGCTGCAATGAAGGCCTCAGCATTTCTTAGAAGAGTTTCTAGGTTTCAGTACCAAACCATGGCATAGGAAGCACAAAGAGGTGAGAGTAGTAAAAAAGAGAGTACAACCACACATAAATGAAATCCCACTACTAGAGACACCCAATGTGTGGGAGGGACAGGGGTTGCAAAGCCTTCGTTGCAACCCCTGTCCCTTAAGGTTACAGGGTCTGCAATGAAAACTATACATTGGCAAATGTAATTGGTCTTGCTTTGCCAATGGCTGCTATGGTGCATTCTACAGCTTTCTGTGAAACGACATGATGGGCATCTTGAAAGTGTAGTAAATAAAGATTTTATACTTTTGAGATGGCCACCCCATTGCATCACACCATGCTGCGTCATACACCTATGTGACCATCTTGTGACGCTCTTAATCCAAACGCCGCCGGCAGATCAGGAAAAGCAGAGAACCGTAGACTGATGACTGAAGGCATCAAACCCGACAAAGACTCCAGCTAAGAGTTTTTTTTTTTAAAAACGAAAAGAAGAAATACGAACCAGGCGACGTGCCACGTCTTCTGGATTATTGTGCCAGGACAAGATACACGATGGCAATCACGAATGTCCTACACAGAATCTCCCAGCCCTGAGAAAGACCTTCTGAAAATCCTCACGGTCCCCACACGAAGGTCGAAACGCGTCGGCACCCCCCTACACTGAGGCCAAGGGTTTCCCTGTTTTGAACAACCAAGCTCCTAAAAGACACTAAGCCTAAGCTGGATCTAGACGGCTTTGATATGGACTTCTACAGGTGTTCTCTGACCTCAACACTTTGGACCCAATAATAATTCATGTATCGAGGAGGTATAAATCAACAGGGCCCCATACATCACAAATAGAATAGGACTATTTAAATTGATATGATGAAGGTCTGTGTAATGTATGTTACGTTTTGATGTGTCACTGTATATAGAGTTTTATGTACAATATTCACTGAAGAAAGTACATTTTTGTGCTTGTATAATTGTTTTGTCATAAGAAAAAGAAAACAAACAAAAGGAAAAAGTAAAAAATACACTTTTTGATAAGATGAACAATGTGTCAAAATGTTTTGATTTTTGAGAAAATGTTTGCTTGATGGCTCTCACCTTTCCACACAAAAAGAAAATGAAGTAAACAAAGTTTAATAACATTAACATACTCGCAGGTACTAATAAAAGACCAGCGAAGTTAAAAGAACAGAATATCGATGGTCCAAGAGGCAATTGATAATTGTATTGCTTAACGGATTCCAGCCTCTTAGGTCCTTAATAGAATCACTCCCCTGTTTTTGAAACGCATCTTGAAAATATAGCACATGCACTTTCAAAATGGCCAGTCAAAACTATTGCCTCTGCAAATGCAGGCAAATTTTTTTAAAGCATCCTACATTGTCAAAGCAAAGAGTAGCAGCCAGAGAGGATCAAGAGATGGGCAGGGGATGCGTGGTGCTAGTTGAGGAGAGGGGGGAGGGGCAGGGAGGAAGAGCAAGCCGAGGAAGCAAGAGAAAGCTGGTGGGTGAGAAAGAGAGGCAGAGGAGAGCAGCAATGAGCTGCAGTATTGTTCAATGTCGGAAACTCAGAGGAGAGAAGAAGGAAGAGACAGAATGGGCGAGCATGGGGAAACATCAAAAAAGCGAATGTGCTCTATGTGCAACAACAGTCGGAGCAGGACATGCACTCTCTTGGAGTGCAAAACAGGAAATACAAATAAATAAGAGAAGTAGCTCCATAACTCCAGCAGTGGAATGATATATCTCATTCACTCAGAAGCAAGGGTAAAGCAGACATGCAACACGCGCAAGGTGATGGGAGGAATGCTTAAAATATGTCTAACCACTGGCAATCACTCGGGGTATCATTCCTACCCACTGTTCTTTAGCCTAGCATGCCACCTCAGACTAGTATTAGCCATATGCAATTCAGTCTTGGTCCTGCTCCAATAGGAACAATCCAGCCCAAACTGGCAAGCCAGGTCCTCACTGAATTGGATCACAAGCAACCGGTTTTGGTATGATTGGGCCTCTTCAGTGTATGCCGCAGAGTTCCAGTGTCATGGCCAATGAACAAAGGACCCAAGTGTGGACATATCCTAGGATACTTAGGGCATTACATCCAGTGGTTAGGCAATGTAGCCCTGACTGCAGAGGTTCCCTATGGTAAATTATAGAGAAAAAGTTTATTTGACTCGAAAACATTTTAGTAAAAATATTTTCATTTGAAATATTACGGTACATTATTTTATATATTTACTTTTAATATAGAACTAAAGCAAAAATGCTGTAGCTCTATTAACTTACTTTTGAATTAAATATTTAAGTGATTTGAATATATTCAATTAAATTAAACATATTTTTTTGAAGTATACATTAAAAAATAAATTCCCACATAAAAAAATTAAATGTTTTTATTATGCATTACTAATTATTAAAAGTGATTTATAAATGAATTAAACCAAATTGAATTATATTTTAAAATCATTAATTGCTACATTAATTTATAAATGCAAAAAATGTAAAACATTTTATAGTTAAATAAACAAATATATGTTGTCTGTGTATTTTTTAACATTGCATCATATTTATTAATATTTTAAAATATTTGAAATAATTTAGTTTAATTTACCATTATTTCCTATGGATTTTATTTTACGTGCCATATTCCATTATATTTTATGGGAGGTGTTGCAGTACCAGTGGCTGTCCATGTATTATGCTGGACTTACTACTTAAAAAAAAAAATTGTAATAACTTACACTCATAAATTTGGCTCCACCTAATTTTTACAGGGTTGAGATGTGCAAGGTCACACTTTCAAGTAACTTTACTTTACATTCACGTTTTGTGAATAGCCAAGAAGTAATAAAGTTACAAAAAGTGTAAGAGTAAATCACATGTGTTAGTTACTCACAAGTGTAATTTACCTTTCTGAATAGCCCCCTGAAACCTCTTGCGATTCGGAAGGACGTGAGGTTGTAACAATGTCATGCATCAATGCTTTGTGTCACAAATTTGGTCACAAACCATTGATACCATACCAATGCCTAAGTCCATTAGAACAGCTTTCACTTGTTGAAGGTGGGCTAGTCAATTGGAAGGAGCGAAAAGTGGGCCTTTCTCATAATGCTGTTTTGTTTTGAATTGCAGTCCTTTTCCCTTCAATGAGATATAAGAATATAAAACTGACATTTTGTCTTTGGGAATGCTGGCCTTCATTCATACATTTACAACCCCTTCGGTAGAACTCTCAAACACACTCCAACCACATTAATATTAATGGCACAGAATCCTGCAACTCTTACCAAAGGGTCATTTTTGCACCGTGACAGATTTGTACATCTGTCGCTATGTAAAAATATTCTCACTTTGCAAACCAGTCGCTGTTTTTGCACAGCAACTGCTTTTCACCCTGAGAAGAGTACAGAAGGCCCTTAGGACCACAGAGCCACCATTATGGCGGATTTACCACAGCACTTAGGACTAGCAAAGAGAACATGGCAGATCTCAGGGTTGAAGGAAGCCCAGGGTTTGGTGAAGGAGAAGTGGACATAGTAGTGATCGATCCAATGTGGCTCGGAGGTGTGTCTGACGGTGATGCTGTTGCTTGTTGAGAAGATGAGGTCAAGCGTGTGCCCTGCTGAGTGGGTTGGCATTGTGCCTAGCTGTTTGAGTTTGATAGTGGCGAGGTTCTCCAGTAGGGATGTGGTGTTGTGGTTGTCGAGGTTGTCCAGGTGGAAATTGAGGTCGCAGAGGAGGATGTAGTACATAGAGGCGAGAGTGTGGTGAGCGGTGAAGTCGGCTATGACTTCGCTGAAGGGGGTCAGGATCCAGGAGGTCTGTAGACAAGGGTGCCGCGGAGGGTGGCGTTCGGGTTGATCTGAATCTGGAAGTGGAGGTGCTCCATGTCGGGTGATTGGTCGTCAGAGCTGGTTGTGAGGTGGAAGGTGTTTTTGTGTACGATGGCTATGCCTCCTCCCGGTCGGTTGACGTGGTCCTTGTGGATGATTTTGTAGCCGTCGGGGATGGCTGTTGCGATGTGTGGGGCTGAGGTGGGGTTCGTCCAGGGTTCCGTAAAGAAGGCAATGTTGGGGAGATGGAGTCGAGCAGGTCCCAGATCTCCACGGCATGCGTTTTGAGGGAGCGGGTGTTGAGTAGGATGCATCTGAGGTGGTCCAGTTCTTGAGGGTCATGCGGTTGGTGGGTCTGGTGTGCGGAGGCAGGCGAAGGTGCAATTGCAGTTGCGGTAGGTGAATGGGCCTTGAGTGTTCTTCGGCGAGGCAAGGTGGCAGGCGGTGGAACGTCCGGTGTTGAGGGCATGGAGGGTGCTGAAGTCATAGCGGTGGATGGTCTGAGGACCAGGGTCTGTGGTGCTGGGCACAGTCCAGGCCTGGACGGGTGCAGAAAGGCTTCCCTTTTGCACGCCTTTGGTGCGCCTGCACAGCAGCTGCCATTAAGTAGTGTTGCGCAGGGCTGGACAGCTGGGAAGCGGGAAAACGGCACTGTAGGGGGGAGAGCGGTGAACGAGCAGCGGCAACGGCACAGAAAGGGAGGAAAAAGGCGCAAAAAGAGGAGGAATAAGAGAAGTGGCAAAAAACAATAATAGATTAGAAGAGAAATAAATAGATAAAAACTCCGGTGAAAAAGAGCAGAGGAGCAAAGAGACAGAAAGCAGAAAAACAGAGGGCAGAGAGCAGCAGCAGAGCAGAGATGCTCTCCACTGGACCACCAGGTATCAGGGCCTCGAACTCGGGACCTGGAAGCAGGGCCGGACTGAGAACCGAAATTGGCCCCGGCAAACTGCTCGGCCGGCCCCCCTGGGTGGCGGGGGGGGTGCGGCCGAGCTGTTTGTGAGGGGCCGGTTTCGGACGATTTTGTTACAGGGGGCCGATATTGCTGACCCAAAACCGGCCCCCACCCTGGCAGCCCACTGGGGAAACGCCCGGTGCCCGCTCTAGCCAGTCCGGCCATGCCTGGAAGGCTCCAGGGGCAACAGCTACCAGGCGGAGCTGTGTGGCAAGGGAAGCAATTTACTGACAAGGTCAGTAAGATCGCTCCTTCACCGCGCAGCAGCTGCCATTAAGTATTGTTGTGGAGGACTGGACAGCTGGGAGGCGGGAAGCGGAAAAACGGCGCTGGAGGGAGGTGGGGCCGCGGGCGATGAGCAGCGGCATGGGCATGGAAAGGGAAAAAAGGCGCACTATGAGGAGAAATAAGAGAAGTGAAAAAAGCAATAATGAATTAGAGGAGCAATAAATAGATAAAAAGGAAGGAGAAAAAGAGCAGAGGAGAAAAAGGCATGTGAAAAAGAGCTGAGGAGCAAAGACGCAGAAAGCAGAAAAATAGAGGGGAGAGAGCAGCAGCAGAACAGAGATGCTCCCCACTGGACCACCAGGGATTACAGCCTCGAACTCGGGAACTGAAAGGGTGCGGGGCAACAGCTACTAGGCGGAGCTGTGTTTAGCGAGGGAAGCAATTTACTGACAAGGTCAGTAAGATCATGAAATAAAAAAATCTCTGTGGATTTTCTTTTTGGGTGTTTAGTTATGATGCAATAATTTGAACCAACTAGTATAAAAAATGCAACAATTTTTTGTAGGGTAGGAGGTATGACTGTATATTTGATACACTCTCTCCACTTTATTCACTTTCCAAACTGTTTGTGAGTGGAATTAGAATAGTTAAAATAACCCATCCAGCATATGCATATTCTCCAATGCTTTGGGAATTGGAGTAAGAATAGTAAATCTCCCCCTCCAAATATATGTACTTTCCCCAATGTTTTTGGGAGTGGAGTTAGAATAGTAAATCTACCATGACCCCACATATGCAATTTCCCCAGTGCTGATAGGACTAGAGCTAGAATGCTAAATCTTTTTTCCCCACTAAATATGTATGCACAAATGCTTATGATTGAATTTACTTTTTTTACGCTGACTAGGAATTCACAAAAGGATTCCTATCATATGTAAATGTATTTACGGGTGTGAAGATCGTCATCACATGTGGCGATATCTCGACAGCCATAAATCCCAGTCAAAGGGAGAAAAGTGGGTATTCCAAGGTGAGGTTTATCTTGGAAGTTTGGGAGCAGCCACAAACCTGCGTATTTGTGAACATTCTCAAACTCCAGTCCATCTCCTTCCCACCCTAGAAAAGAATGAAAATGTACTCCAGCACAGTGCTGGTGAAAATGTACTCCCATACAGGGCTGGCAAAATCCCCCGGGTTGGAAAGGAAATGTCTCAACTCTGGATTTGCTGGGGATGTATGGGAAGGGCTTTCTCTGCTCTGTAGGTAAACAATAAAAGTGTGTTTTCACTGAGCATCCTGATCCTGCTGTGCAGATTCTCTGCTATGAAGAACTCCATACAGCGGGAATAGAAGCCTACATAGAAAGCCACATGCCCTTCTTAGTGTTATGCCTTGAAAACTGCATCTGGTGCAACTTTCCAGTCATACTTCTAAAATTGTTTGTGAATAGAAAAAAAGCAGGAACCATACAGTCAGACAGATGCGTTTGCCTCCATTCAGTATTTTTATACTTTTCGGTGAATCAAGACCATGCCCATGTTTGTGCAATTGGAGTTAGAATAATAAATCTGACCAGCCCACCCAAATTATTGCACATTCATTAGTGTTTATGTTAGTTAAGTTAGAATAGTAAATGATCTCCTGTCCAATACTTTCCCAGTGTTTGTTGAAGTGCAGTTAGAGTAGTAATGTCTATACTCAACCCAGTATGTGCACTTTTTATGTTATGTTATCCTATGTTATATTATGTTATGTTATGCTACGTTATGTTATGTGTATTTGTATAGCGCACAGCTCACCCTAGTAGGTATCCTGGCGCTGAGTTACTGTTATATAGTTATAGTGGAGTTATATTAGCAATTTTTTATCATAAAATTACAGGAATATTTTTTAATAAAATATGAGTTTGTGTGTACTTTAGTAAATAAGCAATTAACATTATTAAACAGCAGAATTATATTTTATTAATTTATAAATAAATATTTAAACATACTAAGATGTTTAGATTACATTTCAACTTTAAAACATGTATTAAATAAAACAATAATTTAAATATAACATTAATCAACATTTAATACAACAATATCAAACTTTACATCATGTATTACTATGTAAGTATTTTATTTACATGAAATAGAAAAACATGTATATATAATGATGTAAACAACATTCAATGTATTTTGAAGGCAGCAATTGAAAAAATAGGAAAAGATAAATAAGTATGCTGTTGAGCCTGGCACCCAAAGATGAAACATAAGCAGTATATTTTTAGGGTATTTATAATAAGGAACAAAGCTCCTATCACCAGACAACTCACGTGACCGGTTCACTCCACTTCCGCCTCCTTCTGCCACTAACATACAATCCCTCTCTATGATAGAATTGAATCTTCATCATAGTACATTCTATACTGCCAATGAAGGAAGATAAAAACACATCCCCCTTACTACATGACAATACAAACTGAAAACAAACAAGGAACAAGGAACATACATTCTTTTACAACTAAAGAAATCTAAAAAACCATAAAATAACAGGTTACATGGATTATACATAAGCCTTCAACCATCCAGGTCTCTTTGGTTGTCTATCAGCCCTCCTTCAAGGTTCTTCTTGATCCATCCAGCTTGCATTTGAAGAAGTCACTGGAGTACTGTCTTTACTGGATAAAACATAAGTAACGTCTACCTTAATATCAAAGACACCTTTGGGATCCAAAACCTTGCCAGCCTTCACCAACCTTGACATACATACTCTAAACATCACCTGATTCCAGAACCACAACATTCCTCTTTACACTCTTAATCGCATAGGGACCAAGACAATTTGAGGTTCCTTTCTTCACAAATCTTGGCTTCTTGACAAAATGTACGCCCCTAACATGTCATTCACCACTTCTCACTCCATGTATTTATCAAACCATTTTGTGCATCTCCTCTGATGTTCTACAACACTCTCTCTTCCTTCATTCCCACAATTCCCAGACAACCACACAAGGGATAACTTGCTGTTGTCCTTCCTGCTCCTCAAACCTTACCTTCAAAATTAGATATCCCAGTTACAGGATTAGAGGTTGTTCTGTGTGCCCATAAAGTTTCCCTGAGCATATCAATTAACGGTACCCTATTCTGTAGTGCTCTTTGGACAAAGCCCTGGACCATTTTGTTCATGACGTCTGCCAAACCATTTTGGTTTGAGGGTGATGAAGTGAAGTTCATAAATGCTTGATTCCTGATGCATCTAAAACACTTGCATTTCTTGTGACACAAATTGCACACCATTATCAATTCAATATTTTTTTTATTCAAGATTTGGAACTCCTAGGAGGTCCACATAAAATTACGTACATAGTATTATAGATAACAAAACATAATAAGGCTCTTTCCACATACCATCATAAAATTTACCACCGCAGCACGTAAACAATTCGACTTTAAATAGCATTTAAAATTTGTAACATAAAGGAAGAGATAACACCATTATCATTTACTAAGGCTTTGGGGATACCTTTCCTGGAAAATTCCTTTTTTACAAAACACAACCACTGTCTTAGATGTCACTGTATTGAAACATCTAGAAGTAACCCATTTAGTGGAATAGTCAACCAATGCTATCACATACTTCTCATAAAGAAGTAGCAGCTCAAATAGCCCCACAATATACATAGCCAATTTATCCCAAGGCCCACTAGGAACAGTCACTGGTCCATTTGTGCACACAATGCACAACCACATCTTCCATCATCCTGTCCATGGCAGACCACCAATGGAAATCCTGCAATCTGGATTTGGTCAAATTCCTTCCTACATGAACTTCATGTGCTAAAAAAATCAACTTTTCTCTCACACCCTTTTCTCTCACATGTTCTTGTCTCCTCTGCACAACAACACCCCTGCCTCATATAGTTCATTCTTTACCACATCAAATCGCCTCTCAACCTGATCAATATTCTTTGAATTGGGCGATCCTTTGACTACATATACTTTGATGTTGCTGCTGATCTTAGCCATCTCACTCACTAACTTCCACTGCTCTCTCTTCAAGGTACCTAAGATAACCCCCAAAACATTGGGGCATATGTACAAGGGGTTAACGCCGCCGTAGCGTCAATTTTCTGATGCTACGGTGGCTTTTTTTTTATCGCCGTATTTACAAGTTGCCACTAACCGCAGTTAGCAGCACCTTTCCTCCGTTAACTTGCGATTTCCAGATCATCAATTCTGTTAGCAGGACTTAACGAAAATGATGTGAAAGGTTGGCGTTGCAGCGAAAAAATTGCCGCTAAGCCCACTTCGCGATATTTACAATGAATCCTCTGTCCGGCGATAGTCCCAAAAAAATGCCGCTAGGCAAGTTAGCGGCTGGTTTCTAAGACCAGAAAAAAGCTGGTCTAAAAAATGGAGCAAAAAGATAGAATATAAGGGAGACAAAGCTAGAGCCTCATTTGCACACCAAATGATGCCATGGAGGTACTACTCCTGCAGCTTGGAGCCCCAAGAAGACCACAACCACCACTGCCACCGCCACCAGAACAACTACAGAGGCAGTGCCAAAGAAGAGAGCGGGTCTACTGCCAACGCATCACCCTGATAGACCTCCGGCCAGAGGAAGTGATAGCACACTACAGGCTCAAGAGGAACTCCATCTTACGCATACTCACACAGATAGCACCAATACTGCAAGCAAGATACCAGTGCAGCACAACCATCCCTCCGCAGACAAAGCTATTTGAGGTGCTGCACATGTTGGCCTATGGTACCTTTCAACCAACCACTGTCAGAGTGGGTGGAGTCTCACAGTCATCCTTCTCCAGGTTCCTACCCAAAGATTGGATGCCATCATCAGCCTGACGCCACAGCATCTACCCTTCCCCAACACTGCACAGGAACAACTGGAGAACAAACAAGGCTTCTATGACATTGCTGGTTTTCCACATGTGTTGGGGGCCATTGACTGCACCCATGTCCTACTTGTGCCTCCTGCGGACACTGCACACATATACAGGAACAGGAAGCACACACACTCCATCAACGTTCAGGCAACTGTGGACCACCTGGGCCTGTTCATCAATGTCGTTGCCAAGTTCCCTGGAAGTGTGCATGACTCATATATATATCGCCAATCGGTCATGAACCAGTGGTTTGAGAATGGCACTTATGGAAATGGACTGCTTGTCGGTAAGTACAAACTGAACACACCATACACCTCAAGTACACAAGCATTTACCACAAATATGAGACAATGCACAGGTAGCAAATGTAATACGACATACCTTGGACCAGGTCCAAACAATGCACACAGCCACACACTGCAAATCAATCAAGACATGTGGAACACAGCCCAACAAGGGACGAGCCATGAAAATATCACACATACCACTATGGCATGCTTGAATCATAGACTTCGCAGAACACATCAGACATAAATTTCAATCATCCAATGCAGGTACATGATACAGAACATATGATACTGCTGTGCCACATACATGTTGAATACAACAACATGCACCAGATGTACAAATATATGACAGATCACCCTGCCCTCACTTGTGAAAGTGCACAATTTTCTGACATGCAAAAACACAGTCAGCCATGCCCCATGTAGTGGGTGTACATGCATCATGGCTCTGCAAGTAGTGCCGAATTAAGGGAGCACCAACTGACCACAAATTAATCTAAAGTTGTTTTGTACATCAGTCTGTGTTGTAGCTGAATGGAGCATGCATAGGAAGAGCATACAAACTATCCAAATCACATCCTCAACACATGACGTACACACACATGTCTCCCCTGGTGAGGTGTAGCAATCTGATGGTCAAAATCCAATTCCAGAATATGTGTTGTCTGGGAACAGATACACACGTGTACATTGACATGTTGTACCACAACATGCATACATGCAGAGTCCAAGTCAAACCATGCCCAAGTACACCAAGGCAAATGTATGTTGTCCATAATTGTCACAGTAAGTCAAGTGCACCATGTAGCAGTGCCACTGTCAACTACACTCTGTCCCACATTAGTGGCAAGGTTGATGTAAAGAGAGCCCAATGATTCAAATCTTAAGCAGACAAGATGCACACTCTCAGTCACCCTCAGCACAATAACAAGGAGGTACCCTGATGATGTCCCAACATAGTAGTCATCCAAAACTCAAGGTTGATGCCTAACATGGCACATGTGCCAATGGTGCACCCTCAACAACATATGCACAGTAGACCTCAGGTATGTACAATGTGTCTGTAAATAACCACCCATGTTCATTTACATTGGCCCATACATCATGACAGTCACAACATGGAGTCAATACACAGGACACGGACAATGACAACATGGTGATGTGTAGTCTCTCAGGTATAGGCAAGTCAATTTCAATGATGCTGGTAAAGTGTAGCAAAATCAACATGTCACACCAGAAAGTACAAACTTGCACAATGTACACACACCTAAGAAGGAACTCTGCAAACACAGCAGGCACATGTACTAACGGCCACATATCTCTTCAATCTGGCTCAGGTGATCAAGGATATGCCCTCACGTCATGGCTGATGACGCCCCTCAGAGGGACACACACACAGGCCCAGAGAGACTACAACGTTGCACTTGGACGCACAAGGGCCATAGTTGAATGGACATTTGTAGTCCTCATATCCAGGTTCCGGTGCCTTGATGTTTCGGGGGGCCGACTCCTGTACAGTCCTGAACTCATGTGCAAGATCATAATGGCCTGTTGCATACTGCACAATATATGTATACGCACAAACACGCCATTGGATGAAGAGCAGGAGGATCAGGACAACCCATCTGAAGGCCAGGATGAAGAGGCAAATGCGAGATACACACCAGCCTCTGCTGCTGGAACAGCAAGAAGAGAACAAATTATCTCAATTCTTTTTGCCTAATCACAGGACAAAATATCCCATTACATGTATATTCATCCAAAATATATAAACATTGTAACTCAGTACAATAAAATATCACCACACCAAAGTCCTGTATGCTTGTTTAATCATTTCACAAGTACACATATCTATCAAGTGAAAATAAAATCATAATATGTGCAACACACCTATCATGTACAGCAGTGGATCCAACATCAATCACCCATGTGAATTTGACATCTAACAAAGTGATCACCAACATGTGTTGATGATAGGATGCAACATATATCTGTCCCCTGAATGGCAACATCTGCAAGAAGATCACATGGACAATGTTGTCCATTCTAAAATGTTAGGTACAAACAGGCTTTTCCATGGATGAACTGCTGATACAACCTCTGGTCCTCCTATCACTCACTCACAACCATTACTAGCAACTCAATACTACAGCAGGAGCCAATATACAACACTCTCTCTGGCTCACTGACTAAGCAAGCAGAACCCTTTGTGAGCACAGACAATCAAATACAGGGTACAGCATGGAATGCAAACTATGCAATTAAAAAA
This sequence comes from Calotriton arnoldi, assembly GCA_963921515.1. Classification (NCBI taxonomy): domain Eukaryota; kingdom Metazoa; phylum Chordata; class Amphibia; order Caudata; family Salamandridae; genus Calotriton; species Calotriton arnoldi. The sequence goes on from CAWUFW010004803.1 coordinate 46,360, forward strand.
ACTGATGCAGGGGATGAGAGTGGACACTCCAATTTGCCTCATCACATGTCCCCGGCATCACAAGTCCAGCAGAGCCGATGTGCCTCCTCCTCAACAGTGATGGTCTGCGCAACATACTCTTGCTTACATACGTTAAGAGCACATTCAAAGAGATCGGATGTCTACCCTGCAACATCAGTGTACTCATGGTGTGTGTACTGCAATGTACACTAACATTTGTACACAACCAGTACCATTCCTCAATTATGAACACAAGTTGCAACATGCATACTTCACATGTGAGTGTTGTCAAAACAAGGACATGACAAGACTTGACATCAGGTAATGTTCATTGTACATGCAATAACTTTAAGGAAATGTGACCACCAGACCACGTACAACGCAGGCAATGTCATCTCTGTCACTCTGCTGTAAGTCAGCAGCATCTGTGTCTATACACCAGGGTCTCATACAAAGGCACAGCATGATCCACAGGACATGTGGACAGCACGTGCTAACAGGCATTGCCACTTTTGCTTTTGCAAGGACTGTGACATGCAAAGTGCATCCATGACATGCAAAGTGACAGTGACATGTACAAATGTGCAGCTGGGTCTGCAACATACTTCCTCATGGCTCAGTGTGTCATGTAGAGCTATGCATACATCTGAGGATGCAGCTCCCTCATGGCATCTGTTACACACATCTAACTATGCATAATCTGATCTATATCTGTAGGATGTTGTAGTCCATTGGGTACTATTGATATGTGTAGAGACAACACCAAAACTAACTTAAAATGTCAACTGTGCACCCAATACATATTGGAACATACAAGATAACATCAGCTCATTTCTGACATGCATATCTTTTCATGTGACGTTGTGTGCACAAGATCAGACCCACAACATGTAATGTTTGGACTAGCATTTCAGGTAATGTTGTCAATGGAGATGGCCATTGCACACTAAGCAGAGACCATGTAATGGCCAGCAATGCAGGAAAAGCATACACATATCTAGTCAAAATGAATCTATGAGTGCCATACCACAGACTGTCATCAATGTCCCCCTTTGTGTCCTCAGATATTCATACATTCCAATGTGAATGTTCAGCCATATCTGTGCATTGCATGCAGATCTGCTAATTTCATAGACTGTCTGTTGATCCAGTACATATGGTGAAGCCCTATCGAGCCAATAGGCGACTACGATCAGATGACCAACACCTGGCAGTTGTCCCCCGAATCAAGAGAGCCAGAAGCGGTGGTCGGCTTTTCTCCTACAATGCCGCCAAGCTCTGGAACTCTCTTCCTCTTCAGCTACGTGGGGAACTTAATCATCTTGTCTTCCGCAGACTACTGAAAACCTGGCTCTTCCCTAAATGATTCTGAGAAGCTTCAGTTATCCTCCAGCGCTGGGATGCCTACGGGTAGCTATGCGCTTTATAAATGCTGCTTCATTCATTCATTCATTCATATGTGTAGCAAGACCATCAGACTTGCACAAACATCACAGCAATGTGTGATGTCAGAGGCTCACATGTACTGACACATACCACCAATGCCAACCGTAATGTGTGACACCCTGGCAAGAGATCTACATACACACATGTCCAGTCCGGAACTGACACCAATGTGATAAAATAGTGCCTCATAATTACTCGGGACCACTAACATATGTACAGAACAGATACACCACACAAAAATACAACACACAGATCACATCACTAATACATAATGTACTGTTATTTCAGACTAAATGCATGAAATGCAACATATATTGTTCATGTGTACATTAGCGATCAAAAAATAAACGCTATTACTCCTTTGCGGTAATTTTTTCCATTTCCGGTACGAAAAATACTCGCACAATACACATGTATACATGAAATATTCCTGCTCAGCCTTCAGCGTGTGAAAAAGCATCGCAAAATAAAAAACGGGCCGCAAAATGACAGGAAATGATGTCAGTCTGCTTCCTGGCACATGGTGGTGTCCAGTACACTTTCACTTTCTCTTTCAGCCACACTGTTACTGTGTTTTGAGAGTTGAGGAGGTTTTTGATGGTGTCTGCTGTTCTTGGTGTGTTTGAGAGTTTTGTGTGTTGTGTACTGTCCATACTGTCCTAGTCAAGTCCTGTATCACTGTCCCTACGTGTTAATTTCAATTGTATGATTGTTTTGTCGGGTGTACGTCTCTGGGGTATCTTTGTATAGTTAAGTAGTTATTAGGTTTTGACTGTGGGAATTTGTTTTTGCTTGCCTGGGGGAAGTATTGTATTGGGGTATTTTAGGGCAGGGTAGAGAGGGCAGGATGTCAGAGGGGGCCGTGGGGGCCTTCCTCTGGCTGGTAAAATTTTACCTGCCCAGGATGGTTGAGGCTGGGGGACGCATCCTCATGGGGTACGATGTGAAGGTACGGAAGGTGAGATGGGAGCACATCCGTGAAAAGATGCTGGACATATTGGGTGTGGACAGAACTGTCCAGCAGTGGAAGCACCGGTGGCAGGACTTTGTTGGACGTGAGGGTGACCTATTGGATCATCTTGGACTGATCGTTGGGATGCAAGGTGGTAAGTACATGAACAACATCGTATCACATTAGAGGATGAATGCCTAGGACACAAATTATGTCGTGCCCAAGATAGACGCACACATCATTTGAATAGCCATTTGGCAAAATAGCTTGCCTGTCATGACATACTGTGCCACACCTAGATCCTTGATAATTTTGTACACTTCACATGATCAACTGGCTTCAAATTAACACAAGAAACATATTGTGGCTCACAACAAGTCCTGAGCACATGACATACCTGTGTGAATCTGAATGACTGATTTGACCCTCAAACGTCACACATATTGATGTGTGAGAGTAGATTTAACATCCATGTAGAATTGGGACAGGTTGTAGTCTTGTATGTCAATCAGATCATGCCATGGATGCCCATTACGGCACCAGTGTGACCCTGACATGTGTTGTGTGTAAGACCAGCTCAGCAGATTGCAACATGTATGTAACGTGGCAACACACCTGACTATTCCAATGACTGTATTTTTCCATGTAAATATCAATGATGTATGTTATCTTGCAAAACATGATGTTAATGAAATTAATTGTACCTTTAACATTTTTCCAACAGCATGCAGACCCTTGACCACACAAGGAGACGTGGATGCATTTATGGACCCACACGCCACAGGTAGCACACATGTGAGAAGCAGATAAGTGGCGGTAAGATGCATTTTTGCCATGTTAAGAGCAGGTTTACCATGATCAAAATGTATGCACTGCCTCCTATGTACGCTGCCCTTGTACATAGGGGGCTGAATCAAAATGAATGGGCGTTGCTCTGGAACGCCCACCACAACAGAGAGAAGACACCCTTTCACACCCTTTCACACTAACCATGCACCCTTTCACACTAACCATGGCGTGAAAGGGTGCCATCTCAACAAAGCAGTGTTAAGCCAGGTTAAGTGGCTTAACACTGCCTTGTAACTAAGGCCCTTACCCTATTGCCACCACAACGTCACAAATAGTGAGCTTGTGTTGGTGATAGGGGCTAGTACATATGGCCCTTCATGTGTCTGTACACTGACGTGAGCATTGTTACAAATCACAATTGACATCATGGTCATGTAGTAAATTTCTTTCTCGGAGACAGTGTTGTCTAACAGATCAGGGTATTTTTTATGTCGCACGTGTCAGGCACTCACATTGCATATCTTGGACACAGACTAGGCATTTTCCCTTTATCAGATGTTCTTTGATTATTAGTAGTGGCTAACCTGAACATGCATTGTTGGCATGTTTCTGACAGGATTGGTCACAGGCAACACACATCTTCGTGACTCAATGATTTTTATTTACATGTGCAGTGACTGATGTGGGAGGCTGGCCCAGATATTTGTGCAACAGCAAACCATTATGTGAATGCCCGGGGGGAGGGCAGACAGACTCCAGTGGGGAACATGTGCAAAGACATGTTGAGGAAGAGGCAGAGTTCAGTCAGCAAAGTGATTGCAGTGTTATTGGGAACCTCACAAAAAATGGCAATCCATATCATGTCCAAGATGAGTGTCGCAGAGTGATTCAGGGGACAGCGGAAGCTGATGTTCCGGGGCATGATGCTAGGCACAGATCCAGACAGAAATAGTCCATTTGACAGAGATGACTGCTACCGCTGACTTCTTCGAAAGATCGTTGATTCCTCCACATCTTCCTCCTCTGATGTGTCATGTGCCTCCCGTGTGCGTGATGAAGATTGTCTGGGGCACTATGAGGCAGTGACACATCAGGGGGATGAGATGTTGAAGGTGCAGCAGCAGTCATCTGTGCCAAAGGTTGAGGCAGCACTGTTGTGATGAGAAGCTGCAGGGCTTGGAGTACTCCAGCAATGTCTCTGTGGTATGCAGCCATGGCTGCCTAGTGTGAAGCTTGCATCCACTCCATGTTCTCCATGATCATTCGCATGTGACGCAACTCCTTGGTGACACCGCTGGAGCCACTTTGACTGGACAGTTGTTCTTGTCTCTGAGTCGGTACTGCAGCGATGTCAGCCATGGAATGCTGGAGAGCATGGAGCGGACTGTGGGTGCCTGTGATGGACTCTAGGTGGTCCCTAATGGGACTGAGACACCCACGTATCCCATCTAATTTGCCCGCCAGGCTGTCAAACCCCACCCACACCTGACCAGCCATCTCCTGCTGGACCTCTACCGCACGACGTTGAAATGTTAGAAGTGGGTCCTCAAGGTCCTGTGAGACAGCTGTGGTGGTAGGTGCTTACTGCTGTGCGTTGTGTGCAGGGTTGGAGCTACCACGATACTGCTGGATGTCCCTGCTTCCGGAGATGGGCTGCCAATGGAGTTGAGCAGCTCTTGGAGGGTGTCCTGGTCGATGGTTGAGATGTCTTTATCTTCATCATTGAAGAGTGGGACAGGCTGCTGTGCAGGAGGTGATGTTTCTCCCTCTGCAATGTAAAGGTGAGATTCTGTTGTATGTGTGTGTCAAGTATGATAATGCTTTTGATCAGTTTACAAGCAGACAGCATGACAATGTCCATTCAGAGTGTTTGGGAGGAGATACCTATTACATGCAGGATAGTGAATCATTGTACAACATCACTGATGTGACATTATAGTTGTAATTTATTTTTGCCAGTTTACAAGTATGCCAATTGTGCGTGGCTACTTTCTACACACATGCAGCACCAGTTGTGTCCTCTGTTTAGTAGTGGCAGTGGTGCAGGTTGTACCACATTGTTGTCAATGCAGAATAGCTCAAAATAGCTCAGATTTATGTGTCTGTACACTGCATTGTGGTAGAATCTCCCCTACTCAGTGCACTATGATCTTTTTAAAGGTTGTTCAGTTTTGGAGGTATGGATTGCATGCTGCCACACATTGCTGTTGGTGATGCAACATGATTGTTGTTGTGGCATGAGTAGGGCTATCACACTGTTGTGATCTGGGTTGATGTGATGTGCCACATGATATGGGCAGGGACAGTGAGTAATGACATTTTCATCGATGCATGTTGATCTGCAGGTGTGGTACTGCTTCTGTTTTACTGACCCTTAGCCCTTTCACCCAGTGACCCTTTCACTTACGTGCATTTCCTATGGTATGATGTTTCAGGAAGGAGGATATATGGTTCTTGGTCACAGTTTAGACACTTGTGCATTGTTGGACAGCAGATGTCTTTCTTACATCAGGGGTTGTATGGATACGAGGATGTGACAGAGTGAGACCTGCTCCTTCAAGTATAAACTCCACACTCATCCACTTCAGTGACAGGGGCCTGCACCATGTTTAAATGTTTATGGTGCAGGCATGCGTTTCATCATGCAGTAGCACTTGACTTGCAGGGTAGTACAAATGTGCATGGTTTCAGGGCAAGAATGTTCATTTGTGAGGAGGGACCCCTTCGGGCACATTAGCAATGATTGACTGATTGCTGTTTCTGTGTTTGCTGCACAATGCAGTACACATGTAAAACCAATGTAGCTTTGGCAATTGAGATTTTTATTTTAGGTATGTTGGGGGGCATGGTTTTCCTTGCATACATTGCTTACTGCCCTCCTGTTGCCTTAACCGTTGTGAGTAAGGGCAGCATGACTTTCTATGGGTATTGCAGGGTGAACACAGTTGTGTGCAAGAATGTGTATGTGCAGTAAGCTCCCCCTTCATGGACAGCTACAATCTTCAACTCAACTCAGACACCCGTGCACAATGGTGCATGTATGCTGCCAACAGTGGTGGCATGCTCACTTCTAACCATCATCTGTCTCGTTCACGATGCATCATCATATTGTTGTCAAAGAGATGCAGCCCTGTGTAGACAATTTGTATGTGCATGGTGTTGTGGCAAGGAGGCCAATGTGACACTCTGCCGCCTCTCCAGTCAATGTGCCCCTTTGCTTGTTCATGTTGCCCTTATTTTGTAGTCTGAAGTAAATCGTTTTTTTGCTATATTTTGGATTACTTTTCTGTGCAGATTTCCAAGTCTGTGACACCACCAATATGTGTCTTGCAATATATTCATTGACTATGGTGCTATGTGGCTATACCCCCAGGTACAATAGTATCTGGGACAAGATCTGCAGTTATTGTGGGTGTGCACTGAGTGATATTTATTTGGGAATGAGTGACATTGGTCACATCCCTCCCTCCCCCCAGTCCCTTGTTGTTACTCACCCTGTTGCTGATGTAGCTGGTCATGTTCAGCACTATCCTGTCCCTGGACTCCAACCACCGACTCCTCGCAGATGACTGCGGACACCTGTTCCTCCTGGGTATCCAGCTCCTCCTGTGGCGTTGGACTCCCACCTATGGTCTGCAGTGCTGCCTGGCAATTGTTGGCCAGTTTCTGCTTGGTCTTGTGCTTAGCATCATGCCAGAGCTTCTTGCAGTCGGTCACTGTCCTCTTGACCTCTGCGACAGCATTCACCTTGTCTACGATGGACTGCCATATTGCATTTTTGGTCCCCAATGACACAGTGGAGCTCACAAAGAGCTAGTGTTGTTTGTCTGTCACCTCCGCAATCAGTATCTCATTTTCCTGCTGGCTGAACCTGGTTTTCCTCTTCCTCTTCCCCTGGGTCTCTGGCTGGTCCTCCTGGCTGTTTGTGGTGTTGGGGGTGATGTTCTCTCCTGCATTACTGGGTCCAGCTTCCTCCATGGTTCTTCAGGTATGTTTTTTTTTTTTTGGTGGTGTTTTGATTAGCGTGCAGTTTCTGGCCGCTGACTGGCCGGCCGCCACTTTTTTCACGTTAGCGGCAAGATTTTTATCGCCGTAACGCAGAGGTTGACGTCGTCAATTCCCCCCGTGATGAGAAACTATCGCCAGGTAGCAACGTATTGTAAATACGTCGGTACCATGGTAATAGTTTTCAGCGGTACAGGGCTGTAGGAAAATTGCCGCTAACTATCGCTAATATTAGTTAGCGGCAATTCTTGTACATATACCCCATTGTGTTCATCACAAACCTCTTCTTCACTTTTCTAAATTGGTAACCTAGAAAGACAGTCCGGTATATGGTTCTTAGTCACTTTAACATAATTGACCTCAAAATAAAATTCACAAATAAAATTCCAACCATCTACATATTCTGGGTGTAGCTCTGTAACGCCCTTTAATGAAAAAAAGATTCACTAAGGGTTTGTGATCACTGAGTACCACAAAAGGTAAACCCCATAAGTAACACTTGAATTGTTTCATTGTCCTCATGCACACAGGTGCTTCTCTCTCAATTACAGAGTACTGAATCTCAGAATCCTCAAGTACCCTTACTGCAAATGCCACTACTTTCTGTTCTCCATTACCATTGAACCAAAATTGCACCTAACCCTCTCAAATTGGTATCAGTCATCAAACTCATTTTTTCTATGCATTAACATGTCACGAATTTGGCATCTTACTCAACTATTGCTTAACCACAATCATTAGTCTATTCAAATAGCTCACCCTTCTTGGAAGTTGCCTCATAGGATGGAAACGGGATGCAAAATCTGTAACAAATGTGTAATAATACCCTGATAATTCTAAAAAGGATCTCAATTGTTCTTTATCTCCTGGTTTAGGTGATTTAATGACAGACTCTACCAAGTCCAATTCGGGACTAATTCCCTCTCCAGAAATGGTATGCCCTAGATATGCCACAGGTTCTACCCTAACTTGGCACTTCTTTCTCTTCACTGTCAACCCACTCTTCTTCAGTTTGATCAAAACGTCTAACAGAACTTTGTCAGGATCAGTTTTATCCTTCTCATAAACCAAATTACTATCTCGGAAAAACATAACTTGTCCAAAACCTTCCAACACCATCCTCATGACTGTTTGGAAACAAGCTGATGCCAACCCAAACGGCATTTGAATGAAACAGAACGCACCTAATGGGGTGACAAAATAGGTAAGATTCTTGAATCCTCACTTAACAGAACCTTGTGATAAACCACTAAAGACCTGTGCACCTTCCAGCAAAGATAACTCCTCCACAAGTTTGGGAAGAGGTAGTTTGTCCAACCAAATCTTCCTAATAAGATCACAGAGGTCCACACACATTCGAATGTTCTTCTCTCTATCCTTGGACACTAAAACCACTGGCACTAAACACTCAGACAATTCAGTTTCTTCTATCACTCCAAGAGCTTTCATTCTTTTTAGTTCTTGTTTAAATGGTTCTATCATTAAGTACTCATGAACGTACTCATCTGGTTCAGCTGGGTGACTATTCTTCTGTATCCATGGTCCTGGATAAAGGGGTGCCACAGGGTTCAATTTTTAGCCCCACTTTGTTTAATGTCTATGTGGCACCCCTGGCAAAACGAATCCGGTCATGTGGGTTTGAAACCATCTCTTATGCTGATGACACACAATTGGTCATCACTATGGACCATAATCCTATGCTGACCAAAGTCAAATTTAAGAACTGTCTACTAAGCATCTCTAGGTGGATGACAGATAACTTTCTGCAGCTTGATACGAACAAAACAGAGATCCTTTTGTTTAGAAAAGCTCACTCAGTCTGGTATGCCGACTGGTGGCCATTGGAGCTGGGCCCACCACCTATCCCAAAAAAATGTGCAAAGAATCTGGGAGTTCTCATAGATGATAATCTCTCCATGACTGAGCATGTCAAAATCATCTCCAGAACTTGCTTTGGTCTAATGCGAATGCCTAAGAGTCTTTCAATTTACCCCACTACAAACCAGGAAAACCCTTGTTCAAGCCTTGATAAAAAGTCGTATTGACTATCGCAATGCCTTAATGGTAGGAATTAATGAAAACCTCTTAACTAGGCACCAGGTAGTGCAGAACTCAGCTGCACGCCTGGTCGTGAACCTTCTCCCTCGTTCTCCTTCGGAGCCCACCCTCCATTTTCTCCATTGGCTTCCAATTAGAAAACCCATCGTCTTCAAACTTCTTTGTCTGGTCTGTGGTAAATAGACATAATATCGAAAAAAAATATCGAATGGACAAAATATCGAGTCCAAAATATAGAATGGACATAATATCGAATGGACACAATATAGTCGTTAAAAATATCGAAATTAAGGTAAGTAATATCGATTGTTAAAATATCGAAGTACATAATATTGGCATTAAAAAATATTGAATTTTTAATAATATCGACTTTTTCTAAGTGTATTGTATGTATATGTGTTAAAAGTGTATATTAGTTGTTGTAATGCATGTTTAATTTTTTAAAAGCAATGAATTTTATGTTATTTAATTTTTGCGTAATTTAATTCCGTAGCGGGTAGTGGGTTTATAGGGGAATAGGGTGGGAAGTAATTTAATTGAAATTAAGTACATATTAATAAATATTAATTGGTATTGATAATTGATTTATTGTTAATTAATTATTAATTAGTAATTACATTTTATTAATTGGTAATTTTTTTAAAATTGATTAATTGGTAATTATGTTATTTCTATTAATTAAATAGTTGTAGCGGGATGTGGGTTTATAGGGGAATAGGGTGGGAAGTAATTTAATTGAAATTAAGAACATATTAGTTAATATTAATTGGTATTGATAATTAATTTATTGTTAATTAATTATTAATTGGTAAATACATTTTATTAATTGGTAATTAATTTTTTTAAATTGATTTATTGGTAATTATGTTATTTCTATTAATTAAATAGTTGTAGCGGGACGTGGGTTTATAGGGGAATGTGGGGAAGTAATTTAATTGTAATTAGTTAATTATAGAAAATATTTTTATATTGATACTTAATTTACTGGTAATTAAATATTAATTGGTATTTATTTAACTATTTATACAAATCTGGTAATGATTATTAATTGGTTGTTAATGATTTATTAATAGGTAATTAATTTTTAATAAATAATATGTATTGTATTTATAATAAATTAATTATTAAAGATTTTGTAATTGGTAATTAGTGTTATTAATAATATTTATTAGTATTGATAATTAATTATTTTTTAGAAAAATATTAAAATATTACTTTCCCTACTGTTGCACTCACTGGAGTGGGAATAGTAATTTTAACCCTCCCGCTATCCTACCCTGTCCCTACTGTTGCACTCTCTGGAGTGGGAATAGTAATTTTAACCCTCCCGCTATCCAACTATTTCCCTACTGTTGCACTCTCTGGAGTGGAAATAGTAATTTTTACTCCTACGCTATCCAACGCTTTCCCTACTGTTGCACTAACTGAAGTGGGAATAGTAATTTTTACCCTCCGCTATCCAACACTTTCCCTACTGTTGCACTCTCTGGAGTGGGAATAGTAATTTTTACCCCTACGCTATCCAACGCTTTCCCTACTGTTGCACTCTCTGGAGTGGGAATAGTAATTTTTACCCTCCCGCTATCCAACGGTTTCCCTACTGTTACACTCTCTGGAGTGGGAATAGTAATTTTACCCCTACGCTATCCAACGGTTTCCCTACTGTTGCACTCACTGGAGTGGGAATAGTAAATTTTACCCCTATGGTATCCAACGCTTTCCCTACTGTTGCACTCACTGGAGTGGAAATAGTAATTTTTACCCTCCCGCTATCCAACGGTTTCCCTACTGTTGCACTCTCTGGAGTGGGAATAGTAATTTTTACCTCTACGCTATCCAACGCTTTCCCTACTGTCGCACTCTTTGGAGTGGGAATAGCAAATTTTACCCTCCCGCTATCCTACGCTAAAAGTAGTGATTATTATTTTATATTATTATGTTAATATATGTATGTATTAAAAAATAAAAATGTATGTAGATTTTTTTACTTAAAATAATTATTTATTAATTTTAAAGTAATTTAACTAATTTTAAGTATGTTTTACTTTATTTTATTTATTATTTCATTAATTTTACATTAATTTTAACAGATTTATAAAATTCGATATTTTGACTAACTATGGGGCCCATTACGATACCCGGCGTAAAAAAATCCGCCAGGCATAGAAGCGGCAAAAATCCGCCCGCACACACCGTCTGAACACCGACCACGCCATTACGATTACACAAACCGAAAACCGCCATCGGCGGAAAAATCACACAAGATACCGCCCGCCATCGTCCGAGTCGGAGTCAAACCGCCCGCCACGGACGGAAACACGCACGACAACACAAAACCGCCCGCCCTCACGGCCGACACACCGCACGTGAGATTACGATCGCACCGCCATGAGCGCGGGAAAACTACAAATATACCGCCCGCCAGCGCAAACAACGCCGATGAGAATCGACACGGCAGAAGCCATGGCGCCCACGTCCCTGCACAGAAACCATCCGCTGACAAAACCAATCGCACACAACATGGCCAACAAGTCCACACAGCAAGGCACGCACAAATACACAAGCACAGTACACATCCCGAAAACACCCCCTGGACAAACAAAAACTACAAAGGCCAGAACCCCAGACACAACACACCTGAAAACAACAGACCATGAGGACACACCCACATAGGTAAGTACAAAAGCAGCACTCCCACAGACCACAACCCCTTGCAACATTGCAAACTAGAGAGGAGAGGAGAGGACACAGTAACACAGCAAGGACAGCAGCACACCACAGAAACGCACACATCACAACCACCACCACCACCACCACCAAACACCGGCACCACAAACCCCCTGCACATTACACAACACACACCGCACCAGCACCACAAACACCATGGCACCACAAAGAATGCCCAAGTTCACGCCCATTGAGCTGACGGTCATGGTCGACGAGATCATCAAGGTGCACCCACAAATCTATGGGAACCTGGTCCAGCACACACCACTAGCCACCAGAAAGAGAATGTGGAACCGGATCGTAGACCAGGTCAATGCAGTCGGGACCCTGCCCAGGAACAGAGTTGAAATCAACAAACGGTGGAATGACGTCAAGAGCCTGGTCAAGAAGAAGGAGAGCAAGAACAGAGAGCTGGCAGCCGTCACTGGCGGAGGGAATCCCGCGCTCTTTAAGACCTTCAAAGCGTGGGAGGAGAAGGTGCGAGTCATCATACATCCGGAGATCCTCGCCGGATTAGCAGGGGGAGTGGAGGCTGGTAAGTACAAACTAATGTATACCAGCACACCGCTATGTACTCACATGCACTACCACCATGCCACAGCTCCCAGGGACAAACACCCCCATGTCCAGCACACAATACACAACACATCACACACACATGCAACAGACACCACCACACACAGCCCAAACCGAACAACTGTAAGATACGTGGGGACATGTGTACACTCAGCCAGCCACGTAACCACCAACAGGTCCCCAAGTATGCCAGAAGCGCCACAACGAGCACCCACCACACCCATGTGTCCGCCATAGCTGCACTAACCGACAAGTAACAGGTAAGTGGCAGGAACACAAAGTGCAGTGGGTGGGAGGGTGGACAGCCCAAGTACAACACACACCAGGCCCCTAGTCCCACAGCACAGCAAGGAGGAGCATCCCCACACCCCACAGCCACGTGTCAGCCACCGCAGTGCACACCGACAGCCGAAAGGTAGACATCACGGTCCACAACAATCGGTGTCAGTGGGTGTCCAGCCACCACCACGACCCACAACACCCCCCACCCCCACAGACCTGCAACATGGAGCACCCCCCGCTTAGAACCATGTGGCATCCAGTACAGTGCACGCCCGAACAACCTGCAGGTGGGAAACTGGACAGGGCTGGATTACTGGAGGCATGAGGACCGTAACACGACCAACACATGGGACATGTCACGTAGCAGACAAACACGCAGCACCGCCCACCGTCACGAACAAGTGAACAATGTGCACACGGACATGAACCACAGACTCACACCTCACATGACCCATCACAGACACAGCAACACCCAAGGAGCCACGTCTGCATGCACAAGCCACACTGAATATAGTACCACACGGCAGCCACTGTGCAACCCATCACACACAACCGAAACACCATTGAAGTCCTGTCCATGTAGCCCCTACTGCCTGTCAACCACACACCCCACAACTACGCCTATGTAAGACAAACAACACTAGACGCAACAGAGCGGAACAACATAAATGCACACGAACACCACTGAACCCATCAAACACACAGACACACCATGCACATACAACATACCATCCATCCCATCCGTCAGCCCCAGTCTCATGAAAGGCATGTCATCCGCACAGCTGCCACACATACAGCAGTCACGCTAAGATACATGCCCATGACCAACCATGTGCCAGAAGTCAATGAAGCGCACGCCACACTGTGAGCAACAACACACAACATGGGCCACACCCCCCGAGCACTGCAGTGATGCACATGGCACAGGGCAGCACGCACACCAAGGAGATGGGACAACTGCAATACGTTGGCTGGCACACAACCATCACTCACTCATAACGATGCGTCCAATGCCATGTCCAGTAATCACAACAGACAGCAAATATGCAGGCCATGTCAGGCATGCACACACCTCAGACCATGCACTGTCATGCTGCCACAACACATGTCACGTTCGGCACCCATGGCTCACAGCATGTACCCCAAAAGCATATTCCCTCCCAAATGCGAATCTGGGGCATGGCCCCCATGTTGCCATATGCGTTCCTAAGCGTTCCATTTGAACCCCAAAAGCATATTCCCTCCCAAATGCGAATCTGGGGCATGGCCCCCATGTTGCCATATGCGTTCCTAAGCGTTCCATTTGAACCCCAAAAGCATATTCCCTCCCAAATGCGAATCTGGGGCATGGCCCCCATGTTGCCATATGCGTTCCTAAGCGTCCCATTTGAACACCAAAAGCAAAGTACAAACCAGACCCAGGATGGGCCAGGAGCCCGCATACACCAGAGTCACAATAAGTAGGGGCACAGCAACACACCCATCGGCATGGCCAATCCGTCCCATGCCACATGTGCACAGCACACAGTCCCATTGCCAAGCACACACAACTACAAATGGTACAGCCACACACACGCCTCCGGGAAACCCATGTACGAGATTGCACGAACTGTTAATGTCAGACGACAAATACATACTTCGCCAGGTGCAACACAATAACAAATCTCATTCTCTCCACAGGTGACGAACTGCTGGATGCTGGGGATGGAGACAGCAGCCAGCACAGCCAGCCTACAAGCCCCCAACGAGGACACACGGATGTGGAGGATCTGTCCTCCTCTTCGGACACGGACCACCAAGCAGGCCCATCTGGTGTGGCAGGGCCCAGCCGCTCCCCAGGACCCCTCCTACCCACCAACCCATCATCCAGGGCTGCTGAACATTCCCAGCCCCCTGCTGCCACTGTCGTTGCGGCCACACCCACGGACATTGCGGCCACACCCACGGTCATTGCGGCCACACCCACGGTCATTGCGGCCACTACCACTGCCGCAACCGCCACCATCGCCGCACCGACCACCACCGCCGCCACCACCACCACGTCTTCGCTGGCACCAGCCCCAGCGCAGGTGGTGGCCCGGCCGACTGGATCCACCCTGGGAGCCACAGCGAGGACCGTGGTGAGCAATGTGGCTAGTGGGCAGGCCGGTGGCAGCAGTACCGGTAGGAGGAGCAGGGTCAGGGAAACGCAAGTCTCCCCTGGGAGCCATGCCCTGCCTCAAATGGCCAGAGTCCTTGGGGCCTATGAAGAGGCCCAAGGACAATGGGCCAGGTCTGCTTCAGACACGCGGGAGGTGCTGGGGGTGCTGAGGTCCATGGACGCCCGTATGGGCCAACTCGTGGACCTCATGGGCCAGCTGGTGGTGAGGTCACAGCCAGGGACAGCAGCTCCACCACCGCCACCACCTGCCGGGGCGCAGGGTCGTGCAGCTGTGTCCAGTTCCCCTGCGTCCACAGCCAGTGAGCACACCTCAACCACCAGCAGGTCGCAAGCAGGCACCCCCTCGCAAACGTGGAAGGGGCCGTCCGAAGTGGAAACAGATCTCACGGGAGGACTTCGCACGCTCCAGACGCAAGTGAGGCAGCCAGCCAGCCTTCCTTGACCACCCACTGCATTGACTTGGACTACGATCCCACTCCACACAGCCATCTGGATGGCATGTGTCTGTTGGACCATGGACATAGAACCAGTGGGTACACCCTGAGCATCACGCAGCCATGACCGACAGCTCATTGTCACTGCACGCACCACTTTTGTCATCACCTTACACACAATCACATGTCACAGTTTGAAATAAATGCACCTCTTACACAAACTGCTGTTTGTGCCCTGTGTTTTATTTGTACGGAATACAACGGCCACCTTGGGCGGAAAGGCACCTGATGCGTGGCATGGCAATGGAACCGGAGGGCCTGTAGGGACCTAGGGGTGGGAGACAGAACAGGAGCACATTCAATGAGTGTGTCACACACCCATCACACAGTACATGTCAACAACTACAAGCAATGTACACACATCGCACAGAGCAATAGGGCACAATGCCACAGCCACCAACAGTGGCATACTACCCTGGCCATGGAGCGTTGACACACAGCACGCAGTGAACAAACGGCCACCCTGACACAGCACACACACACCTGCACAGATACAGCCACATCAGCCGTCGTACATGGACACTCACCGTCAAGTGAAGTAGCGGGCGATGAGCTGCTGCCGCACATTACCAGCTTCCTCCTCTCCGCTGTCCTCCTCACTCGAGCTGTCCTGGTCTGCGGGCTGGGGCCCTGGTTGATCTCCGTCATCCACGATGAGGGGGATCTGCTTCCGAATGGCCAGATTGTGCAGCATGCAGCACGCCACCACTATCTGGCACACCTTCTGTGGGGAGTACGCCAGCGCACCCCCGGTGCGGTCCAGGCACCTGAACCTGGACTTGAGGAGGCCAAAGGTACGCTCGACCACACGTCTGGTCCTCCCATGTGCCTCATTGTAGCGATCGTCTGCTGGGGTGCGAGGATTCCTCAATGGACTGAGCAGCCATGCCCCATTCGGGTACGCAGAGTCACCTGGGTGTGAGGGACACAGAGAACCGTTGCTATTCCAACTGGACAGGGGACAGCATCGCACAACCAGCACGCTACACCACTCCACATACTCACCGACAATACAGCCACGATCCTGTTGCAGATTGGACATCAGTCGTGGCAAGATGCTGTTGCGCATTATGTGTGCGTCATGGGCCGAGCCTGGGAACTTTGCACACACGTGGGTGATCACCATGTCCGCAAGGCACACCACTTGCACATTCAGGGAGTGCGTGTGCTTCCTGTTGCGGTACAGGTGCTCAGTGGCCTGTGGTGGAACAAGGCCAACATGTGTGCAGTCAATGGCTCCAACGACGTGTGGGATTCTGCCAAGGGCATAGAATGCACCCTTCACTGCCGCCAATTCACGAGCCCTGGGGAAGCGGATGTACCTGTTTCGGTACAGCATCATGGCTGCCAGTACATCCCTCAGCACCTTGCTGAACATGGGCTGGGACATCCCTCCTCCACTGCCCACTGTGTGCTGGAATGACCCAGTGGCGAAGAAATGCATGGCGGCCATCACCTTAGCCGTGGAGGTGACAGCTGTCGGATACACCCTGCGGGGACGGAGATGGGGTTCCAACATGGCACACAGTCGATGCAGGGTTGGCCTGTCCAGCCGAAACTTCCTAATGACCTCTGTATCGTCCATGTCCGCCAGCAATTGGTATGGGCGGTCAATGTTCGGTCTCCGCCTAGGGAAAATGGCAGTGGACACATGTCAAAGCAACACAACACATAGCAATTTCGCATACACATCACTGACATGACTGAGCAAGCACATGAGCCACAGCCCAGCTGTCAAGCTGGGACGGCACGGCCACAATACACTTACACAGGTCTCCCAACAATGGCAATGGCTAGTGATACAAACCACTGCCATGTGCATGCACATGGGGATCTAGGCCCCAATGACTTGCGGGGCGTGCTGATGGGGACTGACTGCATATTCGTCAAGCGGCAACGCCACGGCAACATGAATGTCTGCTGAGCATGGAACTGCTTCCGAGGCTGGATGAGTATGGCACACGACGACGACGATGTGGGCACAGGCTGAGCGGCCAAAACAAGTGGGACCTGTGGCACGAGGGGATATGAGACAGTAGTAGGTGTCAGCACTGCACCCTATGTACAGCACTGTACGGATCACACCTCCCGAAACATTGACAGGTGTCCACATTGACAGCCCCATGCCAAGACGGCTGTGTGCTTGCAGTCACACGTCACAGGTGAGAGGTTACATTGCACGTGCCAGGTGGCAGACGTACATAGTGGGAGCTGGCATGTGTGTGCATGTGTCTCCTGTTCAGGATCCACCAGATGGGCGCTGACTCTGTACTGACCATTGGACACAGCATGTTCCGTGGAAGGCTTGTGTGTGTGGGATGGTGGCACTGGATGTGCCTCCGTTGGGTGGGGGGCCATGCACAGGGCGGGTACGTCGATGATTGCGCATTGTTGGTCACGGTGGGTGCACCCACTAAGATGTGTTGCCCTGTGTTCAATTCCTATGTCCGCATGATGATGGACTGTAGATGTGGGCAGACTACACATTGGTCGATGTGCTGTCTATATGCATGTGCCTTCACACCAGGCACAGCTGCCCCTGCACATGTGACCCCTGCTGGACTCGCTGCTGGGTCTGTGGAGCTGATGCACCTTCTGTGCGTGGGGCGGACAGCTCTCCTCACTTCCCTCATTGCGCATGTCATGACTTTGCCGCAGGTGACATGGATCATGGAGGGCCCACATGTACGCGTGGGTAGGCTACACATGATTGTTCACTGGTCGCCACCCCCAGTCAGTGTTTCGAATGGGAAGGTTGTCGTGCTGGTGGTATATTCGATGTGGCGGATGGGCGGGCCTAGGTGCGGGCTTACATTCCGGACATGGGGGGTAGTTGGATTGGCGACTAGTTGCAGTACACACGGGACACGTCTCTTCCTTTCCACATCTGGGTCATCCCTTGTACTCACTGACAGTGATACAGTCATCTTCGCCCCAGCCCTCATGTCCTCCCCTCGCTCCCCCAATATGCATGTGCACCTGCGAGGCTAGCGCTTGCACAGGCAGCCCCAAGCTCGCACCAGAGAGGGCAAGGAGTGTATGTGTGGGTCCAGTTGCACGAGTGGGCTGTCTCAGGGTATGATGTGTTGCGGGACGCCGTCCACCTGCGTGGTGCCCCAAATGGAGACCCGGCCTGCATGGACTATGCATCACAGTCTTCGCCTTCCGGATCCGCCACCTGCGACACCCAGTGGCTGTGGCTGCCCTTGCGGCCAGGCCGCGTCCGTCTGTGACTGATGGCCCACACATTCACTCTTTGGCCTCTCTGGGGAGGGCTCGGGGGTGGTGGCGCACGCGCTTGCACTTAGTCGCAATGGCATGTGGCGTGGTTGGTATAATGGGCAATGGATGGGATGGTGCGAGCCACCTCCCGTGACGTCAGTGCTGCTCGTGCTGTGGTGCGTCCCCCTACACTTCCATTTGACTTGTGCCATGCTAGACGTTGAGGTTCTATTGCCTGCGTGATATGACCAGGAGGAGCGCGAGGAGACCTCTCACACACCATGCTCCACTGCCATCCCGTGCCCTGTATCGCCTGTGCGGATTGACTATGTTGGGGTTACACCTGGTCGACTGGGGCTGTGTGTGCCTTGTCAAGGGGCATGGCGGGCGCACAACAGGATCCAGCTTGTCCACAGAGGGTGGGCTGAGGTGCGCCTGGTACCGCTTTGTACGTGTGCCCGGCTGCTGTGCACACACGTGTTCACTCCCCCCGACAGGTGTCCTCTCACAATGCCCAGGGAAGCGGTGGTGTACTGTTCATGACCCCTCCCAACACGGCGTGCTCCAACTTGGCATGTGCGCATCTACCCGTCACACCCACCCACCTGAGCACTGCGTCCATACGACTTCACACGACACATGTGTGTCTTCCACAGTTGTGCTACTCATTTGCGTTGACATCCAATACCAGTGGACTACATGGTCATGTCACGACTGCCGTGTACTTCACATACTCTCATCCTCTCTCATTCGTACTTGTGAAATGAGTCAGCGGAGACAGTTTTGGTTTCAAACATTATATTGAGTCTTCTGTCCTCTGTGATGCAGTATAGTGGACACTACTGGCAGCGGAATACATGTTGAGGATATACTGAGCATGATTGCAAATGGGATAGGGTGTGGGGTTACATGTGATTGGCTGTTGCATGTGGGATGTGGGCTTCAGAGTTACATCTGCTTGGCCAAGGCTGTGCTAATGTACATTTACGTATAGCTGCGGAGCTGCGGACTTTGACACAGACGGTATACATGTAGCCTACCAGACCGCTTGGCATCATGGGCACAGTCCATCTCAGTTCCATGTGACAGGTTTGCTGCGGTTGTTCCTCATGCACGCGTGCATGTGAGATGACATCAGGGCATGTGCTTGCGTGCATGCAGCGGCGTGCCACTTGTTGTTGCAATGTGGTGGTTACTGGACATGTCACAGTCACTGGGGTCGTGTTGTTGTTGTATGCACTTGTCGTCCATGCAAAGGTCCTGGTATGGGATTCCCGGGGCGGGGGTGGGAGGGGTGCAGCACCCACAGACTCCAGGCGACCTATTCATGTCCACTGAGCGGTGTGTGTGTCCATGGGCGCTGGATCCATGTCGTGTCCTGGTTGTTCGTGCAGTTCCGTCCATGTGGGTGCGATACACAGACCCCATGCCACTGCCTCCCACGATGCATGCGGTGTTCCTGGATGTGATGGGGAACAGTGTGCATGTCCCGGTCATATCCGATGTCATGGCGATGTCGTTGATGGTGTGGTTACAGTTGCCGGTCGTTTGGTATGGCTGTTGTGGTGGTGACTGGCCAGTCCGTGCGGAAGCTAAGCATGGGTGCGGGGTTGGACATCATAGGTCAATCGGGGAACCTGCGTTGTGGTCCGACGAATTTACAGGTTGTCAGGTATGCGATGCCGTCCAGCAGGGCTTCCATGTCATTGGTGGTGTACATGTTTGCCAGCCAATGTAGCGGATGGTGGCTGTCAAGGTGTTGTTCGTAAGTTGTCCCTTGGAGGACCATGATGGGGCATGCTGGGTGACATTCGATGTAGCTGTTCTCGATGATCCGTCGTGTGGAGGCACAGTGGTCCCATTTCAGTGCGGGTGCGATGTTGGCCACATACGCCATGCCCCCATAGGCAGAGCAGGCCCTGTCGTGTGCGTCCAGAGGGAGGAGTAGTGGTAGCAGGTCCGCCTTTAGACATGCCGGGTTGGAGAGGCACATCTCCACGGGATGCTGGTAGGGACACCTCCGACAGTAGAAGACGGGCATGACGCAGCTGAACAATGTGATGCGGTAAGTCAGTCGGTAACTTACGTTCAGCAGGGACAGGAGATCGCATCCCAATATATGTATCAGGTTGGTTTTGTACAGCTTGAGCTGTCCGGCGTAGTTGGGTAGGTGTGTTGCGGTTGCCATTTCGCAGCGGTGCGTTGTGGTGGCGTGCTCCGGCTGTGTGTGCAGTCTGCAATGTGCACGCTCCGAGGTTGCTGTGAGCTCTGTGTAGTCGTAGGGAGACAGGACTTGTGTTCTGTTGGCTTGTGCGGAGGACACGGGCCCTCATCCCACATGCTTCTCAGACAGTTCAAGGTCAGTGATGTGTGACTCCTTCCAATTAACTTGCATGTGGCCGACATGGGGGAGTGTTTTCTTTTTTCTTCCCCGTCCGTTGTGTGCTTCTGTGATATGCGCTATCTGCCCTGTGGTCGGTCTCCTCGGCATGCCTGTGTTGGTCTTTTCTTGGACAATGGCTGTATTCACCGGCTTCTTTCGTAGGGCTGTGGTTTCGGAGTTGGAATGGAAGGTCATTCAGTGCTGTCTGCTCTCCCTTGTGTGGGCGGCAGGCTGCCTTTCCGCTCTGCGTTGGGCCTTGTGTGTGAATGTTATTCTTGGGCCACCTGTTGTCGGTCCCCGGGCTCTTTGGTGTTCCGTTTTATATGTCTTGTTCATATGTGCAGGGTGGTATGGGTGTTTCAGTGTGGTACTGGCGTTCCTCTTCCCGAAGGGGCCCTGCTTCTCCTAGTTGGTGTTGCCGCCGCTGTGTGCTACGCCATGTTTGTTACACTGGGGTGTGTCCTGCTGTTGCGTGACTTCACTGACATGTGTGCGTCGGTTGTGTGGCGTTGGGTGTTGTCCGTGAATTGGGCGTTGGGGACATGTCTGTGGCAGGCCTGTCACGTGTCATGTGCGTTCGGGGTGGGGCTGATGTGTGTGCTGCTTGGTTGTGTCCCTGTGTCTGTGTGCGACGCATGCATGGCGCTGCGGTTGGCCTCTGCGTTGTGCGCATGTGTGGCGGCGTCATCGCCGCTTTGGGGCCGTGACGGGGTCGTTGGTTCCTAGTCCCAGGTGGTGTGTACACATGTGTTACGCGATGTTACGATTTGGCCTGTGTGTCATATGTGGATGCAATGGTGGATGTGTAGTGTACACGCGGTGGTGGGGGGTTGTCCGCTTTTTCCGCCCTTGCACTGTGTGCGCTGTTTGCGTGCACTTGTTGTGTGTGTGCCTACCTGCGTCTCCGCGGTACGTTGCGTCCTTGGTGGTGCATCAGCAAGAGCATGGGGAGGGCCTGCAGTGCTGGATTCATGCTCGGGGAGCCGCTTCTTCGTTGTCCGTGCTCGGCGTCCGTGTTACCGCTTCGGTTTGTCGTACGGTGTCTCTTAGCCGTGGGAGCCGTTTGTTTGCGGCATCGTAATTTATACGCCGGGCGGGACGTGATTTCGTCGGACGGTGTGTGTCAATTGTGCTGCGCCGCTACGTGTACGGACGCACTTTGATGGCGGACGGTGTTGCTGGCTTGCCGGCGGTGTTTGGCCTACTTTTCGCATCGTAATTGGGCGGGCGTGTGGACTGCTGCGTGCCGGCGGTAACTGGTGGTTTTTGCATCCGCCAGCACGGCGGTTGTGCTTCCGCCCGCCATCGTAATGACCCCTATATTTTTAACGACGATATTTTGGATTCGATATTTTTGTACTTACCTGTTTGGAGATAGGGAGTCGATATTTTGACAGTCGATATTTTGTCCACGATATTTTGTCTGCTCGATATTTGTGCGATCGATATTTTGTCAGTGATCCCTGGTCTGTAAATCTCTCGAAGAGAACGCCCCCCTTTACCTCAGAAACAAACTTCAGCCTTACATCCCAAACCGTCAGCTTAGATCCAGTGATCCATTACTCCTACGTCCCAAACGTATTCGAACAACCAGGTTTGGGAGTCGCTCTTTCTTCTACCTCGCCCCTCATCGCTGGAATCAGCTGCCTTTGCCCATTCGTGCATGCCCTGACTTCACCCTTTTTTTAAAACTTCTGAAAACCTGGTTATTCACCTTATAATTTCATCTCGTACTGCGCTGCATCCCAGCTGTAAAGGCCCCTAGAGATCCTCTCAGGTATGATTTGTGTGCCAAATAAATAAATAATAAATAAGTGTGGAACCCTGTGAACCTAATGAACAAAAGCCTTAGCTCTCTCCTTTAAAATATTATAATCCTTCAGTAAACCAAATTTATCAGAGAAATTTTCAGAGAACTGATTCACAGTGTCACTGCCATCACTAATATGATTTACCATCATAACATGATCAGGAGCGTTTGGATTTATTGTAGTTTCCAAATCACACTTATGTTGTCAACCCAAGAGGTTATCACCTCTCCTCTCCACATAGACCTTGACAGCAGTTTCTCTACCCTTGAAGATTATCTTCATAGGTGCATACCGTAACAAATCCAACGAGACTGCTCTATGCCCAACAGGATTTATGTCTGGTGATAGCAACTGAATCCCCTCCACACCAAAAATGGAATTCCAATTCTTGTCACCTATTTGTGTAAAAGGAAATCCAGAATCAGTCAAAACACTCACCTCCTTACCACCACCAACACTATAATAATCATCCATTCTTATCAATCCCACATCCCATTCAGTTGAAATGTTAGACATATCTGTTACCCTGAAAACCACCCTGCTCAAAGCATATTGTAAAAAGTATACTTGTTTATTGGTGTCTGAAGTGAAATACATCTTCTCCTCACTCTTGCACATGGCCTTTCTTGCACCATTTGTGACGTGTAGACAACCTGACAGAACAGTATGGGCAACTCGAATCATGTGTAGCACTACCACAGAGATACCATTTGAATTTGCTATCAGATAATATTTTGTCCTTGTCCAAAAGTGGCTTCCTATCTTTGTTAGGGACTGCATGAGTTTTGTCATTAATTCTAGCTACTTCAGAGTCTCCCTTCTTGTCACTTCTCATTTCTTTAACCCACCTCGAAGCGTGCTCCATACTTTCTATTATAGAAATGGCCTCTTTCAAATTAGCGTTCTTTGCTAAAACTTTATCTTGTGCTTATGGGTTTTTGGTACACCTTACCAACTGATCTCTAATAAGCAACTCAGTTAAATAACCCACCTCACTTGTCCTTGCTATGTTTTTTAAACTTGCCACAAAGTTCAAAATGTTCTCCTTCTTTTCCTTGATGTTGCGAGTAAAAGTTATGTCTTTCTATCATAATATTCGTGTGAGTTCTAAAATGTAGTTCTAACGTGTTTAATAACATTTCAAAAATATCATTTGGCACTCCTTCTCCTTGTCCCAGCGGAATCTCATTGAGGATGTCATAGATATTACTCCTTTCAATATCAAGGTTGTGGATTAAAATTCCTTGGGGGATATTCTCAAGAACGTGCGATAATCTTTGCCAAAATATGTTAACGCAATTTTTCACATCGCCGTCTATCGCGGGAAAATAACTCCGTGTTAACATCGTATTCCCTACACGGCGGTAACATGCGATAGTCTCCCGACAACGCGTCAAATGTCCGTGATAAAATTACCTGGACAGCGATAAAAAGTTGCGATGTGCCCAACTGCGATAAAAAATTCCGCGATAAGCAGCGCCAGGCCTGCAAGTCACACAAGTCAGGCGGGAAAAACCACTATAAAAGCGGCAAACAAAAACACAACCAAGACACAAACAACCGCGAAGCACCATGGAGGTAGCCGGAGCAAGTACAGAGGACAACCAGAACGCCACAAGCCCCACAGAGGACCAGCCTGGGACCATCATTGGGGAGACGGTGGCAGGATTTAGGGGACCGGACACTGCACAACATGATCTGACCCAACAGCAACAGGGTGAGTAACGACAAGGGACTGGGGGGACGGGGGGAGATGGGCACAGTGGCACACATGCATAATTAAGTATAGCACATCTGTGGACAAACCATGCCCAAGAGTCACAACTCCGAACAAGAGACCAATTTACCCAAATCTGCAAAATCTCAGCACTGTATAAGCACAGAAGTGAAAGGCACACCGCCTGAAAGGGATAAGGGCCAGCCAAATCAGAGCTGAAGGGGCAACTCACCCACAATGCAGCACACATACATAAGAATCAGAGCACCTCAACATTGACAACAATGTGGTACAAACTGCAACATTCACACAACAGAACAGAGGACACAACTGCTGCTGCTTGTGTGTAGAAAATGGCCATTCGCATGTGGCATAGCAGGAAACTGTGAGATGATAATGTACAAGTACACCCTCACATCCCTGATGGTGCAGAAATGTCAACTGTCCCGCATCAAATTGGCATCTCCTCAGAAACAGTCACAATGTACATTGTCATGCAGTCTGTATGTAAACTTGTACAATGCGTGAACATACATGTGAACACAATGTCAATCTGCATCTCCCCTGCACATTGAAGAGGGAGAATCAACACCTCCAGCAGAGCAGACCCAACAACACAGCACTGATGATGAAGAGGACCACACCAACATCTACACCAACGCCCTCCAACAGCTCATGGACAGCTCCGGCACCCCACCTCCAGCAGCAGGGCAGCCCAGCTGCATCAATGAGACCCCACCCCCTGCACAGACCACACAGCAGGAAGCACCCACCACCACGGCTGTCTCCCAGGACCCCCACGACCAACACATGGCATTCCAACGCCGTGTGTTCGGGTGCCAGGAGAAGACGGCTGACCAGCTGCGGGTGGGGTCCGAACTCATGTCAGCCAAATTAGATGCCATACGTGGGTGTCTAAGTCCCATCAGGGACGACTTACAGTCCCTAACGGACACCCACTGTCCGCTCCATGCTCTCCAACAATCCATGGCTGACATCGCTGGAGTCATGACTCTGAGCCAAGAACAACTGTCTAGTCAGAGTGGCTTCAGCGATGTCAACCGGGAGTTGGGACACATAAGGAGAATGATGGAGAGCTTGGAGCGGATGCAGGCGGAAAGAATGTTTGCCACGGCTGCACACCAGTCAGATGTAGCTGTGATCCTCCATGCCCTGCAGATCCTCGTCATGGCATTGCCACCACAAGGCCTGGTGCGGATGAATGCTGCTGCTACTACTCCATCCACATCTCTGCCCCCTGAAGTGTCAGTGCCACACACTGCGGCAGACATTCCACCTCCGGCCCCTGATGTGTCACTGCCACACAGTGATGCAGACAAAACACCACCACCCGCATGTGAGGCACCGGACACATCAGAGGACGGAAATGATGATGAATCGGGCTTTGTGGTAAGAATGAAGTGGTAGCATTCATCTCCGCCATATGGCCTATTTCAGCTTGGTTCTGCCCTCTGCATCATGCCCTGGAATAACACCTTCCACTGTCCCCGGATACACTCAGCGACACTCACCTTGGACCTCGACGTGGACTGCCATATTTGGTTTGGTTACCAATGACACAGCAAGCACACTGCGGACTGAAGTCTTCCAATCCCGATAAACTTGTCAATCCCTAAAGGACTCTGGCTGGCCCTCCACGGGGCAACATTGCAAAGTGGGGTTTGCATGGCCCTGTACTGGTCCAGCTTCAACACTCCACTGAATGTGAATACAACATTTTAATTCACACAGATGTGTCATGGCTATGCTCAATCAAGTATGAAAGTATGGATGAATGTAGGGACAGTGATTCCACAAAATGGTACTCCCTGGGTAATGCTATCAGTGCGCATGTATGGCCGTGACCCAGATAGGCAGTGAGACACACATTGTCCTTCAAACCAACACTCATCACAGTTGAATACAAGTGAAGGTGCGTAGACTTTATTAGCATATGCATGTCAGTACGGGCAAGATTAGTGCCACAATATGCAGACCAATGCAGCAGTATGTCAGAATGAGGAACGTTGCCAAGCGCCGCTGACCACTCCGGGGGAGTGCCTCACCTTCCACAGGTGTGTGTTGTTCGGCGTTGTTGTCCGCTCATGTATTCGGAGTCCAGGTGAATGCAGCCATGTCCACTGTTGTCGTGGGATATGTGACCAGATCTCCAAGATGCAACAAGGTGTTGGGACATGTGCAATGGGTTCCAATCTGTTGTGGCTGCAGGTACGTAGTTACTCGTCCATAAAAGCGATTGCAGCTTCGTAGGCTATCTTTTCCAATATGAGCTCGTTGTCGACTTCATCAAACAGGACGGCGAGGCCATCCATTAGCAGGTCCGGACAGATGTGCTGCGTCCACCCCCTTTCACCAATTAGCACCACAGCCCAATAGGGGAGCGGTTCAATGTGGTCACTGCACACGAGGAGTTGTGCAATCTCCCAGGTCCAGCTACCAGCATGTATGCCAAGTATCAAGGCATCCCATAAACGGGTATCACGGTGACACTCCTGGTCGTGGGCCAACAGGGGGCGCACACACATGTCAAAATCCAGTTCAGCTACCGTCCTGTTGGATAGGCAGACATCCATGGACCACTCGAATATGCACGATCGACAATGCAACACAGGCTGAACGCAGGTGACGTTGGCAAGGCAGAAGCTTAGCCGGTAACTGATCCGCAGCACTGCCAATGGCAGTACCCCCAGTAAATGCAGCATACGTGCACGGTACAGTCCCACGTGACAGGGGTTGTGCATGTGTCCGGGATGTTCTGCCATTGCGTTAGTGGCTCTGGTTGAAGCGGCACTGTTCTCACCTGCGCCAGTTCTGTGGATGAAATGCCACAGCTCGGATCAATGAGTTGTTTTAGTGTGCAACGGTTGTACGCCTGGGATGGAGTGGGAGTAAGTGTGAATGCCATTCCATGCAAGATAACTTTGAGCTAGGACTTCTGTGTGTGGAGTGTGTATACGTTGGTCTTCCGTCGGGCTGTGTGTAGTGTGGGAGTCGACATCAGCTGCTACAGTATCTGTCAGGGGGTGCCGGGCACATGCAATTCCGAAGTCGGAGGTGCGGATGTGCTTCCGCCTGATAGTTCAGACAAAGTTGCTTTCATCCCTTATGTTAGTTTCTCATCTGCTTGCATTCAGGAAATGTGAAGTGGCTTGTTGGGGGTGGGGTGGGATGTGTGCGACTTTGGAATTCATGTTTGACATGTCTTGCATGTGGCAAATGTGCGGCATCACTGTGTGTTACGTTGCCTCACAGCTGCTCCTCCCTCCCCCGAGCCTATTTACTTGTGCGCGCAGCGCGGTTGCATCACTTGCACCCCAAGGCACACCATTGTCATGCCTGTCTGCGCACGTCCACAAGCCTGACAACCACACTGTGATGTTGTCCGTTGAAGGTGGGCAGCCACGTGAGTGTAGGCCTATGGTAAGGATAGGGCGGACTCAGATGTAGAGTCCATGCGTGGCTGAACTCGCGCTGCGAGTAGGTCTAGGCATTTGGCTTTTGCTGCGGCATTACAGATACACACAACACTTGGCATGTATGAGCCAAGACCCCGAGCGGTCTTGCACTCCTTCATTTCTCTGTTCGTGCGAGCCCGCCCTCAGGGTGCATGCTACATTGCAACATTGTCGATTGCGGGCAGGGTGGCGCTGACACTACAACAGAGACACACGCATTAGTTACTTCCTTGTTCAGGCCAGAACCGAACCACGCCCAGAGCCCCGGGCAAATCCTTCACACCCCTACGCTGGCCTGGCGTACGCCGGCCCAGCCCACTCCGCTTACGCTTACAGTGGGGGATGACAGAGCTACGTGTCCAAGGTCTTAGACACTGCCTGAGGTGACATGGTTGCGTCCGCAGTCCACAGCACAAGGTAAGGTGGTAGGGCCCTGGCCCATCATGCATACATAATGACCACAAGGACACACTTAGATAGATAGTGGAACTGGCTACGGGCACGTGTGCCCGGCCACTTTTTATTGCCAGGGTCACATGTCCAGTGACGCCTGTGCTGGATGGGTGTGGGGTGAGTGTAAGCCAGCACTCAGGGAGTGGTTGGTGCTGGCAACAACTAGAACAGTGATCTTCGTCTTACACACACAGATTCAATCATAAAGGGGCCATGACTTGCAGTGCACTGAGGTAGGGGCACCAGATCTGGAATCACACACAAAAGATTCAAACATAAAGGGTCCATGACTTGTGGTGCACTGAGGTTGGGGCACCAGAGATGAGCGTGCTCATGTGCAGTGATTGTTAATCATTGTGTCCCTTCGGGATATTCCCGCTGCAGCTGCAGTGGGGTGTGGTACACCTGCCTCATCTTCATCATCATCGTCCCAGGTCTTCCCCACTGCCTGAGGCGACATTGTCGCGTCAGCTGTCCACAGCACAAAACTCAATCATAAAGGGTACATGTGTTGTGGTGCACTGAGTCGGTGGCACCTGAAGCGCTCAGCGGGTGCGCAGCATGCGATGATGCATCGTCCGGGCGGGCCGCACTGATAGCAATGTCTGTTGCCTACTGGACTGCGCCATTAATAAATCAAGTCTCAATTTGTATTGTGAGCCCTACTGACTGCAGTGTAGGCCGGAGGCAGCGGTCAAAAAGGGCCCACAGCCAGGTGGCGATGACTTGTGGTGCACTGAGTTGGTGGCACCTGGAGCACTCAGCGGGTGTGCAGCCAGAGATGATGGCATGTCCTCGTAGGTCAGGATTGGATTTGATTTGAGAGCCCTGCTGACCGCAGTGTAGGCCGGAGGCAGCGGACAGCAAGGGCCCACAGCCACGTGGCGATGACTTGTGGTGCACTGAGTTGGTGGCACCTGAATCGCTCAGCAGGTGTGCAGCCAGAGATGATGGCGTGTCCTCGCAGGTCAGGATTGGATTTGATTTGAGAGCCCTGCTGACCGCAGTGTAGGCCGGAGGCAGCGGTCAGCAAGGGCCCACAGCCACGTGGCGATGACTTGTGGTGCACTGAGTTGGTGGCACCTGAGGCGCTCAGCAGGTGTGCAGCCAGAGATGATGGCGTGTCCTCGCAGGTCAGTATTGGATTTGATTTGAGAGCCCTGCTGACCGCAGTGTAGGCCGGAGGCAGCGGTCAGCAAGGGCCCACAGACACGTGGCGATGACTTGTGATGCACTGAGTTGGTGGCACCTGAAGCGCTCAGCAGGTGTGCAGCCTGCGATGATGCGTCGTCCGGGCGGGCCGCACTGGAAGCAATGTCTGTTGCCTACTGGACTGCGCCATTAATAAATTAAGACTCAATTTAAATTGTGAGCCCTGCTGACTGCAGTGTAGGCCGGAGGCAGCAGTCAGAAAGGGCCCACAGCCACGTGGCGATGACTTGTGGTGCACTGAGTTGGTGGCACCTGAAGTGCTCAGCGGGTGTGCAGCAAGAGATGATGGCGTGTCCTCGCAGGTCAGGATTGGATTTGATTTGAGGGCCCGGCTGACCGCAGTGTAGGCCGCAGACAGTAGTCAGCACACACATAACTCCGCGGTGCTGTGCCGCTGAGTGCGCTGGTGGGGGCCTGTGTCGCAGACGCCAGCGATCGGCTGAGGAGGCTGGCGGTAATGGCGGTGGACTCGTGGCAGGGTGAGGGGCGCCTCCCTGGCGGATGCGTTGGCCATCTGGGAAGTGAACCACGCCCAGAGCCCCGGCCTATTTATTCACACTCCTACGCTGGCCTGGCATACGCCGGACCAGCCCTCTCCGCTTACGCTTACAGGGGGGGGACACAGATACATGACCGAGGTCTTCCCCACTGCCTGAGGTAACATGGTTGCGTCCACTGTCCACAACACTACAAACACCAGCAGTATATGTCCACATGGACATGTCTGTGCTCTGCATACTGTAGTCTGTCCAGCACATCACCGCCACATTCTTATTCATGGGTGACTTGTCTCCTTCACACATACTTGGTTCCCACCTCTCCCCACATTCTGCAATTGTGTGGCTGAGGGGCCATGCTGTTTTGGGAAGGTCAGCTGTCTTGTTCTGCCCTGCCTCGGTGGTAGTCCGGGGGGGTTCCTGGGGGTGGTGGCGGTGGGTGTTGTGGCCCTCTTGGGTCTCCGAGCTGCATGGTCAGTAGCTCCATGACATGTGTTGGTCTTCAGATGTGGCTCTGGGCTGGGCTCCCTTTCATGCTGCAGGTTGTCATCCTGCTTTACACCAGTAAAAGGCAGGTGTTAAATCCCTGCTGCTAACGCGCCTTATCGCCTGTTTTTGGGCCGCATCGCGGATCTGGCTGGACGTTGAGAATATTGCGAAGTGGTGTTTTCGAGTGTTTTTGCACGGGAACGCCTACTCTGCAATGCATATCATTAGTGTTAGTTGTCGCTCTCATCCATGGCGCTGGGAAACTGGCGATATCGGCAGTTTGCACCAGCTTGAGAATAGGGCGATACTTTTGCGGCGCTAAAGTGCCGATAAATCGGCGATGACTCCTTGAGAATATGCCCCCTTGTTTCTTAGTAGGAAAGAACCCCTCACCCCAAGACAGCCACATAGGACTCAAATAAAATCCTACACCTTTTCCACGTAAGGATGGATTCTCCAGTCTCAGTTAGAAATGCAGGGGGCTGTGTCATGCTGATCCCTGCCATGATGCTTGGCAAAACAAGTAACTAACACAATAATTTGAAATAAAATACTAATATAAGAAACTAACACAAGCAACTAATTAGACAAATATATAAAAATATGTTTGTGGTACTCGATAATAACATCAGAACTACCAGGTGTAATTCCAGACAGTACAGGTTGAATCATTTCACTTTTCTAAATCATATGGAAACCATTTCTTATCAGCATGCTGCACTTTGGAAACTAACATATATTAATGTTCCGTCAGAACTCTTCACTATTCTCAGTGGGTTTAATTTAAAGCTTGAACAAATATGGCCAATCATCTCAATAGAACACACGGTTGGTTGTTGAATCACATCTCGTTCCTTTTCTTTGTTTACTAGCAAGACAAAATGGTGGCACTGACATCACGTACGTATGTGACATGAGGTCAAATGTTGACAAGCTCTGATGTTGCACCACATACACCGATGCGTCAGAAATGCTCGCGCTGACTTTGAAGAAAACTGGTGCGTGAGTGACCAAGCTTGCGCACTCGCCTCAATAGAACATTGAAACATGCAGCGTAGCGGTTGTCCAGTTTCCAAGTGCAGTACAAGTGAGTTTAAAGTTTGGAGGATTTTCCTACCACAGTGGTAAAGTTGTTTGCTGCTCAATGTTGTGACAAGGGGGATTTGGGGGGCAGCCGACCACAGGGATTTTGGGGAAGTGGAGCAGTCAGACGACTGCCTGGGTATGGGCATTTTTTGGTCTACTTATGTAGCCCAGGGGTATATATGCAGCCATTTTACAGTACCAGCCACCATTTTATCTTGGTGACGCGGTGGCTGATACCTGGTAGATAACAATTTTGTCAATTTATAGGAGCATTAATTTCTAATCATAGATAGCATTTTATTCCTGTTTAGGTAGTGTTAGGTTGTAGTCTACATTTAGTCTCCTTACCTGTGTGGTTGTGATGGCGGCGTGGCCAGTGAGGGCAAGCTGGCCCTGGCATTGGGGCTGCTGGCAGTGTGCCGCCTTGTTGGGGGGGAGGGGCGGACAGCAAACAAACACCGGCCGACTGGGTCTCCGTGGCGGATGGAGCTTTTTCCCACGGCGCCGGCTCCCTGGAAGGTAGCGTTTCAGGAAGGAGGGCAGGGCCGCTCCCGCACTCAGAGAGTGGCCCATGAGGCCGGCCCTGCCCATGAGGCAGGGCCGGCCTGTGGTGGCGCACCATCATATGGTGCGGCCTGGGTGGAGAGCGAGGCCTCAGCTCCAGGGTGTAGCGGGACTGTGGGTGCTGCACTGGGCGAACGCGAGACCTTTTGCTAGTTGGTAGAGGCCGCGCATGGTGTAGTGTGGGCGGGGCCATGGAGGAAGCGCACGCAGCCCTGGGGAAGTGCAGTAAGGAGGGAGGCAGGTGCGGAGATGGGTTCCTATCGGGCTTTCCAATTTTGCCCTCACATGGCCCTGGCTTGTTGTAGGTGTAAGGCTATCTGGTTGCAGTGCCAGAAGCAGCAAATACCAGTCTGGCAGCACACAAGGCTAAGCACAGAAGTTCAGTTTATGTGTTTTTTGAGCTGTGCCCCTTAATTACATCGCCACGCCCCTTTGGGAGACCCCAGTTTTTCACCCCACTAAAGCTCTGGGAAGCACTGATAGCAGGGCCCCTCACCTTTAGGGGCCATTGATGTGGGGCTGGTGGTATAGGCAGTTAGTGGAACACCCTTGACGGGGTCAGGGATAGCAGCCTTGAAGCAGGGTCAGCTGGGATCAGGGCACCGGGGTAAGGCAGGGAGCAGGAGGACTGCTTTAAGGGGTTTTACATGAGTGGACAGGGTGGGACTGGTAGGGTATGTAGTATCCTAGTTTACTGTCCATGCTTGTGTATGCCTTTTTCCACCACATGCCCTGCCAGTAGAATGTTACAGTATGATGATGTATTACGGAATGTTGGGTGTCTGTCAAGAAAAGCCACAGTTGTGATGGGGCTGAGCAGCATGCTGGCTGCTCCTGGTGGGGCTCATCTTCATATCTACAATAAATCTTACTGAACTACATCAACCTGTCTGGACATCATGGGGAATGGATGAGCAACGGCGGATCTGAGTAACCGCACCTCCCTGCTTTATTCCTTTTCTTGTATATGAAACTGTAGCGGGTAGTATGATTGGGTGTGCACATACAGCTCCTGCACCTGCCGTTGTTGGATGCCAGCTGCCAGGCAGAGAGAAAACTGTGAAAGTGGTGGAGCGGTGCACTACCAAAGAGTTTTTTCAATAAATCCAAATGTTCAATTTGTTAAGTGGTAATCAATCCTTTATTTTCAATATCAAAATATACAGATTCCAGCCAACGCGTTTCGTTCATACATAAAATGAACTTCTTCAGGGCAAATGGTGATGTGAAGGAGACGCAGGAACACAGAGGCAATGAAGAGCCTTTGGTCTGGGATCATTGGAAAAGGCGTTCGGACTTGAGGGCATGCATTTGGCCCAATTACGTACATCTATGTTCCAAGTTCCTGCTGTCGACGCACAAGTGTTATGCTTTTAAGGCTACCATGATAAGTACCTGATGGTTGTGTCTCTGGGGACACAGTCCTATTAGTCTCGTCTGGTCGGCAGTCAATCATCATCACTACATTTTTATGGCGACGATCTGGAAACTTACCATCGTTCTACGTGCTCAACAAAAGAAGTCAATGTCAAGGAAGTCAAGATGTTGAGAACAAGCATCAATACGATTAGAACAAGGATTCTGGCATCCTTAGCCCCACCAGTGACCACTACACCGGTCGCCCCCAACCTCTGTGTGCCAGATCCAACTTCACACAAGCCTGTCTCAATTAATGGACTTCTCAACCACCGCATAAGAACAGCTCTATGGATGGTTCTGTTTTCAAGCTCCTCTCAATATCAAAGCAACTCAAATGTGCTGTACCTTGGTTCATTTGTCACATCCACAAGAACGGTGCCTTCAAGTAAAGTAAGTCTTTTCACAAGCCCGGTGACAATCGATGGTTCAGTCACAACAAACAATTTTACAACTCTTCAAACCTGACAAACGTCCCTGTTATTGGATGTCTGTGCCACATGGGAGGTGTTTGGGCCCTTTTGGAGGTTATCTAGTGCAACCCTTTATCAATTTGGTGAGCTTTGTGGGGCTTGTGCAGAGAAGTGAGAGACATCGAGGGCTCAGACGATCGGCACCCCTGGTGAGCTAACAGATTTCTTTGTCATGAGAATGAATGTTGGCAGTGTTCCTGTCTCTATCTTTTGGTGCTTTGCAGTTTTTCTGCACATTTTCACTGCGTATGCCTTCACTATGACAGTTAGACCGTTGTCTGCGATTTCAAACAGTGCACGAGCTGTTCTCTGCGCGCTCACACTCAACGCAGTAAGACTTACTTGCTCTTTATCTGTCCCGCGATGGCTCCAATGGATCCTCTGTGACGCATTTCAATCTTTTCTGCTGCATATGGACGCTTTCCAGCTTGGACGTGTGGTGAGCCATCCGGCTCACCGTCAAGTACGTGCCACCATCTTGCGCTTGGATGCTTCACTGCAAGACTGGAGGCACGTAGTCAAAGAGTTTCTGCCAACCACACTGTCAATAAAGTCTACGGTTATGTTTACATAACCAGGGATGTCTCCGGTTCTTTGTTCTGATCCTCGTTTTGAAGAACGAGTGGTGAGACACGGGATATTGACACATTCTTCAAGGGGAATCATCAAGCAAAGTACTTTTTTTTTATTGTCCGTTTTCTTTCACATTATGCCATAAAGTTTCTGTTTTGCAGCAAGTGCGGCGCTAAGTGGCTTCCTGCGTCCCGATACTTCGTTTGTTGCCACGTATGTCTCTACACTTATCTGTCTGATGTTCTTCATGGAGTTTTCCGAAGTTTGTTTAAAAGATGCAGAGTTCTCTATCCCGGTTACATGCACCATGTTCTTTGACGGCCTGTGCACATTATCTGTTGACGCAGTGCAACTTATTGTCTGCTGTTCTACATGGAGTTCTCTGATGTTAGTTTCAAAGATGCATGGCACTCCATCCCGGTGACAGGCACATTGACTGTTCTTTGACTGCCTTTGGACATGGAGCTATTAAGTCAGAAGCTCCTATCTCAAATGTACTGTGTTTGGAACCACTGTTTCTGGGGAGGTTTGTTACTGCATGCGTGTGGAAATTGTTTAGTTTGTTTGAGGCAAATGTTTTCATTTTTTATTTCGATGTAGCTCAACAGAGTACATATGTAGACCCTAGGTACGCTCTGTCAACAGTTTGATTATTCGATTATCTCATTTACATACATGCTTGTAGTTTTCCCTACACAGGGGTAGCAAGTGGTGTTAGTCCCATTTGGTCTATGTACTTTTGCCCTTTTGTACTCTGTTTCAAATCTATTTCAAGTATATGTCATGGGTTCTTGCTCTTATACGTTACCTGACCATGGCTATCCTCTCTCTCTTCTTGGGGTGTGTCTTGTTCATGTTCAATCTTCCATTTTACCACACAGTATGTGTAGAATGGAATTTATTTCCATTATGGTTCACGTCAAGTGACCTCTACACAAGGTTGTCCAGGTT
The DNA here is from genome assembly GCA_963921515.1 of Calotriton arnoldi. Lineage (NCBI taxonomy): Eukaryota > Metazoa > Chordata > Amphibia > Caudata > Salamandridae > Calotriton > Calotriton arnoldi. The sequence continues at coordinate 82,173 of CAWUFW010004803.1, forward strand.
GTCCTTACACGGATGTCAAGTGACCTCTACACAAGGTTGTCAGGGTTGTCTTTACATGGACGTCAAGTGACCTCTGCACGAGGTTGTCCTTACACAGACGTCAAGTGACCTCTACACGAGGTTGTCCAGGTTATCCTTACACGGACGTCAAGTGACCTCTACACGAGGCTGTCCACATTGTGCTTACACAGTCTATTATATTTTTAACTCACACAGTGTGTGTCATATGGGTATTAGTCCCATTATTACAGTGCACAACATGTTACCTCTTTACGAGGTTGTCTCTATATGGTTAATCCCACTCTCAATTGTTCTTTACCTTTTTTTTTTTTACATTAAGCCTTATTGGTTTAAAATGTCGATTTTCCATTACTATGTTGTTTACAGGGAAGTAGGAGTGATGTTATTGTATTCATTCATTCTCTTCTCTGTTTTCTTTATTTCTCATGCTGTGCTCTGCCTCCTGTCATACCTGTCTGGCCAGTGGGTGTGTCTGGATGTAAGGATCGGTGCTTTCTTGTTCTTCTTTTGGTTCCTATCTTTTTTGTTGTGTTATGGAAGAAAAAGAGATATGTAGTATCCTACTTTACTGTCCATGCTTGTGTATGCCTTTTTCCACCACATGCCCTGCCAGTAGAATGTTACAGTATGATGATGTATTATGGAATGTTGGGTGTCTGTCAAGAAAAGCCACAGTTGTGATGGGGCTGAGCAGCATGCTGGCTGCTCCTGGTGGGGCTCATCTACATATCTACAATAAATCTTACTGAACTACATCAACCTGTCGGGACTTCATCACTACAGGGACCTGACAGAGGACGTTGTGGAGGGCATTACAGGGGCTGGGTGTCGCGGGCTCATAAAGAAGGTGGGGTTGACAGGACTATCGAGTTTAGGTTAGTGTAGTTGTAGGCATTTCATTTAGGTGGTACCAGCACACTGGGCCTTTAATGGCTTTACAGGTCGACAGTATAAGTGGAGTGGCAGATTCGGGAGAGCTTAGTGTGGCTTAGGGGCCTGAGGGGAAGAGAAGGCGCGGCCCGTGCTGCCAGCTGGACAGCGACTGTGGACTGCAAGATCATCCCCCTAAGAAAGTCTGGCATGGCCTCGGCGATGCAGCACGCTGGAGGGCTTAATAAGGCCCCAGCAGACCAGCTTACAGGACGAGCCATCCCGCATCATTAGATAGGTTTGGAGGGAAGGGTACGGCCCCCAATATATTTTGGCTACAACAGATTCTGGTGGTGAAAAATGACATACACACAAGAGTGCCTGAAGATGAGGTAGAGGAATCAAGAGTGAGGATGAGGTACAATAGGAGGGGCCAAGTTGTTGCCAACAAAGAAGCTGTGTGGGGGGGTACTATTAATCCATATGCCAGTGATATTTTGCAGGATGCAGGTTCTCTGCACCCTAAAGGCAGAAGTGGTGGAACCTTGCAGCACAAAGGCATGGCGAAGCAGCAGGCCCTGGAGTGCGCACCAGCTTTGGCGCCAGGTAAGCTGACGCTAGGCAGACACAGCAAACAGGGTATTTATTAGCGGAGGTGAAGGAGCCTCTTGGGAGTGGGGAGGCCTGCCTAAACAGTGCTCGTTGGGAGGCCCGCCTATGCTGGGGGTTGCGAAGGAGCCTCATCTGAATGGGGAGGCCCGCCTAAGCTGGTGTTGGTGCGGGGAGTCCTGCCCAAGCGATAGGAGTGGGGAGGTCTGCCAAAGCTGGCATTGGTATGAGCGGGGAGGCTCGTCTCTGGAAAGGCTGCTATAGCGGGGACTCGAGTCTTGGTTTGGATGGTCACAATATACAGTTGTTTCACTGCGGGGTCATGGGGACCTACATCAGAAGGGACTTGAGACCGTGGGGTAAGTGGAGTCAGTTTCAGAACTATCTGGGTCCCCCATTCAGGTGGCATACAGGGGCGCAAGTTCAGAGACTGGGGGTGGGGCACAGGGGACCAGGTGGCGGAGTCAGGGAAGACAGGCAAACCGGAGTAGGGAGTTACAACCAATTATGGGACATCCAAAGCCCTTGCTCACCACACTTTGCTATTAAGGGGAAGACCAGAAAAAGGGAGTGAGAGGAGACTCTGAACCAATTAAATAGGGCGCTAAGGTCCAAGGAGGGGTCAGAAGAGGAAAGATTTGAGCTGTACAAACAGGAAGGTGCCGGTGGTTATAGAGACGTGGATGGCAAACTTGTATTTATGCTAGTGTTCTGTAAAGTCCTTGGACAGTCGCACTAATTTCACAGATGGACATAATCGGAAAGCCCAAATAAATTATGGAAGTCATGCTTGGGCGGGGCAGTATGACAAACTTAGGGCTCGTATGGCCTATTATACAGTGGCACATTTGGGCGACATTGACCGGGGTTAGGGTACCAAAATATGAGTCCAGCTAAGTTGGGTAAGACTATTTTACAGATCTAGGTACACTGTTAATATATCAGTCATTCCAGGGGTACCACAACCCAGGTGCTGCAAAGGAGGGTGTGGCCACTTTGGAGCTCATTGGGATTACAATAAAGGGCTCTACATGACGGAGCATTATAAAGTTTGATATGAGCATTACAAATCCGCAGGCAGACATGCATGGGCACATGGCTGGGGGCCAAGGTCAGGCCAGTGGTCCAGCAAGGCATGGGCAGCTGTAGTTTTCCACAGGCAGGGAGGGGTGGACAGGGTCTGGATGTAAAGGCTCTTATGCCATTCACTTTGGACAAATTAGAATTTGGGCTTTTCTACTATGGATGTAAGGACGACAACAGGCTGTGGTTATAAGGTTTTCCATGGAGATTCAGTCTGGGAGGAAGGCCAGAGAGTGTAACACTGGGCGGCTACCTTGCATTCACAGTGGGAGGCAAAGTGGGCAAAGAGATTTGCTAAGGTAGGATGGTGGGGTTCCTTGAGGGGGGCAAGGAATGAGTTAGCTGTGCCCCCTTTTCGGAGGGATAGAGATGAGGAACAGGGGCAGTTAGGTTGCTTCAGTACCTTTTGTGGCCAGACGGATAGTCAATCAATGAATTTATATATGAGGAATAAGTTTCTGTGACACGCATCAGTGAAGGTAGCATTAATTTTAAGGGAAAAAGTGAGACAGGGAGCGCTTATGGTGAAGAGCGGCATTAAGGCTGCCTTCTGTTTGTTGCCAGTACACTCTGACAACTTTCAGCTGTGTGAGAATCCAATACCAGGACAGATACTAGGGCAGCAAACCGCATCTAAGGGGATGCTCCTGTTTGGGTGCTCTCTTGGGGTGCTTCAGTATATTCTTACAATGGAGCTCAACATGGTGCACCGATGACGGGCGCATAAGGCATTACTTGGATGACGTACTGGTAAAAGGGAAATCCAGTGCCACGGACTACCAGCACAGGCTGGTAATTTCCAGGAGCTCATAGGAGCTCATAGGTGATCAGGTTGACATTGGCAGTAGAAGGACACAGTGGGACCCAACACTGTCTTGTTTTTTATTGGTATAGAGCTTAATTCAAGGGCTATGGAAACCTGGTTGTTAGGGGACAGGAGAGTTACAAGCTGAGGCTTCTGGAGACAATGTTGGGGCAGGCGAAAGTAACAGGCAGGGAGGTGCAGATCCTGTTGGGACATTGGGAACCTTGCATGCAGGGTAATGAGAGCAGGGTGGACATGGGTTAAGAGGTTGGGGTACCTTGCTTGGGTTGCCGTTACCGCACCGTGTTATCAGACTGGCTGCAGAGGTGGCGAGTCTTTATACAACTCTTTAATGGGATTCCCCTAACAGTATTGACAGACAGGGTTTTAGACACTGAGATCTGTGCAGGAGCGGCAGTGGGTCTTTGCTTTTGGGCCTTCTTGGCAGGGGCAGTGGTGTGCCGAGGTGTGGCCACCTGAGGAAACCCAGAGTGGCCTTAGCATGGCCTTCTAAAAAATGTTTTCCTTTGGGGTAGAAGAGGCATTCTCGGGGGAAACAGTGGGCATACAGGAGTCCGCTTTAGAATTGAAGCCAGGTCAGTGGTATGGGTGGGGAATAGGCAATCAGCAAGGCAGCTTTGAGGTCTCAGGGGCTTTTGTTCCAATACACGGCCTCTTGATATCATGTTAGGAGCCAGGAAGGTACCAGGTGGGGACACTGGCATTGTTGATACTCTGGCTAGTGCACAGTGGGAGGGGTTACACGGTCTGGTCAAGGAGGTGGACAAGGTCAGGACCAGGATGACTCAGGATCTTTAGTCATTAGGGGGAAATGGATGCTTTAGTTGATAGCCGTTTTCTATAGCAATGTAGAAGAGGGCGGCTTATACTCAGGCCTGGTCTGTATTTTAGCAGGTGGGGCCAGGGGGAGGTCAGAGGATTGGGGTAGAATACAAGACATAACGGGATTTATAAGGCCCTCATGGTCAAAGGACAGTCAAGAACAAACATCTATGGCAACCAGGCAGATATTGCCTTCTCAGGCAAGCTTTGGTGGGATTATGCACCCTTCACAGGTGTGATTGGGAGGAGAATATGTAGAAGGCGGGAAGCTGGCTGGTGATCCTAAGTGGAGCCCTTTGTCCTTCTGCACTTTCAGTGCAGTGCACTTATTTCTCCCCAGGACGTGCAGTGGGAGCATCAAGGTAGTTTTTGTTCTCAGCCCTTGGGTCCGAGATGTTTTTTACTGAGCTTTGCATGAACATTTTAGGGTTGGGGGACTAAGGCCGTTCTCTGTGAGGTAGTCAGTTAGTCTGTAGTAGGCCTGCGGGTATGGATCTACATATCTATGGCAGAACAAAGGAGTGCAAGCAGGAAATGGTGGCTCCAGTTACGTCTCATAGTTAGGTTTGCTTGGTTCGCTGGGGGGCCAGCCATTCAGACTCATTTAGTGCTGGGTCAGTGCCATGTTAGAAGGGGAGGAGGGGTGTTTGTTGAAATACTGGTACAGGTTGTCAACTTTGTTTCTGTTTTTCAGGTTTTGTTCCCTGGCCACAGGCTACGGGTTTGAAGATATGGATTTTTGGGCCACTCATACGTCAAGACACTAGAGGTCCAGCAGTCATACGGCATTTTTGTGGTATTTTTTGCTATGTACTTCATCAGCTGGTATGAAAAAGGGGTATGAGAGAGAGGGGGCCCTCTCCCTTTGTAATTAGACTACCAATGGGGGGTAAGTGTCCTGATATACTGCTTATACATTTAGGTGGGAATGAATCAGTGTTTCAGCAGGGTTGGTCAGTGTTGCCTCGAAGAAGAAGGACCTGTGGGAGATTCATGAGATATAGGCTGGTTGCCACGCTTTGTGAATGGAGTTTGTTCCACGATAGGCTGGCCGTGGGACTGTCAAGCCAGCAGCCATAGCCAAGGCTAGGGGGAAGCAGTTCTAGGAAATGCTTCCCCCTTTTTTCAAAGGATATTGTCCTGGGCAGAGTTGAGCATTTGGATATTCATTGTGAGGATGTGGTATTTTCAAGGCGTTAGGGTGTGGGTCTCCTCCATAGGCATTGAACTCTACCTAGCGCAGCTACAGCTGGTGTTGGTACTCAACAACCGATAGTTCAAAACTCTTTCCTTAGGGAGTGGCGGCAGAAAAAGGATGGACTAGTGGGCCCCCTTTTTTTGGGTGGTGGTTGGCAGAGAAGTTGCCACGGTTTACCGAAGTTTATTGTTGTTGTCAGCGGCAATTCAGGCTGAAAGGGAACGGGTAGGTAAGTTCACACCGGAACGAGCCAGGAATTTTAAGGTCCTGTAGGAAGTTCCATTGGTTAAGAGGTTAATAGATGTAGCAAAGAGGGAAGGGAGTTTAAGGGTCTCAGGTGCAGTTGACCAGCTCTGGAGCATGTACGATGTTGCTGAATTAAGTTGTGGTGGGGGAACATTTCAGGGGTGGGGGTAGCTTAACCTAGGTGATTAACTTTGTATAGTGAGGCTGTAGTTTTGTAAGGCAAAGGCCAAGGATGTTTTGTGATGTGCACCTGTTTCAATAAAGCAGCCTTTTTCACACAAACCGGGTGTCAGTGGTCTGCGCTGCTCCCCTCTTCCCCAATTCACTGTCTCAGAATCTGTTATTTCTTGCTACAAAGTGCCCAAATTGCCAATCCAATATTCCGGAATGAAGTCCCTGGGGTGGTGATAGGTAGTACCTGAATCCTATGCAGGTCGCTTGTCGCCACTAGTTGAGCCTGCTACCCTGTGATGAAACATAGGCAGTAGGCTTCTTAGAGTATTTATTATCAGCAACAAAGCTCCTATCACCAGACAAGTGACAGAACCAATGCGCTCTATTCTGCTCATTCTGGCACTTAAATTCCACTCTGAGTTTTTTTGTTGTTTTTTTTTTTACTTTTCTTTATTAAGTTTCACAATGAAATTACAGCAACAACACAGTGCAGTTACAGTTATGCATAATGTAATAGTGCATATAGGTCAGCAAGGTTAACTGGCAAAGGTCTACATGGCCGTCAATTGCACCAACAATTCCAATTACAAACATAATAGAGATCAGAAGTGAACAGCCCTATGACGCCGCCAGCTGCCCCGAGGGCCCGTGTGTTCCCCAGCCTGTCCCCATACCCATAGCGATATGCGGCTGTGATAATGGATCCTCATCGGTACCCTGTGTGGAAAGTAGGTAAGTATGAAATGGCTGCCATATATCGAAGGGCCTAGCAGCCGGTGGCTGTAGTGACGCATAAGTGTCGCTGTTCGTGTTACAGTATACCATGCTGCGTAGCCATGACTTCAATGTTGGCACTCGTTTGCTGCCCCAATTAAGGGCAATTTCATGTTTAGCAATAAGGAGCGCTATGGCTACGAATCTCTGCCTAGATTTGGGGAGGTCATGCATATACCCCATAAGCGCAAGCATTGGTGTGGGTGCAATCTCCATCTCCACCATTCGAGAGATTTCCCCAAAAACTACCCTCCAATATTCTGCTATTTTATTGCATGCCCATGTGATGTGCGCAAAGTCTGCTTCTGGTGAGCTGCATCTAATGGTGTGAGCGGGTTGGGTCGATGTGGTGTATTTTCTTTGGTGCCATGTATGTCCTCCATAGGAATTTAAAGTGCAACAGCTTGTGCCGATGGTTGGGGGAAACACTCCTGATCTGCAAGCAACAGCGACCCCACTGTGTGTCAGTTACAGGATGGCCCAGGTCCTTTTCCCATGCCGCCCGCACCCCAGCATCCCTGGTAGGTAGCATCGCCACTGCAGCCCTATATAACCTGGACATGAGGTGTATCCCGCTAGTATCTTTAATGATGCAGGTCAGCAAGGGGAAACCGGGAGGTTCTAGCGGGTAACTGAAAAGGTTGGCCCTCATAGCTCTTTGTACCCTGTGCAACACAAAGTAGTCCATGCCTGTGGCCTCGCGGAACCGGGGGTCTTCTGTACGCGAAAAGATATGGCCACCAGGGAATAGATATCCAAATGTTACCAACCGGAACTTAGCCAGCGTCCTTTTCACCAGCTTTTCCCGCAGGATGGGGATCCAGCCGTTACCCGTCAATGGCAGCTCAGCCGAGTAGAGCAGCCGGTGACCAGTTATTTTGAGTAAGCGATGCCAAGCCCAGCTGGTGGTGGAGAGCGTTTGTATATCTTGTGGGTCTCTAGGAAACCCAGCAGGCAATATCGTATTAAGGGACGCCGGGAGCGCCAGATCGGCCTCCGGCCTTAAATACTGGATCCTGACATCTGCGTGATACCAGTGTCGGGCAAAGCTTGCCTGGGCCACCAAGTAATAGAGGCTGAAATTCAGCACCCCAAACCCTCCTCTCTCGTATGGTAACATCAGGGTGTCCCAGCTAACCCGTGGTTGCTTACCTCCCCATACCAGCCTAAGCAAATGTGTACGATGCGTAGTGAAGAAACTGTTGTACAGTGGAATGGGAATATTTTGAAATAGGTACAGAAATTGCGGAAGGATCACCATTTTAATAATGGCAATTCTCCCCGCCATAGCCAGGGGCAGTGCCAGCCAACGCTCAATGTTGCGTTCCAGCCTCTCCAACACCGGGCCATAATTAAGTTGCAGGATGCGAGCCGTATCTCTGTGTATATGTATACCAAGGTATTTAACGGAGTCCTCGCACCACATCAGCGGATACCCCATCACGTCTCCACACAGCGCATCGGTTAATGGGAAGTCCTCTGACTTTTCCCAATTAATACAGAGGGCTGATAATCTATGGTATCTGGTTATTTCACTAAGAAGCGGGGCAAGGTTATCGGCAGGGTGCCTCACGTATAGTATGATGTCGTCTGCATATAAAGTGATGAGGAGTGGCCCAGTGTTAAACTGCAGGCCCCGCTGGCTGTGCCCATCCTGCAAGCGTCTCACGAGTGGGTCCAATGCTAGGACAAATAGCAAGGGTGAAAGCGGGCATCCCTGCCGCGTTCCCCGTGACAAGTGAAATGCTGTGGTTAAGGTGCCATTAAGGCGGATACGCGCCGTGGGGGTTGAGTACAGTAACTTGATGACCGCTAGGAACCGATCCGGCACCCCTAGACGACCTAGTGTGGCGTACAAGAAGGGCCATTCAAGGAAATCGAATGCCTTTTCCGCATCAAGTAGTACGGCAGCTGCCGGCACTGAAGGCGATATTCTATGTAACGTGGTAAATAAAGTGCGTAGATTGAGAGCAGTTGACTTGTGGGGAATAAATCCCGACTGAGCTGGTGAAAGCATTTGGTCTACTATCAGGGCGAGTCTCGTCGCTAATATTTTAGCTAAAATCTTATTATCAAAATTTAACAATGAGAGCGGCCTATACGACCCGCACTTCCGGGGATTCTTTCCGGGCTTAGGAAGGAGTATAATTGCTTCCCTAATGGTGGGCAGGAGGACTCCCGCCTCCACCGCTTCCTGCTACATATCTATAAGGTAGGGGGCAAGTATACCCTTAAACTTCTTGTAGAAGCATCCCGTGAATCCGTCAAGCCCCGGAGCCTTGGAGCCGTCTAGTGCATCAATAGCTTCAGTTACCTCATCTTCGGTAAAAGGTTCAGCCAAAAACTCCTGGTGAGCTTTTTCTAACCATGTCGGGGATATCTCGTCCAGATACTCCCTGTATGTTCTTGGATCCCCTTCCACCCTTGATGTGTATAGATTGGTATAGTAATTACGGACCTCCTCGAGGACGCCTATGTTCCCAGTTATTCGCGTATCATCCTGCCCTTGTAATTCAGCGATGTATGTCGGTTTGCGAGTTTGTTGCATCAATCTAGCGAGGGTTCGACCTGGCCTCTCCCCTTCCCCATAGCGTCTTGCCACTGCATATTTGCCTAAGTAATGTGCCTCCCGCTCCGCTGCCTCACAGAACTCCTCCATGAGGGTTGCACGGTGCTGCAGACTAGGAGGCCGCAACCCCGTGTGGTCACCCCTGTTGAGTTCCGATAGCTGCGCCTCCAGTTGTGCTAGCGTACGACGGAGATCCCTAGGCACCCCAGCGCTCTTAGAGATGCACACTCCCCTCGTGTATGCCTTAAACGCTTCCCGTAGGGTGGCCTTTGAGCTTACCGAACCAACATTTAATGTGAAATACTCCAATATCGCTTCACGTAGCTCTGATTCAAATACTGTTTCCCATAGGGACATGTCAGGGAATCTCCACAGCCTCCACACAACCCGCCCGAGGAATACGCAATTGCAACAAGACCAGGGAGGGGTCTGACAGTGTGCGGGGAAGGTGTCTGATGTCGCTAATCCAGATAGCCGCCCCTGTAGTGAGGAGCCAGTAATCCAACCGGGTCCAGGTGTTGTGTGGCGCAGAGTAGTGTGAGTACCCTTCTTGCCCAGGGCAACAGTATCTCCATGCAACCACCAACCCATATACCTCTGTGATATCTGCCAGCATGCGCCTAGCTTGTGGCTTTGTGTCGGCGGTGGTGGCAGTGCTGTCCCTTGCTGGATCAAGTAGTAGATTAAGGTCCCCGCCCAGGAATAGTTGGTCCCCGCCCATGCGTTCTATTTGTGCATGAATAGCTGCAAAGAAATGTGGGTCATCCACATTTGGTGCATAAACATTTACAAGCAACACCGAGTGTTCCAGTAGACATCCCTTGACTATTAAAAAACGCCTGTCTACATCTCTATAAACCTCCATCTCCCTAAAAGGCACTCGGCTGTGAATCAATGTTGCGACCCCAGGAGCATAGGAACTATAGCCAGTGAAGTACCTGTACGCCCCCCAAGAAGCAGCAATTTTTACTTGCGCCTTAGGCGCCAGGTGCGTCTCTTGCAGAAAAATAATGTCTACCTGGTGCCTTTGCAAATAGTTGTTTACTTGCTTACATTTCCGTGCGTTATTGAGGCCCCTTACATTCCAAGACATCATTACAATATTCGCCTCTGTTTGTACCCTGTTAGCCATGATCTGAAACTCTAGTTCATGTACTGCCTGCTGCTCTATGCCTGTTGCTGCACTGTAGAGGAAAAATACAAAGGAGCCAATTTGCAAAAACTTGCTGAAATACCTCGTACCCCCCCACCTGCCTCCCATCCCCCACACCCAACTTCGGGGGAAAAACCCATACCTTAACTATAGTGATCAAATATGTAAAACAGTAAACCATTATACCATATAGTGTCAAACATAGTGTGTGCATCTGCACTGGGAGGGTGGCAACGCCCCACCATTACCCCTATGCTAATGGCGCCTTTGCGCCCGTCCGGGCCTGATATAGTTCACCTCGTGCAGCGGCCACTGCGACATCAGCATTACCTGAGAGAAAAAGAAAGTCACTGCAGTAGGCATGGAGCACTTGCAACAGGGCCCCAAAACTGTCACTGTTCCCATTCAAGGCACCATCTTTTAACTGACTGAGAAAAGGTCCGCACTTGCACCTGAGTCTGGCAGATTCTGAGAATGTTGCGGAGAGGGAGTTCCACGCTGTCGCCCCTGCTTAGAATACGCCTGACAGAATTCCTGAGCGTCATGTGGGGAGTCAAACACACGTGAACGGCCATCCACGTCTACCTTTAGCCGGGCCGGGTACAGCATTCCATAGCGCAGTCCAATCTTACGGAGACTTGCCTTTACCCCTGCATACTTCCGCCTGGCTTCCTGAACCATTGCGGTGAAGTCTGGAAATAAGGATATGGAGGACCCCTGCCACTGAAGGGCGCCCTTTTCACAGGCCATTCTCAGCGCGGTGTCCCGGTCCTTAAAATTTAACAAGCGGGCGATGATTGGTCTCGGAGGGCAGACCGGGTTAGGGCGAGGTCCCAGGATTCGATGAGCTCGTTCTACAACAAATGTGGACGTGAAGGACTCCCGCCCAAATAGGTTGATTAGCATCATCTCCACAAACGAGTCCAGGCGCCCCGTGTTCGTGGACTCCGGCACACCCACTACCCTTATGTTGTTGCGCCGCCCCCGCGCCTCCAAGTCCTCATTCTTGATGGCAATGGACTTCAGGGTTTTCTCCAGTCGCTCTAGCTTTTTGGTGATTTGGGCGGTTCCGTCCTCCAAATCAGAAATTCTGCCTTCAGCTGTAGTTATTCGCCCTTCGCGCTGATCTAGCCTGATGCCCATGGTATTGAGCCTCTTATCCAGGGCATCAAACCGTGTGTCTAATGCCCTGAAGCCAGCCCTGAGTTCCACTAACATAGTATCAGGCCCAGCCATCGCAGTTGCTGGCGGCGCACCACTCTCCGCCATATTGGCACAGCATGCGTCTGCTCCGCCGGCTTGTGGTTTGAAGGAGAGTTTGCTCTGCTTTGGGTCCCTCCGGTTCATTTCCCAGACGTGGGCAAACAGTCGTGTGTGCCAATTAGTGCGGTGACCTTGCAGTGTTGGCAGCAAGATACGTCAGCATCCAAACTCTTGCTATGCCCCCTACGATGTATCGGAGGGGCCCTGCAGTGTGCCAGCCGTTAATGGTGTCACGATGTTACTGCACTCTTGTTGCGCAGTTCACTCCAATTGTGCACACCAACAAGCTTTCAGGCCGGAGGGAAGTGGCGGCCGGCGGGGATTACTGGCCATGTGGTAATCTGCGAGGCGCAGCGGCGCAGGGGCACTGTTTAAAACCTCCCCACTGCTCCTGGCCCGATGGCCGGTCCCCAAGCTTGCCCGTGGCCCCTGTCACCACGGGGACTCCGGGGGTGAGACGGCGGGGCACACTGGACCTGATCTCACGGTGCTAAGCACCCCTCATTGCCCCCAACGCCACCGCTACCCCTACGCTGTTCCGCCGCCGCCTTCACCGTGCTTCGACCACGCCCGGCGGCTCCAATTAATTTTAGCCCCCAGCTTCTTGCGTGGCGGTAAGCCTCTCCTCACACAGGCCCACCGCATTGGTGCTGGCGTGTTCCGCAGGCTCCTCTTGGGTCGCGCTGGTTGTCGGATGCTTTCACCTCCTCCCTCATTCCATTACCCGGCTCAGGGTTGCGGGGATCGCCGCACAGGCAGTAGGATTTCGGGGCTGTATGGAGGAGCTGCAAGCCTACGCGCCCATTTCGGTCGGCGGCTTGGCCACGCCCCCTACCACTCTCTGTGTTAGAATTAAATCTTTATTATGGTACATTCTTTACTGTCAATGAAAGAAGATTACAACAGACGTATTAAGAACTAATATAAAATAAAGTTGTTTCTTTCCATTATATATGGTTGAATATATCTAAAATAAGGTACATCCATTTTAAATTTAGAAATATCCTATTAGATACAAAATAATATGAATTTTGAAGTTAATAATTTAACATATTTCATGACAAATAATTTTACAGAGAAGAAAATTTATTAATGTAAACATTTTTGTACATATTTTAGGCACAGTAAAAATCACATAATTTTCTTACAGAAATAAATATATTCCATGTTTAAATTGACTGTAATGTATATGTAGTCTCTTTTTAATTTTGTTGCTCCGCCATTTTATTTTTAACTTTACGTCCAGCATAAAGTCATTTTTTTACTTCATTGCCCAGGGGACATTGAGGAATCTGGCTGCAGGTTCCCATGTTGTCAGATGAGACAGAGAAACTAGGTATTTTTATTAATATGTAATGTAGAGATTGGGTAGGTTGCTCTATGGTTAGTTAAGTATAATACGATAGTTAATAATATACCGGTTAAGGTGTTTACACTACATTAATGCATGTTTATTGTTTTAGTTTAGGCCCTATTTGGAGGTGAGTAGGTTTAATTAATATCTATAATTGGGTGGGTAATGAGTTTTTGGGGGATATTCTCAAGAACGTGCGATAAACATCGCCAAAATAGGTTAACGCAAGTTTACATATCGCCATCTATCGCGGGAAAATAACTCTGTGTTAACGTCGTATTTTCAACACGGCGGTAACATGCGATAGTCTCCCGATAACGCGTCAAATGCCCGCGATAACATTACCGGGACGGCGATGAAAATCCAAACCCGAACGCGAAAAAAGTTGCGATGGGCCCAACCGCGATAAGACAATCAGCGAAAAGCAGCGCCAGGCCTGCAAATCACACACGTCAGCGGGAAAAATCACTACAAAAGCAGAGGAAAAAAATAAACAAACAAAAACCGAACTACAGCGAAGCACAATGGAGGCAGCCGGAGCAGGTACAGAGGACGGCCAGAACCCCACAAGCCCCACGGTGGAGCAGCCTGGGACCTCGGGGACAGGGAAGGGCAAGGACAAGAAGAAGAGGAAGACGCGGTTCAGTCCGCAGAAAAACAGGATCCTGATCACGGAGGTGGTAGAACACCATCAACAACTGTTCGTCACCTCCACTGTGTCATTGGCAACAAAAAATGCAACATGGCAGTCCATCCTGGACAAGGTGAATGCAGTCGGAGTGCTGAGGAAGACAATGGAAGAGCTCAAGAGGCGCTGGAATGATGTGAAGCGCAAGACCAAGCAGAAACTCGGCAACAACCAGAAGGCAGCAATGCAGACTGGAGGTGGGAGTCCAGCGCCACAGGAGGAGCTGGATGAGATGGAGGAAATGGTGTAAACAGTCATCAGTGTGGAGACGGTGGCAGGAGTTGGGGCACCGGACACTGCTCAACATGACCTGACACAACAGCAACAGGGTGAGTAACCACCAGGGACTGGGGGGACGGGGGGAGATGGGCACAATGGCACACATGCACAATTAAGTATAGCACAGTACACACCCACAATGACTCTGGATCATGTCCCTGATCCCCTTGGCACACTGCAGCACACATAGAAACAGCAAGTAGTCCCCCGTCGACTATGGGTCCCTTCTCACACATCACCAACCCCACAACCAACCCATTCACATGTGCCAAACCCAGCAAAGCGGCGTGTCTGTGAGCCACACTGACAATGCAAGTGACACTGCATGATGAATAGCATGGCTACAGTCAATATATCATGACATGTTGCACGCCACGACACTGAGGTGGCTGAGTGTAGACCACATCCGTAACGGAGCAGGTCACACTCTGACACATCCACGTGCACAAACAACCCCTGACGTCAACAACACATCTGCGGACAAACCATGCCCCAGAGTCCCAAGTCCCACCAAGAGCCCAATTTACCTAAGAATGCAACATCTCAGCACTGTATAAGCACAGAAGTCAAAGGCACACCGCCTGAAAGGGATAAGGGCCAGCCAAATCAGAGCTGCAGGGGCGACTCTCCCAAAATGCAGCACACACACATAGCATTCAGAGCACATCAACATTGACAACAATGTGGTATAAACTGCAACACGTTCACAACAGAACAGAGGACACAACTGGTGCCGCTTGTGTGTAGAAACTGGTCAATCACATTTGGCATAGCAGGGAAATGTGAGATGATAATGTACAAGTACAAACACACATCCGTGATGTTGTCGAAATGTCCACTGTCCCGCATCAAATAGGCAGCTCCTCCCAAACAGTCACAATGTACATTGTCATGCAGTTTGTATGTAAACCTGTACAATGCATCAACATACATGTGAACACAATGTTAAACTGCGTCTCCCCATCACATTGCATAGGGAGAACCAACACCTCCTGAAGAGCAGACCCAACAGCTCTTCACTGATGACGAAGAGGACCTCCACACCTTCGACACTGATGCCCTCCAAGAGTTCATGGACAGCTACGGCACCTCACCTCCAGGAGCAGGGCAGCCCAGCTGCATCGAGGAGACCCCACCCCCTGCACAGACCACATAGCAGGAAGCACCCACCACCACAGCTGAATCCCAGGACCCCCACGAACAACACATGGCCTTCCAACGCCGTGTGTTAGAGGTCCAGGAGAAGATGGCTGATCAGGTGCGGGTGGGGTTCGACCTCATGGCAGCCAAACTTGATGCCATACATGGGTGTCTGAGTACCATCAGGGACCACTTACAGTCCCTAACGGACACCCACAGTCCGCTCCATGCTCTCCAACGATCCATGGCTGACATCGCTGGAGTCATGATACTGAGACAAGAACAACTGTCCAGTCAGAGTGGCTCCAGCGATGTCAGCCGGGAGTAGGGACAGATGCGGGCGCTCATGGAGAACATGGAGCGGATGACGGCGGAAAGAATGGCTGGCAAGGCTCCACACCAGCGAGATGTGGCTGGGACCTTCCAGGCCCTGCAGCACATCGTCATGGCATTGCTGCCTCAAGGCCTTGCGCAGATGAATGCTGCTGCTGCTTCTACATCCACATCTCCGCCCCCTGATGTGTCAGTGCCTCACAGTGCGGCAGGCAATCCACCACCACCCACGTGAGGGGCACATGTGCCATCAGAGGATGAAGATGCGGGTGAATCAACCTTACTGGTAAGGAGGAGGCAGTAGCATTCATCTCCGCCATATGTCCTCTTTCTGCTTGGTTCTGCCCTTTGCATTATCACCTTCCACTGTCCCCCGATACACTCTACGACACTCACCTTGAACCTCGACATGGACTGCCATTTTCTGTTTTGTTACCAATGACACAGCGATCAGACTGCGGACTGAACTCTTCCTCTTCCGATTTACTTGTCATTCCCTGAAGGACTCTGGCTGGCCCTCCACGGGCCAATAATTTGAAGTGGGGTTTGCATGGCCCTGTACTGCTACAGCTGCAACACTCCACTGGATGTGAATT
This sequence comes from Calotriton arnoldi, assembly GCA_963921515.1. Lineage (NCBI taxonomy): Eukaryota > Metazoa > Chordata > Amphibia > Caudata > Salamandridae > Calotriton > Calotriton arnoldi. The sequence goes on from CAWUFW010004803.1 coordinate 98,171, forward strand.
AAACATTCAGATTCGCACAGATGTGTCATGCCTTTGATCATTCAAGTATGAGAGTATGGATGAATGTAGGGTCAGTGATTCCCCCTTATGTCCATGTTGCTCATGTCGTGGGACTTGAGTCACAGGGTGCAACAGTGCCGATTGCAGGCTGGGTAGCATAGACACTACAACAGAGACACAAGCATCAGTTACTTCCATGTCCAGCCCAGAACTGAAGCACGCCTAGAGCCCGGGCTCATTGTTCCCACCCCTACGCTGGCCTGCCATACGCCAGGCCAGTCCACTCCGCTTACGCTCAGAGGGGGGGACGACAAAGCTACGTGTCCCAGGTCTTCCCTGTAGTGATCTGCTGATCACTGGTCTAGTCGTCCGCATGCCACAGCCACTCCCTGAGGGCTGGTTCACACCCACACCACACCCATCCAGTACAGGCGTCACAGGACATGTGACCCTGCCAATAAAAGGGGCCTAGCACGTCACATACCCCACTGCCGGAGATGACACCCGCTGCACTGTGGCTGGCAGGGGCCTACCGCCACGTGATGATGACTTGCGTTGCACAGGGTTAGTGGCACCTGAAGAGCTGAGCGGGTGTTGGCCTCGATACGGCGTCCAGCGAATCAAGACTCAAATTGAACAGTGTGCCCTGCTGGACCGCAGTGTACGCGCAGGCAGCAGTCAGCACACACATGACTCAGCGGTGCGGTGCCGCAGGGTGCGCTGGGGGCCTGTGGCGCGGAATCCAGCGATCGGCTGAGGAGGATGCACCGGCACGTGGTGGGCCCTCTTGGAGACACGCCGGTGGTGGCAGGTGAGCATTGAGGCCTGGGTGCGCAGGGGCGGCCAGTCATCGCTGGGCGGAGGACCGGTCTGGGGACCAGGGCTGGGGTGCAGCAGGTGCACAGGATCGCGCAGGCACCACCGGTCCCTCGTGGCTGGGTGGGGGGCACCGCCCTTGCTGACACGACCCTGCATGCGATGATCGTGATGTGCGCGGGTTGGTTTGGGACGTAGCCACCTTGTCTCCAGTGTGAATGCGCCCGTTGAAGGTGGTTGGCCACGTATGTGTAGGCCTATGGACAGGTTGTGGCGGAGACTGAGACACACACAGTAGTCACTTTGGTGGTGGATTTGTGACGTGTGCATTCCCACAGTTGTGAGTTGGGGGATTGTGGAGCTGAGGTGTGTGGTGTGTTTAGTTGGTACTTGCCGATGGGCAGTGCATTTCCATGGGGGCCATCCTCAAAGCGCTGGTTGGTGGCGGACTTGCGAACATGTGGGAATCATGCACACTGCCTGGGGCGTTTGCGACGACATTGGTGGACAGGCCACGGTGGTCCACTTTTGTATGCACAGTGATGGCATGCGTGTGTTTGCTGTTGCGGTGATTGTGTGCAGTGTCGGCAGGGGGCACAAGTCATACACTTGTGCTGTGAATTGCCCCCAACACGTGCGTGATGCCAGCTATGGCGTAGTTCCCTTGCGTGGTCTCAAGATGTTCCTGCGCAGTGTGGGGGAAGTGAGGGGCAGGGGTATCGAGCTGACACACACTGTGATGCTTTCAGGTGTGATGAGTCCTGCATGATGTGACCGTAACAGCAGTTCATGTGGTCGTTACCTTCCTCTTCATTTCTACGACGGTTACGGCCACACGTAGTTCTGTTACGGTCTTCTCATGCATGGTTTATCAGGCCTGTGAGCATTCCGGTTTGTCCAAGTGCAGTACACTGTACCAGATTAGGCATGTGACTATACGGAAGTTTGACCATTGTCACCATTTCTCCCTCAGGTTTCTGAAGACATGTTGCCCTGTTGAAGTTCTCCGTTGGGAATGGAACGCGTTGGCTGAGCTTTTCGTTTTATTGATTTATGTGTTTGTAATAAAGTTCTGTTTTTACACTACTGTTGACTACTGGACTTCATGACCTGGCGCACCCACATTTTGGTTACTACGATCTTGGGTCTGGGGCACGGAGGCGTCTAGCATGGCTGGCGTTGGGGCTGGTTGCACAGGTACACTACGAATTGGAACTATTGTGTGGTGCGGATACAGGGGCCCGCCGTTGCTTTTGTGGACATGAATCCATGACATGTGTGAGGGAGTTTGATGGGGCTGGCTGTGTGACTCCTCCGACTCTGGCAGTTGTTGTTTGGAAGGTACCAGGGGCCAACAGGTGCAGCATAGCCAGCAGCTTTGTCTGCGGGGGGATGTAGGTTGTCCGCTGTGTTGGTACCGTCAGCCTGTGGGCAATGTGGGTCAGGATGCGGAGGATGGTTGTCCTTTTGAGCCTGTGTTGGCCAATGTCTTCCTCTGGCGTTGAGTCTCTGGGGCTGGTGCGTTTTAGGGTCGTCCGCTGTCCTGCACTGCCTGGGTGGTAGTCTGGGGGGGGTGGACCAAAGGGGGGGTTCCTGGGGGTGGTGGCGGTGGACGTTGTGGCCCTCTTGGGTCTCCGAGCTGCATGATCAGTGTCTCAATGGCATCTGTTGGTCTTCAGATGTGGCTCTGGGCTGGGCTCCCTTTCTACTGCAGTTGGTCGTCCTGCTTAACACCAGTAAAAGGCAGGTGTTAAATCCCTGCTGCTAACGCGCCTTATCGCCTGTTCTTGGTTCGCATCGCAGATCTGACTGGTCGTTGAGAATCTCGCGAAGTGGTGTTTTCGTGTGTTTTTGAACGGGAACGCCTACTCTGCATATCATTAGCGTTAGTTGTCGCACTCATCCGTGGCGATGTTTTTTGCGGCAGCTATCGCTGGTATTCTGGCGATGCGGGGAGTTTGCACCAGCTTGTGAATGGGGCGATAATTCTTTCGCCACTTTTGCTGCGCTAAAGTGCCGTTAACTCGGCGATGAGTCCTTGAGAATATGCCCCTTTGTGTTTTACATGAGTTGATTTGTTATAGATAGTTCTGTTTCAAATGCTTTGGATGAGGTACAAAAGTCGAATGTTTTGATCTACAGGTCAAGATGAGCGTCCCTGAAGAACACTTTTTTAGGAGTTGAGTTGTTTTTTCTTTTTTATGTTTTTTAAAGTCAATTTTTTCCAATTTATTTGTATTTTTTGATTTAGGAGACACTTTAGGTCTGACTTTAGCCGAGACTTTTTGATTGTACTAAAATTATATGTATAGTATACTTACAAAAAGTCGCCTCTCTCCATCCATTGGTCTGTTGTGTCATTCACATTTTGCTTCCTCCCACTATGGCATACAGCATGGGGCAATAAATCAGCCTACATCAGTCACCACCTAACATCACTTTGAGTGACTCGATTTAGCCATTTCACGAGGAGCACATCTGCACACAAGGTAGTTCCCTTCAGTGCCAGTGTTTTTGTTTTTACTTTACTAATACTTTAGTTTTGCCTTTGTTTGTAGAGTCTGATGTGATAGCAGCATGCTTTTTACCAGATGAGAGCACAGGCAAATTGCAGCTTTATCAGTTACTGTCTCCTGCCTATTCTGTTGTAAATTCCTTTTGAAGTGGCCTTTGTTTATCTGATTACTGCTTTTTCACACCATACTAGCAGTTCTAATTATAAACCCTGCAACCCTGTCTGTCATTCCTTGTTTCTGTCCTTCTGTCCCCTTCTTCCTTTCTTTCTTTCTTTCTTTCTTTCCTCCTTTCTTGGTTTACTCTTTCTGTCTTTCTTGCCTTTCTTCTTTCTTTCTTCTTTCTTTCCTTTTTTCTTTCTTCCCTCTTTCTTTCTTCCTTTCTTTTTTCTTTCTTTTTTTGTCTTCCTTTTTCCGTCCTTCTTTCTTTCCTTGTTTAGTTTCTCTTTCTTTCCTTTGTTATTTCGTCTTTCTCTCTTTCTTTCTTTTCTTTCTTTCTTTCTTTCTTTCTTTCTTTCTTTCTTTCTTTCCTGAAGACAAGAGGCTGGCAGCCATTGCCAGACCAATTGGCTATTTTAAGTCTGTGTTAGACTTTTTATTTTCTTACTTTATAACACATTTACCTATAGTGGTTTTCAGCCAGACTTCGTCCATTGATCCTGTCATTCACATTTACTCCACCCACTACAGCATGCATCATGGGGCAATATGTCAGCCCACTTCAGCCATTGGCTGACGTCACTATGAGTTTCAGCTTGCTGCCCTTTTACAAGGAGTACATCTACACACAAAGTAGTTACCTACAGAGTAACCTACTCTTAGCTTCAGCAGCACTTAATGTTTGCCAGCTTTGTGGTGTGGATGTTCTGTTATTGACTCATTGGTTTAAACCATCTTCTGCTGCAACATGGCTGTTTGTTCTAAAGCAGCAAACATTAAGGGTCTCATAATGTGTGCCCAGTATTTTGGCATAGTACTACCACCCTGGGGAATATCGGTACCACAGGAGGCTGTATTTGCCTAGGATGGGTTACCTCATTCTGAGTTGCTAACTGTAGAAGTTAGGATAAACTTCACTAAACTCCAGGAGATATAAATATATGTTGAGTTCTTTAGTAGAGAAAAGAGAAACTCCATCCACTTCAGCCCAGCTCCACAGTCCTCATCAACTGCTCTGAACTTCAAGGCTTAGCATTCTATACATTCCAACAAGAATGGACCAACTATAAAACAAGGGGAATTCAAAGAATCAAACCAATATAATGCCCACATATCACACTGACCTACCTAATGTTTTGCCTGTTTGTGACCTCTTTCCTCAGTGCAAATTGAAGGAGCGCTCCTTGTTGATATGATAAGCAGGTTTATTGAAGTATATACACAGGAAAATAAATTAGGACCCTGACAGTGCATCCTTCCAATCGTCCAGCCTCCCTGCTCCATGCCCCTCACAATCTAACCAGAATGCTTCACCAACAGTCTACATTTTAAGTGGTAAAACTGCAACACATTTCATAAAACAACAAACAAATATATACAAATTCCATATACATATGTAACTACACTGATATGTTGTGGAAATATTTTATCTAAATCAGTGAACACAATAGTCCTTCATCCACACAGGACTGTTTCTTTCTCTTCGTAAATATACTTTTTTAGCTTCTGTACCAACACTTTTAGCATCCATCTTGGCACATTTGACATTAGCACTCTTGACAGAATCCTTATCCTTATTCATACTATGATCATAAAAAAGACTTCTTGCATTCCATTTCTTCCCACCTTTCTGCATCACAGTGACACCCCATACTTTGCCGTTGCTTTGTGGATCAAAAAACTTTGATACAACTTTTCCCATGTTAATTCACAACTTCACATACACCCAGTCTCCTACATAAAACTTGCAAGCTTCCCTCTTCATTTTACCATTACACGTTTGCTCATACACAATCTGCTAGGCTCTGACCCTCTTACTTACTGCTTCAGCATCATATCCCTTCTTCATCTCCTTCCTCATCCACCAAGGACAAGCAATTGCTGCAGGCTCTCTTCCAGGCAGAGGCAAAAAAGACAACTCATTAGTAACTGAATGAGGTGTTTGTTAGAGCGGCAGACCCTGATGCAGAGATCTGGCCCGGGACCAGGGTTCAATTCCCGCCTCGGCGGGTCTTGGGCTCAATTTCCTCGGACCTGATAATTCTCGCCTCGGTGCCTATTCTAATCATGGGTCCCACTCTGCAACTCTGGGCAATAGCTTGCTTAATCTCCACAACGGCCCCAACAGCGCTGGGATGCCTGGCTTCACCCTGGGGGTGCCCAGGAGTGGACATTTCACAGGGAAAAGCCAGGAAGGGTTCCACAGCGGTATGCGTACAGCGCCTGGACACCCCTTTGGGGGTATGGGTGCGCTTTACAAGTACAAATTTCATTTCATAATTCCACAACATGTTCTGTAGTTTCGGTTTCCAGTCCAAGTTAATACGTTTAGCCAATTGCAAACATTCTACCTACCCTCTATTGAATCTCTCGACTAATCTGTTTTCCCTGGGATGAAATAAGACAGGGGCATATTATCAAGGGCATTATCGCCACTTTAGCGGCACTTTTTGCCGTTAAAGTGGCGATATTCTTATCGCCCTATTAGCAAGCCTGCGCTAACAAGCGTTAGCGCAAGCTTTCCGGCGTTAGCTGCTGGTATTTTTTATTGCCTTGCATGCCAGCGATATGTATCGCTAATGACATGCAAGGTAGGCGTTACTTACCTAAATGTCACGGTAAAAATCACGAACAGGACTTCGCTGTATTATCAAAGATGACCCACGATGAAAAAATTCACGCTAATCCCTGATTTACGCAGGTTTTTAACACCTGAAAAATGCCTGACTAAACATGGTACTACAAGGGAGACTAGCCCTGATGTCCGCCACAGACAGCAAAGAGGTAGACCTCATGCTGCATTATTAGCCCTTACCATGTACAAAGGTGCAGGAAACTCACAATTTGCCTCTTAATGTAATATTACGATGCGCACATTATGTTAAGCATTTCAGAACGTTCATTGTTATAACTGCAAGAGTATGGTATCAGTGACCCCGTACAAACATTCTTCATTGGATTACCGAACATGCTTTACTGTCTCAACAAACATACATATTGTGCCTGAAAACAAGGGCCTTTCTGGGTGCATGGCACGTTAGCTGAAATATTATTCCCGGTAACTCACCGCTAACGTGCTCAGTACATGCTATCGCATGTTTGTCTATCGCGTGTTAGCGGCCGATTTCGCTCCCTTTCCCGAACACCACCGCATGTTATCAACGTCTTAATAATACGTCGATAAACATGCGAAATGTGTCCCGGAAAGGAAGCGATAAATACAATGGCGATAACTTTCGCTGGCGAGCATTATCGCCTTTTCTAGGTAATATGCCCCACAGTCCTATGATGTTCTATGTTGAACAATAAAAGTAATCAGACATTTTTTCTTAAACAAACGGAGGAACATTATCTGTAACAATCTCTTGAGGAATTACTTTTCTTGAAAATATATCCCTACAAAAACATATCAAATTGTCCATTTTCACCTCATTCATAATTCAAACCTGTGACCATTTGGAAAAATAATCAACCATGACCAAAGCAGATTTTCCTCTAAATTCACCATGGTTAAAAGGACACATATATCCCGCTACAGTTTCTTCCATGGATTATCCGGATATTATATTTAATTGACACATTAGGAGATTCCCTAATAGCACAAGATTTGTCACTGAGAATACAGTTATCACAATTCCTTACATATGTTTCTATCCATGTTTGGCCATCAAAAGTCCATACGTTCTTTACGTTTCATGGCTGACATACCACTATGTCCTTCATGTAACATTTTAATCAATTTTCAACGAATGGACTTTGGTGCTACCAATCTTTCTCCTCTGTACAAAATCTCATCTACCTTTGACAGTTTCAGACAAGACCAATCTAAATTTTGCAAGTTGTTCCTTATTAGCCCATTCCTTCTTACAGCCTACTGCTAAATGTTGTTTTACCAACAACAAACTTTCAACCCGACCCTAAGCCATCTTACTCTCTTCTGGAGTAATTGCACCATTTATTGACCCTTCCACCATAGCTACAATCCATTCATCAGTTTCACAGTCATCTGTATTAGGTAATAGTAATCGGGAAAGACAACCAGCCTTGATATTTCTCATCCCTGGTACAATAATCTCCTCAAATTGGTTATACATCAATGCACGCGTTAGATGAACTTCGCTGCGGACTCATAACTCACAAATATATTTACTAAATAAACATCCCGACACCCCGTTGCACCGTCTACTGAGCTACACATTCCACATTTAAATGTTTTGCGATAAAGTTGAACACGCCTATAGTGACGTACACAGTTTGCTCAGCGTGTCTTTTTGTCATAAAATCATCCAGCTTGGACAAATGTGACGGGTAAGAATTTACAGTTTCGCTCCATCCATCACATTCACTGTGACTACCCAAACAATGGCTGATATAATGGTATAATGGGGTCCTGCTGATCCTCGTCTCCAGTGAAGGAACACTCCATTTTGGAATGATAAGCAGGTTTATTGAAGTATATACACACAGGAAAATAAATATACCACCCACCCAGTGCCCCCGCTCCTCGTTTCTCACATTCTAGCCGGAACCCTTCACCAGCATCCCACATTTAAAGTGGCAAAACTATTTACATAGAATACACAAATTTCACCAGATTTGCAAATTGTCTGTCGAAATTTGCACCTTCAAAACATCCACAGGGTGCAGTAAATCCAGACTGTTTGTAAAGTCGATTTGGGCTAAAATTCCAGCTTGCATTCAAATGAGGATTATCTAGGCACTCATAATGAGGCAATAAGAGTTAGGCTGTTCCGTACTATCACAAGAAAGAAAAATAGGATAGAAGAAATATAACTGTAGTAAAAGCTTAAGTCCAAACAGCGACAGAAAAATGTTAAAAGGGACCTGCCGGGCAGAAGGTGCGTTGCGATGGGACATTTTTCACAACCAGGAGTCATTAGGGAGAAGCAGAAGGAATACAAGTTAGCAGCCCATGATGTAGTAGCATGGTGTCACTGCATCGCACTCTGGAAGAACCACATAGAAGGCATATACAGAGAGAATGAATGCTATTCCCTCATTTATTGTAGAAGGATCACCACCCTCCCTGTTACATGACTTTGGATGGGCATGTTGGTGCTGGCAGGATCAAGTAAACAAATAATGACTTAACTGTATGTTGTCAGTGGTGGGAGAAAGGCTCCGGGTTAACAAAGGGTCATGATATAAGTTTGGTAAATTAGGGAAACTGTGGTATGAAGAGAGGGAATGGGGAGATTGGCAGCTCTGGTCCAAGTGCGTGCAAATTGGCTGAGAGACTGTAGGTCGGAATTTACATTGGAATAGTAGACCTGAAGAATAATGGCGGCTAATTGGCACAGAGATTGGAAAGTCTCAATTTATGAAGCATTTGGTGGTGCTTAAGGCAATTAGGAACCAGTTGTCCAAGTGCAGGATCCGTAGGACTCAATTCAAGAAAGAATGGTGGAGAAGAGGGACAAATAAAGGCTGGAATTGACTGATAAGCGGGGAAGAGCTGAAGGTAGTCAACAAAAAACGTTTGATAGAGGATTGGAGTGTTGGAGCCAAACAGGGAGGTTTGATTTGTTAGAGGGCGGGGGGAGTTTGCATTTAATTCAATGTATTAATTTGATCCTAGGGATATTACTACAGTGCACTGCGGAATGGCGGAAAATGCAAAATGTGCGTTTTATCTTCAGTCAATAATAAAGTGACCTCTTTAACAAGCCCAAAGTGAGTTTGTGGATTGCCCTTTCCCAATCAACAATATGTCCTCTCTTTTTATGCCACCTACCCACCCAACTTCACAGAATCACCCACTAGTGTCATCATGGCAGCCCTGATAGCGCCCAAACAATTATCAGGAAATATAGTTTTAACCAATGCCATGGGCCCTGGCTACTATACTCCAGCTGGGATTGTCACCTTTCCTAGAGAAAGATACCAGCCAGTTGTTCATGTTTTAAAATTCCGCAAAGGACCAGGCATGATACTTAAATAGGACTTTATAGAAAAGCTCTTAACATGACTTTTCTGCCTTTGTTTTATTTTATCAGCCACGGATCATTAAGGCAGCTTTTGAACGCATTTTAAAGTGCTTTCTTCTTATGGTTGCTGTTTTAAGTGTCGACTAATAAGAGGAAAATTACAGATTTTAGTTGATTTTCTTAATTTTTAGGTCTCGCCTTGGCACGCATGCGCTGTCTCAGCGAGACATAAAGTAATCTCTATGTTGGCTGAAACTCTGTGTAATTTCTCCTGCCGCTTGTGATTCGTTTAACTCTGGCATTGCTGTTCTTAGCTTGCTTTCTGTTGGCTGTTGATCCGATGCATCACTTCCGTTTTTATCGGAAGCAGCACCGACCAACTACAGTTTTATTGCGCTGTAGGGCTTTGTCAGTTTCGTTTAGGGACTACTTGTTTTTAATCGCCATGGCGCACGCTTCATGGGCCGCTATGCGCATATGTTTAATATGCATTGGCGCCGCGGCGCCCGCTTTCATCTCTCGGTATTTGCATTGTTTGCATTCCTTATAGTGCGCGCATGCGCACCACTCGCGGGCTAGCAGATGACCCTTTCTGCAGCGCCGCACGCTGCCACTTAAACAATAGGCAGCCATTGACTGACTTGAGCCGAGCACTAACGGGACCGACACGCACGTCAGGCCAAACACTGAATGGCTAAATATTAGCTTCACTAACGAGTGACAGCAGACCGGGATTGAACTGCACTGGAGCAAAACCCCTAAGCACAACTCATTGCACGCTAATCCAAAGACTACAACTCCCAGAGTGCATCGGGATGTTAAATGTTTTTATTGCTGAGCACAACAGACTTGTTTTGGACTTGTGCCCTGTCCCCTTGGAATATCTCCGCTTCTTGTGGAATAAAACTAGCCAGTTACACAGTAACCTTGTCTATAGCAGCCCCTAACATGCATTGCACCATGCTGTATTCACTTAACAGAGCTCAGTTTAACACGTCATAACATACCACGTCAGAGCTTATCTTGGGAGTTAAATGCACAATGTAATATGTGCAGCGTGGACTTGGAAGAGCGAGTCTGTGGTTTGGCGCTACCCGATCGGTGCTAATGTCATTGTGTATTGATCTCTTTGGGCAAAACTCTCGTCAAAATTCCAGTGTACTTGTGTGCTTTCTGTCCATTGTGCCACAACAATGCTGTTTTTGCACTCCACCCCATTGTAAACTGCTGTCTCAGGTACCTGAAGCGTGCCGTCCTCGCGTTCTCGCTTTTGCCTGGCACCACGAGTTTACACAAAGCCTCTCAACAGTTGGGTGGGTTAATGCACCTGTTGCAGTAATTATTGTGTAACCTTAGTCTGCTCCACGCAGTCTGAGAAACGTTGTGATGCATAGTAGTAAAATACGTTATCTGCAGCACCAACGCACAGTGGCTTGACATCAAGCACTATACAATAAATACTAATTATTGTACCACTTTCCGATACTCCCCTCAACACGCCAGATTCCTTCGCATATTGCATTTGTATTATTTTTGCATTTATATAGCGTCTTCTTCTCCTGACGAGGTGTTGAAGCGCTTTGCACTTGAAAGCTCTGGACTGTGACTGCACGGTTTGTTGCCTTCCAACCGCGAACCGAAAGGCATCCGCTTTTATTGGTGTTATACTCTCAGCTGGATTCTTATTATTATTAATTCTGGATATCCTGAGGTGTGCAGTTGACCCCTGGGGTGCCTGGAACAGATTGAGGGGCACCAGGCATAAGGATTTCAGTGTTTGCGATTACAAAAGAGGTGACCATAATCTCAGGGGGCCTCACCAACTTTGAAATGGGGTATCTTCATTCTTAAGTTTTATTTATGAGTGTAATAAACAAAGGCAAAACTTATCGCAGCCCCTTAAATGATAAAACTTTATAAAATACATACACTGATCAAGTTGCTTGTCTAATATCGGATGAGTAAATACATTGCTGTCTCCTGTCAATGTCATATTTAAAGTGTCTCCTAAAATAATACCTTTTTCCCTTCCCTGCATAGTTCAACTCATAATCACACCCCTTGGAACTCTCTAGCTTTATCATAGCTCCTAAAACTTGGCGCTAGCTTGTTCACGAATGGCTGAGGCCACAACAGACAAGCATATTCGGAACATACAACACATGACACACCCCTCGAAAAATGTCTTGCACGTGTTTCACCTGCGGTTCTGAACACACATTGGGGTAGATTTAGGGATCTGTACCTTATCAACTCACAATAGCTCCCTCTGTGTTCAGCACTAGGATTTGAATGACTGTTTGTAACTGACAACCGTTAGTGGCCCCAGAAAGACAGCCCCTGCCCCTGCCCCTGGGGCATAACCCGGCGCATGAGTCTGCAAATCCATCTCAGGGGGCACTTAATACACCTGTGATTATCAGGAAGACTATGTTATGTTTTTGTCATGTTATGAAGAAGTAAGGCAGCAACCTTAGGGCTCCTTCTGTCGGTGGCACCGAATTACAGCAAAAGACACCATAAAAGGCCTTTTTTTCCCGCTGCACAGGCCTCATGCAGAGGCAAAATGTCGTTTTTTGGGGGGACTGTTGGAACACTCGCACTGTCCCTGCCTAGCTTTGCCTACCCATCTATGCAAACAATAAATGACATTAATTACCTACCACAAGATGCACTAATGTCACCTGTCTTGAGACAATGCTTTCATCCGTCCACCCCTAGAAGCACAACATTTATCACAATGGTGTGTCAGGAGTCACTAAATTCACGAGTCCATTCCTAAAGGAACAACATGGATTCGAAACACTCGAGACTTACAGAATTCATCTTTCTCTGGAGGATGTAATAAACAAAGGGAAAACGTATCACTATTTTAAAAAAAAAATTACTTTTAAGAAAAGCGCGCGTCCGCTTCAGGGACTCCACGCTTTCTTTTACCTTTATTCATTTATGATTTTAATAAACTTGCATGCTGAGTGCGGCGCCCGCTTTAGGGACACCGCGCTCAGTTTCATTTAATTTTTTTAAACTTTACTAGTGAGCGCGGCTCCTGCTTTCGGTACACCTGTAGTGTTGCGCTCTAGTGGTCGCGCGGAGGCGCGATGACGTAGAGCGCGGCCGCCATTTTGGGGGCCGATTCAGCGCCCAATATCGGAGCGGTACGGACGCGTTTCCCGGCGCTCTTCTGCTACAAGGATATATATTAATAAATAAGCCTTGAGTCAACCAAGTTGTGGGGTGCCTTTCAATAGAGGAGAGTTGAACATTACAGTGGCGACGAGACTGGGATCAGAAAAAAAACAAAACGATATAATAAATATACAAATAACGAGGATAGAAACACTAGAACCCACCGAAGCACTCCACAAGGCAGGCCACGGAGACCACTGGCACAGGGACGTAACACAGCAGGAGAGCGTGGCAGAGGACGGCACTACCGCAAGCCAGCACCCACGGAACAGGTAGTTGTAATCAAGAGAGGGCACACAACCCCCAACATAGGAGGGTAGGAAACACGGGGAAGCAGGAAGTCACCCCTCCAGATCCGCCTATAGGACATCCAGGGCCCTGGCGGAAGCGGTGCAGCACAGCGACGGGGGAGCCTCAGGGCCCCATCAAGACAACTCACATCCCAGAAGCACGGGCACACCGGGCAGTCCAAGGGGAGACGAAGCGGCACCGGAAAGGAACGCCGCAATGTGCGCGCAGGCGTCTTCACTCACGACACTTATACCCTTCCTACCAAAACCAGGCGAACCATTGATGAAATGGGAAGACTGGAGAGAATACTTCATGAACTACCTAGAGGCCATAGAAGATGAAAGTGGAGAAGCATTCCCCAGCAAGAGGAAGAAAAGAATATTACTCCACAACTTAGGCCCGGAGGGAATCAGAGTCTTCCAGAACCTGGTCCCCACACAACGGCCGGACGCAAACGACGACGTATTCCAACACGCGCTTGATGACCTAAACAACCATTACAGACCGGCAGTGTGCACGTCCATTGACAGATACAACTTCCAACAGAGGAAACAAGCGGGAGATGAGTCCATAGACGACTACGTGGCGGCGTTAAAGAAGTTAGCGATCACATGCAAATTTGGCGCCTTGCACGACGAATTTATCAAAGACCAAATTGTCATGCACACGAAGAACACGGCGATCCAAGACAAATTGTGGGTGAATGGGGACGCCACACTGAAGGAAGTCATTGCCATGGTGAAAAAGGCAGAACTATCGAAGAGATGTGCGGAGGCAGCAAAGAAAAAAGAAAATATAGAGCGGCCCATGGTCAATAGAGTCACGGAATTAGAGCCGCCAGATAGAGGAAAAAAGATGGCGGCGGAAGGGAGAGCACAGAACAGATGGACTCCACGATCCACACAGGCACAGACCAAACAAGGAGGGCGCGACCACGTGCTACAGGTGCGGCAGTCCGTCACACGCGGCATACGATAAACGATGTCCGGCCTTCCGAGCCAAATGCATGTACTGCGGAATCGTAGGACACTATGAAAAAGTGTGTCGCCGCAAGGTGAAGAGGTCAACGATCAAGTATGTAGCACACGACGGGGGAGGTGAAGAAGAAGAAGAAGAAGAAGAAGAAGATAATGTGTTGTGCATTGAGGGACAAGTACTAGGCATAGAAGGCAGTCGCTCCAAGAAACCACAATGTGACATGGTGGTGGGAGGAGTTCGGATCAAGATGGTGGCAGACTCCGGCTCTCCGTATACCATCATTCAACGGACGGTGTGGAGTGAGAACTTCAAACCCAGCCTGGGATCACACCTCGAACCCCCAGACATACGTCCGGTCACATTCACAGGGGAACCCATCCCGATGGTGGGATATCGAGTCCTGAAATTTGAGTTCAAGAATCGCAGCGCAGAGTGCAAATTATACGTGGCAGAAAAAGGGCCTTTTGTTCTTGGATGGATGGACCAGGGCGAGTTGGGCATACAATTCAACCCAGGAGGGGACACGCAAGTCCTGATGACCAGCGCAGACAACCAATCAAACTTCGAAAAGATGAAAGGCGAATTCCCCACAGTATTCGGAGGCAGAGTGGGAAAACTGACGAAATTCACACATAGAATTGATCTCAAGGAAAACGCCAAACCAGTATCCCACAAGGTGAGGAACATACCGCTAGCAATCAGGGAAGCAGTCCAACAAGAGCTACAAAGATTGGAAGACGAAGGGATCATCGAACCAATAAACAGTTCGGAATGGCTGGCCCCGTTGGTGGTAGCGAGGGAACCCAACGGCAAAGTTCGTTTGTGCGTGGACCTGCGCGAATTGAACAAGTGCATAGTAGTGGAAAAATTCCCATTACCCAGAATAGACGAAATGCTGGCAAAGACAAAAGGTATAAAATGGTTTTCTACCGTGGATCTCGCCTCAGCATATCATCAAATAGCACTGCATCACACGAGCCGGAAACTTACATCCTTCATAACACCATTTGGATGCTACCAATTCCGCAGGATGCCGTTTGGCCTGGCATCAGCAGCGGCGGTATTCCAGAAGCTGATGCACAAACTATTCAAGGACATAGAGGGAGTACAATACTTCCAAGACGACATCTTGGTAATGGGCAAAGACCAAGCTGACCACAACACAAAGCTAGCAACGGTGTTACAAATCTTGGAAAGGAACGGTCTGACAGCAGAATGGGAGAAGTGCAGGTTTGGAATGGCGTCGGTCACATACTTGGGTCATGAGATCAGTGACCAAGGCATCACGCCCAAACACGCCAATGTCAAAGTAATATGCGAAGCACCTGCACCAACGAGCAAGGAAGAAGTGAGATCATTCTTAGGGATGGCCGAATATTACAGCAAATTTGTGCAACATTTCGCCACCAAGACACATCACCTGCGACTGCTCATACGAGACAAAACAGCCTTCAGGTGGACAGAGGAGGCGCAAGGAGAGTTTCAGAAAATCAAGGAGGATATCAGCAAAGCAGTCCCCCTACAAGGATATGATCCGCATGGAGAATCCATTTTGACCACAGACGCGAGCGACAAACGCCTTGGGGCAGTCCTCATGCAGGAAAGGATGAACGGAGAGCAGGCGACCATCAGCTTTGCATCAAGAACATTGTCACCAACAGAACAGAAGTTCAGCGTGATAGAAAAAGAGATGCTGGTTGTGGTATGGGCCATGGCGAAATTCCGCCAATTTCTATGGGGCACAAGATTCCAACTCAAAACGGACCACAAACCCCTGGTCAAAGTACTAACGTCCTGCGGGCACGCGAGCGCCACACCACGCATCGTAAAAATGACCCTGAAATTGTTGGATTACAGGTATGATGTGGAATACATCCCAGGAGCCAAGAACAAAGTGGCAGATTACCTTAGCCGAGCTTCAGCCATGGCGGAAGCTCCTGCAAGTACGGATGAGGACGAAGTCAGGATCGCATTCACGGAAGATCACGAAATAGTGATAAGTGGTCAGGAATGGAAACAAGCCTATGAAATGGACAAGGACCTCAAGGATATCAAGGACTTCATACTACAAGGGTGGCCAGAAAAAAGGCACCTGAAGGCGGAACAAAGGAAATTCTTTGAAGTGCGGGAGGAGTTATCCGTAGGAGACCAGGGAACTTTCCTGTTTAGAGGAGAGAGAGTAGTTCCCCCCGCGTCGTTAATACCACATCTACTAGCAGTGTTGCACGAAGGGCACTTGGGCATCGTAAAAACGAAGTTGAGAACCAAACAGATGTACTGGTGGCCCGCAATGGATAGTCATATCGAGAGGCATGTTCGAGAATGTGATCAGTGCCAAAGAGCGGATAAATCACAAACGTTACTACGCCCGTCACTAGGGAAGTTCGACAACCCCGCCAACCCTTGGGAGGAACTGTCTATAGACATTCTGGGTACGGTGTTGGATGCAGAGGGAATCCCGAAATACGTAGTAGTCCTCATAGATCGGTATTCTAAGTGGCCCGAACTGGATATACAGGAGGTGATGGACACAGAGACAGTGCTGAGGTTTCTCACAGCTACCTTCCTCAGAGAAGGCATTCCCCGTTCCATCTTGAGTGACAATGGACCTCAATTCACATCAGATAAGTGGAACCAGTACATGGAACGAAATGGTGTCCAAATCAAACACACATCGGTCTACCATCCGGCGGGAAATGGTCTTGCCGAAAGGTTTAACCGAGTAATTATGGGCTCCATCCAATCAGCCATAGGAGTGGGGAAGGACTGGGAGAAGGAAGTGAGAAGCATGCTGTGGGCCTACCGAATCACGCCGACTGGCACAGGATACAGCCCGTTCCAAATCCTCAGGGGACGTGAACCGTTCACTAAGGACAATCTAGCGTGGAAGGAAAAGACTGTCACGAGTAAATGGTCCCCGGCAGTCGTTCACCACAACTTGGAGAGAGCCCAGAGAACATACACTGAGCAGTATAATAAGAGACGCAATGTGAAGGGGACGTCCCTGGAAAAAGGGGAGTGGGTCAGAGTCAAATTGGCCCAATTAAGGAGGAAAGGAGACAGCAAATACAGCTTGCCCATGAAAGTTGAACAGGTATACAACAGAGCAGCCTTACTAAGTGACGGGAACGTCTGGTCGCAAGATCGCATGTCCAAGTGCAATAAGATACTGCAGTGGGACAGTGAGGAAAGATCAAGGACACAAGAGAAACCAAGTTCACCTGCAGGAAACGCAGCCCCAGGAGAAGGAGAGAAGGACCTTGGGGTAGAAGGAAATAGGGGGAGCAGGAAGAGGAAGAAAATCTCATCGCAGAGGAACGGCAGGAGGACAAAAGCAAGACTCCAGGGGGAGAGAGCCCTAAAGGACTTGGAGAGACACTGGCAAGCCGAGCAGAGGGAAGAGCAGAAGGTTCCACCTCCACTCCGGTAAGACGTACACGGGCAGGGAGAACAGTGGTAAGGCCAGCCAAATACAGAGACTATGATTTGGGAGAAGTGAAGTAACTTCAGGCCGAGAGACTCTGAGACTATCTTTAATATGTTAATGTTATTGTGTGTTTTGTAAAGAAGGGAGATATGTAGTGTCGCGCTCTAGTGGTCGCGCGGAGGCGCGATGACGTAGAGCGCGGCCGCCATTTTGGGGGCCGATTCAGCGCCCAATATCGGAGCGGTACGGACGCGTTTCCCGGCGCTCTTCTGCTACAAGGATATATATTAATAAATAAGCCTTGAGCCAACCAAGTTGTGGGGTGCCTTTCAATAGAGGAGAGTTGAACATTACAACACCGCACTCGGTTTACTTTTTTTTATTTTTAATAAACTTTACTGTTGAGCTCAGCGCCCGCTTCAGGGACACCGCGCTGTCTGTCTCTTTTTTTTAAAAACTTTACTGGTGAGCGCAACGCCCGCTTCAGGGACATCACACTCTGTGTTTTTTTTTTTAAATACTTTTAATGGTGAGTGCAGCGCCCGCTTAACGGACATCGTGCTCTGCAATACAATAGGTCTCGCTTTTGGCAAAGTTTGACCTATTGGTATTGTAAATGACAATGCCTTTTAATATTATAAAAGGCATTGCCATTTACAATGCCAATAGCTCAAAATCTCGCAGTTGCGAGACCTATTGCATTGTAAGTGCTTGTTTGGTACTGGCAGGGCCTTAAAATACCAGGCATGCGGGTAAAAAAAACAGCCAGGTGAGAGCCTTAAGTGCAGCGGCTCCAGGTCCCGGAGTGTGAGGGGACCACTGCACCAACATCCTATTAATTACTGTTAAACAGTGCATGGTGACCTAATGTAAAAGAAAGCCAAGAATGTATTATGTGTATGGGAATGCTATCTAGGAACTCTAACTAAAATGGCTCCATGCTGAAGTGCACCTCACCAAACCACAGACATGAATGATTAAGAAGACAACGCTATCTACCGGCGAAAGTTAGACTGCAGCGTGACACTAGTGTATCGCGGAAACAACGGCAACTTTGTGTGGTTACGAGATCTCTGTGGAAGCGAAACTTGAGATATCTACGAAGCGGAAAGTGTCAGTTTCATGCAACAAGAAATGTTTAAAATACACGCATGTTATACACTGGTGATTGTTTGAATAAAAAAAGTGTCTAACAATTTTGAAATAATTTGTTCTGTCATTGCCGCTTTCAGATTCGTCATAGAGAATCCCCGCTCCTGCCCTGAATGGATGAAAACAGTTGATACGGAGCAAACAGCTGTTAAAGCATATCCGATGCCTCACACGTGTCCTTTTGCTTCAACAGGGATATACTGTACTTGTCGGCCCAGCGCTAAATCACTGCACGGAGTGCACGTGCAAAAAGGCCTTCTTTGTTGCTCGAAAGTGAGTGACATGTCCTCTGATCAGGGGAAGCATATTAGCAGAGGCAGAGAATGAAAGCGATCTAAGATTAGAAACACAACCGAGCCGTGTTTAAAGCGACCTCTGTCTCCCACTTTATAATTTACATTATCATTGTGATTAAATCTCATATTATATAACAGGATGTGATATTTTTACTGTGGGCAGGATGCAATGACTTACAGTAATGGGCGGCTGGTTTTGGCAAGGGATGAAACGGGAAGGTCTTTGCCAAAAACGGTGCACTAGAATTTTGCTCGATAAGAATTATTGCAGAGCGCGGTGGCACGTTCAGTTCTAGCGGCAAGGTGCATTTGATGTCTGCTTCTTCCCAGGAGACATGGGCGTCCGCAGGGGGGGGCAAGGAGGGGCGCTTGCCCCCCCTTGGATCACCCAGCCGGCCGCCTTTTGTCCGTAATTTTGGCCTTTGGGGAACATCACTGTTCCCCTGTGAGAATCCTCAATGCCTTGACGGGGCCGCCTTGCACTCCTCTGAGCGCAAGAGCAGCTCCCGCCGCCCATTGTAATTCTGTCTGCAGCTGATTGCCACATAGAGAATGACAATGGGCCAGTCTGGCTGGTAAAGCGTGTGGTGGCCTCCTCCAGCCTCGGGCATCCTCCAGCCTCGGGCATCCTCCAGCCTCGGGCATCCTGTCAGAAGGAAGAAATGTACGAAAACGCCCATGCTGCTACGAGAGAATCCAGTTCATCAAAATAAGGCGGGAAAAGAAGTTAAAAGGGTTATAGGTCTTTCACAGTCTCATCATTTTAGAACTGAAGCATTTTCAATATTATATTCAACGAATCCATGGTTGCTGCTTTTTTATTTTATGCAACTAACAACCATTGACAAAGCCTATAGTTCTGGCTTGTTGTAGGTGTGACATTACCTGCTGTATTATATATCTGAATGCAATGACAGAAGCAGCAAAATACCAGTCAGGCGGCACACTATGCTAAGCACAGAATTTTAGCTTAGGTGTTTCAAGCTACGCCCTTAATTAAATCGAACAACCCCTTTGGAGAGACCCCGCACTTAAAGCCCTGGAAACAACACCATGCCACAGCCACCTCACGTCCTGGCACTGTGCATCATGCATGACTCATGACTTCCAAAGTTTCAGATTGACTGTGTGCAGGGGCGTCTTGAACACCTCCCTTTGCTTTAGGAACTACAACGAGGGGTGAGTTCCTGATGGGTCTCTTCTGTCTGCAGCTCTGCAGAGGAAGGCTCAGCTCATACTTAATGTGAAAAGGTGGGTGAGAGAGTAAGTGAAGGGATGGGTGGATGGCTGGATGGATTAGTGAAAGGGTGAATGGATGAATGAAAGGGTGAATGGATGGATAATGAGAGGAAGGATAAGTGAATGGATGAGTGAAATGATGGATGGATTGATAAATCGATAAGTGAAAGGGTGAATGGGTGGACAGATGAATGAAAGGGAGGATGTAAGGATGGATGAGTGAGGGAAAGGGATGGTAAATGGGAAAAAGGTTGGATAGATGAGTGAAGGAGTGAATGGGTGGATGGATGAGAGAAAAGATGGATGGATGATTGAAAGGATGGATGAGTGATAGGGTCAATGGATGGATTCATGAGTGGATGAGTAGATGGATAGTTGGGTGGATGGATGGCTAAGTGAAAGGGTCGATTGAGAGAGAAAGGGAGGATGGATGTGTGGATGACTGAAAGGGTGAATATGTGGAAGGATGAGTGACTAGGTGGATGGATGAGTACGCGAAAGGGTGGCTGGATGAGTGAAAGGGTAAATGGCTGGATGGATGAGCAAGACAGAGTGGTCAAAAAGTTGCCAGATTGGTTTCATTCACACCCAAACACCTTAGCGCCAACAGACTTTCCCAGCGAAGGCAGCATTACTTTCATTTTTCTCGTCTTTGAATAGCATTTTTTTCCCTCAGGTGAGGAAGTTCACCGTTCCTGGAGGTACTGCGATATCTGGTTAATGCGTGGTGTAGAAAATTTTTCATGTGATCCTTATCAGCAGTTTTCCTTTTAGTAGTTTATGAAATGTGTAGTGTACTGCAGCTTTATGTTCATGAATGTGGTCTTTTAAAACCATACTCCTTATGTTTTGTAAGGATCTAAGCAATGGACATTGAAACGGGTCCCTTCCGGGCCCTGTAGTCATGTCCTTAGCTTTTCAGGCAAAAACACACATTGATTTCTGAATAACAAGTGCACAAGCATTAAGGTAAGCATGTTGTTCCATGCTTAGATTTCACATGCCTTACTTAGTCTTGCATTCCCTGTGAGTGTTTGATTTTTCCAGGAGGTTGTTACTGTTTTTTCAGACAGAAGATTACTCTCGTCTAGTGCATAATTTGAATTGAGTTGCTTCCAGGCGTTTATAGCGGGACACAATTGGATTGCATCTAAAGGCAGTGCGAGTTTCTTTTAGTGGTAGAGTATGGTGTTCAGTGGGGAGAAGATGTGGCACTATGGCCAGAGCTGACGAATTTGGAACTGGGGTACAGAATCCTGCAGGCTGCTTTCTGTGCTTTGTGAAACTAAGTGAAGCTGTGGTTCAAATGGAACCTTCTATGGGATTTTTTGGGGTAAGCGTTGAGCTTTGGCTGTGATTTAGGTTCGTGCAACCACATTCTGTGTGTGTGCGCAATGCAGTCTAGCAGTTTCTGTCTCTAATATATAGAACAAAGTGTGTTAATGGTCATACCACAAAGACCGTAGTGTCAGTTACATATAGCATTCAAACTCCAGTGGGTCACCACTTGCATTCCTTTTGAGGATGATATGGCACACATCATGTCAGAGCATGGTGATGGCGTTAACATTTTGCCCCCCCCTGGAAATATTTCTGCGGACGCCCATGCCAGGAGATGCAGGGTCGTGGTACAGAGACACCTTGGAGGTGTTTTCAAATTATCGCTTGCTACACAAACCAGATAACAGCTTTAGGACTGGAACCCTGTATCATGCACAGCAGCACAGTCTTCGCATAAATGGTGTCATTTCAGAAGTCATGAGTTTTCTTATGGATGCTATAATTAATCATGTTACAAGTGATGTAATATGTGATGGTATCAGATGTGCACGTGTGGCGAGCGAGGTGACAACACTGTGTACTGAGGTGCGCAAATTACAGTAAGTTTTGTGTGGCACAAATTATACCTTTAAGTTAGAACTATGGGGCATATTAGCAAGACCGGCGATAAAATTATCGCCGTTTTAGCGGCAGAAAACTGCCGCTAAAACGGCGATAATGGGCTTGCTAATATGCGTTATAGAATTCAATAGAAGCCCAGGTTAGATGTCCTGCACATCTAACCTGGGCTTCTATTGAATTCTATAACGCATATTAGCAAGCCCATTATCGCCGCTTTAGCGGCAGTTTCCTGCCGCTAAAACGGCGATAATTTTATCGCCGGTCTTGCTAATATGCCCCTATAACTTTAAGATTTCTAATGTTTGTTTAGCTTAAGTTTGTTTGTATACACATAATAGATGACGTTTTTCCTGATATAAATAATCTTTAACCTTTGTTTTTTTCCTTGAAAAAATAATAATAATAATAAAAATATCTATCTATCTATGTATATACACACATATATATATTTATATATCTATATATAATATACTTTAGTCATCTAACTTCTTGGCGCTGTAGTGGTAAAGAGCTGAAAGGAGCATCAAAATGACAACATTAATGAATGTCTGCCCCAGGTGCAATCCGCAAGAGGCCATATTCTGGCTTCATTGCCTTTTTTCCATCCAATTGGTAGTGTACTGTCAAAGCATACAATTGCATAGCAGTAAAGGTGACGTCCTTTGGTTGTGTCTGCATGTCATTGCCAAAGTGTATTGTGAAACACTACCCAAGTTGTCCAATGGTCAGGTAGTAAAAGACAGCCATAACTGGTAGTGAGCAGACAGGGAATGGGGGAAGGTAAAATGGAAGAAATATTCTCTCCAAGAACTCACTGCGGTAAAAACGTTCAGCTGGTTGAGCACCAGCTTCAGTGCGCTACCCTGCACAGGCTGGGACATACCAATCCTAGTGCATCCAGAGCAGTGCACTGAAGCCTAAGAGTAGGAGGGTCCAATTATTCCCCAACCATGGCTGTCTCTTACCCAACCAGCTTCCTGGCTTGCATCTGGTCTCTTTGCACTGTCCGAATGCAAGAACAGCATTTCACACTAACATCTGCACTTTTAGCATCTGACAGGACTCCTCATGCACTGAATATTGTTTGCAAAAAATTTGACCCATTGGATGTAGGTTTTCTAGCTCAAATGGAGCGATATTTTTGTAGACAATATTTAGGACACAATCTTTTTGTGAGAGAATATTTTGTTTTCAATATTCTGGCACTGTGTGCCAAAAGTAGTCCTAGGCTTCTTTGTGGATCAAGGCCTGACATGATTTTACTCCAAAGGTTATGAACAACCCCAGGAGAATGAAAATCGGATTTTTCCCTAATCTTTGTGAATAGGACCCTAAATGTGCCTAAGGGAAGATCAAAAAACGAAGAGGCCAATTCGCAAAGTTAAACATGCGTTAATTGCTGAAAATATCACCAATTCCACCTTTCAAGAATTCCCTAAAGGATTCCTGGCAGGCGAAGTGCTTTTTAGATTTACACAATGGTGTACGTTTATGGGTGCCGATTTACTACTTTCTTTGTGAACATTCAACGGAACTGAAGAACGACAGCGGATGAATACTGCACATGGGATCCTTCCTGCAACTGATACGCATTAAGCCCCCGCTCTTTGCTTTTGCAGACACTGTCTAAGCTCACAATGGTCTGAATTGACCAAATAGTGTCACATAACACTTTTTTTGGTTTGTAAGTCATAGCGACTGCTGCATTATTGCCCCTATTGCATTGAAGTGTGATTATTCGTCTAAAGGTTCAATTATTTTCTTTAGGCTTTTAAATTATTCAATGCAGTAATACAATACAACAAGCATTTTTGCACTACCTACATTGAGAGAGATTAATTCAGCATTTTTGAAGAAAAAAAGCATTTGGTATTAAGTAGTTGGGTTCGTCTTGGGGAAGGAAGATTATTCGTCTAATGATGCTGTATGTGGCTTCCAGAGAGTAGAATTTGTTCCACAAATGTATCCGGTTGTCGCGGCTTCCTAAGCTAGAAGTATGTTACCGTCAGTCATATTGTACAGCGCTGTGCCCCTCGTATTCCGCGTATTGCAACATCCTTTCTTGGTATCTGACCATGCAAAATTGCAAACACCACATTTCTGTTCTTGCTGAAAAGCAGCTGTTCACTTCCTCAAGTGTTTCTGAAAGTGGCCCTTTGTTGCTTCACCCTGAGGGACTTTGCTGCAATCATCGCCCCGACAGTCCATAGTGTGACACGACAACTGGGAGCGCAGAAGGGTATCAAAGAAAAGCACTTTAGAATGGAGAGTCAGTTGAAGACTCTTTCCCTACAAGTCATAAATCTCCCAAACCATTGTCTCCTGAAAGCCACCTGAAACAATCTTCAGTTGAGAAATCCCTGAGTCAGTCTGCCAAATGAACATGCATTAGTCAACATAGCTACACCACACACAGCCCGTCGGGTGTTGAAAGGTCTTATAAGTGCTAATGATGACAGAACATAAGTATTTGTGCCAGCTGTGGTGCTAGAAATCTATTTAAATGAGAAGAACATGGCCACCACCATCATGGCCAGTGCAGGTTTGTGTCACGAGGGTTTCATACAGATATACTCAGGCTGGTCAGGCGCAAATCGTGTCTGCCGGGTGCACTTATGGCATGATTGTTTTTGCAATTTGGTCTATTTGTGAAAGGGAAAAAATAAACAAGGTGCATTCTGATTGAATATAAAGACTATCGGAACACAGAAATATGATTGGGCGTTGGAAACCAGACCCTAAAATACACAAGAATGAAATGGACTACCTAAAGGGGAGATCAGCTTATTTTCAAGAATCAGCGTTGCGTGAAGTTATGGATTCTCTCCAAGGTGGCTCAGTATATGTTCAGATTATAGGGGTGCGCAAAGTTATGGACTCTCTCCGGGGTGGGTAGTCTATGCTCAGAATATAGGGGTGCGCAAAGTTATGGACTCTCTCTGGGGTGGGTTAGTCTATGCTCAGAATATAGGAGTGTGCATAGTTATGGACTCTCTCCGGGGTGGATTAGTCTATGCTTAGAATATAGGGGTTCGCAAAGTTATGGACTCTCTCCGGGGTGGGTTAGTCTATGTTCAGAATATAGGGGTGCGCAAAGTTATGGACTCTCTCCGTGGTCGGTTAGTCTAAGCTCAGAATAAAGGGGTTTGCAAAGTTATGGACTCTCTCTGGGGTGGGTAAGTCTATGCTCGGAATATAGGGGTGCGCAAAGTTATGGACTCTCTCCGGGGTCGGTTAGTCTAAGCTCAGAATATAGGGGTGCAGGAAGTTCTGAGCTACTTCTAGAGCACTTCTGTATATGTTCAACAATTAGGGGTGCACGAAATTGCAACGTTGTGCAACTGGCCACTTTGCAAATTTTTGTGTAAACGTTTTTTTTCAAGGTGAGAAACTAACAATGTTTTTAAAAAAAAATTGAAAAGGCAGCTGAAGAGGACCTATGTGTCAGCTGAAAACCATTCCCTGTGTAGCTAGGACCACAGAGGCAAGCGAGTGGCTGCCGCCTCTTGGCTCCTGCCCTCCATCAGAGCCCTAAACCACAGCCTACTCTGCCCGCCACCACTATCTCTCACAGCATCCCCTACATTTAAGACCCCCTCCTCTCAGTCTGATCACTCTTTGGGCTTCAGAACACCTGCCCCACGCCCCATTCACCGACCCATTTGTCTCCCTCCTCCCACCCACCCATCCTATGGTTAGAAAACGTTCAATTGTGTGGGGCGAAAGCGTAAACTTTGCCATGGCAAAGTTGGGTGAAGTCACAAAAAAATACCTGTCTTCGGCGTGGCAAAGATTCTGACTTTGCGTGACCTCCTGGGCTAAGGTGTTTCCTTCTCTGTCCCCCCATCCCCCCACCCCCCTCCTGAAAAACCTACACGTTAGAAAATGGATCCAGGAGAAACCATCTGTAACTGGTCAGCTGGGATTTCCATCGGAACCAGCAGTTCCAGACCATACAATTATAATCAGCTTAGCTTCTCCCAGTTCACAACAAATTAACTCACTGTCTTGAATTGTTATCTTAGTCTAGGGAAATTTGTCAAAATGTTGCAGTGTAATCTTTGGAGAATTACAGTAACCACATAAGAGGTTGGTGGCGTTTGCTTTCCGTTTTAGTCGCTGTTTGATGCCCAGCAATTGCCCACACCTGTCATCACTTAAAGCACGTCATATCTTTCCTAATCTATGTTCATTTTCACGCTGCATTTAAATTGCAAAGGTTAGAGGGACTGTTGTTAAGTAGCCATCGTCCAATTCCATTTGACGCCACCATTTCTTTTTATGGTGCAGTGATTAAAATACCTCAACAAATATGCAGAGGCCTGAGGGATTGTACGTCTTCTGATTAAACACCATGCTAGCTTTAAACTGCACATGCCAAAACTCCATCCCCGTCACTCACGGGCACAGGGCCAAGCCATTTAGTATGCAGCATGGGCACTGAAGTGAAAGCTAATATTGGGAATATGTGACGTGCCAATGCTGCCCTCTAGTGGAAACAAAGTAATCGCCCAAGCAACAAAGATGGCCGGCAGAGAGAAAGGGCCTGGTTCCGAAACCTGTTCCAAATTAAGGCCCTCTTCATATGTCTCTTTATGTCTTCAACGCTTTGCTCAAGGCAACAGGGTCCATACATGGGACACACGCTGCTAATCAAAGCAAACGCAGAAGGATGGGCCATCTGGCCTAGTCCTATGCCCTAGAAAGGGGCAAACTATGCTGTAAATTAAGCCTCACAGAAGCACAGCTCCAGGATGACGTGGTCTCCATTTTTGGTGAATTGCTGTTACGGCCTACTACATTGTTACAGGAAGGCAGGGGCAAGGGGTAGGGTGATGGTTCCATTTTCCATTGAAATACCGTTGCACAATAAGGACACCATGGTCCCTAATGCAAGCAAGGAAACTGCCCCATCCACTGCTTTGATTGCAAAACACATACATTAATTAGGGCAAATGAGCCTCTCACGCTCCTGGGCCCTAGTGCCACTGCACCTGATGCGCTATTGATAGATAGCTACGCCCATGTTGAAATGCCACGCAGGGACAATTGAAAACAATCAAATCCATCCCCAGCACATCTAATAAATGCACAGCAGGTTTAAACAAAGGGGGGCTTATTTACAAGCCCCTAGCATTTCTAGTCATTGTAGCCGTTCTCTTATAAAGTTATAACAAGTGTGCTGAAAATACTAATGATTTAGGGGCATATTCACAAGGAGCTATCGCCGAATTAACGGCACTTTATCGCAGCCAAAGTCATGATAAATTTACCTCCCCATTCACAAGCCGGTGTTAACAGCCCACAGCACCAGTTTACCCGCGATAGCAGCCGCAAAAAACATCGCCACAGAGGCCCCCCGCAAATATCGCTAATAAGATGCAGAGTAGGCGTTCCCGTGACAAAAGCCGAGAAAACAGCACACCTCAACATTCACAACAACCAGCCACATCGGCGATAAGAACACAAAACAGGCGATAAGGCGCGTTAGAACCAGGAAATTTACACCTGCTCTGACCTGGTGTAAAGTCGGACGGCAGAGAGCACCACAAAAGGGAGCACAGCCCAGGGCCACATCCGAAGAGCAACAGATGCCATGGAGCCAGCCATCATGCGGCCCGGACACCCAAGAGGGCCACAACTCCCACCTCCACCACCCCAGGACCCCAACCCACACCTGGAACGCCCCCCCCCCCGGACCACCACAGAGCCAGCGCAGACAAAGACAGCTGAACCCCAGGAAACGTACCAGCTGCACAGACCCAACATCTGACAATCTCACCGTCCACTACAGGCTGAAAGGGACAACCAACCTACGCATCCTGACCATCATCGCCTAACAGGCCTACGGCACCAACACAGCGGACAACCAACATCCCACCCCACACAAAGCTGATGGTGTGGCTGCACCTGTTGGCCCCTGGGACCCCCCAACCAACACACGCCAGAGTCGGAGGAGTCTCACAGCCAGCCACATCCAAGTCCCCCACACCTGTCCTGGACATCACCATCACCCTGGTACCCCAGTCCCCATACGTACAACACAATGCGCAGGATGTGCTGGAGACCAAGCAAGGACCATACGCCCAAGCAGGATGCACGCACGTGTTGGGGCAATACACAGCACACATGTACTACCTGTGCCCCCTGGTGACACAGCACACAATCACCGAAACAGGAAGCACACGTCTCACATCAATGTGCAGGCAACAACAGAACACCGTGGAACACCCAACAATGTCGCCTTCAAATACACAGCCAGTGTGCATGATACCTTCATCCTCCGACAGTCCATCATCAACCAGCGTTCCCAGGATGGCAACAAGGGAAATGCACACCCCCTTGGCAATATACAAATGAACACCCCACACACCTCAACTCCACAACCATGCAACTCACAACGCTGGCAATGCACATGTCACAAAATCACATACAACAGGCACAACAACATGCCCACCCACCAGACACGACAGAACAACTTACAATGTCCACATGGGCAAGCCCTGAACATGAGCCAGCAACGGCATGGCACCTCAGCCACATAATAGCCGAATGTGGGGAGAGGTGGCAACCAGGCATGTGTGAAGGATGCAGTAGAACCATGATTGGGAAAGTACACAATGCCAAGAGTGCCGGAGATGTGCTGGACACCTCGCAGTATGCAGAACACACCCATATCCATGGCGACATACACCGCTTGGGCCCGATTCACAGAACTAACTTAAGACAAAATCCTAAACTTACTACCATTTTGGTATTCACAGAAGGCACTTACTCATTTTGGTATTCACAGAAGGCACTTACTCATTTCGGTATTCACAGAAGTTAGTAGTCCTAACTTTAGGACTCCTAAATGCCTTCTGTGAATACCGAAAAGTCTTAAAGTTAGGATTTTTCTCAGTTTAGGAGTAGTAAAGTTAGGACTCCTAACTTTACTACTCCTAAACTGAGAAAATCCTAACTTTAAGACTTTCGGTATTCACAGAAGGCATTTAGGAGTCCTAAAGTTAGGAGTCCTAACTTTACTACTCCTAAACTGAGAAAAATCCTAACTTTAAGAATGTGTTTCTTGTGTGGGTTGATGATGACCCCATACTCTAAACAGGTAAACATCTAAGGGGTATATTCACAAGAACGTGTGATAACTACCGCAAGAGTAGCGTAACGCAACTTTCACAGAAGGCATTTAGGAGTCCTAAAGTTAGGACTACTAACTTCTGTGAATACCGAAATGAGTAAGTGCCTTCTGTGAATACCAAAATGAGTAAGTGCTTTCTGTGAATACCAAAATGGTAGTAAGTTTAGGATTTTGTCTTAAGTTAGTTCGGTGAATCGGGCCCCTTTTGTTCAGCAGTGCCCATGGCGGGCTCCTAAGAAAAACTTTGGTCCTGTGCAGTTATTTTTTACACATATAGTATCGAGAAAAAAACATGATAACTCCTCGTTTTCTTAGGCCCAGACGCAGCATATGATAAGGTTGATCCCATAATATTACTTAAAAGACAAGAAGCAAGACTGTTTAGGGACGTCTGCTTCATTGTTCACCAGTGTCACCATTTCGTTTCAATGTGCTCCTGTACTAACTAGCTGAACACTACTCCCTGCGATTACAGGTGTATGCAGCTATAACTCCATCACTGCCTTGATCAAACATCTCAAAAGCCAGAGTGGCGTGATTTGGTCATTAGTTGGGTTGGTTGCACTGCCTCTGAGGTGTACAGAGGAGGATTTTGCAGAGTGTTTCCTCACTCCTCTGCCCAGAGAACCACTTGCAGACAAAAGCATTGTGTATGGACAAGGCAGGAATTTCAAATGCTGAATTGCTGCATAGTGTGTATACAGGAACTTGTAAAAAGTTCTTGTTTGACCTGGCCTTCTCTGCAGGGTCACCCCTGATGTTTTCCTCCCCTTGTCTTCCTTTGCTGAACCCGTTTTTATGGGCTTTTAGGGCTCTGCACACTTTACCACTGCTAACCAGTTGTAATGTGCTTGTGCTCTTTCCCTAAAACATGGTCAAATTGGCCAACACCTGATTTGTTCATTTAAGTTACTTGTAGGTCCTTAGTATATGGTACTACATGTACCCAGGGCCTGTAAACTAAATGCTACTATTGGGCAGCAGCACTCATAGTGCCACCCACTAAAGTAGCCTTCTAACCCCTTCGCTGCCAGGCCCCCCCATGCCACGCCTTTTTTTTTGCTATTTGGGGTAGTTCAATCTTAGGCCCCCATATCTTTTTGCCCACATAAGGTATCAATGTCAAATTTGCGTCCTTTTTTTCCAACATCCTGAGGATACTAAAGGTACTCAGGGTTTGTGGATTCCCCTGGAGGGGACCGACAAATATTTTGGGGAAAATGGGAATAAAATGCTGCAGAAGACAGCGTCTGTTTTGTTCCCTGCAAATGTTATCAACAAAGGGTTTGTGATGCTTAAATCACCATCTTCCCAGCTTTCAGGAACAGGAAAATTTCTGTCAGAAAACCAAAATGTTCTACAAAGATTTGCCATGTTACTGGGACATAGCTTATTTTTCTTATTTTTTGTGCTTTCAACCGCCTTCCAGTTAGTGGTAGAAATGATTGTGAAACCAATAATGGATCCCAGAAAGCTATAACATTCTGAATTCAGCAAGGGGTCATTTGTGGAGATCCTTCAAGGCTTTCCTATAGAAAGTAACAGTTGAAATAAAAGAATATTGAAATTGAGTTGAAAAAAAACAGCCATTTGTGCCTACATTTTCACCTGTAACGTTTTCTAACTATGCTAGATTTTTTAAAGCAATTTACCGTTATGTCCATGGAATCTTTTTGGTTGTGGGGATATATTGGGCTTGTAGGTTTACAAAGAACCCGAGGTACCCAGAACCAATAACTAAGCCGCACATTGGCATGGTTTTTCAGGTGAATAGACATAATATTGAATCCTAAATATCGAATTGCAGTAATATCGAAGTTGTAATATCGAATGTCTCATAATATCGTATTAATGAATATCGTAGTCAAAAATATCGTTTTTTTTAAATTTAAAAAATATCGAAGTATAAAATATCGAACAAGTAATATCGTTAATAGATAATATCGAATAGTTAGTGTTGTAAAAAATATCGACAAAAAATATAAAAAGTGTAAAATATCATTTTTTTGTTAATATTTAAATATACTGTATTGTTATTAATTTTGTATTATTTTAATTGTTTGAATATTTGTTTGAAATTGTATAAATTTGTTTTTTGTAACATATGTTTTAGGAGCGGGATGTTTGGTTATTAGGGGATAAGGGTGGGGAGTATTTTAAAAATATTAGTGTAAATTTACATATTAATTTAATTTTTTTAAAATTAGAAATTAATTTAAAAAAAGAAATTTATATTAAAAATATAAAATATATGTTTTGTTTTAGGAGCGGGATGTTGGTTTATTAGGGGATAAGGGTGGGGAGTATTTTAAAAATATTAGTTTAAATTTAGATATTAATTTAATTTTTTTTAAATTAGAAATTAATTTCAAGAACGAAATTTATATTAAAAATATAAAATATATGTTTTGTTTTAGAAGCGGGATGTTGGGTTATTAGGGGATAAGGGTGGGTAGTGTTTTAAAAATACTAGGATAAAATTTACATATTAATAAAATTTATTTAAAATTAGAAATTATTTACAAAAACGAAATTTAGAAAAAAATATAAAAAATATTTTTTGTTTTAGGAGTGGGATGTTGGGTTAATAGGGGATAAGGGTGGGTAGTCTTTTTAAAATATTAGTATAACATTTATATATGAAATTAAAATTTCGAATTTTGGAAATAATTTAAAATATGAAATTTAAATTTAAAATTCGAAAATAATTTTTTGTTTTTAGAGTGGGATATTGTGTTATTAGGGGAGAAGGTTGGCGAGTGTTTTAAAATTAGTTATATGAATTGATATATTTAAATAAAAAAGTTTAAATAGCACATTTTTAAACATTAGAAAGTGAAATTATAAAAAGGAAATATATTTTGTTTTTTAGAAGTGTGATGTGTTATTAGGGGATAAGGGTGGGGAGTGTTATTTAAATATTATTCTAAAATTAATTATTAAATTAAAAATTAAAAATTTGGAATTAATTTGAAGAAATAAAGTTAATTAAAAATAGAAATTATAGTTTTTTTTAGTACTGGGATGTTGGGTTATTAGGGGAAAATGGTGAGGTTGTTCAAATAGTAAAATATATATATTTAGTGTCCTGAAGTTTCCCTGACTTAATAATTACTGTAGTGGGAATAGTAATTTTATATGTTTAGTGTCCAGCATCTTCCCTGACTTAATACTGACTGGAGTGGGAATAGTAATTTTTATGTGTTTAATGTCCAGCACCTTCCCAGACTTAATACTTACTGGAGTGGGAATAGTGATTTATATATGTTTAATGTCAAGCACCTTCCCTGACTTAGGGGCCGATTCCGATTTGGGCCAGAAATCTCACCGACCGAGCCGGACCCGGAGAGATTTCTGACCGAATCGGACCCGTGCAGCCCGACCGAACGAGTACGATGCGCACGTATGCCATCGGACTCGATTCGGTCGGACTCCCATTGAAGTCAATGGGAGCCTGTCGTACAACGCGTACGCGGGCTCCCATTGACTCAATGGGTGCGAGGCGGACAAGGGCGCCCCCTACAGCGTGTTCGCGGCGAGGCGACTCGTGCCATACACGCACAGGTAGGGGGGACCCATGGGTCCCCCCTGTGTGCGACTCGCGCGGCTACGCGTACAGGGGGTCCGACACGGACCCCCAAAGTACGGCTTCGACTGCTCTTTCGAGCCGGATGGCGCGTGTCGGTCGGACTGCTCGCGGCGCGCATCGTACTTACCCGGCCGGGGAACGTCTCCATTGCGCGGTGCGAGTCGAGTCCGAGCAAGTCGGTCGGTGCGGTTAGACCCGGGAACGGATCGGTCGGAGCGGTCGGGATGCCCGGACGAGTCGGTCGGCGAATTCGCATCGTACTCGCTCGCCAGGACACGCGAACGATTCGGTCGGGAAATAGGGCTCCGAATCGGATCCGGTAAGCCGAATCCGATTCGGAGCCCTACCGGCCGAGATCGGAATCGGCCCCTTAATATTGACTGGAGTGGGAATAGTCATTTATATATGTTTAATGTCCAGCACCTTCCCTGACTTTATTTTGACTGAAGTGGGAATAGTAATTTTATATGTTTAGTGTCCAGCATCTTCCCTGACTTAATACTGACTGGAGTGGGAATAGTAATTATTATGTGTTTAATGTCCAGCACCTTCTCAGACCTAATACTGACTGGAGTGGGAATAGTAATTTTATATGTTTAGTGTCCAGCATCTTCCATGACTTAATACTGACTGGAGTGGGACTAGTAATTTTTATGAGTTTAATGTCCAGCACCTTCCCAGACTTAATACTGACTGGAGTGGGAATAGTAATTTATATATGTTTAATGTCCAGCAACTTCCCTGACTTAATACTGACTGGAGTGGGAATAGTAATTTATATATGTTTAATGTCCAGCACCTTCTCTGACTTAATTTTGACTGGAGTGGGAATAGTAATTTTATATGTTTAGTGTCCAGCATCTTCCCTGACTTAATACTGACTGGAGTGGGAATAGTAATTTTTATGTGTTTAATGTGCAGCACCTTCCCAGACTTAATACTGACTGGAGTGGGAATAGTAATTTATATATGTTTAATGTCCAGCACCTTCCCTGACTTAATAATGACTGGAGTGGGAATAGTAATTTATATATGTTTAATGTCCAGCACCTTCCCTGATTTAATATTCACTGGAGTGAGAATAGTAATTGTTATATGTTTAGTGTCCAGCACCTTCCCTGACTTAATATTGACTGGAGTGGGAATAGTAATTTAAATTTGTTTAATGTACAGCAGTTTTTATTATTTAATGCATACTGTATTGGGAATAGTAAATTATATATGGTTAATGTTTAGCATTTTTTGTTACTTAATTCTAAGGGGTCGATTCCGATCTCGGCCGGAAGTGCACCTAACAGTATTCGTCCGGAAAAAATACGAGCCGAACGCGTGTTTTCCGACCGACTCGAACACTCTACCGAACGAACAAGTACGATGCGCATAACAGCCCAGATTCCGAGCGAGCCGTACTTACCCATTCCAGCTCCTGTTCCCCGCCCGAGCCGGATCCGTAAACGCCGAATCGAGTCGCACGGAACCAAATACACAGCACCTTCCGGCCGGACTAGTACGATGCGTCTCCCGTACGCGCCGAACTCGTCGCTACGTACGGCACGTTTGAGCATCCGGGAGAGCTGCACATAAGCTCCGATTCGCGCCACAAGACGATCCACGGCGACGAGACGAACAAGCCAGCGACGAGTACGAGTCGAAAACACGAGAAACCCGAACGAGACGAACCAACCATGAATCCCATCGCGCAGGTCCTACCAATACTCTACATCTATTACCGGGACTGGCACGGACGCGTACGGCGCAGACGGTAAGTCAAACACCCACAACACAAACAAACGACACGTACCCGAAATATGTCACACACACATAGGGATGCACAAATGACGTACACAAGAAACAGCAGAACCATAGGGGTGGGATGGCCAACACCAATGCCATACACACCCATAGGGGGATGGATGCCTACCACCAACACCACCCTACAACTACCCCTACTCATGGGCGGCTAGATGCCTGCCACCACCCCCCACTCATGGGGGGCTGGATGCCTACCACTACTGCCATCCCCACCCATAGGGGGCTGGATGCCTACCACTACTGCCATCCCCACCCATAGGGGGCTGGATGCCTACCACTACTACCATCCCCACTCATGGGTGGCTAGATGCCTGCCACCCCCCCCACTCATGGGGGGCTGGATGCCTGTCACTACTGCCATCCCCACTCATGGGGAGCTGGATGGCTGCCACTACTACCATCCCCACTCATGGGGGGCTGGATGCCTACCACTACTGCCATCCCCACCCATAGGGGGCTGGATGCCTACCACTACTACCATCCCCACTCATGGGTGGCTGGATGCCTACCACTACTACCACCCCCACTCATGGGGGGCTGGATGCCTGTCACTACTGCCATCCCCACTCATGGGTGGATGGATGGCTGCCACTACTACCATCCCCACCCATAGGGGGATGGATGCCTACCACTAACACCACCCCCACTCATGGGGGGCTGGATGCCTGTCACTACTGCCATCCCCACTCATGGGGGGATGGATGGCTGCCACTACTACCATCCCCACTCATGGGGGGCTGGATGGCTGCCACTACTACCATCCCCACTCATGGGGGGCTGGATGCCTACCACTACTACCATCCCCACCCATAGGGGATGGATGCCTACCACTAACACCACCCCCACTCAGGGTGGGCTGGATGCCTACCACTACTACCATCCCCACTCATGGGGGGCTGGATGGCTGCCACTACTACCATCCCCACCCATAGGGGGCTGGATGCCGACCACTACTACCATCCCCACTCATGGGTGGCTAGATGGCTGCCACCACCCCCCCCCCACTCATGGGGGGCTGGATGCCTGTCACTACTGCCATCCCCACTCATGGGAGGATGGATGGCTGCCACTACTACCATCCCCACTCATGGGGGGCTGGATGGCTGCCACTACTACCATCCCCACTCATGGGGGGCTGGATGCCTACCACTACTACCATCCCCACTCATGGGGGGGTGGATGCCTACCACTAACACCACCCCCACTCAGGGTGGGCTGGATGCCTACCACTACTACCATCCCCACTCATGGGGGGCTGGATGGCTGCCACTACTACCATCCCCACCCATAGGGGGCTGGATGCCTACCACTACTACCATCCCCACTCATTTGGGGCTGGATGGCTGCCACCTACTACCATCCCCACCCATAGGGGGCTGGATGCCTACCACTACTACCATCCCCACTCATGGGTGGCTAGATGCCTGCCACCACCCCCCCCCACTCATGGGGGGCTGGATGCCTGTCACTACTGCCATCCGCACTCATGGGGGATGGATGGCTGCCACTAACACCACCCCCACTCAGGGTGGGCTGGATGCCTACCACTACTACCATCCCCACCCATAGGGGGATGGATGCCTACCACTAACACCACCCCCACTCAGGGTGGGCTGGATGCCTACCACTACTACCATCCCCACTCATGGGGGGCTGGATGGCTGCCACTACTACCATCCCCACTCATGGGTGGCTAGATGCCTGCCACCACCCTCCCCCACTCATGGGGGGCTGGATGCTTGTCACTACTGCCATTCCCACTCATGGGGGGATGGATGGCTGCCACTAACACCACCCCCACTCAGGGTGGGCTGGATGCCTACCACTACTACCATCCCCACCCATAGGGGGATGGATGCCTACCACTAACACCACCCCCACTCAGGGTGGCTGGATGCCTACCACTACTACCATCCCCACTCATGGGGGGCTTGTTGGCTGCCACTACTACCATCCCCACTCATGGGGGGCTGGATGCCTACCACTACTACCATCCCCACCCATAGGGGGATGGATGCCTACCACTAACACCACCCCCACTCAGGGTGGGCTGGATGCCTACCACTACTACCATCCCCACTCATGGGGGCTGGATGGCTGCCACTACTACCATCCCCACTCATGGGGGCT
Organism: Calotriton arnoldi; assembly: GCA_963921515.1. Taxonomy (NCBI): domain Eukaryota; kingdom Metazoa; phylum Chordata; class Amphibia; order Caudata; family Salamandridae; genus Calotriton; species Calotriton arnoldi. Next base: position 134,750 of record CAWUFW010004803.1, read on the forward strand.
GGATGCCTACCACTACTACCATCCCCACCCATAGGGGGATGGATGCCTACCACTAACACCACCCCCACTCAGGGTGGGCTGGATGCCTACCACTACTACCATCCCCACTCATGGGGGGCTGGATTGCTGCCACTACTACCATCCCCACCCATAGGGGGCTGGATGCCTACCACTACTACCATCCCCACTCATGGGTGGCTAGATGCCTGCCACCACCCCCCCCACTCATGGGGGGCTGGATGCCTGTCACTACTGCCATCCCCTCTCATGGGGGGATGGATGGCTGCCACTAACACCACCCCCACTCAGGGTGGGCTGGATGCCTACCACTACTACCATCCCCACTCATGGGGGGCTGGATGGCTGCCACTACTACCATCCCCACTCATGGGTGGCTAGATGCCTACCACTACTGCCATCCCCACCCATAGGGGGCTGGATGCCTACCACTACTACCATCCCCACTCATGGGTGGCTAGATGCCTGCCACCACCCCCCCACTCTCATGGGGGGCTGGATGCCTGTCACTACTGCCATCCCCACTCATGGGGGGATGGATGGCTGCCACTAACACCACCCCCACTCAGGGTGGGCTGGATGCCTACCACTACTACCATCCCCACCCATAGGGGGATGGATGCCTACCACTAACACCACCCCCACTCAGGGTGGGCTGGATGCCTACCACTACTACCATCCCCACTCATGGGGGGCTGGATGGCTGCCACTACTACCATCCCCACTCATGGGTGGCTAGATGCCTACCACTACTGCCATCCCCACCCATAGGGGGCTGGATGCCTACCACTACTACCATCCCCACTCATGGGTGGCTAGATGCCTGCCACCACCCCCCCCTCATGGGGGGCTGGATGCCTGTCACTAGTGCCATCCCCACTCATGGGGGGATGGATGGCTGCCACTAACACCACCCCCACTCAGGGTGGGCTGGATGCCTACCACTACTACCATCCCCACTCATGGGGGGCTGGATGCCTACCACTACTACCATCCCCACTCATGGGGGGCAGGATGCCTGTCACTACAACCACCCCTACTCATAGGACGGGTAATGCATGACACAACTAGCATACTCCCACATAAGGACTGTCTGAAAATGACATCCCACCCCCAACACCATGACAAGCGTGTGTGGTCTGTGTCAAATGCATACAACACTGAACATGACATTGAACATACAATGTGACCCCCTAACACATGTGTCACACATAATTGTGTGTGTGGCCTACACAATGTAAGCAGACCATGACCACTGTGGCAATGTGGCCCAAAGCCCCATCACCACAGTGATCAAAAGGTAAGTGTGTGCACCATAGCTGAAGCACATTTTGAACAGTGTGGCAATGGGGCCCAAAGCCCCATCACCACAGTGCCCAAAAGGCAAGTGTGTGCTCCATAGCTGAAGCACATTTTGAACAGTGTGGCAATGGGGCCCTAAGCCCCATCACCACAGTGCCCAAAAGGCAAGTGTGTGCTCCATAGCTGAAGCACATTTTGAACAGTGTGGCAATGGGGCCCTAAGCCCCATCACCACAGTGGCCAAAAGGTAAGTGTGTGCTCCATAGCTGAAGCACATTTTGAACAGTGTGGCAATGGGGCCCAAAGCCCCATCACCACAGTGCCCAAAAGGTAAGTGTAGTCCTGGTAAAAGCTGCTAAACCAAAAATGCAGGGATTATTCCTGGCCACACAACACCAAACACTACAGTGGCATTGTAGTTCTTGTGTCCCATAGCAACATAGATTGTGTGAGGCAAGCAGTGCAGTGCCAATGACACATCGTTCTAGCCATGTGCACACAAACATCAGCCATGGGGGCCCACATTGTCTACATTCACAAATAACACAATGACAGAAGTGAGCATCATAATGCAGACCCACATATCTGCAGCAATGGACACACAAATGTAGATATCCTGTGGAGACTGTAGATGTCATGTGAACAAATACCATACCATGGCAGCAATGGGACATACTAACCATGATCAATGTGCTGACTGATGACCTAGCAGTCCCAGGGCCAGCAGGGGAAAGCCAACAAACAACATACAGCCAATGGCAAACTAAAGATATGCCAATGCAGTGGTGCAAATGCACAAACAGGCAGACTCACACTGCATATCATACACAACAGGTGAGGGGGTTGTGTGCCAGTGTCCCCAGGCAAACACACAACACATGAGGAGGCCAGATTCACTAATACACAGATGTCAACACAGTCACATAAAAAAATAACTCAGGGATTGGATTCCCCTATGTGGGCAAACAGGCGTTGTGAGATGAGAGGGAGCCCAAATTACACATGTCACACAAGCTTGTAGGAACAGCAACAAACACAGCAAGAGACAGAACCACCACAGCACTCCCCCCAGGGACCCCACATTGTGGTGACACTAGCCTGCATGACAATCACACTGTGATGGCAAAGGTAGATGTCATCCACACTGTGAACCACAGCCATGTGTCCTGAGCAACAAACTACCATCACACCTATACAAGCACAAAGCACTCAGCATGGCCTGCCAGCCAAGGACAACATGGAGGTAGTGCCCCAGCCGTGCAACAACTCACATTTGCACACACTCAACGACACACACCTTGAACTCCACCAATGTGCAGCAGTGAAGCTCACATAGACTGCTGACATTGCACATGCACCCATGAAAATCCCAGTGGTGGTGGGGGAAATAAGGTGCAGAAACCCATCACACATGGCCAGTCAACAATACTTGTGAATGTCTGATACACTGCACAGTATGCCGTACATGGGCATGACGTCAAATCCACCCCAAACAATGGGTTCCTGGCCATAGTCACACACCAATGAAAAAGCCAAGCTGACCCACAAAGGACACACATAGACAACTTCCAACATTGCAGCTCTGACCCTGAGGAGTGGCAGCAGTCACACACACAACGTGTCACAATCACTGAAAGCATACACAAACAGAAAATCACATTACTCGTGTAACCAACAAGTGCCAAGAGGAATCTTGACTGTGTCCCATCTGCGTTTGCCCACATCCCCAGCCCTGACAACAAAGACAACTAGGGATGACAACCTCATTAACATTAGTTTGCCATGCACCCACATCCCAGAGAAAACAGGTCCAAGATGCTGGATGAACACAGAACAACTCAGCAAGCATCTTACACAGGAACATCCGTAGGGACACAGCCTGTGTAGGAAAAGGAGAAGGGTACACGCACAGACATGCCTAGACAACACACAACACGGGCACAGCCTATATCACGGAATCACGCACTGCCATGAGGGCACTCTACTCCTGTGGAAGGTCAGCTGTGCCAAACCTTGTCTGTGCACGACTCAAACCTGTCAGCAGAACACTCGGTCAGTGAGTCAACAACTACAACACACTGAAGGCTCTGCTCATATCAGCCTGGGCACGGGAGAGTCACGTCAGTCATCTGCATACACCCAAGACACGTGTCAAGCAACTTGCACTGTGTACACAGATGAGTCCTCCAAATTTGATGTGCCAAACTGCATGTCCATTGGAGGCGGGCACACAGTCAGGGTACTAGGAACATTGGACAGTGGTAAGCCCACCAGATGTGCATCAGTGTAGGACAAAGATGGTAATCTACAAATGCTAAACGTACATCCCTGTGTCAAATGCTGAACATTACACCCTCAGACTGCAGCAAAGGATGCTATAGATCCAGACTAGATTAGGACACATATCCCATGGACCACATGGAGCCCATCACAGCAAAACTTCATTTACCTGATCTGAACACTATTACAACAGCAAATGCATGATTCCACACATCTACATCATGTACCTCCAAAGATTAACCACAAGTAAACAAAAAGAGGCTTTATTCAGCAAGTGTGCAACTCAAATCAAAAGTCCAAAATAAACTAAGGCCAATGGCCAGTCCAAATATACAGTCCCAACAGGGTGATGTGTGACAACTTGTCAACAATTGCTTGCCTGCACAGGTACGGACAGGAGACATCCCCCTTGGAGGGGCATACGAGGGGCAGGCCAGGCACCACAGGGACAGGATCAGGGGATGCCAGAAGGAGGCAGTGAAGGGGAGGTGGGTGCAGGAGTGTCACCGGCAACTGCAGTGGAGGTGTCTGACTCAGGGGGCTGGCACCACCGCAGGGCTCAAGTCAGATGGTGTTGGTGCTGCAACCACTGCAGTGGGCTGGTCAGATGGAGTGGACTGGGTCCCCAATGCAGTGCCCGAGTCAGACGGGGTGGTTGTGGACTCCACCGCAGTGCATGACTCCAAGGTAGTGGAAGGGGGGCAGAAGAGCTGGGCAGGACAGAGGGGGGACACGGTCTCCACACCAGTGGCACAAACAGGCAGAGCATCTGGTTTGGGGGTGGAAGAGCAAGTGGCAGGGGGGGAGGGCCTAAGCAGTTTGGGGATGCGGTATCGGTGTGTGGGGGAACCTGGGGCAGGGTGTGGCAGTGGAACCTGTGGAGTGGTGGCCTGGGGGATGGAGGTGAGAGACTGGGTGGTTGACTTGCAGGGCGGTGGCGGGGTCTTGCTCTTCCGGGACCGGGGGACTTGCGGGTGGGGGGCTCACTCTGCCTGCGCCTGGGGGAGGGTGTCCGGGGCGAGGGGCACTGCCCTCTGTGTGGGTGGACTTCCTCTTCCCCCGGTATGCTGGATCAGCGGGATTGGAGGGGAAGAGGCCGAGGTCACTGAGGAAGAGCTGCTGATCAGGTGGGGTTGCAGGTGAGGCAAGGGAAGGGGTCTTGGAGGGAGAGGATCTTGAGGATTGCGGAGTGACTGTGGTTGCCTGTGTGTGTGTGTGTTCCCCATCCCCTGTGTCTGTGGTATCAGTCCCCTGAGGATGCTTGTGTGCACATCTTGCCTTTCTCTTGGGTGTGTCTGTGCTGCTCGTGTCTGTGTGTTTGGGTGACTGTGCAGGCGTGCATGTGCTTTGGACAGGTGGGGGGCAGGAAGTGTGGATGGGGCAGAGGTGGGAGGGGTGAGGGACTGTTGGAGGAGGGACACTGCTGCCGTCAGGGAGGAGTCCATGGACTTATTGCTCCTCTGTAGGGCAGACATACCCATCGAGATGCCCTCCATGAACGACACCAGATGTGTCAACAGAGTGGTGTGTGCATGGAGGACACTCAGCATTACTGTCTGCCCTACATGGAGCTGCCGAAGGAGGTACACAGACTCCTCACTCAGGGCAGCAGGGGACACAGGGGCAGGGGGTGCGGTGCCTGGCACGAAGAAGACACGCTCCCGAGTACGGGAGCCTCCACGGACCTCAGGAATGGGAGCCAATGGGAGGGCGGTGGTGGTGGTGGTGGTGGTGGCGGGGCCAGACAGACTAGCTAGCCTTTGGTGGCTGCTGACACCCGCCTCCACAAGGGAGTCATCCTCCGAGCTGCTGTGGTCCTCAGCTGAGGTGGATGGTGCTGAGGACTCCTCGGTGTGGCTCCCCTCGCCCTCCGTGCCACTGGGTCCCTCTGACCACTCGTCCGATGCTGACCCAGTCTGGCTCCGCTGCTCCTCCTGGTCCGTGGAGCTGTCCCCTCCTGTGGCCGTGGATGTATCTGCAAACAATTAGGGAAACAGACAAACATCAGTCACCTGCACTGACCGCACACACCACAGTAAGTACAGCACTTTATAGAGCAAGCCCTGGCATCCTTAGTTGAACATTGCCTAAAGTCCTCACACAGATTCGGGGAAGCCAATTGTCAGTCTGATGGTCAACCATGGGACTCACACCCCTCCTGCCCTTGCACCCATCTGTCCGGTGCCTGTCTGATGGTAAGACCCCAGTGTGGACACATGCACCACCTACACAGTTGTTGGACATTGCAGGGAACACGGTGAAGTATGTGAACATGCACACATCACATCTCTTGCCACTGAGTCAGTGCAGGTGTCTGGAGAAAGGGATGGCCAGAGTCTAAATAGAAATGCATGTGATGCATACCAGCACCAGACACCATGATGCACCCATGTCCGGATAGTCAATGCCACAATGGGGTGCATGTTGCACATGTCACTCCCCTGCAGGATCAGTCTCAGGACGTTTAATGCCATGACACAGGAATGCGTGCAAAGTCATACATTACTGTCTCAAGTCACATGGCCATGGCAGCCTGCCAACAACAGTCTGCACTGTGTCACAATCCGAGGGCATGGGGAATGCAAGTTATGTGACTGACAAGTGCACATGTTCATCCCCCAAATACCACATCATCTGTACTTCTATTTGTCCACGTCATACCAACTGGACATATGGGGGACATGAAACACAACTCTCTGAACATGAGCACCTCACAGTGTGCTGTGAATCACAACACAGCTGCCTGAAAGTCACAGTCGCAAACACCTGTGTGCACAGTCAAGTGATCAGACACCTATAAGTCACAGAAGTATCGTCTATCATGGTGACATCTCAGATGGCATGCTGAGCCCTAACCCATAAACATACCAGTAGTCCTGACAACGAAGACACAGCACAATGAGACAGAGGCAGACACCTGAGGGTACATTTCACTGATCACAACATGCCAGATGATACACGGGAGTGGGAGTACAGAGTGTATTGCATGCCCTGGAGTAGGCATGACTGTCCAGCTCCACCTGTAAGAGGGATGAGTCCTGGACAGTAGGCAGGTGGCTAAGCATGTGTGACACACTGGATACACATACTCCTGAGGCCCAAACATTGTTCCCACCAGCAGCATGGGTGTGTGGCAAATTCCCCAGGGACATGTGGTGAGTCAGAGCAGCAAGCGGACCACATATCAAAGTTACACCCAGATCACATGTCAGAACTTAGGCATTGTGTAAGCAATTGAGCCACCCATTAATCGCACAACATAGTCACGGGAACAAATGCTGTCCCCCACCTTGAGCAAAGCAAAATGCAATGACACAGTCCCCAAATGACACAATTTCCAGACTATAAGGGCCACACATATGCGTATCAGAGGAGAAGTGGGCATGTCACAAATGAGGGACATGGGCCCTGGACCACATGACTGATGTACTGTGGAAGTTTAACCAGGCCAGAGGAGGGCACATAGCATGTCAGACAAAGTGCACAGTGCAGTCATGGACTCACCCCCTCCTTGCTGCTGTCTGTCCTTAAGCTGCCCATCCAGGTCAGGGAAGACCACCGCCAGGATCCGGAGCATGTGGGGGTCAGGGTCCGGTGTCCGCCCCTCCTGCGAGGAGGCGACAGCTTCAGCTGGACCCTTGCGATCCTCCGGGTCCAGCCACGAAGGTCCTGCCACCTCTTCTGGCAGTTGCGGATCCTGCGCCTGTAGACTCCCACGGATCTTACTTTCCGGGCGATGGTCAGCCAAATTTCCTGCTTCTGGTGGGCATCAACCTGTGAGGATGACAAAGTGAAAAGGCCATTACTACACATGCAACATATACGTGCATCACACAGTTGGATATACATGTCTCAATCACAGGGGCATTTGATGTACACAGGCAGTGCAACAATGGCTATGAACAGTTTGCCAGCAGTCACTACATGGTATCATTGCATGGGAAGTAAACCTAGTTGGAATGCACTGTTACTGCACTGTACCAGTTCAGTGCATGTAACTACACACTTTGGGGTGTGACAACTACTCAGTGGGCATGCTAGCCAGTGGTGTGCACACTGAAAGCCCTGCTAGTCAGACAAAATGCACAATTAGTGAGGCAGTGGACAGCACACTCACCTGCTCCCCTGGATTCCCATACAGCTTGCTGTACTGTGGAAGGAGGCTGTCCAGCAGGGCCTGGTTCTCCTCAAGGCTGAAGGCTGGGGCTCTCTCCACAGTACGTGCCATTGCAGGAGCCAGAGGATGCATAAACAGCAGCAGTGTTGGTGGCAGATGTCGTCCTGGAGCATGTAGTGCAGGCAAGTGAGCTCTCAGGGGAACAGCCAGCATTATATGTGTGCTGCAGAGGCAGATACTGTCCCATGTGTCCAAAGTGATAGGTCCAAGTCGTTTGCATCTTCTGAATTTGACCAATCCATGGAATAGCAGCACTAATACACGCCCACAGCATCCTTCAAATCTTCAACTTCATGACACCCATGATTTTGCAACATTGTTGTGGCTGGCCAACTGAATTCACTGCATCAGACTCGTTGGAGCTTCGAAAACGCGTCCGTTGCCATGCCAGGCCCCAGCCAATGTGTGCGCACCGTTCTGTCCATTGCTGTACAACGCGTACCAGGCATACAACGCGTACCCGCTCACATACAATGCAATGGGCCGGCCGGGCACACCGATCGGTCCATTGCTGTACAACGCGTACCAGGCATACAACGCGTACCCGCTCACATACAATGCAATGGGCCGGCCGGGCACACCGATCGGTCCATTGCTGTACAACGCGTACCAGGCATACAACGCGTACCCGCTCACATACAATGCAATGGGCCGGCCGGGCACACCGATCGGTCCATTGCTGTACAACCCGTACCAGGCATACAACGCGTACCCGCTCACATACAATGCAATGGGCCGGCCGGGCACACCGATCGGTCCATTGCTGTACAACGCGTACCAGGCATACAACGCGTACCCGCTCACATACAATGCAATGGGCCGACCGGGCACACCGATCGGTCCATTGCTGTACAACGCGTACCAGGCATACAACGCGTACCCGCTCACATACAATGCAATGGGCCGGCCGGGCACACCGATCAGTCCATTGCTGTACAACCCGTACCAGGCATACAACGCGTACCCGCTCACATACAATTCAATGGGCCGACCGGGCACACCGATCGGTCCATTGCTCTACAACGCGTCCCTGGACAGGTCACATGCATATGTCACCATGCTGGTCACTGGTGAACCTATGCCAGCCACATTTACTTTCCAGGGACTCAGGGGCACACCTACAACACCACACCCAGTCCACACTGTATATAAGGCATGTGTGGCAGCATAACCTTATCTGTGTATGGGGGTGAACATGTGGATTTTGGGGTGGCACTTGAGGGCAGACACACCCAGGCTGTGCACGTGTTCATGGGGACAGGGTCCTTTGTGTGTTGTGCACCTGACCACTGTGGTGTGCAACTTTTCATTTCTGAGCATGTGTCATGGTCACATTTCCAGGTTGTGTATGTGTATGACATGTCACATACCCCCAGGCTCACATGTGGGAAGGCATGTACGTCACAGGGTGGCCCATTCCAACAATAGTGATGTCCCTCCACAGTCTGTGTGCATGTTGTGTATCACATGTCTCTGACTCCATGTGCACAATGGGAGACAGTCTCCACATCCACGTGGTTTGTGCATGAACTTTGATGGTGTGTGTGTGTGTGTCACAGACGTCCATGTCTGTCCTGCAGAGGCTACAGGGGCCACTACCTGTGGGTGTCATGTTTGTTTTTCTGACGTGTACATGATATGCCATGTCATGCCAGTGTCCATGTGGCAAGTCAGGGTCCCTGGGAATCTACCTGTCCATGAGCTGTGATGCCAGTGGAGCATCTGTCCAGACATGTCACTGTGGTATGTGTGTGGAACATGAGAGCAGTTAATGGGTACTGTGACACAGCCTAATGGTGTCCCATAGCACACCCTGGAACCTGTTGTCAACACTTGTTGAACAGAGATGTTAGATGATGTCCATGTAGGTGCCATATATGTCCAAACGGAACGACACACACATCAAGTACTTGTGTTTGTTAATGATGTATCATGTGAAATTGAGTATGGTGAACGGCACATAGGTGGGGTGACTGACAATCTTGCTTTCTTCACCTATGCACTGCAGGGCTCCTGCTGTCCATCGACCATTCCCAGACCTGGCAACGATGGTGGAACGTGACAGCATCCGATGGTACCGCTTCACCAGGCAGCTGATTGAGGATTTGGCAGTGCGGTTGGACCCACATTTGCAGCCTGGCCGGCCGTATCCTACAGCGCTGACCCCCAAGGTGAAGGTGATGGCAGCCCTACACTTCTTTGCCACCGGTACCTTTCAACACACTGTGGCAACTACTGGTGGGATGTCACAGACTATGTTCAGCCGTGTGCTACGCGATGTTTTGGGGGCAATGTTGAGATACCTCAACCAGTACATCTATTTCCCAACACGTCAACGACTCACTGACGTCAAGAGTGACTTCTATGCCCTGGGGAGGATGCCACATGTAATTGGCTCCATTGATGGGACACATGTGGCTTTGATACCACCACAGGCACATGAGCAGGCATACCGGAACCGTAAACATTACCATTCGATCAATGCTCTGGTGGTATGTCTTGCAGATATGACCATCTCACATGTTTGTGCCCGTTTCCCCGGTTCGGCACACGATGCCTACATGATGAGGAGTAGTCGTATCCCGAGGATGATGTCACAGATGCCGAACCAGCGTGCCTGGCTTGTTGGTGTGTACTGACTTTGTACCATTGTGTGTGTTCTGCTATGTTGTTTTCCGCACACATTTTCAAATTGGCTAATGTGCAATTGTCTGTCTGTAGGTGACTCGGGATACCCCAACATGCCGTGGTTGCTGACACCCCTCAGGAACCCTGTGACACCAGCCCAGATGCGCTACAATGAGGCACATGGTCGGACGAGGAGGGTGATTGAGCGGACCTTTGGTCTCCTGAAGAGCCGCTTCCGCTGCCTGGACAAGACAGGAGGGGCCCTCCCATATGCCCCAGCAAAGGTGTGCAAGATTGTCATCGTCTGCTGCATGCTACACAACCTGGCAGTGCGGAAGGAGTTGCCTCTCATCCTGGATGACGATGACCAACGTCCGCCACCTGTGGAAGATCCTGGCCTGGGTCACGATGCCAGTGAAGATGATGATGATGATGATGGTGATGTCCGCACACAGCTCATCACCAACTTCTTCAGCTGAATGTGAGTCTCCAGAGGGTTGTAATGTCAATGATTTGAGTTTGCATGATATGTGTGTGTGGTGCTCTGGTGCTGTTTGAGTGTGGCCATGTGCTACTTGACTGGATGCATGCAGCGATGTGTCCTTGCAGGTGGTCTGTACTGCCCAACAGTGTTGACATGCTAACTTGGTTTTGTGTAGTTATCTCGTGACATGTATTAGACATGAGTATTGCCGTTCTGTGCTGTTCTTCAGTGGTTTTGACTGTGTGTCATATCTGTCCTTCACAGGGTGCTGCCGGAGTTGTCTGATCAACTTGGATCCCCCGAATCCATGATTCAACTTCCAAGGTGGAAGCAGTCGTTTCCCTACAGGTGATGTGCCACACACCCCTGGACTTTCTATCTTCTGCACTTTTGACTTTGTGGCCACAGCCAGGTTGGATTAGCTTGCATTTGTAGTGGAAACAACATGTTGCAAATGTGTAATAAACCTGTGCTTCACTTTGGGATGTGCGTTGTCTGTAGTCACACATCTGACTGACATTTGCTTACTGCACCTGTAGTCTAGTTGACAGTGACTGTGAATAGGTGGCGTGTCTGTGCATTCCACTGTATTTAGTTGCAACATCAGTATAGGTGATGAGTCTGATGGCCCTGGTGTGTATGTGTTGTGTGGCCCTAGTGGTGTGTCTCCCTCATATGTGTCACGTCGCCATGACTGACATGACGGTGTTGGACTTGCTGTAGCAGTTAGCATGCACAGTGTCATTTAGCAGATCACCATCTACATGACAAAAACCACGTTGGAATCACAACAGAGGCAGATATGGTGTATTGGTGAGTTTATTTACATACAGGTGTGAGGATGGTGCACAGGATGGTGGGTGCTGTACATAGAAATTGGAATCCAAAGTTCCCATGTGTATTGGAAGTCTTGGTAGCTGAAATGTCCAGAGTAAAGTCCACAGTCATCTGATAAATTTGGCCAACTAGAGCTCCCCATGTCATGTGGGAGAGTTGGGTTGGCTTCGACAGGGCGTGCAGTTTGCACACAGAGGAAAAGTTCCAGAACAGGTGTTGGCTTCCTGGGGGATGTAGATGGCCATCGGCCTCTCAGTTTGGCCTCCTCGGACTGCCCCTCTTCTTGGGGGGGACCCTCAGGTGCAGGCTGCGGCGGTGCAGGGGACTCTCTGCCAGAGTCCTCCTCCCTCCCTGTGGCATTTGCAGTTGTTTCAGCAGCAGTTGTTGTGGGCACACAGGGAGGTGAGGCCATGTTGGTGCTGATCTGGCGGAGGCATGTCAGTATGTCCCTATGCACCGCTGTCAGGTGACATGTGTGTCTTGACATGTGACATGTGTGTGTCGACACGGGACATGTGGGAGTCCAAGCGGGCATGATGGGCAGCCTGCTGCTGTTGTATGTCCTTGAGGATCCCCACTAACTGGCTGACCTCTCCGGTGCTTTTCTGGTACGCATCCGCGAAGCGTGCCAGTTGTGGGTCATCATGCAGTCCAGACCCCTCTGCAAAGAGTGACCTATGTCTACCACCCCTCCCACCACCCCTGGCGACACGTGCAGGACCTGCGGTGGCACGCACAGGTGACCGTGGACCCACTTGGGTGTTGTTCCTGGGCTCGTTGTCACCAGCTCCAGTTTGGGCCTGGGTCCCTGCGCTGTTGTCATCTGTGGTCCTTGGTCTGTCCGTGTTGGCAGGGGTGGCCTGTGTGTTGGCAGTTGTTGGAGGGGTGGGTGCAGGGGTGCAGATGTTGGCCCTGCTGGTGCTGCATGATGACTCACACCGGAGGGTCCAGCTGGTTCTTCGCCATCCGAGGAGTGCAGTGGCTGATCCACACCAGTGAGCTCAGTGTTCCCCGGAGCCTGGGACAGGGACTCCTCCGCGTCTGCTGCTGTGTCCCCATCATCACCTGTTTTGGGGAGAGACACAGATTGTATGTTATGTTTCTACTGGCATCAATTGTTCAAACACCTGACAGTTGTGACTGTACCTCTGGATGTGGGCCAGGACATTGCATTCTCCTAAATTGTGACAGTCAGAGAGTGATATTGGTGTAGCACATTGTCCTGCCAACCTGTGGCATGTCAATGTGTATGTTGAGGTGTGTGCATGACCAGCATTGGTGGTATTTGGTTGCCATCCAGGCCTCCTTCTCCCCCAGCCCAGTTATCCCACCATGAAGCGTGCTTCCATTGCAGGGAGTGCAAATTGTCTTTCAGGATGTCAGTCAGTGGTGTCCTGCTGTTGGTTGTTGCACAGTTCCCAGCAGGGCCTTGTGCTCCCCCAGCAGTACCCAGTGTCAGCCATCTTGTGAGTCCTTTTCCACTCCCTGTGATGTGAGCATGGTTGAGAGTAGTGTTGATGGGCCAATTGTGAGGGTGAGCAATATCTGTGCCTACAACTCCCATCATGCTATTGCCTCCACCCCCTTCCCAGCATGCCCATCCTTCCTTCCTTTTGACTCTGCATCCCTGTGGGGTGGGGTGCCTGTGCTGACAGGATGGCTGGGAGTGTTGTCCTGGCAGTTGTTTGGCTACAAGTCCCAAGAGTGTCCCTGTGCTTCACACAGCATAACCCAGGGTGGTGGTTCTTTGTGGGATCTTCAGTTAGGATGTGAGGCATTGCATTCTCCCAGGTGGGTTATGTGGAGTTAGTGTTGAGGGGGTGTGTGAGGGGAGGTGCTTGTAACTACGGTCAGTGCTGTGAGTCCTCCTTCCCACCCAGCCAGATATCCCACCATGGGACGTGCTTCCATTGCAGGGAGTGCAAGTTGTCTTTCAGGATGTCAGTCAGTGGTGTCCTGCTGTTGGTTGTTGCACAGTTCCCAGCAGGGCCTTGTGCTCCCCCAGCAGTACCCAGTGTCAGCCATCTTGTGAGTCCTTTTCCACTCCCTGTGATGTGAGCATGGTTGAGAGTGGTGTTGATGGGCCAATTGTGAGGGTGAGCAATATCTGTGCCTACAACTCCCATCATGCTATTGCCTCCACCCCCTTCCCAGCATGCCCATCCTTCCTTTCTTTTGACTCTGCTTCCCTGTGGGGTGGGGTGCCTGTGCTGACAGGATGGCTGGGAGTGTTGTCCTGGCAGTTGTTTGGCTACAAGTCCCAAGAGTGTCCCTGTGCTTCACACAGCATAACCCAGGGTGGTGGTTCTTTGTGGGATCTTCAGTTAGGATGTGAGGCATTGCATTCTCCCAGGTGGGTTATGTGGAGTTAGTGTTGAGGGGGTGTGTGAGGGGAGGTGCTTGTAACTATGGTCAGTGCTGTGAGTCCTCCTTCCCACCCAGCCAGATATCCCACCATGGAACGTGCTTCCATTGCAGGGAGTGCAAGTTGTCTTTCAGGATGTCAGTCAGTGGTGTCCTGCTGTTGGTTGTTGCCCAGTTCCCAGCAGGGCCTTGTGCTCCCACAGCAGTACCCAGTGTCAGCCATCTTGTCAGTTGTTTTCCACTCCCTGTGATGTGAGCATGGTTCAGAGTGGTGTTGATGGGCCAATTGTGGGTGTGACCAATATCTGTGCCTACAACTCCCATCCTGCTATTGCCTACACCCCCTTCCCAGCATGCCCATACTTCCTTCCTTTTGAGTGGACTTCACTGTGTGTGAGTGTGACAGCAATGGCAAGATGGCTGACAGTGTGGTCCTGTTGTTTGTTGGTGCCCAGTTCCCAGCAGGGCCTTGTGCTCCCCACAGCTGTGGCCAGTGTCAGACATCTTTGAAGTGGCTTTTGACTCCCTGTGAGGTGTGCATGCTTCAGTGCTAACTTGCTGGGCCATGTGGGTGTGAGATGTTGATCTGTGACTACCACTCCCATCATGCTATTGCCTACACCCCCTTCCCAGCATGCCCATCCTTCCTTCCTTTTGAGTGCACTTCAGTGTGTGTGAGTGTGACAGCAATGGCAAGATGGCTGACAGTGTGGTCCTGTTGTTTGTTGGTGCCCAGTTCCCAGCAGGGCCTTGTGCTCCCCACAGCAGTAGCCAGTGTCAGCCATCTTGTCAGTTGTTTTCCACTCCCTGTGATGTGAGCATGGTTCAGAGTGGTGTTGATGGGCCAATTGTGGGTGTGACCAATATCTGTGACTACCACTCCCATCATGCTATTGGCTACACTGACTTGACCAGCATACACAGAATTCCTTCCTTTCAGTGAGCTTCCCTGTGAGGTGGTGTTCTAGTGGTGGGTAAATATCTGGGAGTATTTGTTGGTTCTATTTGTGCCACTGCCTTGCTGTATTTGTTGTTAGGTTTGTAGATGTCATGACACAGTTACATATCACTATGAGATGGCAGGTATTGTGTTTGTCTGACTAGCATTCACATCTTGGGATGGATATCTTTTGGTTGCTGTGTATTTGCTAAGTGTGCATGGTTTGCCTATCCCCTTGACTGTGATGTGTGTGTGTTGTCACACCATATTGTGTATATTAGTTGTGTACTCACCAGGCTCTGGGATGTCTGTTAGTCCGTATACGCACACTGGTGGTAGGATGGCCCGCACCTTCTCCTCCCAGGGCCTGAGGTATACTGGTTTTGCAGGAGGGCCACTGCTGGTGTGCTGGCTGAGGAGGTAGTCCTTTTTGAGTAGGTCCCTGACCCTCCTGCGCACATCATACCACCTGTTCTGGATGTCTTCCTTTGTGCGCAAACATGGTGATTGTGCGTTGACCCTGTTGACAATCCTCGCCCACATCTTGGTTTTCTGCGACATGGGGGTCTGTTGTACCAATGTACCAAACAACTGTGGCTCTACCCTGAGGATCTCGTCTACCAGGACTTCCAATTCACAATCTAGGAACTTATGGTTCTTCTTTGGGGGCATGGTGATGGGTGGTGGTGGTGATTGATGTGTGTGTGTGTGCAAGTGGGGGGTGTGAGTGTAGGTTTAGCTGGGTGTGTGTGAGGGTGTTATTTGTAGGTGTGGTAATGGTGTGTGGCTTGTGTGATGTATGAGCTGTGAGTGTGTCTGTGGTTGCTGTGTGATGGTGTTCTGTCTGGCAGGTCAGTGGAATTTGCAAGGGATCATGGTAGGGATTTGTGGCCTTTATGTAGGTGGAGTTGGAGGTGTGTCCTTGTTCCATTTTTTTTCCTCCCTGTATTTATTGGCTTAGTGGTTGCTTGTTTGGCCCTTTTTTAAAAAAAATTCTTTGGTGTTTTTGGTGCATGTAGGAGTCGTTCTTGTGTCCGAGTAGGACGCTGCAGTTGTCTGGTGCGATCTTGTCCGACTCGTTCCCGCTGTGTGTCAGCTAGGTTTCATATGCGGCGTACGAGTCGGTCGCGTAGTATTGGGTTGCTTCGGCTGGGTTTTGTATGCGTGTCGGTCGTACGGCTTGTGCTCCGGGCGAGTCGGTCGTGTTTTGCACGCACAGCATCGCGGGTCGGAGTTCGCGGGTACGTTTCGTTCGGGTTCAATCCGAGTGCGTGTCGGTCGGTTCGTTTCGCGTGATTTCCCGGTCGGATGGCTTGTTTCCTTCCGGCTCGGTCGGTCGTTTTGTATTCCGTCCGAGTCTGTCGGATTTCACATGCATTTCATCGTACTATCCGGGTCGTGCGGCGCCGGTCCGAGTCTAAATTCCCGTACCGAGTCGGTCGGTATGTTTTCCGGCCTGAATCGGAATCGGCCCCTAAGTGTAGTGGGAAGAGTAAATTATATATTGTTTATGTTTACCACCTTGAATGAATATTGTTTAATTGTATTGGGAATAGTGAGTGATATATGTTTATGTACAAATGTATTATTTATAATTTATCTAAAATTTTTAGATTACATATATGTTTTTTGCTGTGTATTTATTAATTTTATATAAAGAGTTGTAGGAAAATTACAGTATGTGTTTTTATATGTGAAGAAATATAAATGTGTTTTATTATGTGCAGTGATAATGAATTTTTATTGTGTAATTGATGTATAGTTTATAATTTACTAGTAAAAAAACAATCTGATTATTTATAGTAAATTAAAATGGTACATTTATCAAATTAATATATTTAAGTAAAATATTCAATAATAAGATATACATATAAAAAAAAATTAGAATTTTTTATTTTCAAATACTTTTATTTTTGTATAAGTAGGTAGAAAGAGAATTTTATTTTATTTTATTTATAGTATGGAATAGAAATTAATAAAAATACACAAAATATGTCTATTTTTATTTAAGGAACATAAATTATTTTTCATACATTTATTAGTTAATTGAATTTTTTAAGGAAAAAAACATTTTATGATATAATTGTATTTTATAACAAAAGTATTCTTATTTTGATATACAAACAATATTTTGTTATTATTTTACAAGAGTTGTAACATTGTAATATATTTATACAAATAATATAACCATTTTTGGCATATATATAAACAAAATAAAGCATTGTATGGTTAATTATTATTTAATATTGTAACATTATAATGCTGTAGTGAATATTGTTTATCATTTTCAAATAATTATCACTTTATTACATGTTAATACATTTTTAATTAATATTATTAGTATATAAAATATTAATAATATTAATTATTACATTGTTGTATTGCATGAAATATTTTTTTTAAACAGGTAAGTTTTATTTAACATTTCTATATAATTAATATGTTTTTTTATAATTAATATAATTATAAAAAATACATATATAATTATAATAATAATAATGTTTTTTTAAATTAATTATTATAACTTTACAAAGTATAATAAAATATATAATAATTTTTAAATTTAGAGAAAAATTGTACAACATAAGAAAAATATATCTGACATTTATACTTTGATTTAATGCATTTTTTTAACATTATTCCTTTTTTAAACATTTATTTAAGCAGCCATTTTTAGTTCACAGGGACTATTTTGTAACCGCGTACTGTTATTTTGGGTCATTGAGGACCGGAGAAGTTCGCGGTTGGAAGCTGCGTCGCGTCGAACAAGGTAAGGGAAATTTTAATTCTTTTTCTAACTTAATACTTATGTTTTAGTCTAGTTAGGATATATATATTGTATTTATAGTTAGGTCGTTGCGTTTTTGGTGTGCTGTACTTGTTAGTTATATTTTAGTGAGATGTCGTGAGTTAGTGTTTGAGGCGTAGTGTAGACAGACAATAGTATTTAATGAATGTATTTTGGTGTATTTGTGTGGGTGGGTATGCTTTCAATCTTTTTTGCAGGTTACTTTTAATCGACTTTACGTTGGAGAGACAGACGCGTTTAAAAAAAAAAGAACTGTGTATTAGTTTGTTAAACTAATATTATTATCACAGTTTCTTTTATTTTTCGGAATTTCCTGGAGCGATTTTTATATTTTTATATCTTTTTCGGGTTTTTGAGGGTTTCCGTTATTTGGATTTCGCAAGGATGGATTTATATAGGACCTGTTGGATTTTTGCATTTTTTTGGGGGGCTTTTTTAAACTTTAACATGGATTAACAGACAGATGTAAGGATTATTACTTGTTGGAATACATCTTCTACAGCTACATAAACCGTAAGTCTATTTTTTTTTAATTAATTGGGTGGGAAATGTTGTTAAAATTAATTGTGATATATAGTATATTTTGATAAATATTATTTATTTGTAAATATATATTTTTTTAGTTAAAAAAATATATATCACAAATAAGTAATAATTGTGAAAATATAATATTAATATATGTGTGTAAAGTGTTTGTTTTGTGAACGAAAAAATGTATAATAGCTGTGGAACTGTAGTTTATAATACGCTTTTGGCTATTAGGGCTAGGTAATCTAGGCCTCTTGTTGATGGGTATAGGGTAACCTGACTCTGCAGTAGCTCAAACATTTTTTTAGTTTGTTTAGTTAATTTGGGACATATTTGAGTTACAGATTGTTCCATCCGTAATTCTTGATAGCTTTGTTCTTTTTGTATAGATTGTAGTAGTTTTTGTAGGGTAGGTTTACCTTTGCTTGTTGTTGCTTGGAAGGCATTATGCCATCCTTCAACACTATTATTTGTTTTGGCTTCTTTGTTTAAGGTACTTAGGTACACGTTCCACCAAGGAATGTGGAACTTAGGTTGCCTTCTATGCCCTGATCTATGCAGTCTTCCCACCCAGGTGTCCTCAAAGTAGTCTAGTAGTAGGCTTATTTTGTCTTCGTTCCTTTTGTAATAGGGGCTCTCTATTAGAATATTGTAGTGCTCTGCTACATCAGTTACAGTTACATATGCTAGTGCTATTAGCTTTTTAATTTGGTAGGCGAAAGTACTGTCTGTAGCATATTGTACACTTAGGGGCCGATTCCGATTCAGGCCGGAAATCTCCCCGACCGAGCCGGACCCGGGGAGATTTCCGACCGAATCGGACCCTAGCAGTCCGACCGAACGAGTACGATGCGTTCGCATGCAATCGGACTCGATTCGGTCAGACTCCCATTGAAGTCAATGGGAGCCGGTCGTACAACGCGTACGCGGGCTCCCATTGACTCAATGGGTGCGAGGCGAACAAGGGCGCCCCCTACAGCGGGTACGCATTGAAGTGACTCGCGCCGTACAAGCACAGGTAGGGGGGACCCATGGGTCCCCCCTGTGTGCGACTCGCGCGGCTACGCGTACATGGGGGTCCGACACGGACCCCCAAAGTGCGGCTCCGACTGCTCTTTGGAGCCGGACTGCGCGAGTCGGTCGGACTGCTCGAGGCGCGCATCGTACTTACCCGGCCGGGGAACGTCTCCATTGCACGGAGCGAGTCGTGTCCATGCGAGTCGGTCGGTGCGGTTGGGTCCCGCGAACGAGTCGGTCGGCGATTCCGCGAGCGCTCGCATCGTACTCGCTCGCCCGGACGCACGTCCGAATCGGTCGGGAAAGAGGGCTCCGAATCAGATCCGGTTAAGCCGAATCCGATTCGGAGCCCTACCGGCCGAGATCGGAATCGGCCCCTTAGGGTTGATTTTTGTAGATGTCTCCAGAGACTCTGGTTAAAATGATAATAGCAACCCTGGATTGCTGTGTGTGGATAATTTTTCAGTATAGCATTTATCATAGCTATTTCAAAATCAATAATTATTTTTGAAGGAAAATAATTATTGCTTTCTTCTTTTATTTTAGTGAGTATATCTATGTAGGTAGTTTGCTGTTTATTTGGTAATAGGGCATAGATGAATGGAATATTTGAATGTTGATACAATCCATGCACTGTGTACAGCTGGTAAAATGGTTTTGGACAGACTTTGAAAGTTCCATCCATCATCCAGGTGTCACATTGCTGTAATTCAACTAAATTGTTTGCAGTAGCAAACATAATTATTCTTTTATCTGGGCATTTGTTATCAACAAATATAAATGGTTCTTTAGTGTGAGTAATGCTTAATTCTGGTGGAATAACTACTTCTGCAAAAGTTTTAGGGGCAGGTATGGTACTTGTAGTTGCTTTTTTTGTCTTGCAATAGTTCTTTTTAAAGAAGCTATGGACGGTAATTGTCCTGATGCATGTTGAGGTACTTTTAATAGTTGCTCTTTTAGTATTTGGGTAGTTGGTTTATCAGTACTAGTGCTTGCTTCTTTTATACTTTCAAGAGCATCTCTAACCTCAATCTCTGTTATGTTTGGGGGGGGTGATTATGTTCTTTTACAGAAAGAACAGTAGTTTCATGAGGAGTAGCTCTTCCATAGCATTTGTTAGAGTAGTATTTGCTACACTTCCAAAACACTTTAAGGCCAGTTTGTTTCTCCTGTGTATAGACATACCCCATATAACATAATAACATTTTATTTTTTTGTGACATTACAAATTCTGCACCTTCAGTCATGTTGTTTTGTTTTATGCTAGGGAAAATTAAAAAAATTTTTTTTTAAATATAATAAATACCACATATTTATTAAATACAGTTACATTTCAGTGAATATACTTACAATGTTTAGTTTGATGTAAATAAAATGGTCCAGGAAATGATTTCAAGCTTTATTTTCTATTTTCTTGATGTAATTTCTGTTGGGAAGAGAAAACAAACATTTTAATAATTTGATTATATTGTTTGTAGATGATAGGTATTTTAGGGGAAAAGGGTTATTTGGGTGGGTATTTAAGGGTGTTTAATAATTGAAAATTATATACTTACTTTTTAATTGTATTTAGTTGGTTAGTGGTTGTAGAATTATTTTGGATGCTTTTGCTGTTGGCTGCAGAGGAGATAGATAAAAAGAAAATATATATTAGAATAACGTTTGAAAAATAATTTTAGGTAGCTTTGGCAAAAATATAATATACTTACATTTATTGTTCTTTTATTGGTGAGAATTTTGGAAATATTTTTCTGGCTTTGTAAGATATCTGTAGAGCTGATATAAATGTAAGGAATGAAAGAATAGTAAATTAGGTCTCAGAAATAATTATTGTTGAAGGGTAGTAGTATTGTTATATTTTAAATACAGTTTTACTTACTTAGGGGCTCATTACGATGGAGGGCGGAAGCACAACCGCCGTGCTGGCGGATGCAAAAACCACCAGTTACCGCCGGCACGCAGCAGTCCACACGCCCGCCCAATTACGATGCGAAAAGCAGGCCAAACACCGCCGGCAAGCCAGCAACACCGTCCGCCATCAAAGTGCGCCCGTTCACGTAGCGGCGCAGCACAACTGACACACACCGTCCGACGAAACACGTCCCGCCCGGCGCATAAATTACGATGCCGCAAACAAACGGCTCCCACGGCTAAGAGACACCGCACGTGAAAGAGAGGCGGTAACACGGACGCAGAGCACGGACAACGAAGAAGCGGCACCCCGAGCATGAATCCAGCACTGCAGGCCCTTCCCATGCTTCTGCTGATGCACCACCAAGGACGCAACGTACCGCGGAGATGCAGGTAGGCACACACACAACAAGTGCACGCAAACAGCGCACACAGTGCAAGGGCGGAAAAAGCGGACAACCCCCCACCAGCGCGTGTACACTACACATCCACCATTGCATCCACATATGACACACAGGCCAAATCGTAACATCGCGGAACACATGTGTACACACCACCTGGGACCAGGAACCAACCACCCCGTCACGGCCCCAAAGCGGCGATGACGCCGCCACACATGCGCACAACGCAGAGGCCAACCGCAGCGCCATGCATGCGTCGCACACAGACACAGGGACACAACCAAGCAGCACACACATCAGCCCCACCCCGAACGCACATGACACGTGACAGGCCTGCCACAGACATGTCCCCAACGCCCAATTCACGGACAACACCCAACGCCACACAACCGACGCACACATGTCAGTGAAGTCACGCAACAGCAGGACACACCCCAGTGTAACAAACATGGCGTAGCACACAGCGGCGGCAACACCAACTAGGAGAAGCAGGGCCCCTTCGGGAAGAGGAACGCCAGTACCACACTGAAAAACCCATACCACCCTGCACATATGTACAAGACATATAAAACGGAACACCAAAGAGCACGGGGACCGACAACAGGTGGCCCAAGAATAACATTCACACACAAGGCCCAACGCAGAGCGGAAAGGCAGCCTGCCGCCCACACAAGGGAGAGCAGACAGCACTGAATGACCTTCCATTCCAACACCGAAACCACAGCCCTACGACAGAAGCCGGTGAATACAGCCATTGTCCAAGAATAGACCAACACAGGCATGCCGAGGAGACCGACCACAGGGCAGATAGCGCATATCACAGAAGCACACAACGGACGGGGAAGAAAGAAGAAAACACTCCCCCATGTCGGCCACATGCAAGTTAATTGGAAGGAGTCACACAGCACTGACCTTGAACTGTCTGAGAAGCATGTGGGAAGAGGGCCCGTGTCCTCCAAACAAGCCAACAGAACACAAGTCCTGTCTCCCTACGACTACACAGAGCTCACAGCAACCCCGGAGCGTGCACATTGCAGACTGCACACACAGCCGGAGCACGCCACCTCAACGAACCGCTGCGAAATGGCAACCGCAACACACCTACCCAACTACGCCGAACAGCTCAAGCTGTACAAAACCAACCTGTGCCATACATTGGGATGCGATCTCCTGTCCCTGCTGAACGTAAGTTACCGACTGACTTACCGCATCACATTGTTCAGCTGCGTCATGCCCGTCTTCTACTGTCGGAGGTGTCCCTACCAGCATCCCGTCGAGATATGCCTCTCCAACCCGGCATGTCTGAAGGCGGACCTGCTACCACTACTCCTCCCTCTGGACGCACCCGACAGGGCCTGCTCTGCCTATGGGGGCATGGCGTATGTGGCCAACATCGCACCCGCACTGAAATGGGACCACTGTGCCTCCACACGACGGATCATCGATAACAGCTACATCGAATGTCACCCAGCATGCCCCATCATGGTCCTCCAAGGGACAACTTACGAACAACACCTTGACAGCCACCATCCGCTACATTGGCTGGCAAACATGTACACCACCAATGACATGGAAGCCCTGCTGGACGGCATCGCATACCTGACAACCTGTAAATACGTCGGACCACAACGCAGGTTCCCCGAGTGACCTATGATGTCCAACCCCGCACCCATGCTTAGCTTCCGCACGGACTGGCCAGTCACCACCACAACAGCCATACCAAACGACCGGCAACTGTAACCACACCATCAACGACATCGCCATGACATCGGATATGACCGGGACATGCACACTGTTCCCCATCACATCCAGGAACACCGCATGCATCGTGGGAGGCAGTGGCATGGGCTCTGTGTATCGCACCCACATGGACGGAACTGCACGAACAACCAGGACACGACATGGATCCAGCGCCCATGGACACACACACCGCTCAGTGGACATGAATAGGTCGCCTGGAGTCTGTGGGTGCTGCACCCCTCCCACCCCCGCCCCGGGAATCCCATACCAGGACCTTTGCATGGACGACAAGTGCATACAACAACAACACGACCCCAGTGACTGTGACATGTCCAGTAACCACCACAGTGCAACAACAAGTGGCACGCCGCTGCATGCACGCAAGCACATGCCCTGATGTCATCTCACATGCACGCGTGCATGAGGAACAACCGCAGCAAACCTGTCACATGGAACTGAGATGGACTGTGCCCATGATGCCAAGCGGTCTGGTAGGCTACATGTATACCGTCTGTGTCAAAGTCCGCAGCTCCGCAGCTATACGTAAATGTACATTAGCACAGCCTTGGCCAAGCAGATGTCACTCTGAAGCCCACATCCCACATGCAACAGCCAATCACATGTAACCCCACACCCTATCCCATTTGCAATCATGCTCAGTATATCCTCAACATGTATTCCGCTGCCAGTAGTGTCCACTATACTGCATCACAGAGGACAGAAGACTCAATATAATGTTTGAAACCAAAACTGTCTCCGCTGACTCATTTCACAAGTACGAATGAGAGAGGATGAGAGTATGTGAAGTACACGGCAGTCGTGACATGACCATGTAGTCCACTGGTATTGGATGTCAACGCAAATGAGTAGCACAACTGTGGAAGACACACATGTGTCGTGTGAAGTCGTATGGACGCAGTGCTCAGGTGGGTGGGTGTGACGGGTAGATGCGCACATGCCAAGTTGGAGCACGACGTGTTGGGAGGGGTCATGAACAGTACACCACCGCTTCCCTGGGCATTGTGAGAGGACACCTGTCGGGGGGAGTGAACACGTGTGTGCACAGCAGCCGGGCACACGTACAAAGCGGTACCAGGCGCACCTCAGCCCACCCTCTGTGGACAAGCTGGATCCTGTTGTGCGCCCGCCATGCCCCTTGACAAGGCACACACAGCCCCAGCCGACCAGGTGTAACCCCAACATAGTCAATCCGCACAGGCGATACAGGGCACGGGATGGCAGTGGAGCATGGTGTGTGAGAGGTCTCCTCGCGCTCCTCCTGGTCATATCACGCAGGCAATAGAACCTCAACGTCTAGCATGGCACAAGTCAAATGGAAGTGTAGGGGGACGCACCACAGCACGAGCAGCACTGACGTCACGGGAGGTGGCTCGCACCATCCCATCCATTGCCCATTATACCAACCACGCCACATGCCATTGCGACTAAGTGCAAGCGCGTGCGCCACCACCCCCGAGCCCTCCCCAGAGAGGCCAAAGAGTGAATGTGTGGGCCATCAGTCACAGACGGACGCGGCATGGCCGCAAGGGCAGCCACAGCCACTGGGTGTCGCAGGTGGCGGATCCGGAAGGCGAAGACTGTGATGCATAGTCCATGCAGGCCGGGTCTCCATTTGGGGCACCACGCAGGTGGACGGCGTCCCGCCACACATCATACCCTGAGACAGCCCACTCGTGCAACTGGACCCACACATACACTCCTTGCCCTCTCTGGTGCGAGCTTGGGGCTGCCTGTGCAAGCGCTAGCCTCGCAGGTGAGCATGCATATTGGGGGGCGAGGGGTGGACATGAGGGCTGGGGCGAAGATGACTGTATCACTGTCAGTTAGTACAAGGGATGACCCAGATGTGGAAAGGAAGAGACGTGTCCCGTGTGTACTGCAACTAGTCGCCAATCCAACTACCCCCCATGTCCGGAATGTAAGCCCGCACCTAGGCCCGCCCATCCGCCACATCGAACATACCACCAGCACGACAACCTTCCCATTCGAAACACTGACTGGGGGTGGCGACCAGTGAACAATCATGTGTAGCCTACCCACGCGTACATGTGGGCCCTCCATGATCCATGTCACCTGCGGCAAAGACATGACATGCGCAATGAGGGAAGTGAGGAGAGCTGTCCGCCCCACGCACAGAAGGTGCATCAGCTCCACAGACCCAGCAGCGAGTCCAGCAGGGGTCACATGTGCAGGGGCAGCTGTGCCTGGTGTGAAGGCACATGCATATAGACAGCACATCGACCAATGTGTAGTCTGCCCACATCCACAGTCCATCATCATGCGGACATAGGAATTGAACACAGGGCAACACATCTTAGTTGGTGCACCCACCGTGACCAACAATGCGCAATCATCGACGTACCCGCCCTGTGCATGGCCCCCCACCCAACGGAGGCACATCCAGTGCCACCATCCCACACACACAAGCCTTCCACGGAACATGCTGTGTCCAATGGTCAGTACAGAGTCAGCGCCCATCTGGTGGATCCTGAACAGGAGACACATGCACACACATGCCAGCTCCCACTATGTACGTCTGCCACCTGGCACGTGCAATGTAACCTCTCACCTGTGACATGTGACTGCAAGCACACAGCCGTCTTGGCATGGGGCTGTCAATGTGGACACCTGTCAATGTTTCGGGAGGTGTGATCCGTACAGTGCTGTACATAGGGTGCAGTGCTGACACCTACTACTGTCTCATATCCCCTCGTGCCACAGGTCCCACTTGTTTTGGCCGCTCAGCCTGTGCCCACATCGTCGTCGTCGTCGTGTGCCATACTCATCCAGCCTCGGAAGCAGTTCCATGCTCAGCAGACACTCATGTTGCCGTGGCGTTGCCGCTTGACGAATATGAGGTCAGTCCCCATCAGCACGCCCCGCAAGTCATTGGGGCCTAGATCCCCATGTGCATGCACATGGCAGTGGTATGTGTCACTAGCCATTGCCATTGTTGGGAGACCTGTGTAAGTGTATTGTGGCCGTGCCGTCCCAGCTTGACAGCTGGGCTGTGGCTCATGTGCTTGCTCAGTCATGTCAGTGATGCGTATGCGAAATTGCTATGTGTCGTGTTGCTTTGACATGTGTCCTCTGCAATTTCCCTAGGCGGAGACCGAACATTGACCGCCCATACCAATTGCTGGTGGACATGGACAATACAGAGGTTATTAGGAAGTTTCGGCTGGACAGGCCAACCCTGCATCGACTGTGTGCCATGTTAGAACCCCATCTCCGTCCCCGCAGGGTGTATCCGACTGCTGTCACCCCCACGGCTAAGGTGATGGCCGCCATGCATTTCTTCGCCACTGGGTCATTCCAGCACACAGTGGGCAGTGGAGGAGGGATGTCCCAGCCCATGTTCAGCAAGGTGCTGAGGGATGTACTGGCAGCCATGATGCTGTACCGAAACAGGTACATCCGCTTCCCCAGGGCTCGTGAATTGGCGGCAGTGAAGGGTGCATTCTATGCCCTTGGCAGAATCCCACACGTCGTTGGAGCCATTGACTGCACACATGTTGGCCTTGTTCCACCACAGGCCACTGAGCACCTGTACCGCAACAGGAAGCACACGCACTCCCTGAATGTGCAAGTGGTGTGCCTTGCGGACATGGTGATCACCCACGTGTGTGCAAAGTTCCCAGGCTCGGCCCATGACGCACACATAATGCGCAACAGCATCTTGCCACGACTGATGTCCAATCTGCAACAGGATCGTGGCTGTATTGTCGGTGAGTATGTGGAGTGGTGTAGCGTGCTGGTTGTGCGATGCTGTCCCCTGTCCAGTTGGAATAGCAACGGTTCTCTGTGTCCCTCACACCCAGGTGACTCTGCGTACCCGAATGGGGCATGGCTGCTCAGTCCATTGAGGAATCCTCGCACCCCAGCAGACGATCGATACAATGAGGCACATGGGAGGACCAGACGTGTGGTCGAGCGTATCTTTGGCCTCCTCAAGTCCAGGTTCAGGTGCCTGGACCGCACCGGGGGTGCACTGGCGTACTCCCCACAGAAGGTGTGCCAGATAGTGGTGGCGTGCTGCATGCTGCACAATCTGGCCATTCGGAAGCAGATCCCCCTCATTGTGGATGACGGAGATCAACCAGGGCCCCAGCCCGCAGACCAGGACAGCTCGAGTGAGGAGGACAGCGGAGAGGAGGAAGCTGGGAATGTGCGGCAGCAGCTCATCGCCCGCTACTTCACTTGACGGTGAGTGTCCATGTACGACGGCTGATGTGGCTGTATCTGTGCAGGTGTGTGTGTGCTGTGTCAGGGTGGCCGTTTGTTCACTACGTGCTGTGTGTCAACGCTCCATGGCCAGGGTAGTATGCCACTGTTGGTGACAGTGGCATTGTGCCCTATTGCTCTGTGCGATGTGTGTACATTGCTTGTAGTTGTTGACATGTACTGTGTGATGGGTGTGTGACACACTCATTGAATGTGCTCCTGTTCTGTCTCCCACCCCTAGGTCCCTACAGGCCCTCCGGATTCCATTGCCATGCCACGCATCAGGTGCCTTTCCGCCCAAGGTGGCCGTTGTGTTCCGTACAAATAAAACACAGGGCACAAACAGCAGTTAGTGAAAAAGGTGCATTTATTACAAACTGTGACATGTGATTGTGTGTAAGGTGATGACAAAAGTGGTGCGTGCAGTGACAATGAGCTGTCGGTCATGGCTGCGTGATGCTCAGGGTGTACCCACTGGTTCTATGTCCATAGTCCAACACACACATGCCATCCAGATGGCTGTGTGGAGTGGGATCGTAGTCCAAGTCAATGCAGTGGCTGGTCAAGGAAGGCTGGCGGACGGCTGGCTGGCTGCCTCACTTGCGACTGGAGCGTGCGAAGTCCTCCCGGGAGATCTGTTTCCTCTTCGGACGGCCCCTTCCACGTTTGCGAGGGGGGTGCCTGCTTGCGACATGCTGGTGGTTGAGGTGTGCTCACTGGCTGTGGACGCAGGGGAACTGGACACTGCTGCTCGACCCTGCGCCCCGGCAGGTGGCGGCGGAGGGGAGCTGCTATCCCTGGCCGTGTCCTCACCGCCACCACCAGCTGGCCCATGAGGTCCACGAGTTGACCTATACGGGCGTCCATGGACCTCAGCACCCCCAGCACCTCCCGCGTGTCTGAAGCAGACCTGACCCATTGTTCTTGGGCCTCCTCATAGGCCCCAAGGACTCTGGCCATTTGAGGCAGGGCATGGCTCCCAGGGGAGGCTGGCGTTTCCCTGACCCTGCTCCTCCTACCAGTCCTGCTGCCACCGGCCTGCCCACTAGCCACATTGCTCACCACGGTCCTCGCTGTGGCTCCCAGGGTGGATCCAGTCGGCCGGGCCACCACCTGCGCTGGGGCTGGTGCCAGCGAAGACGTGGTGGTGGTGGCGGCGGTGGTGGTCGGTGCGGCGATGGTGGCGGTTGCGGCAGTGGTAGTGGCCGCAATGACCGTGGGTGTGGCCGCAATGACCGTGGGTGTGGCCGCAACGACAGTGGCAGCAGGGGGCTGGGACTGTTCAGCAGCCCTGGATGATGGGTTGGTGGGTAGGAGGGGTCCTGGGGAGCGGCTGGGCCCTGCCACACCAGATGGGCCTGCTTGGTGGTCCGTGTCCGAAGAGGAGGTGAGATCCTCCACATCCGTGTGTCCTCGTTGGGGGCTTGTGGGCTGGCTGTGCTGGCTGCTGTCTCCATCCCCAGCATCCGGCAGTTCGTCACCTGTGGAGAGAATGAGATTTGTTATTGTGTTGCACCTGGCGAAGTATGTATTTGTCGTCTGACATTGGCAGTTCGTGCAATCTCGTACATGGGTTTCCCGGAGGCGTGTGTGGCTGTGGCATTTGTAGTTGTGTGTGCTTGGCAATGGGACTGTGTGCTGTGCACATGTGGCATGGGACGGATTGGGCATGCCGATGGGTGTGTTGCTGTGCCCCTACTCATTGTGACTCTGGTGTATGCGGGCTCCTGGCCCATCCTGGGTCTGGTTTGTACTTTGCTTTTGGGGTACAAATGGAACGCTTAGGAACGCATATGGCAACATGGGGGCCATGCCCCAGATTCGCATTTGGGAGGGAATATGCTTTTGGGGTACAAATGGAACGCTTAGGAACGCATATGGCAACATGGGGGCCATGCCCCAGATTCGCATTTGGGAGGGAATATGCTTTTGGGGTACATGCTGTGAGCCATGGGTGCTGAATGTGACATGTGTTGTGGCAGCATGACAGTGCATGGTTTGAGGTGTGTGCATGCTTGACATGGCCTGCATATTTGCTGTCTGTTGTGATTACTGGACATGGCATTGGACGCATCGTTATGAGTGAGTGATGGTTGTGTGTGAAAGCCAACGTATTGCAGTTGTCCCATCTCCTTGGTGTGCGTGCTGCCCTGTGCCATGTGCATCACTGCAGTGCTCGTGGGGGGGTGTGGCCCATGTTGTGTGTTGTTGCTCACAGTGTGACGTGCGCTTCATTGACTTCTGGCACATGGTTGGTCATGGGCATGTATCTTAGCGTGACTGCTGTATGTGTGGCAGCTGTGCGGATGACATGCCTTTCATGAGACTGGGGCTGACGGATGGGATGGATGGTATGTTGTATGTGCATGGTGTGTCTGTGTGTTTGATGGGTTCAGTGGTGTTCGTGTGCATTTCTGTTGTTCCGCTCTGTTGCGTCTTGTGTTGTTTGTCTTACATAGGCGTAGTTGTGGGGTGTGTGGTTGACAGGCAGTAGGGGCTACATGGACAGGACTTCAATGGTGTTTCGGTTGTGTGTGATGAGTTGCACAGTGGCTGCCGTGTGGTACTATTTTCAGTGTGGCTTGTGTATGCAGACGTGGCTCCTTGGGTGTTGCTATGTCTGTGATGGGTCATGTGGGGTGTGAGTCTGTTGTTCATGTCCGTGTGCACATTGTTCACTTGTTCGTGACGGTGGGCGGTGCTGCGTTTTCGTCTGCTACGTGACATGTCCCATGTGTTGGTCGTGTGCCGGTCCTCATGCCTCCAGTAATCCAGCCCTGTCCAGTTTCCCACCTGCAGGTTGTTCGTGCGTGCACTGTACTGGATGCCACATGGCTCTAAGCGGGGGTGCTCCATGTTGCAGGTCTGTGGGGGTGGGGGGTGTTGTGGGTCGTGGGGGTGGCTGGAAACCCACTGACACCGATTGCTGTGGACCGTGATGTCTGCCTTTCGGCTGTCGTTGTGCACTGCGGTGGCTGACACGTGGCTGTGGGGTGTGGGGGATGCTCCTCCTTGCTGTGCTGTGGGACTAGGGGCCTGGTGTGTGTTGTACTTGTGCTGTCCACCGTCCCACCCACTGCACTTTGTGTTCCTGCCACTTACCTGTTACTTGTCGGTTTGTGCAGCTGTGGCGGACACATGGGTGTGGTGGGTGCTCGTTGTGGCGCTTCTGGCATATTTGGGGACCTGTTGGTGGTTACGTGGCTAGCTGAATGTACACATGTCCCCACGCATCTTACAGTTGTTCTGTTTGGGCTGTGTGTGGTGGTGTCTGTTGCATGTGTGTGTCGTGTATTGTGTGCTGGACATGGGGGTGTTTGTCCCTGGGAGCTCTGGCATGGTGGTAGTGCATGTGAGTACATAGCGGTGTGCTGGTATACATTAGTTTGTACTTACCAGCCTCCACTCCCCTGCTAATCCGGCGAGGATCTCGGGATGTATGATGACTCGCACCTTCTCCTCCCACGCTTTGAAGGTCTTGAAGAGCGCGGGATTCCCTCCGCCAGTGACGGCAGCCAGCTCTCTGTTTTTGCCCTCCTTCTTCTTGACCAGGCTCTTGACGTCATTCCACCGTTTGTTAATTTCGACTCTGTTCCTGGGCAGGGTCCCGACTGCATTGACCTGGTCTACGATCCGGTTCCACATTCTGTTTCTGGTGGCTAGTGGTGTGTGTTGGACCATGTTCCCATAGATTTGTGGGTGCACCTTGATGATCTCGTCGACCATGACCGTCAGCTCAATGGGCGTGAACTTGGGCATTCTTTGTGGTGCCATGGTGTTTGTGGTGCTGGTGCGGTGTGTGTTGTGTAATGTGCAGGGGGTTTGTGGTGCCGGTGTTTGGTGGTGGTGGTGGTGGTGGTGGTGGTGGTTGTGATGTGTGCGTTTCTGTGGTGTGCTGCTGTCCTTGCTGTGTCACTGTGTCCTCTCCTCTCCTCTCTGGTTTGCAATGTAGCAAGGGGTTGTGGTCTGTGGGAGTGCTGCTTTTGTACTCACCTATGTGGGTGTGTCCTCATGGTCTGTTGTTTTCAGGTGTGTTGTGTCTGGGGTTCTGGCCTTTGTATTTTTTGTTTGTCCGGGGGGTGTTTTCGGGATATGTACTGTGCTTGTGTATTTGTGCGTGCCTTGCTGTGTGGACTTGTTGGCCATGTTGTGTGCTATTGGTTTTGTGTGCGGATGGTTTCTGTGCAGGTACGTGGGCGCCATGGCTTCTGCCGTGTCGATTCTCATCGGCGTTGTTTGCGCTGGCGGGCGGTATATTTGTGGTTTTTCCGCGCTCATGTCGGTGCGATCGTAATTTCACGTGCGGTGTGTCGGCCGTGAGGGCGGGCGGTTTTGTGTTGTCGTGCGTGTTTCCGTCCGTGGCGGGCGGTTTGTCTCCGACTCGGACGTTGGCGGGCGGTATTTTGTGTGCTTTTTCCGCCGATGGCGGTATTCGGTTTGTGTAATCGTAATGGCGTGGTCGGTGTTCAGGCGGTGTGTGCGGGCGGATTTTTGCCGCTTCCATGCCTGGTGGAATTATTTGCGCCGGGTATCGTAATGTGCCCCTTAGTGCAGTTTTAAAGATTTCTTCAGTAATGAAAGTTTTCTTTTAGGAAACAGTTGGGCAGAGTTTCACCTTCTTCTTTATTGTAGGTTAGACGTGTAAAAGAGATGTAAACATTTGATGTTTATATAGTGTTTATTTAATTGGTTGCTTTATGTTATTGGTGTATTTTAAAATGTGAGTATTTGATTCGTTGAAGTTAATTGTTTTTATTGTTTTGGCTGTTTGTTTCCATACAAGGGAAACGCTAATTAAGAAACTGTTAGTAGAAAGTAATTATTTTTTCGTTTTGCTTTTTAAAATATTTTAAACATTGTTTTGAATGTGAAATGATGCAAGCATTATATATTTTACAGATTTTATTTTATTACTGTATATGTTTGTTTAGAGAAAAAATTTATTTTTATATATTGATGTGTTTGCAAATTATTTTTTATGTTGTTTAAGTGTTTTATATTGTTTTATAATGTGAATTTATATTTGGTGCTAAAGATATATTTAATTGAGCAGTTTTTCTATAGTCGATATTTTCAAAAAGTCGATAATATTGATGTCTATATTTTGGTATTCGATATTTTTGTTATTTTGTATGTTAATTAAATTTAAACGATATTTAATTTAACGATATTTTGTATTTCGATATTGTGGTGTACGATGTTTTTTATATACGATATTGTGTACTCGATATTTTTGTATTTTTATAAATAAGTATTGGTAGTCGATATTATTGTAGTCGATATTATGACGCCGATATTTTGTAAATACGATATTTTTGTTGTCGATATTATGTCAGTGATCCGGTTTTTCATTGTGTCCGGGGTATACAGCAATTTATTATGTAAAATATAAAAAAGTGAAAAATAGGTATCAAGGAAACCTATGTATTTCCAAAATGGGCACAAGATATAGAGTTTAGAAGCAGTGGTTATTTGCACATCTCTGAATATGTGGGTAGTCATACTAGCAGGTGAATTAGGGGGCATTTTTCAAAATTTCTTCTTTTTTACTCACTGTCTTACATTTGGATGGCAGAAATGCATAGAAAGACTACTGGGAATAACACGTTTTCTACAATCCTGTGTTCCCCTAAGTCTCCCAATAAAAACAGTACCTCACTTGTGTGGGTAGGCCTAGTGTCCGCGACAGGAAACGGGTCAAAACGCAACATGGACACATCACATTTTTCCACAGAAAAGTGACCCTTTTTTTACAAGGTGCCTAGATGTGGATTTTGGGCCCTAGCTCAGCTGGCACCTAGGGAAACTTAGCAAACCTGTGAATTTTTGAAAAACAGACACTCAGGGGAATCCAAGATGGAGTGACTTGTGTGGCTTTCACCAGGTTCTGTTACCCAGAATCCCTTGCAAACCTCAAACTTTGTAAAAAACACATTTTGCTCAAATTTCTGTGACGGAAAGTTCGGCGAGAAGCCACAAACTTCCACCCACCCAGCCTTCCCCCAAGTCTCCCGATAAAAATGGCACCTCACTTGTGTGGGTAGGCCTAGTGCCGGCGACAGGAAACTGCCCAAAACACAACGTGGACACATCACATTTTTCCACAGGAAACTGACCCTTTTTTTGCAATGTGCCTACCTTGCCTAAGGGATCGCTCCCCATAATTATTAAAAAATGAATCCCTGGCATCTAATGGGTTTTGACCCCCCGGGGGCTAGATCAGCAGGAAAAATGGCTGATCTATCCCCAGGGGGGCCGAAACTCGGAAAAAAGGAAATAACCCCCATGGGAACGACCCTTGCCCAGGGGGTCACTCCCAAAATGCGCACAAATTCATTTCCTGGTGCCTAGTGGGTGTCGGACCCTGGGAGGGCTGATCAGCCTAAAAAAACTGCCAAATCAGCCGGGGGGGGGGGGGGCAAACACGGAGGAAAAAATAGTCACCCCCATGGGAGCGACCCTTGTCCAAGGGGTCGCTCCCAAAATGCACGAAAATAAAATCCCTGGTGCCTAGGGGATTTTGGCCCCCCCTAAAAATGGCTGAATCAGCCTCGGGGGGGGGGCTGAAACACAAATAAAAATGTCCCCAGGGGAGCTACCCTTGCCTAAGGGGTCGCTCCCCCAGCAAAACAAAAAAACCATCCCTGGTGGTCCAGTGGATGAATTCCTGCTCCACGATTGCGGGCCTCACCTGCGATCGTGGAGCAGGAATCCATTCGAAACAGGCACAAGAGGAAAGGAAAAACTCCTTCCTTTCCCCCTGTGTCTTTTTCCCCCAAAATAACACCCCCTGAGAGAAGGACTTACCCGAACTCTGTCCTCTCTCTGGACGTGCTGGAAGCAATTGGCTTCCAGCGCATCCCCGGCAGCCTATGATGATGTTAGCGTGCTGTGAGTGCGCTGACATCATCCGATTGCCAAGGGAGGGGTTGAGGGTGGAAGCGGAAGCGCTTCTGCTGCCATCCCCGGTGGGGGCATGTAGGGGGGGTGGCCCATGGGGGGAGCGCCAGCGCTTCTCCCGCGGGCCAGTGACAGGACGTAGTGGTTACATCCTCGGCACAGCAGCAGCGCTGCCAAGGACGCAACCATTACGTCCTCAGCATAGAAGGGGTTAAAACATGTCTCAGGCCTGCCACTACAGCATGTAGTGCAGTTTTAAACTGCCATTTTGTACTTGTAAGAAAAACCTTTTGCCTGGCCTAAACCTTCCTTTTTAATAGTTATAAGTCACCCCGAATGGTAGGGCCACAAGGCTCACAGAGTAGGGTGCATGGTATTTAAAATGTAGGGCATGTGGGTTTAAGTTTTACAAGCCCTGATTGTGAAAAAGTCTAAAGTCGTTTTTCACTGATGTAAGGCTATCTCTCGCATAGGCATAAAACTGGGTTACCTTATTACACTTACGTGCTAACTTCATATTAGGAACAGATAGATAAATGATGTTTACACTACATTGAATTGAAATTTAAAATCCTCTTTAATAGTAAAGTAGGATGTTAATCTACTATTCTGAAAATGCATTTTTAGAAAGTTGGCATTTTTCTGCCCAAACCAGATGCGCCTTTCTGCCAGTGTCCTGGGTCACATGACTGTAAATAACTCTCAAGTGGTACGC
The DNA here is from genome assembly GCA_963921515.1 of Calotriton arnoldi. Taxonomy (NCBI): domain Eukaryota; kingdom Metazoa; phylum Chordata; class Amphibia; order Caudata; family Salamandridae; genus Calotriton; species Calotriton arnoldi. The sequence goes on from CAWUFW010004803.1 coordinate 170,046, forward strand.
TGAGTATTCCTTCCAGACATTGAGATATAGAAGGCATAGGTGTGAGGGGAGAGAGTCTTCCTTCCTGACAGGATGGCTGGGAAGGGGCTGGAGAGGAGCTACACCCTGCCCTGATAACACTTCAAAGGGCCCTGCCTGCAGCACACACACAGGAACCTGACACCAGGCCTTCCCTTGCCTTTATCACCCTAGACAGTTTGAAGTCAGGACCAGGGGAAGGGGCAGAACTGACTAACACAAGTTTTCTGGGGTAGGTCAGGGAATCCACCAAAACAGAGATGGGTTCCAGGTATAAAATGGGACCTTCAGTACCTCTCACCAGAACACTCCTGGACCTGTGGAAGATTCAGAAGAAAGACGGCCCTACTCTGAGGAAGCGGCCCTGCCCTGCTTTCTGAAAAAAGATCCCCCAGCCATAAATATGACACTACTCTTAACTCTAACACTTACCTTTGTATTTACAGATCAGGGTTGAAAGGGATTCTCACCTTAATTATCCTCATGAGAGTCATCTCCACCTCTGCCTGAGATTTTATGACATAATTTATCACAGGAAACACCTAATACTGAAGTACACACAGCACTACTCAAAAGTCTTGGACACTATGGACCCCAGACTCATGCTGAAAACTGTGCTGAGAAAATACATACAGGAGTGCTTAGCCTCCTTCTTGTTCCATCGGGTGCTTGAATTGAAGTTTTGATATCCAAACCAGTAAGGGGCTGATAGAGCGCTTGGAGCTCTTAAATTTGTAGGGGTGCATTATATTCATGTACGAACTGCACTCGAATATATTCTATTGCTAGTTGAAATTTGTGTTATTAGAATGAAATTTGTATCTCTATATTAAAATCAGTAGAATGAAATTGTGACGCTATTTACAGGACTGACCAGGATTTCATACGTGTTTAGAGAAATCATGTAACCATGCATGTGCATTATGATTATTAGGTAAAACAAATGTATTCACTGTTATAAATGATCCATCTAGAGGCTTGTGTAAAGGGAGCACATTAAAGAACGTTCTTAGGTTAGCCAATTGTAGGCCTAACTTTAGTTTTTGTTAAGTTTCGTTTCTCCTCGTTTGCTCTCAAGTTGGGAGTTAATTAAAATTTATGTGTGTAGAAAGTTTTTCTTTCACCCCTTACTGCAGGTGCAGGAATTCAACCTCGTTATTTTAGATTTAAGAAGATACATGGGAGGAGAGGAATGTCTTTGAAGAACTTGAACAGAGAGAAGGGAGGACACCTTCCATGCCTGTTGAAACCTGGAAACCAAGGTAGTTGAACAAGACTTCAAATTAATTGGAGTTTGTGGAAAATTACTCAAAGGAGGTGTTCACGGAATAACTTACTATGTGACCTGTTAGGGGTGTAACTTTGTCTTTTTGTATTAGGCACAGGGACAGATTTTCAGGACTTCTGCTTTTGACTGTGGAAAGGGAGCATCTTAGAACGAGCTCTGTAGCTTCACGCTACTTGACCCATTTAACGTGAGTGCACTTCTTAGGAAGTCAACACATGCTGACACCTTTGGGGGAAATTTTTCTGAGAAATTAGGAAGGGATGCCACTTTAGAAGTAGAGTAGGGACAGATTATTCTTTATTTTGGAAATACAAATGAAAAGGGATTTGGAAGCAGTGTCTATACTCAGCTGTGTTCTGATTTTTGAATTCATCGTTCTGTGCCTATAGTGCCAAATGAACTATATTCGTAGATTGGTCTCTGTATTAGTATTCATGTATCTTTACACTCTGATTTTGAGGTGTGTTTATATTCTGTTGTTTTTGGCTTTGTAATAAATCAACAAAACCTAAATCCAGAGTCTGAAGTCCTTTAGTCAGACAGGAGGGGAAATGTATAATTGGTAACTTGCTTTCTTCCCTCTACACTTCTTAGCAGGCAATAAAGACCATCGGCCGGGTGTTCCTAAGTAAATTTAGAATATGGAAACTGGCCCCATCAATTGGTAGCAGAAACGGATGGTTGCCTCTAGAGGTGAGGGGAGAACCTAGAAAAATCTAGAACAGAATTAGACCCATAGAGCCCAAAAGAGTGCCCCATGATTGAGAGCAGAGGACAGCTGGCGTTGACGGAGGTCGGCAGAAATTGATGGTGCGGCGGAGGCAACGGTAGCGTGAATAAGAACAGTGATGTGTGTGTTAGATTGCGGTGAATAGGTTGTGTGATGTCTTGTGGAGTGGGAATGATAGTCGAGTGAACGTGAGTTTATTGGTTTACTGGTCCGAACACGTGTGGATCAGGAGGTTTTTGGAAAGCGGACTCAAGAGAAGTCCAAGATCCCGGGATAGCTTTGTACTGTAATTGTCTCATCATTGATGTGGGTGTCGTGGAGCGCTATCGATGGCTCACTTGGGGTAGGGAACTTTGTGAGAATGGATCTAACAGAGTCACGTGTGTGAATGTTCTTGAGAGAAAGTACTATCGATCTTGTAGACGGCAGACCATTACTTGGTTTTATGTAATTGTAAGTTACTGTGGTTGCCTGATAGGTAGTTACTTGGTTTAGTAGCTTTTGGATAAACAGTTACTTGGTTGTGTGAATGTGAGAGCAAATGTACATGGTGAGATTGTGAAGGCTGCAGAGAGGGAATGGTGACGTCAGAGAGTGCCACGCTGTGATAAGCCAGTCGGTGTAACACCGCGCTGGGATTGGAGGGTTCTCAGCGAAATTTGAAAGAAAAAATTGTGTTTTGTAATAATTGAATTCAAAATGAGGTGTTTTAAGGTATTGCGAGACTGATGTAGAGGAGATACAGGTGTAGTGACTCGGGTAGGAGAAGAAGCCCCGCCAGAGGATACCCCGACACATTACATTGGCATAAGATTACAGACAAGGAAGGAGAAATGGCTTTTCCACTCTATGGGTCATTTCGGTTAGATGTGTTGTATCAATTAAGGGGAGTGATGTCTTCATTAAAACGTCCGCCTAGACCCACACAATTTGAGGCATTAGATGCATGGATACGGGCAGCACAAGCTAGGTGGAGAGAAAACTCCCAGGGAATGATGAGAAAAGCAATGAAGTCGTATCAGGATGCCAGGTGGGATGCTCAGTTGAAGAGATGGAGAGTTGATACCATTGAGGGAGAAAGATTGTATCCATTGTTGGTCCAACGAGCTGGTGCACAAACAGGAAATACAGAGGATGACAGTGACACAGATGATAGCTTGTTAGACAGACTGTTGGCAGAGCGTCCTCCACCTTACAACCCTCAGTCTGAGGAGGGGAGGCAAGAACTGGTAGAAGGAAACCCAGAAGAAGTGAGATCGGCTTCGGTAGGCATAAGTGCAAGAGTAGTGGGAAAGATTTCGGTAGGATCAGAAGGGACAGGAAGGTCAGAAGTTGGGAATACTGAGACAAGAGGAGCCAACTGTGACATACGGCTACCAGAAGCCCTCACGGTGCCGGTTACCATTGGACCCATGATCTCGATATACAATCCGAGTGGGGGAGAAAGTTGGGAGTCAACAGCAGACAGGAATGGGGGAAGAAACTATCTCTGGAGGAAGCCTTACGATGGGAGGAACGGGTGTACCTTTGGAGCCTGTAGAAGCTAGCACTCCATTTCCAGCAACGGCAGACCCTTCAAGGGTGTGCACAGAATCGGAAGCAAGGCGAACAGGTACACTGGCAAATTCTAGTTCAGATATAAGAATGTGGGTTCCACCAGTGAGGGAGACTATGAGAAGCACAGCCGAGATAGGAATGAGACAAGAAGCGTCTAGAACACGACTTGGGTTCCGGAATGTAGGGTCGGAAAGTCGATGGAAGAGTCAGAGTTGTGAGAGGGAAGGCCGACCCACTGTCCAAGTTGAGGGGACGAAGGATCGCTGGAGAAGTCAGAGTTGTGACAGGGAGGGACTGTGTAATGTGACAAATCGAGGAAGGCTTGAGGTTGCAGTGAAGGCAAAATTGTTAGATGTACTGAAGTTGAAGGCAGAAGTGGATGAGGTGATCGATGGGAACCTTCCGTTGGAAAGAGTGGATCTATATGATCAAGATGAGCTGTTATTTGTGGCCAAGGATGTCACTAGGAAGGCAAAACGAGTTCATGAGGCATTAGTTCAGTTGGCACGGAAGTACGATGTGGATTTGATGAAAACGAAAATGTTGCAGGGAAATCACAGGCTAAATTACACTGACCAAGAATTGGAAGAGAAGAGAATAGTAGGGTTGAAAGCTCATATTCGAGAACTAGTCATAGGAATGAGGTCATGGAAAGAGTTGGACCGATGGGAAGAGAAGTGGTCCAAGAAGAAAGGTGCCAAGAAAGTGATAGGAGACACTCCGCCTCCCGAAGGGGGACGGAGAAAGTAGGAAATTTCCCATTGCGGGAGGTACAGAATGGAGGGTATATACATGTGCCTTGGAGCAGGGGTGATTTGGCATCTTTTACAAATGATTTCCCTCGACTGAGGGAAAACCTGCAGGTTGGTATAAACAAATTGATCGGTTTGTGAAGATTTCAAAGGTCTTGTGGATAGATTTAAATACTCTGTTTGACATTGTGGTTCCAGGTGATTTGTGGGCAGCGTGCAAAATTGCAATTGAGTGGCCCACCGCAGAACCAGTTAGAGATCCCGTAATTCATGGCCCTTCATCGGAGGTAATGAGAAAATATGAGCAGGCGATTACATGGCTCCAGTCTAAGGTTGCCCCTCAAACTATTGATTGGCTCAAGATTGATCGTACCACCCAAGAACCTAAGGAATCAGTACATGATTATTATGAGAGACTCCTATTGGCCTTTAAACAGCATAGTGGGCTGGATGTCCTTCAACAGAAAGACATGGGACAGTTTGTCTCGAAATTTGTGTTGGGATTGAGGGCAGAGATTAGTTTGATAATTCAGCAACATTTGATATGTTGGCAGAACGAGATTCTGCGTTATGCCAAGTATAGTAGCGATCAAGTAGAGTCCACACATAGGAAAATTAAGGATAAGCTGATGATGGTGCAGTTGAGGAATGCTGAGAGACCAGATCTAATGGAGGGGAATGGCGGTACAATGGGTCAAAGACAAGGGAGTGGTCGAGGAGCAGGCCAAAATATGACAGCTCATCCAGGACAGGGAAGGGGAAGAGGAATGGACTCAGGGAAAGAGGCTGAGTGGGTTAACCCGAGGAGGAACACTGCTTGTCATTATTGTCACAAGATCGGGCATTGGAAGCGCAAGTATCGCCTAAATCCAGCTAATCAAATGCAAAATGAAGAAACTGTGCAGGTATCTGATGGTCTGAACACAGTGACTAGACCTAAGTCCATGTATGGGGGAGGTCCAGAACAGCAGATACAGGTGCCTCAACCCCCGAGAATATCCTCAGCCAATTATGTATTTCAACAGATGCCTTTCATGCAATTAACCGACGGTTCTGATCTGAACCCATTGCAAAGACAGTGTAAGAGGGGGGAGGAGGACCGTACCCTTGGGGCAGCCTTAGAGGTAGACCAGAGCGGACCATTTGTGGAGGCAGATGTCAATGGTCATCCCAATACGTTTTTAATAGATATTGGCGCTGCCCGTTCTACAGTCAGCAGTGGTTCCCAACTTGTCCCTTTCTGGACAATCGATCCAAGTGGTAGGAGTTACCAATCAGAAAGTGACCAATCCACTAACAAATGAGATACCTGTGAGAATAGGAACTTTTCAGGATCAACACCAATTTGTGGTGTGTGATTCGAGTCCGGTTTGCCTGTTAGAACGTGATCTTCTGTGCAAGCTAAATTGCACCATCTATTGTACTCCGAAGGGGGTGGAATTACAGACCTGTGATGAAGATGCTGCCTTCAAGGTGGCAAGTCAGAATTGGTGTGCAGAGATGTTCGTTGTGTTGACAAGGGAAGAGTTACCATTTGATTTGAGGGTCTCTCCTGTGCTATGGGATTTTACTGCCGAAGAGATAGGTCTGATTTGAGGAGTTGAACCAGTCAAGATACAGGGCAAGCCAAATGCCTAAGTCCCAAGGACGCCGCAGTACAAGCTAACCCCAGAGACAGTGGCGGGAATAACACCCGTGATTGAATCTATGATTGCTCAAGGCATTTTGAAGGAGATAAGAGGAAGCCCCTGTAATTCCCCTATAATGGGGTTGCAGAAACCTAGTGGCAAGTATGGAATAGTGCAGGACCTGGGAAGAGTTAATGAGATTGTGATTCCATGTTGTTCTGTGGTACCGAATACAGCAGTAATTCTGTTCCAAATACCTTGTGAAGCCGAATGGTTTACGGTCATTGACCTATGCCAGGCATTTTTCTCTATACCCCTCCATGAGGAGAGCCAATTCTTATTTGCTTTCCGGCTGGAGAACCGTGTGTTAACATGGTGTCGTATCCCACAAGGGTATACAGAAAGCCTGTCTATTTTCAATCAAATCTTGAAGAAGAATCTCAAGAGTCTGACAATGCCACAGAATTCAGTTGTCGTTCAGTATATAGATGATCTTTTGGTTGCCTCAGAGACGGAAGATGCTTGCAGGATAGATACTGCGGCTCTGTTGAATCGCCTGGCAGAGAATGGACACAAGGTGTCCCCAGGCAAGCTTCAGTACTGTTTGCCTGAGGTTCAGTATTTAGGTCATCGAATCGAAAAGGGAAAGAGAAAGGTGTTGCGAGATCGCATAGAGGCGATCTTACAAATGGGTACTTCTAAGACACAGAAGGAAGTCCGAATGTTTTTGGGAATGGTCAGCTACTGTCGACAGTGGATCCCAAACCTTTCCCTTAAGGCAAAACCTTTGTAAAAGTTGACAAGCAAGGATGTAAGTGATCCGGTACCATGGGATGACGACTGTTTGGTGGCCTTCCGGGAGCTGAGAGAGAGCCTATGTCGTGCTTCAGCCCTGGGAATGCCCGATTATAATAAAACGTTTTTGCTCTTCTGCCATGAAAGAAAGGGGAGCACACTAGCGGTACTGACTCAGACACATGAGGGTGCCCGTAGACCAGTGGCTTATTTTTCAGCTACCCTAGACCCGGTAGCTTCTGCGTTGCCCAGATGTCTCAGATCCGTTGCTGCGACAGGTGTCAGCATTGAAAGATGTGAAAGCATTGTGATGGGTCACCCACTTCCTGTCTATGTCCAGCACTCTGTGGAACTCCTGATTACGAGAACCAAAACGCAGCATTTGACCAATAATAGGCTCACTAGGTATGTTATATTGGCATCCAAAAGTGTTTCCTTGAAAAGATGTTCTATGTTGAATCCTGCTGCACTGATGCCATTCCCACCTGTTGAAGGAGAAGATTGTGAGGAGCATGACTGCCTGGATGTGAATGAGCTTTCTACCAAACCCAGACCTAACATTGTCGATGAACCATTACCCGAATCTGATCTAGTCCTCTTTGTTGATGGTTCATGCTTAAGGGACAATGAGGGTTGTTTGAGGGCAGCCTTTGCTGTTTGTACTATTTCTGGAGTTGTGGAAGCTACTTGTTTACAAGGAGTATACTCTGCACAAGTGGCTGAAATCATTGCCCTAATACCACATGTCTCATCTCTGATCGAGTCCGAGTGACTATCTTCACTGATAGTCAGTATGGGTTTGGAGTTGTTCATGATTTCGGGCAGTTATGGTCACAGAGGGGGTTCTTAAAGTCATCAGGACCTACTATTAGGAATGGAGAATATGTGCGACAACTGTTAGAGGCATTGCAGAAACCCAAGGAAATAGCAGTGGTGAAATGTGCGGCACATGGGAAAGAGGAGGACTTTGTAACCAAGGAAAACCGCTACGCTGATGAAGTGGCTCGCTTTTGTGCCATACATGCTTGTATCTTTAATGGAGAATATGTAGGAGAGAGCACAGAAAAGACCGAGCTCAGCATGATGTTGGCTGTGGCTGATACCTGGGATGAGGTTAAGCGACTCCAAGAGGAGGTCCCCGAAGAGGAAGAAGCAGCATGGATTAGAGCAGGTTGTGAGAAAAGAGGTAATGGCATTTGGGTGTCCTCGGATGAAAGGGCAGTATTACCCAACTGTTTGTTGAGTCCTATGGCAAGGCATATTCATGGAGCAGTACATCTTGGAATAGATGCCATGGTGAGGGTGCTTCGACAGACATGGTTCAATCCACGGTTCCGTGTGTATGCTTAGGCAGTGTGTCACAGGTGTGTTACGTGTCAGCAAATGAATGCGGGAAAGAAAACTGTAGTTGCACTGAGTCACATTGGGAGGTCAGGAGATCCTTTTAATAGGATACAGTTGGATTTCATCGAAATGGCCAGATGCAATGGGTTGAGGTATGCTTTGGTGGTGGTGATTGTCTTTTCACATTGGGTTGAGGCATATCCAACTAGGCGGTGTGACAGTCTCACAGTGGCGAAGTTGTTGCTTAGAGAGGTCATCCCACGGTTCAGATTTCCGACCTCGTTGGAATCGGACAGAGGAACTCACTTTCATAGCAAGATCATGAAACTGTTGTGTGCCGCCTTACAAGTTGATCAGAGACTGCATTGTAGCTACAGGCCAGAGGCGTCTGGCCTAATGGAGCAGATAAAGGAGACCATCAAGGTGAGAGTGGCGAAGGTTTGCTCGTCGACGTCTTTGAAATGGCCTGATGCACTGCCCTTGGTGCTAATGAGTTTGCGTAGTACACCAAATAGAAGTACAGGACTTTCCACTCATGAGATATTGATGGGGAGGGTGATGCGTTTGCCTGCAGTGCCAGCTACAGCATTGATAAACATCACCAATGATTTGGTTCTCGATTATTGCAAGGGACTGGCTGATGTGGTTAATTCTGTGTCTCACCATGTCGAGGCTGCGAATGCACCCATCTCGAAAGATCTCCTGCACGACCTAAGCTGGGGGGACTGGGTTTTGGTCAGAAAGCACGTGAGGAAGAATTGCCTTGAATCATGGTGGCGAGGTACGTACCAAGTGATCCTGGTTATCAGCACAGCTGTGAAGTGCGGAGGCTTACTGAACAGGATCCACGCCTACCACACCTGCAGAGTTCCAGAACCCTTGCAAGAAACAGCTCCTCTCGATCACAGAAATCCAGCTAAGATCACAAGGTCAGAAGAGGGGACAATCCAAGCTGTGAGGGTTCCTACTGAAACCGACTGTTCACTAGGTCGAGCTGAAAGGGATCACGCTGCACAAGATACCGGTACAGACACTGAGGGAGACGGAATCATTGGAGTTGAAGTAGAGTCGGATTCAGCTGACCAGACGGGTGTGGAACAGGCAAGGGTGGAGAGGAGAACAGAGGCTGGAAGTGAGACGTACCAAGTGAGAAAAGAAAGACTGAACTTGAGGCTTACATCAGAAAAGGATCTCGCTCCCATCTCTGAAACTTCTGAATCTGAGCAAAGTGACACAGAGGCAAGTCAAGAAGGCTTAAGGAGATCAAAGAGAGAAAGAGTGCTGTGCCGAAAGTACGCTGCTCCCGAGTGTACATAGCTGGTCACAGATGCAGGGACCGGGGAGACGCGGGAAGACCACACTGATCATTGACATTGAACTGTTAGTCCCAGGAGTTGAGGCTCTCGGGCGCTTGACTCTGACGGTACCTGATGCTCCAAGGCTGTGTGGATTGCGACTTCTGATCTTAAATCAACTCTCATTTCCAATGTTTGGTCGCCAGCCTTCAGCTCAAGAATTGGGGATGTATGATGTAACAACGCGATCATTTACATCGCGGTACATTACATCGTTGTTTTTACAACGCAAGTCGTTACCACGACTTGCGCTGTAGGGCGCTGGACTTTGGAATAGTATGATTTACTATTCCAACTCCAGCCTACGTACAGTAGGGAAGGTGTTGGAATAGTAAATCACACTATTCCTTAGTCTAGAGCGCCCTCCAGTGCAAGTCGTGGTAACGACTTGCGTTGTAAAAGCAGCGATCTAAATGTACTGCAGTGTCTTGACCGCGTTGTTAAGGTCGTTTCCCAAGAATTGGCAGCGTTTCGTATGGAAATCTTGCAACTCGTTGTTGATGCTCTTTGCACTGATTTGATCTATGATGAAAATTGAATTGTATAAAGAGAGAGAAAGTACATAATCATTGCTCTAAAGAAGATAACCTGGGCCCCAGTGGAAGAAGAATACATTTAGGGACTTTCCAGTAGAAGAAGAAAGAGGGATAGGGATGGCTGTTGATGAACTGTAGATCATCATTGCTGAACTGAATACGGAAGAACTCTACAATTCCAAAAGGAATCTAGTAAGAACTTCAGGCCATATGTACAAGGACTGGCGAAAACTATTGCTAACGTTAGTTAGCGGCAGTTTTCTTACCGCCATGTACCGCTGAAAACTATCGCCATGTTAGCGACGTATTTACAAGCTGTCGCCACATGGTGATAGCTTCAGAGATGGGTGGCGAAAACTGCCGCTAACATTAGCGTGATGGTGATAGGAATTCAGGCGTTAGCAGGCGAAAACCAACGGAAGGTCCATAAGCGGCAAAAAAACGCACGTTAGTCAGCCCAACGTGAGTTTTTTTTGCCTCTATTGGAAAAAATAGCCTATCAGTCGACCTCCAATAGAAAATAGGCAAGAACAACAATGAAATGCAGAATGGAGCAGCCAGGGCCAAGTGATGCACACATCAACAACCCCCTCAAGCCACCCAACATCCAGGATGACCAGGATGAGAGCCTGGATGCCTCGCAGGACCTGCGCCTGGAGCCTGGATGCCTCGCAGGACCTGCGCCTGGAGCCTGGATGCCTCGCAGGACCTGCGCCTGGAGCCTGGATGCTTCGCAGGACCTGCGCCTGGAGCCTGGATGCCTCGCTAGACCTGCGTCTGGAGCCTGGATGCCTCACTGGACCTGCGCCTGGAGCCTGGATGCCTCGCTGGACCTGCGTCTGGAGCCTGGATGCCTCGCTGGACCTGCGTCTGGAGCCTGGATGTCTCGCTGGACCTGCGTCTGGAGCCTGGATGCCTCGCTGGAACTGCATCTGGAGCCTGGATGCCTCGCTGGACCTGCATCTGGAGCCTGGAGTGGGATGCGGAGGAGCTGTGGAGTCGATGAGCCGTGGCAGTAGACATTGAGGCACGGTGATTGCCCGTACCTGGTGGTGAAGTCTGGCAGGTCGCATGGAGACACGTTGCTGACCTGTGTGAGAAGACCGCCTTGAGCCCCTTGGAGCTGTGAATGATAGAGGTGCTCCTGGTCACCAACGTAGGGAGGTCTGCATTGCATACTATGATCCACCACTACACAGGGGTGCAACAATGGTGGGCGGCACCTCTCTGCATCACAGGCCAGATGATGTTGCGCTGGCTGGACGCTGTGGAGGGTGAGGCCCCTGAGCAGCGCCGAACTTGTGTGGCAGGAGCGCTGCAACTTCACGCCAAGGGGGCCCTGATGCATCAATTGCATCGGGAGGTTCACCAGCGGACGTGTCGGCGACTGCTGTATCCAGGCTTGTGAAATCCCACCTGGCTGAGGATCCTGCTGGCTGATTCACAGATTTGGAGAGAGTGCAGCGGATTGCACCACGGTGTCAACGTTCAGGTAAGGAGAAGGTGGGATGCATAGCGGAGGAGGCTAGGGTCGAGTTTCACAGGCCTAGCACCTGTAGATGACACACCCCTAGTGGCGGCTCATCCGCTATGGCAGAAGAGCATCGCCACACTGCTTTCACATGATGATAACTTCCTGATGTAATCGTGCTATGTTCCCTTTGCGGGCGGGAGGGTGGGTAGGGCTGCTCCACTCACGGAGCAGGGCAGGGGCGGAGTGGCATGCCCACTCAAGTGCGCAATGACTGTTTGGTCGGCCCAATAAGACAGCCCAAAGCAGTCATGCACACTGTCCTGTTTGCAATGCAGGCTCCATTACAGCCTGCATGGAGAACATGCCCACTCCTCCAGCCCCTGGCTGAACGCCTTGTCCTGACGCCAATGACCAATCACAACACCGCATTGCAGCGTTGTGATTGGCTTAGGGGAGGGAGCCTGGCTGCCTACTTCCTGTTCCTGGAAGCAGACTCAGGAGAGCAGGAGCAACGAAGACACGGGACCCGGCCTCGAGGTAAGATTTCTCTCATTTAAATATTTACAACACCCGCTCACACACACACCCCCGCGTCCATGCCCCATCCAGTGTCCTTTCCTGCGTTTCCCACCTCCCAGCTGTCCAGTCCCCCCCCGCAGCACTTATCAATGGCGGCCGCTGTGCGGCCATGCACAGCGGGCGTACCACTGGTGTGCCAAAGGTATATATGAATTACAACGCATACCATTACATCGCATTCCATTACAATGCATACTAATACTAGGCATATTGCAACAGTAGGGAAGGTGTTGGATAGCGGAGATGTAAATGTTACTATTCCCACTTCAGTGAGTGCAACCCTTAAACTAACCCTTGCACCCCAAAGCAAACCCTGAACCCCAAAATTCATCTTTGAACCCCCAAAACACACCCTAAAAATCATATTTGACCCAAATGCACACCCCAGTTTTCATAATTGACCCCAAAACACACCCCAAATTTCGAAGTTTACCCCATAATACACCCCAAAATTCATCTCCGACACCCAAAACCCATACCTGCCCTAAAACTTAAAGATATCCCATTACTGACCTCACAATGCGTTGTAATGTAATGCGATGTAAAGGCACCTGCGTTGTTGCAGTTGCATTGTAAAGGCATTACGATGTAATGCCTGCGTTGTAATGGACGTCTCCCGTGCCAAAGGCAAGCCATAGGCAAGCCCGTCTGCGTCCGTATGCCCCTGGAATGTGCTCAACACCAAGCACCCTTCCTCTCGGACACTCCACCGCTACGACGCCAGCACCCTCCTTGCCATCAACCCTGGACGCCACATCGCCTGCCAGGACCAACCTCCGCTCCGGACCGAACATCGCCATCGCCATCACTGACGGCTACTAAATCACCCGCAAGGACCACCCCGACCGTCCAGGAGGAGGCATTGCCATCACCTACAGAAGCACACTCCGACTGACCACGCACTCTAATGACCCAACGGTGACCATGGAACACCTCAACTTCCAGATCCGGACCAACCCCAACCCCATCCTCTGCGACACCCTCAACTGAAGGCCCCCTGAGCCATGGACCCTCATTCTCCGATACCATTGTAGACCTCATTGCACCCCAGGCTCTCCCATCCACTGACGACATCCTACTCGGTGAACTCAAGTTCCAACTGGACAACCCCAGTGACCAGAACACCACCCCCTCCTGGGGAAGCGCCCCAACATCAGACTCAAGCAGCTAGTCACTGCAGCAAGCCACATAGTAGGACACACGGTCGAGCATGTCTCCTCCGCCAGCGGGAGCTTCAGCTGCAGCCACACCACCGAACTCTCCTGGACTGACCATCATTGTATACCTGCCTGATGGCAGGCGTAAGGGTGACGCAGTGCCAAAGGGATAGGCTGGCCCCATGCATTGCTGGAGTTGCATCATGCTTGTGACACGACTGCAGCAATGCGTGACTTTGGCGCAGACAGATAAGTCATAATTCCAGACGTATGTGTCATTGCTTGTGTAATGGAGCGCTGTCCAGTGAATACTGCACATTTGTGGTGTCGCAAGAAGGGGCGTAGTGAAAAGTGCTGCAACACTGTCTTGTCGCAGCGCTGCAACACTTTTCATGACTGAGGCCCAAGAATGCGCATATTGATGGTGCGCATTCCTGCCCTGTAGTTTTGTCGCAGGGCAGCACAGCAACATTGCTTGCAGCGCTGTCCAGCACCAAAACCTGCTGAAATGAGGCCCCAGGTGTTATCTCCATTTTTAAGACCAGCTATTTTCTGGTCTTAAAAAACTGCCTCTAACTGCAGTGAGAGGCAGTTTTTTGGGTCCTCCTACCTTCAAGGATTCCCTTGTACTTATCGCAAAGTGGGGTTAGCGGCCGTTTTTGCATGGGAATGCCTCCCTTGCATGTCATTACATCATTACCGTAGTGGTCATTACATCCATGGTCGAGTCCAATGTTGCAGAAGCAGGGAACGGGGGACACCTACACCTTCTACATCAAACGTAAGAGGGGGTGCTTCAGAATCAGATAGGGACATGATAGAAGAATCTAGTCGCTTATTACATGTAGACCTCTACAAGGGTGATTGTACGTTAAATGCGTACGCAAGGTTGTTGTATGAGTACGTGGACACCATGGATGTGAAGGATTGCTATGTGTGCATGCAGTTGCCAGCATCGGTAGAGGATGGCATTATACATCATCACCTACCCCTGACATATGGGATCACTTGTAGCGTGTTGCTGAGTATGTTTTATGGTAAAGCGCATTTTGAGTACTATTTCTCCAATTATGATGTAGTACTCCCTGAGGTTCCCGTACTTAAATATCTGAACAAATATGATTATAAGAAGGAAAAAAGAATGTCAAAATATTTTGCGCCCACAGTAACTTTGGATACAGTGTGGAAATGTGTTATATTTTACGTTAGTATAAGCAACAGCCATTTTGGCTGTGGTGTCCATTTCGCTTCCTTCGTAATTCTGCCGTCCTCTGCTGCTCGTCTTTTTCACTCTGCTTGTGTTATCTATTTTAGTGACTTCCTGACTCAGCTAAAGCAATGTACGTGCTGAGGGTTTATAGCTGCCAGTGCACCTGGTCTCAGATGTTAACTGTCGACCATTTGCTGCTGCCATAAGCATTCCTGCTCCCCTCCCACTTTGCTGACCACGTAGTTATTCATCTGCCCTTGTTTGCTGATAACTATTTCTAAAACTTGTTCTTCCCATTTCTGTCCACATGCTTACATTGCAGAAAACTGGTAAAAAGGGAAGATGGTTTGTGAATTCAGTTTACTACCTCCTGCAACACTTGAGAGTGTTGTATGGACGTGGTCCCACTCATGAGTGATTAATAAACTTGTTATTTATTCCAACTCCAGTGCCGATCTTTATTTTGTTGGTCTTTTGACCCGTGGACAAGAGGGTGACCTTGCACCAGTGTACCCCTAAAAAGGTACATTTCCACAGTTTGGCGCCCGCACGTGGGGCCCCATCGGAGACGCGCCGTCCAAAGGAGTGGTCTTGACGGAGGATTGAAATATTACTGAGGAGGCGCCCTGCATGAGGAGACTCTTGTCTTTGCAGACCGAAGTGACTTTTCCGGTTTTCCCGATTTGACCCTCCAGGTGGTAGCCGGTCTCGACTGGGGTTTTCTTTGGCGTAATTTTGCAGTGACCATTAGGTCGACCAGAGATCGGCAGGTGGTAGTTGGAGACTTCTGTTTGGTAAGGTTGCTGAAGCGGCAGTCTTGATTTGTTTGGCCTAGGTCTTTTGGTTTGGATTTGTGTAGTATCCTATGGCTAACACTGATGTATGCTGTAAATCAGTGTTAGCCCATTAGAATGTTTGTACTGCATTCTGGTTCTATTGTGATTTCTGATGCCAGCTCGAAAGGTCTTGGGGCTGTCTTGTTACAAAGACATAATGGTGTTGAAAGGACTATTTTGTTCATTTCTAGAGGTCTTAGAGGAGCAGAACTGAATTATTCAGTCATAGAAAAGGAAGCCTTAGCTGTGTCCTTGGCTATACAAAAACTAAGAAAGTTTCTATGGGGCAACAGGTTTACAGTGAAAACTGATCATAAACCCCTCAAGGAGATTTTGGAAAGAAAAGGGTTGGATGCAATCTCTGCAAGGATTAGGCGTTGGGTTATTGGCTTGCAGGAATTTCACTTTATAGTGGAGTATGTTCCAGGTTCCAAAAATTGGGTGCCAGATTGTTTGGTCAATTCTACTGTTTCAGGTGATGACATCACTGATGAAGAAGAGAATTTGGATGTGTGTGAGATTAGAGAGGGAATCATTGGAGAAGATGAGTGGTTGGAAGAAGTCAAAAAAGATATGGTACTTCAAACTGTAGCTAGGAAAATAAAAAATACCTGGTCCTATGTGGATAAGAATGATGAAACTTTACAACCATTTTGGAGAGTTAAAGATGAATTATCTTTTCAGGGTGGAATTGTGTTCAGGGGGACTAGACTTATTCCTCCTCTTTTGTTGAGGGAAGGATTGATTTCCTTAGCTCATGAGAGTCATCCAGGCATCTCAAAGACGAAAGGAAGATTGAGACTTATGTACTGGTGGCCGGGAATGGACATCCAGGTAGAGCGTGTTGTACGTGAGTGTGGAGAGTGTTGCAATGCTGATAAAACTTTCAAATGTAGAGTGCAACCCATGATAATAAGAGACATTCCAAAAGAACCCTGGAAAGAAGTGTCTTTCGACATTTTGGGTCCTATTCACCTTGGAACTGTTGACAAATATGTATTGGTTCTTTTAGACATGTTTTCGAGGTGGCCAGAAGTTGCCATTACCAATTCCATTGAGTCTCGTGATGTTATAATGTTCCTCGATCAAGTTTTTGAAAGAGAAGGCTATCCTAATTCAATTTTGACAGATAATGGCGTGCAGTTGGTCTCTCGTGAGATGGAGGAATTTTTAAAGGAAAGAGGCATTAGACATAAGAAATCAGCCTTATATCATCCCGAGACCAATGGTATGGTCGAAAGATTCAATAGAGTGTTAAAAGAGACCATCCAGCATGCTGTTTCTTACAATCTTAGTTGGAAACGTGAGATTTTTGGTAAAGTGAAAAACTATAGAATTACTCCTCATTCAAGCACAGGTTTTTCCCCGTTTGTATTATTCAAAAGAAGGAGGGCTAATACTTTGGTATGTCCTCCCTGGGTGAATGACTTAAATGATGATGATTTGTCTCTTAGTCAAAAAGATGAGTTTAAAAAAATAAAAGAACACAAGTTGGCTTATAGGAGAAAAGCTTTGTTTGACTTACGTAAAGCTACTAGTAAAACAGATGTTCAGGATGGTGATCTAGTCAAAATTAAGAACCCTCGTGGTGGTGTCAGTAGTTCAGGTTCAAAATATTTCTCTCCAATGAGGGTTATCAAACTATTTGATAATGCTGTCAAAACAGAAGATCATCGCATCTGGAATCTGGGTCGTGTAGTTAACATTTTTCAGAGTAATAGTGATGCTAAACATGTTGTAAATGTTCCCGATAAAGGAGTAAGTGGTGACAGCACTAGAGTAAGGAAATCCTCCAGAATATCTAAGAGACCGTCTTATCTGAAGGAATATATTTAATTCACCTGTTTTTTTGGGGGGGGGGTTTGGGCAAAGGGGGGAGGTGTGTAGTATCCTATGGCTAACACCGATGTATGCTGTAAATCAGTGTTAGCCCATTAGAATGTTTGTACTGCATTCTGGTTGTCCTTAGTAATAGAATGTTAGGGTTTGAAGAGTGTCAGTTACTAGGAGCCTGGATCTGAGCCTGATGCCAGCTCAACTACTGAGGCTGGGGTGTTACTACTACTTATACTTAATAAAGTAACTTCTTCTACAATCAACCTGCTGCCTCCTACATCATTTCATTTTGTTATTCACTTTTTGCAAAAATTGAAGGCAGGTAATGTGGAGATTTTTCTCCTTTTGGAATATTTGCTTGGAGTAGTAATATTTTACACATATTTGGTAAAACATGCCTGTTCTCCGCACACTCCGTAGGTGGTGTTGCTGTTCTGGTGGTACCAAAGAAAGCTTAGAAAAAAGTCAGCCGGCTCCCCCAGAAGGGACGCCTAATAGAGATATGTATGTCAAATATGGTATTTCTTCCATAATGTAGGGTCCACTGTGGAACAAATACACAAAGAAAGAACTCGACTTACAGTGACCATTAGATGTTGCGTTAAGAATTTTGAATCCATAGTTAGATTATAAACACTTCCATTCACATTACTGTGGTAGTCGATATGCTAGCTAAGATATTTTTGTTGAATTCTATTTTTGTGCACAACTGACATACATCTGGGTGCTTGTGCATGTTGTCTGTATGCTTAGGTGCTTGTATGTGTATGTTCTGTGTGAGTATAAAAACCTGTATTTGTCTTGCTTTGTTTACATCGGTGCATTTGACCCTTCTTGTTATTGGCCTCTCTCTCTGTGTGCTATACAAAATTGAAACCCATTGGCTTTGTTGCTGCTTGGGCTGACTGCTGCCTATTAGGACAGGCTGTGCCTAAGTATGCCTGTCATGTTCTCCTCTGGATACCTGGTAGCATTTGAATAATAATAACTTGTTGAGTGTACTTTTGTCTTTGCTAAGCCCTGCGACGGATGTTACTATTACCCGATTTAATGGTACACAGTTTTTTTAATTTGGAAGGATGAAAGTTGCGTTCTCCAGGCAGATAAACTTCAGTAGATTTACGTAACTGTTCTTTTTTTACCTACACTATGCCCAGTGATAGAAGCAAGGCTTGCTTAGTATTATGTGTGGTACATGCTCCATAGTGATACATTCAAGCAGCGTGAGATGTATTAATACTCTGCACTTTATGTCCTTGGCATTGCCAGTAATTATAGTCATTTACATAGTAGGTGTCTTAGGCGCTCAACAGGAAGCATTATTTGAACACTGGTGGAAAATGCAAAATACTGCTTGTTTTAAAATACCACCCATCTCATAAGTGTACTTCCCTTGCATCGGAAAAAAACTCATTAGCAAATGACCGCTCGGGAAGGGGCAGGGCAAAGCCCAGAGATCAGAGAACAGACATGGCTGGCGGCTTTGTTCCTTCACATAAAGATACACTAAACACCGTCAAAGACACTGCATAGGGTGGGCTCCTGCACCATGTTACACAAAAACTTAGGAAAGAGGCCTTGCATCCTTAGTAGAAAGACATGCTTGGTGTCTGGGTTGATTTAGTGCTTTGAAGCCATGGACCAAAGATTCAGACACCCTTTCTGAAAGGGCAGTTGATGAATCGGCCTCACGCTGTCACTAACAAGAAGGGTCGGCAAACGGGCCATGTTTGATCGGATTTTGAAGAGAGGTGGGCTGGTCAATAGTCAATACAGCTGGGATTTGCACTTTTGAAGCACGAGGGTCAGGACAGCTCAAGCCAGTGACGCTAAGAACATAGGATGGTAGTGGTCGTTACTGCACATATTGGAATTTTCAGCACCACTTTATTTACTGCTCGCCATGCAATTTTCCCCCGGTAAATGTCGTCATGGTCAAACCTGCCATAATTTGCTTTGTGAAAATGTGCAATAAACGCATGCACATGAAACTCTGTGTTGCGAGCATCAAGTTCTACATGACATGCCCCATTTTCCAATTAAAAGCTGCTAACAGGATGTATTTACCACAACTGGTAAAAATACCTCACTCCCATCCGACTCATTTGTAATCAAGGGATAAGTCAGTCTTTCTATGCTTGGGGCTCTGATAAAATTGCAGTCCTACTTCTAGGTTCATACTATGTCTCGTTTTTTGCTTTACTCCAGACTTCAGAGGAATTTAATTTATGGTAGCTAGTTAGAGATTATTACTATTTCTGGTGTAGTTGAATAGACTTCTGCGACCAGATACTCCTGAGCAATGTGAAGAAGGTACACTGTTATTGTTATCATTTCTTGCATCACATAATCACAAAGTCTCTAGAAAGAAATTGCAATTTTGTAGACAGCAGGTTACCTATTTAGGTCACCTCCTGTCTACGGAGGGACGTGCACTCACATCAGACCGCATTCAGACTATTCTAGACACTCCTGTACCCCGCACTCAGAAGGATGTCCGTGCACTGATTGGCCTTACTTCTTTTTGTAGGCAGTGGATCCCCAGTTTTTCGCACATTATTAAACCTTTGTTGGCCCTTTTGACTAAAGACACTCCGATGCCCCTCCCATGGACTACTGAGTGCCAGAATGCCTTCCAACAGTCACGCCAAGCCCTTTGTTCTGCACCAGTATGAGTGATTATTTGTCCCAATTAACTGATAGCTTGTCTTCTATTTATCAGCAGGTGCGGGAAGCTCTTACTTCGTGAGCCCTGCTGTGCTGACAGATCATTGCGACATTTTGGTCACCAAGAGAGGACGAGCTGCGTCACCTGAAGGGCCTGAGGAAGTCTTCCCGGACCACACGATCCCTGGTGCATCTAGATACCTACTTCGATCCAGGAAGAAAGACATTTCATCGCTGAAAGAGACTGTTTGAGCCACTGTCCTGGGTGGTTAAAGACTGACTACAAAGGGGGGTAGCCTATTAGTGACTACTCGTCTCAATGTTAGTGAAGAAACCAACGCCTGCCCAGGACCTTAGGGCATCATCTATTTTGTTGTTTGCCGATGAAAATGAGCTCGCCTAAGAAGAAGAAGATCGCTGCGACAACGTGCAACGGCTGTACAATCTGCATCCTTGGTCTGACTTTGACTGCTGCCATCATCGCTACTGTAATGTGGGTAGTGGAGGAAGTAATGCCTGGAGCCTCCTTACCTAACATTACTGTTACATCACTTGCACCATCATTTTGATTTGCCGCAACATGAACAGGGATACCGGCAAAATCTGAGAAACAATTCATTTCTACAAATGTTGCATCAGACACACCAGCTAAGCAATGCTAAGCAAGGCTACTAACTGTTGGGTTTGTGGCAAGATTCCTCCTCATCAGAACATAAAAGGAATCCCGTTGTCACCGCTGCCATTCTCTCACAATGGCTCATGCCCAGCTTGGTTCAAACTTCTATATGCCTCTAAGGTATTTAATCTCTCAGAAACATGGGATGTGGGTGACCTCAACGCCAAACTGAACAAAGTCTGTTACCCCAACGAAGAAGGGGACCCGCAAGCCAAAGGAACTGTATGGGAAATGGAGGAGTATCGCAAAGGAGATTCCTCCACAAGCTATGTTTTCCCCAACACTCGAACGGTCAAGGATAACGGGCCTCCTGTCATCGTTGTTACCAGAGCTCGAGCATATCTTTGTGTGAGCAGTTTTGGTAGTATCCCAGTGGGAAAAAGTGACTGTACTACAGTATTGAACATTACTGGAACGAACAATAGCAGTTTTCTGTCCCCACACAACACTTATTTCATTTGTGGGAGTAAAGGCTACTATCATCTACCAATTGGATGGTCTGGAACCTGTTATGTGTCCTTTTTGCTTCCTCCTGTGTTCTTAGCACCTGCATCTTATCATAAAGATCAAAAACTGTTTAATGACATTTCCTTGAATCGATTTAAAAGAACTATAAATAATGATGAAGTGGATCAAACTGACACTGCATTACAGCAATATGTTGACTTTAATTTGGGACTCTTTTTCTTTGTTGGTGCGGCTTTAAATAATAGGAAGATCAGACGCTTGACCCGTGTAGTAGTTGCTGTGTATTTATCCCTGACCACGCCCCTTCTGTTTATGATGCTATTTCCAAAATGCATAAAATAGCTACTGAGATACATCAAGACTCAGGAACATGGACTTGGGCTGGATGGTTCCTGAACATATTTTCTGTATGGGGTCTGAAAATATTGTCAGCCTTATTCATAATTATTGCAATTCTCTTCTCTTGTTGTTTATGTATCCAATGCGGGCCAATGCTTTGTTCCCACTGTATTTCCACTTGTACTAGTCTAAAAAGAATGTCCAAAATGAAAATGCCCGTTTAGCAATAGACCGAGAAGTCAGCGATATAATGCTAATTGATATACATGATGTTTATCGTACCCCTTTTAAAGCATAAGAAAATGTCTTAGCTTATGCTAAAAGGGTCGTCTGTGGAAATGTGTAATATTTTACGTTAGCATAAGCAACAGCCATTTTGGCTGTGGTGTCCATTTCGTTTCCTTCGTAATTCTTCTGTCCTCTGCTGATCGTCTTTTTCACTCTGCTTGTGTTATCTATTTTAGTGACTTCCTGACTCAGCTAAAGCAATGTACGTGCTGAGGGTTTGTAGCTGCCAGTGCATCTGGTCTCAGATGTTAACTGTCGACCATTTGCTGCTGCCATAAGCATTCCTGCTCCCCCTCCCACTTTGCTGACCACGTAGTTATTCATCTGCCCTTGTTTGCTGATAACTATTTCTAAAACTTGTTCTTCCCATTTCTGACCACATGCTTACATTGCAGAAAACTGGTATAAAAGGGAAGATGGTTTGTGAATTCAGTGTACTACCTCCTGCAACACTTGAGAGTGTTGTATGGACGTGGTCCCACTCATGAGTGATTAATAAACTTGTTATTTATTCCAACTCCAGTGCCGATCTCTATTTTGTTGGTCTTTTGACCCGTGGACAAGAGGGTGACCCTGCACCAGTGTACCCCTAAAAAGGTACATTTCCAAAACAGCATATGCCCATCGACACAATTTGACATGTATGTTATCTGACATAGAAAAGAAATTCGTGGATGAGATAGAGGATAGGCTTAGACAGTCATTATTCAGACCTGATCCTAAGCATGAGGTGGTTCCATGGACCCAAGAGGTGTAAGTTCATCAGGCAAAGGGAAGCTCTGGTCCAATAGCTCTAGATTTGCAGCAAAAAGGGAAACATTTCATTAGACAACCACAGACATATTATGACACAGTATTTGTGGGGGAGAGTGAATGTGAGCACATTTTCTTGATTGAAGAATCAATAGAGAAGGAGCTATTGGATAAATTGACCATAGTGTCTGTTAGACTTGGCATCTTTTGGCGTGTTTCCCCTGAGTTTTTTGCTTTCTGACTTCCCGGTTTTGACTCTGTTTGTGCTGGCTTAGTGTTTCTGCGCACTTTTCTCACTGCTGATCAGTGGGAAAGTGCAAGTGCTCCTGTGGTAAAATGTGTTATGGATTGGTGTTTCCATGATTGGATATTTGATTTACTTGTTAGTCCCTAGTAAAGTGCACTGAGTGTGCCAGGGCCTGTAAATCAAATGCTACTAGTGGGCCTGCAGCGCTGATTGTGCCACCCACATGAGTAGCCCTGAAAAGGTGACTCAGACCTGCCATTGCAGAGGCTGCGCGCAGTCTGGTACTGCAATGTCGACTTGGCAAGTGCACCCACTTGCCAGGCCCCAACCTTCCCTTTTCTTACATGTCAGCCACCCCTAAGGTAGGCCCAAGGTACCCCTGTGGGCAGGGTGCAGTGTATGTGAAAGGTAGGACATGCCCTGGTGTGTATGGTATGTCCTGATAGTGAATTACTGCCAATTTCCTTTTTCACTATTGCAAGGCTACCTGTTCCCCATAGGACAGAATGGGAAGTTTGTTTATAACATCTTATAAACATAACTGGCCCTGGGAACTAGGTAGGAAAATAAAGTTTAGTAGGCCTGAACTCAGAATCTAAAGATGCATCTTTTAGTGAAGGTGATTTTTACATTCTGTGTTTGAAAATACCACTTTGAGAAAGTAGGTATTTTCTTGCTCAGTCATCCTGTGTGCCTCTGTTGGAATGTGGATTGCCTGTCTGGGTTTTGGATGACAGAAGGCTGGGGAGCAGGAGTGGCTCCAGATAGTCTAGGTGGGTCAGGAAAGGGCTGAATAGACCTGGGCTGCAACTGGGGAAGGGGAAGGAGATCTCCTTGCACCTCAAAGGGCCTGGTCTGCCTCTGACAATGCCGTCTCCACCTCCTGCCAGGAAGTAACACCAGAGAAGGCAGAACTGGTTCTGGCTGGGCACAGACACTCTCTGCCTAAAGGATCAAAGGATTTTGGGATATAAATATTGGGGCCCAGACCCCTGAACTTTAGAACTCTTTTGGATCAAGAAGACTGCCAAGAAGAAGAGCCGGAGAAGCTGTGAGGAGGAACTACCACTTTGCTGTGTGCTTTGCTGTGTTGGCCTGCAGGGGCTGCTTCTGTCTTGGGCAGTGAAAGGACTGGACTGAACTTTCTGCAATCTACTTTGTGAGTCTCTCCAAGGGCTAGAGGTAGAGCCTGCCCCCTGTTCAAGAAGTCTCAGGAACAGCAAAGACTTCAAGCTCTTCTGCCCTCAGCACTGGGGACTGTGTGTTTTGTGCTGCAACAGAAGAAAAGCAACTCGATGACGTCTATGACTCCAGTTCATCAGCCGACGACATCGCTTCAGCAACGACGATGCTGCTGCTTGCACCGTGACCTGCCAGCACCGTGATGAGCACCGCCTTCATCTCGCACCGCGACCCTGGTCTCACCGACGACGCCATCTGATGACGCCACTGGGCCGCTGCTTGCACCGCGACCTGAGGGCAGCGCACGCCGCACTGCTGCACTTCGCACCGCAGCACCCGGCGCCTGCCGACGCCAGCGCTCCTGACTTCAACAGAGAGGAGATCGATCTGCAATTCGTGTGACTTCGAGGGCCCCGACGACTCCTGCACCGACCTCCGGAACCGACGCCTGCGGACGCCGTGCTTTCGGAAGCTCAACGAGAAGTCGCCGATGCCCTGCATTTCTAAAAGGTACTGTTTGCGGGTCTTCCCGACACCGTAGCTGGCCCGCGACGCCGCGGTCAGCCAGAACTGTTTGGATTTGTTTGCTCACGACATCGTGATAGCCCCGGACGGAGCTATCGACATCAAGGAATGTTTTTAAAGCATATTTTGATAACTGAAGATTTTTAAGTACTGTATTGTGGATTTTTATCGTTTTTGGTCTTGTCTTAATTATATAAAAATATTGGATATTTTTCTAAACTGGTGTGGTGTCCTTTTGTAGTGCTTACACTGTATTACTGTTGGTTATGTGCAAATGCTTTACACACTGCCTCTAAGATAAGCCTGACTGCTCGTGCCAAGCTACCAAGGGGGTGAGCAGGGGTTATTTTAGGAGTGTAACTCCCTTACCCTGACTAGGAAGAAGGGTCCCTATTTGGACAAAGGTGCAAGCCCTTGCCAACTGGAGACCCCCATTTCTAACAGTGTCCAATGTGTATTTTGTATGTGGAAGAAAAGCGTATGTTCGATTGCCTCCAAATTGGTATGGGACGTGTTATTTGGCTGTGGTTTTCCCCAAAATATTCCACGTGGAAGACTTGTGGCCATTGGAAGGGAAACGATTGCGCAGAGAGAAACGTGGCACGAGTGCAGGAGAAATTGTTGGTGATGTATTTGGCGCAATGATACCCAGTCTGGGAGTGGTTCTGAATGATGTAAAGATTAGAAGGTTGTCAACACTGGTGTACAAACTGTCAGTAAACATGGCTCAAGCTTTACTGCTTGTTGATGGGGAGATGATTTCTATAAGGGCTATGATGCTTCAGAACTGTCTTGTGTTGGATGTATTACTGGCAAAAGAGTGCAGAGTCTGTAAATTGCTGAGGGTCTAACAGTGTTGCACTTATATCCCTGACAATAGTAAGGATTTAAAGAAATATATAAGTAACATCACTGAGATACACCACAACATACATGATTTGGCTACTGAAGGGATTTGGGATAAGATTGGCCAAGGATTTGGAAGTTGGTTTGGAAGTTTGGGACAAGGAATTATTAGTTACATTCTAAAACCCATCATAATAGTCGTGATCTGCATCATTGAATTGTTGGGTGCCTTTAGAGCTACTAAGTGGTACAAAGCAAGACAGGCTGAGAATTCTCTTAGGAGACGGGAAAGGCAGATGGAAAGACTGCAGGACAGTCACTATCAGAACCTAAAGAATCTGGAGAAGTTTAGGCAGGGAAGGCAGGCCACAACTTCTGTTTAGGTCAGTCTTTTCTGCGAGGAGAACATAGCAAGGGAAAAGTACTGTGTTTGATGACAATAGTCATCAGAGGGGGCTGATAGAGCACTCAACGCTCTTAAATTGGGGTGCATTATATTCATGTACAAACTGCACTCGAATATATTCTAATGTTAGTTGAAATTTGTGTTATTAGAATGAAATTTATATCTATTTACAGGACTGACCAGGATTTCGTACGTGTTTAGAGAAATCATGTAACCATGCATGTGCATTAGGATTATTAGGTAAAACAAATGTATTCACTGTTATAAAGATCCATATAGAGGCTTGTGTAACGGGTGCACATTAAAGAACGTTCTTAGGTATTCAATTGTAGGCCTAACTTTAGTTTTTCTTAAGTTTCGTTTCTCCTCGTTTTCTCTCGAGTTGGGAGTTAATTAAAATTTATGGGTGTAGAAAGTTTTTCTTTCGCCCCTTACTGCAGGTGCAGGAATTCGACCTCATTATTTTAGATTTAAGAAGATACATGGGAGGAGAGGAATGTCTTTGAGGAACTTGAACAGAGAGAAGGGAGGACACCTTCCGTGCCTGGTGACACCTGGGAACCAAGGTCGTCGAACAAGACTTCAAATTAATTGGAGTTTGTGGAAAATTACTTAAAGGAGGTGTTCACGGAATAACTTACCATGTGACCTGTTAGGGGTGTAACTTTGTCTTTTTGTTTTAGGCACAGGGAGAGCTTTGCAGGACTTCTGCTTTTGACTGAGGAAAGAGAGCATCTTAGAACGAGCTTCACGCTACTTGACCCATTTAACGTGAGTGCACTTCTTAGGAAGTCAACACGTGCTGGCACCTTTGGGGGAAATTCTTCTGAGAAATTAGGAAGGGATGCCATTTTAGAAGTAGAGTAGGGATAGATTATTCTTTATTTCGGAAATACAAATGAAAAGGGATTTGGGCGCAGTGTCTATACTCAGCTGTGTTCTGATTTTGGAATTAATTGTTCTGTGCCTATTGTGCCAAATGAACTATATTCGTAGAGTGGGCTCTGTATTAGTATTCATGTATCTTGACACTCTGATTTTGAGGTGTGTCTATATTCTGTTGTTTTTGGCTTTGTAATAAATCAACAAAACCTGAATCCAGAGTTTGTAGTCCTTTAGTCAGACGGGAGGGGAAATGTATAATTGGTAACTTGCTTTCTTCCCTCTACACTTCTTAGCAGGCAATAAAGACCATCGCCGTGTGTTCCTAATTAAATTTAGAATATGGAAACTGGCCCCATCATGGGGTATTACTTCCGGGTTGAGCATGGCAGAGATAGTATATAAACAGCTTAAACCAGACCCTCTTTGCTAAACAAATGTATGTCTTGTTGGGCTTCTTTGTTGCTGTACCAGTTAGCACCCGTCTTCCCTCCATGTGCATGCTTTGAGTGTTTTGGATGTTCCTTTCAGTCACCTCTTTATTTACCTATTGTTCCCTTGAGCCTGCTTCCAGGTATTCCAGATTATGAAGTCCTGTTGCTCTATTTTGTTGCTCATCCTTTGTATCCACCTTAGCAGTATTTACACTTGTGCTGTGGGGAAAGCTCTTCCTCTAGCATACAGTGCTGAGTAGTTATATTTGCATGTACCAATTGGTATTGCTTACTATAACTGCACTGCTATATATATATATATATGTTGTAACATGTTCTGCAATATTTGGTGAACTTGGCTTGGAGGAAATTTTGGAGCATTCCTAAACACAAGATCAGTTCCTGTGTTTCCCTCTACACTATCCTGTCTGCTCTGCTTCCCAGGGTCTTATATGTAGTACTTTGCCCTGTACTAAGTACTGTATTCAGGCTCAAAGGAGGCACAGGTCGGCATCAGCATCCTCCATATATAATTAGGACCTTACCCGAGTCAGTATAGTGGTATTGTCAGTATTGATCATTTTGATGTAGTGCACCTATTAACATGGGCGCCCACAGACGATTTTCATAGAGCTAAAATGAGAAGCTCATTTGTACTACCTGTCAGTTTAAGGTTGTTCTGCTTCAACCTAGTTTTTTAGTCTACTAGGCATATTTAACACATTGTACCTATGTACCTTATGCCTCTATAGAATACGCCAACCAAAAAAGGTAAAACATTTAGCTAGAACATTTCATGGCAGAAGGAGTATAGTGATTTAGGTGATTTACAGTTGCAGCAACTTCAGTCCTAAAAGTATCTGCAAGCATTGGCTTTAAGTATCATGGGGACTGACCACCACAAGCTTTCCCTGAAAATTCAATCTAAGTGAGTTGTCAGAGTCTGATACCTATGCAGCGACTATGCCACTGTCGCCCCAAGGATCCATACTCATTCAGTTTTAAAGAACACCTGCTTTTTGGATGAGAAAAAGAGTGAGTGTCACAGCAACACAGCCCTGGCCTGTCGCAGACACAGTCTGCTCAGGGAACAGACTGATCTTCCCTAAGCTACTAAATCTTGGTTACCACCTTGCTATGTCTCAAGCAGACATACTGTCCATGGTCTTTCCATGACGTTCTTAGAGCCTAGTGAATTGCCAGACTTCTCATGTGCTCACTTAATCCATAGTAGCAGCCTCGTGAACAGCCTGGCCTCTCATTTATCTAGCGCAGTTGAGTGTGCTTGGCATGTGATCAGTTATGAAATCAAAAGACAAAGACAAATAGGCAGCATATAAAAATAAAACCACAAATTAAGCTTCTGGACTTTGTCGCTGCTATAAAGCAAGATAATATAAGCATTTTTTGAAAAACAATGAGAAATAATGCGTTCCTGACTCGTTGGATTGCCTGAACACCCAATATGAATTAGGAGTGTCTATGTCTCTTGAATTGCTACTGGAGTACAATTAAACCGGCAATGTTTTCTCTCTCCAGCACATGACTAATGTCTTGTATTTGAAGTTGTGCAGGACTTATGGTCTCATTTAGGATTTGGTGACGAAAGAGCCACACCACTCCTGTGGTTCCCATCTTATTTAGAGGTTGGGAAATTAACCCATTTTCACCGGCCAAGCCTCAGGTGACTCCAGAAACCACTGACCTGGTCACCAGTCCTCCACTGGATCACTGGTTCACCCTGGTGACCTTATTTCAGGTGAAGCTTCGGATACTGATGTTTCCTGCCTAGGGTCGCCATGCAGAGTTTGGTGGTTCTTAGAAGAAAAATAGGAAAATATCCTGGATGCACAGGTAGAAAACTACCTGTGCATCAGGGACTCTTTTGTTCAGAAACAAACCCCAACTTTGGGGGGTTGTTTCTGAATGAAAAAAAGAAAACCAAATGGCTCACAACAACATAACAGCCCACTTAGCAATCAGGTTTGTTGAAAGTGAATCTACCACACAGTCGTATGTGCTTTTGGCAAACAGATCCCCACCAGGAAGGTGGAGCTTCCTAAATGGGGTTGCAAGTCCTGCACCTGGGAGGCCGAAACAAGGGCCTCTGTTGCACCAGCCAGTTGGCGTGCCAACCGTGGCATTCTAAATGTGCTCATTGCTTTTTACTAACCCTGAGAACAATGTGTGGGTGATAATTCTACTTCCTAACTGCACCTTTGCTAATTAATGTCACTCCTGTGTAGGTCTTGTGTCCACAAGGGGATCGGAATCATAATATCGGAAGCAAAAATATCATATGGATAGAATATTGTGTCAAAAGTATAGAGGACCAAAAAATAGAGAATGTAAGTCCAAAAAGGTACGTATAGATTTACTATTCTTAACTCCACATCTACGTACCTTGAAGATATATATATCATCAAGGTACATATACATTGAGTTATATATATAATATTTCTGTTGTCGATATTCCTGCCACTATATGTTGTCCCATGATATTTTTGTTTCCTATATTCTGTCTAAATACCCCACAAGGTAGTGTGGATAGTATTCAAAAGTGGGACATGTTGAAACTTAATTTCACCATGTCCATACAGTGAAAAGCTCCTAAAAGCTATAGATTAAAATAGAATTAAGAAAAACCTTAGAAATTCACTAAAAAATCAAAGGCTATAGGGACGTTATAGTTAGGTTTAGATTTTACACACACAAAACCATAATAATTCAGCAGTTGTAGTTATACTTATCTAAAAAAACTACAGCTCGTGCACTAAGGTAACTATAGCTTGCACCCCACCATGCACCGTTTTTTCATCAATACTTTTACTGCAAAAGTTGCAGTGATATTATTAATTATTTCATAGGAGATGTCATTAGTGATATAATATGCAGGGTAAATGGCAGTGCAAGCTCCTGCGCTTGTTTTTTTCTCAATTTTGCCGTGATACCAGCAGGCCTAGATGGTCAGGGTATTCCTACCTTGCCCCCTTATGTTTTTTTTCGCCCTTTTTCTTGGGACCCGGCTGAGTCTGAGTCCCAAGATGGCTGCCAATACTTCCTGGATGAAGTGTTGGCAACCAATCAGATCACAGCAAGAGACCTGTCGGATTTGCATCCCTAGATATCTATATTTCTTTTTTCTTTACTAACTCCAAAACTACTGAATGGATTTACACCGAATTACAAATAGGGCTCTTTCTGGACTAACAGCTAGCCTTCTGCCAAATTTTGTGCAATTCCGTCCAGCAATTTGGGCTGTAGTCGTGTCTAAAATCCCTATGGGAAATTGCTTGGGGAAAACACGTTTTGAGAGCCCCTTTTTCTCGCCCCCCCGCTTGATGAATCGCCCCAAAAGTTGCGACACAGCAGCTGAACTCAGGTGCGTACTAGTTAAAAAAAGTTCGTGATAATTCGTCAAACTGTGGCAAAGTTATTTGCAAAACAAAAAATGCTTTTTCTATGGGAACTAGGCCCGAACTATAACTATTTACTGGTGAGTGCCATATATATGTACAAATGTACGTGTGTGTGTGTGTGTATATATATACACACACACATATATACACACATACACAGCGTGGCAGTAGCCACCCAGTAGCTATAGTTAGGCTAACCAAAGATAGGTATTTTTTTATTTTTGTCCCTTAATAACTTTGCACCCGTTTGACGGCTGTCCGCAAAACTTTGCAGACCTGTTGCACACGTTTCATTGTCAGAGGACTGAAAGTTTTTTGGCGTTTGGTCAAGGGGGTGCAAAGAAAAAGGTGGCGGGTCTCAAAAAAACCTTGAAATCCATTGCATTTTACATAGACTTCAGCATTTTGCGTAGCGAGAAAAGGCCCAGTCGAATTTTTGCTGAAATTTGGCAGCATTAGATATTAGAGTGCGAAGATGATTATTTGGGTACTGCAGGTACATGGAGTAAGTATTTTTTAAATTATAAGGTTTTTCAGCTTAGTGATATCTGCAGCGCAATACTAGTAAAAGTAGCAAGGAAGCCCAAAAAATAAACTAGACTGCATATGTAAAGTTTCAGATTTACTACATGAACAACTGAAAGATCCGTTTATGGCCACATGCTAATGGAAACCTATAAATAAGTACATAACGAATACAATACATCTTAATCTACATAAGGTTTCTTTGCATTCTCTCTGGCTCACAAAATATAACTGGCCCAACAAACCAAACAAAACCCATCTTTCTTATGCATTCCTGTGCAACAAAATGAAAAATTCACCTAGCTGTGAGCCACACAAACCACTATTTGGAGGACATGATAATTAACCACTAGGAAAAAAATAATAATATCAATGTTTATAACAATAACATTATTGCCTTTCATTCACTTTGGTCTTCATGTGTAGCACACTCCTACTAAAAGTAGCAAGGAAGCCCAAAAAATAAACCAGACTGCATATGTAAAGTTTCAGATTTACTACATGAACAACTGAAAGACCCATTTATGGTCACACGCTAATGGAAACCTATAAACAAATACATAACCAATAAAATACATCTTAATCTACATAAGTTTTCTTTGCATGCTCTCTGGCTCACAAAATAAAACTGCCCAACAAGCCAAACAAAAACCATCTTCCTTATGTACTCCTGTACAACAAAATAGAAAGATGAACTAGCAGCGAGCTACACAAACTACTAAATGGAGGACATAATAATTTGCCATTAGGAAAAATAATAATTAAAATTTTTATAACAACAATGACTGTCTTTCATCACTTTGGGCATCATAAGTAGCAGAATTCTACTAAAAGTAGCAAGGAAACCCAAAAAATAAACTAGACTACATATGTAAAGTTTAATAATTACTACATTAACAACTGAAAGACCCATTTATGGTCACATGCTAATGGAAACCTCTAAACAAATACATAACAAATAGAATACATCTTAATCTATATAAGTTTTCTTTGCATGCTCTGACTCACAAAATAAAACTGGCCCAACAAGCCAAACAAAAAACATCTTCCTTATGTACTCCTATGCAACAAAATGGAAAAGCGACCTAGCAGCGAGCTACACAAACTTCTAAATTGAAGACATGATAATTGGCTATTAGGAAAAACTTTAAAAAAAAATGTTTCTAGCAACAATGACTCACTCTCATTCGCTTTGAACCTTCTGATGTAACAACTAAAAGACAAATTTACAGTCACATGATTATGTAAACTAATAAACAAATACATAACAAATACAATAGATAAAAATAAAGAAATCACATTCATTCTGATTGCCACCCTCTAGTTATAGCCAGTATTCCCAAAGAAAGGAATTCCTCAGATATTAACTCCCTAATAACTTTCCACCTGATGGAGCAGGGGTTCGAGAAAAGAACCCTGCTCAAATTAATGCCCCATAATACGTACTAACAGTAAGTAGTAATAGAAAATTAACGTGCACCTTACATGAACACGAGGGAAAACTGCTTTGCGCATGCATGCAATAACGTGAGATAACGCATGAAAGAACTAAAATTGTATTTACAATATGCATTGAAAGAAACGAGAAATAATGCATGACTAGGCCACATGTGCATTTCGTAGTTTGCATGTT
This sequence comes from Calotriton arnoldi, assembly GCA_963921515.1. Lineage (NCBI taxonomy): Eukaryota > Metazoa > Chordata > Amphibia > Caudata > Salamandridae > Calotriton > Calotriton arnoldi. The sequence continues at coordinate 202,431 of CAWUFW010004803.1, forward strand.
GCAGCTTGCTTTGAATTAATAAATAATGTTGTTATGCATAAGGCTATGCTAGGAAAAACATTAACAGGGAATAGAACAAAGGTGGGTGGTAAACAGTGAAAATTACATTATCACATAATTAATGAATGTTCATTTTCTGTTCGTTATAGTGGGCTGGATGAACTCCATGTTTTCTTAAGTTATCCAAAGTGAAGGCGGGGTTGGAAAATAGAGTAAATGCTGTTCAGACAAAGGCACGCTGAAGCGCTGAGCACAGGAGAGGAGATGAAAGAGGGTGAAGGCCGATGTGATGATCGTCTGCCAAATTACGTGAAGGGACGTGGGATAGAAGGACTTTTCCTGAAGACATTGCTCGAAAATGTATAAAATTGTAACCTATAACAAATCATGTGAATGTACAATGTATGAGGTGGTGAGAACGGGCGTAAAACAAAGAATAAGCCTAAAAGTAAATGAAGTCATCATGGTGTGACATTCCACCCCCAAAGTACACCAATCAACTGTCTAGTCACGCTGAATGTTTTAACTGATGTGGGACGGACATGTAGGTTTTAGGGTATGATTGGGGTGCCTTTAGGGGTGTGGTTTAGAGTCGTAGGTGGAGAGGCTGAGAGAGGGGAGATGCGTCGCAGTCCGTCGGTTTGCAGAGAGGCCTAGCTGTTCCTGTCCTGTCCTGATCCTGTCCCTGAAATCTTTGTCCCCTGACTCTATTTCAGGGGATCCCCACCACCACTTAGGCCTGAGGGGTGATTTTCACTACAAATCCATTAGGTTTGTATTATTCTAACTCGTTCTTGCATAATTTACTTGCGAATGTATTTTTGTCTCTGAAACTTTTGTCTCTTTATCTATACACTCCTTCATGCAACATTGTCATTGCTTATTGATGAGTTTGTTTCATTTGAATTGCTGATGTTTTTCTCTCCCTTTGTGAGTTCATTGTTTGCATTTGTGACCGTATGCATTTGAGCATTTTATTCTATGATTTGAGATAAACTTTATTAACTTCAAAAAGAGTTAGTGGTTATTTAGTTTATGAATGATTAGTTAGATAAAAGAGCAACCTTAGCATCAACTATTCAACTAATTGGTTCATCAACCAAGTAGAGGAAAAGTTGATATATGAATTAGATCAGTGATTGGAAAATGCCATATATGAACAGATATGCGAAAGGGAATTGAACTTGTATAAAAATTGACCCCAGCACATCAGGGATTTGGGTGAGTGTGTATGGGCCATTGTTCTGCTATATTATTGAGTATTGATCCCTGATTAGGCATTGGCTGCGCGCTGGATCGGTTTCTTGGTAGCAGAGGACGGTTAGATTATTGATTAGTTTGGTAATGATTATTGATTATATATTTTAACTCGAAAAAGTTAGTGTCCTGTTCCAAGTTGTCTAGAAGTACAGGTACGGAGTTACCTGAGGAATCCCGGGAATGGAATTAGCCTGAAATAGGCAGAAGAAGAGTGTGGTAAAGAAATCACACTGCAGAAGTAATTTGTCTGTTGTAATAATACTGAAGCTACGGAGGGCTGAAGGTGTTATATTTAGGGACATTTTGTATGTGAGTAGAGTGTCTGAAATAGTGAAGGGTCCACTTCCGAAACTCTAGCCTTATCCCCAGGGGAGTACCAAGACCTATTTTCACACCAAGAAGTCCTCTTGCGAAACTTTGGCCTTATCCCTAGAAGAGTAATAGGTCCACCCGGAGCTTGTTTGAAGAGTAAAATAACGCTGGACGTTATTAGGACTCGTAGTGAAGAAAACCTCTTGGAAAAAGGGAAAACTATCTCTTTATTTAGTGGAACAGACAAGGTATAGTGTAGCTCCTATTTCCCTAATAGGCTCTGCGCATTGGAATAATATACCCTATAGGTTTGACATAGGACTAAGGTCAATATGTCCCTATCGAGTATAATAAACTTAATTACTTGTGCCAGCTAGCTCAGAGGCCACTAGAAACTCCTTGATAAACAAGAAGGGAGTAGTTTATGGCAGCCGCAAAACATGACAACTTTGTTTCCCTTTTAGAATCAGAACGTGTCCCAGAGTCGTGGAAACAATAGATAACCATTTCACTCAGCTCAATCGTGCATGCTTAGTTTTCCTCAAAGTTACACAGGAAGAATAGACGGGCGTTTCACTAAAAGATTTATTGAACAGTCTTGTTTCTCGTGTAAGTAATATGTGCTGTTACGATCATAAGACAGTATGGAAGATAAATAATGTACAGCGTAAGCAGTAGAAATAAATAATACTGCGCTAGCTTGATCTTTAGTAGATATTCATTTACATAAATAACATAGACTAAAAATGCGAGTACTCATACGATGCGTTTCTAAGCTAGTTCTACCCCAATGTACCTAACCTAACCTAGGTGTAGGGAGAGGTATGAAGTAGGTGAAGTATTCCTTACTATGGTATACTAAGAGTATGTTAAGCCTAGTATGCCTAGTATGCCAAGAGTCCCTCTAGGTTTCTAGTCAGCTCCATACCTTAAGAATGAGAGAGGTGGGAATCTCTTGCCAGACTCGAACTCTAACACCCCGCGAGGGAAGTCAGATCACTGGAAGCTGGACTCTCTGCGTGCAGGGATGACAGCGCCTTCTCAGTGCGTCAGGCCGGGAAACGGGCTCCTCTGAAGTCGAGGTCTCCTCTGATTTACAAGGGCTAGGGAAGGTATATTTATACCTGAGAGGTACCTCAGAATGTTAGCATTGACGTGAATCGGACAGCGGAAGACGTCATGAATGAACCCTTAAGGTATAACGGTTCATGCATAATAGATGAGTCCTTGAAGAAATCAATAGTCCTGTGCTAGGGAAACTCCCGAAGCCTAAGGGTCTGTTCTTCAAGAACTGGTTGTGACGTTAGGGTGGACAGATGTAGGAGACCATGCCTGTATTTGGAGTGCACGGTTTAATGCCTAAATAAGGACTGGGATTTTATGCCTATATAAGGACAGGGCGAATTGTGCCTATATAAGGACATGATACAGGAAAACCCATGTACGGACACCCTAAGAGGAATACAACACCCACTCCACTTTCGTGTGTACGATAATAATAAAATGCTAAACATTTAATATGCTAAGCAAAAAATGGAGTACCGCATATTACTAAAAATATTTCTTAAAAACCTATTAAAATGCAAAAGGTACTGTACATTTTAAGCATTGCTTTTCTCAGTTCAAGCATATATTTTGGAAAAAAAAATGCAATTTGAATGAAATAATCAGTAATATTTACATGTGACAGAAAATGATCGATAAGTTGTTCAAAAATCAAAGTCATTTCATGTCATGAAAATTAATGAACTTTTTAGACAAATAAGATGACAAAGTGTCTGAGGAAGTACCGCGAAGTCCGTACTATAAGACTAGTTCTACTTCAAGCAGATTGAATTGCCATTCAGTTTGAAAAAACTGAAAAAAGTTCAATTTGGGAAGAGTTCCAAGTCTTTGAAATATGAAGGCCAAATTTTACTGCGTCTCTGGTACACTGTTGGTTGAATCAGAGTCAGTGTACGGGTCTGGTGTAAACATGAGATCATCTATTTCTGTTCACAAAATATCGTCCACTGAAGTTGGTGTCAGTTGGAACACCTCGTGTAGTAGATTAATTGCACAGAGATGTGAAGCATCGCTTTCAGCATAGGATGCCTCAGCAATGTTCGCGTCCGTTGTTACCTGTGTGCCTGTAGATCCATCTCGTACCTCAGCAGCAGCTGGAAGCGTCTGTGAGATCTCAATGAATGCCGTCATCAGGATTGGTAGCCTCTGGGGACAACACAGAGCATGGGCCGTAATCGGGTCCAGCAGAGTATCGATATCCGTTGGCGTTGCTGATGGAAATGTTAGACAGGTGTCTAAAACGCATTCTTCACCGCATAGCAGGCATCGTAGGACAGGTAAGATGCAATCTTGCCAGATTGGTCTGAATGACAGGAACCATGTGGTATTAAGTTCCCGTAGACGAGTCATGCCCAAAAGCTGTACTATTCGCTCACAGCACTTTCGTTCAAGGAGAGCTTTCTCCACTTCGCTCGGAGTGATGTCTGCGAATAGGCTGGCCATAGCGTAATAGCAGGAAGAGAAATAGAATTCCGGCAACAAGTGCTAGAATTAATGGTATGCCACCAAACACCGAATGTGCAAAGTTCGGGATGATTCCGAGTATTGCTTGAAAAGTTGCTAACAGACCGGAACAGATGCTCTTAAATACATGTACAATTCCGCTTGTATCAGACATGTTAAAGATACGTCCTATCATTTCCACGAAATGTATAGGGTAGTTTGTACGTATTAAAGTCTGTATCTCAGCCGAAGTCCTTGCTACTTGTAGATCATAGGTTTCTTTGGCCGAGGTTAAAGGCACTGTGTGCTGTAAAAGCATGGCTTTCATTCTGCTTAAAGTATCAAATCTTATAAAAGAGACGTTTAGCGAAGGCCACAAAGGCGACTCCCTGACTGTGTCTATTGGGGCAAACAATACTTGCATACAGCAAGTGACCCTGGAGTTGACTGTTACTAGATATGGGATGCCTGGCAACATGCCGCAGCAACTCTGATCATTCAACATGAGGTAACTCCCATTAGAAAGTTGTCCAAACGTTGGATTAATCACAGCAGCTGGTGTACCCTGCTGATGGCAAGACAAATTTGCCACAGAACCATTGCAAGCCCCGTGTAAAGAAATGTCCTGACATATAAGTGAAGCGCTCAGTGCAATTTTACAGTGTGTACCGCTCAAAAACACTTCACGATCCCCACTCCAACATCTATATGTATAAGGTAAATCCCAAGATGTCTTAATGTATTTCTTACCCAACCTTTCATATTTGCCTGCTTGCATTTGTTTGAGGCAATACTGAAACTGAAAAGTAGTCACAGGTAATGCGATTTTGCCATGAATGAGCCATTCTGTAGCTGGTTTTTCTGCCACTGTGAATGGTAACTTTTCCAGTTTTTCAATGCTCAGCACTGTATACTTTGCTCCTCTTTGTGCCAGTTCGATTTGTTTATCAGTTAGATTGTATTCTGCAAACAGAGCCGACGTGTTGATGAAACGCCAAGGCGCATAGCCCCCACGCAAAGATTGCAGCGTCCAGCTCAATAACACAATAGAACGTAATTGAGATTGGCCTTGCTGTAACATCGCCAAATCTTGTTCCAGTATGTCGATAGCAGAGGATACAACGCTGTCCAATGAATATATTCTGGAGGACAAAGTTGTTAACCCATTGTCGACCACAGTGAGTGTTTTCTCTAAATTAATACGATCAAGTTCACGTATTCATTCTGCGGCCTCCATCTGTGACACTTTCCATGCTTTATTATAGGCAGCATAAATGCCGGCATATATTAAACGTTTTTGACGCGGTTTTCTTGGTCCAAGCAAGAATTCCCTCAGGTCTGCGTCTTCTTTAAGTAAGGATAAGTGTTGTTTCACATCCTGTAGTGTAGATTTCTGCAGCCAATCGAGGCATAATTTTCCTACAATGTATGGGCCTGATTCACAGAACTAACTTACGTCAAAAACGTAAACGTAAACGTAAAGTTAGTACTTTTTAGGTATTCACAGAATACACTTACTCATTTTGGTATTCACAGAAGTTAGTAGTCCTAGGACTACTAACTTCTGTGAATACCGAAATGAGTAAGTTCATTCTGTGAATACCAAAATGAGTAAGTGTATTCTGTGAATACCTAAAAAGTACTAACTTTACGTTTGTGTTTACGTTTTTGACGTAAGTTAGTTCTGTGAATCAGGCCCATTGTTGTTACTACCCCCGGATGCTGTCTTTGGACGTATCTTGGGTCTGGCCTATGAATAGTAAATCCCTGAGTTTTATTCAGGAATATTTCCTGACAGTTGTTCGTGTCTGTGGGCCAGATCAACCATTTTCTCCAATCAGGATTAGATCTGTTGAGTTGTAGTATTTTGTCAACTGTAACCGCTGCCTGTGTATTGTTATCACTTGCAGGTGTTGGTACAGAAGGTGTTTTCATCTCTTTGATCTTGGCTAGTCCAAGACAAGATGTTTGTTGGACAGTTTCATTCAAAAACATTATTTGTTCAGGGATGATACAGGCTCTAAATAAAGCTTCTATCCCCTGCACTTGCCAATCTTTAGTACCCCAGAACATTTTTGTGTCTATTGTGTCTTTCCATAAGTCAAAACCCTGTCTAGACAGTTGGGCAATAAATGTTGCAGAGTAAATCTGTTTCGTATTAGTTAACATAATTTTCAGTCCTGTTTTGTTTACATTTTTATAGTAAAACGTTTCTGGATCAGATGTATTGTAACCTGAAAAATATGGAAACTTGTTAGCAAATGTTTTTGAACTACCTTTTGGTGGTGTAGGACAATGCTCCCATTGGTTAAACATAAACACATTTCTAGGGTATGCAGATTTATGCAAATAATGATGACCATAGTGGTTATAGCAATACAGCTGTTCATAGTCTGATGAACCCTCTAAATATTCATTTTTAGAAAATGCAGCAGATTTTTCCTAGGTCAAACATTATGTCGTTAACAGTCTCAAAGTCCCAATCATCAGAATAGGTACTGGACGAAATGGGATCACTTAGTGAAATTTTAAACAAATGTGGAATGTTCAAGTGTTCCGTCGGGCCAAAGATATCAAATTCTGTTTTGTCCCACACTATACCATCCTGTATAGGAACGGCTGTGATGTTCACAGTTGACAAGTCTCTTGCTTCACGATGGGAAGATTTATGAGGTTTCAAAAGTACGTTCACATCTTTTCCTTCAGTGTTCACATGGATGTATCTGCCATTTATAAGCACGCTCACAGTCATAACCAAAGCTAGCCAAAGCAGGAAAACAAATATTCCAGAAATAATCCAGAGCTCAATCCATGGGGAAACCAGATAAGTCTTTTTCAGAAAGTGAAGAAAGTCTTGTACTTGCTGCTTGAATGTTAATGATGCTGGCGTCGTTTCAGGTTCACTCGGATCTTCTGAGAACGTATCAAAAATAATGAAATAGCCAGAAGCAGTTCTGTCAATTGTTGGAATTGCATCAGGATTTGTAGAAATCGCTGGAACCAGTTGATCACTTGCCACATTGGTGTAGACAGGTGTATTTGGACGAAGTTACTTGAGTTTCAAGAGGGATGAGTTCCATTGCATTATTGCTTAGTCCTTCATCTGTTACTGCTGAATTCTCGATTGTTATCAGTCTTTCAGTCTGAACCTCTTGGATAGTAGCGAGAGGAGTGCGTCTGCTACTAGGTCGGAGTCCACGAGGCCTACTATTTAGTATTGGCCACATACTGTGGTTTGATGAGGTCGATGGACACAAATCTTTTCTCCTTTTTTCCAGCAAGGGGCGGCAGAAGTACTGTTCTTGTTCCTTGAACTGCTAGGACAGGTCCAAATTCCTTCTTGTCCACAATCTTTTCTCTGACTAGATCCCCAACTTTTGGAATCCAGACAGGCCTTGCTGGGACCGCCGGTTTTTCCCCAGTGGTGGTTGGCTGCAGGAATACGTTGCTTTGTTTCGATCTTAGTTCATTGAGTTCCTGTAAAACAGCCAAACGATCTTTGATATCAAACGGTTTATTTTCCACCACTGTGCCTACGTGATCAAAGTCTGGTACCCACATTCTTGTCCCAAATAGGACCTCATATGGAGTGACCCCCCCTAGAGAACTTCTTGGCAGGTTATTTAATGAGAGTTGGACCCCATAAAGATGTTTGACCCACCCATCACCCGAACATAATACCCTAGCTGTTATAGACTGCTTTATGTCCCGGTTTTTCCTTTCCACAACCGAATTTCCCTCAGTATGGAATGGAGAGGAGTACCGCAATGCAACGCCCAGACTGGCCATGGCTTCTTTGTAAGCCCGAGAGCTAAACGTAGGGCCCTGGTCAGAATGTAGCGTGCCTATTGTGTATGTGCCGATAAAGACTCGCAAATCTTTTATAACAGTTCGAGCGTCAGCCGAGCGCTGAGGCCATATCCATAGGAACCTTGATTTAGTATTTGTGGGATTGCACTTGTCCATGAGGACGCCTGTGCATAGATAGTCTAATGCTGTCTAACAATGGTGTCTGTAATGGGCAGCTACATTCGTAGCATGGTGTCTGGTGGCTTTCTTGCTGTAATTTACAGTCTAAGCAGTTATTGATGAATATGTGTATTTCTGTATTCATTCCAGGCCACCAGTACATCTCTTTTAACGTCAAAATTGTTTTAGAGATCCCTAGATGTGACAGACCCTCCCCAAAATGTGCTTCATAAATCAAAGCTGCTCTACGTTCCATGTTTGGAATTACCCTATCCCCCACTCCAGGGATTCGAGCAAAAGGAACGTTGTTCGCATCAATTACATAAGAGTACTTGAGTGGAAACTTTTTTGGTAACGCTGCACCACTGCCTTTGCTTGTAGCATTGACAGCCAACATTATCTCACTGTCTATTTTCGTTTTTGAATGAGTGATTGCAGCTACGGAAGCCGTCTGAACAGCCCCCTTTGCGGCTTCGTCAGTCAATGAATTCCCTGCAACGTGAACGCCATCACGTTGATGACTCAGTGTATGGATCACGTGAGCCTTTGGTAGTTCGTTTTTCAACTGAACTACTTGTTCCCAAAGCGTTTTGTGCTTTATTGTGCTACCTTTCGCATCTTTGAACCCGTTTTCAAGCCAGTTTTGTATATATTCATTATACGACTGAACCCAGTAAAAGGAATCGCACACTATTAGTGTGGGGAATTCTCGATCTGTACTTTCAAGTGCCAGTTTGAATGCTTGTAGTTCAGCTCGCTGAGCTGTACAATCTCCTAGAGATTGAGTTTTTGTGACCATAGGTCTGAAGATGCCATCTCGCATGCGACCTTTAACGATTGCACACGCTGCACTGTAAGCTTGCTTACTCCCTGTTGCGGGCTGTGCGGATCCGTCAGTGTAAATTATGAATTCGTACTGATCGAGAGGCAGAATTTCAGTAGGCAGAGGACATTCTTGTTCATATTGCAGGAACGCTTGTGTTTTTAAATCGGGATCAAAAACATATTCAACATCTGTTGCAGCAAGAGAATTAACCCATTGTATCCATCTTGGATGTAAGCATTTGGAATGCTTGCTTTTGTGACCGCTTATAAGGCCGGTACGGGAGTCACGACAATAATGCGTTTCCCTTGGGCTAGAGCTCTTTCTTTTGCTACTGCAGTTTGAACTGGTGTCAGAATTTTTTCAGTTGAAGTGAAGCGCATTTCCGCTTGTGTATACAAATGAGATTTGTATGCGATTGGTATTTTTTCACCCTCGTTAAATGTTAAGTAGGTGAATCCGCATTGACCCGAAATTATTCGGATCACCAGGTTGCGTTGACTTACGCGTGTTTGTAAGTGATTTGTTGCTAACATGTTAGCCTGGAGTGAACGCAAGATTTCTGTGTGTTCATGTGTCCAATTTTTGATTGAAAAATCAGGTTTGATTAATGCGTAGATAGGTTTAACCCTTTCTGCGTAATTTAGAATGTATGTTCTTCCAAAATTTATGAAACCCAGGATGGATTGTAATTTTGTTTGCGTTTTTGGAGGTTGGAGCAGCGCACATTTCTCTAGAAAGTTAGCTGCCAAGCTCTTGCCTTCACTTGAAAGCTCATATCCTAGAAATAGGACATTGAGATGGGCAATTCTGGACTTTTTGAAGTTGAATTTGTAGCCCTCAGATGTGAAGCCCAGTATAATGGTGTTCACCCTGTTCAAGTGTTTATCCAGGTCATCGTCTGTCAGATAGATGTCATCGACATATGACAATGCCTCATTGTCATAAATTTGTAGTAACTCCGTTACCCTCGCTGAGAATAACCCTGGGCTGTTCTTGAATCCTTGTGGGAATCGACAAAATTGACGCTGGGTCCCCATTATGGAGAAAGCTGTTAAGTACCTGCTTTCAGGTGCTATGTTTTGACAAAAGAAACCATTTGAGATATCTAATGTGGTTTTATATTTTTTATGCACAATGTTATTAATTAATGCTGTACTATGTGCATTTTGCACTGCAAATGTTTTAGAACAAGTGTTTAAGTGTCTGTAATCCAAAACTAGACAGTATGGGGCCGATTCCGATCTCGGTCGGAGGCGCACCCAATACCATTCGGTCGGGAAAAAAGCCATGCGAAAGCCTGTTTCCCGACCGAACCGTACTGCGAGTCCGGCCGAGCGAGCACGATGCGGGTCGCAGACCGACTCGTCCGGGCGACCCGACCGCTCCGACCGACTCGTACCCGGATCGTACCGCTCCGACCGACTCGCTCGGACCCGATTCGCACCGCGCAATGGAGACGTTTTCCGGCCGGGTAAGTACGATGCGCACCTCGACCGCTCCGACCGACTCGCGCCGTCCGACTCGAACTCGCTGTCGGAGCCATACTTTGGGGGTCCGTGTCGGACCCCCTGTACGCGTACCCGTGCGAGGCGCACACAGGGGGACCCATGGGTCCCCCTACCTGTGCGTGTACGCCGCGAGCGCTTCGCGGCGTACTCGCTGTAGGGGCGCCCTTGTCCGCCTCGCACCCATTGAGGCAATGGGAGCCCGCGTACGCGTTGTACGACCGGCTCCCATTGAGTTCAATGGGAGTCCGACCGACTCGTGTCCGATAACATACGGACGCATCGGACTCGTTCGGTCGGACTGCACGGGTCCGATTCGGTCGGAAATCTCTCCGGGTCCGGCTCGGTCGGAGAAATTTCCGGCCCGAATCGGAATCGACCCCTATGTGTTGTCTGGTTTTGGAGACAGGAAACAAAGGATTGTTCATTGAGGAGGTGCATGTTTCAATCACCCCTTGGTATTCAAGTTGATCTAAGATCTCCCTGACCTGTTTTTTAGCTTCTTGCTTTAGTGGGTACTGCCTCTGTGCAGTAGGTCATGTTTCAGATGTATTTTATGGTGAGGTGAGTCCTCATCCCATCCTACATGATTTTTATATAATGCTGGGGCCTGGGCTACTGTCCATTTCCTGGCATATGTATATTTTAGATGAATTGGAATATGGTTAGAGAAGGCAGGCATAATAATGTCCTCGCCATGTGGGCACTCCCTGACAAATTGTGGTGGCCAGTCTTTTTCTGCTAGAAGTATGTCATAGCCCCTTGATAGTCTTTCCCAAAAAAGTGCTTTCACCTGTCTAGGTATGTCTCCCTCCATCCGGAGTGTTATTTCATATAACTTTTGTGGAGTACTAACCCTGGTGTCTACAGTCTCAACTGTGATGTACTCATTCAAGTCCACTATCTCCAGAAGTTCCTTCAGGTTCTGGCGAGCTATTGTGACTTCTGCTGCACTGTCCAGCATTGTCTGAGCCCATTCTCCGTTCTTGAGTTGTGTTCTCAGTATCCTCGGCATGTCTGACTTTCAGACCTGCTACCTTCTTGTTTGAGAATTGAGGTTTAGATTTACTTTTCGGAACGTGTTTGTCGTCTTTCGATTTCACGCGTTCTTCTCTATGTTCTGACCGTCCTCTTCTTTCCGATGTCTGTGACGAGATCTGAAAGGTACGAGAGGAACCTGTATCAGTATCTTGATACCTGTCAGGTTTTTTCAAATTATCCCTATTCCTGAGGTTATACCTCCTTTCAGAGGGCTCCTTTTGAGGAGACCTACCTCGGGATTGAGAACGTTTCTCGTTTGAATTTTGTTTAGTAGTTTCCCACTTCTTTTTAGAAGATGTAGGAGTTTGTTTAATAGAGTCCTTCTCAGGACTTTCTGATAGTTTTGGCTTCACTGGTCTTCCACCCAAACTATCTCTGCCTAATTCTGCATAAGATTGTTCTATATTTCTGGGTAGTTCAGTTTGTTGTTCTGTGACATCAAATTCCCTTAATCGTTGGCGGATCGCCACTGCTGCTGCCTCCCCTTTAATATTAGATAATATTGTTGTTGAGACCTGGTCGAAATTTTTCAGTAATTTCTTACCTAAATTCAGAGCAGACTCTGCCCCGTATTCGTTTTGAATTTGTTTCAGGACATCTGGTATTACCGCAATTGACGGAAGGCCATGTGTTTTAGTATATTTGGCAGCAAAGACTGAGCCCCAAGTGGTGCAGTCTTCCAGTTGTGGTGTGATCCCCATTGGTAAACTGATTGTTAGGATTCTGTGTTTCTCATACGGGCTAGTATTTGGAAATACTGCTTCGATTTGAGTAATTTTTTGAGCTATCCAGAATGGAATTTGTTCACGTTTTGTGGGCATTTTACCCATGACTGCGTATAGAGTCTGTGGTGTAATTTTTAGTGCAGTCCCCGGTTGAGGTGTCTGATTTGGAATGGTTAATGGTGGTTGGACTGTGAAAGTCCGCATGACATATTGGACCAATTGTCTGTATATTTTTATTAACTCTGTTATTTGAGTAAGTAACTCCTCATCTGACATTATATCCAGTTCAGGATGAGGTGTGTAGCCGGCTAGAATCGGCCATGTTGCTCCGGGTCTACCTAGTGGACCGAGCCTGGTAATGTTTCTGTGATGTTTTAGGGCACCTTTAAACCAGAGCTGATGCTCCTGGTATGTTAGTGGAATTTCAATATCCTCGAAAGGAATATATTCCTCTGGTGGATCATCTTCTTTGTAGAAGTGAAACACTTTTGTAACTGGATTGGATTCAGGAAATATTACCCATGAATAGAATACCTCTGTCTGAAAGGATTCGTGTGCCTCTATCACGAAAACTGCTCTACCGCCTCTTGGTGGTAGGCCGTGTTTTATAAGTTTTAGAGTGATGGCTCCTCTTAAGTTTGGATGGATGTCTATAACACCCTCCTCGGTTCCATCTAAACCTGTAATGTTTAAAGCTCTTAAAGCCGGCTGACCCGCAACGTCACCATTGTCGGAGTCAGGCATTTTGTTTTTTGAAAAATGTAGAACAAGTTTCAAGGAAACAAAGATAAGGTGCACAATATTTTGGAACACTGTATCCTTCAACGTTGAACAAACCAAACAGCTAATATATAGGGTGCTTCCCTATGTAGCCGTGGCGGATACTTAACCCTGCCCACTCCAGACGTCTTTTGGAGTATATGGGTAGGGGTCTCTGAGAGAAAAGCACGGCTGAGTTACTCAGTATCTAACGTTAAATTACCTCCTTACCAAACCGTTGGGCGCCATGTAGTGTAGCTCCTATTTCCCTAATAGGCTCTGCGCATTGGAATAATATACCCTATAGGTTTGACATAGGACTAAGGTCAATATGTCCCTATCGAGTATATTAAACTTAATCACTTGTGCCAGCTAGCTCAGAGGCCACTAGAAACTCCTTGATAAACAAGAAGGGAGTAGTTTCTGGCAGCCGCAAAACATGACAACTTTGTTTCCCTTTTAGAATCAGAACGTGTCCCAGAGTCGTGGAAACAATAGATAACCATTTCACTCAGCTCAATCGTGCATGCTTAGTTTTCCTCAAAGTTACACAGGAAGAATAGACGGGCGTTTCAATAAAAGATTTATTGAAAAGTCTTGTTTCTCGTGTAAGTAATATGTGCTGTTACGATCATAAGACAGTATGCAAGATAAATAATGTACAGCGTAAGCAGTAGAAATAAATAATACTGCGCTAGCATGATCTTTAGTAGATATTCATTTACATAAATAACATAGACTAAAAATGCGAGTACTCATACGATGCGTTTCTAAGCTAGTTCTACCCCAATGTACCTAACCTAACCTAGGTGCAGGGAGAGGTATGAAGTAGGTGAAGTATTCCTTACTATGGTATACTAAGAGTATGTTAAGCCTAGTATGCCTAGTATGCCAAGAGTCCCTCTAGGTTTCTAGTCAGCTCCATACCTTAAGAATGAGAGAGGTGGGAATCTCTTGCCAGACTCGAACTCTAACACCCCGCGAGGGAAGTCAGATCACTGGAAGCTGGACTCTCTGCGTGCAGGGATGACAGCGTCTTCTCAGTGCGTCAGGCCGGGAAACGGGCTCCTCTGAAGTCGAGGTCTCCTCTGATTTACAAGGGCTAGGGAAGGTATATTTATACCTGAGAGGTACCTCAGAATTTTAGCATTGACGTGAATCGGACAGCGGAAGACTTCATGAATGAACCCTTAAGGTATAACGGTTCATGCATAATAGATGAGTCCTTGAAGAAATCAATAGTCCTGTGCTAGGGAAACTCCCGAAGCCTAAGGGTCTGTTCTTCAAGAACTCGTTGTGACGTTAGGGTGGACGGATGTTGGAGACCATGCCTGTATTTGGAGTGCACGGTTTAATGCCTAAATAAGGACTGGGATTTTATGCCTATATAAGGACAGGGCGAATTGTGCCTATATAAGGACATGATACAGGAAAACCCATGTACGGACACCCTAAGAGGAATACAACAAAGGTAGCGTTGTTTTATGTTGTTACTAATCGAATTTTTGATTAAGAGTGCATAGAAAATATTGCCGTATTATTTTGTAAAGGGAGGGTCAGTAGAAGGAGTAATTCTGACGTCAGAAAAGCCGCGCTGGTATTGGACAAGCAGCGGGCGTGTACTGAGCTGTGATTGGTTGGTTGGTGTGAGCCGCGCTAGTATTGGTTGAGACTGTGCTTACGTAGTGGTGTTCTGATTGGTTGGTTGGTGTATGTCGCGCTGGTATAGGACGAGAGCTGACGAATAGAAAAAGTAGAATTACGGAAAGGTTTCCTTGTTTGTTTTGTTGAAATAAGTTAGTATAAAAAGTCAGGAAAATGAAGTTGTTTGAAAAAATAAAGAAATTCTTCAAAACGGATAAACCAATTGTGACTAGAGAAGGAATTCTTATTCCCCCTCCAGGGACGCCTGCTTCCTATATGATGTTAGAGCAAGGATATCATACATGTACATGGTTGGAGAATTGGGCAGAGTATACAAAGGATGATGGTGTTTTAGCTTTTCAACAGCATGGTTCGTTTAATATGAGGATTTTGCAGAATTTGAGAAATAGAATGAATTCATTAGAGCCGAATCCCAGACCTACACAGTATGAAGCATTAGAGGAATGGGAAATAGAAGCCATGGTGAGAGAGAAATATCGAGGAGGTAAAAGATATAGAAATTTAATGTTGAGGTATCCTTTTGAGAGAAGAGAAGACACAATGAAACGATGGAGGAGAGCTGTGTTAACCGAGGGTTTATATCCAGTTTTAGTTGCTGATGAACAGACAGGAGGTAAATGTAAAGAGAAGAAGAAGAACATAGAAACTACAAGTTTATGAAATGATTCTGATGATGAGTTATTAGAGGATATTATGACCAAAAGACCCCCGCCATATCAAGAAAATTCAGTTGAGGTGACTCCGAATGCACCCTATATGGGAAATGCATTGATTCCACAGATTGCGGACATGGCTAGGATAATGAGAGAAAAAGAGTTTGAGATGCTAAACAAGGCAAATGTAGAGCAGATTCAGAAAATAAATCAGTTGAGTCTAAATGCAGAAGCGTTGACAGTACCGGTTACAATAGGTCCTGTAGTTCCTTTGTTCGGAGAAAACCCAAATACACCTAAAGTACATACATTAGCAGTTCCAATGGGTAATGTCAGGAGCGGAATGGAGACGATAGTCAATGAGAATAGACAGGCTGACACAAATGTTACATTGCTAGATCTTCCAGTTTGTGAAATGATAACAGAAACCCCTAGAAGAGATATACAAATAAATCCAAGGAGAATAGGGACAAATGTCACTCCAATGACAGGGAGTTCAGCAGGTCCTTCATCAGAAGAATTGAATGATTGGATAAAGGAAAGGGAAAAGAAAGTAACACAAACACAGAGTATAAATGTGAGCCAATTGAAGGTAGATTTGGAAGAGATGATTATTGGTACAATCATTCCAGACAGATTAGGGATTTATCGAAATGATGAATTATTGTTCTTGTGTAAAAGCATTACTTGGAGAGCGAGGAATCTTCATGAGAAAATATCTGAAGCTGCTAGTGAGTATGGAATAGACATAGAAAAGTCAAAGGTGTTGCAGAAATCGTCCAGATTGGTATTTACTGAAAAGGATCTGGAGAGTTTGAATGCGTCTGGAAAAAGGTTACAGATAAAAGAGTTGATGAACATTTTGAAGAAATGGGGAGATGTAGATCGATGGAGAAATAGATGGGTAAGAAAGAAGGAAGAAGCAGCTAGCAAAGGAGTGTCTATGTTCCCGTTAAAGGAAACAGAACAGGTTGAAAGGGCGTGTTCGATGAGAGAAGTACCAGGTGGTGGATACGTTCATGTTCCGTGGTCAAGGCAGGATATATTATCATTTACGAATGATTTCCCCAGACTAAGCGAGAAACCCGTAGAATGGTACAAACAGGTAGAAAGGTTTGTGAAGGTCTCGAAGGTTTTGTTAAAGGATTTAGATTGACTGTTTGAAATTGTTGTTCCGGCAGACTTGTGGACAGAATGTAAAATCACTGTTGATTGGCTAAAAGAAGAATTTCCTAGAGATCCTAAAACAGGAGCACCCTCCGAGGAGGTGATGAAAAAGTATAACCAAGTAATCACTTACTTGAAAGGGAAAATTTCCCCTAAGGAAACAGATTGGGTGAAGATAGATCGAACGACCCAAGAACCAAAGGAGTCAGTGCATGCCTATTATAAAAGGTTGTTACAAGTATTTAAACAGTATAGTGGATTTGAAAATATTGGAGACAAGGATATGGGACATTTTGTGTATCGTTTTGTATTTGGATTAAAACCAGAGATTAGTAATATGATTCAGCAACATTTGATTTGTTGGCAGAGCAAAACAATAGATGAAATTTTGAGATATGCAAAGTATTGTAGCGATGACATTGAGTCAAGACACAAGAAACTAAAGGAGAAAATGATGTGGGCACAAGTGAAGGTAGAAGAGCAACAAGAGGTAAATAGCAATTCTCAGACAGGTTATCAAATGAATGGTCAGAATCAAAATGGTCAGGTATCGAATGGAAGTAAAGGTAGAGGTAAGATGAGTAAAGAGGAAGCTAGGAAGAAATTTCCTTGCCATGCGTGCGGAAAGATTAGACATTGGAAGAATGAGTGTAGATCTGCTCAAAAGAATAATGGGGTGAATCAAAATTTAAATCCACAGATGCAGAATGAGGTGGTTGTGAACCAGCAGCAGCAGGTAGTTACCCCACAGTTACCACAAGCTCCTATGCCAAATAATGTGAATGCTCAGGTGCAGAGGTACGGTGTGAACACTGGATTTCACGGAGGTGACCAGATCGGTAAGAATCAAAGTGTGCAAATGATTCCGCAATATTGGTTGCAGTGCAATGAGAATGATTCAGACTCATCTCAATGACGGTGCCTGAGGGGGGAGGAATAGTGCGTACTTGGCGCATCTTTGGCGGTAGATCAGTCAGGTCCATTTGTCGAAGGAAAGGTGGAAGGTAATGATATTACATTTCTAGTGGACACTGGTGCTACCCGTTCTACTGTGAGAGCAGCAGAAATTCCAAACCTACCCCTCTCGAGAGAAACTATCCAAGTTGTAGGAGTTTCAAATAATCACATTAAAACCCCAGTCACAAATCCAATAGAAGTTCACATTGGAAACTTCAGAGACATGCATCGGTTTGTGGTATGTGACTCAAGTCCAGTAAATCTCTTAGGTAGAGATTTGCTATACAAGATGAAATGTACCATCTATTGTATGCCAGATGGTATTGCATTTCAGACTCCTGATGAGGATGTTGAATTCAAAATGATGTTAGCGAAGCAAGGGACAGAAGTGGATGAGTTGTTTTCACTTCTCACTGAAGAGAGTTTGCCTGAAGAATTGAGAAGTACAGTGAGGTCGGATGTATGGGATTTTACAGGAAAGGAAATTGGTCTAATGACAAACGTAGACCCGATTCAGGTTACGGTGAAAGAGGGTGCTGTGTATCCAAACACTCCTCAGTACAAAATGAGTCCAGAAGTAATTGCAGGAGTCACTCCTGTGATTGATCAAATGATTGAACAGGGAATTTTGAGAGAAATAATGAGTAGTCCTTGTCATTCACCCATTATAGGAATTAAAAAGCCAAGCGGAAAATATAGAGTAGTACAGGATTTAAGAAAGATTAATAAGATTGTAGTACCTTACTGTCCCATAGTACCAAATCCAGCAGTCATCCTTTACCAAATGCCATGTGATTCAGAATGGTACACAGTGATTGATCTGTGTCAAGCATTTTTATCGATTCCCTTGCATCCGGAGAGCCAATATATTTTTGCGTTCCGGTTCGGAGACCGTGTCTTGGCATGGTGCCGAGTTCCTCAAGGGTATACCGAGAGTCCCTCAATCTTTAACCAGATTCTGAAAAGATGTCTGGAAACTTTGATCATGCCAGGAAATTCAGTTTTGGTTCAATACATTGATGACCTACTTGTGGCATCAAAGACTCGAGAGGCATGTGTGACAGATACCATTGCCTTACTGAACCATTTGGCAGAAGGAGGACACAAAGTGTCACCAGCAAAATTACAATTTTGTAAATAAGAGGTCCAGTATTTAGGACACAAAATCGAAAAGGGAGTCAGAAAGAATTAGCGTAATCAGACAAATGAGCCCACGAGGGGGTGTGGCTTGGCGCCGATGTAGGGAGCAGCGGACCTCGGAGCTCCTCCGTGGCCTCCCTCCACCGCAAGTAGTCCTGTTATCCTGAAGTAGCCCCTGGTGCCGCATACTGTGGCGGAATGCTTGGTGCTCCCCTAGCTGCAATTTCAAGTCGCTGGAGTGTTTGAGCGCGGAGAAAACAGCGATTTTCCCTTTGAATCGCGCTTCGACTCGGCCGCGGCTAAAATGGCGGCCGCGCTTTGAGGAAGATACTCCCGCTACTGAGGACGCCTGCTACGCCTGGAGTATCTTTTGATCGGAAGATCGGAGCCTGGGGGCCTGAACGAAGACGGGAATTCACCCGTGTGACAGCCTGACAGCGTGGCCAAATTGCGGTGTGCACTGCAGCGCGCCCTGTACAAGACCGAAAGAAGACGCCTGACCTTAAAATGGCGGCGCAGGGGGTCCTGAAAGCGATGCGGAGACGCCAATAACGGCTGAGATGCCCCCCTGCGCGGGACCGTTGTAAAGTGCCCTGGAGACCTACCTATAGAGGACTGAAATCGGTGAGATTACACGGACGCTAGGAAATCGGCGCAAGCTGAGAGCCTTAACTGCAGGGACAGCTGTAAACCGGGAGGTCCGGAGGCCCGCAACCCGACGAGAGGAGGAGCACATGTGGAGCCCAGAGCTTGTGGCTGGGGGAACAGTGGTGCTCCCGGTTGGGGTGAGGAGCTGATCACAACACTGATGCTCTGCACTTAGAGGCACCGGAGGGAAGCCCTGAACGGTGTGGGGCACATTGTGTGTACCACTCTAGAAGCTGGAGAGTGCCACACTGAACTTTCTGGTAATTGCACGGTCCTTCCAAGTGAATGAGAGACGCCGGACCCAGACCCTGCTGACGGGAGGCGCTACAGAGGTAACGTTGCGCTGCTGCCTGTTTGTTGGACCCCTGCATTGCGCTGGGCCTACGCTCCTGATTGGATCAATCCTGCACTCCTAGGAGCCCTGAGGCGCTCACCCAGAGTCCCTACATATTGAAATTGGCCGGCCCGCGTACGGGGGACATTTCTGTCGTCCTCTAGAAGGAGGTACCCCCTGAGCAGGCCCACGAGGGCTAGAGACCTGACGGTATTGCGCCCATTGGTGTGTGCTCAAATAACACTTGGCCTGGGAGTTTGGGGCTTACAAAAACTACTCCAGCAGTTCACTACTGTCGCCAACAGACCGCATGATGGGAAGGGTGTCCAGAAAAAAGGGGTTTGAGGTCCTGCGGATGGACGAACCGGAGAAACACACTGACGACGATGAGAGCGCATCTGGAGGACGAGTTGGGAGACCACCCGGGGACCCCACCCTGGCCGACATCATGCAGGCCATCACCTCCTCGCGAGAGGCACTGGAGGCGAAGATGGACGCCATAGGGACGGATCTCACACTGTTGAAAGACGAGCACTGAAAACTTAAAGAGAGAGTGGTGACCAATGAGACCGCCATGAAGGACATTCCGGACCCGGCGCCACCCTGCAAGATGCCCTGAAAGAAGTGAACAACAGGATCAAAGTGCTGGAGGTGAGGGCTGAGGACAGCGAAGGGCGCTCAAGAAGAAATAATCTTCGCATAGTAGGAGTCCCGGAACGAGAGGAGGGGGCTGATGCGGTCCAGTACTTGGAAAATTGGCTGATAACAGAGGTGGCCCCGGAGGGTCTCTCCCCCTTTTATGCCTTGGAACGTGCCCACAGGGTCCCGGCTAGGCCGCCCAAACCTGGTGCCCCATCCCGTCCACTGGTAGTGCGATTATTACATTATCGGGATCGAGATTTTATCTTACAGCGAGCCCGTGAGAAGCAGAATCTACAGATCGGGAACAGCAGGGTGATGATTTTCCCGGACTACACTAGGGAGGTGCAGCGACAGAGATCTTCCTTCCTGGCTGTTAAGCAAAAGTTGCGCCAGCTTCATCTCCCCTACGCCATGCTGTTCCCAGCTCGCCTTAGGGTAACTGCAGATGCGGAAACACACTTTTTTCTTACCCCGCATGTCGCTTGGGACTGGCTCGAAACCCGACACGGCAACGAAACACGATCTCCGCATTTGAACTCACCCCGACGGCGGGCGGTCTCCTCTTCGCCGCCACAGAGGGCCCCCTCACCTGCTGGCCGGCGCCAAGAACGAGATAGAGCAGTACAAGCGGTGGTGGACATTAGCCATGGAGATGCCAGCCCGACCAGCAACGTCACGGACCCCGAGAGAGACAGATCTGAGAGCTTGAGATCGAGCAGTGTCCATGGGCTCTCTGACACTGAACTACCGGACGTTACCCCACAGACAGCGGATGGAGTGTTTGGTTGATCGGACCGCAGGTTGTATGTGCAGAGGATGGCCGGTTGACCAATGTTGGCTCTTGGCCCTAGAGACCCAGTTTGTGCACTCCGGGAGGGCACGTTTGTACTATGGGGGCCTACTGAGAGTTCTATGCATGGGGTCGGGGGGTCGGGGGGGTTCTGGGTCCACCGATAGCGGAGCACGCACCGCCACTTTTATGATTTATTGTTTGAATGCCTTTGTTTGGATGGGGACCTGTTTTTGTGCGCCTGTCCTGGGGAGGGGGAGTTGGGTTGTTTTTATTGTTGGGGAAAATTGGTTCGGGGTCAGGCATGTCGCTATAGGAGAACTATACCGTCAGGGACTGGAGATTATATTATGGGTAACTCCGTAGGCATCAAATGTATGACCTGGAATGTTAGGGGGATGCACACTATGAGCAGATGGCATAAAATACATGCTTATCTGATACGAAGAGGGGTGCAAATTGCATTACTACAAGACACCCACCTAACGAAGAAAGAAGGAGCAGCGCTACAGCGCCGCTGGAGGGGGCAGGTGTTCCACACTACGTACTCAGCCTTTGCAAGGGGGACTCTAATATGGGTGCGGGCGGGGGTCCCCTTTCAATGTGTTCGACAGATAATAGACCCTGAAGGCAGATTCGTGGTGGTATTGGGGCGCCTTGATGGCCGAGACATTACTATAGGAAGTATATACCCCCCTAACGTTGATCAGCCTGTATTCTTCGCACAGCTCTCTCAGACATTGGCGCAGGTTCTGACAGGATCCGTGCTCTTGGGGGGAGATTTCAATAGCATTACTGATGTTACCCTAGACCGATCCCATCCGCCACTCCCCGATGCTCCTACACACAGGGTAGCAGAAGCCCGACGAGACTGGCAACGGCACTGGGGGTTGACAGACACTTGGAGAGTCCATCATATTGGGGAGAGGGACTACTCTTATTTTTCGGCTCTACATGAGCTGCATGTTCAATTGGACTCTATCCTCTGCTCCCCGGATGTACATGTGGGGATTACATTGAGCGAGTATTTAGCCAGGACGATATCTGACCACAATCCCCTTCTGGTATCCCTGAACTGGGTGCGAATTAGACCCACAATCCCTAGCTGGCGTCTCCGACCAGAGGTTTTAGAAGACCAGGTCTTTAGAACCACAATAGGCACTGCTATAGAGGAGTACTTCCAGAATAATACTAACACGGCCACCAGCCCTCACATTGAATGGGATGCTTTCAAAGTAGTCATACGAGGCCGCTGTATTGGGGAAGCGGTAGGGGTACGCAGGACCCTCCTAAACGAAATACAGAAAGCGGAACAGCAGCTCAGGAATGTGGAAAGGGATAGACAAGAAAAGGAGGACAGACAAGCAGATCTTCTGGGAGCCAGGGAAGAACTGGCGGTCCAAGTAGAACGGTTGAGATGCTTTGATCACAGGGCATACGCGGCTCAGGCCCATGCTGAGAGAGACAAATCTGGGGCGCTGCTGGCTTGGCTGGCCAATCCAGCGCGCAGAGGGGCACCGATCTTAGAACTACGAGGGAGGGATGGAGTAACCCATCACGGACAGCAAGCTATTAATGCACAGTTCCTGGAATACTATACTACCCTGTATCAGAGCCAACTGGATCCACTGATGTTGGAGGGGGAGGGATTCTTGGATATAGAACTTCCCCAAATTGAGGGAGATGAGGCGGAATCCTTAGGTCGGGATATAGAACTGGGTGAGATCAGGGGGGCCATAAAACACATGGCCAGAAATAAAACCCCTGGCACAGATGGGCTTCCGATTGAGTTTTATTCCACATACGCAGATATCTTGGCTCCCCGCTTGCTAGCCCTCTATAATAGATCAAAGCAGGATGGCTGCTTGCCTGTATCAACCAGGGAAGCGATAATCATACCACTCCTAAAACCAGATAAACCAGCGTGGGATCACACCGCCTACCGCCCCCTCGCTATGCTCAACCTAGATTACAAGATATTAAGCCGCATTCTAGCTAGCCGTCTGATGATACACATGACAACGCTTGGGCATATGGACCAAGCAGGTTTTATTCCATCCCGGAACACGGCCATGAATATACGCCGACTGCTCCGACTGCTGGATGGTCCCTCTCGCGACAGGGATGAGGCGTGCATCCTGTCGATTGACATCGAGAAGGCCTTCGACAGTCTCGAATGGTCATATCTTTTTAGGGTTCTGCGAGCTTTCGGGCTGGGCGAGGGATTCGTGGCCTGGACGGCAATATTGTATAAGAACTCCACTGCCAGGGTGCGCACGGGGGCGTGATATCAGAGGCCTGCACTGTGGGCAGAGGTACGAGACAGGGATGTCTGCTGTCTCCCCTCCTGTTCGCACTGGCAGTGGAACCCCTGGCTGTCCATGCGTGATCGGGGCGGTATTACCGGGGCCTGGACGGGATGAGTCAGTCCCACTTTATTGCCTTATATGCGGACGATCTCCTAATGTTCCTCGCCAACTCTGCAGATGAGCTGCGGGGCGCTAGAGAACTGCTGGCCAAATTGGGACGAGTGGCGGGCCTCAAAGTCAACTGGAATAAGACTTGCCTTTTTCCTGCTCAGGGTGGTAGGGGTGACCCACCAGACGCGTTGGATGTGGCATGGGAAAGTAACTGCCTGACTTACCTGGGAGTACGTATTTACCACGCAACCTCCGACTTACTGGAAGGTAATGTCGGACGAGCACTACGGACCACCAGGAGCAATTTTGAATTTTGGGGGACCCTCCCGCTATCAGTGGCGGGAAGGGTGGCGCTGCTAAAGATAGTCACTCTACCATGACTACTTTACTATTTTGGCTCACTACCACTATGGATACCGCGAAAATTCTTTACCCAACTTAATACCATGATTACAGGATTTTTATGGGGCTCTGGGAGGCGCAGAGTAGCGCTCGCCACCATGACGAGACCTAGGCGGGAGGGGGGATTCGCAGTCCCTGACTTCGAGGCCTATTACCATGCAGCTCAACTACAAGGGTTCACAAAATGGGTGGCGGGGAGACTTCGTACTGGGGAGGCCCACAGGGGCATGGATCCGGACCTGAGACAGCTTTCTCGAGTGCTTTTCTGGCTCCCCTTAAGCGAAAGAGA
Source organism: Calotriton arnoldi (assembly GCA_963921515.1). NCBI lineage: Eukaryota > Metazoa > Chordata > Amphibia > Caudata > Salamandridae > Calotriton > Calotriton arnoldi. The sequence continues at coordinate 226,443 of CAWUFW010004803.1, forward strand.
GGCTCTGAGAGATCTGTGGGTGATGCGGCAATGTTGGAACCAGGCCAGTAAAAGAGCCAAATTGGGACCCCCATTTGCACCTGAGATTCCGCTGCTGGTTTGCGAGACATTGCCACATTGGGGAGACTGGCAGAGACTACGGGACTGGGAAGAGGCGGGGATCTCCACTATCGGGGACCTCTATGAGGACAACACCCTACTACCCTTTAATGATCTATTAGAAAGGAACGCACTGCCCAGGCGTGACTTCCTCTTACATGCCGCATTGACGGCAGCCATCCGTAAGCATTGGAAGAAGGGGATGGCGGAACCGCCGACCTCTCTCCCATGCCAGTATGTGGTATCAGCGGCCGGGACGGTCAAGGCGGTCACCTGCCTATATAGGCGGCTTACGCAGGAGATCAGGCGCCCCTTAGAGAGCCTGCGTGTCAAATGGGAAACAGACCTTGGGATGCCCATAGAGGAGAAGCCATGGGAGGTACTGGTAGAAAGAGCGTGGAAGTGCTCCAGAAACGCGCAATTCCAGCTAATCCAATTATATGTCCTCCACAGAGCGTATCGCACCCCGCACAAAATTAATGAATTTTTTGGGACCCGAACAGTCTGCCCGCGGTGTAAGCTAGAAAACGCCAAATTTTTGCACATGTTCTGGGAGTGTCCATTATTAGAAGAGTTCTGGAGAGCAGTATCGGCTAAACTGGGTGAAATAATGGATAGAGACAGCACTCTGACCCCGGGATATTGCTTATTACACTGGTTCCCTCATACTGTCTGCAATAAAGTTACCAGCAAATTTATTGATCTGGGGTTAGTCCTGGCTAAGCGAGAAATTACCAGTCATTGGAAGGCGACTAGTGCACCTAACACCTCAAGATGGCTGCGAGAATTCACAAAATGGGCTGACTGTGAAGGGATTTTTAGATTACAAATGGCCCAGAAAACCAGTAATGAAAAAATGCTAGACACGGCGAGAGCATGGGTGGCGTTAGTGGACTTACTCAAACACCCGACTGATGATACCGAACCACCCCCTGAGTGAGGAGAATTGTGTATAGGGATTGAAACATTGCCCTACCTGAGCAGGTAACTTGGGGGTTGGCAAGCATGTACCGTATAGTGGCTCCCCCCTATGTGGATACCTTCTTACTTGAAGTAGGGACCAGATGTCCTACATGATTAAATACTATTCTCCACTGAGGGCTAGATGATGGAGCGACATGCCTGGAGGGGGGGGAGGGGGATGGGTAGCATCAGGGGGGGTGAGGGGGAGGGTGGGAACTTTGTTATTTGATTGGTTGTTGTAGTAGATATGAGTGAGGACTGGTACGGACACTTGAGAAGTTGATTCCCCGGAATAGGGATATAGAGCACGGTTCTCCTGAGAATTCTGATAAAATGGATGAATACAGTTGCCCTTTGAGAAGAAGGACACATCTGGCGAGCAGCCATGATTGGCAATGTATATTCATTAATATGACTGTCGATGACTAATATCAGCAGCGTGATGGAACTCTTTTATCCCTTTGTATTGATCCTACTCGATTCGATGTAACTGAATAAAATTTGTTTGCAAAACAAAATCAGGCAAATGAGCCCACCTACCACTCAGAAAGAAGTACAAATGTTTTTGGGAATGGTTGGATATTGTAGGCAGTGGATCTGTGGTTTTTCATTGATTGCAAAACCTCTACAGAGGTTAACACAAAAAGATGTGAAAGATCCAATTGTGTTGGATGATGAAAGTATGGAAGCCTTTACGACATTGAGAAACAGTCTTTGTCGAGCACCTGCATTGGGAATGCCAGATTATACCAAGGAGTTTGCATTGTATTGTTGCGAAAGAGATGGATGTGCACTTTCAGTCCTAACTCAAAAACATGGAATGGCACGACGTCCACTAGCATATTTTTCTGCTACTCTGGATTCAGTGGCTGCAGCGTTGCCAGGCTGTTTAAAAGCAGCAGCCACCACTTGTGTGAGTTTGGAACAAAGCGAAGTGATTGTGATGGGATATCCAGTCAAAGTGTATGTGCCACATTCTATTGAGATCCTTTTAACTCGAACCCGGACTCAATATTTAACTTCTAGTCAGCTGACTAAGTACGAGAGGGTGATTCTGGGTGCTGAAAATGTGACTGTGGTAAGGTGCACAACTGTAAACCCGGCAACTCTATTGCCAAGTTCTCGGTGTGAGGAAGTGAGAGAAAAAGCAGATCATGATTGTTTGGATGTGACAGAACTGTGCACCAAACCCAGGTTTGACATAGAGGATGTTCCTCTAGAAGAACCAGACTGTGAAATATTCGTGGATGGGTCATGTCTGAGAAATGAAAAAGGCGAATTATGTACTGCCTATGCTGTTTGCACCATAGCGGGAGTTCTAGAAGCATCCTGTCTAAAAGGGGTAAATTCTGCTCAAATTGCTGAATTGATTGCTCTAATTAGAGCTTGCAAAGTTTCCAAAAGTCTGAGGGTGACCATTTTCGCGGATAGCCAATATGGGTTTGGGGTTGTCCATGATTTTGGACAGCTATGGATGCAAAGGGGATTTCTGACTTCTTCAGGTTCTCCTATTCGTAACAGCAAAACTGTAAAAGAATTATTGGATGCTTTGCAATTGCCCAAAAGAATTGCAGTGGTCAAATGTGCCGCACATAAAGCAGGAGATAATTAAGTGACGAAGGGCAACAGATACGCTGACCAAATAGCGCGTTTCTGTGCACGAAATTTATTGGCTTTAAACAGATCAATTGAAAGGGAAAATACCGAATGCAATCTTTTGTTCACAAACATATATGAAACTTGGGATGAAGTGAGGCAGATGCAGGAAGAGGCAAGTGATGAGGAAAAAGAAATCTGGAAAAATACTGGTTGTAGAAAGTGAGCAGAAGATGAAGTGTGGGTCTATTTTGATGAAAGACCAGTCCTTCCAGATTCTTTACTTTCCCATATGGCCAGGGTATATCATGGAATTGCACATATTGGAAGAGATGCAATGATCAGACTCTTCAAGCAGTCATGGTATAACCCAAGGTTCAGGGTCATTGCAGAGAGTCTTTGCCAGAGGTGCATAGTTTGTCAGAAACAAAATCCAGGCAGAAAGACAGTTGTTAGTTGGGGACGAATTGGAAGAGCAGGAGGACCATTTACACGTCTCCAACTTGATTTTATCGAGCTCCCCCCTTGTAATGGACTGAGATATGTGCTAGTTATTATCTGTTTGTTCTCTCGTTGGGTGGAAGCCTATCCGACAAGAAGGAATGACAGCCTAACTGTCGCCAAACTACTTCTGAGAGAACTGATTCCTAGGTTTGGATTTTCAGTCACCTTAGAGACATATAGAGGAACTCATTTTAATAATGAGATAATTCGAATGATTTGTGCAGCATTACAAATTGAACAGAAGCTGTATTGTGCCTATCGACCTGAAGCATCTGGAGTGGTTGAGCAGTTAAATGGCACAATAAAATCTAGGTTAGGAAAGGTGTGTGCATCTACAACACTGAAATGTCCTGACGCTTTACCCCTTGTACTGATGAGTCTTAGAAGCATTCCTGACAAAAAGACGGGTTTGAGTCCACATGAGATCCTAATGGTAAGAGCAATGAGACAAGCATACATACCAGCGAACAAACTGATCAATATATTTGATGATCTAGTGCTTGACTATTGCAGAGGATTGGCTGATCTGGTGCGTTCTGTGTCTCGCCAGGTTGGAGAAGACGCCACAACAACACAGCCGAATCAAGCTCATGATCTGAGTCCTGGTGAATGGGATCTTATCAAGAAAACGGTAAGGAAATCGTGTTTAGAACCCAGGTGGAGCGGTCCTTACCAAGTTATTCTGGTGACGACAACAACGGTGAAGTGTGGTGGTCTGCCAAATTGGATTCATGCTAGCCACACCAGACAAGTCCCAAGTCCACTTGAAAGACAAGAGCAGCAACTGGTAAACAAAAGTCAAAGACCAGAGGTTGAAGTGTGTGAAGCTGAAGAATCTAGAATAACAGATTCTGAAGAACAAACTGATGATGAACAGCCAAGCACAAGTCAAGTAAAGTGGGCACCAGTTACTGGGTGTCGGGAAACTGCTGTAGAACCAGAGGAGGGTGAAACTGCTATTGAACCAGGAGAAAGTGAGTTCGCTATTGAACAAGGAGTCAATGAAGTTATTGTTGAAACAGAAGAAACAGAAGTTGCTGAAGAGCAGAAAGAAAGACAGATAGAAAAAAGGCCAAATAAAAGAACCTGTGAACAAGATACAGTTGGTGAAAAAGTAGTCCAACCTAAGAAAGCAAGAAAAGGTGATAATTGGCCAGGTGGAGTGAAAAGACTGAAATACACTCTTGTAAGGAGAAAGTCAAGGAAAAGACCAGAGCAAAGTAATGAGGTCTCAAGTCAAACAGACCAAGAAGAGTCAGGAGAAGAATTAGTGCGAAAAACAAGAAGAGCAAGAGTTCCAAGTAGAAAATATACAGCGCCAGAATGGACCTACGTGATCTTGGAAGAAATTGAAAGCTCAGATCCGAGTGAAGAAAGAGACAAATCAGACACTGAACATGTGGATGAAAGCAAATTGAGACCACCTTAAAAGAACTGTGATAAAAATTAAGGTGCAGCATTTGTCAGTTGGAAAAAGAAGTAAACATTCTGAAGATCTAAAGAAAAGAAAAGAAAATATAAACGAAAGGGGTAAAGAAGAAAGTCTGAAGTCTAGGATTACACTATATTTTTCCTAGACTTTTTTGAATTTTTAGTAAAGTTTATTGTTTATAGATTTAGAATTTTATATTTTTGATAGAATACAAAATGGCTAAAGAAAAGGTGACTGAACATCCAAAATCTAGTCTAAAACGTAGATGTGTTAAAGCTTGCTTATGTAGTGTCTTGTTATTAACATTTATGTGGGTATTACTAACTGTCCTTGTACCTATCCTAATGATAACTAATAATGAAAATAATACTAATGATGTGACAAGTGAAAGAGTGAATGATGTTACTAAAAGAATACCAAATTCTAACATAGAACAAATGGATGGAAGCATTTTCCATCATGATAAATCAATTAGAGATTTCTCGTTAAATGTGTTTACTAAATTGCTTTATGAATATATAGACACGATGAACGTAAGTGATTGTTATGTGTGCATGCAACTACCTTCGTCTGTCTCAGAGGGGTGACGTATCATCACCTTCCTTTAACATATGGTGTGTCTTGTAGTGTCCTAACCAGTTTGTTTTATGTAACGGGAAGCTCGAATATCACTACTCTGATATAGATTTAGTGTTTTCAGAAATACCTATTATTAAAGAACTTAATAAGGTTTTGAGTAGTAAAAATGCACACTATATGGGAGAGTTCTTCCATATTACTAAAGCTTTAGATGTAGAATATGCTTACAAAAATAATTTAAGATGTAGTTTGCAGGTTGAAGAAAAGGTATTTATAGAATTAGTAGAAAGTAGAAGAGAAAGTTTCCAGAGAAAGGCTGTTGAACAGAAGTCACAAGTTCCACCATGGGCTTTCAGGGAAGGAAATTATGAGAAAGGCGAAACATACGCTGCAATGTCTCTGGACTGGCATCAGAAGGGAAAAATATGTTTGCTTAGAATGAAGACTAATTATAATAATTATTTTATCGGTACTAGTGAATGTGAGCATACTTTCCAAATTATTGGAGGTTGGGGATTGAAGGGTGGAACTGATCCTGTGTTTCCGGGAATTTATTATGTGTGTGTTAAGAAAGCCTATTATAGGTTGCCTGCGCATTGGCATGGTAGTTGTTATTTTGCAATTGTTTTTCCCAAAGTCTACCATGTAGACCGAAATAATAACCAACTAAGGGGCATATTCTCAAGGAGCCATCGCCGATTTATCGGCACTTTAGCGCCGCAAAAGTGGTGATAGACTTATCGCCCTATTCACAAGCTGGTGCAAACTGCCAACATCGCCAGTTTTCCTGCGATAGCTGCCGCAAAACACATCGCCACGGATGAGAGCGACAACTAACGCTAATGATATGCAGAGTAGGTGTTCCCGTGCAAAAACACATGAAAACACCACTTCGCGATATTCTCAACGACCAGCCAGATCAGCGATGCGATCCGAAAACAGGCGATAAGGCGCGTTAGCAGCAGGGATTCAACACCTGCCTTTTGCTGGTGTTAAGCAGGACGACAACCTGCAGTATGAAAGGGAGCCAAGCCTAGAGCCACATCTGAAGACCAACAGATGCCATGGAGACAATGATCATGCAGCCTGGAGACCCAAGAGGGCCACAACACCCACCGCAACCACCCCCCGGACCCTTCCCCCCAGGTCATGAAGTCCAGTAGTCAACGGTAGTGGAAAAACAGAACTTTATTACAAATACATAAACAAGACAAAAAGCTCAGCCAACGCGTTCCATTCCCAATGGGGAACTTCACCAGGGCAACGTGTGGATCCAATAAACTGAAAATGCTGCGGGAACTCCCCAATACCATTCCATATCCTGAAATCAGTAGTCAGAAACTTGTTGGAGAAATGGTGACAATGGTCAAGCGTCCTCATAGTCACAAACATAATCTGGTACAGTGTATTGCACTTGGACAAACCGGAATGCATACAGGTATGATGAATCCAGTCCAAATATACTGTAACAGAAGTCCGTGTGCTCGTAACCTCCGCAGGAAAGAAAAGGAAGGTTACGACCACACAAACATCTGTTACGGTCTCATTATGCAGGATTCATCATACCTGTAAACATCACGGTTTGTATCATCTTGATACCCCTGCACCTTCACTTCCCCCACGCTGTGCATGAACAGCTGGAGACCATGCAAGGGAATTACGCCATAGCTGCCTTACCGCACGTGTCGGGGGCAATTGACTGTACACATGTACCACTTGTGCCCCCTGCCGACCCTGCACACAATTACCACTACAGAAAGCACACGCATTCCATCAATGTGCAGGCAATAGTGGACCAACGGGGGACAGTTCACCAATGTCGTCGCCAACTTCGCAGGCAGTGTGCATGATACATACATCTTCTGATAGTTCATCATCAACCAGCGTTTCCAGGATGGCACCTATGGCAATGCACTGCTCATTGGTAAGTACTAACTGAACACACCACACACCTCAACTCCACAATCACACAACTCACAACTGTGGGAGAGCACACGTAACAAAATCACATACAACATGCCAACCAACATGCCCAACTACCTGACACGACAACACAAGTAACCGTGGTAACAGGGGCCAGACATGTAGACAAACCATCCACAAAGGCAGAGCCCCTCTGCCACACAATTGCAGAATGTGGGGAGAGGTGGGAACCAAGAATGTGCGAAGGAGGCAAGTGACCCAGCAATAAGAAAGGACACAATGCCAAGTGTGGCGGAGATGTGCTGGACAGACTGCAGTATGCAGAGCACAGACATGTCCATGTGGACATCTACTGCTGGTGTTTGCAGTGTAGTGGACAGTGGATGCAAACAGGTTACCCCAGGCAGTGTGGAAGACCTTGGACATGTAGCCATGTGGTCCCCCCCTGTAAGCCTGAGCGGAGCGGCCTTGGCCGGCGTATGTCGCGAATGAATAGTCCGGGGCCCTGGGCGTGGTCCAGTTCCGGGATGGCCACCACAGTAACTACTGCTTGTGTCTCTGTGTCCACCACATCGTAACCATAGGCCTACACACACGTGCCCGACCACATTCAACGGCCATATTCACACTGGAGACGAGGTGACTACATCCCAAGCCAACCCGCGCACATCTCGTCAGCGCATGCAGGGTCGTGTCTGCCAGGGCGGCGCCCCCCACCCACCCGCAAGGCCGCCGCTGTGACCAGTGGTGCCTGCACGATCCTGTGCACCTGCTGCACCCCAGCCCTGGTCCCCAGACTGGTCCGCCGCCCAGCGATGACTGCCCGCCCCTGCGCATTCAGGCCTCAATGCTCACCTGCCGCCACCGGCGTGTCTCCAAGAGGGCCCTCCACGTGCCGGTGCAACCTCCTCAGCTGATCGCTGGATTCCGCGCCACAGGCCCCCAGCGCACCCTGCGGCACCGCACCGCGGAGTCATGTGTGTGCTGACTGCTGCCTGCGCGTACACTGCGGTCCAGCAGGGCTCACAATTCAAATAGAGTCTTGATTTGCTGGACGCCGTATCGAGTCCAACGCATCATCGCAGGCTGCACACCCGCTCAGCTCTTCAGGTGGGCCCAACTCTGTGCACCGCAAGTCCTCGCCACGTGGCGGTAGGCCCGTGCCGGATGCAGGCCATCGGATGCCACTAAGTCAGTGCAACGCAAGTTATCGCCACGTGGCGGTAGGCCCGTGCTGGACGCAGGCCATCGGGTGCCACTAACTCTGTGCAACGCAAGTCACAGACCCTTTATGATTGAGTTCCGTGGATGCGGACGCCATCTTGTCACCTCCGGCAGTGGGGGATGTGCTGTGGTGGGCCCCTTTTATTGGCAGGGTCACATGTCCCGTGACGCCTGTGCTGGATGGGTGTGGTGTGGGTGTAAACCAGCCCTCAGGGAGTGGCTCTGGCATGCTGACAACTAGACCAGTGACCAGCAGATCCTGTGCACCTGCTGCACCCCAGCCCTGGTCCCCAGACTGGTCCGCCGCCCAGCGATGACTGCCCACCCCTGCGCATTCAGGCCTCAATGCTCACCTGCCGCCACCGGCGTGTCTCCAAGAGGGCCCTCCACGTGCCGGTGTAACCTCCTCAGCTGATCGCTGGATTCCGCGCCACCGGCCCCCAGCGCACCCTGCGGCACCGCACCGCGGAGTCATGTGTGTGCTGACTGCTGCCTGCGCGTACACTGCAGTCCAGCAGGGCTCACAATTCAAATAGAGTCTTGATTTGCTGGACGCCGTATCGAGTCCAACGCATCATCGCAGGCTGCACACCCGCTCAGCTCTTCAGGTGGGCCCAACTCTGTGCACCGCAAGTCATCGCCACGTGGCGGTAGGCCCGTGCCGGATGCAGGCCATCGGATGCCACTAAGTCAGTGCAACGCAAGTTATCGCCACGTGGCGGTAGGCCCGTGCTGGACGCAGGCCATCGGGTGCCACTAACTCTGTGCAACGCAAGTCACAGACCCTTTATGATTGAGTTCCGTGGATGCGGACGCCATCATGTCACCTCCGGCAGTGGGGGATGTGCTGTGGTGGGCCCCTTTTATTGGCAGGGTCACATGTCCCGTGACGCCTGTGCTGGATGGGTGTGGTGTGGGTGTAAACCAGCCCTCAGGGAGTGGCTCTGGCATGCTGACAACTAGACCAGTGACCAGCAGATCACTACACGGAAGACCTGGGACATGTAGTTGTGTCGTCACCCCCTGTGAGCGTAAGCGGAGTGGGCTGGGCTGGCGTATGCCAGTCCAGCGTAAGGGTGTGAACAATGAGCCCGGGGCTCTGGGCGTGGTTCAGTTCTGGCCTGGACAAGGAAGTAACCAATGCTTTTCGTGACCGTCCTCGTTCTACAGGAAGAGTTTCTTGGATTTTGTTCGTAGCCATACTCAGGTTGATCAGGTATTTGTCCTGTGATTTAAAGCCCACCAGATTGAGGCGTGGCCACTGATAAGGTCTGATAAGGTGTTATCAGACCTTAGATTTTCTACAAAGGTGATAGAGAAGTACTCTTCGTTGTGATATCTATTTTTTTAAAGAAGTGCGTGTAATCCTGACCAACAAATCTACTTATTGTGGACACCCCGACGTTGATTCCAGCTTGGAGTGTCCGGTTTTTTATTCTTATGCCCTGAAGAAGTCCTTTGTTGGACGAAACGCGTTGGCTGTCTTTTAAACAAGTTCAATACAATTAAAAGAAGAGCCTAAAAAGAATTACATTATGGATATGGACTGTTATATTTTTTCTTACTACCATTAAGTGGTGCACCTTTGGGTTTTTTGTTAAAATGCGTGTGTCTCCGTTGTAGTGTCTGCACCACCCGGACCGCAATCAGCAATGTTGCACCCTGTGACTCAAGCCCCACAACATGTGCAAAATGGACGTGAGGGGGAATAAGTGACCCTACATTCATCCATACTGTGATACTTGAAGGATCATAGACATGACACATCTGTGGGAATTTGAATGTTTTATTCACATTCAGTGGAGTGTTGCAGCTGGAGCAGTAAAGGGCCATGCACACCCCATTTGACATTGTTGCCCCGTGGAGGGCCAGCCAGAGTCCATTAGGGAAGGACAAATTCATCGGAAGAGGAAGAGTTCAGTCCGCAGTCTGATTGCTGTGTCATTGGTAACCAAACAGGATATGGCAGTCCATGTCGAGGTCCAAGGTGAGTGCCGCAGAGTGTATCGGGGGACAGTGGAAGGTGATGATGCAAAGGGCCGAACCAAGCTGAAACAGGCCATATGGCGGAGATGAATGCTACCGCTTACTCATTACCACAACGGCAGTCTCATCCACATCATCGTCCTCTGATGTGTGATGAGCCTCACCTGTGGGTGGTGGTGTTTCGGCTGCAGCACTGTGTGGCACTGACACATCAGGTGCCGGAGGTGGAATGTCTGCCACACTGTGGGGCACTGACACATCAGGGTGCAGAGATGTGGATCGTCTAGGAGCAGCAGCATTTATCTGCGCCAGGCCTTGTGGCAGCAATGCCATGATGAGGATCTGCAGGGCATGGAAGCTCCCAGCTACATCTCGCTGATGTGCAGCTGTGGCAGCCATCCTTTCCGCCTCCATCCGCACCATGTCCTCCATGAGCCTCTGCATGTGTCCCAACTCCTGGCTGAGATCGCTGGAGCCACTCTGACTAGACAGGTGTTCTTGTCTCCGAGTCATGACTCCAGCGATGTCAGTCATGGCTCGTTGGAGACCATGTAGCGGACTGTGGGTGTCCGTTAGGGACTGTAAGTGGTCCCTGATGGGACGTAGACACCCATGGATGGCATCTAGTTTGGCTGCCATGAGTTCGAACCCCACCCGCACCTGCTCAGCCGTCTCCTTCTGGCCCTCCAACACACGGCGTTGAAATGCCATGTGTTGGTCGTGGGGATCCTGGGAGACAGCCGGGGTGGTGGGTGCTTTCTGCTGTGTGGTCTGTGCAGGGGGTGGGGTCTCCTTGATGCAGCTGGGCTGCCCTGCTCCTGGGGGTGGGGTGCTGAAGCTGTCCATGAGCTCTTGGAGGGCTTCGGTGTCGAAGGTGGGGAGGTCCTCCTCGTCATCAGTGAGGAGGTGTTCGGTCTGCTCTGCAGGAGGTGATGATTCTCCCTCTGCAATGTAAAGGGGAGATGCAGTTTAACAGTGTGTTCCATGTATGTTCACGCATTGGCCAAGTTTCCAAACAGACTGCATGACAATGTACATTGTGACTGTTTAGGAGGAGCTGCCTATTTGAAGCGGGACAGTGGACATTTGTGCACCATCAGGGATGTGGGGTTGTACTTGTCCATTATCATGTCACAGTTTTCTGCTCTGCCAAATGTGATTGGCCAGTTTCTACACACAAGCGGCAGCAGTTGTGTCCTCTGTTCTGTTGTGAATGTGTTGCAGTTTGTACCACATTGTTGTCAATGTTGATGTGCTCTGATTCTTGTGTGTGTGCTGCATTGTGGGAGAGTCACCCCTGCAGCTCAGACTTTGCTTGGCCTTCTCCCTTTCAGGCGATGAGCCTTTGACTACTGTGCTTATGCAGTGCTGAGATGTTGCATACTTGGGTAAATTGGGCTCTTGGTGGGAGTTGGGACTCTTGGGCATGGTTTGTCCGCAGATGTCTTGTTGCCGTCAGGGGTTGTTTGTGCACGTGGATGTGTCAGTGTGTGACCTGCTCCTTTCAGGATGTGGACCACACTCAGCCACCTCGGTGTCGTGGCGTGCAACATGTCATGATGAGTGGCTTGCAGACATGCTCATCGTCATGCAGTGTTACTTGCATTGTCAGTGGCGCTCACGGATCCGCAGCTTTGCTGGGTTCAGCACATGTGCATGGGTTTGTTGTGAGATTGGTGATGTGTGGGGAGGGCCCCCTCTGGGCACATTGTGGATGGGGGACTACTTGCTGTTTCTAGGTGTGCTGCAGTATGGCAAGGAGATCAGGGACATGATCCAGAGTCATTGTGGTTGTGCAGTGTGCTATACTTCGTTGTGCATGTGTGCCATTGTGCCCATCTCCCCCCGTCCCCCCAGTCCCTGGTGGTAACTCACCCTGTTGCTGTTGTGTCAGGTCATGTTGAGCAGTGTCCGATCCCCCAACTCCTGCCACCGTCTCCACACTGATGACTGTGGACACCATTTCCTCCTACTCATCCAGCTCCTCCTGTGGCGCAGGACTCCCACCCCCAGTCTGCATTGCTGCTTTGCGGTTGTTTGCGAGTTTCAGCTTGGTTTTGCGCTTCACATCATTCCAGCGCCTCTTGACCTCGTCCATTGTCCTCCTCAGCACTCCGACTGCATTCACCTTGTCCACGATGGACTGCCATATTCCATTTTTTGTTGCCAAGGAACAGTGGAGGTGACGAACAGCTGTTGATGGTGTTCTATCACCTCTGTAATCAGGATCCTGTTTTCCTGCGGACTGAACCGCGTCTTCCTCTTCTTCTTCTCCTTGCCCTTCCCTGACCCCGAGGTCCCAGGCTGGTCCTCCGTGGGGCTTGTGGGGTTCGGGTTGTCCTCTGTACTTGCTCCGGCTACCTCCATTGTGCTTCGCAGTTGTTATGTTTTTTTTGCAGCTTTTATGGTGATTTTTCCCGCCTGACGTGGGAATTGCAAGCCTGGCGCTGCTTGTCGCCGATTTTTCTATCGCGGTTGGGCCCATCGCAACTTTTTTCACGTTCGGGTTTCCTTTTTTATCGCCGTCGCGGTAGTTGTATTGCAGACATTTGAGGCGTTATCGGGAAACTATCGCATGTTACCGCCGTGTTGAGAATACGACGTTCACACAGAGTTATTTTCCCACGATAGACGGCGATATGAAAAATTGCGTTAGCCTATTTTGGCGATGTTTCTCGCACGTTCTTGAGAATATCCCCCTAAGTGAAATAAAACATGGACTAACACATAACAAAAGAGCAAGTTTCTCAGAAATAGTAGGTGATATTTTTGGTCCACTGATACCCTCAGTTGGAGTCGTCTTGAATTCGCACAAAATTCGAAAATTGTCCACAGTGGTTGATCGTTTATCAACAGATACTGCTGGTGGGTTCTTGATGATTGACACAGAAATGGTTGCAATCAAATCAATGGTTTTGCAAAATCGACTTGCCCTTGATATTTTATTGGCAAAAGAGGGTGGAGTCTGTGGCATGTTGAAAATTCAACACTGCTGTACATATATCCCGGACAAAAGTAAAGGAATTGAGGGTTATATAAGAAACATTACAAAATTACATGAAGATTTGAACCAACTGGAGGTTGACGGTGTTTACTATCTTTGGAAGTAGCTTATTAGGAAAAATAATAATGCCAATTATTTTGATAGCCATAATAGTCTTAGTAATAATAACAACATATAAATGTTGTAAATGTAAGAATGGGAAAAGGGAAATGACAGAATCAGAGAGTAAACAAAGAGCGAGAAGGAGAAAAAGAGAGGAAATTGACCTAGAATTATACTATAAAATGATGAAAGATATAGATGAACGTGCCATAAAAAGAGAGAAGATTACAGATTTTTAGATAAAATTGAAGATGGCACTCGGTATGATAGGTATTTTATGATGGCTCCTGAAAGCCATCAGAGGGGGGATTGATGGAGCAGGGGTTCAAGAAAAGAAACGTGCTCAAATTAATACCCCCATAATACGTACTAACAGTAAGTAGTAATAGAAAATTAACGTGCACCTTACATGAACACGATGGAAAACTGCTTTGCGCATGCATGCAATAACGTGAGATAACGCATGAAAGAACTAAAATTGTATTTACATTATGCTTTGAAAGAAATGAGAAATAATGCATGACTAGGCCGCATGTGCATTTCTTAGTTTGCATGTTGCAGCTTGCTTTGAATTAATAAATAATGTCGTTATGCTAGGAAAACATTAACAGGGAATAGAACAAAGGTGGGTGGTAAACAGTGAAAATTACATTATCACATAATTAATGAATGTTCATTTTCTGTTCGTTATAGTGGGCTGGATGAACTCCATGTTTTCTTAAGTTATCCAAAGTGAAGGCGGGGTTGGAAAATAGAGTAAATGCTGTTCAGACAAAGGCACGCTGAAGCGCTGAGCACAGCAGAGGAGATGAAAGAGGGTGAAGGCCGATGTGATGATCGTCTGCCAAATTACGTGACGGGACGTGGGATAGAAGGACTTTTCCTGAAGACATTGCTCGAAAATGTATAAAATTGTAACCTGTAACAGATCATGTGAATTTACAATGTATGAGGTGGTGGGAACGGGCGTAAAACAAAGAATAAGCCTAAAAGTAAATGAAGTCATCATGGTGTGACATTCCACCCCCAAAGTACACCAATCAACTGTCTAGTTACCCTGAATGTTTCAACTGATGTGGGACGGACATGTAGGTTTTAGGGTATAATTGGGGTGCCTTTAGGGGTGTGGTTTAGAGTCGTAGGTGGAGAGGCTGAGAGAGGGGAGATGCGTCGCAGTCCGTCGGTTTGCAGAGAGGCCTAGCTGTTCCTGTCCTGTCCTGATTCTTTCCCTGAAATCTTTGTCCCCTGACTCTATTTCGGGGGATCCCCACCACCACTTAGGCCTGAGGGGTGGTTTTCACTACAAATCCGTTGGGTTTGTATTATTCTAACTCGTTCTTGCATAATTTACTTGCGAATGTATTTTTGTCTCTGAAACTTTTGTCTCTTTATCTATCCACTCCTTCATGCAACATTGTCATTGCTTATTGATGAGTTTGTTTCATTTGAATTGCTGATGTTTTTCTCTCCTTTTGTGAGTTCATTGTTTGCATTTGTGACCGTATGCATTTGAGTATTTTATTCTATGATTTGAGATAAACTTTATTAACTTCAACGAGAGTTTGTGGTTACTTAGGGGCATATTATCTAGGGTTGGCGATAATTATCGCAGAGCGCGCTTAGCGCGCTTTTCTTTATCGCCGGCTATCGCTGGAATATCTCGCCAAGCTAGCGCTGTATTACCAACGCTCAGCGCTATGGCGATAAATATTCCAGCGATAGCGGGCAAATGGCCAAACATCGCCTAAATAACAGCGATGTCCCTCCCAAAACGGCGATGATCTTGGTGATAAGGTCCTGCGGCCTTAACCCCATAATCCACCTCCCATGTTAGGTATGCCTAACATGGGAATTTAGCAGACGTTAAATTCCTGCGTTATGCCAGAGGTAGCGTGATTATTATCATCGCTACCCCTCCTTGCTAATATCGCGAAGCTGCCTTCGCGATATTCTCCCTTGTTATTTCTGTCAGCCACGCCTACTTTGCATCTCATTATCGATGCGTAGCGAGTGGTGACAGAAACGGGAGTTAAATCAAGGATACACACGCTAGCGTGTCCTTGTTAATAATGCGTTAGAATTATCGCCGCTTTTCGGCCGAAAACGGCCGCTAAAGCGGCAATAATTCTCTTGATAATATGCCCCTTAGTTTACGAATGATTAGTTAGATAAAAGAGTATCATTACCATCAACTATTCAACTAATTGGTTCATCGACCACGTAGAGGAAAAGTTGATATATGAATTAGATAGGTAATTGAAAAATGCCATATATGAACAGATATGAGAAAGAGAATTGAACTTGTATAAAAATTGACCCCAGCGCATCAGGGATTTGGGTCAGTGTGTATGGGCCATTGTTCTGCTATATTATTGAGTATTGATCCCTGATTAGGCATTGGCTGCGCACTGGATCACACCCATTTGACGAATCACCACAAAACTTTCCAGACCTGTAGCATTTTCTGCATTTCAAGGTGATGTACATTTTTGTGGTGAATCATTAAGGGGTTGAAAAGAAAAAAGGGGGTGCCAAAACGCATTTTTCCACCAGTACATTTTCCATAGACTATTGCATTTAACATAGTGTGAAACTGATGAATGGATTCACATGAAATTTGGCAGGATTATACATTGTGGTGCAGAGATGATGCTTTTTGGGTACTGCAGTTAAGTAGGGTAAGTATTTTTTAAGTTATAAGGCATTTAAACTTATTAATATCTGTCACCACGGACCTTTTGCAGGATTTACAGTATTTTGAGTGACTACAGCGGTACATGACTGTAAACTTATTTAAAAATATATACAATTATATAAATACATTTCCCTACCTATTACCACTTTAATAAAGTGGTAATAGGTCAGGACCTACTCCTTACCTATATCTAAGGCCCTAACACTGAACACACCCAAATTGTTGTAAAAACAATATGGCTGCCATTTCATTCTCTAAAAACAGCCATTACCCAATGATATACAAACTCGTCATTACCATGTACCACGGTATACTGCAAAGTTATCAAGGTATACCATGGTCCTAAATATAACTAAGTCCTAGCTGTATTATTGGATTGTGGTACCCTTGCGTCACTCATGGTGTTGTATAGGCAATGCAATACCTAAGTCAGATATTTACAATGAAACGCGTGGTCCTGCGATGGTTGGTTAATCACAGTGGAGCATCATTATTTGTGGGAACACAGTGCATGGTAGAGTGGTGAGTTATAGTTAGTGTTGTCTGGTTAGAAAGCTGAAAAGAGTGTGTAACGAGGTCAACTGCTTATAATAATTTGAAGGTGGTGGATAAACTGTAAATTAAAATTATAACTATAACTTTTTTATTTTTAAAGTTTGTGTAGTTTAAACTTGTTTTGTATAGGGGAAATATGTTTTCCTAACTAAAACTAAGCTTTAATATTTGTCTTATTCATTAAATACACACACACACATATATATATATAGATATATATATATATATTACCAAACGAAAAGGAAACAAAGGAACAAATGTTTCCATGAGCCCACTGATCGTATGCAGGAATGTTTATTTGCACAGCAGAAAAGGACTACGCGTTTCGACCACGTCCGTGGTCTTGGTCACATGACCTCCTCCTCCATTCGAACTATACTTAAAGGTACATACATGTGACATGTGGTTATAGACATAAAGAAAAGTGTACATTTCATTCATGTTCTACATGGTGACAAGGTAACATAAATCAACATTATTGCCAATACACATGTGGGGATGCCTGATGTGTTTTGAAAATAAATATGGATAATGTTTTGATGCACATCGTGTATGCATCATAATGTGTTAGGGCCCATGGTGTTTCATGCTGTGTCCTTGCTTGTGGTGGCCAGTTGTATTGTGGGGGTTGTAGTGTGGGTCTAGTGCCCATTGCAATAGTTGCTCTCCGCTAATGGAGGCCCAAGTTAATGGGCAGCCAATGTGATGGCAGAATCTGCGGGCTCATAACAGAGATGTAGGTATAGTACCTTCCTCTCGTGTTGGAGGTTAGAGAATTGAACAGCCTAGTAGGGCTACCAGGGGTTAGTGCCTGTTGCAAAGTATGTAACTAATCCGTGTTTGGAGTCCTGTATCTAAGAGGACTACAAGTTGTTGGCTATAGTGACTAGGAGTAGTGAGGGACCGAAGAATCTCCATCAACTCCAGTGCGCATACTTTTAGCCGGGGTGTGTAGTTCCGTGTGAGGTCTCTGCCGCATGTATCTGTAAAAGTCAAAGGAAAATCATCATTCGCAGGAGCTTACTCCCCCCTTGTGTCAACATATCAGGTTCCAGCAATTACTTTTGATCAACATAGTTATACAGACCAATTGTTTATTAAATCCAGAGCATCCACTCATATGGCATATGTTGGTGTGAACAGGCTGTAAATGAAAAAATGTGAGGAAAAGAGGTGGGGTGTGAGTCATCTGCCAAAGTTGACCAAGATATATGAAAACTTCTAATTTACAGGTGAGAATACATCTCTTCATCTTGGTTAAGTCCATCTGGGAATTTCGTGCCAGCCAGGAGGATGAAACGAGATTCCAACTTGCGTAGGGCTGCTTGGCGATTGTCTCCTTTAAGATTTTGATTAACTGTGTCCAGCCCAAAGAATCTAGCTGTCGCCCAGTCTCCCTCATGCTTGGTGCCGAAATGCCTAGCTGTACTGTAGCTGTGATCCCTATTCTTGATTGCCCTCCAGTGTTCTAAGATTCTCTTTTTAACCGGGAAAGTTGTAGAACCTATGTACCTGAGGCCGCAGGGGCAGACAATGGCATATACCATGAAATTGGTATTGCAGGTAATCAGTTTCGGAATCTTCCAGCGAGTCTTAGTTCTTTCTAAGGTGATCTCAGACACATTGCTGCTATTCCTGCAGGCTTTGCAATTACCGCACCTGCGGAAGCCCTTGGTTTGTTTAAGCCAGTTGGTTTCCTTTGTCTGCAGGTGACTATGTACGAGAAGGTCTTTTAAAGAAGCGCTTCTTCTGTAGGTCACGGATGGCATAGTGCCTACCTTATGTCTTAGGATAGGATCCTGCCTAAGAATGTCCAATCTATTCTTATGTAGCTGGTCTGCCTGGCTCCAATATCTCGTAATGAACCGTATGGATTCCTTGATTGTTTCTTTCGGAATTCTCTCAGATTTCATCTTTTCTAGGATCTCATCCCTGGATTGTTTCTCTGCTTGTATCTCTGCCTGTTTAAGTGCCTTGCTGGAGTAGCCTCTTTCTTTGAACCTTTCTTTCATTTTCTGCTTAGTTTCTTCATAAGCCAACGTCGTGCTACAGTTACGTTTGGCACTTAAAAACATACGTTATTCCCCATCTAAAGCTGGGTGGATGGGAGCTGGATGCATGCAAGATCGAGTTACCAGCGGTTTTCTTCCTAAAAAGCTTGGTGCTGATCTTACCATTCTCTACAGTAAGCTTCAGGTAATTATTATATCTTAATATATATATATATATATAACATCTGCTATCTTGGGTTTGGGACAAAATAGAGAAATGGTTCAACCATTATTTTGAATGTTTGAATGCAACTCAATTGTAAAGTTACATTTTTAATACATACTCATGAAAAGCAACTTTTAGAAAGTCACTCTTTTCATGCCTGAAGCTCCTGTAAGCTAATTTGCATTAGCTTGACAGCAGCTGCCCTGCCAGCGCTCAACCATAATTAGGAGTGAAAACTTCTCTCAGAACAGAGACACTAGCTTAGGTATGTTGAAAGGAAGAACTGGGTGCAGAAACTGTGATACATATCATCTCAAGAACACCAGCTGGAGAGGTTACAGGAACTTCAATAACTTGAAAGGGACAATTGTGAAGCCTGTCAACTCAAAGTGTAAGGGGAGACCCGAGTAAGGAAAGCCTTTTTTTATTTAGGCACAAAGTCAAATGGGAAGGGGATCGGTTCCCAGAGAAGGTTTGGTGTAGCTTAGGATCAGGAGACTGCTCATTTCCATAAACACACTGTCTGGCACACAGGCTCCCTCCAAAGACAGATGCCTGAGTCATCTTGAAGTCCCTCTAGAACAGTGCATTCTGGACCAGTTTGCAGTAAGCACACAGGATGTGCTTCAAAGGTGGGTAGGGGTGCCCCAGGGAGTTTTTCCCATTGGTTGGGGAGTGAGCAGAAGTCACCCCCCACCCACTGGCTACTGAACTATACAAAAATTGGTCCACTGCCAGCAGTTCAAAACACTTTCTGTACCTGTAGAAGAACAGAAGTACTGCACCTGCTATTTGAGACCTCCACCGTGATCAACCTGAAAATGACCCGGTCACACACGCACGTTACATTTTTATTGATGCATTACTTTTTCTTGTTTTTTTCTCTTAACTCTTTAAAAATTCATATCTCTGGTTCCCTTTTTTTAGATTTTTTCTTGTTTTGGTTTCATTTTGTTTATTGAAGTCTTCTCTATTTTTATAAATTGGCGTGTGTCTTTTATTGATTTCTGTTTTTGACTTTTTAACTGTTTTGGTACTTCTACATTTTTTACACATCTTCTCTAAGTCAAGATGTCTACTCCCTTCAATAGGAACCAGGGGGTTAAATTATAAAAAACCTTTGCCTATACCTAACTGAAGAGTGACTTTACTTCTTGTGGTAGAACACCATCAACTCCAATTAGAACATTGGAATGTTGGGAGCTCCATTGAAGACAATGGAGTGCTTCCTGCTTCTACGGGCCGGTAAAGGCCCGCAGAGCAACATTCCAATGTTTTACAAAGGCCTCTCGGAGCTCGAGGGGCTATAAATCCCTTCGAGCTTCGAGAAGCCTTTGTTTTATTTGTTAGAACATTCTGCCCTCTAGTGGCAGAATGTTCTAATAGCCTTATAGCCCTTCGTAGCAGGGCTATACCGGCTATTAAAGTCCCTCACCCTTGTTAAAGTCCCTCGCCTTCGGCTCGGGCCTTTAACGCGGGAGCGGGCCTTTAATAGCCGGTATAGCCCACTACGGCGGTCTATAAGTCTATATTATGTCACTTTCTCACACTAATGTACAGTTCACATATAGAGGGCCAGTGTGAGTTACTATGGGGATCCAGTAGTGCCCAAGACAGTTTACAGGCAGCATTTTGCATTATATCAATGATGTTTTTCCCCTGCAGTGCAGCTCTCAGACTGCAGTAGAAAATTGAGAAATCTTGGTGCCTGGTTAACGACTGGCGGCGGTGGGGAGCAGGGCATCTGCACTGCTTTTTGCACCAATAATTTCACTAAGTCAACCTACACTGCAAGATTTCAGAACATACTAATTTAAAAGGAAGAATACATTAATTAATACTTTCTTTTAAGTCAAAGACACAACTTATAAAAACAAACATAGTTCTAACGCTGTTTAATTGCTTTTGTCAAGGGATGACAGATTCAACTGCCTACTGAAAGTTAAATATCACTTAGAATTTCAGTCTTCACTTATCTTTTGAACATGTCATAGAGAGTTCAGCCAAGATGGATTTTTATCTTTAAAAAAAAGGATGTTACCCTGATGGCT
This sequence comes from Calotriton arnoldi, assembly GCA_963921515.1. Classification (NCBI taxonomy): domain Eukaryota; kingdom Metazoa; phylum Chordata; class Amphibia; order Caudata; family Salamandridae; genus Calotriton; species Calotriton arnoldi. The sequence goes on from CAWUFW010004803.1 coordinate 247,373, forward strand.
CATTTATCTGTTATGCTGAAAGGTTGTGTATACCCGCTGTCTACATATGAAGCAGTGCTGATCAATTATTCTTAAATACCATACGTGCTTCTCTCTCCCTTTCCATCAAGTCCATCAGCCACGTCAAGCCACTGTGTTAAACATTGCACTTGTTAAAAAACAATTGGTACACAAGCAGGAGAGATAAAATCAATTACAACTTTAAAATGCAGTCTGAAGCTACAGGGAATGTGAAAGGAACAGGAGAGGCTCTTACCTGGGACAGCTACATCATAGAAAGCAGCCTATATGATAATAGTCCTATATGACAGTGTACAGCACTTGTGCAGCAGGCAGATATACTTACTCTATTCGTCCAGTTTCACTACTTAGGGTAGGGTCCCGCAAGACGATTGGCAGTAGTCCCTGCACGTCAGAGCACATTATGCATACAGGGAGTGAGGGGCCTACAGCATGTGGCACCGGCCGTCGGTAACCTGGGCTTACACCTGCAGAGCAGAAGGCAGTGGCGGCTGGCAGGGAACGAGGGTAGCGGGGTGGGTGGAAGGGGAAACAAAACATTAAAAAAAAACACACTTACCTCCTCGCGGCAGCCTCTGTCTCTCCTCCATCGTTGCTGACGAGTCCCGGAAGCACACAAGCTCCCCTAAGCCAATCACAATGCTGCAATGCAGTGTTATGATTGGTCTGAGTGCTGTGGTATGGCGCTCAGACGGGGACAGGGAGCCTGTGCATGTTCCCCACCAGGCAGTGTATTACAGCTTGGTGGGGAACATACAAAGTGTGCATGACTGTTTGACCAGGCCAAGACGGCCGGCAATACCGTCATGCGCACTTAGAGTGTGCATGAACCACTCCTACCAGGCCCCAACACCAGCCCTGCCCCGACCTAACCCAGCCCCGTAATGAGGCTATTATTATTTTATTTTCATTTTTTCCTGCTCTGATAGCAGTGGGGCGATGCTCCTCCGCCTTAGCGGGGGAGCCGCCCCTGGCAGGAGGTCTTGGGCATGTCTGTCACTGCTGCTGGCTCTGCCCCTTTCTGACACACTCAGAATGAAAGTGCCTCCTGCCCTGAATACATGGAATGTGGTGGCTAAGAAGGCTCCTTTGCCTGTCAAGGCTCCTGATGCAGACTTCGACAGTAAGCAAGCAAAATGTGGTCAGTCACATTATCTGGCAGTTTAACAACAAATGACTGTGCGCTGTCCAAAATGGGAATAACTCTGCTAACAGTAATGGTCCAAGATGACAGACCCATTGCCTCACTCTATGTATGGCATCCAGTAGGCTGATGCAAAATGTGAACTACACTCTAACAAAGTAATAGCAGAAGGGCGATGACCAAAAGTCCCTCCTAGGCATTATCAGATTTTTTATATTTACATTTTTATTTGCAAAAGCTATGTCAGACAGCTAGTCTGTTAGATCTGTCAGACTTGGGGTGGGCTTCCCCCAAACCTTTTGCTTACCTCCTCCATTTTTTCCTGATCTCGTTTTTGCTGGGATTAGGACTCTGCACACTTTGCCACTGCTAACCAGTGTTAAAGTGCATGTGCTCATTCCTTAAAACATGGTGATATTGGCTTATCCCCAATTGGCATATTTAATTTACTTATAAGTCCCTAGTAAAGTGCACTACATGTTCCCAGGATCTGTAAATTAAATACGACTAATGTGCCTGCAGCCCTGATTGTGCCATCCACTTAGGTAGAACTTTAAACATGTCTCAGGCCTGACATGCAGAGCCAGTGTGTGCAATTTAAACTGTCATTTTGACCGGGCAAAATAAACCTTTTGCCAGGCCCAAACCATCCTTTTTAGTACATATAAGTCACCCCTAGGGTAGACCCTGGACAACCCAGAGGGTAGGATGCAATGTAGATAAAAAGCAGAACATGTGCCCTTAGGTTTTACATGTCCTGGTAGTGAAAAACTCTTAGGGGCATATTTACAAGCCCCTATCGCCACAGGAATGTCACTTTTAATGACGTTCCTGTGGTGATAGGGGCTTCCCCTTATTTACAAGGTGGCGTTAAGCAACCTAATGTGACTTAACGCCGCCTTGTAAATAAGGCACCCTTTCACGCTATACTTAGAGGGTGGGCAATGGGTGTTGCGGTGGGCGTTCCGCCGCAACACCTATTGATCTTGTTTATAGACTACCTGCATTTCACCGAGTTGGTCCAGACTAAATTGGTTTCAGTGGCAGCGTTACAGGTATTAACAGTCAGTTTTACTTCAGGTGGATGGTTGACTTGTTTTCGCATTGATTGAAGCAGTTACGTTTTTTATGGGTCACTTAAGAAACTTTTTATTTTGAAGGTTATACAGTTAATTACGGCATTTCTCCTCGCTGCTTCTCCTAGATAGCAAGAGGTAGGATTTTTACTTATGGTCATGATTTTTGCGCATACATCACGTGTTCAGGAGCATGCAACCTTTTTTTCACTTTGGTTACTAGCACGGAGATTTTTTACCTAGTGTTCACATGTTATCTTTTTTTCATTTTTCAGCTAACGCTATATTTTATAACACATCATGAGGTGGTCGGGAGTTTTCATAGTCAGCATGCCTTGACATCTTTCTTTTCATTTTCATCACATCACAGTTTTGGGACTTTGGTTTTAGCGTGTTCAAACCTTGTGTTCTTCACCTCTTGGTTCACTTCCTTTTTCTTTTATTCACTATGCATTGGTGATAGTGTTGGCAAGAACGGATTCATTATACTGTAGTTTTCAGTGATCGTTGACTTGTTCACAGTGATCGTTGATTTGTCCTTTTTGTTCCAGCCGGTGGTCACAAGACAGAACGTGGAATTATAAAACTTCTGTTTGTGTATTATTATGCCCCTGACGAAGGGTTACACCCGAAATGCATTGGGTTCTTTTTATGTCTTAACGGTTCTAATATTTTGCAAATGATTTGCAGCAACCATTCATATTGTGATTATATTGAGTTGATGTTTTGAAACAAAGATATTGCATAATGATATGCAATTCAGCAAAATAAATCAAACCATGATGTTATTGATTACATGTAAAATTGTGTGATTTGAATCTATTGTACTTTGAATTTATTGAACTTTTGCACAACACAGTAGAAGCCCTAGGGACTTTTTAATAGTGCGCTGAGTGATTGGTACGGAGATTCTCCATACCTTCTTTGCATTTGAGTATCACAGGTCTCTTTAGGCTGGACCTATAGCACACAGCAGCACGCTTAGTATTATTTGAGTACATCAGTTTATACATTGCATAACAGGAGTGCAGGTTGGTACTCCAATTTTTAAAATAAACCTTTTGCCAGGCCCAAACCATCCTTTTTAGTACATATAAGTCACCCCTAGGGTAGACCCTGGACATCCCAGAGGGTAGGATGCAATGTATATAAAAATCAGGACATGTGCCCTTAGGTTTTACATGTCCTGGTAGTGAAAAACTCTTAGGGGCATATTTACAAGCCCCTATGTCACTTTTAATGACGTTCCTGTGGTGATAGGGGCTTCCCCTTATTTACAAGGTGGCGTTAAGCAACCTAATGTGACTTAACGCCGCCTTGTAAATAAGGCACCCTTTCACGCTATACTTAGAGGGTGGGCAATGGGTGTTGCGGTGGGCGTTCCGCCGCAACACCTATTGATTTTGGCGCAGCCACTTCTTTACAAGGGTGGCGTAAATTGGAGGCAGCGCCAAAATGAAGACCAGGGAAAACCTGGTCTTAACATGGCGAAACGAGGAGAAATGCTTTATTTCTCCTAGTTTTTGCTGTTTCTATGTGTGCTGCATTGTGCAGCACACATAGAAACAGCAAAATGCCATGAATTATTGTTTATGTGCAGGAAGGGACACCTTCCTGCACATAAACAATCATTAAAAAAATGACGATTTGCAACTTCTAAATGTGCTGCACAATGTAGCACACATAGAAGTTTCAAATCACCATTTGTGATTGTTTATGTGCTGGAAGGGGCACCTTCCGGCACATAAACAATCATTCCCTCAATGCAGGCACCCTTGCACTATGGTGCAAGGGTGCCTGCATTTGCGCTAAGCAGCTTAATTTAGCACTAGCGCTAGGGTAAATGCAGGGATGTGCCCTATCTTTGTAAATACAGCTCATCCCCATGTTTTCGGAATGGCGGAGCTTGGTGTTAGCATTTTGTGCTTAACGCCACGCTCCGAAATTCCCTTGTAAATATGACTCTTAGTTTTTCATTACTGCAAGGCCTATATCTCCCATAGGATAACATTGGGAGTAAATTATTACATTTTATAAGTGTAATTTCCAAATGGGAAGAGATGATTAGTTCATGTTTGATGTCTCTGGAATCCTAATTTAAAATCCTAACTTATGGTGAAGTCAGATTTTAAATTATCATTTCAAAAATGCTTCTTTTAGAAAGTTTGCACTTTCTTGCCTTAGCCATTTGGTGCCTGCAGCCTGTCTCTCAGTGTGGGTGACAGTTGGGCTTTGTGTATTCCTCCTAGACAGCCACACACAATGGGGAGCTTAGGTGTGACTGGAGAGGCCATCACTGGCAGGATGGGAGGGAGGAGCAGGACTCAGCCCCACTTACACTTGAATAGGATTTGTCCTGCCTTCACACAAAGTGCCTAATGACCCTGCATTATCAATACAACCAGCTTGGAGCCAGGGCAAGGGAGGCAGGATTTTCCATGCCCTTCAAAGCCACTGTCTTGAAGTTTCTCGCACCTTCCAGAACTAGGGCACCAGGGTATAAAAGAAGGACCTCAGACACCAACACTTCTGAGCCTGTGGATACTCTGCCAGAAAGAAGGACTGCTGTCCTGCTACAAGGACTGCCACTCTGCTGGAATGTTGCTCTGAAGAAACTGCTATCCTGCTGTGCTGACCTCTCCCTGGGGGAGAAGGATTGGACCTACATCTCTGGAACCTAGAGTCACTCCAAGGGCTAGTTGGCTGGCCTCCGGATCTGAAGCCTCAGGGACCTAACAGGCTTCCAATGACCTTGTACCTGCACCTGGACTCTGCCATCTGTGAGTTCATCCTCCCAAGTGGTGCCCTTCCAGTCCTGAACCCTTGGAAGTGGGCCTAAGGGTGCTTGCCAGCCTCTGTGGATCCAGGGGAAGCAACGCATCTCCTCAGCTGCATGTCGCATCCCCGAGCATAACCAACACAGTGCCACCGCTGCATAGTTTGCACCCATTGCAAAGACCTGCATTACCGGTGCAGCCCTCGGAACCGATGCAAGGCCACCACAGCACCTCGCAACTGCAGAGCGGACCCTTGCATCTCCCGTTAATGGCAGCCTTGGCGACGACACCAGACTCCGCAACGCAGCCTCATAGCTCTTCGGGACCAATGCATTGCCCTAACTGCGTGCCACATCCTTGATGCCGGACTTCGCATCGCAAGCCCTGATTGTCGGGGTCCTCTACAGCAATACAGGACCTCGCAACGCAGCATAACCGCATCTCTGAACCCATGCATCACCTCGGCTGCACTATGCATCTTTTCCGCTAATCCTCGCAACGCTCTGCAACCCAAATTTTAAGTTCATTGTTAAGGGGGCCTAAATGAATCCTTGTAGCCAACATTGTCTCCATCGCGATCAGCCTGAACTTGTGACTTTGTCCCAGTCCGGCTCGACCAGTTATCCACAGTTGGCGCTTTGTGCTTTTTGGAGTGATTTTCACTGAAATCTTTAAAAACTCATAACTCTGGTTCTACTGATTAGATTATTGTCATTTTGGTCTTGTGTTATTTATTAAAAAATACTAAATTATTTTTCTAAATCTGTTCTGGGAGCCTTTTGCTGTGTGTTTTCAATGTATTACTGTTGCTCAAATACTTTACACATTGCCTCGAAGTTAAGCCTGACTGCTCTTTGCCAAGCTGCCAGGGGGTTGAGCACAGGTTAATTTGGGATTTGCTTGTGCCTTACCCTGAAAAGGATTGTCGTTGCTGCTGGACCAGGGCTCACATCCCAGTCAACCAGCAACCCAAATTCTTTCATAGCCAGATCTAAAACAAAGAACACCAGAAGTAAATAGCCATTCTCATTCTGTAGCTGCCAAAGGGACAACTATCTCCTTGGTAGTTATAAAATGAGAGTACTCTCTTTGGGAAATCTCATGTCATTTCTGAAACTCTAGCAAAATCCATAGTTTGTTATATTTCTTTCCACATGGGTTCTGCAACTGCCATCCCTGCTCCATTCATGGAAATATTATATATTTACTACTAACCCTGTTAGTAAACTTATCACTTTTGATTTTCTATCCTAAATGAGTATTACTCTGGTCAAATACACGTGGCACATCATCCTGAAAACATTCTGCCTTTCTAGTGTTCTAAGAATGGTTGATGCTAAAACTAAAAACCCTTACAAATTACCAGTTACCATACTACGTTATGCACAACTTTTTGCCTTATTTCTTTTACATTTTGTAAAACAGTTACTGCACCAATGTATCAACTATATTTCGATAGAACCTTTTGAGCATAAGTATCTTTTTGAGCCAAATTGAGATTCAATTGTATTTTCACATTCGTGCAGAAATTTGGTAAATAGAGATCAATACTTGAGGAACAAATTTTTTGTTTCAGCTGTCATTCCACAAATATTTCTTAAAACAAAGTTATTTACTACATTTGTAATATTTTGCAGTACCTATTAGTAATATTTATTATATCATTTGTCTTTTTCCATATTTCTCTTTCTCTCTCTTGTGTAAAGTGTAGTGTTGTAGAGTAGAGTTGCATACAGTGGAGAAGCATAGAGTGGAGGGGGGTACAGGGGAGTGGCGTAGACTGGAGTGATGTAAAATAGAGTGGCATAGAGTGTAATAGCGTACAGTGGATTGACGTACAGTGGAGTGGGGTAGAGTAGAATTGAGTACCGTGGATTAGCCTAGAGTGGAGTGGAGTATAGTGTAGTGACTAAGAGTGGAGTGGTGTAGAGTGTAATAGCCCAGAGTGGAGTGACGTACAGTGGAGTGGCATAGGGTGGAGTGGTGTAGAGGGGAGTTTGGTACTTAAAACAGATGTAGCGTGAAAGTGGGGGAATGGATGTAGATGTAATGTGTCGGAAAATAGAATATGAGATGTAAATGCAAATTTTTGGTAGTAGGTGTAAATAGTGTAAGTAGTTACTGGTGTTAAAATACTTAGGGCCTCATTATGATGTCAGGAGGAAAGCCATCCAACAGCTCGTCAGAGGCTTTCCACCTGACATCGGAGGTTTCCGTCTGACCGCCATATTACGATACTGGAGGTTGGAGGGAATCCTGCAGGGGAATTCTGCACCACGTCTGATGGGCTCCCGGAGCCCGTCGGGGCAGCGATGAGAAAAATAATCCCCAAATGGCAGCGGAGCCAGCCTCGGCTCCGCCGTCGGGATTATGATTTCGCTTTCGTCCTGCCCTTTCATGGCAGTCAGCCTGCCATGAAAAGGCAGGAAGAAAGAGACTTTGGGGGCCCTTAGAAGGGCCCCCCTCCCCCAGGCCCTCCGCAATGGGGACTGGAGGGCACCAATGGTGCTCACCCAAACATCCGTGCATCGTGTAGCAGGCCCAGCATGGTGCCTGGCACATGGTGCATAAATGTTTGAAAAAATCAATTTTTCTATTGCAGCTTGTGCTGCGGCCCATTTCCGGCCACCGCACAAGCTGCAATAGAAAAATGGATGTTTCTCACTGCCCATAGGGTGGTTGCATCCTAATTCGACGGGTGGAACCACCGACTAAAAGTCGGGACGGATTCCAACCCACTACAGTGTCGGTCGGACACTCGTCCGACCGACATCGTAATAGGCCCCTTATTAATGTACTGTGCCGCAGTATACCACTGTAACTTTGCGATATACAGCAGTACATACCAATAAGAAGGGAGAATCTAATTGGATAATTGCTGTCTTTAGAAAAAGTAAAAGACAGCCATGCAGTTTTCAGCACACCTTCGCTGCATTCTGGGTTAGGGCCTTTTATATAGGTAAGGATTACGTTTTATAGTTGTTCTCTACCTATTACCAACTTATAAAAGTGGTAATGGTTAGAGAAATTTATTTGATAATTTTCTATATATTTTTCTCGTAGTTTAGGGAGAACTGCACTTAAAAAAAAAACATTTAAGCAGCGCAGTACTTTTTAGGTATTACCGTGGTACTTCGTTGACTTTTTTGCAAAGATTTAAATATGTTAAAAATTGAAAATACACTGCAGCACACTATATTCGTAAAATATAGTGTAGTACAGTGTAGTTTGAATTATTTAACATATTTATTTATTTTCACAAACCTAATACTTACCTACATCTAAAGGCGAAACGCAGTCACAGCCAAAACGTACCTAAAAACAACATGGGTGCCTTTAAATTGTGTAAAGACAGTCATTAGCCAATCACATAATGCCTTGTCATTGCTATGTACCACAGTACTTCCGTGAAATGCTGCAAAATTTCACGAAAATACAGTGACAACAGATATCAGTTAAAATAGCTTATAACTTAAAAAAGACTTACCCTACTTACCTGTAGTACCAAAAAGAATAATCTGCACACTAGAATCTATAATCCTGCAAAATTTCTTGTAAATCCAATTGGCTGTTTGGCCTCTAAGCACGAGTATAAAGTCTATAGAACATGCATTGGTGGAAAAACATGTTTTGGGACCCCCCTTTTTCTCTGCACCCCTTTGACCATTCACCTAAAAAATGTCCATCCTCTGCCAATGAAGAACAAGGAATAGGTCTGCAAGGTTTCGTGGAGATTCATCAAATGAGAGCAAAGGGGCCCATTACGATGTCGGGCGGAAGCACTACCGCCGTGCTGGCGGATGCAAAAACCACCAGTTACCGTCCGCACGCAGCAGTCCACACGCCCGCCCGATTACGATGCGAAAAGTCAGCCAAACACCGCCGGCAAGCCAGCGACACCGTCCGCCATCAAAGTGCGCCCGTACACGTAGCGGCGCAGCCTAATTGACACACACCGTCCGACGAAACACGTAGCGCCCGGCGTACAAATTACGATGCCGCAAACAAACTGATCCCACGGCTAAGAGACACCGTACGTCAAACCGAAGCGGTAACACGAACGCCGAGCACGGACACCGAAGAAGCGGCACCCCCGAGCATGAATCCAGCACTGCAGGCCCTCCCTATGCTCTATCTGATGCACCACCAAGGACGCAACGTACCGCGAAGACGCAGGTAGGCACACACACAACAAGCGCACGCAAAAGCGCACACAGTGCAAGGGCGGAAAAAGCGGACAACCCCCACCCCCGCGTGTACACGACACATCTACCATAGCATCCACATATGACACACAGGCCAAATTGTAACATCTCGTAACACATGTGTACACACCACCTGGGACTAGGAACCAACGACCCCGTCACGGCCCCAAAGCGGCGATGACGCTGCCACACATGCGCACAACGCAGAGGCCAACCGCAGCGCCATGCATGCGTCGCACACAGACACAGGGACACAACCAAGCAGCACACACACCAGCCCCACCCCGAACGCACATGACACATGACAGGCCTGCCACAGACATGTCCCCAACGCCCAATTCACGGTCAACACCCAACGTCACACAACCGACGCACACATGTCAGTGAAGTCACGCAACAGCAGGACACACCTCAGTGTAACAAACATGGCGAAGCACACAGCGGCGGCAACACCAACTAGGAGAAGCAGGGCCCCTTCGGGAAGAGGAACGCCAGTACTACACTGAAACACCCATACCACCCTGCACATATGAACAAGACATACAAAACGGAACACCAAAGAGCCCGGGGACCGACAACAGGTGGCCCAAGAATAACATTCACACACAAGGCCCAACGCAGAGCGGAAAGGCAGCCTGCCGCCCACACAAGGGAGAGCAGACAGCACTGAATGACCTTCCATTCCAACTCCGAAACCACAGCCCTACGAAAGAAGCCGGTGAATACAGCCATTGTCCAATAAAAGACCAACACAGGCATGCAGAGGAGACTGACCACAGGGCAGATAGCGCATATCACCGAAGAACACTACGGACGGGAAAGAAAAAAGAAAACACTCCCCCATGTCGGCCCCATGCAAGTTATTTGGAAGGAGTCACACATCACTGACCTTGAACTGTCTGAGAAGCATGTGGGATGAGGGCCCGTGTCCTCCGCACAAGCCAACAGAACACAAGTCCTGTCTCCCTACGACTACACAGAGCTCACAGCAACCTCGGAGCGTGCACATTGCAGACTGCACACACAGCTGGAGCACGCCACCACAACGCACCGCTGCAAAATGGCACTCCCAACACACCTACCCAACTACGCCGGACAGGTCAAGCTGTACAAAACCAACCTGATACATATATTGGGATGCGAACTCCTGTCCCTGCTGAACGTAAGTTACCGACTGACTTACCGCATCACATTGTTCAGCTGCGTCATACCCGTCTTCTACTGTCGGAGGTGTCCCTACCAGCATCCCGTGGAGATGTGTCTCTCCAACCCGGCATGTCTAAAGGCAGACCTGCTACAACTACTCCTCCCTCTGGACGCACACGACAGGGCCTGCTCTGCCTATGGGGGCATGGCGTATGTGGCCAACATCGGACCCGCACTGAAATGGGACCACTGTGCCTCCACACGACGGATCATCGAGCACAGCTACATCGAATGTCACCCAGCATGCCCCATCATGCTCCTCCAAGGGACAACTTACGAACAACACCTTGACAGCCACCATCCGCTACATTGGCTGGCAAACATGTATACCACCAATGACATGGAAGCCCTGCTGGACGGCATCGCATACCTGACAACCTGTAAATTCGTCGGACCCCAACGCAAGTTCCCCAATTGACCTATGATGTCCAACCCCGCACCCATGCTTAGCTTCCGCACGGACTGGCCAGTCACCACCACAACAGCCATACCAAACGACCGGCAACAATTACCACACCATCAACGACATCGCCATGACATCGGATATGACCGGGACATGCACACTGTTCCCCATCACATCCAGGAACACCGCATGCATCGTGGGAGGCAGTGGCATGGGGTCTGTGTATCGCACCCACATGGACGGAACTGCACGAACAACCAGGACACGACATGGATCCAGCGCCCATGGACACACACACCGCTCAGTGGACATGAATAGGTCGCCTGGAGTCTGTGGGGGCTGCACCCCTCCCACCCCCGCCCCGGGAATCCCATACCAGGACCTTTGCATGGACGACAAGTGCATACAACAACAACACGACCCCAGTGACTGTGACATGTCCAGTAACCACCACATTGCAACAACAAGTGGCACGCCGCTGCATGCACGCAAGCACATGCCCTGATGTCATCTCACATGCACGCGTGCATGAGGAACAACCGCAGCAAACCTGTCACATGGAACTGAGATGGACTGTGCCCATGATGCCAAGCGGTCTGGTAGGCTACTTGTATACCGTCTGTGTCAAAGTCCGCAGCTCCGCAGCTATACGTAAATGTACATTAGCACAGCCTTGGCCAAGCAGATGTAACTCTGAAGCCCACATCCCACATGCAACAGCCAATCACATGTAACCCTACACCCTATCCCATTTGTAATCATGCTCAGTATATCCTCAACATGTATTCCGCTGCCAGTAGTGTCCACTATACTGCATCACAGAGGACAGAAGACTCAATATAATGTTTGAAACCAAAACTGTCTCCGCTGACTCATTTCACAAGTACGAATGAGAGAGGATGAGAGTATGTGAAGTACACGGCAGTCGTGACATGACCATCTAGTCCACTGGTATTGGATGTCAACGCAAATGAGTAGCACAACTGTGGAAGACACACATGTGTCGTGTGAAGTCGTATGGACGCAGTGCTCAGGTGGGTGGGTGTGACGGGTAGATGCGCACATGCCAAGTTGGAGCACGCCGTGTTGGGAGGGGTCATGAACAGTACACCACCGCTTCCCTGGGCATTGTGAGAGGACACCTGTCGGGGGGGAAGTGAACACGTGTGTGCACAGCAGCCGGGCACACGAACAATGCGGTACCAGGCGCACACGTCAGCCCACCCTCCGTGGACAAGCTGGATCCTGTTGTGCGCCCGCCATGCCCCTTGACAAGGCACACACAGCCCCAGTCGACCAGGTGTAACCCCAACATAGTCAATCCGCACAGGCGATACAGGGCACGGGATGGCAGTGGAGCATGGTGTGTGAGAGGTCTCCTCGCGCTCCTCCTGGTCATATCACGCAGGCAATAGAACCTCAACGTGTAGCATGGCACAAGTCAAATGGAAGTGTAGGGGGGACGCACCACAGCACAAGCAGCACTGACGTCACGGGAGGTAGCTCGCACCATCCCATCCATTGCCCATTATACCAACCACGCCACATGCCATTGCGACTAAGTGCAAGCGCGTGCGCCACCACCCCCGAGCCCTCCCCAGAGAGGCCAAAGAGTGAATGTGTGGGCCATCAGCTACAGACGGTCGCGGCCTGGCCGCAAGGGCAGCCACAGCCACTGGGTGTCGCAGGTGGCGGATCCGGAAGGCGAAGACTGTGATGCATAGTCCATGCAGGCCGGGTCTCCATTTGGGGCACCACGCAGGTGGACGGCGTCCCGCCACACATCATACCCTGAGACAGCCCACTCATGCAACTGGACCCACACATACACTCCTTGCCCTCTCTGGTGCGAGCTTGGGGCTGCCTGTGCAAGCGCTAGCCTCGCAGGTGCACATGCATATTGGGGGAGCGAGGGGAGGACATGAGGGCTGGGGCGAAGATGACTGTATCACTGTCAGTGAGTACAAGGGATGACCCAGATGTGGAAAGGAAGAGACGTGTCCCGTGTGTACTGCAACTAGTCGCCAATCCAACTACCCCCCATGTCCGGAATGTAAGCCCGCACCTAGGCCCGCCCATCCGCCACATCGAATTTACCACCAGCACAACAACCTTCCCATTCGAAACACTGACTGGGGGTGGCGACCAGTGAACAATCATGTGTAGCCTACCCACGCGTACATGTGGGCCCTCCATGATCCATGTCACCTGTGGCAAAGTCATGACATGCGCAATGAGGGAAGTGAGGAGAGCTGTCCGCCCCACGCACAGAAGGTGCATCAGCTCCACAGACCCAGCAGCGAGTCCAGCAGGGGTCACATGTGCAGGGGCAGCTGTGCCTGGTGTGAAGGCACATGCATATAGACAGCACATCGACCAGTGTGTAGTCTGCCCACATCTACAGTCCATCATCATGCGGACATAGGAATTGAACACAGGGCAACACATCTGAGTGGGTGCACCCACCGTGACCAACAATGCGCAATCATCGACGTACCCGCCCTGTGCATGGCCCCCCACCCAACGGAGGCACATCCAGTGCCACCATCCCACACACACAAGCCTTCCACGGAACATGCTGTGTCCAATGGTCAGTACAGAGTCAGCGCCCATCTGGTGGATCCTGAACAGGAGACACATGCACACACATGCCAGCTCCCACAATGTACGTCTGCCACCTGGCACGTGCAATGTAACCTCTCACCTGTGACGTGTGTCTGCAAGCACACAGCCGTCTTGGCATGGGGCTGTCAATGTGGACACCTGTCAATGTTTCGGGAGGTGTGATCCGTACAGTGCTGCACATAGGGTGCAGTGCTGACACCTACTACTGTCTCATATCCCCTCGTGCCACAGGTCCCACTTGTTTTGGCCGCTCAGCCTGTGCCCACATCGTCGTCGTCGTGTGCCATACTCATCCAGCCTCGGAAGCAGTGCCATGCTCAGCAGACATTCATGTTGCTGTGGCGTTGCCGCTTGACGAATATGCAGTCAGTCCCCATCAGCACGCCCCGCAAGTCATTGGGGCCTAGATCCCCATGTGCATGCTCATGGCAGTGGTTTGCATCACTAGCCATTGCCATTGGTGGGAGACCTGTGTAAGTGTATTGTGGCCGTGCCGTCCCTGCTTGACAGCTGGGCTGTGACTCATGTGCTTGCTCAGTCATGTCAGTGATGTGAATGCGAAATTGCTATGTGTTGTGTTGCTTTGACATGTGTCCACTGCCATCTTCCCTAGGCGGAGACCGAACATTGACCGCCCATACCAATTGCTGGCGGACATGGACGATACTGAGGTCATAAGGAAGTTTCGGCTGGACAGGCCAACCCTGCATCGACTGTGTGCCATGTTGGAACCCCATCTCCGTCCCCGCAGGGTGTATCCGACAGCATTCACCCCCACGGTTAAGGTGATGGCCGCCATGCATTTCTTCGCCACTGGGTCATTCCAGCACACAGTGGGCAGTGGAGGAGGGATGTCCCAGCCCATGTTCAGCAAGGTGCTGAGGGATGTACTGGCAGCCATGATGCTGTACCGAAACAGGTACATCAGATTCCCCAGGGCTCGTGAATTGGCGGCAGTGAAGGGTGCATTCTATGCCCTTGGCAGGATCCCACACGTCGTTGGTGCCATTGATTGCACACATGTTGGCCTTGTTCCACCACAGGCCACTGAGCACCTGTACCGCAACAGGAAGCACACGCACTCCCTGAATGTGCAAGTGGTGTGCCTTGCGGACATGGTGATAACCCACGTGTGTGCAAAGTTCCCAGGCTCGGCCCATGACGCACACATAATGCGCAACAGCATCTTGCCACGACTGATGTCCAATCTGCAACAGGATCGTGGCTGTATTGTCGGTGAGTATGTGGAGTGGTGTAGCGTGCTGGCTGTGCGATGCTGTCCCCTGTCCAGTTGGAATAGCAACGGTTCTCTGTGTCCCTCACACCCAGGTGACTCTGCGTACCCGAATGGGGCATGGCTGCTCAGTCCATTGAGGAATCCTCGCACCCCAGCAGACGATCGCTACAATGAGGCACATGGGAGGACCAGACGTGTGGTCGAGCGTACCTTTGGCCTCCTCAAGTCCAGGTTCAGGTGCCTGGACCGCACCGAGGGTGCGCTGGCGTACTCCCCACAGAAGGTGTGCCAGATAGTGGTGGCGTGCTGCATGCTGCACAATCTGGCCATTCGGAAGCAGATCCCCCTCATTGTGGATGACGGAGATCAACCAGGGCCCCAGCCCGCAGACCAGGACAGCTCGAGTGAGGAGGACAGCGGAGAGGAGGAAGCTGGGAATGTGCGCCAGCAGCTCATCGCCCGCTACTTCACTTGACGGTGAGTGTCCATGTACGACGGCTGATGTGTCTGTATTTGTGCAGGTGTGTGTGTGCTGTGTCAGGGTGGCCTTTTGTTCACTGCGTGCTGTGTGTCAACGCTCCATGCCCAGGTTAGTATGCCACTGATGGTGGCTGTGGCATTGTGCCCTATTGCTCTGTGCGATGTGTGTACATTGCTTGTAGTTGTTGACATGTACATGTACTGTGTGATGGGTGTGTGACACACTCATTGAACGTGCTCCTGTTCTGTCTCCCACCCCTAGGTCCCTGCAGGCCCTACGGTTCCATTGCCATGCCACGCATCAGGTGCCGTTCCGCTCAAGGTGGCCGTTGTATTCCGTACAATTAAAACACAGGGCACAGACAGCAGTTTGTGGAAGAGGTGCATTTATTTCAAACTGTGACATGTGATTGTGTGTAAGGTGATGACAAAAGTGGTGCGTGCAGTGACAATGAGCTGTCGGTCATGGCTGCGTGATGCTCAGGGTGTACCCACTGGTTCTATGTCCATAGTCCAACACACACATGCCATCCAGATGGCTGTGTGGAGTCGGATCGTAGTCCAAGTCAATGCAGTGGGTGGTCAAGGAAGGCTGGCTGGCTGCCTCACTTGCGTCTGGAGCGTGCGAAGTCCTCCCGGGAGATCTGTTTCCACTTCGGACGGCCCCTTCCACGTTTGCGAGGGGGTGCCTGCTTGCGACCTGCTGGTGGTTGAGGTGTGCTCACTGGCTGTGGACGCAGGGGAACTGGACACTGCTGCTCGACCCTGCGCCCCGGCAGGTGGTGGCAGAGGGGAGCTGCTGTCCCTGGCTGTGACCTCACCGCCACCACCAGCTGGCCCATGAGGTCCACGAGTTGGCCCATACGGGCGTCCATGGACCTCAGCACCCCCAGCACCTCACGCGTGTCTGTAGCAGACCTGGCCCATTGTCCTTGGGCCTCTTCATAGGCCCCAAGGACTCTGGCCATTTGAGGCAGGGCATGGCTCCCAGGGAGACTGGTGTTTCCCTGACCCTGCTCCTCCTACCAGTCCTGCTGCCACCGGCCTGCCCACTAGCCACATTGCTCACCACGGTCCTCGTCCTGGCTCCCAGGGTGGATCCAGTCGGCCGGGCCACCACCTGCGCTGGGGCTGGGGCCAGCGAAGACGTGGTGGCGGTTGCGGCAGTGGTAGTGGCCGCAATGACCGTGGGTGTGGCCGCAATGACCGTGGGAGTGGCCGCAACGACAGTGGCAGCAGGGGGCTGGGAATGTTCAGCAGCCCTGGATGATGGGTTGGTGGGTAGGAGGGTCCTGGGGAGCGGCTGGGCCCTGCCACACCAGATGGGCCTGCTGGGTGGTCCGTGTCCGAGGAGGAGGACAGATCCTCCACATCCGTGTGTCCTTGTTGGGGGCTTGCAGGGTGGCTGTGCTGGCTGCTGTCTCCATCCCCAGCATCCAGCGGTTCGTCACCTGTGGGGAGAATGAGATTTGTTAATGTGTTGCACCTGGCGAAGTATGTATTTGTCGTCTGACATTCACAGTTCGTGCAATCTCGTACATGGGTTTCCCGGAGGCGTGTGTGTGGCTGTACCATTTGTAGTTGTGTGTGCTTGGCAATGGGACTGTGTGCTGTGCACATGTGGCATGGGACGGATTGGCCATGCCGATGGGTGTGTTGCTGTGCCCCTACTTATTGTGACTCTGGTGTATGCGGGCTCCTGGCCCATCCTGGGTCTGGTTTGTACTTTGCTTTTGGGGTTCAAATGGGACGCTTAGGAACGCATATGGCAACATGGGGGTCATGCCCCAGGAACGCATTTGGGATGGAATATGCTTTTGGGCTACATGCTGTGAGCCATGGGTGCCGAACGTGACATGTGTTGTGGCAGCATGACAGTGCATGGTCTGAGGTGTGTGCATGCCTGACATACCCTGCATATTTGCTGTCTGTTGTGATTACTGGACATGGCATTGGACGCATCGTTATGAGTGTGTGATGGTTGTGTGCCACCCGACGTATTGCAGTTGTCCCATCTCCTTGGTGTGCGTGCTGCCCTGTGCATCACTGCAGTGCTCGGGGGGGGGGTGCGGCCCATGTTGTGTGTTGTTGCTCACAGTGTGGCGTGCGCTTCATTGACTTCTGGCACATGGTTGGTCATGGGCATGTATCTTAGCGTGACTGCTGTATGTTTTTGCAGCTGTTCGGATGACATGCCTTTCATGAGACTGGGGCTGACGGATGGGATGGATGGTATGTTGTATGTGCATGGTGTGTCTGTGTGTTTGATGGGTTCAGTGGTGTTCGTGTGCATTTATGTTGTTCCGCTCTGTTGCGTCTAGTGTTGTTTGTCTTACATAGGCGTAGTTGTGGGGTGTGTAGTTGACAGGCAGTAGGGGCTACATGGACAGGACTTCAATGGTGTTTCGGTTGTGTGTGATGGGTTGCACAGTGGCTGCCGTGTGGTACTATATTCAGTGTGGCTTGTGCATGCAGACGTGGCTCCTTGGGTGTTGCTGTGTCTGTGATGGGTCATGTGGGGTGTGAGTCTGTGGTTCATGTCCGTGTGCACATTGTTCACTTGTTCGTGACGGTGGGCGGTGCTGCGTGTTCGTCTGCTACGTGACATGTCCCATGTGTTGGTCGTGTTACGGTCCTCATGCCTCCAGTAATCCAGCCCTGTCCAGTTTCCCACCTGCAGGTTGTTCGTGCGTGCACTGTACTGGATGCCACATGGTTCTAAGCGGGGGTGCTCCATGTTGCAGGTCTGTGGGGGTGGGGGCGGTGTTGTGGGTCGTGGTGATGGCTGGACACCCACTGACACCGATTGTTGTGGACCGTGATGTCTACCTTTCGGCTGTCGGTGTGCACTGCGGTGGCTGACACGTGGCTGTGGGGTGTGGGGGATTCTCCTCCTTGCTGTGCTGTGGGACTAGGGGCCTGGTGTGTGTTGTACTTGAGCTGTCCACCCTCCCACCCACTGCACTTTGTGTTCCTGCCACTTACCTGTTGCTTGTCGGTTAGTGCAGCTATGGCGGACACATGGGTGTGGTGGGTGCTCGTTGTGGCGCTTCTGGCATACTTGGGGACCTGTTGGTGGTTACGTGGCTGGCTGAGTGTACACATGCCCCCACGTATCTTACAGTTGTTAGGTTTGGGCTGTGTGTGGTGGTGTCTGTTGCATGTGTGTGTGATGTGTTGTGTATTGTGTGCTGGACATGGGGGTGTTCGTCCCTGGGAGCTGTGGCATGGTGGTAGTGCATGTGAGTACATAGCGGTGTGCTGGTATACATTAGTTTGTACTTACCAGCCTCCACTCCCCCTGGTAATCCGGTGAGGATCTCCGGATGTATGATGACTCGCACCTTCTCCTCCCACGCTTTGAAGGTCTTGAACAGCACGGGATTCCCTCCGCCAGTGACGGCAGCCAGCTCTCTGTTTTTGCTCTCCTTCTTCTTGACCAGGCTTTTGACGTCATTCCACCGTTTGTTAATTTCTACTCTGTTCCTGGGCAGGGTCCCGACTGCATTGACCTGGTCTACGATCCGGTTCCACATTCTGTTTCTGGTGGCTAGTGGTGTGTGCTGGACCAGGTTCCCATAGATTTGTGGGTGCACCTTGATAATCTCGTCGACCATGACCGTCAGCTCAATGGGCGTGAACTTGGGCATTCTTTGTGGTGCCATGGTGTTTGTGGTGCTGGTGCGGTGTGTGTTGTGTAATGTGCAGGGGGTTTGTGGTGCCGGTGTTTGGTGGTGGTGGTGGTGGTGGTGATGTGTGCGTTTCTGTGGTGTGCTGCTGTCCTTGCTGTGTCACTGTGTCCTCTCCTCTCCTCTCTGCTTTGCAATGTTGCAAGGGGTTGTGGTCTGTGGGAGTGCTGCTTTTGTACTTACCTATGTGGGTGTGTCCTCATGGTCTGTTGTTTTCAGGTGTGTTGTGTCTGGTGTTCTGGCCTTTGTAGTTTTTGTTTGTCCGGGGGGGGTGTTTTCGGGATGTGTACTGTGCTTGTGTATTTGTGCGTGCCTTGTTGTGTGGACTTGTTGGCCATGTTGTGTGCAATTGTTTTTGTCAGCGGATGGTTTCTGTGCAGGGACGTGGCCGCCATGGCTTCTGCCGTGTCAATTTTCATCGGCGTTGTTTGCGCTGGCGGGCGGTATATTTGTAGGTTTGCCGCGCTCATGGCGGTGCGATCGTAATTTCACGTGCGGTGTGTCGGCCGTGAGGGCGGGCGGTTTTGTGTTGTCGTGCGTGTTTCCGTCCGTGGCGGGCGGTTTGACTCCGACTCGGACGAGGGCGGGCGGTATCTTGTGTGATTTTTCCGCCGATGGCGGTTTTCGGTTTGTGTCATCGTAATGGCGTGGTCGGTGTTCAGACGGTGTGTGCGGGCGGATTTTTGCCGCTTTCATGCCTGGCGGATTTTTTTACGCCGGGTATCGTAATGGGCCTTAAAGATATTAACGGTCAAAAGTCTGAGGAATTCCTATCTCTGGCAATCCTAACTAGAACTAAGGAATGGCTACGCCCACTCTGTATATATAATTGTTTATTGATATATATAGATATAAGTATAGATATATATATAGGTATATTTATGGATATAGATAGGGAGATGGATAAAGATATTTATTTATTTATTTGCCCACTCTTTTGCAACAAAGACAGTGGATTCACACAGACTCTCTGCTGCAAAAAGTATATTTAGTTATGTGAGGGCTGCCATGTTCAGAGTGAACAGAGCTCATTTCAGAGCTGTAAGACATTGATGCCAATCACTTAAATAAATGCACTTTTTGAACCATAGTGCCTGCGTCCACTGACTTTGTGTCAAAGGAGTGGGCATGTAATTTGTTAAGTTTGCGGTATACATTTTGTAAGTGGGGAGTGCTTGCAGAGAGTACTGGGGGTACTACAGAGAGTAGCGGGTGTGTCCGTCTGACAGGCAGGGTGTAGGACTGGAGGATTCAGAAGGGAGTGGAGTGAACGTCAATTGAATCAGACTGCCTGGATTCTGTTCCATGGTGAGCCAGGTATGCTTAGGCTGATGTACATGATGTCAGGAGGATAGTCTGATATCAAGGGTGTTTGTGTTTCTGCATTTCTCTTCTGTCGCTAGCACAGTCTCCATCTCTGTGAGATGCAGTAGATGAAGGGAGTCTGAATTTGTTTAAGCTTGCAGAGTGACAAAATAGCAAAAATGTATGAAGTGAGTAAAGGAGCAATATAATTTGTAGGAAAAAATGTGTAGGACAGGTATCTATTGTTAGGGTGGAGGTTGAAGAAAGCACTAGAAGTGAATAGTCAGGCAGTAGATTTATTTGCCTGCAAAATATGTATTTTTGTAGAGAGTGCTACTAATCACTGTCTTATTTATCTTTCCTCCTTTGAGGACAACCATAGAGAACCAAAGGGGCCCACCACCACCATGGTCCAGGGTGGCCAATCCCATGATGACAGTGCCAATGCCACAGTCTCCGCACCATCCATTCTTGTTATTGCTGGTAATTCTTGTCTATTATTTCTTCCTTTTAACAATTCTCACCACTATGCACTTTTGCCTGTATTTTCTATTTTTACCAATTTTACGGTATCCATTTTAATATCCGTTAACCCGATAAACACCCTTGTGTGTTCTTTTATATTCTCACTGTTTCTCTGTTTCTTCAGTGGACTTCCTCCTGTCTGTAGCTTTCTTGCCCACTTTTTTATTACTTTGGCAGAAACCTTTCACCCACCCCTCTTTTACATATCTCCTTTACATTCCCTTCCCCACCTTTAATCATTGTTTTTCTGATCCTTTCCTAGCTATGTTACTTCATTATTAAAAATTTGTTTCATAACATTGAATTTATTTACTACTTGACTTTTAAAATGTCAGGTAAACATTTTTACGTGATAGCTTAGCTATCAATTGTTTCACATTTTTTCAGTATTTTATTTTTACTTATGCAAATAATGTGGTTAGTATTGATATTCTAAATAAGTGTGTTACATTGTTGTCTAACTAGAATCTCAACCACTGTAGGCTATGGAGGAGGGCAAGGGCCATCCTGTGGAGAGGATAAAGCTGCTGCTGGGACGATTGGTAAGTCACTTTCTTTTCTCAAAGACAACTGCTGCATTTCTAAGGTTTTCCTTCCTTGATTCCAAACCTGCATACCAATTCTTTTGGAATTATCTATGCTGGACTTGGCCCTCTCTGCAGGGTCAGCCCAAACTTTTTGTCTTCATCCCTCCTAATTTTCTGAAGTTGTTTTTCATGGTCTTAGGACTCTGTGCACTTTACCTTTGCTAACCAGTGATAAAGTGTTAGTGCTTACTCCGTACAACACAGTAAAATTGGTTTACACCTGATTGACATATATGATTTACCTATAAGTCCCTACTAAAGTATACACAGGGCCTGTAAATTAAATCCTCTAGTGAGCCTGCAGCACTTATTGTGCCACCCACTCAAGTAGCCCTTTAAAACATGTCTCAGGGCAGCCATTACTGCCTGCCAGCAGTTTTAAACTGCCAATTTGACTTGGCAAAATAACCCTTGCCTACAACTCCCTTTTTAATATACATAAGTCACACATAAGGTAGGCCCTAAACAGCCCGGAAGGCAAGGTGCATTGTAATAAAAAACAAAACTGGACATGTGCTTTTACGTTGTACATGCCTAGGTAGTGAAAAACTCACACATTTGTTTTTCACTACTGTTAGGCCTAACTTTCCCATAGAATAACATTGAGTTACCTTATTATATTTCATAAGTGCTAACTTTTGATTGGGAGCAGGTAGGAAAGTCGAGTTTGGTATCTGAGGAATTATAATTTAAAATCCTCTTTAATGGTAAAGTCTGATTTTAAGTCACAATTCTAAAAATGCTACTTTTAGAAAGTTGCCACTTTTGTGCACTAACTATTTGGTGCCTGCAGAGTGTTCCTGGGTCACATGACTAGGTAAAGTTCGCCTTTGCATATTCCTCCCAGACAGTATCACAATAGAGGGTCTCGGTGTTGGCAGGATGGCCCATCTTTGCCTTGATAGGGGGGTGGAGCTGTCACCTATCATACTTGCACTTCAAAAGCACTGGCTTAGCTCACACACAAAGTACTTCACATTAGCCTATTGTGGCCCCAGGCAGACTGAGACCAGGGCAGGTTGGCAGGAAATTCGAGACACCTCTGTAAGGGGGAAACTCAAGAAGCTTCTTGCACTTCAAAGTGGGCACCGGGTATAAATATTAGACTCTCAGACCCACTCTTCAGATCACTTCTGGACCTGAGGATGACTCAGAAGAAGGACTGCTCTGCTGCTCTGCTGCAAGAATGACTGCCCTGCTGCCTGAGTAAGAAGGCTGTCCTGTAACCTGCACCTTCAACCCAGGACCATCAGAGTGACTCCAAGGGCTAGTTGGCTGGCCTCCTGATCAGAGCCTCAGGGACAGAAAAGGCTCTAACCATCTTGAATCCTGCACCTCTCCAGTCTTGGACGCTTGGATGTGGGAATAAAGGTACTCTGCCAGCCCGGCTGTTGTCCCCATTAGAAATGAGGCAGCGCACTGCAACCCGACGCAGTCCTTCCAGCTCATCGGAATCAACACAGCACACCACAACTCTCATTGCAGCCCTCTCAGCTCCTCATTGGAACTGACTCAGCGTGATACAACTTGATGCAGACTTCCTATGCAGCTCCTCATCGGAACTGAAGCAGCGTGACACAACTCAATGCAGGATCCTGCAACGCCCCTCAAAACCACCACTGCTCGGCGTCACACCCCACATCAAGGACATAAGTTACATGCTCAGTGGGCCTAACCTGGTTCCTGTATCTGTCCCGCACTCCATCGAGGTCGTCCTGAACTTGTAAATTTGCCCCAGTCCATTGCGACCAGATAACCACAGATGATGCTTTGTACTTTTAAACATTATTTTTACCTAGATCTTTAAAATTGCATATCTCCTGTTATACTGATTGGATTTTGGTCATTTTGGTGTCAAATCATTTATTAAATTGTACCCTTGTTTTCTAAAATGATGTGGGATTTTTTATGTGTTGTGTTTTCACTTTATTACTGTTTGAGTGCTGCATAAATACTTTGCCTCTAAGTTAAGCCTGACTGGTTTTGTGCCAAGCTACCAGAGGGTTAAGCACAGGTTAATGTAGTGACCTTTTGTAGTTCACCCTGAAAGGGATTGTAGTTGTTGCTTGAGAAGGGTTAACACCGCCCTCAATCAATAACCCAATTTCTCACAATCTGCCTTCCGATATTTCTGTCTCAGCCTTTCTTTCATTGAAATTAATCAGGAGAAGAAAAGGTGCATTGCTCAGTACTCACTCATGCCTATAATTCCCCCATTCTGTCCCAGCCAGCCTTTTATCCCATTTCGGCACATGTCAGAATTTGCTCACAATTTCTGCCTTAGTGTCATCTTCCCATGGATTCCATTATAGTATTCCATCTTCAACCTTCCATTAACCATGCGACTAAGCCTAATACATATGATATGACCCAACCTGTCTAGACTCAGGACTGGACTCAGGAGGGAGTAGGGTAATATCAGGTCCATTGGAATTATTATGACATGCCACCAGTTGTCTAAAATAATATGCTGCCCCTACAGGTTGCCTCAATTAATGTTGTGCAAGATATATAGTCAAATAAATTAAGCAGCATAGTTTTAATGTGCTATATTTTTCTATGGTAATATAGATGTGTATTTTGTAGCTCAGTCATTTTTTACTCACATGTTCAGACCACAACCAGTTAATTAAAGTTTGCCACTTGAGCCACTAGTCAATTTAATAAATGTAAAAAAAAATTAAATACTACAAAAAAACACCTGGAGAGTGTCCATTATACAATACTATTTAAACATGATTTACATTGGGTATTTAATAATAAAATTGTACTAAAATTGCTATATTTATCAATAAATGAATGTTTTTAACTAGAAATATAACAATTAAAAAATATAGAAATATACATTAAATGAACGTTGAAAATTAAATAAACATTGAAAAATGTGTTACATGTCTTTATTCTATGAAAATATGTAAATAATAGCATTATTTATTACAAACAACTAACAACTTTTTTAATTATCCTTCTAAACACCAACAATACTAATTAAATGACATAAACTACTCCACCTACATAGAAATAAAATTTACCATAGGTATTTAACACAAAAATGGTTACATTGAATATTCATTCTCCAACATAAACCATTTTGAAGAAAGTGTAAAGGGGTGACAGTTTACTATTCCCACTCCAATCTAAACTAATTTAGGGAAGGTGTTGAACACTAAAGGGGTGACATTTACTATTTCCAATTCAATCTAAACCAATTTGGCGAATGTGTTGGACACTAAAGGGGTGACATTTACTATTCCAATGCCAATCTAAACCAATTTGGGGAAGGTGTTGGACACCAAAGGGGTATCATTGACTATTTCCACTGCAATCTATACCAATTTTGGCAAGGTGTTGGACACTAAAGAGATAACATTTACTATTCTCACTCCAATCTATACACAAAAATATTAATTTATACATTATAAATAATACATATTTGTTCTATTTTAAGAATTGTTTTTTACATTTCAATTTTTTAAAATAAATGTAAATATACATTTAAAAAAATTCCAACATTGTATTTACAATTACATTATTTGTCAATAAAAATAGTTTAAAATAAAAAAACAAATGGACATTAAAAAATATTAAATATACATTTATTTATAAAAATTAATTTACAATTGAGTAAATGTAAATTTTTACCAACATTTCTATAATTTTCATAATTAGTTAATGTTGGAAAACGAGGCAGTATTTGTGAGGCCTGCACAAATAACATGTCTACATTTGTCCTTCACTGTGAACCAAACACCCCATTGTAGCGCTCTCAAAAGGTAGCATTGCAGAGCAGTTTAAGGCTTACTCCAGGGAGGCGATGTGGGCTAGTAATTGCCATTTACAAGTACGCAGAAATAACACTCAATAATTGATTGTCCGGTCTGTACTTTGCTTTATAAAAGGAAGAGTACATTTATTAAACACACACACTACTCAATAATATGCAACAATTTACAAATATACATAAGCTGTTGGAATTACTTCCTGACATTGCATAACCTTCCCACCCCTCCTGCAGCGGGGGTGGGGTCTAGTACCATGTATACACATCATCTTGCCCCCTAATGCAGTAGGTTGACCATAACCTGGAGTGAGGGCCTTGCCCACCGACACCATCCCAGTGGCGACCCACCCCAATATCTCAACAAGCATTTAAAATGGGCACACCTGCCATGGTGACACATAACCCTGACTGAGCATCTCATACTGACCATACAGTATACCCCTCTACATCTTAGTGGCTAACAGTCTGGGTTATTCTTCACCTAACGCAGTAACAAAAATACATGTTTAGGCATCACTTAGAATAACAGTACTTATCATAGCTGATAACAGTTATAATGCATTGCAATTAAAGCCCCTAAAAGATATCACAGTTATAATTACAGGATTAAGCATATACCACCAGGCACCCTAGCAGGAATGCCTAGCAACCTAACCCAGTTTGCTTATGATTGCACAAATCACATGTGACTTCCAGTCCCAAAAAGAAACAGTATCATGTAACTGCACCGCTGTGCAATTTCACCTTTCCACCTCTAGGGGTATCACCGCAGTGATAATCCATGTTTGACCCTGCACACTTCAGTACAGCCCTAAGCTACCCCTCCTGGCAGTAGAACAAACGTTTCAGCATGAGGTAGGCTTGAAAGACCATGGCTAACCCTTGAGGGGTTCTTTCTTTTAAGTCCCCCAGAGACTGAGGGCAGGGACTTCCAAACTTCGTGCTGGGGGAGTCAGCGTGCTCCTGCAGCTCCCCTGCACCTTTGCAACCACTTAGTGGTGACCACATCCTCCTGGTGCCACCACGCGCTGAAAACAGGCATGTTTTCATGCAGGCCTGTCCTGGCCCTGCAAAGCACTATGGGCCGCTCTTCCCCATCTCTGTGCATAACATAGCAGCGGCTCCCCCGCTGCTCGGGGAGAGCCACACTGCCATTGTTGGTGGCCTCACGCCGCTTCTGACCCATTGGGGGCCCGGTCCCACCCGGAGCCCTTCTATTCAGCTACGTTGGAGGGCAGCTTAGGGAGCCCACCAGCGGCTGCCCTCGCCGGCTCCCCGATGGCCCAGCACCCTCGCGTGCTGCCGCAGGACCCGGCCTTTCATTCTGGTCTGCCTGCTCTTGCAAGCAGACCCGGAGGCTGCTTCTCGACCGGCGGGTCCGCGGGGGAGTGCAACGGCACTCTCCCTGCCTTCCCGCTACTGCGGGGGAGTGCGGTGGCACTCCAACCTCCTCCATCAGAACACCAGGGCCCGGAGTTGGGGATCCCGGGCCCCTCCAGGAAAACCTTCACGGGGAGCGCGATGGCGCTCCCCGACTTCCGCCAGGCTTCGGGGCCTGGAGTTGGGGTCCCTGGCCCCAGGGAAATTTTCATGTGGAGCGCGATGGCGCTCCCCGGCATTGCCTTCCGCCAGGGGGAACGCGCAATGGCACGCCCCCTCCTCCCCACTGCAGTCATTGGGGCCCGGAGTTGGGGATCCCGGGCCACTGAGATCTTTACTGGGAGCGTGACGGCGCTCCCTGGATTAATCTTTGGCGGGCTTGGGGTTGGGGGTCCTGTGCCCCAGAGATCTCTTCGAGGGGGGTGCAACGGCGCTCCCCTATCTCCGTCGTTGTCGGGCACCAGGGTGGGCTCCTGGCACCCCGGGGTGGGTGCAGCCCCCGGGACCTGACCCACCCCGGGGGCACATTTAAGACTGGCGGCAGAGCCCCACGCGCTTTGTCGTCGGTCCCATTGGAGGTCAAAGGGGGAAGTATCTCGGCCCCCAAGTGGCCGATTTTCACCCTTTTTGCCTCTTCTTGCTCCTGATGGCCAGCCCTAGCCATCAGGAGCACTTTCCTTCAACCCCTTGGCCTCCAAGAGGGTGAACTCAGCAGGGAGCTATCTTTACTGGCTCCCTGCGCCAGCCTTTCACCTGGCTCTCCTCCTGGGCCTCTCTTCTCCTTGCGCAGAGGCCCAGGCTTATCCTCACTGGTTTTGGACTCCCCCACAAGTGCAGTCCAGGGTCCTGGGACAGTTAGGGGGTTCCTTCTTCCAACTGCCCACGGCGCCAGGCTCCAGCACCAGTCTTCCTCAGCAAGACCACACCCAGAGAGAGCTCCTCTTCCTGTGCAAAACCTTTTAAAAGAATTTGGAGGGGGCTGGCAGGAAGGCTCTTCTGCCCTATCCTGCAGCGACACATCACCTCTCTGCCCCTGTTCCCTCCCTCCTGCACAGGCCTCTGGGATAGTTCAAAATGGCATCGTCCAGGGATCTCATGCCAAATGGTCTCTGAAAAGTCCCCTTCCCTCCTTGCTACCTTCACGGTCCCGAGCAGACCCGGTACTTGGCACCGGGTGACAGCTGATGATGGATAACCGGCAGCTCCACCCCCATCTCTCCCTCCTGGAGAGGAGACCTTCGCCCTTGGAATGCTTGCAGTAAAGGTCTAGGCCTCTGATGCTACAGCTTGGAGAGGAAGGTAATTAATCCAGCCTGGCAGGGTCACACCTATCCAGGCTCTGGTTATGAGTTGAGTCAGAGGAATAATACATTTCTGGATGACCCATAAGCAGTACAGATATGGCTTTGGACTCAGCAGAATACTTCTTTTTACACAACTTACAGTGTACTTTGGTGCGTGTCTGGAATTTGTAGGCTCTAGGGAAGTGAAACTACCCCATGTGGTCCCCATCTTCATAGAAGAGTACTGGAGTGTTCCTACAGTGAAAACAGTGAAGCACACTGACTTTCCCTCACATGTGTCTTCCCATACTATAAAGCCTATTCCATGTCACCACCCAAGTCTGCATAATTTCTGCTACACCATTCTATCTGTACCTGCTCCTGGGTTGCACACAACAGGAATCTCCCCCGTGCAGCCCTTACACGTGTGCACACGTGTGTGAACACATGTCTACATGTAACCAGTCCGGTGCCCCTTACCCCGGCTGCAGCGCAGCGGCCTTCTCTCACAAGGGGAACACCGGTGCAATCCACATGCAGTCTGTTTCATTATGAGTTCACTGTGGGTGAGTCGCAGCTTATGAGGCTCTCCCACAGTAAAAGCTCAAAATATTAGGTGTTCAAAAAGTGAAAAATCCGGGCGGCTCAGATAGTCAGAACCACCTTCTAACAGTTAACTTTTAAACTACAATGATTTTTGACATTTAACAACATTTATATACACATTCAAAATAAATAAAAAAGGAAAAAAAATATTAATGTAAGAAAATACATTTTTGAATTTCACAATAATAATTTGCATACCATTAAAAAAATTAACATTACATTTAAAATACAATATTCAGGGCGTGGCCTGGCCACAAGTTATGATGGGCGCTTGAGCCCGGAGCAGCAAGCGCCGGAGGGCCCGTGACGGAGGCAGTGGCCCCCTACTCGCAGCGGGGGCTGCACACTGTGGCCCAAACACATCACCCGAGCTGGGGCCACGGGCTGACAAGATGATGACCTGCTGTACAGCGAGGTGACAGCGCCCCAATCACTGACCTGCCCTGGCCCTCCTTAGCTAAACCGGGCCCACGAGGCTGGGCAAAGCAGTGGACTAAAGTTAGGGGTGTTGGCAGTCTTCCACTCCTTGTTCTCGGGACGCTGTTTGCCAGCCGGGCTGATCCCATTCCCGACCAGGACGGGCAATGAGGGAGATCAGCTCAACACCCCAGGACCACACCTTGACTGGCCTGGGGCCCCCAGCCACAGTGGTCCATGCCTTAGCACACACGGTCACATCAACACCTCTGGAGCTAGCCCTCTCAGCGCAGCATGGGGGGCTTGAAACAGCCTGAGGGGGCGCACTTTTACCCATCCAGCACCGGTGGCCTCCTGAGTACTAGCTGGAGGGCACTGCCTGATGACCGGGCTGGACCCGCTACAGACTGGGATTGTCCAAAGTCTGGGGCCCGGCAACACTCCCAGGGCCATCTCCACATCTATTCTCAGGCCACCAGCTCCAGCGCCCCTTGCCCTGACTGGGGCCCTGGACAACGGGGTCATCAGCAGACACGTGGGGGTGACAGGGGTCGGACCTCCGCCATTTCGGGGTTTGACTGACTGAAACGGCATACAGGAGGCCTGGGATGACCGGAGGGGGCCTACCTAGGGCCGGTCAGCTGTCCATAATACTGGCACCCCTCCCTGTGCACTTTACTCTATGCCCCACCAACAAGGTCAAATCTCTCCACCCCACAAAGGACACAGAGATACCAACTACAGTATGTCCCCACGACCAGGCTACTGACAGCCTCTGGACCCAGAAACCAGGGACACGCAAACCTAACTGAGACACTGCCTCACTGCTGCCTACCACGTCGAGGCTGGACAACACAGAGGATAAGCAAGTGAGTTGGAGGGGGGCTGGTGAGCCTACTGGTGTGTGACCCGGACTGTTGTGGAGACCCTGCCATGGGAACAGCTTCTACTTTCGCGCATACAGGCACATTCCCCTCCCCTAAGCACCACATAAGGAATGATGGGGAAGGGGGCACTTAGCTGTATTACTGCACCTATCAGATGCCTGAAGATGGGGTGCTGGCCGTCCCCTTTCGCTGGCCCCCGGTCTGAGGGTGGCCTAGGGCACTCCTAGAGAGCAGGACCTCCCTCAGCACAGTCTGAAGAACCCTGCACAGAAAGGTCAGCGGATTTTGAGTGATACTGTGACCAACACTGGCTTGCGACGCCCCCTTTCTCTGGCCTGGGGCATCTGGACTGGAAATGTCCCCAGGTAAAACCACCAGCAAACCCGCAAGGCAACTTCTCTTCTCGGAGGCTCTCAACCAACCCTGCTCCATGGCCAGCTCACAGGGGAAGCCAGCAGCAGAGCAGTCTATGGCCCCCACTCGATCACGGCAGGATACTACAATGGAGCGTATCCTCTAGGAAGTCATGGCGGTGGGCTGCCGCCTGGAGGGGATGTACACCAACATATCCGAATTGATGGCCGAGACCAAATCCATCTGCCTGGACATTGCAGGGTTCCAGAACTGGGTGACTTCCCTAGAACAACTAGTAGCGGCAGTGGAAGAATGCTTCAACACCATCCCGGAGCAGGATCAGGAACTTCTGTACGTCCATAATCATTGACTTGGAAGACAGAAGATAAAGAGACAATGTTCGCTTCTTCAGATTTCCGGAGCGCATGGAGGGGCCAGAAGTTAAAATACTTCCTCAGGAGTACCCTCCCCACTCTTACCAGCCTTACATTTGACCCTCCCCTGGAGCTACAGCTGGCACATCGCATTGGCCCAACGTGCCAAGTCTGACCACATCGGCCCATCCGATCATTGCCTGTTTACTGAGACACGAGCGGATCGCTCACATGGTCCCTATGTACATGAGGGGCATGAGATACGCATTGTGACCACAACAGAGTGGCAAAATCTCAAGGTGACAGAGACCAGGCGCTCCAGGCAGTGGCAAGCCTCACACAGGACCAGGACAGAGACAAATCATGGTCCCCTCTGAAGCCTGCCCCTGCTGAAAGCTGAGATTGCCGCAGGATGCTACATCTGACTCATGCATGTGTCTTGATGCGGGAGAATGAGAAATGAGCACACCTCCCACCGGACAGCTGCATATCTGACTGCATGCTTCTATATGTTTGGACAATAGATGATGTGTAATGCTTTTTGGGTGCCCTACTTCTGGTGGTAGATTTATGCCTTATCATACGCTGTATCACATTACTCGGTGTTTAATGTGTCCCCACGGCACCGCTCCCTTCCACCCTCCTCGTTAGAGTGGCATGCTTATCAATGCTATACAATGTATTGTTGAATTTTGTATTTTACCACGCTATGTGCTAAGCGGTTGTTTCAATACTTCATATTGTTCAGTATGTTTGAGGTACCCGCCTCTGTACCCCCACTCAGAGGGGAGCCCTGAGAAAGTGGACAGTCCCTGTCAGATGCCCCTCTCCTCTGCCCTCTCTCCTCTGCGCTCTCCCCCCGGGTGCCGTTTGCCCAAGCCGGTGGCTGTACATGGGGGGAATCGAGTGGTACCCTGGCCTCCTGGATTCCTGCGATTCTGCTAGGCTCCCCTTAGCTTGTTCTGCCTCTGCCACAGCCCTGATGGGCCTACGACTGAATTCTCGTCCTTCTACTATCCTCTTTTATATGCTCTGCCTTCCTGAGGGGGCCTCCGCCAGCATGCTGGCTCCGCAAGTTTGGACCCACGGTCTACAGACCTATGTCCCTGGGGCCTTGCTCCGGCTAAGAGCCGAGAACCCAGCTACCCTTCTCTACCCTGCCCTTACCCATATTTCTGTACCCTTTTTTACCCTATTTTATTCAATTTTTCTGTTTGTGCGCCCCACGTGCCATCCCGATCCGTGTCCGAGGGATCTGCACCCCTGCCGACTGTCCCGCCTCTTCTCCCACCCCTCTGCTGTCTTCCTCTGTACTTCCCTTTTATGACTTTCACCCTTTCTTATTTTTTTTCTCTCCACTTCTTTGATCCCAGACCCCCCCTCACTACTTGCGGCCTCCCTTCCCCCGTCTCCCAGTACCGACATACTTTGCTCCTCTGCATTGGAACATACATGTGCAGACCACCACCACATGTACACACCACAACAATGGCAGACTTAGCCTCTCCTGCCCCCCAACCCCCTCGCATCCTCTTGTGGAATGTCAACGGGCTGACACACTATGTAAAACATAGGGAGGTACTCTCATGTTTATAATCGAAAATGGGTGGATGTGGCCTTACTGCAGGAGACCCTCCTTGACAGCCTTGAGTCCGTCAAATTGCACCGGGACTGGTTGGGGAGGGTGATCCACAGCTGCTGCCCGGACCCACCAACCTCGGGGAGTAGGACGTCCAGATAATGTGGTGTAGCGATCCTGCTCCATAAATCATTACCCGTCACTGTTGTCAAATCGTGATCTGACCCGGAAGGCAGGTATGTCTTTACAAAATTGAGAACTGTGGACAGGTCACTTTGCGTGGGGTCGGTATACTCTCCTATAGACTCTAAACAGCTTTTCTCATTCCAATTCAGCCATCTCCTTATTAAGATTGGGGCTTCTCACTAACTGATCGGGGGCAATTGGAAATTTGCCTGGGATGCGGTGCTTGACAGGACAGGCCCTTTAGATGTGGGCAACAATCCAGACAGGACCCTACTGGGGAGCATGATCTCAGACCATGGGATAGTGGACCACTGGCCCTTGCCCATCCGAAGGATAGAGAGTAGACCTTTTTTTGTCTGTGCACGGTACCCAATTGCACCTAGATTACTTCCTTGTCTCTCAAAGGGTGGTGGCTCATGCTCAGGACTCCCGGATCCTAGAAACCGCATTCTCTGACCATGCTCTGGTCCTGATATCCTTAGACATATTCCTTGCTTCCTCAGGCCGCAAGCCCTGGTGCCTGAATGCGCAACGCTATTGCACCCCTCAGGGTAAATCCCAACTGAGGGTGCAGGTCTCCACATATCTGGAATATAATAAAGGGTCCTATAGGGTCCTATGGGGAGTTGCGAAAGCAACCATACGGGGACAACTCATGCGGCCCTTTTGAATAAACAAAAGATAGCCTGCAAGACCGAACTGGAGGACGACATTGCATACCTTACTCACCTATCCACGGCCCGCCCCTTGCTTCCTGTGCCCCGCCGTCTGGAACAAGCATGCATGGCTCTCAATGGCCTGTACACATTCAAGGCTGAATATGTGGTTCAGTGGTTGAAAAGATGCTACTACAAACAAGGAGAGAAAGCGGGCCGACTCTTAGCTGCCCAATTGTGTCAACAGGAGGCGACTCTGGGTATCCCTGCCATTCATTCCATGAGCAGCGAGGCCCTCACTCACCCGCAGGACATTGTTAACGAATGTGCACTGTTCTACCGGGTACTTTACACCCCAGAGTCGGTGGCCAGTGTTGACCAAGTGGAGGCTTTACTGGAGGGTGTACATCTCCCCCATCTGTCAGACAAAGACTGGCCCAATTGGATGGGGAGATTAGCAAGGCTGAGATAGCACAGGCTATCTCCAAGCTTCCCTACCACAAAGCTCCTGGGGAAGACGGTTTCCCCACGGAGTTTTATAAATGGGCTGGGGAGGAGGTCATCGACTCCCTCCATGCTGCCTTTCAGGAGTCAGCACAGTCGGGCTTCCTGGGCTCTATCTCCAACAGAGCAGTGATAACGGTCCTCCCTAAACCGGGTAGAGATCCCCTCCTGTGTGGCAGTTACAGGCCCATAACTCTCCTAAATGGGGATATCATAATCCTCGCTAGTGTCCTGGTGGCCAGGTTTTGCAAGGTCATCCTGTCCCTGATGCACCGCACACAGCTCCAGACATCATCTCCGCACCCTTGCTCACGCCCTATGGGAGGCCAGGGACTTGCCGGACAAGGCTCTAGCCCTATCCCTCGAAGCCGAGAAGGCATTCGCCTGCATCGAATGGGGATATCTTTTCACAGCCTTACAGAGGTTCGGACTGGGAGACCAATTCATTGCCAAAGTCTGACTGTTATACGACTGCCGCACGGCTCAGGTCAACTGTAGCGAATTCCTATCTGACCCTTTCCCAATACGGAGGGGCACCCTGCAGGGCTGACCGCTTTCACCACTTTTGTTCCTTTTGGCAATGGAGCCCTAGGCATCCACCATCCGCCACTCCCCTCTTCTCACTGAAATACCCCTCCAGGGGGGGATGTCCAAGATCTACCTATACGCAGACAATGTCCTGCTTACTCTAACAAACCTGCACAGCTCCCACTCGCCATTATTGGTGATCATTGATTATTTTACAGCCCTGTCCGGTTATCAAGTGAACTGGGACATGAGTGAGGCCTTGGTCCTATCAACTATCACCACAGGAGCGGCAATCCATGGCTACCCCTTTCGGTGGATGCCGTTGTGCCTCATTGCCTGGGGATCCTAGTCAATCGAGGACGAGATTGAATGGTTGCGGATAATCTGGACCCAATTTTCACTCGTATGAAATTGGAGTTTGAGAAATGGTCACTTCTAAGGCATTCCATGTGCAGCAGGGTGCAGGTGGTGAGAATGGTCATGCTACCGCGGTTTACATATGCTCCCTCTCCTGGTGCCTTTGACAATCCTGCGACTTATAGACACAAGGATCGTGCAATTGGTGTATATGCTCCCTGAGATACAGGATACACCGCAATGGGTCACTACCAAATGACTGTTACATTCTAGCCAGCAAGGCCTCAACCCTCTATATGGGGCAGACCCCTCCAGCTTCAACCTGTCAACCCGATGCTCCAGACTATGCAAAAAGCCTGGCACCTGGCACATTGCCTCGTCGGTGTGCATCCCGCCTCCATATATGGGCACCCTTATGGGACAACGACTGTCTACGCATGGGTGGGGAGGCCCTCAACTGGGAATAATGGTGCACAGCGGGTATCCACAGCCTGGATCAGGTCCTGGATGGTGGCGACCTTAAGCCATTCGGATGATTACGTGAGGAATTTGACCTCCTTCCCCAACAGGCGTGGAGACACCTCCAGCTGAAGCACTGCCTGCGGCGCTGCCTGGGAGCCCAGCCCTGGAATCTCCAGAACACACCCGCGATGTCCTACCTTAGAACCTGGGGTCGTTTTAGGGTAGTGATGTCGGGACTCTATGAACTCATTATGGGCCATCTTTTCTCGCAGCTTCTCCTCAACAATCTCCAAACCAAATGGTAATCTCGCCTACAGATTGAACTTGAGGAGGAGGATTGGACAGATATCATGGAGGCTCTGGACAGGGGCAGGCGGGAAGCCTGCCCAAAATTCTTTCTCTTCAAGACACTCCACGAGTAGTACTGGATTCCGATGAAGTTGCACAGGGTGGGCTTACTGCCCCATGCAAATTGCTGGTGATGCCCGATCACCCACTGTGACCTTGTACACATCCTTTGCAATTGGCCCTTGATCCAACCCTTTTGGAAGGCGGTTGGGACCACACTGTGGGACTCCATACCACTTAAGACACCCCTCTCTCACTCTTGGATTTTGCTACATGACATGGGGGTCTCCCGAGACCTGTCCCACCCGCAGTGCTGCGTCCTACTCATGGCCCTTGTGACCACCAAAATATGCATTCTCCTCCAATGGCGTTGGCCCCACACCCTTCTTCACAGGAAGACTGGATGTTGGCAATGGTTCAAATGGCAGCCCATGAACGTGTCATTTACAGCCTGCAAGACCAGTCTGCTCTCTTCAAGCAGGCGTGGGCGTCTTTCCTCCAGGACGATATCTAGCATATTGGCACATCACCTCCTCCTATTCTGTTGACCGCTTCTGGCCACTAACATGGAACACACTTCACCCCTCTTCTGTGTAATAATCCTATCACCCTTCCATTCACTCTCTGCCTCTCATCATGGGTACCCCCGTTCTCTCCTGTTAGATGTCTACCCACGTTGCTTACCCCAGTGGGACAATCAGAATTGCTGGGCTTTGAAGCCGAGGACTCTCACATCTGAGGATACTGTTAGAATTGTATGCATTGTGCAATGTCCCTCCATCTCAATCCTATTTCACCCTCCCCTTTACCCTTGCCCTCCCCACCTGTTGCAATTTGTACATTGTTATGCACTGTACTGTACCCTGGTGTCTATGCTCTGATTTTCAATAAAGAAATACAAAATGAAAAGTGCAACATTCACCTTTTTAAAATCTCCCCACCCTTGTACCCTAAAAACCCAACATCCTGCTATTCAAAAAATATATATAAATGCATTCTTTTTACACATTAATACGACTAAAAGTAAAAATGTCAAAATTTTCATAATTAATAAATTGTCTTACTAAACATGCAAATAATTTTTTTTATAGACATATAAAATCAAACAAACAACATCAAAATACATGCAAAATAACGCTTAAAAATAATATTATATACAACGATATTTTCTAAATCGATACTTTTGACAACAATATTAAAAACAACACTTAAAATGATATACTTACCTTCAAAATTCCTGTTGACGATATAATTGGCATCCCGATGTTCTTGACACAATATGTTTGTATCATGATATTTTGTATTCAGTCATTTGTCCAAACACCTGACCAAAGCAATGACAAGATGCAAATAAATTTTTTTAATTGAACAGACCCCTCTTGGAAAAAGAAGATTTACTGTAAAATACGCTGAAGAAAAAGAGACAGAGTTAAGTGCAAGTTCAAGTTTGAATCAAAGTCCTGAGAAAAAAGAAATTCGAAAGAGTGAATTGACAGTTGCCAAGAGACCAGCAAGAAAGAGAGTTCTGAATCAAAATTATTCCTCACCTGAATGGGTATATCTAGCTACAGTTCCAGAAGAAAATACAGATTAAGATGATTATTTTTAAATGAACAAGTGCTATGATATTTTTGAGCAAGGATCAGGTGTAGAGTCTAAAACTGAGGAAAAACCACCCAGATAGTGAAATAGAGACTTTGAAATATTAAAGTTTTTGTTTCCAACACAGATACAAGGAAACTTGTGAAGAGACTGATCAATTAACTGAAATAACTAAAAGAAAAGAAAGATATAGAACCTGCTTAAAACTTTGATGGAGAAGCGAGGAGCTAATTTTTTCCTTTTTGAAATCATTTTCTTGCTATGTTGTTTTCTTTTTGAAATACAAAAAAGACTGAAAGAGAGTATTAATTGATTTAAAGAAGTAACACATTTTTGTGCCATGAGATCTTTGTGTTTCTTTTGCTTTTTGTCTCAAACAGGATGATGGAAAACAACAAATGCTGTAGTAATGTAGGGATTGCACTATTAACGTGGCTATTAGTAGTGTTAGTTGGCCTGCTGGTGTGCTTACTAACTCCTGTGGGAAATATTTCAAGACAAATAGTTAGTGAAGATATAACTAGATTTAAGACTAATCACGAGGAGCCTGAGCAAATTACATCAATTCAATAAAAACTTTTAAATGATGGTTTTAGGAATAATTTGTGTATACTAAAATTATTAAATGATTAGGGAGTATGCTGCCATAATGAAAATTAGCAGTTGTTATGTATGCTCTTTTCTTCCTACATCAGCAGGTAAAGGAGTCACATATATAGAATTGTCTTATTCTTTATCATGTAATGTGTTCATAGCCATCTTCAATTATGCAAAGTATCTTTCTTCTTATTTGACTGACATTAATGTGTCTTTTGAGAATTTATTAATTAGTGAAAATGATAAGGAAATTAAGTATGGTACATATTTGAGAGAGATTGCACAAACAAAGCTTATACTAATATGGGTAGAGTATATTCATGTCTACTAAGTAGTGAAGAGCATACGTTTATTAAAGAATGTAATGACAGAGGTGTAAAAGTGATGAGAAATCTGGATGAACAGAGAATTGCTTTAGAAGAAACTAAAGAAGAAGAATTTAGGTTTTCATGTTTACATTCAAGGGTAAAGCTGGAGCAAGAAACAAAGGGGAGATGTTCACGGCAAGGCATAATTTTATGAAAAGAGAAAGAGTAGATTTAGTTTGTGAAAGTGAACGTGATAAACCTTATGAGGAAACTGGATATATTTTAATTGAAGAAGAACCTATCATGAGAGGTGTTTATTATGGTTGTGGAATATCTGCTTATTTCAATCTGCTAAACAAATGGGCATGTTCATGTTGCTCAGCTCTAGATTTCCCTAGAATACAACATGTGAAAGAGTTGGAAAAAGAGATTAGATTGAAGGGAATGAAAAGATATTTTAGACAAGTGTTTTTAGATATATCAGGAAATATTATTCCTCCAATGGGAGTAGCTGTGAATGATGTGAAAATTAGGTGATTATCTAGAGTTGTAGATAGATTGGCTGTGGATACAGCAGATACTTTTAAATTGGTGACTGTAAGAAATTAGGTTACTGGTTGAGGAGGAGTGGAACTCTGCTCAAGCAGCAATCACAATCTTTGTCAGGATGAAGTCACAAGCGAACCCAAAATTAATCTATGCTCAACCCTCTGGTACCTTGGCACAGAGCAGTTAGGTTTAACTTAGAAGCAATGTGTTAAGTATGTATGCAGCACTTCAAACACTAATAAAGTATAAACACAACACAAGAAAAAAATCCAACACCAACTTAGAAAAATAGAGTACAATATAATACATATGTTGACACCTAAATAGCAAAAATCCAATCAATAGAACCAAAGATATTAATTTTTAAAGATTTAAGTGAAATAGCACCAAAAAGCCCAAAGTGCCACTCGTGGCTATCTGGTGGTGGTGATACCAGTAGAAAGTAACAAGTTCAGGCCAATCGAGATGGAGGGCATGTCAGATACAGGGACCAGGTTAGTTGCGCTGAAAGAGTTACCTTCTCAGTCCAGTGACAAGAGTTCTGTTCATGGTGTACAGGGCCACGAGGTGCAGGAAGAGTGCTGTGGGCGTAATGTAACGCAGAGAGACGGCTGGGTATCATGGATGGTCGTTTCTGAAGCATAAATATCCTGTTGGTGTCGCGGTCGGACGGGCCTGGAGCTTCTCGCTGGCGGTCACCACAGCAGTCGATGCTGTAGCATGAAGAGTTGATTTGCCGGAGCTGCGCATTGGCTGCTGACACAGGCAGCAAAGTCTTGGTGTGAATGGGCGAGTTCTCATAACAGGCCATAACAGAACAAAAACTTCAGGGGACCTCAACTGAGCCACACCAAGGGTCCAGGACCTGAGAGGCACCACTTGGGGGTCGGGAACTCACTCCAACAGAGATAAGCAGGGCTCATGCAGGTCCAGTTGCAGGTCCAGGCAGCAGGTCAGCTAGGCAGTTGCAAAGAGCCTCTGGAGCTTATTATATCCCCTTAGCTCAGAACCGGAGACCAGCTTGCTGACCGTTTAAGTCATGTCAGCCTTGGAGGAAGGGTGCAGGTCCAGTCTTCCTTCTCAGCATGCAGGGCAGCAGGCAGCAGAGTAGCAGGGAAGCAGAGAGGCAGTCCTGAAAGCAAAGCAGCAAAGCAGCACAGTAGTCTTTCTTCTGTAGTATCTACCGGTCAAGAGTTGTACTGAAGAGTTGGTGCCAGAGGTCCAAAATTTATACCTGGTGCCTCCCTTAAAGTGGGAGAAGCTACTAGAGGTTTCCTGTCTCTCCTGCCCTTGCACCAGACTAACAGGGGGCATGCAATCCTTTGTGTGAAGGCAGGACACAGCCTATTCAGGTGTAAGTGGGACTGTGCCTAACTCCGCCCTCCCTTCCTGCCAGTGATGGCCCATCCAGGCACACCTAAGATCTCTATTGTGTGTGGCTGTCTAGGAGGAATACACAAAGAACAACTGTCAACTGCACCCAGTCATGTGGCCCAGAAACATGCTGCAAGCACTAAATGGCTAAGGCAGGAAAATGTCAACTTACTAAAAGCGGCATTTTCAAAATTGTAATTGAAAATCTGACTTTACCATACAAGAGGACTTTTTGAGTACAATTCCAAAGACACCAAACTTGATCTGTTTACCTGTTCCCATTTGGAAGTTACAGCTAATTAAATGTAATAAGGTAACTCCAATGTTATCATCTGGGAGATAAACTTAAAAGTGCATGTCCTACTTTTTAAATATATTGCACCCTGCCTTCTGGACTGTCCAGGGCCTACCCTAGCGGTGGCTTACATGTATTAAAAAGGAAGGTTTGGGTCTGGCAAAAGGTTTATTTTGCCAGGTCAAAATGGCAGTGTAAAACAGAACAAACAGGCAGCAATGGCAGGCCTGAGACATGATTAAAAGGGTTACTTAAGTGGGTGGCACAATCAGTGTTGCAGGCCCACTAGTAGCATTTAATTTACAGGCCTTGGGCACATGTAATGCCACTTAACTAGGGACTTGTAAGTAAATTAAATATGTCAATTGGGGATAAGCCAATGTTACCATGTTTTGAGGAGTGAGCACATGCATTTTAGTACTAGTTAGCAGTGGTAAAATGCTGAGAGTTCTAAGGCCAACAAAAACGAGATCAGAAAAATATGGAGGAGTAGTACAAAAGGTTTGGCGGAAGGCCACCGTAAGGCTGACAGGTCTAACAGTGAATATAGAAATGTTAGTGATTAGAGCAATGGGGATGCAGAATCGCCTTGCATTAGATATTCTCTCAGCAAAAGAAGGTGGTGTCTGTAAAGTAATTCAAGCTAAAGAGTTCTGGAGAATAGTAAAGCGATTTATTCTTACATAACTAATTTAACACATAAGATGAAATCATTAGATGAACCAGGATTATGGAAAAATGTAGGATCTTGAGTGACACAGTTAGGAAATGGTTCTAGTAAAGTAGGTGAATGGCTAAGCAGTTTTGGTAGTTGAATTATGCAAACTATTTTAACACCAATAATATTCATACTGATTTGTGCAATTTCCCTAATTTTCTTCTTAGAATTAATAGAGGGTATAATCAAGAGATATAATAGTAGGAGAAAGAGAAATTTGAAAAAATTCTTCAAAGAAAAGGAAAACATTAATGGAATTTGAACTAGATGATTATTGTGATAGAGTGTTTCAACATGTAAAGCAGATGGAAGAAATTATTCAACTAGCAAAGAAGATGAAGACATCAAAGACTAATGGCTGATTAATAAAGTTTAATAGGGCTTTAGTGATTATTTAAATAGAATTAGAGGGGGAGTTTGTAATAGATTTTTAGAAAATGTGCAAATGTGCAGAAGCATGTGAAAATTGTTTTTGAATATTAATGATTTTAATAATGCACAGTCATAAATGATGAAGTAATCAGATTGCGCTTAAAATTAACTTGCCAAAACACTTGAAAGTGCAAGTAAGATTGTAAGAAAGATATTCCACATTTTCGTGAGAGACATTATTTTATTGAAATTAATGCAGTTTTGAGGTTTTTGCTCAACTTGCTTCTGCTCACCGACCCCTCCCAATCTGTGTCCTGCTGCAAGTTACTTCTCCCTATGTTTTAGCGGAGCATCAAGTGAATAACATCTAAAGTGTGAGAATAAAACATTGTATTAAGATGTTTGTATAATGAATGAGGCTTCCATAGTGCAACCAATGTACCATTTTCAAGGAGTTCCATTGGAAGTTCTGCTGTAAGAGTGCTAATTCTATGAACCAATGTTGGGGAAATGTTTCATTTTGTACTGTCCATCTCCAGAGCACAGCTGCTGAGGAGAGGACTGAAGATTTCTCTTACCTTAAGAAATGAACAAGACTAGTTATAGAAGAACAGCCTAGCTATGTGCCTAGCTATGTGCCACACCTGGTTCAAGTTAGTCTTCAGGCAGGCACTCAAATTAAAGAGGGCAAGTCTACTCAGGTGGTACAGTGGGTTCCGTTTCTCCATCTGGGCACCACTTCAGATACTGATGGCACCCTCCATCATGGGTTAGTTTAGAGTTTAAAATAATACGTTGTCGTTCCTGATTTGCCATTGCGACATTGACCATGATCATACCAAATTTCAGAATCTATTATTAGCTTAAGTGAATTTTGTTTAACAGCTCCTGGGTATTAAGAAACTGTTGCATTTTTGCTTTTGAGTTTTTGAGCTACTTGGGGTTACTTGAGCTTTTGGCTCTTGGTCTTTTGGTTTTTGCTTTTGACTGTATTGGGGCTACTTAGGCTTTTGACATGGTTGAAATGTTGTCAGTAGTCCTTATGAGTTTGACTCTTGGGGTTTTACTAGTACGCTTTAATTAAGAGATTTATTAAGCTTTTGACTTTGCATTTCTACAAACAAGCCTTTATGGTGATTCTTACATTTTTCTCTGTACTACAAATTTAACGATTCTGTAATAAATCTAATTTTCCTTATTTTTGACCTAGATCTCAGTTAATAATGTTTCTGAAAATATATTGATTTAACTTTGCTAAGCTATGAGATTTTGGGGGGTAAGGAGTATAGGGGCATATTAGCAATGCCTGGCGATAATTATCGCAAAGCGCAATTAGCGCTTGGATAATTATCGCCAGGCATCGCCGGTTTCTATCGCGGAGTTAGCGTGCAATCAGCAATGCTAATCTCCAAAGCGATAGAAACCTTGAGAGACAGTGTGAATATCGCCTGAAAACAGGCGATATTCACACTGTTCCCCAGTTCTGCTTGCTGATAGTGCGAGGGGATTTAGCCATGTAATCCACCTCTCATTGGATTACATGGCTAAGTCAGGGTGGGACCAGGTGTTAGCAAACCAGCGCTAAACGTGTTTAGCGCTGGTTCGCTAATCACCGCCCCTGCCTCGCTGATAGGTGTTAGCGACCTCAGCGACTGTTTCCAGTCGCTGTTAGGTGGGGAACGCCTACTTTGCATGCCATTAGCGATAAATATCGCTGGCATACAAAGCGGCACCCAACCCGGTTGCTATCGCCTACAAGCTGTCGCTAACAGCAGTTAGCGACAGCTTGTTGATAAGGCGATAATATTATCGCCGCTTTAGCGGGAAAAAGTCCCGCTAAAGTGGCGATAATCGCCTTGCTAATATGCCCCATAGTCTCTTACTGCAAGGTCAACAAAATATTTGGAGTTGAAACTGAACAGGTACAATTTGGGCTGTTCAAATACTGGGATTTAAATGATTATAGGGGTTCAGCTCCCATATGAGCCTAACAGCCAGTCTGTGCATCTCATCCATCTCTGAGAAACAGGTCAGCCTCTCATATGATTGTCATGATGATGTTTCCTACACCACGTGACTCTGGGGACCATTGGTTTCGTTATTGTCCTCTTTCTCTACCTATGAACAAGACTAGTTATAGAAGAACAGCCTAGCTATGTGCCACACCTGGTTCAAGTTAGTCTTCAGGCAGGCACTCAAATTAAAAAGGGCAAGCCTACTCAGGTGGTACAGTGGGTTCCGTTTCTCCATCTGGGCACCACTTCAGATACTGATGGCACCCTCCATCATGGGTACCATTTCAGCTACAGCCTGTAACTGCGTTCGGCATACCCCACCCCTAGTCAGCAAGTCCATTAACAGACCACACACTACATGGTACTTTCACAAATCCATTGTGAGGAATGGGTGTTTGGGATAACACTCATGAAGTAGATTCTATTTCCCCCAGGCTCCAAGCACTGATGCACAGGAATGTGTGAATTTACGCTACGTACTTATTTAATGTAGATGTTTTGTGTAGTCCACCTTGAAAATACATAGTCTGCCTGTC
This sequence comes from Calotriton arnoldi, assembly GCA_963921515.1. Classification (NCBI taxonomy): domain Eukaryota; kingdom Metazoa; phylum Chordata; class Amphibia; order Caudata; family Salamandridae; genus Calotriton; species Calotriton arnoldi. The sequence goes on from CAWUFW010004803.1 coordinate 290,721, forward strand.
TTCCAGGCAGGTAATGCAGTAAAAATTATTTGTTGATTAATTATGAATGGATGTGTACAGAAAAATATCCAATCGTTGTACATTGCATGCAAAGTATATAAACAAGCTCTGATCAATAAAATACACACTTGATGTTTGTGATAAAATAAGATATCAGCGACCAAAATTTAAAATGAGTGCTTCCTCAAACTCGACATCCACTTATTGCCTTCCTTTCTATAATGACCAGTATTGAAACGCTCTTCGCTGCTGCATTTGCTATCAGGGACTGGAGAAGACATTGAAATTCATCTCTTTAGGTTATAAAAGCCATTCTCAAAATTTGTGGCTCAATATGTTGCAATTATAGTCAAAGACTCGTACACAAAAAACAATAATCTCAAAAAGAAATTTACATGTCTAACGAAATCAAAAACCAATTATATCAGGAATCAGGCCTACTCAAAAAAGGAGTGTTCAGGTCTCATGCTTGATTTAATCAGAAAATCACTCCGAACCAATGATTTGTGCAGCTTCTTTTATTCATGGGTAGCCTCACATACATCCATGTCCCCTAACGTTAACGAGGCTTATCAACTCGGTAATAGCGATTGGATCTATCAAAAGACTGTGACCCAGCTTCACAAAAGCCTATGTGACATATAGCACCAGTGGAATATTCAGTGCAGCATCTGAACAGAATAACCTTGCATTACCCTCTTCATTAGCTACTGCTGATACTGTTGAGAAGCAATTCCATACAGTATTCAGGGCTACCGCTATCCTCAAGAAAAGGGTTGTCCATTTAACTGTGTCTGAAATATATGGACCCCCTCCTTTTAGATGAGGCAGATTTTGTGAGGGTTTGCTGGGGTTGCCAGGGTCAGCTTAATGACCCAAAAGAAATCAATAGGGGGGTAAGTCAGGGCTGTGTCCTGGCACCTACACTTTTCTCTCTCGTCGTAAATGGTGAGGTTCAGTACCTTTAAGACGGTCCAGCAGACACCCTAACCTTGGGGGGGAGAAAAAGTGGTAACTCAATTCTTTGCAGACAATACCCTGCTAGTCTCAAAAACACCAGGTGGGCTCCAATTACTTTTAGATCGCTTTAAAACCTTTTGTGATTCCTGGGGTCTAGAGGTCAACACCTCAAAGATGAAGCTTTTACAGCTTAACCCCCATAAGACATTCAGAGACAAAATATCACTAGGGGGGGGCCCTTTGGAGAAGGTGAGCACATTTTACTATCTGGGTATTATCATCTCAGAAGATATCTCATGGACGCCCCATGTAGCCAAACAGACCCTCAAGCATAGACAAATTGTAGGGGCTTTGATAAAAGAACACAGCACCTATTTTAGCAAACCGGTGGCAGCTCCACTCCAGATCTACGAGGCCAAAGCAGTAGGCTCCGCATTGTACGGAGCCGAACTGTGGGGGCTTTGAAAGGATGGACACCCTTTTGAACTCTGAGAACAAGTTTCTTAGGTCCCTGGTCTCCTTACCACGGAGCATGCTGCTACATCCGCTAAGGTTGGACTTGGACAAAGCCTCCATTATTGAGAAGGCTAAGCTACGCCCCTTACTGTTTTGGCTTCATGTAATGTCCACCCCAGAGTTGTCCTCGTGTGCTGCTGCCCTTAAGGAAGTCATTGCACTTGATCACTCTAGGAAGATTGGTTGGTTTCGCAATTTGAAATCCTTGTTAAGTGCAATAGGTCTAGAAGCCTCAAAGGATCCACTACTGTTACCTAGTAAAGGCACAGTTAAGAAGCACTATTGGGGCTGGGTACCACAGGGCTCACTAACCAGTTCCTCATGGGGACGCCTAACTATGGAATTTATGAACTTTAAATTGATTGGTTCATACGAATATTATTTTGAAACAACCACCATACCACAGGATAGGAAGCTCTACATACAGTTTAGGTTTGGTCACTCCCACTGAACTTGTTTATTGGTTCCTGGCGGAAGGCAACCATTATCTTCCAGTCTTGCCCTAGCTGTCTTTCTGAAATTGAATCTATTGCCCACGTCTTTTTTGTTTGTCCCAAGTACTCTTCCCCAAGAAGAAAATGGCTGAGGCCAATCTGTAAACAACTGGGCACCCGACACTGTGCCGAAGCCCTTCGCATCTTAAGATCAGATACTAGTTCGGCAATTGTTTGCTCTGTTGCTAAGTTTTTGGGATGTATTTGGGCAATTACAAGGCCTTTGTTGAAAGTTTGAGACCAGTGCACATGCTGATATTCTTTTTATTCAAACAGTTTTTATAATGCATTTTTTTTTTAAATAATCTAATTGTTATAGTTCATGTAGATTTGAAATTCTTAATCACTTATGAGTGTGTAAATATCCTTTGAATCCAGCCAGCATACCGGGCCATGTCGCCCTACTGGGGATAGACAATGGCTCTTGCTGCCTTGGTGCCATCTGTAAATTTACGCTACTAGAATTTTAAAATGAATTTTAGATATGGTCTCGATTGATATGTTATAATAGGTATTCAGTGTACTTTCTCGGGCTTTTAAATTGCTTTGTATGAAATCTACTGTATTTGCACTTTTATGGTCTATGACCGAAATAAAGTTTTATGATGATGATGAGATGCATTATACAATTACGTTTTAAGGGTATCCAAAAACATTTGTAGGAATATACTTTTCTTGAGCTAACTGCCATTAGCCTTTTAATCTCCTAAACCCAAGAACCATAAAGTGCTTTTGAAGGAGTTATTCAACAGAGAATGGTTATTTCTTGCAGGTAGCCTGGGTTGTTCTAATTTGCTGCTTTGCACATGTGTTTTACTGTGTAAAGGCCAGGCGAGCTTTCACCTTTCATAGGTCTCTACCCAAACTGCTACCCATTTGCCCTGTTCTCTCACTCTCTGGCCTCGCTCCCATACCGCCAAACCTCACCACCGGCCGCCACTCTTAGCGTGGGGATCTCGGTCATTCTCAGTCCATGCCATTCACTATTCTTCCGTAGTAACCCTCCTTGGCACTCACAGGTCTCCTCGGCCAACCATCACCAGGGGAGGGCCAGATGTGGGGACTGATTATCCTTCAGGCCACTCACAGGACCAGCTGTCTGCCCACTGTCTGAAACTCACGCCCCTTATGACACATGGACAACAGAAGCATATAGCGTAGGCATACGCTCATCTTCCATCAGCCATCAAACCACGTGAAGATTCAAGTGTAGTATAAATAATTTGTTGAGTACAAGTCATCTTTCTTTGAAGGAACGAACAAGAAACTTTTGAAGCACATAACGATTGCCCATAGGCATCTTGATGCTAAAACTGATACTACCAATCTTGGCAACCAGTTTAACTGAATGAATGAGTTTTCAGTGCCTTCCTAAAACTTTCATAATCCTGTTTTTTTGAGTAAGTGGAGAGAAAGGGCATTCCAGGAGGAGAAGAGAAAAAGAATGTCCTCTGATCTGGATCTTTATCCCGAGGGAGCTTTATGAAGTCATTCTGCAAATACTCACTTCTTTCAAGAAGTGCCAATGATTCAACTGAACATATACACACTGTTCCTGCATATTTTTCATCATTACACTCAGTGCTTTTTATATGCCAAATGTGAATTTATTGTAAATTGGCTTCCCTGTATCTACATTTCGACAGATCAAACTGCAGATAGAATGAGACTTTGACTTTCCTTTATTTTGGGAACACATGACTGACTGGCACATGTCGTTCAGTTTATATACCAAGAAATTGTTTGTGAAACATTCAGGAAAGCGGAAGAAAGTCAGGACTCTATGTCCTTAATACTCAATTCAGACGTTTTCACATAAAAGTGGAAACAAAAAGCAGGAAGTAATATCAAGCCAAAAGTAAAATCTGAATAGAGAAATTGAAATGTGAAACTGGTGTGAACATTTTCTTTTGTTAATGTTTGCCATATAGTCTATATTGTCAAATATTCTTGAACTTGTTCTTATCTTCAATCGCAGGTTTCACGTTTTTGGGACTGTCTTGCAAACATTCGTAGCTAAATCACGCATGCCATGAAGAAGCAACAAACGAATTTTAGTGTCTTAAAACAAATGTTGGCAGGTTTTTGTTCTGCTAGTTTTAGTACTTGAATGTGACTGTAGTTCTCTTTGCAAATTAGCATTTCCCCTTTTTTTATGAAAATGTTAAAAATGAAGAGCTTACAATTGCTTTCATTTGATGTATGTGGCAAGTGTATGAGTGGAATAGGTTCTTACATACATATGTTGGTGGCATGTCCCAGAATTATGTTTTTTTGGAAAAAAGTGATAGAACAGGTGGGTATGATTATTGGAGAGGAGATAAATATTTCAGGAAAGATGGAGATATTTAATGATGTATCCAATGTTCCTTCCAAAAAACTACAGAGTTATGGATGCAAAAACACAATAACAATGGCAATAAACTGATTCTCCTTGTTTTGCTAATCTCAAAGGTTACGAATTAATATTGTTTCAGTTTAACCTAAATATGGCCAACAATTCATTATCTATATTGCACTGTTTTTTCCAGAAACCTAAGTCCCTAAAATATGATAGATCCCCAAGGGACCAGTAATCAGAAATCAACTTGCATTAACAATTTGTTAGGATTTACGATTAAGACGTCTGTCTTCACCTTTTACATTCTGTAGCCTGAAAAATATCAAAGTAAACATTTTGCCTGCAGTCTTCCTCAGAGAATCACATCAAGATGCACAATATGGAAAACAATCTTGAGATAAGGGGAGAACCCTCTAAATGAGGAAAGAAAGGTTGATTAAACAACTTCTCTTTGTTGAAGGAAGAAATGTAGTGAATAGTGCAGATGGAGGGGAGAGGTGGAGTTTTAGATTTTCTATGCACATTTGGAAAAGGAGTGATTTATAATTTGCTTGTGCTAATTAGAAGTGTAGCTAGGACAAGCATATCAGAACTTCGTAGTGAGTGAGACTCCCTGAGATTGTCACTTTTCTAGGAAGGTAGTGTGAAGAACAAGTGTGTAAGAGTCTGTACACTATGCAGCTCATTTTACAGAAGCACCTATCCTCTGTGGGAAAGCAACTGAAGGGAATGTGTGTAGTATGAGCAACAGAAGTAAGTTAGGTTGCAGCTTGTAGAGTCTTCATCAGAGGGGCATGGTCGATTTTGGGAACCCAATGACAACCGAGTTGTTCCAAAAATAAGTCTGGCGAGTCTACTTTGGTATTCAACATTTTCAGCCTGGTTGTTGATGTGTTCTGGATGTTGTGTTGATTGTTATAGATAAAGCCAAGGTATTTTTAGCTCTACTGTACTGTACAATCACGTTCATTAGCTGAGTCAAGCTACTTCTGAACCGGAATGTTAGAGTGAGGAGGGAAGTTTAGCAGACACACAGTTTTGAGAGGATTGAATTTTATGATCAATGGCCTTTTCCCTGATTTTCATAATGGCAGTTTTGGTTCCTCTTAGAGAACAGGTTGGGTGTCTGCCAAAAAGCTGCTTTGCTCTCTGTAGTCGTGTAGTTAATGACAAATTCTGATTCAAGAATTCTGCTACAAAAGGGATGATATAAATAGTCTAAAGTTAGCTGCGAACGAGGGGTCAAACCTAGCTTTTATTAGTAGTGGAAGCACTACGGGTTCTGTACGGGCTTTGAATATTGGCCTCTTTGCATTGATGAGATAATGATGCATGTGATGGCCACAGTCATAGCTTTAATACACTCCTTGACTGATGTATTATCAATGAATCCTGGTAGCTTCAGTTTGGTGACCTGCGCTAGTAATGATGATAGAAATTGAAGAATTACTAATAATGAAAATTCTCAAATGCTAAACGAAATGCAAATAATCTAACACTAAAAAAATAAACAATTTGAACAAGCATCGGAATCAGCATTGCACATTAAAAATATCACAAATCCAAGGGCTTGTACAGTTGAAGATATGCTTTTGAGTACAAGATGAAGGACCAGATGTACTAAGGGGCAGATTTACAAGCCCCTTACGCCACTTTTGCGCCGCCGATGCGTCACTTTTGTGACGCAGCGGCGGCGCAAATGATGCGCCATGCTGCGGGGGATTTACAACGTGACGCATCTGGGAAATGCGTCACGTTGTAAAGCCCTGCGCCACATGAAACCTGCGTCAGGTTTCATGTGGGCGTGCCGGCGCAGGGGGGGCGTTCCTGCGCAAGGAAGCCCCGTAAAAGTGACGCAGTGAAATCTACAAGATTTCACGGAGTCACTTTTACGTCCCTGCTGCGTCAAATCCTTACGCCTGCTTCAAGCAGGCGTAAGGAGTGACGCAGCATGTTAGGTATAGGGCACCCCTGAGCAGTACTGGAGTTACGTCACACTTGCGACACGACTCCAGTACTGCGCCACCCTTCCGCCGACAGAAGCGTCACGCATCTGTTTATCCTTGCGCCATGATGCGCCGCATTGTAAATGCGGCGCATCTGTGGTGGCGCAAGGGTAAACTTGCGTCACGCATCTTCCCTGGCGCATCCCTGCTGATTTGCAGGGATGCGCCAGGGAACGTAAATCTGCCCCGAAGTCTTTTTGTGGTTGCAAACCCAGTGATTTGCACAATCACAGGGTTTGCAATTGCAAAAGGGTTATTTCTAATGCACAAAACCAATTTTACATGTTGGAAAAAGAGTTTCTGACTCGTAAAATGGGTTTTGTGACTTTTGTAATTATTTCCTGTAACCTATAGGCTACTGTAATTTATCCTCTACTACTGGGTCATTTGTCACATTTCAACGTCGGTTCAATTCATCTCCTTCCCCTCTCCTTACCTTTGGTATATTCCTTCTCCATGGTTGAAGTGGCAGATGTCCCAGTTGTAGTGCCAAGACTGAGGAGGTGTCATGCTTGGTGTTTGCTTTGATGGTGAATATATCTGTTCAGTTATTCCAGAGGTCATTACTAATTTTCTTTAAAGTATAACACTGATAGCAAGTTTTGTCTATGATGTCTAGGGAAGAGTTAACTTCACCATCGCCTCTGTTGCAGAAAGTAATCTTTGGATCCAAATGTATAGAGAATTTATGAAGAAATATCTTCTTTTAAGTTATACTGAGTGAATTAATGTTTTTTCCTTCTTAAAGAATATGAGAAGCCTGTCTGCAACACTCTCATCTTAGAAACCCCCAGTGTGTTTTTCTGTCTGCATTATCAGAGGCAAGTACATCTTGTGAATTTCTTTTCTCAATTTATATAGAGCGGTTACACATGCAGCACATTATGCGTGTAACTACATTTTCTGTGGTGACATGGTTGCCATATTGATATTCATTGTTCAACTATTGTGCATTATATATGATGACATGCACAACTTTATGAGTGTTTTCTAGTTTTTGATATAACACATTCCACTTTATCTATATTGAGCAAATACTTTATGTTTCTAGGCTCATGTGTGTTAGCAAACTTTGTTAACTAATATATGCTTTTGTTTAGTTAGAGCAAGTATGTGTTTCAATTCTTTGTTCTTCATTATGGTACAATTCTTATATGAATATTATTTTAATTTATCTATTGTCGACTGAGGGGGTGATAATATTATTATCCCATTTTGCTGTCATTTTCTCTTTTTGTTTTAGTGCTTATTAATTATTTTATTGTTGCAGCTTCAAATATGTCCTAACCTCCCCCACTTTTAAATGAATAAAGGGAGCCATTGCTTCACCAGAAGGCATGGATAAGACTTTTTGAATTTTTTCTGATTGCAATTGGTGGAGAAACATTTTTGCCATTACTTAAGCAACATGTGTTATTTCACATCATAGGGGGGAATGAAAGGAAGGTTTTTGATCATCTTCCTGATCCCATTTTTGAAGAGAGCAGTATGGAGCAACTGGATGTTTTCCAAATAACTGTGAAAAAAATTTGATAATCTTTTTGGCAAAAAAAATAATGGAGAGTTACAACGTCATAAATTATTTGCTTGTGTTGAAGATAAGAGTGAACATATTGTAAATGTTGTAGCTGTTCCTAAATATATGGGCAATAGTTTTGATTGTGGGGATTTATGCGATTCTTTAATACTTGAGCAAATTGTTTGCTGTAATAATATAAGAATACAGTAAAATATATGAGAGAAAGATCCTAATTTAAAGATGCTGTTGATATAGCTAAAAGTATTGTATACATTGCCCCATTTGTAGAAGAGATGAAAGCTCCCCCTGAACAAACCATATGTCAAGTAAGGAATAAGTTATGAGTCTTACAAGAATCATAATTATTAATATGTCCCAAAAAAATTGTCACATTACAATGTTCTAAATGTGGAAACCAAGTACATTTGACTAACTGGCAAACATGTTTTGCTAGGTCAGCCAAATGTACTAAATGTGGAAAAAAGATTAATTTTGCCTGTGCTTGTAGGGCTATCAAATATCATAGAACCAATCTTGTATGTGCTATGGAAGAACGAATGAGGGGAGCATAAATCAGTATTTAAGGCAACTAATTCTTCAGAGCAAGTACATTAATCTATGAGTGAGATCAGATTAGATGAAAAATCAATATAAATGGTTGCTAACCCATGTTCACTTTACTCCTTCATTAGTAAAGAAGTCCTTTCCTAACAAAGAATATTATACTCCAAGGGGTTCCTGAGTTCAATCCAGATCCCCAACCAACTGTTGCCATGATTTTGATGTATATTAGTTTAAAAGACTGATTGACAGAAGGCAAAGTGTATGTAGTTGAACATGATCTAACTTATTTGAGTGGAGACGCCAGAAAGATCTATTGATTAATTTAGACCCAATGGAAAAAATCCAGTTTTAGTAATTAATAGATATATTGGTTGTGATGATATATTTAAGGGGTTTCCCAATATCTTCACTAATGAATTAGGCCAGTTGAAAAACTTCCAACATAGCATTAAGTTATAAGATCCTGCTGTCCTGGTGGCTGATAAAGCATGCTGTATTCCCCTTCTCATGAAAGGATCACTTAAAGAGGAACTAAATAGGCTTACCAAAGAAAATCCACTTCAACCCTTTAATTCCTCAGAATGGCTCTCTCCCATTGTAATTGCCAACAGTGTAGGAGTGAGGGGAATTAGAATGTGTGTAGACCTTAGAGGTTTGAATTCAAACATAATGGCAGAAAGGCATCCCCTTCCTGTAATTTATGCAATCCTGAATATGCTGGAGAGTTTTCCTTGCTTCAGTATTATTGAACTTTTTTCAGCATATTACCAGGTTGAACTTTATCATGATTAAGACCATCTTACTTCTTTTATTACCCTATTGGGTGCTTTTAGGTTCAAGCATATTCTTAAAGGAGTAAGCAAGGTGCTTTGTTTCCCGGACGATATCATAATTCATGGAAAGAACGTTATTGAGCCCAATGAAACATTGAGGTAAGTGCTGTGTAGATTGAGTAATTCCAGACCAATGGTTAAGAATGACAAGTGCTAGATTGCAGTAGCATCAGTGTCATATTTAGGTCAGACCTTGTCTAGAGAGGCAGTAAACCTATGATTTGGATTAAATGGCAGGGAAAGCCCCTGAACCTAAGAACAAGGAGGGATTGAAATCCTTTTAAGAATGGCAGAATTTTTCACTTCCAAAGGTGTTGAAAGATTCTGTCTTCCTTTACCCAATTCCAAGACAACGAATTGGAGAAAACCTGCATGGACACAATCCTCCAGATCAACACTACAGGGATGGATCGAAAGGAGTGGTTTAGTGGTGAAATAAGTGATACCACGCAAAATGCTGTTAGAAGATTTATGTTGAATAGGTGGCTTCATTTATCTTTCCTTGATGAAGAAACCAAGAAATACTGGAAAGTTAGGAATTAACTATGTATCTTGGATTCAAAATTATGCAGAGGTGATAAGGTTGTTACTGCTCAAGCACTCTGTGACATGTTAATTGGCCTAGCCCATGTGGGTCATTTTGGAAGGAGTTTACAAAAAATATGCTACAATCTCAATACTGGTGGTCATGTATGGATGTCACGACAGAGAGGAAGATTAGACTGTGTAAGAGTTTTGCCAATGATTTTAAAGCTAATATTATTCGCAAACCTCCTTGAGCCCAGTAGATATCCTGAACAGATCATGGATCAAGATTGCCATACACATTGCAGGACCAGTTCATTCAACCGCTGTAGAAGGAAAATACTTTTCTTTCCCATGGTAGTTATCATTCCAAATGGGTGGTTGTAAAGGTTATAAACCAAATAAACATTAAGTCCCTTACTGAATTGTTGATAGATTTCTTTTTTGCCTAAAACCCATATAATGGATAATGTGGTCCTTTTCAGTTCAGAGGCAACAAAGTGTTTTCTCCATGAGTGTAAGACCTTAAACATCACTTATTGTCCTCGAGTTAACAGATTATTCCACAGGGTTAACTGCATGATTAAGGAATGTCTTCAATTGGCAAAAGTTAATGGTGTATCAGGCAAAGAGACTTTAATGAAAATGGTTTGGGCATATAGCACCACACAACATTCTGTAACAGAAATGTCTCCTTTTGCCGTGGAGAATAGGCTTCCTGGCACCAAGTTTTCACCTACATTGTTGTTTAGAAATATGCAGATACAAGTTGATAGAGAAAAAGTTTAAGAGAACATTGAAATAACACAATGTAAGTGTAAAATGACCTTTGACAAAAAACAGAGTGTGGAAGTGTTGGTGACCAAGTGCGGATCAAAAGGAGGGAAGCACGTGGGAATATGTGTATTACATTTTCCCATCCAATGAAGATCAGAAGAGTGTTTTGCAATGTTGTTAAACTCAAACATGATCAACGATTGAACACAGAGAGACTTTCCCATCTGCCCAACCCAAATCACCATGATGTTGGGAGATTGTGGCTCTCAAAGCCTTGCCATGCATCTCAAAATTTGGATGTGAATGTAAAACAAATGATTATATCCCCTTTTTGGCTTAAGTATTAAGTCAAATAGCCAGTGATGGTATTACCATGCTATCATTAATCACTATGTAACATGTTTAGTATTGTTTGTCTAATTCTACAAGGAAGGAGATGTGTTATACATTTTACTCTGTTTGTTCAATCTCTTGCCCTCCTATCCTTCTTACCTTAGACACATTCGATTTCCTTGGTTGAAGTGAGAGTTGTGACAGTCAAAGCGGCTTCTTAAAGGAGGTGATAACTAATTTGAAAGAGGAAGGGTTTCCCTTTTGACCCCTTCCCTGTTGAGACTCATGCTGGCAGCCAGCCTGAGGGGGAGTACGCAGTGGTCCACAGGCAAACTGTTGTTTTGCAAAATGGAAATGTATTTCATTGTTAGAAAAGCCCTAGCTTCTTTAAGGAATGCTGGCTTCTTTAAATAAAAAAAACTTTACTTTTTGAAATGCAATCACATGGATGGTGGTCTGCTGTCCCGAGCAGGCCACCATCACTGGGATTACAGTCAGGGCCGGACTGGCCGTAGCGTGCACCGGGCGTTTCCTCGGTGGGGCACCATGGTGGGGGCCGGTTTTCGGCCCCTGGGGGCCGTTTTTGTTACCAGGGGTCGGCAATATCGGCCCCCTGTAACAAAATCGGCTGAAACTGGCCCTAGCAAACAGCTCGGCCGCACCCCCCTCCCCTCCCAGGGGGGCCGGCCGAGCAATTTGCCAGGGCCGGTTTCTGTTCCCAGTCCGGCCCTGATTACAGTCAGTCACAGGGGTTTGCATATTGTGATCAGCCTAATGAATTAGGCCAATGGTTCCCAAACTGTGATCTGTGGACACCCAGGGGTCTGTGACACATTCTCAGGGAGTCCGCAGGCAGAAGTTTTAAAAGCACTGCAAAGTTCCTTGTATAATCAGCAGTGTTCGGGCAATAATAAAAGTATCAAGATAACTCCGGTGATTAATGTACCTGCTGGAGAGAGATGGAAGCTTTGTCCAGTTGCAGCTTTGGCTCATCTAAGGTAGCGCAGATGGTTAATATGCCTGCTGCAAAGAATGTGTACCATGCATTTAAAAAAACTTTATTTTATGTGCATAGCTCAGTGGGTTACTGCTTTTGTCGCAGAGATTCTTTTGTTACTGTGCAGTTCATAAATTGCAATCATAATCTAGCACAGTGAACTATGAACTGCCATCAAAGAGCTGCAGGCAAACTGCATGGTACAAGTTAGTAAGTTATGTTTTTTTTCCCAGTATTTCATTATCCTGATGCCGCTAAAAAGGTTTATTTGGGTAGAAATACATTCTTATTATTAAAGTCATTGCTAGCCACTGTGTTATGTTCTGAATCCTGAGTTTGCGCTTCGCTAGACCAGGCAGTTTTTAAAAATTGCCTACCAGTATGGATGGCATGTGAATCCAACACTTTGTAGTCCCCTTTGCTTATGCAACATTTTCTATACACTGATTTATACACGTATGATTTAATGTCTTGATACTGGTATGAGAGGTGCTATAAAACAAATGAAATACATGTGACAGAGGGGCTATGGAGAGATGGGAAGCACTGTTAGAGGGTGATTGTGAGGGAATCATTGAAGAGCCCCAACAAAGATTGCTGTATCCTGGTGCACAGTAAGGTCATCATTTACTATGCTTTAAAAGCTAATAAAATTCAATATATAATGACAAATGTGTTGTAGAATGCCAAAATCCAAATTTTTCTTGGGGGGAGATCCCTCAAAAGTCCCCTTTGTAGTGGTCAGGCTCACTCAATGCGCTTGGTGTGCACTGTTTGGGGACTGATTTGATAACATTTGACAGGCCTGCTTTGGGTTTCCAGTCCAGCCCTGGCAGGAGCAGGAGCCTCGTACCACAAAATAAAACTAAACATTGAAAAGTTAGTCTCCGAGATGCAGCACCAACCTTCCCATTAACATTTTTTGCAAATGTTTTCAATATAAAATCTTTAGTAATTCGAGTATTTGTTTGGTGTGCACTTGTTTGTGTATTTTTTGCGTATTACTGTTTTAAAGTTTGAAATTTAAATCATACAAATTGCCAGGCGGTCCCTGGCTCCAGTAGTGACTCAAAGGGGGTCCTCAGGAGTCAAAAGTTTGTGAACCACTGAATGCTTTAACCAGATGATTTTCTCACTGAAACTCCAAGCCAAACAACAGACAATACAAATGTGCGTTACTATTAGGCAAATTTTCAATGCAAAATATGTTTTGTTCTGGAAGGTAAACACCAAATCAAGACTTTGCACTGGTTTGCTTCAATTCTGGTAACTTTGCACCGGCACACAGGGTTGGTAGACCTAGCCCACACAGGGTTGGTAGAACTAGCCCAGACAGGGTTGGTAGATCTAGCCCACACAGGGTTGGTAGATCTAGCCCATAGTGCTTTAATAGGAACCAAGCCTTAGTGATCCCGCTCCTGTCAAAGGGAAACCTCAACTGCAAAGAAAACGTAGAACAGTCCCATAATTCTTAGATACATATAAGCAAACAACACTAGTGCTTCCTTTACTGACAGTGTTGCTAGCATGCACATGAAACATTATTACAATAGGGCTGCAAGACAAGAGAAAGAAAAGTAGACAAGCAATTAACAACGCTACATGTTCTAAAGTACCCTATGTGACATTCTTTGGAGAAGCAGACGTGTCCAGGATCACTGATCTTGAATTAATACTAAATTACTGTTAACCAAGTGGTATCTGTCACAAGCATTATTACTTCTTGTCACCCATTGTGACAAGACGTTGGAAGGGCAATCCTGAGGAGCACAACCTCCAATACTAGATTTTCTGCTTAATCGACAAGCATGCGTATAAATTATCTCTCCCTGATCATATCAACGCCCCAGTACTCACATGCTGCCAGTCTCCATACCTGCTGCTACAGCACTGTGCTGGCACTCAATGCCAATTCCATGACAAGCCCTTCCACAGTGTGCTACTACATACTTTGAGCCATTTGACTGGAGCATCACTTCAGCTGTCACCAACCATACCGTTCTCTCTTCACATAGTTCACACAAAACAACAACCTGCTCATCCCTACCAGCATGCACCGGCAAAGTCAGAGGCCCATGCACAGCATCAGAATAAGTGTCTCTGGACAGGTAGCATTGCAATATCTAAACAGGGCCTACAAGTTGCCTTGTCAGCAGAAGGGCAGACACCTGCATTTTCTCTTCTTTTACAAGTGTGTACCCAAAGATAGATACTCAAACACCCTCTTATCGTATAGCAGTTGATTGTTTCTCCAAGGCAGCAGCACTAGCTGTATGGTCAGCTACTGGACAGAGGGCATCTAGCCAAGAAAACATAAGCCAATTCCAGGAAAACTTAACTAACTGAGGAGTAACAAGGCTTACCTGTCATGGTAGGGTTATTACCAAGGTTTCTCATCGCTGGCGTAGGTCTGTGCTTCAGAATGTTTGCCAGTTTGTAGTGTGGTTTATGTTACTTTTTTAGAGAATGTTCCAACAGGGACCATCAAGGTCTTCTGCTATCACTTCATCAAGGCACTAAAGCACAACAGAATGAACAAAGATGCTATAAAAACACACAGTGTTTGGAATAGTATGTTAGGGGCACAGTTAACCTTCAGGCTTTCTCTCCATATATCCAGTGCTTAATTTGAACTGGTGGTTACCGGTGGGGAACACCGGCACTTCTTTTTGAGAATCAGCACTTACTTTCCCACATCAGATATTTGCCAAGTGCAAAAGAAGGAAAAACACACAAATCGGAAAAACGGAGGAAGCAAAAGACAGCAAAACCGTCAAAAAGGGAGCAAGCAGTAACCTGCAAGAATGAGATAAAGGCGCAGGCACTGTCTGGTAGTGAATTAAAGAGACACAAGGTGGGTTTCAGACTACTGGCGTTGGTATTCGGTGCACCAATGTTTAATTGCACCGGCCACAGACTTCTGATCAGAGCTTCGGGCACCTGCACTTATTCTCTTACAAATTAAGCAATGCATACATCTCAATGACATCTTATCATAAAAAGGTCGCCAATTAGCAGTTAGATCATATTGCAAAGGATATAACATTTTGTTAAAGGTAAGCCCAAGAATATATATACTATGATCTTGATGCAGCATGTAACTCTAGATTGGGTTAGGAGTTTTGGAGCTATTTTAGACAACACATTAAATTTGGAGCCTCCTCTTTCCACTCAAACTGCTCATGCACAATTTAGCGTTAGACATGGGGAGAAGCCACCACAAACCAGGCAGATTGTGACTCCATCTTTTCTCTGCCATCAATCCTGCACTTCTTGCCATCTCTAGGTCAGCAGACGCAGAGCTTTTTGTTGATGGCAGTTAAACATCCTCCGTAGTGCTAGAAAGTCATGTAGGCACATGCATCAAGGTAGGATTTTGCGAGTCCTAAATTGCGATTATTAAGGAATCGCAATTAAGGACTCGCAAAAGCCTATGCATGTAGGAATGGCTATAAAAATAGCGATTCCTACACATTCCTTATTTGCGACTCGCAAATTGCGAGTCGCAAATAAGGAATGGCTCCCCATTCATTCCTATGGGCCTACAGGCCCATTGAAATGAATGGGAAATTGCATGCGCAATTTGCGAGTACCAATTGGTACACGCAAATTGCGCATGCAATTTCAAGGGTGCAAGGGTGTCAAAAGGACACCCTGTTGCACCCCTGAAATTGATCTGTGCACAAATGTTGCGCACTCACATGTCCAAAGGACATGTGTGTGTGTAACCTACAACTTTGAAAAATGCACTTTAGTGCATTTTTCAAAGTTTTTGCAAATTACCATGAAGTTCAACTTCATGGTAATTTGCGCCCCCTAGTAGCGAAATCGCTACTTCAAAGTGGTTCTTGCATTGCATTTAAGGAATCGCAAAATGCGATTCCTTAAATGCAATCGCAATTTGAGAACTCGCAATTAATTGCAAATTCTCAAATTGCGAGTGCCTTGACCCTTCATGCATCGCAAATGCCCTTTTTGCGGGCGCAAACGGCCGATTTTTGCGAATCGCACCGTTTGCGCTCGCAAAAATGGTTGATGCATGTACCTGATAGAGATTGTGAAAAATCCAAGTTTTTTGCACAGCAAATGAGCCACGTCCATGCAGCAGGAGAGTGGTAAAGCCAGTAGCATATTTTTGAGAACACTCTCACAAATTTATTACTAAAGCATTGTGTTGTAGCAAACTGTCATTTACAGACAGCACATTTTCCATTGAAATGGCCACAAAATGTGCACTGACATGCAATTTAACTGATAAAGTGCACAAACGCTAATGTGTGGAAATCGAGTTTCAGCAAATATATATAATTTGCATATCACCAAGTAGTGGTGTTTTGATTTGTTTTGAAACTATTAAAATCTTTGTTGCCATCATACAAAAAAATGTGCACCATATGTTATTGCCAAAGTTCTGGTGCATTTTGATATATTTGTACAGTTTATTTCGAAGTATTTATATTTTGTTGTGGGTTAGACAAAAGCAGACACTCTTCAGCCTTTCTCTTCACACTCCCTGTATCCCAGCAAGATTATCAGTTAGTTCACTTTAAAAAATCCTATCTAACCTTGGAGACAGTGAAAGAAAAGTAAACACCAATCTCTCCATGTTAAAAGAATAAGCGGCAATTTGTCAGAAGACACAGCCTGGCATTTAACCTCTGTCTTTGAGTGCCCAGCTAATTTGACAAGATAAAAACAAAATTTAAAGGCATCTTTATTGCTCATTTACCTTCTGAACCCCAGAATGGTTATTTTGGGGGTGCTGCAGCACCCTCACATCCATACTTTTAGTGCCTATGAGCACCGTGAGACCTTGTTATTGGCAGAGCGATACCAAAGGGGATGATGGACGGAGCGCTTGAGCTAATCAAACACTCACCCCAGTCAACTGATCTGGGTTTAATCCATCATCATTCTTTAGCTCACTCCACCACGCCAGTTCAGACATGGCCATATGCAAATCAGTCTGACCCTGTGCCTCATGGGAACAGTCCAGCCCGAACTGCCAAGCCATGTCTTCCCTGGACCAGAAACAAGCATCCTGGGACCGGTTTCTGGCTATTCAGCCGTCATCAGCCAGGCTATCTTGAATCCAGTGGCAAAGTGAGCAAGGGACCCACATCTGGGCATACCCTGCCAACTTAGGGCGAACAAAGCGATACCAAAGGGGATGATGGACGGAGCGCTTGAGCTAATCAAACACTCACCCCCAGTCAACTGATCTGGGTTTAATCCATCATCATTCTTTAGCTCACTCCACCACCCCAGTTCAGACATGGCCATATGCAGGGTATGCCCAGACGTGGGTCCCTTGCTCACTTTGCCACTGGATTCAAGATAGCCTGGCTGATGAGGGCTGTGAGCCCGAAACCGGTCCCAGGATGCTTGTTTCCGGTCCACGGAAGACATGGCTTGGCAGTTCGGGCTGGACTGTTCCCATGAGGCACAGGGTCAGACTGATTTGCATATGGCCATGTCTGAACTGGGGTGGCGGAGTGAGCTAAAGAATGATGATGGATTAAACCCAGATCAGTTGACTGGGGGTGAGTGCTTGCAATGTTCAACACTCCATCCATCATCCCCTTTGGTTTTGCCTTGTTATTGGCAGGGCATATCTCCTTCTTTCTGACCCTTGACCGGGAAGACTTGGAGCTTGCTTATTCATTTATTTATTTCCAAAGTTTTATATGGCGCTGGCTAGACCCGGAGGTATCAGAGCGCTTTACATGAGGATCAGTGAGTTACAGGTTACATAATTACATAGACAAATATAGACATAGGAGAAAAAAAAACAATAAAACCCCCCAAAAAACATTAGAATTACACAATAATGTGAGTTATTAGCGCGTAAACACATCTTATGGGGAGTGAAAAGGTAGAGGGGGAATGGTAAACAGGGGTAAGGAATGCAGGTAGGAAACACAACGGGGAGGCGAGGAAAACAATGTCCAATGTCCGGCTGGGTAGGTGCCGGCCGAGGGGTGAACCAGAGCCAAACTCCTCTACAGCTGCATAGGACAGCTCCACCGGGCATCAGCCAAGGTTGCTCGGGCACCGTGGTAAATACAGACAGTTATGGTTTCCGGCCAGGGGGCATCGTCAAAGTTCCATCCAGAGCACCGGTCACGGTGTTGCTGGGAAACGCAGTCCGCCTCATCCTCCAGCTCACCCCCAGGTCAACAGCAGAGAGAGGAGAGGTGGAAGGGACAGTTCCAAAGTCCGCAGATCTTCCCCATTCCCAGCAGCAGTGGTGAGTGTGGGGCATTTGAGCATGGTCCCAGTGGTAGGGGGACCCTGGGCGCTTCGGAGTGCTCCTCCCCTACATACTCCGGAGCAGTCTCCCTGCATACTCCTGCAGACGTACCTCTCTCGGAAGTTCCGCTGGGCGTTCTTACTAGCTTCTTTTGTCATTTGTATCCTAGTCCCTGTAGATTTACTCCTACGTTTGGTGTAAATTTCCAGCTTTTTCAGAATGTAGAGAGCATTTCCATGAATCCTTCCGAGAAACTGCACCACTTGGGGTTTCCCACGAATAGCTCTTAGTCCACCGCAGGGCCCCGTTAAGGTACTCTCAGGTAGTTCAGTAGTACCCTAGTTCCTGGGTCGCAATACTCCTCCCCGTCAGAGGACGTTCTGTGGCAGCGTCAATGGTAAGACGCAGTTATCAGAACGGCCATCAAACAGCACAACAAGGCTCTCAGGGATGCGTCCACATACCAAGTGGCTCAGATCTGTAGGCTCCAGCTTCCTGCCACAGGGATCCGCCTCAGGGCCAACTGAGTCTCGCAGCAGGCCGGGGGTTGAACCACCAATCAAGGGGTGTACTACGCAGGCCTCGCACCTCCCAAGGCCCCACAACGGTTCACCAAGATATGCTTTTATTATTTGTGATCCCTGAGGATTGAAGAGTTATGTGATAGTGGAGTGGCTGGAGGCCACTAGCAGCTCTGACATGGAGGTCGATTCGGCTGCACTTCCAGGTGGGTCAGAAGACCAGCATGATGATGCACACAGATCTATCTGCACAAGAACATCTATTAGTTAAACCACATACTCGGAGCGTCCTTTAGTCTGAAATGTATAATTTTTATAGCGCCAACGGTCATCCAAGTACGTTGCACAAATAAGGCAAGTGATAGGCCAAATCTTCAGCATTCAAAGGAGATGCTTTCTAAATGGCGTAACCTGCTCAGTTAAAGGTGACTGGTCAAGGAGGGTCGTTCCATTGAGTGCTCGCCTTGCAGCAAAATGCCCCCCTGTCTGCTTTGAATCATTTGACTCCAAAGCGCACATTCCTACTCAGACGATGCAAGGTGAAGCAATCCTTTAGATACTCTGGTGCATTACTGTAGCCAGCCTAATGCATCTGGGTAAGAGCCTTGAACTTCACTCTAGTCTGCGCAGTCAGTGCATTGACCTTCAAGGAGTGGTAATACACTCGCGATAGGACGTATTGGTGACTGTTTTTATGGCTAAAGTCTCGATGAATTGCTAAATTTCTATAAGACGTCTAGCTAAATTTCCTTGTGAGGTGTGCACCAATAGAGTGTTCCAATAAATTACTTGATTTCTTCAGAAGTCGCTTATTTTGCTTGTAGCCTTCAGAATTAGCACACAGAAGTCCTTCTAGCTTTTAAGGGTTCCCTAAATTCACTAGTTACTTAGATCGCAATTTCGCAGTTGCAAATATTTCTAAAAATCTTCTCTGCAGAGGTTCCAAAATGTAGTTTGTATCTCTAGATAATGGCTTAATCTTGCCATTGCAGATGAGCTCTCCCAATGTCCCAAAACCACTTCTAATTGACTGAAAGGCTCCCTCAGTTCCTACTGGATGGAGCATTTTAGTTGACTGATGTGAGGTAGTTTATGCTGCTTAAAAACTTTAAAACTTTGGACACAAAGAACAATACATACACAAAGTATATTTTGAATCAGCAGGAAGAGGATACATTTTTTTGGGGGAGAGACCAAGCTTTAACAGAAAGCACCTCATATCATGATGAACAGTCAACTCCAAAATAATGGAATTATCTATATCTAATTTCTACCAGGCCTCCATGAAACACTTCAGAAACCCAAGAACCGAGGCAATATATCTCTCAGGGTTAGGTAGGGCCCAGCCACAGTAGTGGAATCTGCGACACTTCTTTTTATGGACCATCAAACTTTTCTTACCATACCAATTGAAGCAAATTATACCACAGTTCAATGTCTTAACAAATATCTGCCAAAACGCATGGTATTCCTTGATCTAAAAATAAATGTGAGGGTAGCACAGCCATTTTTATCAAGTGTAAATGGTAAACATAATCCTAGGATTTTAGTTGTGTTCAAATCTTATTGAGCAGTGGAAAAAAATTCAAACCACATAACTTAGATATATCGGTGGTGACCCAAATGCCCTTAGGGACTTTGGGGCATATTAGCAGGGGCACTATCGCCGCTTTAGCGGCACTTTTGCCGCTAAAGCGGCGATATTTATATCGCCCTATCAGCAAACTGTCTCTAACAGCAGTTAGCGACAGTTTGCGGGCATTAGCGCCCGTTTTTACCGCTTTGCATGTCAGCGATATTTATCGCTAATGACATGCAAAGTGGGCATTCCCGACGAACAAACCTGGGAAACACTCGCTAACAGGCCTATCGCCTATTAGCAAGGTGGCCATGGCCCCAGTTAGCGACGTGAAAAGTCGCGCTAACCGGGGTCATCGCCATTTATTTAACACCTGCAATTAGCAGGTGTTAGCCATACCTAACATGGGGGTGGATTATGCTGATACGACCACAGGGTCGTATCAGCAAGGAGTTCTCCCTTCTCCATGCAACATCGCTGGTTTTTCAGCGATGTTGGCCCATTTCCCCGCTATCGCTGGAATATTCATCGCCATAGCGCTAATCATTGCTAATACAGCGTTAGCGTGGCGATATATTCCAGCGATAGCCGGCGATAAAAAAAATCACGCTAAGCAGGGTTAGCGATGATTATCGCCTCTTCTTGCTAATATGCCCCTTTGTTTATAAAATGTTTGATCTCATGCAGAAGAGATTTCTGACTGACCATAAACAATAATCCATCTGTCTAAGGTTCATTTTATGCTCAGCAGGGCTATGAATTCAGCAATGACATCTAATGTCTGTGTGATGTTAGGGGCTGGGTGGCGAAATAAAAAGATTCATCATCAATATGAACTCTGCCAGGAACATAGATCTTCATTGATTCTTCACTTCATAATGTGATGGCCAGAGGCTAAATAAAAAAGCAAAAAAGATCAGGGAAAAGAGGCACCCGTGCTTTGTGCATCAAAAACCTTGTCTCCAAGATTGCCATGGACTACAACCTGGTCCGAACCCGTGCATATGTACTGACTATTGATCTGGTGTACTGTAGCTGGACACGGATCCTCTCATGAGCATTCCCAAAAAATTCCCAGTACATCAGATTATCAGCTTTTTCTGAACATAGACGGGTGATCAGCCTCTTAGCCCCCTCATCTTTTAAGTAAGATTTTGTCTTGACTGGGAAATGCATTTGCGCAAACCGCAAAATGCTTTGAAAGTAAGCAGTTTGATGGTGTCCCACGTTCTCTGACTACTGCATCTACACTGTTAGATTTCATGTAAATTTTAGAATTGGAGTGGAGGACCATAACTCTTTGATAACCTCCAGAGCTAGGACCCCCTCCTTCCCCGTCCCCCTCGGCCAAAACACTTGGAGTCTCCCTCAACAATGACCTTTCACTAAAAACCCAGGTCGGTGCGGTTATTTCTAAGTGTTTTTTTCAAATGCGCAAGATCAGGAAGATACACTGCCTTCTCACTCAGGAAGCCCTGATTCAGGTCACAATAGCCACTGTCCTGTCACATCTTGACTACGCCAATTCTGTGTACTTGGGCATGCCACTCTATCTGCTTAAACGGCTTCAGATGGCCCAAAACCATGCAGCCCGACTGATCTTCCGACAACCTAAATGGCAATCAGCGACTCCCTTGCTGAAGAAACTGCACTGGCTCCCTATCGCCCAGCGCTGTGCCTTTAAAACAGGTTGCCTTATTTTTAAATCCTTGCATGGCAATAGTCCTGTATTTATCAACAGCCTGATTTCTAAGCATACCCCTTACGTAACCTGCGTTCTGCCCACCTCTCACTCCTTATCACTCCGACATTCAAGCGGGTGCGTCAAGGAGGCCGCAGATTTGCGATTCTTGCCCCCAAACTGTGGAATTCTTTTCCGCTGGAAATACGGTCCTGCACAAACCTCCTGCAGTTTAGGAAGTCCCTCAAAACATGGCTTTTTGAACAAGCCTATGACTGATGTTCTATCGGATAGCACTTGGAGCCTTCTATAGCGCCATGGTGTACGCGCGCTTTATAAATTATTTTTAACATTAACATTTTTAACATTTGATAATATCCACATTTTCTAGGATATTTAGTGTTTTTTTTTCGGAGTTTTATATAGTACAAACTTGACCCAAAGGTATCAGAGCACTTTACATGAGCAACAGTTGCATTACACAAGGACACATTCATTTTTGTTATGCACGCGGAGATTAAGAGACTTGCCCAGAATCACAGGAAGTTGAGAGTCATCGCGGAGACTCAAACCCGGTTCCCCAGATTTGAGGTCGACCGCCCTAGCCTTTAGACCACATCCTCTCCCTTAAAAAAAACACACAGGTTATGTTCCTGAAAATCTCTCAGTCCACATGCAATAAAATAACGTGAGATGGTGTGGGAGAGGAATGTTCAGAAAAATGTATATAGTTTGTTCCTTAAGCCATCTGTGCTGAGTGCCCTATCACCAGGTAATCCTTGAAGGGATCTTTCTGATTCAGAGTTGTGTGCAAAGAATATCAATATTGCTATGTGTGTTGAGCACATTATTGTGTTTGGAAATATTGTAACATATTCAGGGGCATATTATCAAGTGGCAGCGATAATTATCGCTGGCCGCTCTTAGCGTGAGGTTTTTTATCGCTGGCTATCGCTGGAAATTATCGCCATGCTAGCGCTGTATTAACAAAGCATAGCGCAATGGCGATCATTATTCCAGCGATAATGGTAGTTTCCATGGAACATCGCTGGTTTTCCAGCGATGTTCCATGGAAAATGGCGATATCCTTGATGATAGGGCCTGTGGTCTTAGCCACACAATCCACCCCCCATGTTAGGTATGCCTTAGTCAGGAATTTAACAGACGTTAAATTCCTGCGTTAAGGCATACTTAACGCAATTTCAAATATCGCTACCCTCCTTGATAATATCGCGAAGCTGCCTTCGCGATATTATCCCATGTTGTTTTCACAGCCACGCCTCCTTTGCATCTCATTATCGATGCGAGGCGAGGCGTGTGAAAAACGGGCCCTAACTCAAGGAATCACGCGCTAGCGTGTCCTTGATGATAATGCAATAAAATTATCGCCGCTTTTCGCCCAAAAACGGACGCTAAAGCGGCGATAATTTTATCGCAGCCCCTTGATAATATGCCCCTCAATGCCATACCTGTCAGCCACATACAATTTGCCGGTCTCAGCTACATTTCAGCTTAAGCACCTGCAAAATAAGATTCTCACTCGCAAACACACTAATCCGCTCAGTGTAATATTTGAGAGGGGTTACTCTTTTTCCAGCAAGATTAATTCTCTTTTTTGTGGCTAAAGTGATAGCCTGGAGGCACAGGAGTATTTGGTATTTTGAGTAGCCAGTCGTCCAAGGTGAGGAGGTCCTATCATATGCTTCTGAGAGGTGAGACAGCCCTTCATAAGCCCCTCTCCTCCCAGCTTGCAGTCTGCAAAGGGAACTGTTAAATCATTTTAAGGTGCTCAACCAGGCATTTCCAGCTGTCTTACTCCTCTTCTTCTTCTGAAGGCTCCGTAGTTTCCATGAAGACCACATCTTCGCGCACAGGAGGGAGCTGCAGCTTCCCAGGAGGCTACTCAGATGAGAGCATGGCCCACATGAATTACCATTGCCAGTCCTTGATCTTGAAAGTATTGCAACAAAGATTTGTTTTCGCAAAATAGCGTGTGCGCGAACCACTCCTTTGCCTGCCACTCTGACGAAAGCAGATCCTGAGAACCCTGCACAGACCCTTTATTCTGCAAACTAGTGGATGTGAGAGCCACAGGCTTGGATATGTGAGGATTTCATCCAATGTCCAGGGATCACCCATCCTCCCCTGGGGGGCTGCCTCGCTACATGCTGAACTAATGAGCCTGATTGAACCTCTGTTCTGGGCCTAAATGAAGGCCAGTCTTTGTATGTACCTTTAAATCATCTATACAGCCAGTAATTTTCACAACTCATATTTCTACACTTTATGGGTTCAAAGACTGTGATTCTCTCACACACTTTCTGAGGCTTTATGGATCTGGTTTAATTAACGTATGATCCCTCTGTACTTATTGATTTGGGCTTTGAGGTAGGACATCCATTTGCTCAACCCATCTAGCCAGTCCGTAGCCACATGTTTTTATTGGTATTCTTGTCCCCATGATCTATTAGTCATTTTTCTGGTTCTTAAACATCTTGCTCTGTTACCTCTCCACAGGTACACCACTATTGTTTTAAGTCAAGACCTGGGCCTTTATTGTGCCTCATCACTCCCTTGCTAGGTTCACACTTCCTGTCAATCTACCTACGACTGTTCAGCTCTATCTAGTATGCTCGTCTTCCTGGCTGATAAAGTTCCCCATCCTTCTTCGCTTTCATATGGACACAGAGACATCCTCACCATGTTCAATTGAAGTGCGGGTCCTCCATTGATTTGTGTCACTTCATGTACCCCGTGGCTGGCCTATGGCAGTTGGTATCATTGGTTCTTTGTCAGGTTCCAACATTGGACCCCCCAGCCCATGTGCAGCTCTGGTCTATCACATCCCACAGGATGTCGTTGTTCCCCACCCATCTGGCTGGTACATCTGCAGTATGTAATTATCCAAAGCAGAATCTGATATGTTTGTATAAAATACCTGGAATATGCGTGGATTTTTTCTGTAGTGTTATCCACCCACAGTTATTTAGATGGCAATTTTGTGTATGTACACCTTTTTACGTTTTTAGGTCCTTAGTATAGTCCTGATGATGCCTGGAAAGTACCCCCGGGCTGAAACAGGTTGAAACCTCTACAAGGCTAACCCACCATAAGAAAATGTATACATTATTAAGGACTACTATGGTATTATTTACTTTTGGATGAACAATGCAATTCTTGAAAACTGTGGGCCTCCTCACAACAAATAGCTCCCACACTGAATATTGGCTTGTCAAAAGATTGCCTAAAGGACTTTTTGTTTTAAGCTACGCTTTCATGTGTGCACCGATAAATTTCTGTGCACCTGTTTTCCATTTTTTTATCAACTGTGACTAACTCAGGAACAGTTTTTGTCACAGAATTATGGTTTATACTTTAGTGTTTGCAAATTCTTGAATAAACTTCGGGGTTTATTTATAAGCCCCTTGTGCTGTGTCACTTTTTGTGACACTGCGGTGGCTCAGGAGCTTGCTCCATATTTACCAGGCAGCACTAAGCCACTTTTTTTGGCTTAATGCTGCCTTGTAAATATCGTTCCTTTTAACACAGTTTTCTGCGTTAAAAGGGGGTGCAATAGGTGCTGCTGGGCGTGTTCCCAGCAACATCCATAGCTTTTTGACAGTGGCCTAGATTTACAAGGACGCGTAACTCTGAGGCAGCGCCAAAAATGCACGCCTCCCCAAGGGAGGCGAAAGGGAGGCACAGCGAGGAGAAATATGTTTATTTCTCCTCGTTTTTTCTTTTTTTATATGTGCTGCATTCTGCAGCACACATAGAAAGAGGGAAAAGCCTGTTGTAATTGTTTTTGTGCAGGAAGGATTTCCTTCCGGCACAAAAATAATCATCCACGCAACTCAGGCACCCTTGCACCATGGTGCAAAGGTGCCTGCATTGGCGCACGGCAGCCCATTGTGTGCCAGCGCAGGGGAAAAGGACAGGAATGCACAGTATGTGATAGATATGACGCATTCATATCCTTTTCTTTTGCCGTAGGGCAGCTGAGCAGGAAGGTCTGTGGCACTGCCATACGGCAAAAATTCATAAATGAGGACCTTCATCTTTAGAAGGTTTCCCCAGTGTGTTGCAATTACCAGGCAACTTACATACGATCCCCTTGCAAGTACGTTTGTCCTAGTCCGACCAGGCAGAGGAGGTGGCTGTTGTGAAAGCAGCCTCCAACAGCCTGATAGATCACCATGTGCAAACTGCAGAGGGATAGAGGTGGGTAAAAAGTGGATGGATTACCTTGGCCTGTTGAGCAGAAAACACTTACTTCAGTCAGACGTAAACTTCGAAATGGTGTCAGTCTTGAATTGCTAAACTCAGGCGAACCTCTTCATAGGCAAAGAAATAACTGAATTTAGTTATACCACAGGTATTGTCAGTAATGCTGAAATACGGCATCATAGGGGCATATTCTCAAGCAACTATCGCAGAGTTAACGGCACTTTATCTCAGCCAAAGTCGCGATAAAATTATCGCCCCATTCACAAGCTGGTGCAAACAGCCGATACCACCAGTTTACTTGCGAAAGCATCTGCAAAAAACATCGCCACAGATGACCCCGGCAACTATCGCTAATGAGATGCAGAGTAGGCGTTCCCGAGCAAAAAGCCGCGACAACACCACACCTCAACATTCTCAACGACCAGCCACATCGGCGGTAAGACCACAAAACAGGCGATAAGGCGCGTTAGCAGCAGGAAATTAACACCTGCTCCGACCAGGTGTAAAGTCGGACGACAACCTGCACCATCAAAGGGAGCCCAGCCCAGAGCCACACATGAAGAACAACAGATGCCATGGAGCCACTCACCATGCATCCCGGAGCCCCGAGAGGGCAACAACACCCACCGCCACCACCCCCAGGACCGCCACCCCCCCAGGACCCACCCCCCCGGACCACCACAGAGGCAGCGCAGACAAAGACAGCGGACCTTCAGGAAATGCACCAGCCTCACAGACCTAACACCAGACAACATCAATGCCCACTACAGGCCCAAAAGGACAACCATCCTCCGCATCCTGAACATCATTGTCCACAAGCTGACGGTACCAACACAGCGGACAACCAACATCCCTCCGCAGACAAAGCTGCTGACTGTGCTGCACCTGTTGGCCTCTGGTACCTCCCAACCAACAACCACCAGAGTCGGAGGAGTTGCACAACCAGCCCCATCCAAGTTCCCCACACCTGTCCTGGATGCCATCATCAGCTAGGTACCCCAGTACCTATACGTCCCCCACAATGCGCAGGAACAGCTGGAGACCAAGCAAGGAGCATACGCCATAGCTGGATTCCCGCACGTGTTGGGGGCAATCGACTGCACACATGTCCTACTTGTGCCCCCTGCCGACACCACACACAAGTACCACAACAGAAAGCACACGCATCCCATCAACGTGCAGGCAATAGTGGACCACAGGGGACTCTTCACCAATGTCGTAGTCAACTACCCAGGCAGTGTGCATGATCCCTTCCTCTTCCGACAGTCCAACATCAACCAGCGCTTCCAGGATGGCACCAATGGAAATGCACTGCACGTTGGCAAGTACCAAATGAACACACCACACCCCTCAACTCCACAATCATGCAACTCACAACTCTGGCACTGCACATGTCACAAAATCACATACAACATGCCAAACAACATGCCCATCCACCAGACACAACAGCACAACTTACTGTGGCAACCTTGGTTAGTCATGTACATGAGCAATCAACGGCATGGCACCTCAGCCACACAATACCGGAATGTGGGGAGAGGTGGGAACCAGGCATGTGCGAAGGAGGCAAGTCACCCATGAATGAGAATGTACACAATGCCAAGTGTGGCGGAGATGTGCTGGACAGACTGCAGTATGCAGACCACAGACATATCCATGTCTACATGCACTGCTGGTGTCTGGAGTGTAGTCGACGCAACCATGTCACCCCAGCCAGTGGGGAAGCCCAAGGAAATGTAGCTTGTGACGTCCCCCCTATAAGCGTGTGCGGAGTGGGCTGGCCCGGCGTACGCCAGGCCAGCGTAGGGGTGTGAATAAAAAGCACGTAGCTCTGGGCGTGGTTCTCTTCTGGAATGCCCAATGTGTCTGCCAGGGAGGCGCCTCCCACCCCGCCATGAGGCCGACGCCGTCACCTTGAGCGGTGTGGCCTGCGATCCTGTGCGCCTGCTGCACCCCGGGCCACTGGTCCCCGAACCTGTCATGCCCGCCCCTGCGCAGCC
Organism: Calotriton arnoldi; assembly: GCA_963921515.1. Classification (NCBI taxonomy): domain Eukaryota; kingdom Metazoa; phylum Chordata; class Amphibia; order Caudata; family Salamandridae; genus Calotriton; species Calotriton arnoldi. The sequence goes on from CAWUFW010004803.1 coordinate 318,847, forward strand.
AGGCCTCACTGCTCACCTGCCAACACCGTTGTGTGCCAAAGAGGGCCCACCACGTGCCGGCGCAAGCTACAAGCCCGAAGCCCGCGACCTTGGCAGCCTCCTCAGACCATCACGGCCTCCGCGACACAGGCCCGCTTTACTCCTTTTTCGTTGACGTACTCCACCACTGCCTCGGGCCTACACTACGGTCGAGTAGGTCACACATGTGGAACTGAGTCTTGATTTCTGCATGGCGGAGTTCATATCATTGTACGCAAGGAGACGAGTAAGAGGAAGACACGATTCAGTCCGGAGGAGAAAAGGATCATCGTTACGGAGGTGATCGAACACTGCCGACAACTGCTCTGGTGTCACTAACTCTGTGCATCGCGGGCCAACGAAACGTGGCTGTGGGCCCCTGCTGACCGCTGCCTCGGGCCTACACTGCAGTCAATTAGGTCACACATTTGGAACTGAGTCTTGATTACACAATGGCCGAGTACACACTTTATGGCTTAGTTTATACCACTATACTCCCTTCGATGTGGTGACACAAAGTATGTGCATGGCATCCCAACCACACGTGTCTGTGGGCCCTTGATGACTATGCATTCGGCCTACACTGCGGTCAAGTATGTCACACATTGGGAATTCAGTCATGAATCATTTATGGCAGACTTGACATCATTGTACTGGCCTCATCGCAGACTGCATCCCCTTTCAGCTCCGGTGCCACTAAGTCTGTTCCCCGACATCCATGGGCACTTTCTGGTTGAACTTTGGTGGCGACTGAGTCTATGTACTGGGGCTTGTCTTCATCATCATGTCAGTGATACTGACTTTTGTGGCAAAAACAAGGCTGCAACATTCTACTCCTCCATTTGCCGCTTCCGGCCGGCTCCTGCCCTCTGCATCATGCCCTGGAGGACACCTTCCATTGTCCCCCGCAAACCTCCGTTACATTCACCTTCGACATCGATGAGGACCCGCTCACCTCGCGTGGCCCTATCTCACTGGACTGCAAGTCACCGTCCCGTGGCGGTGTGCCTGTGCCGGCCGCAGTGCATCCGGGGCCACTAACTCTGTGCAGCTCAAGTCATGGCCCCTGTCTGATAGCATATTGGATGGCCTCTGGGTCGATGGACTGGGGGTCATCAAGGCCATGTGTCTGTGGCCCTGCGCTGTCCGCTGCCTCCGGCCTCAACTGCGGCCCACCTGGGCTCACACATCAAATCGAGTCCTGGCCTGCCCGGACATCGCATCACCGCGAGATGCACCCGCCACCACCGCCAGGACCAACTACAAACAACAGGTGCCAGAGTCGTAAGTGTCTTACTGCCAGACTATCAGAGTTGCTCACACCAGTCGTGGGTGCCATCATCAGCTTGTTCCCTGCTCAGCTGTTCAGGTGCCACTAACTCAGTGCACCACAAATCATGGACCATTCTGCGTGCATGTTGGGTGAACACTGTACATTCTCCGGCCACCACCATGATGCTTCACAGGTGTTTCTGATATGCTGGTGTTTTCTGTTTCCGCTTTCATTGTGATCACTGTTCAAGTTGTTGCCAGCACCAACGACTCCATGAGGGCTGGCTTACACTCACCCCACACACATCCAGCACATGCGTCACTGTACATGTGACCATGCCAATAAAGGTGTTGAGCGCACGTGCCCGTAGCCAGTTCAACGAACTATCTGAGTGTGTCCGTGTGCTCATGATGTATGCATTTGTGCCCCGGGCACTACAACATTACATTGTGCCGTGTACAGAGGACGCAGCCATGTCACCGCAGGCAGCGGGTGGGACATTGCACATGTAGCTTTGTCGTCCCCCACTCAATACGTTAGGGGAGTGGACTGGGCCGGCAAACGCCAGTCCAGCGTGGGGGTGTGGATGATCATCCCGTGGCTCTGGGTGTGGTTCAGTACTGGAAATGTGCAAAGGCATGTGTCTCTGTCGCAGTGTGGGTCTCCGTTGGGGAGTGTAGGTGGGCCCTGATGGGACTTAGACACCCACGTATGTGATCTAGTTCGGCTTCCATGAGGTAGTGCCCCACCCGCACATGTTCGGCCACCCCCTTCTGGCAGTCTGACACCTGGCCTTGGAATACGATGTGTGCTTCGGTGGGCTGCTGGGAGCCAGCCGGCGTGGTGGGTGCATCCAGCTGTGTTGTCTGTGCAGGGGGTGGGGTATCCTCGATGCAGCGGTGCTGCCCTGCTCCTGGAGGTCGATTGCCTAAGATGTCCATGGACTGTTGTGGGGCGTAGGTGTCGGAAGTGTGGTGGTCCTCTTCAGCATCACTGTAGAGTTGTCTGGTCTGCTCTGCTGGAGGTGTTGTTTGTCCCTCTGCAATGTGTAAGGGAGATGCTTGTTGACATTGTGTTGGCATGTATGTTGCCGCATTGTTCAAGTTTACATACAGACTTCATGACAATGTACATTGTGATTGTTTGGGAGGGGCGGACTATTTGATGCGGGACAGTGGACATTTGGACTACATGACGTAGGTGAGGTTGTACACGTACATTTGCATCTCACAGTTTCCCTCTATGTCAGATGTGATTGGCCATTTTCTACGCACAGGCGGACCTAGTTGTGTCCTCTGTTCTGCAGTGTAGGTGTTGGACTGTGTACCACATTGTCGTCCATGTGGGTGTGCTGTCATTGCTATGTGTGTGTGCTGCATTGTGTGGGAGTCGCACCTGCAGCTGTGATTTTGCTGCCCCTTATCCCTTGGAGGCGGTGTGCCTTTGACTTTTGTGCTTTTGAGGTGCTGTGATGTTGGCGACTTGGGTCATTTGTGCTCTTGGACGGTTTTTGTACTCTTGTGCATTGTTTGTCTGCAGATGTGTTGTTGACGTCAGTGGTTGTTTGTGCAGGTGGGTGTGTCAGAGTGTGACCTGCTCCTTTCCGGATGTGGTCCACACTCAGCCACCTCAGTCTCGTGGCGTGCACAGTGTCATGGTGATTGTACTCCAGCCATGCTGCTGGTCATGTGGTGTCACTTGCATTGTCTGTGTGGCTCTCACATACGCATCTTTGCTGTGTTTCGCACGGGTGCATGTGTGTGTTGTGTAATTGGTGATGTGTGGGGTGGGACCCCTTTGGGCACATGGTGAACGGGGGCCTACTTGATGTTTGTATTTGTGCTGCAGTGGGCCACGGGGATCAGGGACATGACCCAGGGTCATTGTGGGTGTGCGGTGTGCTACACGTTGTTGTGCATGTGTGCCATTGTGCCCGTCCCCCCCATCCCCACAGTCCCTGTTCGTTACTCACCCTGTTGCTGTTGTGTCAGGTCATGTCGAGCAGTGTCCGGACTCCCGACTCCTTGCACAGTCTCCACACTGTTGACTGTGGCCGCCCTTTTCTCCAGCTCCTCCTGTGGCGCAGGACTCCCACCTCCATTCGCCGTTGCTGCCTTCCTGTTGGCAGCGGGTTTCTGCTTGGTTTGGCTTTTCACATCGTGCCAGCGCATCTTGGCCTCCTCGACAATCCGGCTGCATTCACGATGGAATGCCATTTTTCTGTCTGTGTTGCCAATGACACGGTGGAGGTGACGGACAGTTGTTGTTGGTGCTCTGTCACCTCAGTGACGACGATCCGGTTGTCATGCGAACTGTACCCCATCTTCCTCTTCCTCTTCTCCTTGGCCTTCCCCGACCCCGAGGTTCCTTGCTGGTGGTCTGTGGGGCTTGTGGGATTCGCGTTGACCTGGGCACTCTTTCCGGGTGCCTCCATGTTGCTACACAGTTTATTTTGTTTATGGTGTGTTTTTCTTGTTCAGCTTTAATATTTAATAGTGCATTTTCCCGCATGACGCGTGGGGATTGCAGGCCTGTCGCTGGTCATCGCTGATTTTTGTATCGCGGTTGGCCTCATCGCAACTTTATTCGCGTTCGTGTTTCACATTTTTGCGGCGTCGCGTCAATTTTAACGCGGTCATTTGACGCGTTATCGTGGGGCTATCGCATGGTGCCGCCAGGTTGGGAATACTACGTTAACACAGCGTTATTTTCCCACGATAGACTGCGATGTGCAAAGTTGCGTTAAGCTAAACTTGCGGTGGTTATCACACGTTCTTGAGAATATGCCCCATAGTGTGATCTAGTGCTTAGAGTATATATTTTAAATTTATAGTAGGGTGACAAAATTGGGTTGTTGGTTGAGGGGGGTGAAACCCTACTCAAGCAACAGCCGCAGTCCTTATAAGGGACTCGTAAATATGCCTCTAAGGGTTAAATGTGAAAGTCATGCACATGCCCAATCTCCATCAGTTTTTCTAGTCTCCTTATTATTCTTGTAATACTGTAAAATAATTGAGTCAATTAAACATGAAAGCTAGTCTATGGCAAACCATTGTCTAATGTGTCCTTAAGTATTCCTTGCTGCTGAGATATCTTGTATAGCACAAACTGAGCCACCTTTAGTCACTCTCAATAAGGTTAAGGATCTGACTGACAGGGTGATTTGACTAGACTCACACAATTCAATCTGAAAGTGAAGCCAGGATTCAAACCATGCCTGCCGAGGCTGAAGTCTGCAACGGAGCCACTAGCCTCTCATGTTATTCCCATGCATTTACCTGATAAATCAAAAGGATGAGTACATGACCATGTCTATGCTTGACATTCATCTAAGCACAATATTCCTAGGGGGGTCTGACTTTCCTTCTGCAATGTTGTAAAGGTGTTATTTTTTAAGATGTATTGCATTTGTTTTATCAGAGTAATATTTGTGGTTTAGTTGTATAAATGATCTTCTTAAGCAGTTAAATGTTCTTGCTGGTGCACAAGAGGAATGCTAAATTCTACATTTCTATTAACCAATATAGGTGGACATTGTGTTTGTTTTCTCCCTGTTTTAAAATATTCTGTTTTGAAATCGTTTTTTGGAAAGGATCCCTTGTAAAGGTCATTACGCTTTGTACAGTTCTGCTTATTATTACTGTTACTGCCAAATGTGCTTTAAAATACACAATTACCCCACTATATCACCAAAATGTTTCTTATGGAGACCCCTTAAACCTCTGGTAAGTACTGTTTATACCACATCTGACTATTATCACTTCGCAAATATGAAATCATACACGTCCCCATTTCGAAAATGTTCACTTAAGATGCCCCCAAGTGAAGTGACCTTGGAGCCATATCTATTCTAATCAATGAATCAAAGATACTAGCCCAGTGTGCTTTAACATGCACCATTTTCAACTAACAAAAATCGTGAGAGTCACTAAACCTTTCTATAAAGAGGTATTTAAGCCCCATCAGATCTAAGCACTGATAATAGCCCCAGTGTGCTTTAAAAATGCTCCATTTTTCAACAAAAGTTCCAGAATATTTTTAGGATGATCCCTGTCCTTCCATTGAAAGTGATATTTTAGTCACATCAGTTCTGACTAATGACACTGGCACATTGTGGTTTTGATTGCACCATTTCTCACTATTTAAATAAACTATCTCTTGACAACTTCCCAGTTCTGATTAAAATTATTGACCTTTTGTACTTTAAAATGCACTCATTTTGGGGCGTGGCTTGGCAAGCGAAGATGGCGGTCGCACTCTAGGAGTGCTCCAGACCCCTCTACAATCCGCCAACATCCTGATCCTCTGGCGGGCATTGCTCAGGGGAGAAAACGCTATTATCTAGCAGACTGTAGTGGCGGTAATCCCGACACCAAAAACGAGAGCTCAGCGGGATAATCAGAGCGCCTAACAAACGCCTGCGGAGTTCCCAAGCCTGGTACAAAATGGCACCTACCTGGAGCTGAAGAGCCGGGTGGCGAGAGACGGTGGCGCTCCTGGGGCTCCCCACCACCCGACGGAACCTGGCAGCGGAGAAGCTCGTCCTATGCTGGGGAGCGAGGGGGTGCCGGTCCCGCCTGATATCCGAGGACACCTGTGGCGCCTGGAACGAACAGGGAGGCCCCCGGCAGAGTCAAGAGGTGAGGGAGAGGCGCGGTGGTTTGTGTTGAGGCCGCCGCGCCATCTCCTATGTCTACAACAATTCTGGCGGACCACCTGGGGCTGACTGCGGGCATCTGCTGATGGGGCTCGGCCTGCAGTTGGCAGGACGCACATCCCCATGGATGCCCGGTGGAGCTGCGGCCGGGGACTGAAGCGTGTGGCATCCGGTGGCGGAGACTTCCTCTGGTGAGAGGCGGGCCCCGCCTCTTAGGCCCCGGGCAGCATTGAAAGTGTATTTGGAGGCGCGGGACGGGAGAGGCGTCCTGCCGCCGAGTGCAGAAAGCAAGGACCTGGCCCCTGGAAGCGGTTAGATCCTCCCCCCCGGAGAAGGGGGGATCGGTGCACCCTGACTACCGGCTGAGTGGTGGCTGGAGCGTTCCTGAGGCTCCCCGCCGACCGACTGAGGCCGCAAAACAAGACTAAGGAAACCAGTGTCCCCATAATAAAGAAGAAGGGGCACTGGAGCCACCCGCCGCCCCGAAGAATCCGGTGGCACCGGGGACGAGCGTGGCCCCCGCAGACTTTTCAGGTGAGGAGAGGGATGCGGTGCTTAATAGCGAGGCCGCCATGGTGCTCTCTTTAGTGGTAACAGGCCTTAATGGGTGGCTTGAAACTGTTGGTGGAGCACAGACAAGGGCGCTCGGCCTGCGACCGGCAGAACGCCCCTGTGGAGGCCTGGTAGGGCCGCAGCCCAGAATCTAAGCACACAACCTTCCATGAGTGGGGCCCCGTCTTCTGGGCCCTGATATACAAGATTGAAATTCAGAGGGCCTAGGTGGTAGAGCATCCCGCGGCTGATGATGAGTGATGACAGCCTGGCCCCCTAGAGCAGCGAAATCATCCCCCTTGGAGAGAAATACCTTTTGTGCCAGTGAGTCACGAGGGAGCGATCTGGAGGGAACTGAAATAACGAATGCCCTGTAACGACCAATAGATCTCGCCAGAGGTCCCCGATGGGGGGTCCTGGGTCTGTGGGGCGACAGCGTCCGTTGAATTTGTGCCTGCGTGACTGACTGAGTGATGGCAGATGCGCTCCTCGGGTTTCTTGCCGCCTGGTGGTCACCACCTCTGATAGACCCAGATCCCATGCCTCTGGGTGAAGACCACGGAAGCCACCAGCAGTCCTGCGACTCCTGCGGCATCAGATACGAACAGAGTGATCCTTACTGGTGCTCAGGGTGAGATGGGGAGAAGCGCGATTGGCGACAGGGCCGTCGATTAATCTTCTGCGGCGGTGGCGGCTCGACGGGTGGTCTGGAACCGGCTGCTGACTGATGAGGAGGGCGCCCGAGGTGTGACCTGCGAGACATCTCCTGAGGATCCGTGGACTGTTGGATCGCCCGCAAAAACTCCAGATCTTGGTCCCTGAGATCGTGTTGGAGTGTGCGGGCCTTCTTGCCGTCCTGTTGGGCTGCATCCATCAGCGCTCCACCATTCTAGACAGAAGAGTGAGGTGTGCAATTGAGTGGTAAGGTCTCTGGAGCATTTTTCCCATCATGGGGAAGGACAAAGGGGCAAAGGCCTGCCCGACTCAAACTCGAATGGAACAATATACTCTTACTGGGTCCACCCAGATGGAGTGGTGCCCTCTGTGACCGGCCGACCAGAGGGAGACCTGGCCACCATAGTACAAGCCATAAAGACATGTCAGGAATCAATGGAAACCAAAATAGGGGAAGTTCGCGTTGATATGGCACTCATCCGCCAGGACCTTCGCAACGCGACGGCCCGTGTGACAGCGGCGGAGTCCCGTTTATCAGAGGTGGAGGACGATGTCTCTACACTCAAAACACAAGTGAAGCAGCTTTTATCCCGCGCCGAAAACTGTTCCCGCAGGAATAACCTCCGCCTGGTCGGCCTTGCTGAGGGCACGGAACCCATCCAAGTCAACACCTTTGTCAAAAACTGGTTCAGATCATGGATGCCTGCAGATGCCTTGTCTCCCTAGTTTGTGGTGGAGCGAGCCCACCACTCCCTCGACCCTCGACCTCCGCCGGGGGCACCGCACCGACCAATAATCGTGAGGATCCTCAACTTCAGAGACCGCAACGCCATCTTTCAGGAAGCCCGCTCTCGACCAGAACTCAGCTATAAGGGATCCAGAATCATGATCTTCCCTGATTACACTAAGGAAGTGCAGGCCCATAGAAGATCCTACGTCCAGGTTAAACAAAAGTTGCGGGCCCTAAACCTGTCTTACAGACTCCCCTTCCCAGCCCGCCTCAAAGTGTTATTTCAAAATAAATCTTATTTCTTTGACACGCCAGAGACAGCTTGGACCTGGGCTACCGAGGAGTGCCCACTCCGCCTGCAGAAAAATGCACTAACGGCGATCCCCCAAAAAGGACCACCTCGGAAAGACTCTGCAATTCCCCGTGGGCGACGTGCAGGATCCCGTAGAAGGCGCGGGACCTGAGAAGCGAAGTCTGTATCGCCTGTTGGCTCCCTCCAGGACAGAGATGAATCACCGGAAACCAGAGACACCGCAAATAGCCTAGTCCAGCCAGATGAGACAAATCCTGGTGGCTCTCCCAGACCCAGCTCAGATGACACTGATCTGTCACGCAGCCCCCACATATGAATTCAAGTACTGCTACTCCAAAAGTCCGTGCCAGAGGAACAAATATCCTTGAGCTCAGAAGGGCTCAACATGCAGTCATTGATCACGACCCCGGAGTAACTTGTTTACACTCTAAGCCTTTGTTGATTGGCCGACAGATGCTTCATTTGGGGAAGTATGGGGTGGGGGGTTGGTTGGGGTTTTCTACTGGGAATGTTTTCCCAGACATTGATCATGTTGTTTTGTTCCACGGTATCACTGTGCACCACACTCAAGATCCTCCCTCAAGCGGCCCACATAGCGTCTTTAAATACACGCAGCTTCCTTCAGAGACCAAGTACCTGACCCATTGGAGTCCTCCAAATCGTCGGTCCCAAACATCGCCACTTTACTACAATGTCATGTCCGTATAATGGGGGTGAGCCCATGAAAATCATCTCATGGAATGTTAATGGCTCTTAGATAAAATCAAAGGAACAGAGATTTTAAAGTATGCTCGAAGGAGCAACCCAGATGTCTTATTACTACAAGAGACACACCTAGTTGGGAACCGCTGCCCCTTTCTGGCGTGTCAGGGATTTGACAGGGTGTGGCATTCTGGGTTCTCCAGAGGAGCTCGGGGAACAGCAATGCTTTTATGTCGCTCCCTTCCCTTCATGATGACCCAAGTGTTTAACGACCCTTTAGGCCGAGTCACAGCCCTCTCTGGTACCCTAGGAGACTCCACCATTAATCTAATATCACTATATGCTCCTCCAGCAAATTTAGAGCCCACCCTCCAAGATGCATTGAAAATAATATCCACTCTTCCTCAGGGCCTGGCAATAATTGGGGGTGATTTTAATGCTGTCCCTAAGCCCACGGAGGATGCTACGGGTCCCATATCCTCTCGTAGGAAACTGATGGGCCAGGCGCCTTGGGGACTGAACCGCTACACTGGGTCTCTGTGATGTCTGGCGCACCTGGCACCCTAAAACATGACAGTATACACACACCTCTGCGGCGCACCACAACCATTCCCATATAGACCTCATGCTCCTACCCGCTCCAGACTGTCGCGCCGTCTCTGAAGTCCAGATCCTGGCACGCGAAGTGTCCGACCACTCCCTGCTCCTTCTACAAGTGGGGGGCCCCACGAAGGCTCTCAGACCCATATGGCGATTAAATGCTTGGTTCCTCCAGGACCAAGAATACAAAGAGAGCGTTGGGGAGGAACTCAATAGCTATTTTCGTATTAACGAAGGCACAGTGCAGCGTCAGTGTACACTTTGGGAAGCGGGCAAAGCCACAATTCGGGGGTATGCTAAAGGACTCCTTAAGCGCAGGCTTCAGACCCGAGACCACCAGCTCACTCAACTTGAAGCCAGGGCGCTCCGTATGGAAATGGCAGCAGCAACGACCAAAGGGGAAGCAGAACGCCGACAATTACAATTAATACGGGAAGAAATCAAGAGTATCTCCATTGAGTCAGCCAAAATGATTTGGAGATCCTCAGTAGCCAGAGTTTACGGCTGGGGAGACAAAAATGGCAAGTTGCTCCATTGGCTTGCTACTCACCCCATGGCCAATTCAATAGTCCCCGAAATTTAAGATACACAGTAACAAATCTCCCGTACACCTGCAACAATTGTGCAGGCCTTCGCGAATTACTACAAGACTCTGTACTCAGTGGATCCCACACACACACCATATGATAGTTCTGTCTTCTTGCAAAATATCTCTCTCCCAAGGCTTTCGGAGATAGAGCAGAAAACCATGGACGAGCCTATCACAGTTGAGGAAGTGAGTGTAGCAATCTCCATGCTTACCACTCACAAACCCGGGCCCAGATGGACTCCCTGCAGAGTATTACGCAGCGTTCCGCGAAACTCTGATCCCCGACTCCATGCCCTATTTGAAGAAGCTATAGAGGATGGGTCGTTCTCCTCTATTACAGACACAGCCACCATTGTGGTCATACCCCAGACACACCCTCCCCCGCTTTCCTGCGCTCAATACCGCCCGATCTCCCTCATTAATACCGAGGTCCAAATATATGCAACGATTCTGGCCACCCGTATGAAAAGAGTGCTCCACACCCTCACAAACCCTGACCTATGTGGCTTCATGCCACACCGCAGTACCCGTCATTGCCTTCGACGCCTGCATGTGGCCCTTGCCTACCGTGACCTCCTTTCCCCATATCTGGCCTTAGTTCTACTTGATTTTGAGAAGGCTTTTGATACGGTCGCCTGGCGCTACATGCAAGACGTGCTAGTGAGGGCAGGCTTTGGCCCCCATTATCGAATGATGGTGGGAGTTCTTTACCCTAACCCATCAGCCAGGGTCCTTATAAATGGGGTACTATCCAAGGTCTTCCAGGTCGCGGGGGGACCCGGCAGGGATGTCCGCTCTCCTCTTCGCCCTCACGATCGAACCTTTGGCCTGTCGCATTCGGACAGATAACCAGGTGCAGGACTGGCGCTGGCAGGATTCTCCTGAGGACCGAATCGCCTAGTACGCTCATGATGTCCTCCTGTACCTGGCTGACCCGGCCCGATCCGGACCGAGATGCCTGCAGATCCTTCATTCCTTCTGGCGAGCGTCTGGCCTACGCCTTAACCCAATCAAGTCCACGGTTGTGCCCCTTCATGCCTCTAGAGAATGTTTTGACTGGCAGACAACCATGTCGATGCGAAGATTATCCTTTAAATACCTTGGTATCTGGGTGGCGCTTCTCCTGGACGTGACCTGGTCCCGTAATGTCGGTCCACTTCTCCGACGCACAAAAGGATGGCAAAAACTCCCTCTCAATCCCCTCGGGAAAGTTGCCCTCTTCAAAATGATGGTCCTCCCCCACCTCTTATATGTACTCCAATACCTCCCGATCCATCTCCCTCGCAGCTGGTTTCGCGATCTAGATGGAGTGATTACCAAATTCCTTTGGGGGGGCTCAAGAGCGAGTCTGGCTCTCACGACTTGCCAACGAACCACATATGAGGGAGGAATGGGAATGACAAATCCCTTCTTATACTATCTTGCCACTCGCCTCTTGATAATCCATGATTGGTTTAACGGGGGTGGTCGGACCCAGCATATCGGCTCGAACTGGGACGCCTTGGATTCTCTCAGACCCAAGCTATGATGTACGAAGCCCCAATCCCTCAGGCCCTGCCAGTAGTCACTCGTACAGCTCTCCTGGCATGGCGATCTGCATTGAGACACATCCACTGGGACAACAGACTCACACTACAAACTCCATTATGGCACAGCACTTGGCTACCGGAAGTTGGGGCCATGACGGGTTTTCAAACGTGGGACCTAATAGGCATCACCTGCCTGGGAGATGTCTGGAAGGGAGAACACTTGTCCTGCTTTCAGGACTTACAACATGCATACTCCTTACAATCTACACAGTTCTTTAGGTATCTCCAATTACGTCACACCCTAGCCATTCACATTCCTAACCAGAAGACATTCCCGGAGTACAGCCCACTGGAGGCCAAGATTCTCATGGGAGACCTGGGGAAAGGAGGAATATCACAAATATATCGATCCCTGATAAACCCCATCCACACTAGATCCTCTCAGAACCCGATGGGAGCGATGAGTAGGCCCTCTGGAAGACGAAGACTAGCGAGATGCTTTTATGGCCCCGAGAACACTCACTATATCTGCCAGACTTCGCCTCATCCAGATATACTATCTCCACTGCGCATATCTTACACCGGCGCGACTGCACAAAGCTAGATTTCTCCCAACCCCGCAATGTCCACGCTGTGAAGGCGAACCAGCCGACTTCTTCCATATGGTCTGGTCCTGCACTGTCATATCTAAATACTGGGCATCAATCACATCTGAATTGAGTGGCATATTGGGGTGGAAGGTCCCCCTTAATCCTCTTGCTCTTCTCCTGGGGGTGATGGAGGGGATGGACGGCTCCCGAGTGACAAGATGTTTCTAGGAACAGCCATGTTGATTGCTAAAAGAGACATTGCAATGGCCTGGAAAGACTCAAAATCTCCCTCTATGTCAAAATGGCGCAGGGGAGCTGACTGGTGTGCTGTCCAGGAAAAAGCGTTTTGTGAGGCAAGAGGGTGTCCGAAAAAACATGAACGAATATGGGGCAAATGGACAGGTCCATTGGACTGATTACTCATGGCGCTAAGGGCAGGCCTCTTCCTTTTTATCTTTTTACACCAACTAGATGGGGGGATAATACTTGTAATTGTAATGAAATGTTTTACATGTCACAGTGATACAAATGTTACTTTGGTTACTTTGTTATACAAAATGCCAATAAAATTGGTTATCAAAAAAAAAATGCACTCATTTTACTATGGGAACAAACAACATTATCTCCGTGACCCGTATGGGTGTTTGCGGAGCTGCACAACTATCACCCTCACCGTCAACTTGAAAATTTACCAGGTATGCAATACTTGTTCAAATTCATAAACCAATTGTATCTCCAGTCAAACAGCATCCTCATTCTCTAAAGATGAGCCACCTTCAAATCGACACATTAACCTATCCATCACACTACTGCGATGGCGACTCTCATGTAAGGAAATATACGTTGATCCCTTAGCACAGCCTTGAAGCAATCCCATATAGTGCATGGATCCACACATTCCAGACCTTACCTCAAGATAATCCTCAGTACTTTTGAGTTTACTTCCCACTTTCTCCTAGATAATCAGAGCCAAAGGATCTGAAACTCTCACCAGTTATCTCCATCTTATTGATCCCCAAGCCCTCTGTTACCAGAAAGAAATATAAATCAAATCAGCTTGTTGTGTTTATCATTAATCCTGTGTGTCTGGGTGCATCTGAGAAAGATTTTCATGCCAAATATCTCAAAAGGCAGAGCTTGCCATCAATTCTCTCAATTGTTTACCCACCTTACGCCAGGTAGCTTTAGTCCAATTTCGGGGTCCTTTCGGACTAATTTGGTTAGAGTCAGGTTAAAATAGCCCCTAAATGTAAATATAGCATATATGTGATTAACGTAATCTTGAAGATGATTATTCACAACCAGAACATAAGCCATGCCACAAAATAACCACATTTTGCCATTATCAGCTTCAATCTTTAAAAGTTGCAAGCTGGGGCTAGCAGAGACACAAGAAAATAGAGGGACTTGACACATTTATAGCATTTCCAGAGGTTCTCCTCTTTTTCTTCATTTTGGGAATATTGGTTTTCTGCAGCTTTATAACAATACCAATTCCAATACTAATTCCATTACAAAAAAACAATGACTTCATGACGACACCCACTATGGCGAGTTGGCGATGCGGCGAGTGCAAGGTAAGTGTTTTTTTTTTAAATTTAATTCTACCTATCCCATCGTCTGCGACTTAACCCCCGTACCACCCCACTGCTCTTACCTGTGACAGCCGCGCCTGCAACCCATGTCCCTTCAGTATATTTCATTGTTCAACACTCACTCCTATTAACCCACACTCAACGCAGACATGAAATGCACATCTTGAGATCTAACATACTTACACTGAAATACTCAAGCACATCCTTAATCTCAATTCTCAAATCCCATCAAGTAGACCTAGAAAAAATACAATCAAGTAAATCTAGAAAAAATGCAACCTACTCATTGTAAGGCCAAATTGATATTACCTACCATGCACTCTTGTCTGCTTGGCATGGTAGCAAAATCATGTTATCAGAATATGTTTGATATGTAAACATTATTTCCAAATTATAGTTTACAAATATATCACTACTTTGGAAGTGACAAAGACAAACAACACCGATTGCAACAATATTCTTGTAAGAAATGCTTAGGGAAAAATATTTATGTCAACCAATATTTCTGTACATGATATTCTGACAAACAACACTCTACCTCTGGCCTACTGACAGAAACAAACATGAAACGAGAAGTAATCTTAGAACAAGTTCCCGCTATCTCTTCATCACCAAAACATGGCCAAGGCACATTGCATTGGCATCATAGCAGACTTTGGGGCATATTCTCAAGGACTTATCGCCGAGTTATCGGCACTTTAGCGCAGCAAAAGTGGCGAAAGAATTATCGCCCCATTCTCAAGCTGGTGCAAACAGCCCATATCGCCAGTTTACCAGCGATAGCTGCTGCAAAAAACATCGCCACGGATGAGAGAGACAACTAACACTAATGATATGCAGAGTAGGCGTTCCCGTGCAAAAACACACGAAAACACCACTTCGCGATATTCTCAACGACCAGCCAGATCTGCGATGCGACCCAAAAACAGGCGATAAGGCGCGTTAGCAGCAGGGATTTAACACCTGCCTTTTACTGGTGTTAAGCAGGACGACTACCTGCAGTATGAAAGGGAGCCCAGCCCAGAGCCACACCTGAAGACCAACACATGTCATGGAGACACTGATCGTGCAGCTCGGAGACCCGAGAGGGCCACAACACCCACCGCCACCACCCCCAGCCCCCCCGGACTACCCCTCCCCCACCCGACTACCACCGAGGCAGCGCAGAACAGGACAGCGGACGTTCCCAAAACGCACCAGCCTCAGAGACTCAATGCCAAAGGAAGTCATTGCCCACTACAGGCACAAAAGGACAACCATCCTCCGCATCCTGACTCACATTGCCCACAGGCTGATGGTACCAACACAGCGGACAACCAACATCCCTCCGCAGACAAAGCTGCTGGCTGTGCTGCACCTGTTGGCCCCTTGTACCTCCCAAACAACAACTGCCAGAGTCAGAGGAGTCTCACGGCCAGCCCTATCAAACTTCCTCACCCATGTCATGGATGCGTGTCCACAATAGCAACGGCGGGCCCCTGTATCCGCACCACACAACAGTTCCAATTCGTAGTGTTCCTGCGCAACCAACCCCAACACCAGTCGTTGCCAGACGCCACTGTGCCCCAGATCCAATACTGTAGTAACTGAAATGGGGGTGCGCACGGTCATGAAGTCCAGTAGTCAACAGTAGTGTAAAAACAGTCCTTTATTACAAATACACCAAAAAACAATACGAAAAGCACAGCCAACGCCCAACGGGGAACTTCATCAGGGCAACGTGTGGATTCACGTAACTGCATATGCTGCGGGAACTCCCCACTACCATTCCATACTCCGGAAGTCAGTATCCAGAAACCTGTTGGACAAATGGTGACAATGGTCAAGCGTCCGTATAGTCACAAACCTAATCTGGTACAGTGTATAGCACTTGGACAAACCGGAATACTCACAGGAAAGACAAATCCTGCACAAAAAGACTGTAACAGAAGTACGTGTGGTCGTAACCTACGTAGGATAGAAAAGGAAGGTTACGGTCACACTAACTTCTGTTACGGTCTCATGATGCAGGATTACTCATACCTGTAATCATCACTGCTTGTATCAGCTTGATACCCCTTCACCTTCACTCCCCCCACCCAGCCACGTGGGCGCCGCCGTGACCTGTGGTGCCTACGCGATCCTGTGCGCCTGCTGCACCCCAGCCCTGGTTCCCAGACCAGTCCGCCAACCAGCGATGAGTGCCCGCCTCTGCGCACCCAGGCTTCAATGCTCACCTGCCGCCACCGGCGTGTCTCCAAGAGGGCCCCCACTTGCTGGTGCAACCTCCTCAGCCGATCGCTGGATTCCGCGCCACAGGCCCCCAGCGCACCCTGCAGCACCGTGCCACGGAGTCATGTCTGTGCAGCCTGCTGCCCTCGGCGTACACTGCGGTTCAGCTGGGATCACAATTCAAATCGAATCTTGATTGGCAGGACTGCGTATCGAGGCCTACGCATCATCGCAGGTTGCACACCCGCTCAGCTCTGGTGCCACTAACTCAGTGCACTGCAAGTCACCGTCCCGTGGTGGTAGGCCCGTGCCGGCCAAAGTGCCACGGATGCCACCAACTCTGTGCACCTCAAGTCTTCGCCACGTGGTGGTAGGCCCGTGCCGGCCAAAGTGCCTCGGATGCCACCAACTCTGTGCACCTCAAGTCATGGGCCCTTTATGATTGAGACTCGTGATCCGGACGCCATCATGTCACCTCCGGCAGTGGGGAATGTGATGAGGTAGGGCCCAAGGCCCTCATGCATGAATAATGACCACACGGACACACTCAGCTAGGTAGTGGAAATGGCCTCAGGCACGTGCGCCCGGCCCCTTTTATTGGCAGGGTCACATGTCCTGTGACGCCTGTGCTGGATGGGTGTGGTGGGGGTGTGAACCAGCCCTCTGGGAGTGGCTGTGGCATGCTGACAACTAGACCTGTGATCAGCAGATCACTACAGGGAAGACCTGGGACATGTAGCGTTGTCCCCCCCCCTGTAAGCTTAAGCGGAGTGGGCTGGCCTGGCGTATGCCAGTCCAGCGTAGGGGTGTGAACGCTGACCCCGGCGCTCTGGACGTGGTTCCTTTCTGGGCTGGACAAGAAGGTAACTAATCCGTGTGTCTCTGATGTGGTGTCGGCGCAACCCGGTCTGCAATCGGTAATGTTGCACCCTGTGACTCAAGTCCCACAACATGTGCAACATGGACGTAAGGGGAATCACTGACCCTACATTCATCCATACTTCCATACTTGAATGATCATAGACATGACACATCCGTGTGAATTTGATTGTTTAATGCACATTCAGTGGAGTGTTGTGGCTGGAGCAGTACAGGGCCATGCAATCCCCATTTTACATTGTTGACCCGTGGAGGGCCAGCCAGAGTTCGTCAGGGATTGACAAGTACATCGGAAGAGGAAGAGTTCAGTCCGCAGTCTGATAGCTGTGTCATTGGTGACCAAACAGAATATGGCAGTCCATGTCGAGGTCCAAGGTGAGTGTCGCAGAGTGCATCGGGGGACAGTGGAAGGTGATGATGCAGAGGACAGAACCAAGCAGAAACAGGCCATATGGCGGAGAAGAATGCTACTGCTTCCTTACTACCAGTAAGGCAGATTCATCCGCATCTTCGTCCTCTGATGTCTCATGTGCCTCACATGTGGGTGGTGGTGTTTTCTCTGCAGCACTGTGTGGCACTGACACATCAGGTGCCGGAGGTGGATCGGCTGCCGCACTGTGAGTCACTGACACATCAGGGGGCGGAGATGTGGATGTCGAAGCAGCAGCAGCAGCATTCATCTGCACCAGGCCTTGTGGCAGCAATGCCATGACGAGGTGGATTGGCTGCCACACTGTGTGGCACTGACACATCAGGGGCCGGAGGTGGATCGGCTGCCGCACTGTGAGTCACTGACACATCAGGGGGCGGAGATGTGGATGTCGAAGCAGCAGCAGCAGCATTCATCTGCACCAGGCCTTGTGGCAGCAATGCCATGACGAGGATCTGCAGGGCATGGTGGATCCCAGCTACATCACGCTGGTGTGCAGCCATGGCAGCCATTCTTTCTGCCTGCATCCGCTCCCTGTTCTCCATAATCCTCCGCATGTGTCCCAACTCCCGGCTGACATCGCTGGAGCCACTCTGACTTGACAGTTGTCCTTGTGTCAGAGTCAGGACTCCAGCGATGTCAGCCATGGATTGTTGGAGAGCATGGAGTGGACTGTGGGTGTCCGTTAGGGACTGTAAGTGGTCCCTGATGGGACTTAGACACCCACGTATGGCATCGAGTTTGGCTGCCATGAGGTTGAACCCCACCCACACCTGATCAGCCATCTTCTCCTAGCACCCTAACACACGGCATTGGAAGGCCATGTGTTGTTCGTGGGGGTCCTGGGAGACAGCTGTGGTGGTGAGTGCTTCCTGCTGTGTGGTCTGTGCAGGGGGTGGGGTTTCCTTGATGCAGCTGGACTGCCCTGCTCCTGGAGGAGGGGTGCCGAAGCTGTCCATGAGCCGTTGGAGGGCGTCGGTGTTGATGGAGGGGAGGTCCTCTTCATCATCAGTGAAGAGGTGTACCGTCTGCTCTGCAGGGGGTGTTGATTCACCCTCTGCAATGTAAAGGGGAGATTCAGTTTAACATTGTTATCACATGTATGTTGACGTATTGTACAGGTTTACATACAAACTGCATGACAATGTACATTGTGACTGTTTGGGGGGAGCTGCCTATTTGATGCGGGACAGTGGACATTTCGACAACATCACAGATCTGTGTTTGTACTTGTGCATGGGTTTGTTGTGAGATTAGTGATGTGTGGGGAGGGCCCCTCTGGGCACATAGTCGACGGGGGCCTACTTGCTGTTTCTAGGTGTGCTGCAGTGTGCCAAGGGGATCAGGGGCATGATCCAGAGTCATTGTGGGTGTGCACTGTGCTATACTTAATTGTGCATGTGTGCCATTGTGCCCATCTTCCCCCGTCCCCCAGTCCCTGGTCGTTACTCACCCTGTTGCTGTTGTGTCAGGTCATGTTGAGCAGTGTCCGGTCCCCCAACTCCTGCCACCGTCTCCACACTGATGACTGTGGACACCATTTCCTCCATCTCGTCCAGCTCCTCCTGTGGCGCTGGACTCCCACCTCCAGTCTGCATTGCTGCCTTCTGGTTGTTGCCGAGTTTCTGCTTGTTTTTGCGCTTCACATCATTCCAGTGCCTCTTGACCTCTTCCATTGTCCTCCTCAGCACTCCGATTGCATTCACCTTGGCCACGATGGACTGCCATATTCCATTTTTTGTCGCCAATGACACATTGGAGGTGACAAACAGTTGTTGATGGTATTTCATCACCTCCGTTATCAGGATCCTGTTTTCCTGCGGACTGAACCGCGTATTCCTCTTCTTCCTGTCCTTGCCCTTCCCTGACCCCGAGGTCCCGGCCTGGTCCTCCGGGGGGCTTGTGGGGTTCTGCTTGTCCTCTGTTCCTGCTCCGGCTACCTCCATTGTGCTTCGCAGTTGTTTTGTTTTTGTTTGTGGTTTTTTTTCTGCTTTTGTAGTGATTTTTCCCACCTGACGTGTGTGAATTGCAGGCCTGGTGCTGCTTATCGCTGATTTTTGTATCGCGGTTGGGCCCATCGCGACTTTTTTCGCGTTCGGTTTGGATTTTTATCGCCGTCCTGGTAATGTTATCACGGACATTTGACGCGTTCTTGGGAGACTATCGCATGTTACCGCCGTGTTGAGAATACGACGTTAACACAGAGTTATTTTCCCGCGATAGACGGCGATATGAAAACGTGCGTTAGCCTTTTTTGGCGATGATTATCGCACGTTCTTGAGAATATCCCCCCTGGTGTGAGAGCACTATTCTATCATGACAGATCAAGGGAGGATGTTGCCTGGCAGTCATGTAGTGTACGTATACTAATAACAACATAACCTTGTCATACCTTCCCGTAGCACCTTACCGTGGCAAAGTAAGCCAAGCAGTTCAACTTTACCCACATGCAACCATCCACTTGCATCTCTTTTACAGATCAACAAGCAACAAAGCCACTTTGCCAATGCTTGTCATGAAGTAGTTGCACAGATCAAGTGAATACAAACATTCTACTGCCTGGGCCTCATTGCTTCAACTTGCAAAGACAAACTAAAAGTCCTAGGTGTACACTAAATGGCCTACCCACGCCCGTGGCCGTATCCTCAACCTGATCTTTCATAAGATGGAGTGAGCAACACTGAACTCCAAAGCTCTCCAATTCTTTTTATGATCATGCCCCCTCGGAGATCAACAGCAACCAACACCTGCTAACAACACTCTCTAGGTATGGTCCTAATGAAAGTACTACTGACACTTCTATAATCCACCCCTAACAACAAAATCTTATAATTGAATTCAATGTTTGGCTCCTCATTAGCTAATCCATTGAGTTATCTATTGAGAGTATAATTTGCAGTGTCTCAGTAGGGACTTATCAAATCACTTTCACTCAGTGGAAAGCCTTTACTACGACCACAGCAGATCATGCTTAAGACTTAGATGCCTCAAGGTGTGTCTTGACAGTCTCCCTTGTGACAGTCTCCCTAACGCCCGATTATGAGTTTGGCACTCCATAGGACTGCCAAACCTGTGGTGGAGGTGCGGTGTGGTCGGAGACCACCAGACCCAGCGGTCCGACCACCGTATTACAACTACGGCACTTGGACCAATATAGGACCGCCACAACTGCCAGGAATCCGTGATCACTGTTGGTGGTGCGGCGGTCTGAGGTCGCAATATGCTTGGCAGTGCTGCTGCAGCACCGCCAAGCGTATTAAGAGTTTCCTGACCACCTCACTTTTCATGGTGGTGAGCCTGCCATGAAAAGTGTGGCGGTGAGGGAACAAAGGGGGCCCTACAGAGCCCTCTGTTGCCTCAGGGCCATGGGATGCATACAGGGCACATGCTGTGCCCCCTGTCTTCTGCACGGCATGGACTGCACAGTTCATGCCATGCAGGAACAGGCTTTGGCGGTCCCATTGCGGTGCCTTTTTAATAGGCACTACCCTCGGAATGTCAAAGGACCACCCGCCAGACCATGAGATAACTTGTAGTCTGGTGGTTGGCCGGCGGTGAGGATCGCTGGTGTGGTAGCGGGGCAGTGGTGTGGCAACTCGCTCCCACTCCGCCAAACTCATAATCAGGCCCTAATTGTCTTCACTGTCTCGTTAGAAAGAGTTTCAAGAAACACACCAAGTCAACCAGTCAATGTTGAGATAGAACATATTATTACTGTGACTGTTTTGTTAATAGAAATGCCAGTGTTTGTTCCTCATTTTGATGCTTGTTGTTGTGGTCCAAAAATCACCTCTGGGAGTCTTACAATTTCCAGTTTCAGCCTCCTGGGCCCACTGCACAGGAAGTGCTGGATGCCAACTGAGTGCCTGGAGATATTTTAAATGGCCATTGAAACTGTTGGGAAAATATTTAAAACAAATGTTTTAACTGCTCCCAGCTAAGTGTGACATCTGAAGAGATGACTGAATGCGCACAGAAAGTAAAGGCCTAGTAACTTAAACTCCTCTTTAGAATTTAAGATCAAAACCCTTTCTGCATATTTCTCATTTTCCCGCCTTCCTTGGTTGGCTACCTGTGCCTTCAGGATGTTTCATTCTGCATTGCATGCCATGAGAGATTTTCATGAGGTGACCCACTTTACATTTCATTGTTCAGGCAGCCCATGACTTGCAGAGGCGTCTGACTCAATGTGCAGGAATTCAGTTACACAATGAACTAACTGAAACCTGAAAGATCCGCACTGGGGGTAGAAAATGTGGCACCGCAACCGGATCAGCTAACATCAGCTGCAAGGATAGCTTTGTACACAGTGGGCATTTCGGGGAAAAAAATGAAATTGCATCCCCTTTTCAAACTAGAGTTTAAAATTGAAACTCTCAGAAAAGTTGACTGTTCTGCTTACAATTCGAATGCTGTGATATATTGTTTACCAAAGCTAAACTACCAGCACATACTTGGACTCAATGCAATCTACATGAAAATGTGAATTAAACAGGTTTGGTGCGGTCAGAGCACAGCCACTGCCAGAGGAGCTGCAGCAGGTGCATATGCAAGGGAAACTTTTTTGTTGTTGCAGTTTTATATAGCGTGAACTCGACCCGAAGGTATTGGAGCGCTTTACATCAGCACCAGTTACATTACACAAGGACACATTCATTTTTGGTGGGCACCGGGAGATTAAGTGATTTTCCCAGAATCACAGGATGTTGAGCCGACGCTGAGACTCGAACCTGGTTCCCCAGCTTCAATTTCGGCAGCTCTGTCCGTTACGCCACGTCCTCTCTCTTTTACCCGTTCCGTGACCTCCCTGGCTCCTTCCCCTTTGTACATTTGTTCCTCTTGCTCATAAACTTTGGAAAGTGCTTCCTGTACATGTTAGATGTGCATCAGCTCCACCCACGTGTAACAAACGTTTTAAAGAGTTACCTGCTGGTACAAGCTAACCAACCCTGATCATGAGATTGTAAACTCTATTTTATTACTCACTGGGATCTTTTGTAGCGTTCTACGTACTTTGTTCTGCACTTCCGATGAAAGCGCTATAATTAATACAATAAAGAGCTTACAAATACCAAAGGTTGATATCCCCTGGGCCCTGTCACAGCCCTTCCATCAGGGAAGAGAATGCCCCGTTCACAGAGATACTGGGTACTCCAAGGGGGCTTCACAAGTTTGTATCAATCCCTGTTCCAGAAGCCTCTGAAGGTACAGTAACTGCTGCCTGAGTTTTTAAAGAATTGAAGGTGTGTTTATTTAAACAATTTGTCTGCAGAAGCATAATCATGCCAACTTATGCATAAATGCTGTGAACCGTCTAAAATATCATTGCATTTTTTTACATATAAATGATGCGTGTCTCGTCTCCTGTATCACCAAATGGCCATCAATTGATGATCATTGCAGCATCTTCTGAAGCTTGTGGTGGTCCCCAGTGACCCGGGGGTGACTCAGTGAGTGCAAGCCCCTGACACGCAGAGAGGGGCAGAGCCCCCTGCATGTGTCAATGCATGAACACGAGGAGCTCTGAGATTCCTTAGAGCCCCCTTGTAACTGACAGCATGTGCATTACCAGCTCCACGAGGGCACCGCTCATAGTGATACTCAGCACATTATTTATTTATTTGTAGCGCGCCAACTGTCGCCTATGGGTATTCAGGCACTAGAGCTGCAGGAACGGACCTACAGAGAGACAAAACAAGAAAAGATACCCAGAGGCAGCCAAACCCAAGGGTCAGACAGAAATAACAGAAACACAAAAAGCGAGATCACTAACTCAAATAGGGTGGGGAAGTTCAGGTGAAGGTTGAGGGGAAGCTTGTTCCAGAGACTGAGCCCAAGTATTTTGAAGGCCCAGACCCCAGACGGGGACTCATGCAAACAGAGAGAGCGAGCAATGACAGGGATCCTGATCTGAGCAGTCACCCTGGATGATTGTGAGAAGTCAGAAGAAATAGTAATGAGGGACTCTTGAGGTAAAAAGCCAGTGAAACAGGTCGAGGTCCTTAAGCTGAACGTGCTGTTTGACCAGAAGCCTATGCAGCGCATAGCAAGCTGCGGAAAGGTGGCAGAATTTCCAAAGATCAGTTACGAGGAGTATAACCGCTTTTTGAATCTTCTGCAACTTAGTGATTTAGTCAGGCATTACCCTCCAACCTTTGGGGTGGAATGCATGATGGTTAAACAGGATTCCATCTGTCGAATAGTCAATTCCCCCTTTCCACCTCTGGGATGTTTTGCAGTTGGTAAATGCTTGTACACTTTAATAAGTTATTGTCAGAATTGTGACTTTCTTTGAAAAGAAAAGTGACTGGTTATTCCTCATCACCTTTTTAACTGGCTAATGTGTTCCATAATACATTGATGTGATTGTCTAGTTGTGCTGGCTTTACAAATAACTAACAAGGGCACTGTAATACATAAATTACAAATGTATTGCGGCAATTAAAAATTATCTATTGAAACATTCTCAATCATGTGCTCCCCTCTTCTCATCACTTTTGTTAAGATCTAAATGACATACTGCAGGCCCTCCATCTAAAATATCCTAACGTAGAAAGTCAGGCGCCTCTATTAATGCTAATGGGCTTTAAAAGGTCCCTAGTAAGTTTATCTCAAAGATTTTCTACTCTAAGGAAGGATATATTGAGGTGGATATTGATCACATTCCTAAACTACTATCAGGTGTTAAGAAATGTCAATGTTTATAAACAATCTTCCCCACCTAGAGCTCTGATATGAATAGAGTGTAAGTAATCTTATATTTGTGTCTAAAGTACTACATTCAGTATTTGTGGGGGACTTTTTGTGTATCGTCTTAAACTGAGCTAGATATTTAACCGTAAACCACATTCAGACCAAGTCAAATGGTTTATATAATTCAATCAACTGTGATCTATTTTTGACGGCAGCCTTCTTTTCAGCTTGTGACAGAACTTTGTCAGACGATCCTCAATCTTTTCATCTGCATACCATGCCCTTGGTTACTTCTTTATATTTAGTGTCATAAGTGCAGTTCATTTAAGCCCTTCTGAATTCACCATAAGGGTGGGATGGCATGAATGGTGCTAATGGTGCTACATCCATGACAGGTGTCTGCTCTAAGTGTTCAACTTGATTCATAAGAAAAACGACATGGATAGGCATTGGTTAACCACAGAGATATAAAGATTTAAGAAATCAATACAGTTTTTGACAATAGTACAAGGAAACTGGTGTCCCGAAGGCTTATTATTTAGCATTTCATTGTATTTCCATGGAGGATGTTGGCATATCACTCCAAATTATAAATAGGCCCTCCATATACCTAATCCAGGTTTTAATATGGAAATTGTATTTTTGAAAGCATGATTAAGTTAAAAGTTGGCATCATGAGGTTTACATACAAAGGGGCAAAGGCAACGCCCTTCTCCTTACTCCAGAGAGAAAATAGTTGTTCTCTAAATTATCTAGTGAACTCAATCAGCATTTCGGTATGTAACAAAAGTGATGTTGAGTGATCAGAGAGAATGCATTTCAATGAGGAGATACCATCATCATGATTTATGGATTTGTATAAAGAACAAACATCAAGAGCCATAAGAAACCAGTTGTCTTCAGTAGGTAAGCTCTGTGGTTACGGTATCACAGCATTGGTATCTTTAACAAGAGACGATAATGTTGTGACATATGGAACCAAAAACTTATCCAAGCTTTTCAAACTTTCTGTCAGACCACCTGTTCCACTCAACCATAGACCATTCTGTAGGTAAAGTGAACACCGGAGGGACAGGATACTTATAACATAAGAATTTGCTTTCCTCACCATCCTTGGTAATGTCTTGTAACCAAAAGTCAAATAAGGAATGAGTTACATCTGTAAACAGATAGTAGTATTCCCATTTACTTACTTATACATTTTTGTCCTTAAGCTGCTAATAAGCTTCCTTCAGATAAAAGTATTTTGCAAAAATTTCTATAATTTCACTTTAATATGACAGTTTGATTACAATTGTGTCATCCATTTGTAGACTCACAAGTAACTACGGGGCATATTACCAAGGATTTGCGATAATTATCGCAAAGCGCGCTTAGCGCTTTTATTTTATCGCCAGCTATCGCTGGATTTCATCGCGGAGATAACGCGTTATTATCAACGCTTATCTCCAAGGCGATAAAAGATCCAGCGATAGCGGCGAAACCCAGTAATAGCGCGAGAAATCCAGCGATAAATTCACTGCGCTAATGAAAAGCTCGCTAATAGGCAGGTGAGGACTTAACCTTACAATCCACCTCCCATTGACAAGATGGTAAGTCAAGTTTTTATCAGGTGTTAAATTCCAGCGATAATCGCGGTTAGCGCGACTTTTTTATCGCTTTGCGGGCATTGGTAATAGGGGAAGTTGTGTTTGCGACTGTTTGCAGTCGCTTTTAGTTGGGAACGCCTACTTTGCATGTCATTAGCGATAAATATCGCTGACATGCAAAGCGGCACCAAAACGGTCGCTTTCGCCATAAAGCTGTCGCTAACAGCTGTTAGCACCAGCTTGCTAATAGGGCGATAGAAATATCGCCGCTTTAGCGGCAAAAAGTGCCGCTAAAGCGGCGATAACGCCCTTGCTAATATGCCCCATAATTTCATCTGATGATAGATTGGAATGGTTTTTGATTTTGTTATATATGAGTCTGTTAATGCATTGGCACCATCACACTAAACAGTGTTCAACAGCTAAAATAAGATTGTTTTATAGCAGTGTACTGAAAGAGGACTTCAATTTAGAAACATTATCCGCATTCACTTGTTCAGTTCCCCATTCATCCAATGTAAAAGAAATATCTAAGACTAAACGTAAGTTATCAATGCATATATGTACCTGATGGTGAATTTTGCCAAGTACTGTATTAAATTCAAGAGAAACAGATTTAGTTTTGAGAGAAAAATATTTCTACAAGCAAGCTTGCAAGTAAATCTGAGGAAATTAATATGAAATGAAGGTAGTTCTATATGAGTTATTGGATAAAATGTCCTTCTTCATCAGTGACCTATTTGATAAATTGGTAACTGGCATTTCAGTATCTGTCCCCTCCCTAAACATACTCTTTCTTGGAAATGCATTTCAGATACATATTGCTCAAATATTTGGGACCTGTTTTTCTTCCTCCTTGATCTTTTCCTTCTTTTTCATTTGTTCTTTTTCCTTTTGATTGTTTCTCTTTTGTTTTTGTACACTTGCCAATCTGACTTGCATTTCTCTTAAAAATCATGACTTTTTTTGTAAATGTCCAGCTTAGCCTCATTAGCTGAGGAGTTCATTTCTGAGCAAGTTGGGGTGTTGGGGTGCTGTCACAGGTTGCAGGCGATTGTTCAATCAGGCGTTCAACCCTCTAAAAATTACAATATTTACTGTGGAATGTAAAAATCCCACTACATTCATAATCACAAATATCTTATTCGAATTTAAGTTGTTGGCTTGCACTTATTTCATCTTTGTATCTTTAAAGCTTTTTTGTGCATTTACTCAGTGAAATCTGTGATCTATTGCTTTTGTGGTAGGAAATCCAAACCTTGTTGTTCCTTGTAGTTCAAATTAACATAACATAACAGAAGCTGAAGACCTGGCTTTTCGAGTGGTCCCACAAGGCTCTAGGTTTGGCTGGACATAACATAAAATAACACAACATAACTTAACTTTAAACTATTTTCCGTAACATGTCTAACTACACTCCTTGTGGAAACAGTGTCAATCGGTGTACTTTCACTAACTTTTAGCAACACCAACACTTACGTTTTTCAGTTAGAACACAGATGTCTCGAAATATGTTGAAAATGGCTCCGCATACGTCTGCGATTTAAATCTGCGAGGAAGGACATGCGGCAATGTTGCACCCAGAATTAACAATAACTTGGAGTACTGGATACAGTATTACCACACCCTTCCAAGTTCCCACCCACGAAATCGTGAATTACATTGAAATCTTTGTTTTGAGCATTGATTTCTGTATTTCTTCACCTAATTCCAGGCACTTTTCCATCGGTAAATCGTGCTACAAATTGTGATGTTAAATGTGCCTGTGAAAAACACACGGAAAATGTAGCTTTTCCAACACTACTTTAAATCAGGTTTGTCAGAAGATCTTGCGAGGCCTGGAGCCACAACTTAATGCCGGGCCTTCTCCATGCTTCTTCCATTTCTATCGTTTTTGTTGCAAGTGTTAAAAATAATGGACTCCTCCAGGGAAAGAGTAAACTTGGCATCTGGCCCCACACGCTGCCTCATTATTACTGAAGACAGCATGCGTGCAATGAAAGGTATCTAAGCAAATGTTGCTGATGGAGAGCGAACCCTAGAAAGCGAGGACCCCCCCCCAATCACAAATGTGTGCCATCAGCGATGTACTGAGCACCATGATCACATTTCAACAGAATGTCTTTGGTCACTCTCCTCACGCACACCTATGAACACCTTGTTGCAATCAATAAAAGACCCTTAGTAGGCAGGTAGTGTAGGTTTTATGATGAAGTTTAATAGGGGATAATAGTCTTGGAAACAGATGTGATGTATATGTAACTTCCGTGCCCCACCAGGAGCAGCTCCTGCTTCTCAGCCTGCTCAGTTGAAGTGATATTGCTATTGACGCACTATAGTTGGCCTCACTATCTTGTGAGTAAACTATTCAGTTCGAGCTGTTAAGTTAGGCTGCGGAGTGGGAGCAGCATGGGTATAGGGATGTCTGTTACTGAAAGTGGTGAGAGTAAAGAGAGCCGTAGTCTTCTCAAACCACCTAAGTGTATTGTGTATGTTCTTGGTTGGAGAAGGCTATGGTATGGCTCTCTTTACTCTCACCACATTCAGTAATAGACATCACCAGGCCCGGTTCTAGCGGGTGGGCCGGGTGGGCCAGGCCCACCCAAACATGAGCCTGGCCCACCCAAACATGAACCTTTGCCCTCGCAGCAACGTCAAGAAGGCCAACAGAAAATGGGCATATCATTTAAAACTTTCCTCTGAATGTTATTTTTCCTTTTCTAGGAGTTGTGTAATTGGGCCTGGGCTCTTTCTTACAGGCACCCCCAATCACGCATCTCCTTTTAGAGAGGTGGGCTGTGTCCCCGCCCATTGGTGCAGGTAGAATAGGGGCATGGCGAAGGGGACAAATCCTTTCTTAGGCGGGGGCGGGGGGGGTAACCTTATCCTGCTGCGTGGATATTTTCTTCTCTATTGCGCTGGAGAAAAGGAGTTTGTTTATGCTGATTCACCTTTCCTGACCCCTTCAGCTGCTTATCAGATTGGGCTGTGAGACAGAGTTCCAACAGAGCAGGTAAGAGAATGTGTGGCTCTTCCGTTTTTTTTAATTCTGCAAAGGTCCAGCAAGATACATACTTCATGTATGTCGTGTATATTTCATTTAAATCGTTTGTATCGGTTTCATGATTGGCTCTGCCACAAAGGCAAGACAACAGTAAAAATGTCCAGATAACTCTGGTGATTAATGATCCTGCTGGAGAGCAATCTTTTGTCTGTTTGTAGTTTTGAAATGCAGATAAACTGTAGTGTATGTGGATAGCTCAGTGGGTTACTGCCTTTGTTACAGAGATCCTTTTGTTACTTGCAGTTCAGAAGTTACAGTCCTAACATAGGACAGTAACCTATGAACTGTCATCAAAGAGCTGCATACAAACCTGTATGGTATAATTAGAACTTCTTTTGTTTTGTGTTGCGATATAGTTAGAATTTCCCGTGTCTTTTATTATTCTAATGTTTCTAAAAAGAGTTTGTTTGGGCAGATATACATTTTTATCAGTAAAGCCAACCCCCAACCACTGGGGTTTCTTTAAATCCTGAGTTTGTGCTTCTCCAGACCAAACCCTCTGAAAACATACTGCCCGCCAGTATGGATGACATGTGATTCCTACACCTGGTAATCCTCATTGGCTTATGTGACACTCCCTATAGGCTGATTTAAATACTTGTATGATTCATTGTCTCTGCATAATGTGTGCATGATATAAAGTACTGTGACACCCTACTCTGATATGAGTAGCGCTATACAACAAATGAAATACATGTGAGAGAGGGGCTACAGAGAGATGAGGGGCACTGGTGGAGGGTGGCAGTGAGGGAATCCGAGGAGGAGGTCATGGGGAGGGGCTAAAGAGAGATGAGAGGCACTGGTGGAGGGTGGCAGTGAGGGAATACGAGGAGGAGGTCATGGGGGAGGGGCTATGGAGCGATGAGGGGCACTGGTGGGGGTGGCAATGAGGGAATCCGAGGAGGAGGTCATGGGGTGGAGGGGGAGCTACGGAGAGATGAGGGGCACTGGTGGTGGGTGGCAGTGAGAGAGTCTGAGGAGGAGGTCATGGGGGGAGGGGCTATGGAGCGATGAGGGGCACTGGTGGAGGGTGGTAGTGAGGGAATCAGAGGAGGACGTCATGGGGTGGAGGGAGAGGCTACAGAGAGATGAGGGGTACTGGCGGAGGGTGGCAATGAGGGAGTCCGAGGAGGAGGTTATGAGCGGGGAGGGGCTGCAGAGAGATGAGGGGCACTGGCGGAGGGTGGCAGTGAGGGAATCCGAGGAGGAGGTCATGAGGGGGAGGGGCTATGGAGAGATGAGGGGCACTGGTGGAGGGTGGCAGTGAGGGAGTCCGAGGAGGCGGTCATGAGGGGGATGGGCTACGGAGAGATGAGGGGCACTGGTGGAGGGTGGCAGTGAGAGAGTCTGAGGAGGAGGTCGTGGGGGAGGGGCTATGGAGCGATGAGGGGCACTGGTGGAGGGTGGTAGTGAGGGAATCCGAGGAGGACGTCATGGGGTGGAGGGGAGAGGCTACAGAGAGATGAGGGGCACTGGTGGAGGGTGGTAGTGTGGGAGTCTGAGGAGGAGGTCATGAGGGGGAGAGGCTACAGAGAGATGAAGGGCACTGTTGGAGGGTGGTAGTAAAGGTATCTATGGAGAAAGAAGTCAGTGGTGGGGCGCCAATAAAGACATTCGCACCAGCGCTAAAGCTGGCCCTGTCATGGCCTTTCTGTTTTTGTTTATTTAATTAGCAGTCGGGTCATTAGTGCCACTGTGGAACATATTTTAAAGTGTGTGCTAATTATATTTACTGTTACATTCAATGTTTTAAGTTTGAGGGTGATTTTACTAATGTTTTTTACCGGAAATAATGAAAAAGGAGCCGGATTGTGGCTGATATGGGGCTGGGTCCCAAGGTCAGCTGTGAGATAAGGTGCACGAGAGATGGATGGTAGAAAATGGATACTCAGGCTTGGGAGGGACTGTGCTGCAGAGACCGGGGTCAGGTGGGGGTAGTAATGAAGAGAGATTCTCTCTGAAGGCTGGCAACGAGGGAGGCTGAGTATTGTTACTTGCCTGTTACTCCCACCTCAGAAACCTCCTCTTCCCATCAAAGGGACCTTACATGGGATGAATTTCAAAAACAAAAATGAAACGTTTCTGTTTCATGTTTTAAGAGCAGGCAGTGGTCGGTGGGACCACTGCCTGCTCTTAAAAATATTTTCCCATCCATTCACAAAGGGGAAGGGGTCCTCTGGCGACCCCTTCCTCTTTCCGAGTGGCTTACCACCTACTTGAAGTAGGTGGTAAACTTTGAGTTTTTGCGACTGCAATTGCGGTTGCAAAACAATGATACATACAAATGCGGCTCGCTATTAGGAAGGGACGCCCTTGGAACGCCCCTTCCTAATACCGTCTTGCACAATATCGTTTGTACATGCGAGCAGGGCAGGTAAGGAGTGGTGTGCCCACTCCTGAGTGCGCAAAGACTGTTTGGCCACATAAGCCCCTGGCTGGGTGGCGTCCTGACCAATCACAGCGCTGCTTGCAGCATTGTGATTGGCTTAGGGAGGGAGCCTGGCTGCCTGCTTCCTGTTCCTGTTTTTTTAAATGAATATTATTAAATTAAACCCCCCCCCCGGCTCAACCTCCCCTCGCGACCCCCGCGCCGAACCCACCACTACCCCCTTCGCGCGAGTCATGCCGGCCCGAATGCACCCTTGGCCTACCCAAATAAAAATTCCTGGAGCCGGGCCTGGACATCATTATGCCCATGCTGCTCCCACTCCTACTAGGCAGCCTAACTTAACAGCTCAAAGTGAATAGGGGCGAGGATGTGGTCTGACGGCTAGAGCTGCCGACTTTGGAGCTGGGAAACCGGGTTCGAGCCTTGGCGTCGGCTCAGCATCCTGTGATTCCGGGTAAATCACTTAATCTCCCTGTGCCTACCAAAATATGAATGTGTCCTTGTGTAACGTAACTGGTGATCATGTAAAGCGCTCCAATACTTACGGGTCGAGGTTGCGCTATATAAATCTACAAAAAATATATATATATATGTAGTTTACTCACAAGATAGTGAGGTAAACTATATTGCACGAATTCACGCTTGTTTCACAGTTCACGAGCCAGGCTTAAATAGCATGAGTGTGAGCTACAAATTTCTATTCATATTTGAATTAAAATCTGTGTTCACTTACACCCCTGCCTGAGCCGCAACTTTTTAACTGTGACATTCCCTAATATTCAGTTATTAACTTCAAATCACTAACACAATCTATAAAAGTCTCATTTTTCATGCAAAGAATGGCAAAAATGTGCTCGCCGGTCACATATTTTGTTTAGAAAATCCAATGATCAATTACTTGTCTGTAGCCCAATGTGGCAGCAGCCAGAATTAGATGTACAGATATATATATTAACTTGTTTGCATGGCTGTGCAGTGCTGCCTCGGATGGGCATGGCCTATTTCACATGTCCCATGTGCCTTCGGTTCACTGCATCTTCCTCAAAGCCTTGCATGTTCTACCTTGACTGGTGGATAAGGGCTTCAGCAGGCTCCATGGTGGCACCAAGAGAGAGGCATCCCTTGAATATGACCTTAGGTTACATCATGCCAACAGAAGCGCCGTGGACCACAAGCAGCGCCCTGGGCTGGCACTGAAAGGAAGGGTCTGGCCAGAGATGCTGCAGAAATGCAGCCAGAGATTTTTTTTATCTAGCTCCAGGCAGCATATTTTACTCATATCGCCAAAGCAACATGATACACACTTATCTGTATTCCAAGCATAACTAGTCACCAGCAGCAGTAATGAGAACCGGGTCTCTGGCAATCAGTAAACAAGACCTGTGTTCAAACTCCCAGCATTTCTTCCTTTCTTGCTTCACCTCAAGCCTTTCTCTGCTCCCGGTTGTTGATCTGTCTTCTGCTCTTTGCTGCTGACATTGATGTTGTTTTAGGGTTTCTGACTGACTAATTATCAACTTGCTTCTTGGATTTTCTCTTGGCTATAACAGAATTAGTTTTTCTGTGCCTGGATTATTCACAACCTATTTGGATTTTCAATTAGAAATATTGTAAGTTGTGGTTTTTGAGTCCGTTTCTGTGAATTATTTTTGTAGTTTCTGCTGAATGTGTAGAAACTTCTGGATTTGTTTTAATTTTTAAATATTCTGTTAAACTGTGGAGACATTTTTACATCTGCATTACTATTCCTTACTGCCACAGGACTAAAAGCCCTAATGCTTTGTGTTTTCTTTACAGCCTTGGCTGGTGTTCGGTTTCCTGGGATCGGCCCTCTCTTTTTGCAGATGACCAGGTAAGCTTTAGCCACCGTATGGAAGAGGCAGGTGGTGTGGGACAGAAGGGATTTTATTTATGTCATAATCCATGACCTCCAAATCTGTTTTTTTCATGTTTGCTTTATTGTATTGTTAAATATAAATGTTTATATAATGTTGTGTTTCAAGTTCGTTATTTCTACAATATAAATGAGATGGTTTAATACGAAAAAAAAATAAGAAAGGAGTTTTCATCCTGAATTTTAAATTTAGGCAACCTCAAATCCCTTGCTTTCTTCTGTCAGTGCTCAGATGGCACATGCCGTCTGAGGTCTCCGTGCCCATAAATTCTTATTAACCAAAAACAGACAGTCCAAGTGTGCTGGCTGTCAAGTAGCTCATCCTATTCTCATCCTAGGCTGTCTTAGGAGGGATTTCGGGCCTATCTAACAGTCCCTGAAGTGGGAATATTCAAAATCTAGCAACTCATATCCCATTTATAAAGTATATTAGAAGCTTTAGATGGCCATCTATCTTCTTTGGCACTGCCCCAATCCCTTACCCACTGGGCTAAATTATCAGAAGAGCAGAGTAGCACATTTCTACTACCACCGTGCACAGAAAAGACAAGGACAATGCTGAAAAGTGTCTGAAGATGCAGGATATCCTTCAATTTGTTGTCAGGGGTCAGCATGTTCCATTGCTTCAAGAAGCCCAACAGAATGTTGAGCCTTCATCATGACGTGGCACCGGATGTATGCTCACTGTATTCTTGTAGTAGCCCACATGTTTTCACGAATTAGGCCCTCACTATGAGTCAGCTGGAGCAGTATCTCCACCGTCCTGCCAGATTTTGAATGTTCATGTGTTCCTGCACCCAAAATTATGAGGTACCTGAATAGCGGGTCCTAGTTTTCTGAATACCAGAGGCCATTCCGCTCCTGGTAAAACCACCCACAGGTCCATTGGCATTTCCACCTGCAGATGGAATGTCTGTGGAATTCACATTTTGTAAAGGAGCCAGGATACCCAGGAATGCATGCTATTCGTCATTTCAGGGTCTGTTACTCATAATACCAGATTCATGGTTAGAGATACCAGTCCCATTTGTTCATACTAGCCCCAGTGTCTCCCCGACTCTGAGCTACTGTCGACTACTGAGAGAGCCCTCAGTCAGGATAGTAACACATATCAACCCATCCAATTGAATAGAAACGACATAGAATGCTCAGAAAGCTACCTTGTTTGATTGCCTTCAGGCTGGCTAATTTCAGACCCTGTGTGCCCTGTTCCAGCAAGGTACACCCCCATAACTCCCTGCATCCTCTCTGTGGTCTTGCATACCTCTTCCTCCACTGTTGGCGTGTAAACAGGGGAGTAGCTATGAATAGTGCAGCAGATACAGTTACACATTTCTTTACTTGCATTAGGCCTCGTGGCACCATAGCTATGTTACTGGGTATGAAGGGGCTTCAGCCTGTGTTATGTCGCCAGTGTCGCCAACTGGTGCAGCATGGCATGCGGATGTGGTCTAGTGTCTTCACGTGCCTGCAGGCACAGCACTGCCTATAACAAGTGCCTTGGTCTGGCACCAAAGAAAGGGGCTTTCAAGAAATAGAAAGTGTATTTATTGTGGAGATTGGAGTTGTTTTTTCCTTGTGCAATAACAGCATTGCCTTTGCATAAAGAAATCCAAGCTTGACACACACTGCAATTCCAACCATACCTAACATGATTCAGTGCGCTCCAGCACACCCCAGCAATTACTAAGTGGACAAGAGGCCTAATGATTTATCACAGGTTCATGGATGCCATTTTTCTGATGTGGCACAACAGCAGGGAAGAATGATGCAATATGACTTGACTTGTCAGGTGTCTATCATCTCCTGTGCATAAAGGAGAGCATGGAGTGGAAAATAGCTTTTGACTTTTGGCTTTCGACACTGTGACCTGGACATTTTGAATATTGTGGAATCCCAGTCTGGTTGTGCAATGCCCCTTCCATTTTCAATGTTTCATGGATTTGGCCTTTTCTGATATTCTAAACCAGTTTGTATGGCTGTATCTCGATGATATTTGGGGATATTCTGAGAATCTAACTAAGCATTGAGAACATGTGATCTTTGTGTTATCTTAGTGCTATCAAATGCAACATCACTTGAACTGTAAGTATGAGAAGTGTGAATTTGAGGAGGAGAATGGATATCTTGGATTCAGATTGAATGCTTCAGATTTACCTAGGGCTCCTTAAAAGGTATTGGCCATCCTCCCACCAATGTTAAGAAAATTCAAAGTTTCCTTGGATTTGGAAATTGTTATCATCAATTTATTAAATATCTTGCAGAGACAAAGACATCTCGCATGTCTTATAAAAGGAAAGCATGAAGGGATTTTTGATGGGATGATCAATTAAAAAAGGCATTCTTTATGATTAACGGACTGTTGACGCAAATTCCAATTTAGTGCCATCCAGACACCTCCAAGAAGTTCCTTGTTGATATAGATGCTGCTGGAAAAGCAGTGGACGATGCCTTTTACAATTGCAAGAAAGTGATGGATGAGAACATCCTTTCTTCTATTTGTTTCATAGTCGTAGATTAATTCTGTCCTCAAAAGAGAGTTAATAGTTATTAAGAATCATTTTACTGAATGGAGACTTCTTTTGAAGGACACCAGGGAACCTTCTGAAATTTGGTCTTATCATCAGGATCTTCAAGGTCTATGAAACCTTCAATGTAGGAAAAATTGTTTTTTTAAACCATTTTGTATTATTTTAATCTACAAACAACAAACCAGAGGTTCACAATGGACTTCTGTTGCACCAGGGAGGCGTAGGAACATTTGTTGAGACTGATGGGGATTTTTCTTTGAATTTCCAATTTCAATATAACTTATATACCTGTCTTGAACACATTTTTGGCTGATGCATTGTCTTGTCTCTATCCCAGGACATCGCCTATCTTTAATCAACCTATAATTCCCTCTCACTCTGTGGTTGGAATTGTTCAGTCCTTCTTAGAAAGGTTACAGAGGATCACAAGCAAGAGTTAGAAGATCTTCATCTTAAGACACATCTCATATGACGTAATGATTTGTATTTCAGTCAAGAATCTATTTTTATTCTTACTAAAAAAACTGCAGGTTGATGTGATGCACATGTACCACATTTTTCAAACGTTAATCCTATTGATTAGGGTGGGAGAGAAAGGCCAGTCATGAACAATCTTTTCAAAGTAATCGTTACTGTTATCAATGAGATAATGAGGATGGATTTGGTAAGGTTATATCTGTTGACATCGGTTAAGCATTACATGACATGTGATCTCATCAGGGATGTCTTCATAGTAGTCATTTGAAATGTCATGTGCAATGGGAGAGCTCAGAGCAGCGCATGGTGGTGGCATGAGGTATGGTTTGTGCAACTTAGCATAATGTCAGGTTAGCAGTAGTTTTTGAAGTAATAATCGAATGTTAATTTGTAGCACACTTTCAGTTCACCTTGTCCCTGAGGTAATTCCCCACATAGACATAACCTCCTGTACACAGCCTTCAGCCATACCATACAGAAAGAAAAGCAGTGATGGGCACAGGGTCAGGTCTTTGTCCAATCTATGTGCTGTCTTCTCTATGGACATAACCCATGATGCTCTGCTTTGTCTGTGAGAAGGGGTGTTGGTAGCTGGACTTGGCCTGTGGACAGGCCTTCCAGGCCTTGGGTTTCGATTGGGGTCTGCCTTTCTTCCTGGCCCTACATTGAGCCCCAGTTTGAACCCATATCCCGTTCAGAATAAGCAAAATAGGCTCTTACATTTGCATAACTCTCTCCCTTTTCCTCCTGCAGATTAAAAGGCAGATGTTTGCATCTTTAGTCGACTACAGCAATAATAATTTATAGAATCATAACATTTTCACTTTCTTTGCAGAGCCTGCTCAACTTTAAATCGCAGCGACTAGAGATGCTGTGTTTTGCAGCAAACGTTTCTATTATTTTAATGAAATTACACAGCCTTAGCCACCCATCATGATATCCACAATGATGTAAATGATCTGTGATGTCACCAATGATGTCATTGATGATGTAATTTCTTATGTCGCCTGTAACATCTGAAAGAAGTCATGAGTAGTGCATCGGAGAGAGTTATGGTTGCATTGTCACCAACTGGTGCATTGCAATACTTTTCAGAGATTAAATCAGAATCATTATGTTTCTTCAACAAAATCTTGCTAACTCTTCTTTAGCAAGTATCTTTTAGTGTTTTTTGTGGTTCTGTAATTATGTGCATTATCACTTTGACAAAGCTATAGACTGCTGTGTGTAGGCTTCAACGGTGCAGTCTTGGGTTGGGACCTATGCCTTGCCTACATTTAAGCCTTGCGTTCAGCCTCTGTGTGCATAACACACTGCACAGCACAATGCCTTTGACTGTGTACCCGAGGGCTCAGGGTATGGAACTCAGCCTTCGTCAGGCCTGCACCCATCAGTATGTTCTTTTGTTTGGATGCGGAACCCTACACTCAGCCCTTACGTGGACAGAACCCATGCACATGTCAGTTAGACATTCTCAGGAAGGTTGTAACAGGGTCTGGCCCAATCTGTCCACAGAGATTACTGAGCTAGACCTTTAGCCTTACGCAGTTGCACTGTGGATTTTCTTTCTTTTTCTCAGTTGTAGATCTGCAGTTCCAAAATGGTACAGAGAATCTGGGGTGGCGAGCCTGGATGTGCTCTAGGACTATGGGTTCCAGCTGGTTACAAGTCTTCCCTGCAAAACATTCCAATATGTGTTAGTGAAAACCAAAGAGATGAAACAAAATAGTTCTTTGGAGGGCTGAAGAAGACCTGTGGCCCATCTGCAGAAATACCACAGAGAAGATGGTGGAGCATCAACCTGCAGCTTCTCCTGTCAGAAGCACCAACATCGTGGAGCATTCAGACACCCATTTAGGGAGATGTGTTTGTATTCTCCTGGGACATACCCCTCCTGATTCATTTGCTGCAGGGCAGTTGTACTATGTACTTCAGAGCTGCTTTACCAGAGGTAATAGACCTTGCTGCCTTGTCCAGGTGTTTGTATAGCTGTTCATTCAGAAAAAAGCGTCAGATTTTCAGTTTGGATTGAGACTGATGCTTCTTCCAAAGCAACTGCTAGCTGTATCTGTCCATCTAGCACCCACATTACCTCTGTTCGGGAGTGCATGAGACATAAAAGTGTTGGAGGACGAAGCGCTTTTCTTCAGAGTATGGAAGCCCCTTTGGAGAAAGGCAAATGAAGTGATAACAACCAAATAAAGGAACCACGTTTATGCAGCCATGAGGATGTTCAATATGCATTGTCTTTGGAACTCCTATCAGTATATGAACCTAACCAATATTACCTGGCTTCACAACATCATGGGGTTTTCCTTGCCTATGTTTGTCCCACTTGGTTCATTTCCATCCTTGCTAGAGAATAGTGGCCAGATTTACAAAAAATGCATAAAGCTACAAATCATAGACATTGATTTGCATAGATTTCTGCATAAATGACCTGCCATGTGACTTGAAATACACCAGAATGTAGGCCACTGCCCTAGGAACCGACTCGCATTTGGCAGCAATATTGCAAAAACATATGATGCTCATATAATAGCATGAAGCCCCTTTTGACCTCAGATCTGCTCTGCTCTGTGATCTGTCATTAGGTATGTGCATTAACACTACCATAGGTGTTGCTCTACCAAGCTGTACAGACACTAGGGGCCATTTTTATGACCCAGTTTGCGTCGCTCTTGCACCACGCAAAGTGGTGCAAGAGCGACGCAAACCGTAAGTCATATTTTTGAAGCCACGCAAAGCATGTTTGCGCGGCTCCAAAAATATGGAGTAAAGCAATGCAGCGCAAATCGCTGCTATGTGTTTCTTTCCTGGGTACGCGTTCCAATGATGCTGCGTGGTGTTTCCATGCAACTCCCATGGTTTTGACACATTCCCAGATTTGCAAGACCTTGTAAACCTGTGAATGCGGCAAAGATATGCCTCCCCGAGGGAGGCGTAACGGCGAGAAATATGTTTATTTCTTCTTTCTTTTCTTTCAATGTGTGCTACATTCTGCAGCACACATAGAAAGAAGAAAAGCCGCTCAGAATTGGTTTTGTGTAGGAAGGTGCCCCTTCCTGTACAAAAACCTATCCTGCCTACAACACAGGCACCCTTCCACCACGGTGCAAGGTTCCCCGCATTGGCACTAGGCTGCCAAAATGGCATCAGCGCAAGGGAAAAGGTCAGGAATGAGCCGTATTGGATAAATATGGTGCATTCCTGTCCTTTCCCTGTGATGCAGGCAGGGCCGCGGGACTGGCTGTAACGGGCACCGGGCATATTATCCGGGGCCGGTTTTAAAGCGGTACAAAGCTTTCTGCTAGCAAACCCCCCCACGGAGCCAGCCGAGCTCTTTGCCAGGACCGGTTTCGGTTCCCAGTCTTGCCCTGGATGCAGGGCAGCGCAGCGCAGCAAGGTGAGTTGCTGCCCTGCGCCACTAAAGTCATAAATATAGCCCTAGTTTCTCTAGCTTCTTTTGCTCCTGGTTTAACTTATATGTGGCAGGTTTGTCCGGAGGTAAGTAAGTGCTTGTTATTTCTGTATTTACCTGGGGGATTTGAGTGTATTAAAGTCAAGTATAGCATTCTGACGTAACCCTACTTAAGGTTTAGAAAATGGAAATGGGCTGCACCCTTTTCCCAGCTTGCATCCTGGTTGCATGGAGCTGGACTTTAGTGGCATTTGTTTTCTGAATACTGCAATATCCTCCTGTTGTGTTATTTTCTGACATAACTGTTGGCATCTCTCCGTGGTCCCTGTATGATGTGTGACACACGGTGAGTGTAAAAGTGATCCAGCTTGCACAAAATGTATTAATAAACGAACAAACTGTATATATAAATATATATATATATATATATATATATATATATATATATATATATATATATATATATATATATATATATATATATAAAAGCAAACTGGAATGAAGTACGACTTAACTTCAGCATGATATGAGGCAAAAGCGTGCTCGGATATGCAGTGAAGTCCTACTGTAAAATACATTGTCAAGAACAGAGCTTCCTTGTGGAAACATTTCCCTTTAATGTCTTGCCAAGAATATGTGCCAAGTGTCACTCAGCAATAACCGAAGCATTCGTGGACATCCTAGAAACTTCCTCTCTGCTGTCACAGCCTCCCCGGGGAAGGAACACATCATGGTGACATCCCGCGGAAGCAGGACTGTGTCAAAGGTCAAATAAGGTCATTAATAAACAAAAAGCTGCAATAGTAGCCTCTAGTCTGGCCACTGTCTGTTGTCCTAACTGCAGAAAGAAATGTATTGTAAACCTTTCAGCTTCTGTGAAAATCGGCAACTGCTATTCCATGACCTTACAAAGAGAAGGCCTCTCGTGACCAGCGCCATGAGATCTGACAGGGCTGGTGCAAATGCAAACCCCATGGCAGTTTATAGGCACATGCCATTATAATGATGTGGGGTGAGACCGTCAAGTGTACACACATTTAAGTTTCACAATGTAGTTCTATTGATCACATTTCTGAAGAATACACACAAAATGAAATTAGAAAGAGACTAGAGTTGTGGTCGAAGTTGCAAATGTGTTGTTTTATGACCTTCCAGTCTTTCTCACGAATGCTGTCACTGCTATCCATAGATCACAAGGCTTTCTGCATGTTGAATTTCACAATTAAATCAAAGTATCCCCTTTTTAGGTTATTGCAGAAAACATGATTACTAACATCGAGTTTTAAAGTCACAATAAAGTCGCAAGGAAACGGCGCATATGTTTTAGTCCTAACTAACAACCATAACAAAATATTGCCAGTTCGTTGTCAGGAAATATGCAAACACATCTCTGCACTTCAGTGAATTATTACTGTCTTAATACAATTCATATCAACATCACCTCGAACAAGAACTGTGGTTGGTCCTCCTAGACTCTAGAGATTCATTCACTTGTTTCCCTTGGTGACAAATGAATTACTGCACACTCCCTCAGTTACCTACCGCTAGGCCTGGACAGAAAAATCATTCCGCTCGCGGAGTTAGCGCAATTTGGAAACTGCGCTACGTGTGTAATGCGGAGTTCCCGCTAAATTCTGCTATCTGGCGTGTGGCGTAATTTCTTTCCTTTGACTCGCGCGAGACCTGTTTTGACACGCACTGGCGAGTGCGACAAGACTTGCCGGCCACTCGTGAACCTGTGCAAAATTTGTCGGGCACTAGCATGGCTTCCGGTTGCTATGTTGCTTTCCAGCGCCATTTTCATGACGCTGGTAAGAGCGAGTGACCGTGGCTGATTCTCTACTCGAGAAGCAGCTAAATCTACTCGAAAAGACTTTTCGAGTTAATATTCCTCTCCAACGGAGCATTCAGATTGTTTTTTTAGTGCGAGAAGCCTTTTTAAAATTGTACTTTTTTTCTGCAAGAACGAAGTGCCCCAGACACTCCAACTTCCTGTTCCTGTCCAGCAGGCTCCTCCCAGTGCTTTGTCCATCTCCTGGTTATTTTTCATTTGGATTTCGAGGTGGAAGGATCACTCTCTTTGTCTGCTGCATATATTCCAATGGATTTAAGGACTTTGGTCCTGATTTAGATCTCAGTGACAGGTTACTCTGTCACAGCGGTGACTGATACACATTTGCATGCCCTGACAGAAGTCGTCTTTCCTTTCATCCATCCTTTGCAATGGCAGTACTGATGAGAGTACCTCTCTTGCTGTTGTAGTACACAGGGCAGTGAAGGTGTTGAAATTGCAGTTATATAAGAAATTGGAGTATTAATTGAGGGGGTGACAGCCCACCTGAAATATTAATCACAATCCTTGTCAAGGTGAACTATTGAAGTCACTTAATAAACCTGTGCTTAACCCTCTTGTAGCTTGGCACAAAGCAGTCCGGCTTAACTTAGAGGCAATGTGCAAAATATTTGTAGAATACTTAGTCAGTAATAAAGTGAAAACACAACAAAAGAAAAATCACAAACTAATTTAGAAAAATAGAGAATACTTTAATAAATCAAATGACACCAAAATGACAAAAATCTAATAGGTATAACCAGAAATAAGAATTTTTAAATTTTGAATTAAAAATGACGGCAAAAAGAACAAAGGGCCAACCACAGTTATCTGGTCATACTCACAAGGTCAAAGTCAAAAGTTAAGGCCGACCGCGATAGATCGCCTTTTCAGATAGAGACCAGGCTTGTCCTGATGGAAAGTTTACCTTTCGACTCAAAAGCGGGGTGGGGAGGGCTTCTGGATAGCGGGTCCGGGCACAGTCATCGATGAAGGTGGAAACACTCAGAGCGGGTGAAGACCACTCCTGGGAGTGCCTCGACTTTGATCGGATACTGCTTGGCATTAGTCCCTATGAAGCCCTCTTCATCTGGACTTAGAATCTTTCTTTGAAGTCAGATCTCCTTCAGCAGGGTAAACCAACAAGCTGAGGCCAACTGGCGAGTCGACATCGATGGCTTTGACAGTGATCCCGGTGTCCTTCAGTTCTCCAGGAAAATAATTTGTCAAAACGTTTCTAAGTCCCATTTATTGCTGTTTGGGGACAGGAGGAGTGCACTGTAACACCAGCCAAGGGTCCACCACCTGGGGTCAGGACTCAATCCAACAGAGGCCTGCAGCAGAGTCCAGGGCAATTCCAGTTGGAACTGATCAGCTGGGCACTTGCAGGGAGAAAAGTCTCTGGAAGCTTGTTGTGTCCCTGTAGCTCAAACAGGAGGTCAGCCGACTGACCCATGGAGTCACTTCTAGGGTCCTGGATTCAAGGAAAACAGTTCCAGTATTCCTTCAGGCTCTCCAGACATCAGGGCATCCCTTCTTCTTATCTTCACAGGTCCAGGAGGATTCTGAGGACAGGTCTGTGGGGTCCACCTTTATGCCCAGTGCCAGCCTGTTGTGAGAGAAAGCCTTTGTCCACTGCCTAACCAGTTCTGGTCATTTCCTCCACTCCCACTGAGTTGGTGCAAGCCTGACTAGAGGGACAAAAGGGAGGCAGGCCTAAACTAGATGTGAGCTTCATCTGCCAGTGTAACAAGGTAGGCATACTTTTAAGCCCACTGTCTGGGAGCAATACACATCTCACCACAGGGGAGCTATCAACGGTCAGGTGGCAGGCGGCAGCTGGACACTTTCTAAAAGTGTCATTTCCAAAACAGTAATTTAAAATGTGACTAAATCCTTAAGTTGGTTTTTAAATTACTATTAACATGAGCCCTTGGACCATTTGTCTAGCTATTCCCAAAATTAATTTAGCACTTATTAAAGGTAATAGTATAAGCCAGTATTAACCTATGGTAGAGCCAGCCTTGCCACAGTGAAAAATGACTTTGGAGGTTTTTCACTACCCGGAGATGTGAAACATTAAGGGCCTCATTTATGAGACCCCTTGCGGCAACAGAACGTCACTTTTTTGACGTTCCAGTGGCGCAATGTGCCGTGGCATATTTACAACGCCACGTAAAGCCACTTTACGTGGCTTTTCAGGGCCACGCAGAACACTGTGTGAAAGGGGCGTTCCATGTGTGTTGCTGTGGGTGTTCCCATGCAACACACATGGAATCTGAAGCATTCCCAGATTTACGAAAAATCGCAAACCGGGGAATGTGTCAGAATCTAACGTCACATTGAGAAGATCCATCATTTAGCCACTTGACCTAATCGTTCATTCATCGGATTCACTCTGTATTTTCTAATAATTGATTCTGCAAACCTGTCATTATAATTTATCATTATATTCAGTGGAAATGTGCATGTCTGTTAATCATAATTTGTGTTGTTTTTGTAAGTCATGTTGAGATGCTGTTG
Organism: Calotriton arnoldi; assembly: GCA_963921515.1. Lineage (NCBI taxonomy): Eukaryota > Metazoa > Chordata > Amphibia > Caudata > Salamandridae > Calotriton > Calotriton arnoldi. The sequence goes on from CAWUFW010004803.1 coordinate 362,602, forward strand.
CACTTATGCTCTTGGAAATTATTGGAACATTTATTAGGATGATTTTAAAGAATTTTGTATTAAATAAATTAATTGTTAATGATTTGATGTGTACACTGAGTCCCTAATATCATGTCTGTGTTCTACTAGGTCTTAGACAATATGTAGACCTATAGTTGCCTAGGGGTTCTCTTCAATTACAGAATCTAACGTCACCCCAGGGGTGATGTTAGGGAGGCGCAACGAGGAGAAATGAAAACATTTCTTCTCGTTTTTCCTTTTGTATGTTTGCTGCATTCTGCAGCACACATAGAAAGAGGAAATTGCCTGAATTGATTGATTTTGTGCAGGGAGGTGCCCCTTCCTGCACAATATCAATCAGCCCTGCAATTCAGGCCCCTGGCACCATGGTGCAAGGGTGCCTGCGTTGGCGCATGGCAGCCCATTGCGCGCCGGCACTGGGGAAAATTCAGGAATGCACCGTATCACATAGATACAGCGCATGCCTGCCCTTTTGTTTTGACGTAGGGCAGCGCAGCAAGATTCCTTGCGGAGCTGCCCTATGCCAAAACCTCATAAATGAGGCCCTAAATATACATGAACTACTTTTAAAATACCATGCACCCTGCCTTATAGGCTTTATAGGCCTACATTAAGGGTGACTTATATGTATCAAGAAGGAAGGTGCAGGGCTGACAAAAGGTTTGCTATGCCAGGTTGAAATGGCAGTCTAAAACTGCACACCCATGCTGCAGTGACAGGCTTGGAAACATGCTTTACAATGCTACTCTAGTGGGTGTCACAATGAGTGCTGCAGCCCACTAAGCAAGTAAGTAAATTTATTATTGCTGGGCTAATCAAAACCATTGCACGCAGCACAAATGTATTAAAACAACCTTACCATCCAATGTAATATCAATATAAAAAAACAAAGTGCCACAAATGATACAAACAGAAATCATGCTGGCACTTGATCATCGTTAAAATACTTGCCAGCTCCCAAGCAGGGTAAATTCATTAGCCAGAATAATCTAAGATGCAACCGTAAATGTGCAAAATCATCAAAGGAAGCAACTTCATATATCAAGGAGTAAAGTGCATGGGTAGAGCAGGTCCCTGGTGCCTGTCAATCCTCTGTCAGAAGTGAGTTCATTTTCAAACTTGCACAACAATACCACACAGCCCACTGGTAGCATTTTATTTGCAGGCCCTGGGTACAAATGGTACTATATACTAGGTACTTAGAAGAAAATGAAATGTGCAATTAGAGGTATGCCAATTCTAGCATGATTAGAGAGGAGAGCACAACACTTTACCACTGGTTGGCAGGAGTAAAGTGTGCAGGGTCCTATGACCAGCAAAACGGTTTAAGACAAGAAAGCAAAAATCTAGGGGTGGGGGCATGGCCAACCATCATGGCTGCGAGGACGTGTTCCGAGTAGGCTCCACGCCTCGCATCTCAGAGCCGCCCATCTCGCCTGTGAGCCCCAAATCAGGGGGTTTGATGGCGAGGACGGTGTAACTGCTGACGGTCACCATGCCCTCGGCCACATTTGACATCCGGAGCGAGGAGGCAGTGAGAACCGGGCCGCGGCGGGGACGTGGGAAGCCCGAGAAGATGGCGGCGGGCTCTGCCAGTCCCTGAATGCGGCTGGAGATCTGGGCGGCGGAGGCGCGGAGCGCCCGGATGGGGGCGAACCTCTGAGTGAGCAAGCTTTCCCAGGCACCGGTCGGCTAAAATCTGAAGGTGAGCCCTTTGGTTCTGTGGGCTGCGGTGTGGCAGATCCTTGGGCTAGCTCCTGGGGGCGCCGGGGTGTTGTGAACGGCCTCCCTGCCCAGGCACCTGCGGATGTGGGAACCGCGCCCAAGGATTAAGAGAGACCTGGAGCCCTGCTGCGAGGGCCTTCCTGAGCACCGCTGGAGTCCATGTGGTGTGAGTCAGGCAGTCGGCCTGACCTTAAGATGGCGTCTAGCCTCCGTTAACTCCGCGGTGGGAGAGAGAAATGGCCAGATACAGGAGTTGTCCCTGATGCTATGGGTATAAAGTGTTGAGTGGCCCGCCTGATGAAATTCCTGGCAGAGGTGAGGGGGCACACGTCGGGGGACCTCCATCGGCGTTGGAGGCAGCCAGCTTAGAGTGTGGTTCTATGCATAATCACTGCCAAGTGTCCTAAGGAAGCCCTGTGTGGAGCGACTTCTCCTCCTTTCTGATACTCGGGCTACCTTGGTGGAGGGCAGGGAGAGGACGAGTAAGATTGGTGGCCAGTGCCCATATGTCTCCCAAAAAGACGCAGAATAACTGCGTCTTCAGTTACTTCGCTCCTGTGGAAACCTAGGCGGACAAGAGGGGGACGGTGCAAACGGATGCTGACATGACGCTTACCAGAGAAGACCTCTTAGAGACCCCACGAGAGTTCAAGAAGGAGCTCAGAGAAGACATCAAAGCCGATATGAGCTCCAACTTTGAAGCATTCCGGTCGGAGTTGGGTCCCAAGCTGACGGCGCTGCAGGCTGATGTGGACTCGGTCGGGACCCGCACCCTGGACCTGGAATCAAAATGCCAGGAGCTTGAGGCGCGCTTGGCGCCGCTGGAAACGGGTTCCGCCAAAGCTGCTGACCAACTGCATGCCGCCCTCCTCAAGCGCGAAGTCCTTGAAAACCGCTCCTGCAGAGACAGCATCAGAGTACGGGACCTTGAGGAGGGATGTGAAGGATGGGGATGGGAGGAGGAGCCAGACCATCATGGCCGCTCGGAGCTGATGCTCTGTGTTGAACCTTCCCTCGACTTCCCGAGCGGGCATCCCGCCGCGCTGTTTCCACACCTAGAACGGCATTTGTGCGACCGGAATGCGGGCTGATCACAGGAAGATCCTTGTCGCCCTTCTCCAATCTGCCATCACGGAGAAATGAGCGCGATGTTCCCGCCGTCGAAGAGGCTAATATGGCGCCTGCCGAGCGAAGAGGTCTTGCCCAGTGCCATGGGAGCTGTACCGTGAGGCCTTCGGCTTCCGTTTTCGCCCAGCTAGCAGCTCCCCCTCCCCGGGTCCACCTTTTGAGCTGGGAGCTACTCATTGCGGTGACTTAACAGCAGGACGAGCGGGGCACCTAGAGTGAACACCGGGTCCAACAGAGGTGAGAACTCCCTCGGTGCCGGTGAGAAGGGGCGCGCTACCACGTTATTCACCATGTTTAATGAGAATTTCGGAGAGCAGCTTACCGTCTCCTGTGGTGCTGCACGTTTAAGTCTGGGTGATTTTATCAATTGTGCTGCTGCTGCCAGTTAATTATGAGGAGCGCTTCTTTGCGAGACCGTTTTCATCTCCACTGCGATCTCCTCGTAAATAGTGCCTGACCCTAAAATGGCAGCTAAATAAGGACTATGAAGAGCGTCTTTTCTTCTCCTGGGGTGCTGCACGAAGAGACCTAGGCGTTTTGGACAATCGTTGCTGAACCTGTGCCCGCAGATTAAGAGGAGCGTCTCATTGAGGGGCCGATTTTGTCTCCATGACGACCTTTAAATTAACAAGTGGCTCAAATGTCTCTGCCCCAGTGTCTTAGACCTGATCTCAAGATGGCCGCCCTCCTCTTCCCTTCTGGGCTATAGAGATTCATGGGGCCGACTGAATTCGAACTTTCAAGGACTCGTCCCCCTTGCCTGACTTCTAGATGCGATGCTCTTTCCTCCCCTGGTCCATAATCATTGATCATCGTCTGGACCTCGACCAGCCTCACCTGACCCTATTCCTGCCCACCCACCTGGACCTTTACTCTGCGATCTTCCCTAGACAGCTGAGACCTAATTTTTGACTGATGCCCGGTGGAGCTACCTCGCGAGCTAAAGGGGAGATGGACTTTGGATTCCCTCCTTGACCATCACCTACCCAGCCGGACTTTGGGCTAACTCTCCTGCGTCTCTCCTGAACTTATCTCCCCCTCCCCCTTCCCCCTACCCCTCTCCACTCTACTCTTCTCCTCTTTCCAGCCACTGACCTTTACCCTCACCTGTCCTTGCCCTTAGTCCCCACCCTGTTTATCTGTGAACCTTTTCCCTCGCCACTTGAGACCTAGCTATTTTGACTGATGCCCGATGGAGTTACCTTGTTTAGCTAAAGGGGAGACGGGCCATGGATTCCCTCCTTGGACGTCACCTACCCAGTCGGTCTTTAGACAGACTTCCTTTCATCTCTCCTGTCGTCTCTTCCCTCATCCTCCCTCTTCTCACCTCCCCTTTCCCCCCTCCACTATTTTTTTCTCTCCTTTCTCTCTCTCAATGTATTGCTTATTTTTTGACGTAATGTGTAATTGTGATCATTTTCTGTTACATTGTGGAACCTAATGTAAAGCGCTCTGATACCTTCGGGTCTAGCCAGCGCTATATAAAACTCTTTAAATAAAATAAATAAAATAAATAAATGTGAAGGCCCAGACCTGGAGGCGTTCAAGGTGGGCCTTTTTTCCAGTGTCCTGGGAGAGGACACCCCAGAGGTCAGGCTGCAGCGGGTGCATAGAGTCGGCCGGAGAGCGGATGAGGGAAGCAAGCACCCCAGGGATGTTCTAGCTAAATTCAGCTCCTTCAAGAGCAAGGAACTAGTCCTACGAAAATCCAGAACCTCCGACTCTGTCTCCTTCCAGGGGTTCAGGTGTGCGCGGTTTCAAGATGTGGCCCAAGCCAAACTAGCTCGTCGGCAGCAGTTTCGACCGTTAACTATGGCATTAAGAGAGCGTCAAATTAAATACAGATGGACTTACCCCTTTGGTATTGCTTTCTTGTTCAACCACAAGCAATGTCACTTCACTGAGCTGTCTGGGACAGCCGCCCTGTTGGGGCTGGAAATGGCGCCACCGCAGGAAAATACAACACCGGCTGCTGCAGAGCGTCCATTGGAGCAGTGGGGACCGAGGCCCTGGCAAACTCCCAAGAAGGGTGACACTGCTCTATTGTTTGCCCGTGTTGATGTGCCCTCGTCGCACGGTTTGTCGGGGGGGGGGGCAACAGGGGGGGAAATTGGGGTTGACCCTGGGGATGTTCGCTATTTTCCCCCCACTACTTGATGTTCCTTAAGTGCATGACATGGAACGTTAGGGGGCTCTATTCCCCTAACAAAAGGCAACGTATCTGGAAGTTTCTGGGGGACTACCAGGCGCAAATAATCACCCTACAGGAAACCCACTTGAAGAAGGGGGATGAGCTACGCCTACCACATAGGTCCTACCCTCTGATTTTTCTCTCCTCTAATCAAAATGGAGTGGCACTCCTGTTTCACGCCTCGGTTGCCTTTCAGCCATCGGATACAAAATCGGACAGGGAGGGGAGATACCTGATGGTTAAGGGTTGTCTTGCAGGTCGTCCATGCACCATCGCCATGTTCTATGTACCGAACTCAGGCCAAGTGGACTTTCTCCGCATGTTCCTCACAACCCTTCAGATTTTCGCCCTGGGGGACATTGTTCTACTGGGGGACTTCAGCCTTATCTGGGACCCCTCTCTAGATTCCACTCACCCCCACAGAGCTCCTGAAGGGGTTTTTTCCTCAGACACTTAGATCTGCCCTTACAAAGATGGGGTTATTAGATATTTGGAGAATATTGCATCCTTCTACTCGTGACTTCTCGTTTTTCTCACATGCACACAGAGTATACTCGAGGATTGACCACATATTTCTTAGCCAGTCACTCCGCTCCGCTACCCTGACAGCCCAACTTTACCCGATATGCCTGTCGGACCACGCGCCACTAGAAATAGGGATGGACTGGCCAGCTCCCCGCTCCACACTAAAAAGATGGTATTTCTGATATTCTTTGTTGGGACCGACTGTTATGAGACGAACTGCGTCAAGCAATTAGGGACTTTTTCTCAATAATGCCCCCAAGGACACTTCTCCCCTGACTAACTGGGATGCCTTCAAGGCTGTCATTCGGGGTATATGTATCTCTCTGGTCAACACCCTCCGGTGACAACAAACCTCAGAGAGGTTGGCTTTGGAGGGGGAACTGCAGAAAATGGAAAAATTGCATAAAGAGGCCCCCTCCGTGGCCACCCAAAGAAAGGTCACAGCAGTTAGAGGTAAGCTGCAGGTGATTTACGCTAATAGAGCAGAAAAGACCTTTTTATGCCATCAGGCCAGGGGGTACGAGGGGAATGACAAAATTGGCTTGCGGCTGGCGAGGCAGCTATGAGCCAAGCAAGAGAAGGAATATATTAGTGCAATAGCTGACGACGCGGGCGCATTGCTGCACGGGGAGGAGGGGAAGGCGGGAGCCTTCCGGGAATTCTACAAAACGCTTTACAGGGCAGACCCCTTAGTGAGGAAGACCAGCTCCACTATCTGGACGCGCTTGAACTACCCCAGGTCTCTGCGGAGGCCAATGAATCTCTCAGCCAATGCATAATGCATGAGGAGGTTCAGAAGGCAATGGATGCCATAAAACTTCAACGGTCCCTGGGGCCCGATGGCTTTAGCGCAGTTTTTTATAGAACATTTAGGGCGGAATTGGTACCCCACTTGACAGAACTTTTTAATGAAATTGCGACCCTTCATCAGGTCTCCGCTTCCATGGGTGAAGCGTTGATCACGCTCATCCCTAAGGCAGGGAAAAATCTACAGCTATGCTCCTCTTACAGACCTATAGCACTTCTCAACTTAGATGCTAAACTCTATTCAAAAAATTTTGGCCAGTAGACTTGAGGAACTGCTCCCAGACTTGATCCACCTGGATCAGTCTGGGTTTATTAAGGGGCGCCAGATGCATGATAACCTGCGCAGAATTGTACACCTGATTGAGAAGGCACATAAAAAATGCGTCCCAGCGGCCTTACTATCATTGGACGCAGAGAAGGCCTTTGACCGGGTCGATTGGTCCTTCTTGAGGTGTGCTCTGTGACGGGTTGGGTTTGGGGACACTTTTCTGGGGATGTTGCAGGCAAACTACCATTGTCCAAGATCCCAGGTCCTAGTAAATGGGGTGGCCTCAGACTTTTTTAATCTCTCGCAGGGCATGCGCCAGGGTTGCCCCTTATCGCCCATGCTTTTTGCGCTATGCATAGAGCCTCTCGCGGCGCGTGTTAGGGCCAACCCGGAGATACACGGGATAAAATCCAGTTCAGATGACCATAAAATATCCTTATTTGGGGACGATGTCCTTTTACCCATCACGGAACCCAGTTCGTCTCTCCCGGCAATCTGAGCTTAGCGCCGTCCAAAAAGTAGCGGGCTTCAAAATGAACCTGTCGAAGTCCTTCTTACTTAACATAACGGTTCCTCAGAGGGAAATGGCGGCAATATCGGCGTCCTTGCCATTTACATGCACCCACAGGGATATAACCTACCTGGGCATCAAAATCACCCCAAACCCATCAGACTTATACAAAGCCAATTTCCCACCACTGCTGCAACAGCTTAAGGCAGACTTTAAGAGGTGGGGCTCCACATTCATCAAATGGCTAGGTAGAATCCACGCGGTCAAGATAAATGCCCTGCCGTGACTTCTCTATATCTTCCAGGGCCTCCCAATACTGGTAGGTAGGGAATTATTTACGGAACTGAAGTCGATGACGACAAACTTTATTTGGCAGGGGCAGAGGGCTGGGCTGGCTCACCGAACACTAGCCAAACTGCGACTTGCAGGGGGTTTGTACCTACCGAACTTTCTTCTCTACTAAAGGGCGGCCCAACTCTGAGTCATATCGAAGTGGTCCCTCAGGTCCTCCGACAGGCACTGGCTCCATATGGACCGGATGGTGGTGGGTAGAACCATCTGGGATCTCTTGTGGAGGTCAAAACAGGACAGACCAAAGAACGCTTATCTTCGCACACCTACGGCTACCACGCTCCATGGGTGGGATGTGTTCACAAAGAAGTTACCCTTAATGACATTTCTGTCCCCTTATATACCCAAAGCTCGGGCTTTCCCCCTGCCCAATCAGGGGGTCCCTTTGATAAACGGAGGGAAGGGGGCTGTTTGATAATATCAGGCATGTTTGTTCGGGGCGAACTACGCTCTTTCGAGGGTTGTGTAACAGCGTTTAATCTCCCAGGGACAGAAAAATACCATTATCTCCAGCTGAAGCACTGGCTGCTGCAGCTCCAGATGCGACTGGCTGCCACGCAAGAACTATTACCTATAGAGAGCTTTGTGAAATCCGGGGGCAAGTCAAGGGGTGTATCTCATTTCTCTACTTGCTCTTCAGGTCCAATGCTGCCCCCAAGACACACAGCTTTTTGGGACACTATTCTAGAGACACCTCTGACAGAGAAACAATGGGGTTCGCTCTATAAAGATATTGGGAAATTTAACAGATCCATGTTTCTTAGAGAAGCCCATTACAAATTAATGTATGATTGGTATTTATATCCTCAGAAGCTCCATACCCTCTTCCCGGATGCTTCGCATAGGTGCTGGAGGAGCTGTGGATTACTGGGGGACTTCTGCCATATTTGGTGGAATTGCCCTGCCATTCAACCCTTTTGGAAGGAAATTCTTGCCCAGATCAGGAAGATCCTAGGATACCCAATCTCTGATTCCCTGGAACATGTCCTGTTAGTGGTGCGTGATCCCTGTCTGAAGCACCAAATGGGGGGGAGGGCGGACCGCTCCATCTTGTGGCTATGTTTAGAAGCAGCCAAAATGGCGGTGGCAGCAGCATGGAAGAAGGCGGAGTCCCCCTTACTTTCACAATGGCATGCTCGGTTGTGGCGTGCGTTGGCGCTTGAGCACATGGCAGATATAATGGCTGACGCCCTTACAGGATTTGACTACATTTGGAGCCCGTTGGTGGCTTACCTGTCGGAGGGTTTGATCCAGCGCGATATTAGCAAACAGCATTCATACACCAGATACTCACTTGGGCCCATACATTCATACTACGCTAATACTTACGCTGGGTTTTATCAGTTGTTACTCTCTATCAAAATCCCTGCTACCAATTACCTTCTGATTGAAGAGTAATGACTTACCAATGAATCCTTTGCTAATTGGGAAATTTAAAATGAGTGACATTCATTATAGTACATAATCCTGAAATAACCACTGAGTCAGGAAGTTTTAAAATGTTTATCTAAAGATTTAGCAGAGTAAAATACAGAGCCACATGGTACTTAATCGCAATACTCAAGATTAAGCATAGAAATGATTATTGCTAATCAATGACGGTGTTTAAAGAAAAGGAGAGGCTAGAGATAGCAGCGCAACTAGAGGTTGCATTATATTTACCTAAGTGCGAGAACCAAACCCCTTAGCCAAGGAGTTGAAAGAATAGGACCCAGGAAGGATGAAGAGCAAAGACTTCCTCCAAGATCAGGACAGGACCGGTGACCTCTCTACAACGACGCCTGCGTCGTTCCCCTCTCTGATACTCGACTTCTCCTCGATTCTCCGTGCCTTCCTTCTAATAGACTCTGCCGCCTCTTCCTCAGGACCTCTCTGGACAGCAAGTCGGTCTGCAATCGATCAGCTTGGCAGTCTGGAGCTAAGAGCGCTCTGGCAGCATGGACGCCTGTTCTTCGTGAACGCATGCTCTAACTAATTAACTAATGCTATATTCTATTATACCCTTCTACGCCCATGTACCTCCCCTAATGTTACTAAAATATGGGGCCACTACTTCTGATTGGACAGGGGGTGGATTCTCGCACCATATCGATTTGGCCTAAATTGTAAAGCCTATTGTCTTTAAATTCCCACCCCTTCAAATTAATACATTCGCTTTATTTCCCACCCGTCTCATGACAAATGTAAACCAATTTTCATAGACAATGTATCAATGTGCAACAGGAAAGGCAAGAGTACAGCATCTTCGGCCATCGGGTCGCGGCCTTGGACGACGTCCAGATTGACTTCATTTTGGCAGGCACACAGGACACATGCGCAGAACCATTTGCCTCTCGAGTTTCAGGTCACCAACCCAGGCCCAAGTTTACGAACTAATAAAAGTGCAAGAAGAAAATATTAAAATCACAAAATAAAATGTTTCACTGTATGCCCACTTTTTCTATTCTATTCCCATTTAATTATATATTCTAACCCGCGTTAGTAGCGTTAGGAAACGACAATTTAGTAATGACATGAGAGCAAGCTGAAGCATGTGAAAACATCAAACAGCCATTTTAATGCACACTGCGCAGAAGCAGAAGTTTCCCACCAAGCAAAGAAAGACGTCACACCATGTGATATGGTTGCGACATGCGCATTGAGTTTTCCCGCGCATAGCGGCCATTTTGGATTACAGACAAGCGTTTTTCATTAGTAAAACACATAGGCAAGCTTCCTTCTCTTTCGTGTCGTTAATGCAAAAGGTTAGTATTAACAATACAAGTTTTAATAAATTAATACTGTGAGGAGGATTGAATACAAGCAAGTTTCATTTATGAAACCTTGCTCCATCAATCCCCTCTCTGATGGCGTTTCTGAGCCATCAAAACACTACCCTCAATCAGATGCCAACTTCTATGAAATTACTTCATTCTCATCTTTACACTTTCCATTTTTACAATCTCCTTTTAATTTCTTGTATAATTCACTTCTCCACTCTTCAAGTTCGATTTCATCTACCTTTCGTTTCTTTCCTCTTCCTGTCACCTTATATGTTCCATTCTTTTACAGCATTTGCACCATATTGTTACTGCCAATATTATTGTTGCTATCCCTGCTAAGGGTACTAATATTTGACCTATAAGTCCTTTTCCTACATTAGCAAACCAGGTGTCAATTGACAAGATACTATTTGTCAATCTTTCCCATACACTATCAACTTCCAGTGGTTTAAGTTCTTTCTCAAGTTTAGTTATATTCTGTATATATGTTCCAATTTCTGCACTCTTATCAGGAATATAAGTGCAACAATGTTTCGTCTTCAATAATTTACAGACTCCGCCCTCTTTTGCCAATATAATATCAAGAGCAAGTCGATTTTGCATCACCATAGATCTAATCGCAACCATTTCCGCATTAATCATTAGAAAACCTCCAGCAGTATCCGTTGATAAACGATCAACCACTGTAGACAATTTACATATTTTCCTTGAGTTCAGAATTATTCCCACTGAAGGTATCAATGCACCAAATATATCACCTACAATTTCTGAAAAACTAGCTCTTTTACTACGTATTAATTTGCTATTGTTTTCATTGCTCCCAGTGTTTCTTTTTACGTGGTATATCTTTGGAAATACTATTCCAAAATAACAACTTCAATACCACTGTGCAGGAAGCCTAAAGTAAGCCTTATTCCCACACACATAATAGATTCCAGGAAAAACTGAATCTGTTCCTCCTTTGAGTCCCCAACCTCCAAGAACTAAAAAATGGTGTTCACATTCACTGGTACCGATGAAAACATTGTTATATTCAGTCTTAAATCTATGAAGACAAATTTTTCCTGTCTTTACAAAATCCAGAACCATAGCAGCTTGAGCCTTGCCAGGTGTGTAACTCCCTTCTTTCTCCGCCCAAGGTGGCAAATGAGCCTTATGCTCAGAAGCTTTCTTTTGAAAATCTTGTCTTCTATCTTCTACTAAATTTAAAAATATATTTTCTTCTTCAAGTAAAGAACATGTTAGATTGTGTCTATGTGCATGTGTTATGTCTATTGATTTCATTGTTAAGAAAAATTCTCCCATAAACTGTGCGTCTTGAATACTAAGCACTGGGTTCATACTTTTGCGAATCGGAACCTCAGAAAATATCACATCTAAGTTTGAATAATAATACTGAAGTCTCCCTGTTCTATAAAATAAACTAGACAAAACACTACATGATATGCCATATGTCAGTGGTAAGTGATGGTATGTTAATCCTTCTGCTACTGATTCAGGTAACTTCATACAGACATAACAATTACTAACTTCCATTGTGTCTACATATTGAAACAATAACTTTGTGAAAACGTTTAAACTAGTGTCGTTATCAGCTATTTCATGATGAATTTCTGGTTCATTCTCTGCCATTAGTTCTACTCTATTGCCCTTCATGTTTGCTGTCCTCCCTTTAGTTTCATTATTAATCTTTTTATCTATTATCATAAGGTAAGGAACTGCTACAATCAGGACTAACCATACTATAAGCACCATCACTAGACTACATATGCATAATGCACAGCATCTTCTACAACATCTCTGTTTTGGTCTCCCAGCAACTCTATTGTCAGGCATTTTTCGACAAGTAAGATTGCTCTTCTTATCTTTTCTTCTTTTCTTTAGCTTATTCTTTTGCTTAGTCAGGGTGGTCTTGTTTCTTCTTCGTACGTCAGTTCTGCACTTGTTCCTTCGCCACCACTGTCACTTGACTCTGAGCTTTCAAAATCTTCAAGGATGATATAAGTCCAATCAGGACCCTTGGATTTGTTATTCACAAGTTTCAGTCTTTTACTTCTTCTTTTCGCAGTTTTATGTTCTTGGTCAGTTTGACTTGTCACTTCATTCACTTGATCTGGATCTTCACTTCTGGTTGTTATGTGGTACTTCACTCTTTTAATGACACTTGGCCAATGATCTCCTTTTCTTGTTTTCTTTGTTTGAACTGTCTCTTTATCTTCGTTTTCAGAAATCTTTTTAATTTCACTGCTTAGCACTGCTTCGTTTTCTTTTATTACTTTTTCTTCTGTTTGCTCTTTTTCAGGTCTGATTGGTTTCTCTGTAACAGCTCCACTGTGAATTTCCAATAATTGACTTTGTTCTTTGTTTATTTCTTCAAGTTCATGTTTTTCAACGTTTTCTTCTTCTGTGCACTCTTCTTGATCTAACTTGTTCTGATCAGGGCTTATTGCACTGTGAACTTCTGCAGCCTGACCGGATTCTTCTAGACCTGTCTGTCCCTGTTCAAAGTCTATTAGATCTTCACTGTTTTGAGTCCAGTTTCCTTTCCCTATCTGACCTTGTTCAGGATTTCCTAATGTCTTTTCTTCTTGTTCCTGAACTGCTTCTTCTTCACCTATCTGATCTTCTTCAATTTCTTCCAATTTCGCTTGACTTCTTGTTCTGTGGTATATTTCAGGAACCTCTACCACGGGTATCCAATCCTGACTTGTGCTCGGTTGTTCTTCTTCAGCTTCTCTGGAATCTCGAACCTGAGATCCTTCAGCTGGCAACCTTCAGCTTCTTCAGTGGTTGGCGTTGTCTGAGGATTCTCTTCCTCAGGATCTGGTACTCTCTTGGTGTGACTTACATGAATCCAATTAGAAAATCCGGCACACTTCACTGCTGTATTCGTTGTCAGTATGATTTGACACGGTCTGCCCCATCTAGGTGATAGACACGTTTCTCTGGTGTGATTCTTCACTACCACCCAGTCACCAGGATTCAGATCATGTTCTTGTTCAGGCTGCCTGGAAACTGCGTCTTCTCCAACCTGATGAGAGACAGAACGCACTAGGTCAGCCAATCCTTTGCAATAGTCCAGAACCATATCATCAGATATATTCACCAGTTTGTTTGTGGGAACATGTGTTTGTCTCATTGCTCTTCCCATCATTATTTCGTGGGGGCTCAATCCTGTGTTTCTGTCAGGTATACTTCTGAGTCCCATTAGAACAAGTGGCAATGCATCTGGCCATTCTAATGATGTGGATGCACACATTTTTCCCAATCTTGACTTTATAGTGCCATTCAATTGTTCAACCACTCCAGAAGCTTCTGGACGATATGCACAGTGCAGTTTCTGTTGGATTTGGAATGCTTCACAGATTAGTTTGATCACTTCACTGTTAAAATGTTTTCCTCTATCTGATTCCAAAGTTACTGGGAAACCAAATCTAGGAATGAGTTCTCGTAGCAACAGTTTCGCAACTGTAATGCTGTCATTTCTCCTAGTAGGGTAAGCCTCCACCCACTTTGAAAACAGGCACACTATGACTAGTACATATTTCAGCCCTTTACATGGTGGTAACTGTATGAAATCAAACTGAAGTCTCATAAATGGACCCTCTGCCTTTACCAATTTTTCCAAATCCAGTTACTGTCTTCCTCCCCGGATTATGCATCTGGCAAGTTAGACATCTCTGGCAAAGACTCTCTGCAACAGCCCTGAATTTGGGATTGTACCAATTTTGTCTGAACAGCCTAATCATGGCATCTCTCCCTATGTGTGTGTCTCCATTATACATCCTAGCCATTTGTGAGAGTAAACAGTCTGGCATGACTGGTCTGCCATCAGCACTGATCCACACTTCATCATTTCCTCTTTGGGAACAACCCACTTTGATCCACAAATTCTTCTCACTTTCATCAACCTCATCTTGCAATTTCTTGACGTCATTCCAAGTTTCAGGTGGCATATACAGCATAAGTTGGCAGCTGATTCCCATTCTTTCCACCCTCTTATTGACTGACATTCTGGTTTTGGCACAATGTTGAGCCACCAGATCTGCATATCTGTTGCCGACTACCACCCAGTCATCTCCTGACTGGTGTGCGGCACATTTCACCACAGCCAATTCTTTTGGTGATTGTATTGCTTCTAGCAATTCCTTTACAAATTGTCCATTTTTAATGGGGGATCCTGAAGAAGTCATGAAATCCCTCTGCATCCATAGTTGGCCAAAATCATGCACAACCCCGTAACCATATTGGCTATCTGTAAATATGGTTACTCTCTGATTCCTCCCAATTTTGCATGCTTTTATCAACGCAATCAATTCAGCTACTTGTGCAGATTTGACTCCTGGTAAATAAGATGCTTCAACTATTCCAGTTAATTCACATACCGCATAGGCAGCAGTTAGTTTACCGTCTTCATGTCTTTGACATGAACCATCAACAAATAGCTCCCTGTCTGGTTTTTTAAGAGGCTGTTCCTCTATATCTGGGCGTGGTTTTGTGCATAATTCTGTAATTTGTATACAATCATGTTCATCGTCTTCATCATCTTTAATTCTCTCATGATATGAGTCTGGTAGTAAGGTTGCTGGATTTATTATAGTACACCTTACCATGTTCACATTTTCAGCACCCATTATGATTCTTTCGTATTTAGTCAGCTGACTAGGAGTAAGATGCTGAGTTCGGGTTCTTGTCAAGAGAATCACAACCGCATGTGGAACATACACCTTTACAGGATGTCCCATCACAATTGACTCACTTTGTTCAATGCTCAAACAAGTAGCCGCCACTGCTTTTAAGCATCCTGGCAACGCGGCTGCTACTGGGTCCAATGTAGCAGAAAAATATGCTATAGGACGTCTTTCTAATCCATGTCTCTGAGTTAAGACAGAAAGTGCACAATTTTCTCTCTCATGACAGAACAATGCAAATTCTCTTTTATAATCAGGCATG
The DNA here is from genome assembly GCA_963921515.1 of Calotriton arnoldi. NCBI lineage: Eukaryota > Metazoa > Chordata > Amphibia > Caudata > Salamandridae > Calotriton > Calotriton arnoldi. Next base: position 377,844 of record CAWUFW010004803.1, read on the forward strand.
CCTAAGGCAGGTGCTGAACATAGGGCATTTCTCAATTTTACAAAGGCTTCTACACTTTCATCCTCCCACTCCACAGGGTCCTTTGCTTTCTTTTTTGTCATGTTAATTAAGGGCTTAGCTAACATGGAAAATCCTGGTATCCATTGTCGACAGTAACCTACTATTCCTAGGAACATCCTCACTTGTCTTTGTGTTACAGGCATTTGCATTTTCTTTATTAAAGCTACTCTTTCAGCTGTTACTCTTCTTTTTCCTCTCTCAATTTGGTGTCCCAGATACTTAACAGCTGTTGTACAGAATTGCAATTTTTCAGGTGAGACTTTATGAACTTCTTCTGCCAAAAGATTTAACAATGCTATGGAATCAACAACACAGTCCTCTCTAGTATTCGATGCCACCAATAAGTCGTCGATATATTGGACTAAGACTGAGCTTCCTGGCATCACTAATTTTTCAAGGCACTTTTTCAGTATCTGGTTGAAAATAGAAGGACTTTCTGTGTACTCCTGAGGAACACGATTCCACACATAGACCTTGTTCTCAAATTTAAATGAGAAAAGATACTGGCTGTCTGGATGTAATGGTATTGAAAAGCACGCTTGACACAAATCAATTACTGTGAACCATCCTGCACTCCAAGGGATCTGGTATAGAATTACTGCAGGATTTGGCACTATGGGACAACATGGTTCTACAATCTTATTTATTTTTCTCAGGTCCTGAACAATCCTATATTTTCCACTAGGTTTCTTTAACCCCATTATAGGTGAATTACATGGGCTACTCATTACTTCTTTTAGGATATTTTGTTCTACCATTCGATTTATTTCTTCAATGACTCCTGCTTTTACTTCTGCACTCATTTTGTACTGTCTGGTATTTGGGAAAATTGCACCTTCCTTTACAGTAATTTTAACTGGATCTATTTTAGCCATAAGTCCTACTTCCTTTCCGGTGAAATCCCATACTATGGGGTTTACTGTACCTTTTAATTCTTCTGGCAACTCATCTTTTGTTATTAACGAAAACATCTCATCCACTTCTGTACCTTGTTTTGCAATCATAATTTTATATACATGGTCTTCATCTGGTGTCTGAACTGCCACACCATCCGGTGTGCAGAAAATGGTACAATTCATCTTGCACAATAAATCCCTACCTAATAAGTTTACTGGACTAGAATCACACACTACAAATTGATGCATTTCTCTGAAATTTCCGATTTTAACTTCCATGGGTTTGGTAAGAGGTGTTCTAATTCTTTGATTAGCTACCCCCACTACTTGGATATTTTCACCAGAGAGAGGAAGGTCTGGAATGTCTGCTGTTCTCACAGTAGACCGGGTAGCACCAGTGTCCAAAAGGAAAGTAATATTATTACCTTTCACATTCCCTTCAACATATGGACCTGACTGATCTACCTGTAAGGATGCGCCAAGTATGCACTCCTTCTTCCCCTCTCCTAGGCACCGTCATGGTCTGAATTGACAGAAATTGTCCTGCAAAAGAAATTGTGATGTCATATAATCATTCTTACCACTTCCTCCCTGATATCCGATGTCTGTACCATGCTTTGCTCTGCTTACATTACCCTGAATAGGTGCAGGTGGCAACTGACTCTGAGGATTTACACCCTGCTGTGAGTCATTCTGCGTCTGTGGATTTAAATTTTGATATGGACATTATTATTCCGAATCTTTTTACATTCATCCTTCCAATGCCCCAATTTTCCGCATCCATGACAAGGAAATTTCTTTTTAGCTTCTTCTCTACTCATTCGTCCTCTAAATTTTCCACCATTTCCAGTTTCACCATTCGTTTTAGAATCTTTTCCTTGATTTTCACTCGGATTTTCCAAATTAATTCCCTGTTTCTCAGCCATTTTCACCTGAGCCCACATCACTTTTTCCTGCAATTTCTTGTGTCTATCCTCAATATCGTCTCCACAATATTTTGCATACTTCAAAATTTCATCAAAGGGCTTTCCCTGCCAACACAGCATGTGTTGTTTAATCATCTGACAAATCTCTGGCTTCAAACCGTAAACAAATCGATACACAAACTGACTCATGTTCTTGTCTCCAATGTCCTCAAATCCACTATACTGTTTAAATACCTGCAATAGACGCTCATAGTAGGAATGTACTGATTCATTAGCTTCTTGGGTAGTTCGATCTATTTTTACCCAATCTGTTTCTTTCGGGGGTATTTTCCCTTTCAGGTAAGTTATCACCTGCTGATACTTTTTCATTACATCATTTGACGGGGCACCTGTCTTCGGATCTCTAGGATATTCATCACTTGGCCAATCCACTGTGATTTTGCAATCTGTCCATAAATCGGCAGGTACCACTATATCAAACAACCCATCCAAATCCTTCAACAGTACCTTCGACACCTTCACAAACCTGTCAACCTGCTTGTACCATTCAATTGGTTTTTCTCTCAACTTTGGAAAATCATTCGTAAATGACAAAATATCCTGTCTGCTCCATGGGACATGTACATATCCTCCTCCCGCAACTTCTCGCATTGGATACATTTGATATGCTTTCCCTGTTTCCTTCATCACATATTCAGATGCTGTTCTACTTGTTCGTGCTTCTTCCTTTTTCTTGGCCCACCTAGTTCTCTATTTATCTAGGTCTCCCCATTTTTGCAAAACTAACATTAATTCTCTTATTTGTAATCTTCTTCCAGAGGCATTCATATTTTCTAAATCTTTGTCTGAAAATCCTGCTCTATAGGGTTTCTGTAGTACCTTTGATCTACCTATTTCTATTCCCATCAGTAGTGCTAAATTGGATAATTTTTCATGAAATAACCTTACATTTCTGGTGATACTCCTGCACAGGAACAATAATTCTTCTTCATCATAGGTATTTAAGCGTTCTAGTCCTACATTTCCTGCTATTATTTTTTCTAATTCGACTTTCAATTTATGAATGTCCATTATTTTCGGAGGTGTGCACTGTTTAACTGACCCTTGCACCCATCTTTCTAGATCTTCAGGTGTTACTATGGTGGCACTTTTTGCTCCCGATGAAGTTATTAAACTTACATCTTTTGAACATCCAGGTACATCTTTTCTGGGAGTGCTATTTGCAGTACCTCGAATAGGCAAGTCCATGAGTGATATTGTGGATTCACAGTCACTAAATTGATCCTCAATTATAACTGGAGCTTCAGTTTTGGAATTATTCACAGGAGTAGGTGCACGTATCGGTGGAGGACAGCTTCCCTGAGCACCATATAATGGAACTATTGGACCAATTGTTACAGGTATGGTCAATGAATCAGGGTGTACTTTTATCTGAGTTATCTTCTGTATTAATTCTGTTCTGGTTTTTTCATACTAGGGGTGAATTCATGCATTACCTGTGGCACTAATGGAGTTTTTATCGGTGGTGCACTTGGGGTGCATCCACTTGTTCCTTCCTGATATGGTGGGGGGTTTCTTAACATTTCCTCCATAAATTCGTCTTCAGACTCCTCATTTCTCATTAAATGTTTTGTCTTTTCTGTGCACTTACTTCCTAATTTCTCCTCTGCTGAGAACAATGGATATAATCCTTCTGTAATCATTGCCCTTCTCCATTGTTTCATCTGACCGTTCCTAGACTCATGTAGGTATCAGTTTCCCATTCCTCTAAAGCTTCGTACTGAGTTAATCTAGGTCTGGGTTCTAAGTCATTCATCCTCAATCTCAAGTTTTGTAGAATTCGCCCATTAAACGTGTCATTCTCGGGAAATGCTAGTATTCCATCATTTTTGGTATATTCTATCCAATTCTCCATCCATACACAAGTATGATAACCTCTCTCCATCATCATGAATGAAGCGGGCGTTTTAGCTTGTGGAATAATAATTCCTTTTCTAGTTTTGATTGGTTTGTCCTTTTTAAAATAATTCTTGATCTTTTGTAAAAATGACATTTTTCTCCTTTCTCCGTACATCTTGGGTAAGTACCGATGTATAAAATTATATTCTGCAAAGCCTAAATATCTCCTATCCTGACGAATTCCTGTTAAAGTCGGATCGCGTTTTACCATGCAATCCTTATCCACTAAGAATTTCGCTTCTATAATTTTTTCCAATCAAATGTTTGCTATCTTTTATTTCCGAGCCAATCCTTGCGCGGCCTTTTGGTGACGTTTATCTGTCAACCCCTCCTTTACAATCTGCTCTTTCCTGTCCTTGCTGGTTCAACTAATCCCAGCGCGGCACCTGTGACGTCAGTACTACTCCTGACTACTGACCCCTCTTTTACAAGGGTCTTTCCACACCCACTGATTCAACCAATCTCAGCGCGGCATTTTTGTGACGTCAGCTCCCTCTCCGGCAACTGACCCTCCCTTTACAAAAATTTACGCAAACTTATTTTCGCTACAAATCTTAATTAAATTTCAGTAACAACATAAAACATTCGCTATCGTGCCAGTTTCTCTAAACTAGAAAAGATAGTTTCCTCCACACTTTAGTAAAACCTTTCCGTTTACTAACATACACTACGAGTAAAACCCTTCCGTTTACTCTTCACACAAGCTCCAGAAATACCTGTTACTTCTCCAATGTTACCCTTTCTAGGTGATATAACATCAAATTTTCACCAGCGTACTCTTTTGCTATTACTCACACGCATAGAGTCCCTAACGAGTACTGAAAGTCCTGCTTAACTTTTCAGTACTATTTCTGCCTGGCAGATAACCTCACTGCAGTATGGCTTCCACTTACCATCCGCTATTCTTTTTACCCCGGGGTATTCTGGACAACATAAAACAAAACTTTGAATACACAGATGTTAGTTCATAAAAATAAAATTCTCATTACCCAATTAACAAAGAGTAACCATCCTCTGATTACCAGAAAACTGATCCAGCGCAATATTAGCAAACAGCATTCATACACCAGATACTCACTTGGGCCCATACATTCATACTACGCTAATACTTACGCTGGGTTTTATCAGTTGTTACTCTCTATCAAAATCCCTGCTACCAATTACCTTCTGATTGAAGAGTAATGACTTACCAATGAATCCTTTGCTAATTGGGAAATTTAAAATGAGTGACATTCATTATAGTACATAATCCTGAAATAACCACTGAGTCAGGAAGTTTTAAAATGTTTATCTAAAGATTTAGCAGAGTAAAATACAGAGCCACATGGTACTTAATCGCAATACCCAAGATTAAGCATAGAAATGATTATTGCTAATCAATGACGGTGTTTAAAGAAAAGGAGAGGATAGAGATAGCAGCGCAACTAGAGGTTGCATTATATTTACCTAAGTACGAGAACCAAACCCCTTAGCCAAGGAGTTGAAAGAATAGGACCCAGGAAGGATGAAGAGCAAAGACTTCCTCCAAGATCAGGACAGGACAGGTGACCTCTCTACAACGACGCCTGCGTCGTTCCCCTCTCTGATACTCGACTTCTCCTCGATTCTCCCGTGCCTTCCTTCTAATAGACTCTGCCGCCCCTTCCTCAGGACCTCTCTGGACAGCAATTCGGTCTGCAATCGATCAGCTTGGCATTCTGGAGCTAAGAGCGCTCTGGCAGCATGGACGCCTGTTCTTTGTGAACGCATGCTCTAACTAATTAACTAATGCAATATTCTATTATACCCTTCTACGCCTATGTACCTCCCCTAATGTTACTAAAATATGGGGCCACTACTTCTGATTGGACAGGGACAGGGGGTGGATTCTCGCACCATATCGATTTGGTCTAAATTGTAAAGCCTATTGTCTTTAAATTCCCACCCCTTCAAATTAATACATTCGCTTTATTTCCCACCCGTCTCATGACAAATGTAAACCAATTTTCATAGACAATGTATCAATGTGCAACAGGAAAGGCAAGAGTACAGCATCTTCGGCCATCGTGTCGCGGCCTTGGGCGACGTCCAGATTGACTTCATTTTGGCAGGCACACAGGACACATGCGCAGAACCATTTGCCTCTCGAGTTTCAGGTCACCAACCCAGGCCCAAGTTTACGAACTAATAAAAGTGCAAGAAGAAAATATTAAAATCACAAAATAAAATGTTTCACTGTATGCCCACTTTTTCTATTCTATTCCCATTTAATTATATATTCTAACCCGCGTTAGTAGCGTTAGGAAACGACAATTTAGTAATGACATGAGAGCAAGCTGAAGCATGTGAAAACATCAAACAGCCATTTTAATGCACACTGCGCAGAAGCAGACGTTTCCCACCAAGCAAAGAAAGACGTCACACCATGTGATATGGTTGCGACATGCGCATTGAGTTTTCCCGCGCATAGCGGCCATTTTGGATTACAGACAAGAATTATTCATTAGTAAAACACATAGGCAAGCTTCCTTCTCTTTCGTGTCATGAATGCAAAAGGTTAGTATTAACAATACAAGTTTTAATAAATTAATACTGTGAGGAGGATTGAATACAAGCAAGTTTCATTTATGAAACCTTGCTCCATCAGGTTCGCCGCTTTTTGCCTGTGGTCCCAGACTACGTGCACTGCATCTTTTCCAAACCTAAGTCCCCATGCTATATACTGTTGGCCCTGGGACCTTTAAGATACCCAGATCCTCTATGCGGGCGTCTTCGCCTGCCCGGGCCAGCGGTGGGTTGGATGTTGGACCCGCTGCCCCCCTTTCCTTGCCCGGTCCGCCTCTGCATAACCATTGGATCTCTCTCTGGTTTGTAGTCCACATGAGTTACTCGTCACAGGTTTGTTTTGCTTTGTCTGGTTATTTAGTTTTTTTTTGTTAAACTGTGAACTCGTGTAAATGGAGAGCAGATGCATCCAATATTATGGTATTGGTTCATTGAACTAACTGTGTAAAAGGACATTTGTATCTGCGACTGCCTTCGTCCTAGCTGAGAACTTGTGAGAAGGCTGTGTCCTAACTTTAGTTACTTACCACTCTTGGCTTACTGTACTGCTGAATTGAGTCTCACAAGTCGTTAATTTTTTTAAATTGCAATAAAAAGTTTTTGACAAAAAAAAAAAATCTATGGGGAATGTAATGCAAAGATGGTCATTTCCAACAAGTTCGAATGGTGGAAACTAAGGGCCTAATTGAGAGTTTAGTGGACAGGATTTACTCTGTCCGAGCGAGCTACATGGACATCATTTTGGGGTCGCCCCGGGTCACAGCTTGTCCCTTACGAAGCCTGCCACATGTTTTACGACCCTAGGCCTCAGAGGTGGCAAAATCAGTACCAAGAACACAGGGGCGACTCCGCATTCTATATTTTCAGTACGTTTTCCTTTATATTAATAGTGAATAAAATTCTATTATTCACTATTGGTGTAATAAAACATGGAGCACAGTTAGCTGGCACGTAATCTTTGGTGGCAGCTTTGTAGCAAGTACAAATATTTTTTATTGTATGTTGTGTGCATGTTTGCGGGTGTTTATGTGAGATAATGTGTGTGTATGTGTGAGCATGTGTTTGTATGTGTAAGTATGTGTGTGAGGGAAAGTAAGTGAGAATCAGAGACAGGTAGTGAGTGAGATTATGTGAGATTGAGGCCTAGATTTACTATTCTTTGACACAAACAGCACTGCACCAAAGATGCTGTGCTGCTGTGTGTCAAAGGGAGAGAAAATAAACACTGTATCTACTAAGATATGGTGCATTGTTTCTCGCCCTGTGCACTGGTGCATTTTTGGCAGCCATGTGCCAATGCACACACCCTTGCACAATACTGCAAGGGTGTGTGTTCTCTGAAGAATAGGTTTTGAGCTGGGAGAGGAAGAAATCCAGTATAAAAACTAAGGGACCGATTCACAAAAGTAATCTGAGACAAAATCCTAACTTTACGACTTTCGGTATTCACAAAAGGCATTAAGGAGTAGCAAAGTTAGGAATCCTAACTTTACTACTCCTAAATGCCTTTTGTGAATACTGAAAGTCTTAAAGTTAGGATTTTTCTCAGTTTAGGAGTAGCAAAGTTAGGAATCCTAACTTTACTACTCCTAAATGCCTTTTGTGAATACCGAAAGTCGTAAAGTTAGGATTTTGTCTCAGTTTGGGAGTAGCAAAGTTAGGAATCCTAACTTTACTACTCCTAAATGCCTTTTATGATTACCGAAAGTCGTAAAGTTAGGATTTTGTCTCAGATTACTTTTGTGAATCGGGCCCTATGCTTTTAGGCTTTTGCCCCTTTGTACGTGTGTTCTACAATGCAGAACACATGTTATGCCTGCCTCAAACCTTTTTGGCACAGATTCTACTCTACCAATGTTTGTAGATAGGGATTTGCATCAAACCCCATAGGTGGTTGAATGGGAACGCCCTTGCACCATCCATGGAAGGCCCACTTGATGCAAAATAACTTAAAGCAGTGCTTAGTGCAATTTTGCGTTACTTTGGGATACTATCCAATGCAAATCAGGTTTTGCGTTGTATAGTAAATACACCCTAACACTTACACTGGGTTTGAGTTACAAAAGTCACGCAAACATGATGTAAAGCGTTAGTAAACCTACGTCTGAGTGTCAGTGAGTGTCAGTGAGGTTAAGAATGAATGCAAATGAGTGAGTAATATTGAATAAGAATCAATGTAAGAGAGTGTAAGTGTGATGTTGGGGTCATGTGACCTGCATTCCTGAAACAAATCAGGTTCGAGGGTCATATGATGTCAATTCCTGTGATGTTGTTAGGGTCAAAGCGTATGTGATGTCACTTCCACTACACCTGGCCTGTTGGTGAATCACTGCCCACGGCGAGCGATGAAGTACAGTACTTCGTTGCCCTGAGGGAGTACCCGCCCACCGAATTCAGAGATGTATTCTGGCCTAGCGGACATTTCTTGCACTGGCAGGAACCGCTTTCATGACAGTACCTGTCAATGCTTTGAAAGTTTGACGGATGGCAGCATGAAGGAGCAGTATGGTAAATTTTCAATGTTTTATTTATTTTCAAAGACAAAATTTGAAAGCAAAATTTAGTTTTTGAAAATAAAAAAACAAAGATCCCTTTTCCAATGGAGTTTTCTCCCATGGGGTGGGGGTCTTTTTGCAGTTTTGACTGCCCCTTATCGCAAGAACAGTGAAAACTTGCCATTTATTCACCCACTTTAAATAGCGCAGGGGACATATGGCGAAACATCCGACGGCCCTTACTCCATCAAACCACTGGTGGTGTATGTCTGAGTAGCTTCCGCCATCGATATACTGAAGGTTCGTTAGACTCAAAATTGAAGAGGGCGGGCCTTCAGTTTGGTGGAGAGGGCACTCCGCGGCCTTTGCGACAGAGTACCCTCTCTGCCAAACTCTAAATTGGGCCACAGGGTTAATCTTGTTACTGACATTTTACAACCTGACCCTTTAACTTCAGAGACCTTGCTATTTTCTAATGAGATCATGATAGACACTCTGACTACAGGGTGGTCGAAGCTTGCTAGACGCTGCCATTGAATTGCCCCATCGTTACCTGCGATAGACATGCTCCCGATGTCCCAACCTTCTTGACTCAGAACCCAGCGCCAGAAAATCTTGTATTTCAGGCTTTGGCCAGCAAACTCAACCCATATGTCTTCCCTTCTGCTCCACCAGATGAGGATTCAGACTGCATTGATGCACTTGGGAAGAGGGTTTCTTCTGTGCTAGTTTGGAACTGCATTCTCTGAATGCAGTCTGCATTCTGGGCAGATACACTCATGCCCTTTGGGATATGGCAAGTGAGATCTTGCCCACCCTCACTGAAAAGTTTTGGAAATCTTACACAGAAACAGTGGGCGCCAAACAAGAGGCACCCTAAACCATTTTGTAGGCCCAGCTGGACCCCATAGGTTGTGTGGGCTACCAGTGTGGTGGTTTGTCATCATGCCTGGATGTGTGCCATTGGTTTCTCCAGGGATTTGCAGGCATCTCTCATGGATATGCCATGTAATCACTCCAGGCTGTTTGGTGATAAGGCAAATTCAAGATAGGGGCAATTCAATATAAGATATCAGTGCCATGACCCATTCCTTGGACCTGCTCTCTCCGCCCCCTGGAAGTTCAGGGGTTGCTTCCAAGACTTAGCCTACTTCCAGAGGCAGCTATCTCAGCTTGTGCTGCAGGCCATCCAGCTCTTTCATGGACCCAGGTTGTGCGGCTGCTGCAGAGGATGGGTCACAATCAACAAGGTCAGTCCTCAACTTCATCTTCCTCTGCTGTGCGGCCTAGGTACTCTGATCCCCCTCTCAGGAGTCACCCATGGCCAGTGAGGGCAGAATACATTTTTACTTGCTAAACTCATGGGAGTTTACCTCAGACCAATGGGTCATACAGGTTGCCAATCATGGTTACACCCTTCCCTTTCTATTAAGCCCTCCTGCAATTCCACCTGTTTTCACTCAGACCTCAGCAGAACATGTCTCCATCCTTGCCAAAGAGGTTTAGTCATTGCTGGACAAAGGAAAAATAGAGAGAGCCCCTGAGAAGGAGAGAGGCGGTGAGGCTACTCTTGTTACTTCCTGGTGCCCAAGAAGTATGGTGGGCTCAGGCCTAGCTTTGATTCTTGAGCACCTTCCTTCAAATGACAAATTTAAAATGTTGACTCAGGCTCAGATCCTCCCCACCTTAGATCCTGGAGATTGGATGGTGTCCTGCAGGACACATACTTTCGTGTGGTCATTTTGCAGTCCCACATGTAGATCCTCTATTTCATTTATGAAGAACCACATAAGGTCACAGTCCTGCCCCTCAGCCTCAGGGTGGTTAAGGAGGTGATGGCAGTGGTCGTGGACCCTCTCTGCACTTCAGGAGTGCACATGTTCCCATACTTCGACAGAGTAATGTTGAAGGACATTCTGCCCCCACAATGAGTCCTGGACATTCTCGATTTTATGCTGATGTTTTGGGCTCAGTTCTGCTTTCTAGTTTGGCTTCTTAGCCTCCTGGGCTCATGTATTGTGCTGGTGTCCCATACCCATTGGCACATTCGGACTCTGCAATGAACGTATGTCTTCAATGGGTTCAACACTAGGGGTGCATCTAAGACAGCATACCCATGTCTGAGAAGGTGACTGTGAACCTCCAATTGTGGTTAAAGATTTCCAATTTGACTTGTAACAGGACGTTCTGCCTACCCCTTCTGTAGCTCACAATGGTGACTGATTTGTCGACTCTAGGCTGGGGGGGGGGGGGGGGCACATTGATGACTTGGGGATCAGGTCTCACCTGGAGCAGAGGAACCATTTCAGTCTTCTCAAGCTGTGTGCCACCATCCAGTTAGCTTTTAAGGTCTTACTGCCTTCTTTCACTGGAAGTCCTTTCCAAGTACTGCCAGACAACATGAATGATCTGTGGTTCTGCAACAAACCATGTGGTGTAGGGTGGCTTGACTTTCCAGGGATTTCCTTGACTGTGAGGTATCTTGCATGGTCCTTGAACGCTTGAGTGGATGATCTCAGCAGGTCATAGTTAGTCGATCAAGAGTGGCATCTGCATCTAGAGGTGGTTCGGGGCCTATTCACCTAGTGAATCATGCCTTGGGTAGATCTTTTACCACGTCTAAGAATGCTTATCAATACACTTTTTGGACTTTAGACTTTCCGCCTTAAGATTTCCTGGAAGATGAATTTTGCCTACTGTGGGACTACGGTCTTCTTTATGCATTCCTGCCTCTGCCCCTGCTATCTGGGGTTCTGAGAAAGATAAAGAGGGACAGGCTTTATTCATTCTAATAGTGTAGGACTGGGTTTGGAAGGACTGGTACTCCAACCTGAGTCTGATTGTCTGTCTCCTATTCCACTTACCTCTCCGGGAGGGCTTGCTTCCCCAGCAACAGTGTAGGGTTCTACTTCTGAACCTCCACAACCTACACATCCAAGTGTGGAGACTGAGAGGTACTAGCTGAGCAGATTTGATCTGCCCAGAAAGTAGTGGATGCCATCTTGGCTGCTAGTCATGTCCACAAAGTCAATATATTCTATTGTTGGGCTATTTTGTGGGCTGTTGTGAGGACCGTCGGGTCGGTGCACTAAAGACTAAACTTTCCTTAAGCAACATCTTGCCATGGGCACCCTTTAAGCCTTTCTACATTTTCCAGATTGTATGCCTTATTTTAGTCACCAGTTGTCATGTTTTTTTTTAGACAGATTAAATATGTTTTCTGCTGAGCCCTTTGCTATGCCACGTGAGACCTTAATTTGGTTTTTACCTTCCTGGTGGGTATGCCTTTTAAGTCCATGTACAGCTGTTTTTTGAGGTTACTGACCTGCCGTTCTCATTGTAATTACTTCTACGTGCCATGTCAGTAAACTGTAGGTGCTCTCAGTGCAACCACCATATACCACATTCCTTCCAGCATTTTGGTGTTCAGAATTTAGGCCTCCTTTCTTCCAAAACTGTTGTTGCTTTTTCATGTTGGGCAGTCCATCACGCTATCCACTTTCTTCTCTCTGCCAAACTCTGGTAAAGAGGAGGAATGGCTTCACTGGTTGGATCACAGGAGGACCCTTAGCTTTTTCACCAACCGGATAAAAGAGCACCAAGTGGATAACCAACTTTTGTGGGGTCCTCTGGTGCTAAAATGGGAGAGGAAGTCCAGAAATGCTCCTTTTCCATATTGATCGTGCTTTGCATTTTGCTATGCCTTGGCAAACAGGGTACCTCCTGAAGTCCTTTGTGCTCATTCTACCAGAGCTAAAGTTGCCACAATGGCTTTGGCCAGGGGTTTTCTGGGGCAGGACATCTGCCAGATGGCTACTTGGGGGTCCGTCACACCTGCACCAGGCATTACTACCTTGACAGTCAGGTCCCAAAGAGGGCCATTTTGGCCTCTCAGGCCTGCAGGATTTCCTGGTGTGAAGCCCACTCCTCAGACCCTTTACCTTTTGAGAGGTACTACTTTGCTATCTATTCAAAAGATGAGGAATCTGCAGCCAGAAGTATCCATCAGAAGAACAAGTTACTTAACACTCTTTCTGGTGGATACTCGAACTGCAGATTCGTCACTGACTCTCACTCGTCCCTGTTCGGCAGGATGGCCTTCTAGGGTCATAAGGTCCCAAGTTAGATTTGGCACACTGTCACAATTCTCCCTCTATCACTGATGAGCCATGATTGATGGCACTGAATTCTTGGACACAAGTGTGGCACCTATATAATGTTCTGCACTGTCACTTCTGGAGGTGGGGTGAGGTTACTGCAGAGTCCGATAGAGCAACATACTGGCATGCGGAAGCATTTTCTGGAAAGGTTTTAAGATACAATCTGGTGCCCGGGAATTCAAAATGTAAGGAATCTGCACTTAGAATATCCACTTTGTGGCGCTAGATAACCTGGCTGCAAGATGGCCGCCGCTATGCGAGGCTCTGCCGGCCGGGTTCGGAATCCACTAATAATTCGGAACACTGGCCGACAGATAGACCCAAAAATTAACTAATCCGATTCCTTGAGAGGAACGCTCACTAATCAGCAACTTGCCCCCCTCCGACATCATAGGACAGCGAACGGAGCTGACTGTGGCCTGCGGCTGAGTGCTAAGTAGACGACTTGAGCTTTGCACAACACCCCCCAGAGTAGGAGGAATCCTTGAGTCAAACAGCGGCAATGCTGCAGTTAGCATAGGGGATGCCTTCCGGGCAGTATGGAGGGTGTCTGCTGCCTGCCTTGAGTGCTGTAATCAGCACATCCCATGTGAGGCCTGGGAGAGTGCATGCATGGAAACCCATGCGTGTGGGCCAGGTGCTGAGGGTTGGGGCTCTAGGGGAATGTGGAAACGAGAGCTGGCCTGTCTTGCCTGCTCTGCCCGGCTTGTGTGTGCCTTGCCCTGGTGCTGTGCCTGTGGTGTTACACCCCCTAGCCCCAGATCTATCACTGGAGACACCAGGTTGGCTAGGCCTGTGAAGCACTTGGGGGAGCTCAACACGATCCACCCAGGAGTCCTTTTGTTCCATCTGAGGCCGTGGGAAAACATCAGTGAGAACTGAGCACATCCTATTCCCTCATTGTTCTCATTGGTGGAAGCCTGCTTGTTCACCTCAGGATCCCCCCAGAGACAGGCAACGCTACTGGGCCTGTCCTAATTGAACTGTGTGGAGGAGACCATGACACTGCTTCTCTGGCCCCAGCTGATCCCACCCATCACTCTCCATGGGCAAACATGACCACATCAAGTCAGTATTAGACTATGAGAAGGGGCTCCCCATGAGTAAAACTACTGTGACTGTGGTATTTGAACCCCTGACTGAACAAGGCCTGTCTTACTCCCTTGCTGACTAGGACATCAAAAGCATACTCATAGATAGATGCAGCAGTCTCCGTGCCATTGACTCTAAAATAGATATGCTTACTCATCGCTTAAACAGGATGACTGACAGGCTAGACAAGCATGGGGACAGGCTGGACCACCTCGAGTAGAGGGTGTCTGACACTGAAGATGGAGTCACCATGTGCAGCAAACCATTTTTGTAGATGGAGAGGGACTTGAAGTAATAAAAACTTAAAATGAAGACCTCGAGGAGCGCTCAAGAAGAAAGAATCTGAGATATCCCTGGGCGGTCAGAATCCACTGCTATGGGCAGGATCGAAGATTACATAAAAAACTTGTTTAGGACGCTCTTTGGGGATTAACAGACTTTCATTTTCTCTGTGGAGTGGGCACATCTCTCCCTGGGCCCACGTCCCCATCAGGGTCGTTGGTCCGCCCCTACATGCCTTCTGATTGCACTTCAGGGATAGGGATACCCTCTTACGCCTTGCTCGTGAGAGGGGGACACTGCAATATCAAGGCAACACGATCTCAGTCTATCTGGATTTCACCAGGTGGTGCAGACTGCTCAGAGGGAGTTCCTCCTGGCCAAACTACTGTTAATAAAGGCAGGCTAGCCATACGCTTTCATCCAGCTACCCCGAGTCACAGTCAACGTAAAGATGCACCTCTTCACAGTTCCAAAGCTACACCTCTTCACGGTTTCAAAGCTTGTGTTGAGGTTTTGCCACAAATACCTGCCGAAGTCATCTGGAAACACTATGGCTACGGCGGACAACCCCATAGGCAACCTTAGTTACAATGATTAATTATAGCCCGGGGCTGTACAAGCTGGCTCCGATTGTCAGAAGTTGCAATTGTCCTTGTGCCACTTGGTAGGCCATCTTTACGGAAGCCTCTCAAATCCCTTGAACGCAAGTCTACTGACTTCACTTACTTACTGCACCTGGCCTCCCATATCCATGACAAGATGGATCGACCACCCGGCCTACTCATTCCCTCTGGATACCATCTGGTTATTTTTGGACCCCGTTGGTCCTATACATTTTGGTTCTTTTAGGGTTTTGATGGATGAAGCAGTTCTTCAACTGGTATGGGATTTTGTGGTGGGAGGGGAGTGGTTAATGTTTCATGGGTGGTTGTTGGCGGATCCCTCCACCTGGTGCAGTGCAGCATTTTTAAACCTGTGCTTTGCAACGCTAGCTGTTACTGAACAGGAGCATGGGCCCAATATGGGCCTGATTTCAACCTCCACCCCTTGGGATCCCTCACTGCACCATGCGAGAGGATGAGGACAACACTAATGTTGTTGGAAATTAGAGGAGTTAATGATCCCAGGAAGGTGTACATTTAGGGGAGTATAATACACTTAGGGGAGGCTCAGGGTGGGGTGGATCAGAGAGATGCCTTTATCTTCATACTCTGCATATGAGAGGGAAGTTGCTATAGTAATTAGAAAAGTCCTGCAGTGGTGCACCCTCGCCTCTTAATGTGACACTGAAGGTCGATTCCATATCCTCCAGGGAATTCTCATGGTGCAAATGATCAGTTTAGTATTTGTGTATGGGCCAAATACTGATACCCCTGACCTGTTCTCAGCGATGTGGCATAGTATACTTGCCACGGGGAACTCAACCTTTATCTGGTGGGGAGGGGGATTTTAATGTGGTACTAAATCCAGACATAGACAACGCCTACTCGGCTTGGAGATGCCAACCATGCGCAACCACGAAGCTGCACTCCATTATGGCTAAGCAGGACTTAATAGATGTTTGGCTAGAGCGGCACCCCCTGGAGATGGAAGACACTTGCATGACCTCATATGGGGGTTGTTTACATACTATTTATTGATTGATATCTTGAGATGTTGGTATCTGGACTCAGATGACCAAACATCTCCCTCGGACGTTCTCTGATCATGCTCTTATAGTGCTGCCTCCCTCACTGCCTGATATGTCAGATCACATTTTTTCATGGAGGCTCCCCCCAAATGCTCTCAGAGATCACCTGTTGAAATTCAAAATTAAGATTGACATTGTAGATTTTTTCACCCGTAATGCCGGCTCTTCAGCGTTCCCTGCTATGCTATGGGAAACTTTCAAAGCCTATATTTGCGGAGCTTGCATATCAAACCAACTGGGTGTCCTTCAGGCCCTATGAATGCACATGTCCACACTAGTGCGCTGGCTCCGGGTGCTTAAACTTCAGTACTTTGCCACTGGCGAGATGTACTACCTCACTCAGTTCCGCAGTCTGCTTTCAGAAAATGATGAAACCGCTATGCGGGAAACCCACCATATGCATATAAAGAGGCCACAGTGCAATGCTTTGTCAAGTGAGACAGGGAAAAGCTTAAAAGAAAAAAAAAAAAGAAAAAGAAGTAGAGCAGCTCTTATATCACTGAGCTAGAGGTGTGACCTGCAACACTACGCCAGATATCACACTGACGATTCTGCAATTCAACTCTGCTCTATACTGATCCACTCGTGATGCGCCCTGGACAGACTTATAGAATATTTTTACTTCATACAGCCGCTCTGGCTGGAGACAGCCCATGGGAAATATCTAGATGTTCCTTTTGAAGTGGACAAAATTGTGCACGTCATATGTGACCTGCCCGGCGATAAGAATACGAATATTTGACAGACTAACTGAATAATTCTACAAGGAATACGTTCAACTACTGGCCCCCCTCATTTACTTGACATGTGCTATGAGAACTAACTCTCGTCTTCCCATCATGCAGGAGGCCTTGATCGTTGCCGTTGTTAAGCCCAACCAGCCACCACAGTTATATGATTCATATCGGCCCCTATCCATAATCAATATAGACAATAAGATCATAGCTAAGCTCCTTGCGGACAGATGCCTCCCCTTGCTGAACAACATTATCCAACATGATCAGTCAGGATTTGTGCCTGGCAGCTTGACCTCCCACAATCTTTGGATGCTGTTCCCCCTGCTTTACACCATGCAGCCAGAGACACTGGCGGCAGTTATCGTTATTGTTATTGTTAACTGGGACTTATAGAGTGCATATTCACCGACAGGTCTTTTAGCGCTATGAGAGAGAGCGTAAATCTCACCAAGATCAGCATGTACATGCACCGGACTTGGCCTAGGTTGTGCCCCAGGCTTCAGTAAAAAGAAGCGTCTTAAGTTTTTTCCTAAATGGAAGGAGGGTGGGTGAGGCAGTGATTTTCTTAGCTGCATCAAAGGCCTTTGTTATAATGAAATGTTGTGATGAAAAGTCACACGGTACATATGAAGGCAAAGAACAATGGTGGCACAGAGGGATCATCAGTGCCGGGGGGCTTCAGGCGCGTGCGTGCACTGAGCGTCCCTGCAAAGGACGTGTTCTTGGAGTACATTGGAGTGACATCACCACTTGTCCCGCAGCACCTTCACGTGCCCCCACAGCAAGGGTAAGGGGATGCGCGCACCCTCTGGGCCTGCTCTTGCGATAGAAACTTGCAGGCTCGCACTTCGAATTCCACCCCAGACATGGCTCGCGCAGAAGTAACCATTTCCAAATGATGTACCAGCCAAAACACTGTTACCCCATAAAACACAGAGTACTTACAACCGATCCTTGTGTATGAGTGTGCATTAGTGCAACTTCACATAAGATATCAGGTTAAACGCCAGTGTCAACAAACCAGACTTCACTTCAGGCCTCCGACAGCTGGTTACAGACACTGTCAGTGTGCGCGCTGCCTCCACAATCTAAATATGAATTTTCAAATCACCAAATGTAGCAGGTCAAACATCCACTCAACTCAGGTTTAAACTTTCACATCCAGCTGCCAGTTCCCCACAACTAATTAATAGAAAACTACCACCTGACATCTGCAGGATGTAAACAGTTGGAAGTGTGAACTTAAAATTCAGGCAGACAGAACCACGTCCTGCCTGTAGGCTGTCCGATTAGGCAAGACCCTGGTGGAGCTGAAGGGCGGTCTGTACTCTTCAGGCTGTGTACTTCAAGTTCTTGTCTTCTTATACTCTTAGGAGCATATTCACAAGGAGCTATCGCCGAATTAACAGCACTTTATCGCAGCCAAAGTCATGATAAATTTACCCCCCCATTCACAAGCCCGTGTTAACAGCCCACAGCACCAGTTTACCGGCGATAGCAGCCGCAAAAAACATCGCCACAGAGGACCCTCGCAAATATCGCTAATGAGATGCAGAGTAGGCGTTCCCGTGACAAAAGCAGAGACAACAGCACACCTCAACATTCACAACGACCAGCCACATCCGCGATAAAAACACAAAACAGGCGATAAGGCGCGTTAGCACCAGGAAATCTACACCAGCTCTGACCTGGTGTAAACTCGGACGGCAGCCAGCACCACAAAAGGGAGCACAGCCCAGGGCCACATCCGAAGGGCAACAGATGCCATGGAGCCACCCATCATGCGGCCCGGCCACCCAAGAGGGCCACAACACCCACCGCCACCACCACAGGCTGAAAGGGACAACCAACCTACGCATCCTGAACATCATCGCCTAACAGACCTACGGCAACAACACAGCGGACAACCAACATCCCAGCCCACACAAAGCTGATGGCGTGGCTGCACCTGTTGGCCCCTGGGACCCCCCATACAACACCTGCCAGAGTCGGAGGAGTCTCACAGCCAGCCACATACAAGTCCCCCACACCTGTCCTGGACATCACCATCACTCTGGTACCCCAGTCCCCATATGTACAACACAAGGCACAGGATCCGCTGAAGACCAAGCAATGGCCACACGCCATAGCAGGATGCACGCACGTGTTGGGGGCAACACACAGCACACATGTACTACCTGTGCCCCTGGTGACACAGCACACAATCACCGCAACCGGAAGCACACGTCTCACACCAATGTGCAGGCAACAACAGAACACCGTGGAACACCCAACAATGTCGCCTCCAAATACTTCATCCTCCGACAGTCCATCATCAACCAGCGTTCCCAGGATGGCAACAAGGGAAATGCACACCCCCTTAGCAAGTCCAAAATGAACACCCCACACACCTCAACACCACAACCATGCAACTCACAACTCTGGCAATGCACACGTCACAAAATCACATACAACAGGCACAACAATATGCCCACCCACCAGACACGACAGAACAACTTACAATGTCCACATGGGCAAGCCCTGAACATGAGCCAGCAACGGCATGCCACCTCAGCCACACAATATCCGAATGTGGGGAGAGGTGGCAACCAGGCATGTGTGAAGGATGCAGTAGAACCATGATTGGGAAAGTACACAATGCCAAGAGTGCCGGAGATGTGCTGGACACCTCGCAGTATGCAGAACACACCCATATCCATGGCGACATACACCTCTTGTGTATGGAGTGTAGTGGACAGTGGACGCCACCATGTCACCACAGCCAGTGGGGGACCTCGCAGAAATGTTGCCTGTTACGCCCCCCCCAAGCGTCACCGGAGTGGGATGACCCGGCGTACGCTACGCCAGCGTAGGGGTGTGAATAAAAAGCACCTAGGCCTGGGCGTGGTCCTCTTCCGGAAAGACCCACGTCTCTGCCAGGGCGGCGCCTCCCACCCCGCCACAAGGCCGACGCCGTCCCCAAGTGCGGAGTTGCCTGCGATGCTGTGCGCCTGCCGGACCCCGGCATGCTGGACCACGAACCCGTCAGGCCCGCCCCTGCGCAGCCAGGCCACACTGATCACCTACCGACACCGGCGTGTGTCAAGGAGGGCCCACCACGTGCCGTCGCAAGCTCCAAGCCCGAGGCCCGCGACCTTGGCAGCCACCTCAGACCATCACGGCCTCCACGACACAGGCCAGCTTTATTCCTTTTTCGTTGACGTACTCTACTGCCGCCTTCGGCCTACTCTTCGGACCAGTAGGTCCCATATGTGAAACTGTGTCCTGAGTCATGAATGGCAGTGACCCCAAATTCGGGCCAATGGCCACAGCACCAGACCCCCGATCAGTGAGGCATAGTTCCATATGGGCATCTTGCGACACGTGGTGCCACTAACCCTGTTCAACGCCAGCCGGCTACACGTGGTGCCACTAACCCTGTTCAACGCCAGCCGGCGACACGTGGATGAGGGACCAGGACTACCCTGCTGACCAGTAGGTCTTACATCCAGCACCTAGTCGCAAAGCACGAATGGAGGAGTCCACACCAGTGGTCGCACGGAGAGGTGTAAGAGGAAGACGCAGCTCAGTCCGGACGAATGCCGGGTCACATAAACGGAGGTGACCGAACACGTGGTGCCACTGAACCTGAACTACGCAGGCCGGTGGGGCCATCCAACCTATGCCAGCGACACTCGGTGAATGGGCCTTGCTGACCGCTGCCTCAGGCCTACACCACGGTCAGGTAGGTCACACATTTGGAACTGAGTCTTGATTACACCATGGCAGTGAACATTATTTAAGGCAGAGAACTATTCACCATACACCCCTCGATGAGGTGGCAACAGGTCTGTGCATGGCATCACAACCACACATGTTTGTGGGCCTACGCGGACCACTGCCCTCGGCCTACGCTGCGCACGAGTGGGATCACAGATTTGGAACTGAACATCGGTAATTCAAAAGGCTGAATACATTTCTTCGCACGCACGGAGGGGCGTAAGAGGATGACGCGTTGCGGTCCGGAGGGAACAGGATCATCGTCACGGAGGTGATTGAACACTACCGACAACTGCCACTGTGTCACTAACTCTGTGCCTCGCGAGCCAACGACCCGTGGCTGTGGGCCACTGCTGACTGCTGCCTCCGGCCTACACTGCAGTCCAGTAGGTCACAGCGCCTTGATTTGGCATTCTTGGAGTTCACATCTGTGTACAGGCATCATCGCAGACTGCATCCCCTCCCAGCACCTGTGCCACTGAGTTTGTTCCCCGACATTCATGGACACTCACTGGTCGTACATTGGTGGCGTTTGAGTCTATGGACTAGGGGGTAGTTTTCATTCTCATGTAGCTGATCCCGAATTGTTGGTGCAAACGAGGGTTGCGCTTTCCACTCCTCCATTTGCTGCTTCCAGATAACATCAGACCTTCCGCATCATGCCAGGAGGACACCTTCCACTGTCCCCCGAAACACTCCGCAACATACACCTCGGACATTGATGGGGACCCGCTCAGGTCGCATGTCCCATCTGACTGCACCGCATGTCACCGTCCCATGGCTGGGTGCCTGTGCCAGCCGCAGTGCATCCGGGGCCACTAACTCTGTGCTGCTCAGGCCTGGGACCCCTTCTTCTGAGACATTGAATGGCCTCTGTAGCGATGGTCTTGGGGTCATCAATGTCATGTGTCTGTGGGCCTGCGCTGTCCGCATCCTCCGGCCTCAACTGCGGGCCACCAGGGCCTACACAAAGCATCGAGTCTTGACCGGCCCGGACGTCGCATCACCGCAGGAGGCACACGCCACCACGGCAAGGACCACCTCCAACCGCCATCTGCCAGAGTCGAAAGGGTGGTCCTGACAGACCTACGGAGTTGTCCAGACCTGTCATGGATGCCATCATCGGCCTGCTGCCCTGCTCAGCACTCCAGGTGCCAGTGACTCAGTGCACCGCAAGCCATTGTCCGTTACTGATTGAGTTTTGTGCTGTTGTGAGGTTGCGCAGCAATGTCACCTCATGCAGTGTGGAAGACCTGGGACCATGAGGAGGAGGATGTGTCAAGTGTGCGGACGGGAGAAGGCACAGACAATGGGAGGGCAGGTGGCAGCAGCTCCAAGGCAGGAATGCAGACTGGTGGCAGTAGTCAAGCTACACACCCAGGTCTGATACTGGGTATTGCGCTGTGGACTGCGGACGCAACTGTCACCTCAGGCAGTGTGGGAGACCTGGGGCGTTGATGAGGAAGTTGATGCAGGTGTACCACACCCCACTGCATCTGCATCAGGACTGACCCGAAGGGACACAATCCTAGCAATTCCTTCACATGAGCGCGCTCTTCTCTAGTGCCCCTACCTCAGTGCACTGCAACTCTCGGAACGTCCAGACTGTATATTGGCTGACCTCTGTCCTTACTCCGGATCCCTCCATGTTGCTCTGCAATTGACTCTGTTATGCTGGTGTTTTCTGTTTCCATTGCACTGGTGTCCACTGTTCAGGTTGTTGGCAGCACCACGCACTCCGTGCGGGCTGGCTTATACTCACCCCACACACATCCAGCACAAGCGTCACTGTACATGTGGCCCTGCCAATAAAGGGGCCGGGCGCACGTGCCCATAGCCAGTTCAACATGATATCTGCACGTGTCTCTATGGCAGTGTGGGTCTCCTTCGTGGGGTGTAGGTGGTCCCTGAAGGGTATTGGACACCCACGTATGTGTTCTAGTTCGCATTCCATGGGTTAGGCATCACCCTCACCTGTTGAGCCACCTCCTTTTGACGTTCTGCCACCTGGCATTGGGGTGCCATGTGTGGGTGGGTGAGGTGTTGTGAGGCAGCCGTGATTGCGGGTGCTTCATGCTGTGTGGTCTGTTGCAGAGCCTGGGTTCTCCTCTGAGTGGCTTGTCTGCCCTGGTCCTGGTGGTGGGTTGTGTGAGATGTCCATGGGCTGTTGTAGGGCATCGGGGTCGGGGGTGTGATGTTCGTCTCGGGCATCACTGATGGGTTGTCTTTTCAGACCTGCTGGAGGTGTTGTTTGTCCCTCAGCATTGTGAAGGGGAGGTGCATGTTGGCATTGTGTTGGCGCCTTGTTCTTGTCGACATGCAGACTGTGTGACAATGTACATTGTGACTGTTTGGGCGGTGGTGGCTATTTGAGTTGGGGCAGTGTACATTTGGCCTACATGGCTGATGTGGGGTTGTAGGGGTAGATGTGCATCTCACAGTTCCCTGCTCTGTCCAATGTGATTGTTCTGTTTCTGCGCCTGGGTGGACCCAGTTGTGTCCCCTGTTCTGCAGTGTGGGTGTTGCACGTTGTGCCACATTGTCATGGTATGTGCTGTGATTGCTATGTGTGTGTGCTGCAGTGTGCTACGGGGATGGGGGACATGTCCCTGGGTACTTGTGGATGTGCAGTGTGCTACACCTCATTGTGCATGTGTGGCATTGTGCCCATCACCCCCCGTCCCCCAGTCCCTGTTGGATCCTCACCCTGTTGTTGTGCCAGGTCCTGTCGAGCTGTGTCCGTACTCCCTGCTCCTTGCACCCTCTCCACACTGATGACTGTGGCCTGGCTTTCCTCCTGCTCCTCGTGTGTCGCTGGACTGCCACCTCCTGTCGCCGTTGCTGCCTTCCTGTTGGCAGCGGGTTTGTGCCTGGTTTCGGTTGTCACATCCTGGCGGAGCCTCTTGGCCTCCTGGATTGGCCTCCTGGGCTCTGCGACTGCATTCCAGGGGGTCTGCTTGTGGGTCATTTGCTGGTAGTGTTCTGTCGCCTCCGTGGCCTTGGTCTTGTTTTCCTGCGGTCTGCACCCCGTCTTCCTCTCCATTTTCTCCTTGGCCTTCCCCGAGCCAGTTGTTCCTTGCTGGTGGTCCGTGGGGGTTGTGGGGTTCGCGTTGCCCTCTGCGCTTGGTCAGGGTGCATGGATGTTGCTACGTGCTTTGGCTTGTTTCTGGTGTGTTGTGCCTGTGGTTTTTATGGTGCAATTGCCTGCCAGACGCGTGGGAGTTGCAGGCCTGAGGCTGCTTTTCGCAGCTTTTTGTACCGCGATTGGCCTCATCGCATGATTTCTCGCGTTCGTGTTTCGCATTTTTTGGGCGTGGTGTTGATTTACACGCTGACATTTGATGCGTTATCTGGTGACTATTGCATGGTACCGCCTTGTTGTGAATCCCACGTTGACAGGGGGTTATTTTCCCGTGATAGGCTGCGTTATTGGAAGTTGCATTACCCTACTCTTGCGGTAGTTATCACACGTTCTTGTGAATATACCCCTTAGTTTCTTCTGTAGTTGACAATAATCTCTATCCAGAACCTCACGTGTAGTTTCTTCACTAGATCATCACCAAAATGTTACAATGAAAAGTTACAATGAAAAGTCCAGTAGCCGAGGTGTAGGTTATAGGTGATGATTTATTGGTCTTAGTTGCAGATAAGTATATTCATAGTAGGTTCTTAGCTTAATCCTTAGGGTAGCCCTACCAGGAGCAGCCTGCCTGCTGCTCAGCTCATACTCCAACTGACACGCTCAACCTCATAGGCACCCAAGCATTCCATTGCATCACCAAGCATTCCAACATTCCACACAGCACATTCATACTGGCTGAGCAGCAAGGAACAGAGCATCAGGGAACATGCAAAGGAAAATACACAAGAAATACCAGCCTTTGATTCACTAGAGTGGCCATGCCTGTTTGCCCTACACTGCCAAATTAGGATTTAGCCCATCTTTTCTTCATTGGATTTGTCTGCTGTACTCACTACCCACTGCTAGACTTCTCATGGATGGCATAGTTTCTGCCCCTTTTGAGATTAACAGGGGCACCTGACAGGGCTGCCTGCTGTCCCCGATTCTGGATGCTGTCGCTATGGAACCACTTGCGGCCTGCCTGAGATAGCGCCACGCTGACAGTGGATTAAACTACATGTCTCAAAGACTGGTCATACCGATGTATGCAGATGACATGACCCTTTAAGTTAAGAAATCTGAAGCTAACCTGGCGCCATTGCTCCATGAATTTATTCAGCTTGGCGGCATCACTGGGATCACCATTAATTTGTCGAAGTCCGGCATGCTGTCGCCTAACTATAGGCTGCACCTCATACCTCAAATTTCTCCACAGACTTTCTCACACCTCTGCCAAGTTACACTAAATTGGGTTAAGAGCTGATGCCCACTTCTGGAGGTGCGGTTCCCCGGGTGCTGATTTTTTTACACTTGGCGTGGCGACTTTTGGGACCTCAGTCTAAGACTGCATAGAAGAGGTGATTGGAGACACAGTGCTGAGATCACTGTTAGCGTCTGGACTGGGGTACATTAAGGACACTCCCACAAATAACCACATACTTACTGCCATGATGCGGCTCTGAGCTTGGGGAAGAATAGCAATTCACCGGGGTCAGCGAGCCAATCTGACTGTAGATGCTGGTTGCAGGATATGTCCCAGTGCGAGGAACGACTCGAAGAATATTGGTAGCTTATGCTAGCTGGATCCTGGAAAAGGATCAAGGACATTTCGTGACCACTCTGCACCTATCTCGCAGGTCGAGGTGTGGACACAGGACAGGTAGCAGGACATGTTGGTAAATGGCTGAGGGGTGGGTGGGACAAGCGGCAAGGGTGGACCTGTGTGCTCGGAAATGTACACTGACCTTCACAGAAGCACATACGGTGTACACTGGCCCCTCACTCAAAACTGACCATCCCTGAGATGCCACTGCGGCAAAATGTTGAGCACTCTTGGATGATTGGCACCTAGACCATGCAACTTACTCAAGCCAGCCCACAGCAAAACCAAACTGGACATTGTTGCACCACTATACCTGTATGTTGATGCTTACTGTCTTTACCAGGGGGTCTACCTTGTTAGTTCTCTAAAATTTTAAAATGCCAATAAAATAAAGACTGCAGCAGTGATGCACTATTAGCATAACTTATCCGGTATTCACTATGACTTCATAAGTAATGCATTATCAGCTTTATGAGCTGTCACTTCAGCACCAATGCATTATCAGCATCACTGAGCTGTCATTCACTCCACTGCAGCAGTGATGCATTGTCAGCATTACTGGGCAGTCATTCATTCTGAATGCAACAGCAAAACATGATGTTGTGTTACTCTCATTCCTGAGCCATAATACGTTTTGATTGCAGCATTCGTGCATCTGCACCTTTACAAAATGTGATGCCGAACACCACTTCCACAGAATTATTGTGTTAATATTGTGAATAAGATGACAAGTTTAACAATGAAGACGTATACAACAAACGTATAGTAGTAAAAGGGCAACACCTGGTTAAAACAGAATATAATGAGGGCTGCTGGAGCTATGCGTTAACTGAAAATAAAATTATGTGGCTGGCTTGAATAACTTATACGGCACAGAAAATACGATTTATATAGCACATTATGTAGATAACTTGAATTTAGGAGACACATTCAATTGCATAAAGTAACACATTTAATATATCTGTATAGTCATCATACTGATACATCATACAGATACTATGCTTTAAAACATGCTATATAACTTGACAAAGAAATGTGTATGTATGAAAAAAAATAGAATATCCATCAGAAAGAGCATTACCATACCATAGGTAAGAAACTTGTTCTACCTGCCCATGTTTGCAGATATCATGTTACTGATGTACTTGTAGGTGTTGCAGTGGGTCTTGAAGATGATGATTACTTGATGGGAGCCAAAGTAGTTTCTTCAGTACTGGTGTGATGAGGCTGAACTTCATCAAACCCTGATAGGGCGGGCATATAGAATGCCTTTCAGGGGTGTGTTACATCCTCTCTTCACATATCTTCTTTATTTCTATTGCCTCTTTTCCTTTTCCCTCCTTTATTACATCATATGATTCTCCGCCAGCCTTGGCATGCACAGTGTTTATATTCCAATGACATTCCAGATTCTGGATGTGAGGCTTTGTACTGGAATCTTGTCTGTTACCCAGTTGCATCTGGAGCTACTAACGGATGGACTGACATTGCTGTGCTGAGAATAAATATACATCAAATTTACCTGAATGTTGTATGGATTTTCTACATTTTGGCGACAAGGAGAAGAATCACTCTAGTCATCTACTTCAGCACAGGTACAGAGTGCTTCTTTAACCCACGGAAATGATATCTATTCACTTTGAAGTACATGTGTTTTGATAGCACCAGCGGCTGCTTAACTTTACATTTTGTGCTTTGATTGCACCTGCGGGAGAATTGGCATTTTCACCGTTACCTTCAGTTTCTTTTAGAATTTGGAGTAGTCTTTGCGGCTATTTACAATATTTTTTTTAATCTTTTTACCAAGCGACAGAAAACGTGACCGCCTCACGCTACCTTTATTGGAAGTTTCAGACGCTGTCATATTAGTACTTGTACAATATTTTTTCAAGGTGTCGGCTTTGGTGCCAGAATCGAAGCCTTTGGTGTTTGAAAGACACGGTGAATGTTTTGTGCCAGATTCGTTTTGCATCAGTTCAATATTGTCAAAAGTGAACAGCGCAACGGCCATACCGTGTGTTAGTACATCAGCAGCGTCTTTCAATCCAGCGGCGACATTCTACAAGCGCTCAGTTCCACAGAGAACACTCTTCAATCTTCATTGCTGCGACTGCCGTCAGTACCCATGTAACAACACACGTTGCTTCACGATTAGCGTCAACGACGTACAACGTCACCGGCAGCCATTTTGGTTACCGTGGTAACCATATTACAAATTTTAAACGCTGCCTGTGCAGATCAGTTCGAGTTACGATGTTTTAATATCAAGGTTTGAGTTCTTTTTTATACGCTAACGTTAATATGCTATTTTAACACATTATATAGCAACTTACATACCAGGTGTTATATATTTAATTCTCATCTTATTTTTTTTTTTTTTAAACGAATTTAGTAGGTCATGCAATGTTATAGAATAATTTCATTAGCATATACATTTCACATGGACAAATAGTTTATTTCCACTGTACAACATCTGAGTATAGTATTTAGATACAATTTGAGATGTTATTAATATTGATATACTAGTATTCATATGTTTATTCAATAAGTTTGTGATGAGCATCATTTCAAAATGCAATTTGATCCTCCGGCTAAATTTTTACAATTGAAGGGTGATCCACCCATGCCATGGTCAAGGTGGAAGGAAGGATTTATAACATACATGAAGGCCATAGATGGAGAACGCATGGGAGCGGAAAGAAAAAAAAATATTTTTTTGCACTGTCTAGGTTCCGAAGGACAGGTCATTTTTAGAACATTGCCACAAGTTGTTGCACCTAATGATGGTAGTGGAGATAACATCAATGTATATGCTGAGGCTTTATTAAGAATGGAGAAAAGGTTTAAACCTATTACCAGTATTGCCTTAAACAGATTTAAATTTTACACTAGATCGCAGAAAGATGAAGAATCTTTTGATGATTTTTTAACAGCTTTAAGAGCGTTGTCAATACATTGCAATTTTGGACTCTTAACTGATGAAATGATAAGAGATCAAATAATAGTACATGTAAAGAATAAGAGAATTCAAGAAAAATTATGGGTGATGGGAGATCCTAGTTTAGCTGAAGCTATAACTGAAGCTAAAGCGTTAGAACAATCTGAGAAGTGGATGGAGGTTGTCAAACAAAATTCTAATAAAACCTCTGTAGAAGAGGAAATATGTGCCCTTAAACCCAAAAATGAACAGCATCAAACACGTTATCTACCTAATGTTAAATCTTATGGAAACAAAGTTAATTACAACCAATTTCATAAAAAATATGATGCTATAGCTAGTTTTACTGTATGTTACAGATGTGGCAACAAATCTCATATAGCTTCTTTCCCAGGATGTCCTGCAATGAACAAAGAATGTAAAAACTGCGGCAGAATAGGACATTTCAGTAGTGTATGTAGAGATCACAGACGCAACACCACACAAACACGTGGGGCAGTATCTTATATTGTTAGCAATAATGACATTACACTACCGGTCAATCAGACATCAGAGATGAACAAGGGATTTGTTGTTTCAATCATTGATGGTGTTCCAGATAACATAATGAAATCCCCTAATAGTGAATTTCAAATCTTGGGGGCAAAACTCATGTTGATGGTAGATTCTGGTTCTCCATGGACAATAATCACTCGTCAATACTACCATGAAAAATTAAGTCACAGTCTACAATATGATAAATTACACCCATCCGATATAATAGCAGAAAGTTTTGATGGTACAAAGATTGACATTGAAGGTTTCTTTCAGGTAGAATTACATTTTAAAAATAGATGTGCATCGATAAAACTATACATTACGCAAAAGGGTGTTAATGTATTGGGTTGGCGTGACCAATATAAATTGGGTTTAATACTTAATCCAAGGGCTAGTGAACCTGTTTCCTTGTGTGATGACATGTTATTTAACAACATTTCTGTAATCAATACAGACATTAAGTTGGATGATAGAGAAGGGAAATTAATTAACAAATATGACAAGGTTTTTTGTGATAATTTAGGAAAACTGAAGAATTTTTCTCATAAGATTGTATTGAAAGGAAACGTGGTACCAGTCAAACAAAAAATAAGAGGAGTACCAATTAATATCAGAGGAGAACTCAAAGAAATGTTAAAGGAATTGTCTGATGAAGGTATTATTGAAGCTATCGAATCGTCAGAATGGGTTTCACCCATTGTTCTTGTCCGGAAACCTGATCAAAAATTGAGGGTATGTGTGGACTTGAGAGCTCTTAATTCCAACATTGTTGTTGACTGTCACCCACTACCCAATATCAATGAGGTAGTGTCTATGTTTGAAGGTGCCCAAATCTTTTCCACACTGGACTTACGTTCGGCATACCATCAGATAGAACTAATGGAGGAATCGAAAAAATTAACAGCTTTTATCACGCCATTTGGGTTGTACCAATATACTAGAATGCCCTTCGGACTGGCGTCGGCGGCGTCAGTTTTTCAGAGGGTCATGTTCCACATGTTCAGAGATGTGGACGAATATGTTAAATGTTTCCAGGACGACATTTTAATTTTTTCAAGAAATGAATCTGAGCATCTAATTCACTTAAATGAAGTATGTAAAAGGTTGGAGAACCATGGTCTCACTTTAAAAGCACATAAATGCAAGTTATTCAAACGTTCTGTTGAGTATTTGGGACATACATTGTCTGGGGACGGAGTGATTCCAAAGAAAACTAATGTAGATGCTATAGTTAAAGCTCCGTCACCAACAAACAAGGATCAACTTTTATCATTCGCAGGGATGTGTGAGTATTATAGTAAGTTTGTGGAGGGGTTTGGAACCAAAATGGAACCTTTAAGAGCTTTGTTAAGACAGAATGTAAAATATGAATGGTCAAAAAAACAACAGGAAGCATTTGAGGGTATAAAAAAAGATATTGTGAATGCACCCACATTAAAACCTTTTCGTATGAAGAAGGAATGTATTATCACAGTGGATGCTAGCCTTTACGGTTTAGGGGAGTCCTTTCACAAAAAGAAGGCAAAGAGGAGTGGAATGTTGCTTTTGCCTCGCGCACATTAAATGAATGTGAGCGGAAATATGCAGCTATAGAAAGAGAACTGCTGGCGTGTGTATGGGCAGTTGAACATTTTAGGTTGTATGTCTGGGGCAGTAAATTTACTCTTAGAACTGACCATAAACCGTTAGTCAACATACTATCCACGGGTGGGGGTTGGAACTCCACAGCCAGGATAGCAAGGTTGGCATCTAGATTACAAGAATATAATTTCAGTACAGAGTATGTTCCAGGTAAGAAAAATGTTACGGCAGATTGCCTTTCTCGATTACCTTGTGATCAAGATAAGATAGAAGTTATTAAGGAATGTGATTTTGTTGTCACCATTAGTGATATTGTTGATAACCAATTCCAGGAGATTACAGAAGACAAGTGGAATAGTTGTGAACAAGTAGATGATAGGTGGGGTGAATTAAAAAAATGTGTTTTGAATGGTTGGCCCAAAAAGAATTTGGTGAGATCAGATTTGTTACCATTTTTTAATGTGTCAGAAGAACTAGAGTTTGAAGGAAGTTTTTTGTTTAAATCTGGGAAATGTGTTCCTCCAAAAGGTATGCAAGACATTATTCTCAAATTAGCCCACAAGACACACCCTGGAATATCATCCATGAAGCGTTTAGTTAGAAGTTTCTTTTGGTGGCCAGGCATGGATAGGTTTATAGATCGGGTGGTCAGAGAATGCGAGGAGTGTGTATCAAGTGAAAAATGCTGAGGGTGCATGTTCCTCCTTAAAAGTGGTTAAGTGGCCGGAAGCACCATGGCAGAAAGTAGCTTTTGATATTACAGGTCCGTTTAAGGATTTACCAGATGGTTCACGTTTTGCATTAGTCATGATTGATTATCATTCAAAATGGCCAGAAGTCAAATTTGTTTCCAAGGCCACAACAAGCGCAGTCATTGTTTTTTTAAAGAAGTTTTTGCACGTGAGGGATGTCCTTTTATTTTAGTTACGGACAACGGTGTACAGTTAACTTCTGGAGAAATGGAAAATTTTCTGAAGGAATGTGGTATCATACATAAATGTACATCTTTATATGAACCACATGAAAATGGACAGGTGGAACGGTTCAATAGAGTTTTGAAGACGTTTGTTATTGATTCATTAAAAGCGGGTGGCAGTTGGATGAACTCTTTAAGAGAAAAATTATGGGTTTATCGCATTACACCTCATGCCACGACAGAAGTCAGCCCGTTCAGGTTACTCAAAGGCAGAGATCCTGCGTCTAAAGTATGTCCATGGTGGTTTAGGAACATATGTCAGGATAAACTTAATAACAAGGAATGTGTGCATGATACGGCAAAGAGAGTTGAAAATAAACAAAGCAAAACCATGAGATGGTATAATGATAAATGGAAAACTAAAGTACACAATTTCCTAGTTGGAGACTGGGTTAGGATTCTTAAACCTAGTTTAATGAATAAAGGTTCAAACAAGTTTGGAAAACCCATTCAAATCAAAAAGTGTTCAGTAATTGTGTAATTACTCAAGATGGAAAAGTATGGAATGTAAAAAAATAGCTAAGTGTCCAAAGTTTGACATGATTCAACATGACAGTTCTAGGATAATCAATCATTTTGATACTAAAACATGTGATGGAATTTATGATGAAACTGTTGCCTCAAGAGTCAAATTTTCTGATCGCATGAGACGTATGCCAAACAAATTTAATGATTTCATTTGATTGTGTTATATTGTATATCTTAATTATTATTAATAAGGGGGATGTGTTACATCCTCTCTTCACATATCTTCTTTATTTCTATTGCCTCTTTTCCTTTTCCCTCTTTTATTACATCATATGATTCTCCGCCAGCCTTGGCATGCACAGTGTTTATATTCCAATGACATTCCAGATTCTGGATGTGAGGCTTTGTACTGGAATCTTGTCTGTTACCCAGTTGCATCTGGAGCTACTAACGGATGGACTGACATTGCTGTGCTGAGAATAAATATACATCAAATTTACCTGAATGTTGTATGGATTTTCTACAGGGTGCAAAAGTAGTGTTAGGGAGGGCATGGAGCAGAGTGTTGCCTCCATCCAGGTGGGAGAGGACTAGGCTCTGCAATGTACTCCATTAGTCAGTTCTGGTTAGGAAGAGTTTCACTTTTTTGGTGAGCGACAGCTCGTACATGCAGACGTGGTTTTCTCTGTAATGTCTTCTTTAAAATAAAAGCTGTGGTCAAGGGTGAATGACAGTGATTACCCATTGGCAGACAGCTTGGGGCTCGAGCTGTCAAGGCTCAGGATAAATAGCCAAGCTTATATCTAAGGTTGCTTGGTGTTGGTATCAAATAAGGGTAAATCATATTTTAATAAGTTATACAAAAATCTCAGTGCAAGAAAAGTCACTTGTCTTTGGACAGCCTAGTACCAAAAAAGCAGTGTTGATTTGAATATGCAAGGGACATTTAATTATTTTACACTCAGCATACAAGGACTGAAACCTGTTCAGCAGGGCTCAGAACCCATATGGGAAACCATAAACCTACTATTCACAAAATCTAGAACACTGTGTTAAAACAGATAGATTTCCCTCCTGGGGCCATATTAAGGAAAGTGCCCCGGGGGTGCAACCCGCATGTGCGCTAGCTTTGTGCGCCCTGGGGCACTTTGGTATTACAGAAAGGGCCGCAGACGCTTGTGCGGCCCCTTCTGTAATACAGGTAACACTGATGCACATATAGCGCAATCACCAGAGGGGTTTCCCTCATTTGCATTGGGGCATGGCCTTAAGCAAATGAGGGAATCTCTGTGCCTCTGCTCCCGCGCCGTATCATAGACGCGGACGCAGAGGCAAAGAAGCTGTCAGGGCTACCCCTAATGGAAGCCCTCTGGAGGAGTGAAAGGGGGTCCTATGGACCCCACTGACATCACCTTGCAGGCAGGTGCAGTCACTCACTGCACCCGCCTGCAAGGGGATCTTTCTCCCCTTTTAAAAGTACATGGGGGTTGCCGCCTGCACAGTGAAACACAGAGAGGCTGCTTCAAAGCTGCTTCTTTTTTTCACTTGAATGCGCTGCCCCCAGGGCAGCACGACTTCTCAGCTGCACTGGTGGCAGTGCATTCAATGTAATAGGGTGCACTTTCACTGTCTGTGCCTGGTGCACCTGTTTTAAGGTGCACTGTGATGCAAACAGGGACAGTGCGCCCTGTGTGTAATAGGTGATATCTTTACCAGTTTGAAGAGTGATGAAATTATAGCCTATATATATAGTCAGGCTCTCTCTTAAGGCAGTCGATCAGAGACAGTCTATCTCCATAAGTATGACAATTCCGAACCTACACAAGACCTTGGATCTTTAGGTTTTTATACTGACAAGATGGCTGTGTAAATTAAACACACAGAGTGGACATTTGCAACGATCAGCAGATCAAGATGTCAAATCCGGGCAAAGATAAAGCCACTTTCAATCTGTTCAAAGACAGTAAATTAAGTACCATTAAATTAGATAAGAAGAAAATCTATTACCTACAATACATGCCAATGGAAGAAGAAAGAAGATAACTATAAAATAGCAGTAATACAAATATTTATTATCATTATTATTAATATTATTGTTATTGTTGTTGTTTTTGTTGTTGCTATTATTATTATTATTATTACAAACCCTCCATTATTATGATCACACATGTGGGGAGCCTATCCCAATCCAGGAAATATATAAAGGATAAAGTACCCCCTGCCGTACATTATAAGGATATTACAAGTCACCAGGAGATCCATAACCACATAGAGGAATGAGACTGAATGTTGAGTTTCTTTATAAGGGTATGGAGCTCGAAGGTGACTTGCAATATCCATATCATGTACACCAGGGGGTACATTATCCCATATAATACATGGTCACACCGTCACCTTTCCCACAAAGCACTTAAAATCTTGGTGCATAGTTCTTTCATATAAAAGAGCAAGCGATTTTTGCAATCATGAAGAATAAAAATAAAACCTCTAGTGCAAAATCAAACACATCAAAAACCTGTTAGTTATTTGTTTCAAACAGATATTAAGAAAAGTTCAATAGAAGCCATTTTTTAAAACAAATAAGCTGCACTAACTTGGAATGTTCATGCATGCAGAAAGATTCTAGCTTTTCTTTAACTATGTAAGGAGTGCAAAAAATAAAAATATTCTCTTTGCTTGTCATTGTTAGCTAAAAAATAGAGCAGAAGAAAGAAAAGCAATGCACTATTTTAGTTGCTTTAAACAGCTGCTTCAATAATGCTCCGCAACTTAACCTGCCTTTCACCTTGGCTGCTGGGTCTGGCAGCAGGCATTGTGACGTCAGAACTCAACTGAAATAACTTATAATAGTCGAGTTCTGACTTCTTTTCTTAATAATCGGCGACTGGGTGCGTCACAAGTCACCGATTATATGACGTTTATACAGGGATTACAGAATCCCATGTATTATAAATGACTAAGAAATACCATTCCCATAGGACAGGTGCATCTAGAAGACCACAATGCCACCACAGCCTTGTGGCTCTATTTTCCATGACATGAAAATGTAAAAAAAAGAATTAGCGTATGTTTTTTAAATGGTAAATACACTTTTCCATGAGAGGAATGCACTCGTACTACCCTTTCTGTTTTTGATCCCCATTCTGTCCAGCCTCTGGCAGCTCTTTGTTTTTAACTTTTCTGTCTTTTTTAAATTTCCCAAGTGCATGTTGTGGCCTGGAAAAAACAGCTCTACCCCCTTCCTCCTTACTAACCGGCTGTATTGTTCACACCACTTCGCTCAGTCCCGTACTGATTTTACCTCCCAAGAACTTTTGTGTGCTCCCCACAGCCACTGTCCTGAACTCATCTGCCAAAAACTTTGAATTTGTTTCTCACTACTATCGTCTTCATCTCATCTGCCCTGAATTTGACCAAAAAGCTACTCCTGCCATTGGGCATTGCACATAGGGCAGTGATATCTTAGTGTTTAACGGTACACACCATTTTTACTTCTTTAATTTATAAATGATCCTTTAGGAAAATAAATTAAGCACATCACATATTGGTTTCAACTTTTTTAATTCATAATTCTTTTACATACAAAATGGTACTTCAGTGCAACATTACACACTGCTTTACTACCCTCAAGTGGCAAAAAAAACTGTCAGACTCACAAGTGGATTTTATTGTACCCAAAAGGCTGAATCTCATGCTAGTCACTGGCCCTACAATCTTCAGAAGTAACTTACTGAGTGAGACCAGTCACTTTACTTATATCAGGAAGACAAACCTCACCACTAAGGGTCTGATTAAAAGTATAGACGCTATTTATAGCACCACGTAAATAACGATATCACGGGGTACTCCGTATGGTTTTCATCTTAAATTTCAGCAGGTTTGACCTGCCAAAATTTAACAAAGATTGAGATATTCAGTGCATCCGATAATCATCGTATGCGTTAAATAATACTCAACCCGTAATTCCGACCCATGCATACATTTGGCAATTACGCACGGTAGGGAAAAAACAACTGACTCGTAATCAGGCCCTAAGGAGGCAGGCCTGGCCACTTTCCTAGGTGGCTTGAGAAGCAATCCTGGGAAATATTCTGCCCCATCCAATAGGAGGTCAGGACCCAGTGCCCCCATCCACGGGCTGGATAGTCAATGGACTTTCCAAAGCCTCTCATGAGGATCCTCCTGATGCTCCAATCTGTAGAAACTCCCAGTCTATGAATAAAACAGCCATTAACCACTCCTGAGGCCCCATAAGTTTCTGGGTGATCTCAGAGCAGTTATAGCTAATTGCTTTATATCTCCTCCAGTTCAGGGGTTGCACCATATGAATTGTTCTTCAGTGCAGGGATCTTTCTCTGAGACTGAACAGTAGCCAGGTAGCATAGGACCTCAAGGGTTTGACCGGTGCACAAGCCTTCCAGTGTGGCACAGGGAGCCCTGCCAACTCAGCGCGTACATTTACAGGATCAGCATCAGTATCCTCTTCTAAATCAGGCATCATATTTTACATATCCCTCACCATTGTAGATCAGACCTACCTCCTGCGTCACATTTTGTTTGAGTCTACTGAACCGAGGACTCTTAGCGCATTCAAAGAACACCTGACATGGGGCCTGGTCCCTTTCCACCACTTGTACCAGATCATATACAGAGACCAATTCAGTGCTTTATAGTTCTAGGCCAGCACTCATCCTTCCCTGTACTTTGAAGGCTGCTCCCAAAACACTTGGCAGAAAATTCCTCACAGTTCTCAGAAGCTATTTGAACTCATGAAGCAAAGAAAACCTAACACTAGAAATCCCTATATTGAGGTAAGCTTTCTTTTGGTCAGCTCCCGAAATATGAAAATAAAATCCCGCTAGTGTTCAGACTGTTCTACTCTTTTGATAGCTTCAAAAAATGAATGAGGCAACTGGTATTTAGTAAGCAATTTGGGATTATGTCACAATCATCCGACTATTAAGAAGACCTTACCCTTCCACAAACAAAATCAGCATATGCTATTCACTAAAACTTTGTGAGCATAAGACACAAACAAACGCCTCATATTAATTTTCCAGCATACAACATAAAACTAGCTAATCCTGTTTAATATTGAAGTTGAATGAATGTGAGAAAGTGCCCTCTTTCTTGCATGGTATGCCCCCACTTTTTGCTGAATTGCTGATGTTCTTTGACTGAGTGTGCCCTGGGCTCCTGCTAATCAAGTGCCCACGGCCTATGTTCCTTCCCTAAACCTGCTTTGAAGCCTAAACCCAATTGGCATCTCTGGCCACATGTCAGCCCCTGGTAAATGGTACCATAGGTACCCAGGGCACTGTGACCAGAGAAGGCCTCTAAGGGCTGCAGCACTTATTGTGCCACCCTTAGAGGCCCTGTACCCTGACACTCACACACTGCCTTTGCAGGCTGCGTGTCTTGGTGCAGAACAAAGTGAAGAGTCGACATGGCACACATCCCTGCGTGCCATGCCTACAAACCACTGCCCTGGCCTAGGTCAGTCACCCCTCTAGCTGGGTGCACTATGCCAGTGGTGAGGGCACAGAGGCATGAGCCCTGTGCCCCTACAGTGTCTGAGTCCATTCTCAGACATTGTAAGTGCAGTGTACCATTAAAGAGTATATGGTGCTGGGAGTTTGTCATTACGAACTCCACAGTACCATGATGGATACACTGAAGTCTGGGAAGTTTGGTATCAAACTTCTCAGCACATTGTACCCACACTGATGCCAGTGTGGGTTTCAATGTAAACGCACGACAGAGGGCATTTAAGAAATGCCCCTGAACTCGACCCACAACCAGTGTCCCGACTGAGTGGCTGCTTAGGCTGCCACCCACCAGACATGTTGCTGGACCCCTGGGTCGAGAGCCATCCGCTCTCAAGGGCCTGCAACAACGCACATCCTGGGACGAGGTGCTAGGCCCCCTCCCCAGGATGGGCAGGGGAAGCTTCAAAGGCCTGCCGCCTTTGTGAGCTTCTCCAGACCACTTGCTGTACTCAGTAACTGGTCCCCACCGGTTCTGACCCCCACTTTGGGTGGGAGAATTGGCGGGAAAAACAAGTGAGGAAAGGAGGTGTGCCAGCCTTTGCCAACCCCACCCCTCAGGTGGGGGAGGCGAGGTGAAGCACAACTCCGGGCTCTCGCCATCTTGAAGATGGGGAGCCCTAGCCAACCAGGGACAGGATCCTGCCCTCCTCCCACTGGAGAGTGGCAGAGTAGGGGGTGTACCCACCCCAAGAAAGGGACCCATTGGTCCCTGCCTTTGCCCTACCTGTAACGCCCCTAAATTTAGTATTTAGGGGCACCCTGAACCTGGATTCCTCAGATCCAGCCTACCAACAAGAAGAAAAGAAGAAGAAGGACGAAGAGCCGTGCAGAGCTAACAAGAGGACGACGCCCACTGACTTGGCCCCAGCCCTACAGACCTGTCTCCCCTCGAACCTGCTCCTGCGAAATCCCGGCGTGTCCAGCAGCCAGCAACCTCACAAACCCCGGAGGACCTGCCTGCCTTCACTTCCAAGACTGTTTCTCCCGTGAACACCGGTCGTGTTTAAACTGCGGCTTCTGGCTCCAGCTGGACACCGCGAATCCAGCCCACTCTGCACCCGCCGAACCCGGCCCGAGCTCGAGTGGAAAAACACCACAAGAAGGTCACCCCAGCGATCCTGACCCGAGATCCGGTGACTCCTGACCTGCCTCAAGCCTCCAGACGATGCCTGCAGCCTCAATCCAGAGGCCCCCCTCTACCGCGACCAGAGCGGGTAAGAAAATCCCACCCTAAAAGGCACCCCTGCACCCGACGCCCCATTGCCTTGTGTGCCCCAACCAACGGTGCCTAACCAACCCAAGAGATCATAACTTACCCCTCAAAGTGGTGGTCGCACCCAGAAGGTCCTTGTCCCCGAGCCTGCAGTGCTTCTTCAAACCGGAGGCTCTCCATAGAAAACAACAGGGCGTCCGACGTCGAAACAGCACTCTGCACCCGGCCGCCCCAGTGCCGCTGAGGGTGCACCTTTTGTGCCTACTTGTTTCCCCTTTTGCCCTGACCTAAACCCTAGGAGCTTTGCTCCCACAACCCAGTGGCCTGCTTGCCAGCAGCCACCAACTGGAGACCCCCTATCCTCCATATGATAACATTGGGCCTCAACACTCTGCACCCGGCCACCCTAGTGCCACTGAGGGTGCAACAACAGTGCATCACTGACCCTGGGGGAACCCTTGTTCTAACCCCAGAACCTTAACTCCCACAGTCGTTTACTTACCTGCAAACCGATAACCTGTTTTTCCTCCATAGGATAACATTGACAATTTTTCTTCGAAAAAACGACTGTGTGGAGTTTTGAAAACTAAAGATATTCTTTAAAAATCGTACAATTAACCAAAACGTGTTTTCTTACCTGTTTGCAGGACATGTCCCAGTGCTGAATCTAGGCATCCAGCACTGAGTTAGAAAAAGTAACGTAAAAGTAACTTACCTGCAATTGGTTGAAACAGCCCATTCATTTCAAAGTACTGCGCCAAAAAGTTTCTAAATGTGGAGTTTTGAAATGTGAAAATATTCTTTAAAAATCGCACGAATAACAAAAACGCATTTACTCGCCTGTTTCCAGGAAACGTCCCAGTGCTGAGTCTAGGTACCCAGCACTGAGTAGGAAAAGTAACGTAAAAGTAACTTACCTGTGAATTGAATTTCCTTCCTTAGGATAACATTGGCGGTTCTCTGTGAAAAAAGTTTCTAAGTGTCGACTTTTGAAAACTAAGAATATTCGTTAAAAATCACACAAATAACCAAATCGTATTCTTTCAACTGTTTGCAGGAAATGTCCCAGTGCTGAGTCTAGGTACCCAGCACTGAATAGGAAAAGTAACGTAAAGTAACTTACCTGTGAATTGAATTTCTTTCCATAGGATAACAATGGTGGTTCTCTGTGAAAAAGTTTTTAAGTGTCAACTTTTGAAATACAAGAATATTCTTTAAAAATCGTACCTCCAACCAAAACGCATTTTCTCAACTGTTTTCAGGAAATGTCCTGGTGCTGAATCTAGGATCCAGCACTGTGGTAGAAAAAGTAATCCGAATAGTAATTATCTGCATTTTTCTTAAAAAGCCTATTGATTCATATGTATTGAGTGTACTAAGTATTGCATTGCCTTGAAACCCCTGTAACTCGAATTGCATACCAAGTCTACGGTATATTGAAAGTATTCAACAACAGCATCTTAAACCTGTAAAGTATTTTATGCTCAACTGCACCAAGCTTACTTGACTCTAAAATAAATTAACAGTATATTCTTTTATACAAAACAATTGGCCTAGAGTTCAGTTCTTGAGTGTGTGAATTCATTTGCTGACTGAGTGTGTACATCAAGTGCTTAACACTGTCCTCTGATACTGCCTTACTGCTCGACCAAGCTACCACTATTAGAGAGTAAGGTTCTATCTAGCTTTAACCTCTGCCTACCTCTGGGGACTGCTGGACTCTGTACACACTGTACCTCACTTTGGTGCAGTATATACAGAACCACTTTCTTACAATGAAAAGGTCAGAAGGGTATGTTTGGGGAATATATATATATAACAAGTGGTTGGAAACTGTTGTTGGACACTAAAGGAATAACTTGAAAATGTCTATAGATATTCTTTGAGAAATAACACTATGAATTGAATAAAATGCTGTGTATTAAGACTGATATATGAAAGCACTGGTTTATTTTGTGACTTTTGTGATTCACCCTGCCAAGAATTGTGATTATTGTTTTAGGTGGGCTCTAATCCCCCTCAACAAATACTCCAATTTCTTACAGTAACCTTAACATGGAATTATCTTTTCGATGCAGTGTAACTGCTCCCAGGTAACAACTCCCTTTTCCAATGGAATCGTAAAGCGCTATGTTGTCTCAGTGTCAAAGTCTGCTTTATTCAAAAGCAAATATAAATAACTAAAAAAATTCTATGATCCTAGGAAATTTTAAACCTCATTCTGATTCTTTCAGGGTCAGACAACGCCCCACTTGGTGAAATATTAGCATGCACAACCCCATTCTGTCTCCCGAGGGACACGCTTAATTCTGTTCATGGACTCTCAAAACACACCTCCCCTCACTTGCCTCTGAGGATTGCGCCTTACTGTACCTAAGGATATTGTGGGCATGTCTACTCTGTCCTGCTGTCTCAAGTTGTGCCCCAATCTACAAATACTAACCAGAGCAGTCACCCACAGAAAGCTCTTCCCAACCTTCTACAGTCTCAGCACCTTATTTTCAGAATATGGGTCGTGAACAGGGCCGGACTGGCTACCGGGCGTTTTGGCATGCTGCCGAGCTGGGGGCTGATTTCGTTGATGGGGACCTGCATGTGCTGAATGAAATTCGTTTTGCTTTGTTTATTTCGAAGCACAATCAGGTCTCCATCAACGAAATTAGCCCCCACCGTAGTGACATTAGCCCCCAGCTCGGCAGCATGCCAAAACGCCCGGTAGCCAGTCCGGCCCTGGTTGTGAGTACCTTCCCTCTGTGTGGAAGTTATATTACCTAATCCAAGGTGCATCCCTTGAATTAATTTTGTGGGCTAGTAGACAAGTTAATTTTATTCCTTCCCTAGCTTGGCCAGACTGCCTGAGCATATCCCATCCTACCTTCGGTCAAACAAGGGACATTCCTAGAATGCCCCCAGTGGCCAGCCTTCATAGCACTAGACTCAGGGCACTTGCCTGCCATTATTATTGTGGTGATACTGCAACAGTGTTACTCAGTGCTAGATCATGCACCTGCAGATCACATATTCCCTCAAATGATGCTAAAGTGCTAAAGTGATATATTTTCCCAGCCAGTCATTGAACTGCATGCTGCGTCCGCCCACTCCTCCAAATCCTGCGTATATTTAAAAGTGCACTTAAGCCTCTACAAGAGTGTTTTTATGTAGGCTTAGTTGATGTAGTATTATTTTACTGAATCCAATGTAGCGCCCAGAGAGTTGGGCTTATGACAATTTTTCAGGATACCACAGATAATACAATTACAACCAAAGAATCTAAAGGGAAGTCAGTTACATCATCAATGATTATCCTGTGCTGGACTCTAATCAGGTAGAAGATGTTCCTTTTCACACACCTATTTTCATGCTTGTCTGCACATCCAGTATACCACGTGACAACTACCCTCTTTTGCAGTCATCTCACTCCCTTCAATTATTAGAAATGCTTTATCTTTATTCGATTCACCAGCCTCATGGGGGGTCTATGTTTTCCATGCCTTCCAGCACCACCCTCATTTCCCTTTCTGTGGCTCATTCCATGCCTGTATCAGCCTTGTCTTGTGCTCTTAGACATCACACATGCTCTGCTTTTTCTTAACTCTTTATGCATCCTGTAAATTTGAATATAAACTAAAACATTACAAAATAAATATATGGTTTATTAATGTTAGCATTATGTTACCAATTAATGTCTCTCGGAAGCCTGTGAACTGCAACTCTCAAATGTACAAAGTCCTTCTTATATCGTTGTAGTTGTCTGTGCACAGAGCCATTGGTTAAGGTAATGAAACCTGCTCAGCGGTATTATGTAAATGCATTTCATATAAACATTTTAAGTGTTCTGAATTCAACAACAGGAGTTCTGGGAACATTCTGTTTTATACTGAAACATTACATTAATCCTAGAGGGAAATACAGAATGTTATCATTTATTTGTGAAATGCAACAGGTGATTCACCAAGCATGTGAGAATCAGAAAATATTTTAGCCTGGAGGCAGAACTTGAAATAATATTCGTGCAAAGATAAGTACCTGGGATGATGACACAGCAGTACTAGCCAAAGGGTTAGGAAAATGCATGAAGATGCAGGTTCACAATTTTATGGGAGGATTAGAAACTGAGGATTTGAAAGAGGCGTAAATGATTGGCGTCAGAGCGAGCCGATTGGGGATTTAAATCTGCAGGGGCATATTTTAGGCATTTACATTTGGGGGTGTTAAACAGAAATAATCTACCCATCAGTGCCATTGCAATAGAAGTGAATAGCTTTGTTGGCTACTGCACTTGTGTGTCTAGGTATTTTGCATGTGTGTGATCACAAAGTTGTTGCTATGCTATATGAGGTATTTTAATCAGTGTGAACCCAACTCAGAAGTGCTGCAGAGCACTATAGAGAGTATATTTATATGTCAGTTGGAGCATCTGAAACTTTAAGTGCAGTACACAGGACACAATTCTGCATGTAGTATGTGTTTCAAACCAGACTACAAATAAGACAACGTGAAGAGAGGGTGGCTGACAGGAAGGTGTCCATGGGAAGTAGGACACACAAGTCTGTGGGCAAGTAACAACTACCTAGCCCACCGTTTCGCCCCCCAAAAATAGAATATAATTCAAGCTTAGAGTGCCCCATAAATTAAGCAAAAAGGAAGCAGGGAACCCTGGGTAATTCACAGATTTTAGGAGAAGAGCAATTCCTTTATATAGGACACTCTACAACACCACCGGCTCTCTAAATCTGCTCACCTAAAATGTCTGTTTTTCTAGTAGAGTTTTTAAGCATAGGATTAGCACACTGCCATCCACATTGAGCTATAAAGTGACAAAGCTCTTTGCCATTTTAACAGTTAAGTCTTTATGCACAGGATTAGCAAGTGCCATCCACGCCAAGCTGAAAAATGGCAAATGCCTTTTAACATTCAGACACAATATTATATCTTTGGATTGGTAAAATACCACTGAAGCCAACCTGGAATGGATAAAAGCAACAGGTTGGAATAGAGCAGGCAGAAAGGGGAAAAGTGTCACACTGTAGGAATCAATTGACAAACTGATGAATAGTGGACATGTTCGGGCTTTAATGGGAAGGCTGAGGGAAGACCACACAGAATAAGAAAACTCCGGAGTAATAGGCACACTCTGGGTGGTTCAATGACATCACTCACTCAGATACTCTCCCACCACATGCCATGCTCAGCACCTATCACACATGATGCCGTATGGATTCAAGAAGTAGCTCCACCCTAGACACCACTGAACATCTGAAAGACGAAGGTTATAAGCACTTGTCTCTGTTTTACTGGGGACCGGACAAAGAGGAAAAAAAGCTTCTACATTGGCTACGGAGCATTGTCAAACTGTATGAGGTAGGAGGGGGAGAACAGGAGAGGGGATGGGGAGGTTGTGAAGTCTATCTGGAGGAGGAGTGACCAGGCAGCAATTGATTTCTCAGCTCATCTTCATTGTGAAGAGCCAGAGTTAACCCAACAATAACACAGCATCAGGGCAA
Organism: Calotriton arnoldi; assembly: GCA_963921515.1. NCBI lineage: Eukaryota > Metazoa > Chordata > Amphibia > Caudata > Salamandridae > Calotriton > Calotriton arnoldi. Next base: position 421,934 of record CAWUFW010004803.1, read on the forward strand.
TTTCCAGCTCTCAAACCTCCTCCGTCTCAGTCAACCTTGTGCTGCCTATTCTGCTTACAACAGAGCCTGCCACTAGCCCAACCTCCTCCTACACCCTCTTTCAGTCAGTCTTGGAACTGCTTTTCTGCTAACAGCATAGGCAACACCGCCAAGTTTGCACCTAACCCGTCCAACAAAAGCTTAACCAGCTCTTTACTACCCACTCACAAAACTGTTTCTCCTACTCTAGTCATCACTTGATCCTGTGCTACTAAATGCACAGCTTGCCATTCAAATTTGGCAATGTCTCATGTATTACACTGCAGAGAAGAGATAATACTGGACTACTAATCTTTGTTATTTAGACTATTGAAAGGCTCATGCACTGCATAGAGAGCCACCTGATTAGTGCTATAATGACCCTACTGATCTGCTACTAGATACCAGTGAGAAGACCCTGTACACCAGCAACAGCTTTATGCTCAATATCAAATGGCCCCTGCAAAGTGCCACCCCTCCCCCATTCAGCCACCCCAGGGAGAGCACAAAGTGTGACTTGGGCCTGAGGCCAGATGCCATGCCACCTCATTTTTAAATGTATTTCTCTAGTTATGTAGTGGACTTTCTGTTCCACTGGAAGAGACTGATTGGGAATTAACTCCCAATTTGTCTACCCCAAAGGGGAGAAAAATGGTCTGGGGATAGTGGGTGTAAGGTGCGGCCCAATGCCAGGACATGCCATACCCCACCCCATTCATTTTTTCCCCTGGTGTACAGTGAGCTTTCTGCCTTCAGTGGTTTGAGATTCTTAGACCCAGAGAGGGGAAGCAGTTGGCTTACCCTTTCAATTCCATGGTGTTCTAATGGAGTGGATTCTATATCATAGTTTGTCCTACCGCAGTAATGCCCAGGCAGGTATTCTCTAGGAAGAGATCCGGTTGGAAAAGAGAAAATATATTGGCACTCGGGGGCCCCAAGTGCTGATGACACTAGCTATTTCTGGTTTCATTATCAATGATGTCAACATGCATAGCATGCTTATTGTTAATGAGAAAAAGAAAAAAAAAATTTGGACTGCAAGGGAAGCTCTTGGGTGCTTACAGGGGAAGGATGTGATGACAAGTTGTGAGTGGCTAGTCGAAATGTATTTGTTAGGAGTCAGGACCCATATTTATATGTTTTCACGCAGTGCAATGCAACGCAGCAAGCAACCTTGCCTCCCTGCGCTGCAGGAAAAGGAAAGGACAAGAATGCACCGTATTTAAGATTATACAGGGCATGCCTGTCCTTTCCTGATGCTGGTGCACTTTTGGCTGCCTAACGCCAATGCAGGCGTCATTGTGCAAGGGTGCCTGCGTTGTAGGCAGGATTGTTTTTCTGCAGAAAGGAGCACCTTGCTGCACAAAAATAATCCTCAGAAGCATTTTGCTCTTTCTATGTGAGGTGCAGAATGCAGCACACGTAGAAAGAGGAAAAAACGTGGATAAATAAAGATATTTCTCTTTGTTACACCTCACCTGGAGAGGCATAGCGTTTTGACGCATTCCCAGGTCTACCACTAATGGGAAAGCTGTGAATGTGCCAAAATCCATGGGTGGTTGTGTGGGAACACCCACGCTCCACCCATGGAACGCCTCCCTGGAGCAGAGTAACGCAAGGCAGCGATTTTCGCTGCCTTGTGTCACTCCAGATTTATCAAGCCACGCAGGGCCCCTCAAGGTTTGATAAATCTCACTTCGGTTTTGCGTTGCTCGTGCGTCCTTTGCGTGGCACAAGTGTGACACAAAACCTTGATAAATCTAGCCCCTGGTATAGAGATAAGGAACTTTGTGGTTTGCTTTGTGTATGGATGGCTAGGCCCAATGACTTTTCGTTAAGCTGAATATTCAGTTCTATATTTGAGAAATGTTTTTTCTGTTGACTGACGATTTTAGCGAGTGCTAATAATGACCATGCAGGTATACTGTTTTCTTACTGATAGTCAAGCTGCACATACACTCTTCAGTATGGTACATGTAACATGCAGTAGAATGAGCATAGTCTTTCAATTATGAATGGTATTATCACCCTTGTATAATCGTCATGTATTTTAAATTTAGGTATCCCTCTTTTGGATTATAAATGCCCATTTATTCAGGTGTACCTTTAAATACAAATGCACAATTCACTAATGTCACTAACATATTTGCTTCATTGCAATGTGATAAATCAATTTGCTTGAATATGTTGTTAAGTGTTTATTTTAGCAGAACTTGATATTTTAATTTTCTAGTTGTAAGCAATCAACAAGGTTTCATAGAGCCTGAAATCTTGATTTCTCAGTTATTGTTCTTAAACAGTAAATAATGTTTCACAGAATTTAAGTAGATAAAAGGCTAGAAGGGGTCTAATGTTGGTTGTTTATTTTAAAAATATTCGATACTGTCCAGATAGAGTATATAAATTGGATGGAAACATTATTAGACAAAGAGGAACTTCAATCCAGGGGCTACAGATCGAGGATCATGTGGATGATAGCTGGAATGTTACAGAAAAGGCATCTTGACCCTTCCGACAGGTTTATGTGCCTGCCAGAGGATACTGTAACTGCCCTGGTGCAGATACAGGAACAGCAGCTGTACACTTACAGGACACTGCTTCTGCTGTTTTAAAAGAAGGTATGCCGGTGTGAACAAGGCCACCTAAGAAACTCATTGTAGGCCCTTTGTGGTGCTAAAATCAGCTTAGTTAGCTGAGGGAAGGGCGGATTGGAATATTGATGTAGAGAAACCCTAAACTACTGTCATACAGTTACAATATTTTCTGTTGTCAAAATCATTGCCACTATCTTATTTGGTTTTATAGCAGCTACTGTTGGTATAGTCAGCACTACATTAGGATTTCGATTTTAATAAACCTTGTAAATGTATTCCTAGCTTCCTAGTAATCTGGAGTGTGCCTGTCCATAATGAAAGAGGGTTTGGCTTTCACTAACTTTTCCTGTTTTTTTCCCAGGACCGACCTTTACCTACTATGCACCTTACTCATTGAGGGGCAGATTTATTTAAAAAATCAACAAACGCACAAGGTGGCTTTGTGTGGCTTAGTAAATCTCACTAAAGGGCTTGCTTTGCCTTGCGTCAACTTGCGTGATGCAAGGGCAACGCAAGCCCATTGTAAATCTGGGCCCAGTGAGCTGGCGGAAGTCTCAGTCTACCGAGTTCTCTGCCTCATGTTGGCACATTCACCAAGTGTTAAGTACCAGAGAGTCTAGAGAACCCTCTCGAGGGCTGTGTTCCGGAAAAGAAATCCACCCAGATAGTAGTGTTTTGATCCTGCCTGCCCACAGTAAATGGGCAACAGCCACTTTACCAGCAGGCAGTCAATGGCACGGCCATCTGTTTTCTGTTTGTCACATGCCTATTAAAACAAAACAAATCCATCAGATGGCCAGGAGCATCAAAGATTTTTTGCATTTAAACTTTTGCTTTTCATAAAAAGACACGCCTGGACCTTTGGAATGCTCATTAATCTGGAATCCATTCAACATCCATTCTTACATGCACCTTGCTTCCCCCGCATACATGTGAGCACTTGCAGGCTCCCCAGCCGGATCAACCAGTTTACCCTCAGCACTTTCTGTTCCTTCTGCTTGCAAGCAATGTGGGCTGAACACCACTTAATTACAGTGTGTGCACACTAACCGCGAAAACGATATGGCTTTCTCAGTCCTTCACATGTAAAATGCAAAGGAGGAAGCTGGAATTCTTTCCAAAATGTAACCCTGCGGGTTAATCTCCCACATCAAGCAGTGAGTCAGATTTCCTGGCCTCACACTGGTGCCAGGTACGCTCAGCTGTATCCCAAACGCACTCAGCTGTATCCCAATCTGTGGGTTTAGCTTCCATTTTTTCAGGATTACCGAGTAAAGCGTTTCCAGTAACTACCCCTCGTGTTTGGCCGTTTTTCGGATTAAAGCAGCTGCTGTAATAATTGTCATTCATCATACTTTACACGACAGAGGAGTCTTTTTTAACAGCACTTCCTTGACTGTCTTTCAAAATGATGCTGACAGCTTAAATGACACCAGAGCAGTCTTCATTTTTCCTGACTTTAGTGCAGTGGTCTTCAAACTTTTTAATGCCTTGTCCCCCAGGGGAAAAAAAATAACCCCCCCCTGAACATTTTTCACAATTATTTGATTAAACTTGCAATGTCCCCCTCTCCCCCATCACTTGAGGCCCACCTAGGGGGGCCGCCCCCCAGTTTGAAGACCCATGCTCTAGTGTTTGTCAACATTTTATAAACATTGCACAGTCTTTTGTTAGCCTACAAATCCAGCTTCTTTTAGAGGGGTTTTCATACCTGCTGCTGGTGCAATAAACTGAACACCTGCTGATTACCACAATATCCCTTGCCCTCCTTGTTTAGGAGCTGTTTACAGTTCTGTGGTATTTTATGTGGCAATATTGTACCTGCCAAATACTGGTACAACAGGGAGCGTAACTTATCGGATGTACGCTGCCCCTCAGAATGGGGAATAATACAGCAGTGACGCATGTTTTCACCTGTTCCAAGATGGCAAACTCAGAATGTGTGTTTTTTGCCTCCATAAATTATACAACATTTTACCTGCCGGAAATCCTGCAGGCACAAATCCCGACAACACTGGGATCCGGATTCGATTCTAAACGAGAGTTGGCGCTCAAAACGGGGATCGCTCTGACGAGGCCCTTGGTTAAAGAGATGAATGCTCACTTTTGATATTGTGTCCCGTGAGCCACACAGGATTCCGTTCCGGCAAGGTCAGAGGTCAATAAATAATATGCTGCTAAATATGGTACTAGCAATACCTGTTATTTGCTGCTCTTAGAAATGCAAAGACTGTATGAGCACCGTCTAAAGCACAAATTATTATAATTAAATGCCAGACTAAAGACCTCTCGTTGGAAACATTACCCTTCTACCTGACAGAAGCCAGTACAGTATCTTCACAAATAACTCTATTTTCTCTGGAATGTGTCTTTCATTTATGATTCTTACTTTCATCTGTGGGTTATAATTCAGCTCCTACACTGCTCTCTTTTAGAGATTGCCAGTATATTTGTGGTCATACTGTAAATTAGTAATTAAGTTACTGCATCCAGTAATTGCGATATACACACGTGTACCTTTAAATAGCTTTGCAACAGAATTAATGTTTCAGCATTTTTTTTAAACATTTAAAGGTTCAGTGTTAGCACCAACCTTCTGTTAAGGGGCAGAAATTTCCCTTGCTGAAATGTTGTAGTAATAAATTCTTAATGCAGTAATGCCACTTCATGTTAAACAAGCATTGGTAATGCACCGGTTTCACCTATGTAATGAATAAAGAGCTGTTTTCATCAATCATCGTCCGGAAGAAGGAAAGAGCTCCCTGACCGATAACACCAGAGTGGAGAGGATGTGACTGACTCGAGAGCTGGGGATCCCAGTTTTGAGTCTCAGGGACTCCCAGCAACATTCTGTGATTCTATGCAAATCACTTAATCTCTCCAGGCCATAAATTGTTATACAAATATGCTGCAATAGTAAAAGGCAAAACTTTATGAAAATATAGTTCCACCAAAGCGTATGTTAACAGTATTTAGGTGCCATCAAACTGATAAGTGAAGCAGACGAGAAACAAGCATTGGTAAATGCAGGAAAGTATGCTACAGCCAATAGAAATGGAGGAAAGGTAAGTGGCACGCACAAGAACCAATAAGAAGCCAGAAAAGAGAGGAGGCCCTTTTAAGTTTATATTAAAACCAATAGATTTTGTGCAGGCGTAACCTAAAAAGCAAAAAATGTTATAAGTAGGATGAGAACCTCTTTACAAAATCCTTGGCAGTACTTTTGTGATTTCTCGTCTCTGAATAACGGTTAGGGTTTGTTCAGTGCGATTTTGATCATCATGACACATCGAAGGCTGTATTACAGAATCTTAATACCACAGCAAAATAAACAAGCACTGGCAAAGACAATAGGACTGGCGTTGGCCACCAGCCTTCTGGCAATTCTTGCTTGGTTTTGTCATGGTTTTTGCAAAATGTTATTGTTTGAGAATATGTCGGGCCCTCATCATTAAAAAAAAAACATTTTCTACAGGCAAAAACGTTTTTTTGGTTTCCGCAAAATTGCACATTACCATAGTATCCCTGGCACTGAAGGGAACTACTTTGTGTGGGGGTGTGTTCTTTGTGAAGGGACGGCATGCCGTAGCTCATAGTGAAGTCAGCCAATGGCTGAAGTGAGCTAATACAGTGCCCCTTTATGCATGTTGGAGTAGGTGGAAGAAAAACCTTAATTACACTTACCACAGACTAATGAATGACGTCTGGCTGAAACTCCTGTATGTAACTATGTTATGATAACATTTTAGTAAAATCAAAAGGTCTTGGTTAAATTTAAAAAAAGTAAATCAGTCTGGCATTGGCTGCAAGCCTCTTGCCTTTGAGAAAGAAAGAAGGAAGGAAACAAGGGAAGAAGGAAGGAAAGCTGGAAAGAATGAAAAAAGGCAAGAAAGAAAGAGAGAACGAAATAAGGAAAGAGTGAGAGAAGAAAAAAGAAGGAAAGAAAGTGAGAAGGAAAGAAGGCAAGGAAGAAGGAAAGAAATAAAGAAGGGAAGAGAAAAAGAAAGAGAAATTAAGAAGGAAAGAGAGAATGAAGGACAGAAGGAAAGAGAAAGCAAGAATGAGAGAAGGAAAGAGAAATATATATAGAGGAAGAAAGAATGAAAGAAAGAAAGAAAGAAACAGAAAGAAAGAAAGAAAGAAAGAAAGATGAAGAGAAAGAAAGAAAGAAAAAAAGAAAGAAGAAAGAAAGAAAGGAAGAAAGAAAGAAAAGAAAAACAGAAAGTGAAATTGCGAAGGAAAGAGCAGGAGCGAGAGAAAGAAGGCAAGGAAGAAAGAAAAAAAGAAAGATGAAAGAAAAAAAGGAAAGAAAGAAAAAGGAAGAAAGAAAGAAGGAAAGAAAGAAAGGATAACTTTATACACAGCAGGTTCAAATGGACTCAATCTGATCTGGTATGCCGTGAAATAGCAGCAGTCAGAAAAGCAAAACACTCTAAAAGGAATTTACAACAACATTGGTAGAAGATGGGATCCGAGAAAGATGGAATGTGTATCAGAAGCATCCTGCTATCACATCAGGCTCTAAACAGAAAGGCAACACTAAAGTAATTGTAAAGTAAAAATAGAAACACTGGCTCCGAAGGGAACTAGCTTGTGTGCGGATACGATCCTTGTGAAAGAGCAAAATGCAGTCGCTCAAAGTGAAGTTGGCTTAAGTAGGCTGACCCACTGCACCATGCTATATGCTGTAGTGGGCAGAAACAAAATGTGAATGACACAACAGGTCAATGGATGAAGAGATGTGGCTGAAAGACCCTTTATGTAAGTATAATATATATATTTTAGTAAAATAAAAGGTCTTTGCAAATGCCAGACCTAAAAAGGCAAATCCATACATGGTTGGACTCGCCTATAGAGCAATCAGGCAGTGTCCAATGGGCTGGCCTGACAGCTCAATGTGTGGACAATTTTAGTCTGTTTGTGGGCCTATTTTATGGTCTGTTTGGACGGTTTTTACTGTTGACTTCCCCAATATTAAACAAGCACTGCCTGCAGCAAGCTCAAATCCATGCAATCTTCCATACTTTGCGAAACACTTATACAGTTCAGAACCGTCCCAATTTGCAAACATGGGCCATATTTGTAGTTATCAAATTCACTATTTGTGGACGCTTTTAGTTTGGTGCCCAGGTATATTGTCTCTCCCAGTCCGACCCTGCATGTGTAATATTTTTACTGCTTCTATGATCTGGAATGATGCAAGCACATATTTCTTCCCCTTCATATCATAGAAACATTTTTGCACCAATGGAAAAATTGAGGAAATATATTGTGAAACCACATCTAACACATGTATTGCTTACAAATATCTTTAAATGAGTAATGGAGATTTAAAAAAAAAAAATACCAGTCCATAAATAAACCCTTTACAAAATAAAAGCAAAAAGTAGGGCAAATCAATGTTGCATTTTTTTTCAACATGAGTAATTAAAATGGAAGAAATTGAACCTCATTGATAGTCAATCTTTCATGTCACTAAACCCTCAAACAGGGCACAAATTGCAACTTACCGATATGCAGTGGTGGCTGCTAAAGGGGCCGTGGTGGTGGGGTGGGCGAGGCGGGGGAGAGGGGCAGGCGTGAGGGGGGTTAAAAAAAGACAGAAAATGGCACTTATCTAGCTGCCGCCTCTCCTCCGTTCTTCTGCCACAACAGGAAGCACCGAGGCTCCCAGTCTCTCCCAGACAATCACAACGCTGCTGATAGCAGCGTCGTGATTGGTTTGAGTGCCGTGGTTCGGCGCTCAGAAAGGGAGTGGAAGCCTGGGCATGTTCTCCATCCAGTCTCTATTACAGACTGGGATGAGGACATGCAAAGTGCGCATGATGGTTTGGCCGGCCCGAGACGGCCTGCCAAATTGTTATACACACTTAAGTGCACATACCACTCCTCCCCATGTTGGCTGACAGCCCAGCCCAACCACGCCCCTTAAAAAAACAACTGGGCCAGTATGGTAAATATAAAATGATATTAATGTTATGTTATTATCATTTTATTTTTCGTGTGGAGCCGCTGCTGCCAATACACTGCAATACCATTTGTTTCTGAAGTAAGACACTAGCAACTGATCCCTCTCAGAACAACTGTATCAGTTTGGTTTGTTGATGAAAACTTCAATATTCCATTCCAGTGCTTTAGCTCCTTGTCAGGGGTGCAAGCTCTATATAAATCTAATTACAATATCATATTATACAGTTCCGCTTGTGTAACAGATCATAACAGATAATGGTCTTCACTTGATGTAAAAATGAAGGATAGACTGGGAAAATGATTTTTTTATTGGCATTTGAGCGGCATAAATATATACTAACAGTCTATAAAGCAATCTTAAAAATGCAAACAATTTGCACTTAACTAGGGGTTCCAATAAGAACTTACTGGACTCCAAGTAAAATGTCAGACTGCATCTAGTTTACAACGGGGCTACTGGAGATTCAAAGGTCCTAATGCAAATCCATTGCACGTTTGTAGAGTGTGCTAAACTCTCATCTAGGAATGTCCAAAGGTGCATAATTTCCCCTCACATAGTATGTGGTTCTTGCAAGAACTATAGAAACTGCACAAAGTGTGCACGATTGCAAGAGGCGGGACTTCTGTGTGATAATTGCTACTTTCTCAATGCTTTTTATTGCCAGCTCTCCATTTTCACATCTCTGTATGTGAGTATAATGATTTTACGTAGCTTTCCCTCACGAGTGTCCACTATCTAGTCTATCACAAACCCAATGTACACAAATTGTGCATTTGTGCACAAAAGGCTTGTGAGTTACAGCCATGTGAAGCCACGTCCCAAAAATGAATTTCATTAAATAAGTAGACTCACAGGCAGATAAAAAATTGTTTAGAATATTGCTAGTGCAGAACTTGTGGTGCAGTACTAACTTCATAGTTTCCCTGAGAGATTCTGCTCCAAATTTATCTATTAAGAAAATAATACGTGGCCGGTGTAGGCATATGGAAAATGAGAAACCATCGAGCTTCCTGTGACCCAGCAATGGGGTCTAAATAAGACTATCATTGCATACCTAAAACTGTGCACATCCCTACTCACAATCAGTTGGAATGACATAACTAAAAAGATCCAATTCCCATTGGCATTCATCTTTCCAGATCAGCAATTCTTTTCAATGAGGATTTAGAATGGTGTAACGGCCAGATGTACGATGGATTTTTGCATACGCAAATGGGTTTTAGACCTGTTTGCGCATACAAAAAAACTGTGGGCCATGTACTAACCCTATTTTGCGAGTCGCTAATTAAATAGCGACTCGCAAAATAGGGTTAGCGACTCGCTATTAGGAAGGGGCGTTCCAAGGGCGTCCCTTCCTAATAGCGAGTCTGAACCCTATGTAAGAATGTTTCGCAAAACACTTGCAGTTTACCAACCTCTTCAAGAGGGTGGTAAACCATTCGCAAACGGGATGAGGTCCCCAGGGGACCCCTTCCCTTTGTGAATGGGTAAGCAAACTTTTTTCAGAGCAGGCAGTGGTCCCAGGGACCACTACCTGCCCTTATAAAATGAAACAAAAATGTTTTTTTTTTTTTTTAATGCATCCCGTTTTCCTTTAAGGAAAACGGGTTGCGCTTAAAAAAAAAAAACCTGCTTTATTTAAAAGCAGTCCCAGACATGGAGGTTTGCTGACCCCAGCGGGCCACCATCCCTGGGAGTGCCAGCCATTCCCAATGGGGTCGGAAATTGCGACAGCCTCATTAATATGCATGAGGCATGCAATTTGCGACCCCATTGGGAATCGCAAACAGTGTCTCAGACACTGTTGTACATTGGCAATTGCGACTCGCAAATTGCGAGTCGCAATTTGGCGCAATTTGCGAGTTGCAATTGCCAATGGTCGTACATCTGGCCCTTAGTGTGGAAAACCTCAAAATATGTGGAAACTTAGGCGCCTAAATTGTACTTAACATAAGGATCCTAGATCTCTTACATGCTACAAAAGACTTTTCCTGAAAGCTTTGTGGAGAAGTTGCATGATGGCGTTGAAAACCTATCAAACAGGGATGACTTCTTGGAATGGGGGCAACGGACATTGAATAGAGCTTAAATAGCACTAATTCATCTTGAATATGCAGCAATATTATCAAATTAGTTTTATTTGCAAGTGATGTTCTAATAGTTCAACTTGCAACTCACAGTGTAACAATTGATGCAACTTACACGCAAATAGCAGTTCTTCCAAATGCAAAAAAGAAGGTGAATAATTATTTGAATTTATTAAGTTAGTCACACTTAATATGTTAAGGATACAGAAGGAAATGCATAGAATTTAACTTTTTTTTAAAAGAACTTTAGTACTTTTCATAATGTAGACGCACAAAAACAGTTGAAACTCAATTTGCACCATGTTTGTCTGGGTGCAAATACTATGTGCTTCATTTTTGTTACACAAGTGGCAAAACAGTGTAAATGAATTCGCTTTGTTATTTATTTATTTATTGATTGCAGCCGTACAACTTTTCTGTAAAACAGCTGCTGGACCACGTTATTTCAGGAACTACACTGCTGCACCATGATTCACCACCACGGCCATGCTGTGCCCTGCATTCACTAGCTCTGCCTGGCAGGACTGCTGAACTGTGAGTTAAACTCACTGTGAGTAATGTTGAAATAAGTCATAGGATTCCTGCTATACAAGGATAGAAACAAAACCAATGACAAATATACCAATATGACCTGCCTAAATGGTTATGTCAACAAGAGGACAGCCTATATCCTGGCTAGTTTTCTCCAGCCACCAAAAGAGTAGATAGAATTTTCCAGAGGCATTAAGGTGATAACAGTGGGGCCGTCAAGGCCACTGAGGATGTCAAATGAAAAGTTAGTTATGATCTTTGCGCAATCTTTCCACTGATGGGCACTCTTGAGTTAGTGGTACTGATGATGTTAGAAAATTCACCTACCCTACACTTCTCAAATTTATCTTTTCTAGGTGGCAGTGGAAAACATGAAACCTTTACATCACCTGACCTAACTAGAAGACAACAGGTGCAAAAGAAAAATACACAAGAAAACCCTTCTCAAGCTACTCTCCCAGAATTTGGGATAATATCATGCAAATCTCAGACTCAACATTTCTATCCTCTTCAGAATGGAGCTGAAAGTACATCTCCTAAAGAAACATCGACACCTCTGTTGCTAATAACCTGCAGGATTCTTGACCATCCAAAGTCATGGACGCAGAGGACTCTTCCCCTACTTGCACACAAACATGGCCTTTTGGTAAATACAGAACTCGGATAGATTTTAACTGTAGGAGTACCAATGTATATAAACATGCATAGATGCATACATTTACCTACCCCACTACCTACATTGTATTTGCCTTAGGCATTTAAACACTTCTTGTTAATATCACCTAATTTCCTGTTACTTATTTCTTCAACATCTACAGAACTCAAGACTGAGAGAATCAAGCTTTATGGCTTGGGCATAGGTTTATGGCATCTACTGACCTGATAACCCAGGTTCTGTCTTATGCTCAATTACTACAACAGCCACAGCCCTGTACCGATCTGACCAGTGACTTTAATCTTGAAAATATTGCCTTCTGTAGGATTATCTGCTACAGGTTATGTGTTTACTTACTTCATCTACCTTAATTGCATAAGATCTTAACCAATGGTGAAGGGTCTTATCTTGAAGAAGCATTTTATTTAATCATTGTCTCTATTTACAGTGAACTTGTTCAGTAAGCGTAGCCTCTACGTGATGAACTGTGGTGGTAGGAAGTGGAGGAGTGATGCATCTCTACAGATACCGGTCTGGGATAGCCGGTTGGACTTATGGCTGGCATAGTAATTATCTCTTGGTGACCTCCCAGTCTAGTAGATGGCCTGCAGACTGAACGGGATATGGAGGAAGGGCCTACAAGGCCATGTTCAACAGGACAAATGGTCTTAGTTCGGATGCCCATTAAAGAGAATGACGAAGTCAGCTGTGAGGGCCTGTAGGGGGCTGCAGCTGGATATCTAGTGGAGATACACCATGTAGATGGACTACATGGCCTACTGGCTCAATCTATTTGGGTGCCTACTAATACTTGTATTTCAGCTCTTTGCTCATATGGTGAAATGTAAAACTACAATTAGCATATTTCTAGGTGCAGAAAATCACAATAACTGACCCGTTCATTTCCTCAAGGACTCAAGGAAGAAAGGGAAGACTGTTGTATCACATGGCTCAATCTGATATGTCTTATATGAATCAAATAGATGTCACGTACTTAGCTTTTATAGTCCTTTTCACCCCTCCCAAACTATTGTTTATCCGTCTCCTTTGGCATACTGAAAGCCACTAAAGAATCACTCTTTTATCCGCATTCTTAAAGTTAGGGGACTTTGAAAATTGTATAATTCATTTGCATATTCCTGTCACTTCTGAGAATTGAGAAGTCAGTATAAAGTCATGGATGTCCGCCATACATAGGCAAACGCCTGTTACACGCGTCCTGCTGGCTAGGGTCCAGGTTGGCACTCTAATACTTGTTTTGGGGCGCTCACAGGCATGTCTATGTCACTCATTAGGATGTTCATTATGACATTCCATTTACATTTTGTTTGTCCTCAGCAAATAGGATCTATCATCTCGTGATCAAGAAGAGGCCCTTTCAGACTTAGTCACATCTTTGTTGTTTATTTAAGCATATGTCTCTGCTTGTAGTGCTTTGGTGTCATTTGGCAGAGAAATGTGTGAATTACTAAGCATGTATTCAGCAAACGTATGGAGGAATACACCACATATATTTTCAATGACATCACCGATTGAATGTATTTATTACTTTACAGTTCGGATTAAGGCTAAGGAAACATTGTAAAGTTGACAGCTTTGAGATCCTTCGCCTACGGGTCAAAATTTTGGCAAAAATGCTTTGGTGAAAAAATTATCATAAAACATATATATTTTTGATTTAAGAATGATATTGCTATTGGTGGGTTATTTCAGTAGACTTTTCTAATTCTCTAAATTAAAATTCTAGTTTGGCAGACAATTTTCCCAGCATTTCTGTGTTTAAAAGTTCGTAAATTTGTAGCTGGAAATTAAATTCAAACACGCCTAGATGTGACACCAAGTATAGAAATCTGTGCTCAATAGGTGGGTCACAGGTTGGACTCTCACGGTATTTTTTATACTACAATAATACCATGGTGGGGATTAAAACATGTAAACCCTAGAGGCACTGTATTACAACTGTATCCCAAATTCACAATTGAACTCTGGGGAAGAAAGTACACCAGAAGTTGTCTTTAAAACTTATTACGTCATCCCATGCTGTCCCTGCACAGGCACTGCATCTGCCTATCATTTTATTTGATGTCAATGTTGTACACAGCTCTCTTCACCATTAAATCTTTTCGGAACATCTTTCAGAACAAGCATTGGAAATGACAATAGGTCTGGCTTTATAAGAATGTTTTATGGCAATGTAAACATTACAAGTAAATTGCATGGGTATGAATATGTATTTGTGTGGAAGCAAAGAACTGTAAATAATATCGTTGTAGGTAAAAAGGTCAGGTGACAGTTGCACTTTCCCGCCAGACCTAAAAATTCATGTAGGTTAATGACTGCCCTCCTCCCATCTGTGCTCCTGCCATAGACAAAACCCATAAATTATCTTCTTATCTAAGACCCTTTAACAGCATTACAATGTCATGTGTTTGTCCCTAAAAGTTTAGGTTCAGCCAGCTGGATTAATAAACAAAATAATCACAGCTCTTGGAGAGCAAGCACACAACTTCTGCCCAATCAAAACTTGTACTCCTGCCTCCCAACATGTGGGTGAATCGAAAGCCCCTCTTTTGTAATGCTCTCATAATTGTCTGGTGACAGCCTCGCTGTCAAGCCAGACCATATAAACTGAGGTTACAGATAACCAGAGACAACAGCACAGAATGCACAGCGACTGGGATTCCATCCAACTCTAATGTTATTGTCCTTGTGCAAAATGAAGCAGAGTGGGATGGAGCTGCATTACTTCAATTATTGTACTTCAAGAGAAAACCTCCCCAAGGGCTAACACCTCGCTTAGTGGTATAGGTTCGTCCCTAAGATCGCCATATCTTCAGGACATAATAGGCCTGATTCACAAAGGTGAACTTACAAGTTTGTGTAAGTTAACTCTTTTTCAGTATTCACAAAAACTGATATTGAGTTTAGGACTGAGAGTCTGCAATCGGGCGGAGAACTCTGCACATAAAAAGATCGGGCAGGTCTATCATTTATTACCATTTTTTGTGAATACCAAAAAAAGAGTAAACTTACACAAACGTGTAAGTTTACCTTTGTGAATCAGGACCCAAGTTTGCAGTCCTGGGCTTTCATTTGACATCATAATGTGTTATGGGATTCGTAAATACAGGTTGCTTTCAATGAAACACTTGGACTGGTACATATTTGTAATTGAAAAGCAACTGTCTTGCACAAGTGTTTCTGGATGGCATGGAGCTAGGTGGCAATCTCAGCAGACACAATACAGACTATTCACAAGTGTAAATGTACACATGCAGATATACTGGTGTGTAAGCTTACCACTGCACCTTGTAGTAACTTTACACTTATTTCGCTAGTCACTATTTGATATAAGTATGGCATTCTGGTGAGGGGCATCCTGGTAACGAACCATCTGCTGCTTTATTCACTGAGCAAAGATGCTTAGATTTAGGGCATATTTTGATTTTGAGGCAATGCAGTGTTTAAAAGACATAGGCAATGTGACTGGAACATCTCATGGATTGCACATTACTACTTTCTGTAGTGTTTTTGCAGGGAGACTGACATAGATGCTGCTGTAGTGGTGCATCGGTAGTGAGTGGGAAAGGAATAGACAATGGTTTAGCTGCAAATCCTCATCAGCCCCTGGCTTAGTGACAAAATATAGATACTTCTCAAAGTTTAAGGTTGCCAAAACTGACTTGCTAGCCATGATCTTAGCTGCGGGAACATGTGCACCATCAATAGGACAGTTCAGAGAGTGAATCCAGATGGGAGATAACATATGACATATTAATTATACATAGAAATATTGTGACAGGTTCTGTTAGAATGAAGTGGTAGAAAGAATCCAGACAAATGCAGTGCTGTGCCTGTGATGCAACAGTACCACTTAGCTTATGGTGTCAGATTGAACGGTTGTGCAGAATAGGTGCACTGGTGAGCCCCTGGTCTCTTATAGTGAAAAGTTACTTTCAAATGTCCATAAAGATAATAGTGGAACCAAGACTGATAGTTAGTCAGAAGTCCATTTTGGTCTAGGTTGGATGAGAACGGGGATGGCACTATTGTTTCTGAATCCTTTGCCTCACGTTCATTCTTTATAGAAATTTCTGCACTAAGGCAGAGGCAGTCCTGAGATATGTTCAACCATTTAGATACAAGGTAGAATAAGTAAGGAAGCAACAATGTAGCGGCCATAGGGGTAGCACATGGAAATCCACACAGAAGACATCAATTTTGAGAGGTAGGGATCATTGCAGGTGTGAGGGATAAAAGTAGGGAAGTATGATAACAGTAGTGTATCACAGATCTGGTTTAGATGGGTTTAGGAGGAACTATGAATTGTAGAATAGGTGCTCGAAGCATGAACCCAGAGGCTGTGATTGGAGTTACAGAAATTATGATACAATGATTTTATAGCAATATAGATGAGAGGATGTATGTACCTAGTGATTCTCCTCTCTCCCTGACTTTCAGCGCTGGGACGTCCCTTTGCTGGGACAGCCATGCGCACAATTCGCCTAACATAACATAACATAACATTGGAGGAGATGTGGGAAGCGTGACAGTGACACCACAGATTGTGACACCACACCACGAGAAAGAACCATGAACAACAGCAGTTGATAGGGGGTTTGACAAGTCAGTGGGTACAGGCAAACAGAACAATGATCAGCGATGACTGCAGGCATAGCATTAAATATATATGGGGGGAGCAGGCCAGCAGAAGATAATGGGTTGCTTGGATATGCCATTAAATATTTGTAGGGGGAATGACCGTATAAATGTGTTAGGCATGACCCACATATACTACAAGGGACAAATACCAACAGCTGAAAGTAATCAATACATTTCAATCCACCTCTCAACTGGATTGAGGCTTTTGCTTCTAAGTGAACATGGAATCCCCTAGCGATTTTCATTGTAGTGGCTATTTATATTTGGGGCTACATTATGCCAAAAAGTCAAAATTTGTGAATTTTGATCAATTTCTGCTCATCCTCAGCAACAAGGAGCAACCATGGGTGGCTCTCGGTGATGAAGCTCGATTTCTTCACTTAACAACTCATTGACAGATACAAGTTCTTGTGATGTAACATAGACATTACCGGCGTGGCACCTAAATATCAACTCCAAAATATTGTTTGACCATAATATTGTGGTCAAAATATCATCACTGCCAAAATATAGTGGGACAGAATATAGAGGGAGAGTATATTTTTTGTTTGTAAATAATATTAATATTTTCAATTTTATATACTAACATATTGATGTATACATCGCTTTTGTAAAATTATTCATTTTTTTAGTAACTGTATATATACATGTAGGTAAAAGTACTGTCATTTAATTATATATTTTTCACTATTTCATTTTTTTCTGATTGTAGGGTTTATCCGGGGATTATATGGGTAGTTCTAATTAAAAATCAAATTATTTTATGCGCAATTTGCCAGTGATCCGCTATGGGGTGTTTCCGCACCCCGCTGGATTCTTCCCAGGTCAGCGCTCTGCTTTCAGCCCCAGCCCAGTTAATCACATCTCAATTCCAGGCTGCAAACTGGGGTCCAGACGCTGATTTCCATTCTAATGCAATTCGTTGCTTAGCTAGTCCCAAGGCTGGATCTATCAGTCTATTCCCAACTTTGCGCTTATGTGGTCTGGGGAAAAGTCCCAGCAGGCACATCTGCACTGTAAGGGCCAATTCTCGTCCCAAGGCATCTTTAATCTTAGCCAAGATTGCCTTCCAGAACATACGGATGCTCTCGCATTCCCATGTCATGTGTATAAAGTCTGCGTCTATATGGGAGCATCTTGGGCATTTCTGTATTTCCCCTCCATAAGTGACATTAAGGCGGTACAGCATCATATAGGTCATGTGGATGAAATTAAATTGTGTATATTTCAAGTGGGTATTTCGAGAAATCTTCTTAGGGGATTGTAAAATTTTCCCCAATCTAGTCTGAGATTTCCCCATCTACAATCCTCTCCCACCTCTCTCGTAATTTATTTAATGGAATATGGGATGTGGTGAGCAGGGAAGAATAGAACCACCTCACCTGATGCCCCGCTGAACTCAGGGTAATCAGTGAGTGCAACACTGGGTGAGTCTCTGGCTCCTCCCTCCCCCCTCCCCACAACTGACCAAAGGTGCATATCAGGGCCTCATATTGTAAAAACTGTCCCAAGGGAAGACCACAGCTCTCCACCAAGTCCTCAAATGGAATCAGCGTTTTATTCAGATAGCAATCCCCAGACCCAGCCCTGTCCAGGGTGCCAACTGCTCAGGTGAGAAGATCGCCCTAGGCCCCCCATGAGGCAAACCCACCAGAGGCAATGTATGGGTATACTTCGGAGTTCCTGACTTGACAGCCAAACACCTTTTCCAGGTCTGTAAGGCTGTATTTTGCAATACAGAGTGATATGGGACCACAATTGTTGGGTCCAGCATTTTCGCCAGCAGCTAAGGTAGGCACCGGGTTCCGTTAAATAAGTGCCCTCCCCATTCACTCCCTCCAACCATTGCGCCAGCCACTGCATTTGGGCAGCGAGCATATAAAGTTCAAAGTTCGGTACCCCCAACCCGCCTTCAGTCATAGGACGTTGTAATTTCTTCAATGACATTCTCCGTCGCCCATCACCCCACACCAGATCCCGCAGCAGTGAGTTCAATGGGTGGAACCACCCTGGGGGCATGAGAACCGGGAGGTTGACGAAGAAATAAAGAAGTCGGGGCAGCATGACCATTTTAGATAAAGAAATTCTAGCCATTATAGTCAATTGCAGGGTACGCCAGAAAAGAACACAAGATCTAAGGGACCAGACTGCTCTATTCGAGTTTTGCTCTCTCATATCCTCTATAGAGTGGAAGACATGAATGCCCAGATATTTGAATGACTGAGGGGCCCAATTGGTGTCGGCTGTAAGGGCCAAAGGCCTAGGCAAGGGACCCGCCACTGGAAATAAATACATCTTTATTTTATTGACCCGATATGCATTCAAACCTCGCCAGTAGCTGCATTGACGAGGCCACTCCTGTCACCGCGTCCCCTAGATGGATCAGCAGATCATCGGTGTAAAGAGAGATAGTATGAACCTGTTCACCCATCTTGAGGCCCATCCCCTCACCACCCTGTCGAATCCTCTCAGCTAGTGGTTCAACTGCTAAGGCAAATAGGACGGGAGAGAGACGGCATCCTTGCCGAGTTCCCCAAGAGATCTTATATAGGTTAGATATCGTTTGTCCCGTCCTGACTCTCGCCGTAGGGGATGTATAGAGAAGAGGAACCCACTTCACCCAGTCTTTCCCCTGACCCATATGCCGCATGGTTTCAAACAAATATTCCCAGCAGACCGTGTCAAAGGCCTTTTCCAGATCAATGGAGAGTACTGCAGCATGCTGCACGAGTAATGCTTCCGAGTGATAGAGGACAGAAGAAAGCCTGCGCAAATTGTAGGAGGTACTACGGCAGGGAATAAAACCATTCTGATCCGAGTGGATAAGAGATTTCATGTGAAGAAGCAGCCTACTCGCCAATATCTTACTAAGAATTTTAAAATCTAGATTGAGCATGGAGAGGGGCCTAAAATCCACCACCCGGGCACCCATCTCCTTAGATTTAGGTAGGGGAATCACCAGCGCACTCTGGGTAGTCTCGGGAAGTTTGCCAAGTCTGAGAGACTCTGCGTATAAAGTCACTAACCGTGGTGCTAGGCTGTCCGCATATCTCTTGTAAAACTCAGCCGGTAGGCCGTCAGGTCCTGGCGTTTTACCAGGTGCCATATCTGTAATGGCCAAATGAACTTCCTGCAGAGTCACCGGACCCCCCAGTTCTTCCTGTGTCAGCCTGTCTACTGTCCGCAATGGTAAGGGGTCCCGTAAGTCCCGGATAAGAGTCTGTGGGACTGCTACAGGGGCGGTATACAGTCTTCCGTAATATTCTAGGAATAACGTATTGATTTCCTCAGGATTATAAACTAGGTCACCCGTCTCTGCCCTTAGTTGTGTGATCGATGACCCCCGGGTCTCCGGCTTGATCAGCCATGCCAAGAGGCCGCCTGCCCTCCTCTGTCTGCATTCAGTCCAGATGTTCCTTATAATTATGGTATCTCAATCTTCCTAGTGCTGCGTTATAGCTCTCGTGCGTTTCCTGCAATTTTAACAGGGCAGTGGGGTCAGTGCCCTGAGCATTATCTAACTGGTGTAGCCTGCCCTTTAAGTCCAGGATTTCTTGGGATATTTCTCTCTGCACCCCAGTGGACTGACCCATACAATGGCCCCTCACCACCACTTTAAATGACTCCCATTCCACTAAGGCGGAAGAGGCTGTGTGGGTGTTGATGGGAAAGAAATTTTCAATAAGTGTACCCAGAGATGCCTTGAATGGGGCATCCTCTAGCGTCAGGGGGTTCAGCCTTCATGAGGGGATCAGGGGGCGCCTCTCTAGCGGCTGATAAATCATCAATAGCAGGCTATCATCAGATAGAGTGCGCCCTAAGTATTCAGTATGTGTGATGGTACTATTGAAAACTGGCGTGCACAGGAAGGTGTTAAGTCTGGTGTGTACTTGATGCATCTGGAAGAAAAAGGAGAATTCCCTGTCCGTGTCGTGTTGTACCCTCCAGGTGTCTTCCAGTCCCCAGTGGGTTATCCAGTCCCAAAACCCCGATGCTAAGCGGTGTGTCTGTGCACCAGGGAGAGGAGGGTGCGAGGGGTCAGCCACAGGGTCCACAACACAGTTAAAGTCTCCACCCTGCACCACCTGTCCCCTCAAATGCTCGGCCATTTTAGCTGAGAGTGAGGTGAGGAAAGCAAACTGATCCAGATTAGGTGCATCAATGTTACCCAGCAATATCTCCCCTCTCTGTCAGGAAAATATACCTGCCTTCACTATCTATTAAAGCATGTGTGAGTTAAAAGGGAACCCCGGGTCTTATCTAGATCAGTACTCCTCGAGCATATGCTGAGGAGGTGGTTGCAAAAACCTGCCCCCTCCACCGTCTACGCAGTTTCGCAGCTTCATCCCTGACAAGGTGGGTCTCCTGGAGAAAATCTATATGTATGTCTCTACGTCTCAAGTAGGAGTATATATTATGTCGTTTAGCCATAAATCCCACCCCCCTTATGTTCCATGTTATGAACTTCAGTGAGTTGTGTGCACGAGACATGGTTGTGGTGAGTTCCTCAACGACCCCTCTATGAGGCCCTCGCAATTACCTGGACCCCGAGTATTCCTATCCACCATAATCTGCGATCTGTGTAACCTAATCCATTAACAAAACCCCCATATTGAACAACTCCCACAACCCAAGCAAAGGCCAGCCACCCAAACCTTATATGCAACATCAAGTACTGAATAAGGTCCAAACCTAGTAAGGTAAGGATCTAAGAGGGGGGTGTGGCAGAATCAAAAACATGGCACAAAACATGAAAGTCCCATGCAGCGCACATGCCACGGACTGGCTGAACCAGACTGAGCCCCGGGAACCCTGCCGGGACCCCCGCCCACCTGTGGGCACACTAGGGCCAGGGACCAATCCAAGCATCAAATAATCTCATCTGCAGTCTTCGGGGTTACCACTGGCGGCGACCTACCGTGACGGAAGAGTCTGATTCAAGCCCCTCAGTCTCTCTGGAGGAGCGGGTCCCAGCCTCTGAAGGGGTCTGTCGGTCTTGCATAAGTGCCGCTACCGCCTGCAGTGCCTCTGCCCTCTCCCTCTCAGTTTGTGAAGAACTCGGCTTCTTTGGAGCACCATGCCCCGGTGTTCTCCTGGGTCGCTTTCTGGGTTCCCTAACCCGTGGCGGCACCATATTGTTCCGAACTGCCTGGGGGCCCTCGGTTCTGTAGGCTTCAATCCACTCCCACGCAGCCCTCAGGTCATCGCAGAAATGGGTTTTCCCATAAAGGAGTATGTGCAGTCGTGCTGGGAATATCAGGGAATACTGAAGGCCTCCTTTCCCTAGCGCTTTCTTGGCCTCAAGAAAGGAGGCGAGTCGTTTTTGAACATCCAGTGTGTAGTCCAGGAAAATGGAAACTCTTCTATTGTCCACTTCGTACGGATCCTCGGACTGAGTTTTTTGCAAGAGGGTATCCCTATCCCTGAAATGAAGGAGCCGAGCCACCACTGGGCGCAGGGGCCGCCCCGGAGCCGGGGATCTAGCTGGTATACGGTGCGTCCTCTCCAGGGTGTAAAAAGTTGATAGGCTCTCAGGTGCAACCACCATCCAAAGCCATTGCTCCAGGAAGGCCACCATGTCATCACCTTCCACTCCTTCCGGCAGACCCAGGACCCTGATGTTATTCCTCCTGTTCCTCCCTTCAGCATCCTCAGCTCTTTTCTCCAGCAAGCGAACCCGATCTGCAAGGTCCCCTACTCGTTTGGTCAGATCTTTGTGAGCTGGCTCTAAGTCCACAATTGTAGATTCCATCTGTTTCACTCTCTCAGCCAGTTTCTGATGTTCGGTTCGAAGTAGACCCAACCCCACTGATACCGTGCTTATGTCCCGATGTAGGGTGGCCTCTGTGTCAGCAATTGCCTCCAATATCTTGGACAATTGCTGTTGTACTGAGTCGTCTGGATCTCTTTGTGCTTTATCGAGTGAAGTCTCTTCCTGATCCTGGTGGGGCCCAGTTCGTCTCGCTCTCGGTTTGTCTATGGTAATGGGAGGATCCCCCTCAGTACTATTGTGACAGAGGTGCATTATGGGATAGGGCCTCTGCTCGTGGGTACAGTGGTGTGCTTCTAGTCTTTCCCCAGTAACGGGGTCCTTCAGTTCCGGCAGCTGGCCCTTATCCGGGTGCAGACGTATTTCTGGGTAGCATACAGTTCTTCCCGCAACAGTCTAGATCGGGGTAATCTCTGGGTTTTCTTGCCCGTGAGTTGCACCCAGTATCTTGAACACCCACATCACCAAGTAGATCTCGTGCGCTGCAGAGCATGGGTACTTCCCTCTTTAACTGCACTGTTCTTAATAAGAGCTTACTCAGTGCACTTGCAGGACTCGAGCCAAGACCCTCCCCACGGCTGTCTCGGCTGCCGGTTCTCTTCGTGGGCCCAGTGTAATTAAGGCACTACGTAGTCAGCCCCTCGCAAAGCGGGTTCCCAGTCTGCAACCTACCAGGCCCAGTTCTGCGCTGTACCCGGTGCTTTCCCGCTGTCTCCGCCTTCTTTTGAGCCACTCCAGCTCCGAATCAGGGCCCACACTCCCTTTGGCCTCCCGGAGTCAACAGGCTCTGTCAGCACTAGCCTTTTTATTTTAGACCCCACTAGGCCCCGAGGGGACACTGCAGCTCCTCACCACTTCGAACAGGCCTTCCAAGCCTCTCGCGTGTCTGCTCTCCACCCTGATGGCTCCTCTCTGCTTCACTACGTCCTCTGGGCGCGGTCAGGCCTCCAGCAGTCCGCCCGGTCCCCCCACCGGCACAGCTCCTCTTCGTCACAGAGGCCGCGATCAGGCCTCCAGGGCTCCGCCAATGAGCAGGCCGCTCCCTAGTCCACCAGGGCGTCGTAGCCAATGCTTCCCGTTGCATGGGGTCCGCACCTTCCAGCTATTGCAGTCCCGTTTCTGGCCGGCTAACTGCATTGTTCTGGGGTCTATGCTGCCATCTTGGGCACGCTCCGTCTGGAGCATCCCCATCTGGAATCAGCCGTTCACGGTCACCTTGGCGGCGGGCGACCCAAGAAACCCGCTCCAGAGCGCTTTCTGGTCCCCGGGGGGGTCCTACGCCTGGCGCGCGGAGCCCAGGCTCACGCGACCCCCATCGCAGGCTTCCAAGCCACGCCCCAAATTTATTATTTCTTTATATGTTAAATAATGATTTATAACATATATTTTATATGTTTTTTCTGTTTCTCAGTTAATTGGGGGATTTAATAAATCTTGTTTTATTATAATGAACTATTAATTATTATGAATGAATAATTTAAAAATCATTTTGTTATTTTCCATTTAGTAATCTAAAATCAATTATAAATTTTAATACATATTGTTATTCAGGCACTTCTATTTTCTAGATTGGAGAAAATAAAAAAACAAGTTTCATATGTTTGGGAGAGATTAGGTGGGCACGATCATTGCCATTAGGAAGATTAATTGAGAAAGTAATTGGCGGACTACAGTAACATTAGTTTAATTTTAAGTTAGTGGCATCATGTTTGTTTTTTAATGTTTTAAAATCTAATAAAATATATTTGTGAACTAACCTTTTTTTTTCAAATATACAACAAACCGTAAATTACATATATTATTACATTCATTTATTTTACATTTCTGTTTAATAACAGTACAAAGATATGTTTCTAACACCATATTTAATTAAATTATATAATATCCTTTATTAAATCTGTGCATTTTGAATTAGGAAAGTTAATCAGAAACCACCATAATCAAGTAGCCATATTTTCCCCAGTGCAAATTACACATTAGTAATTCAACCTGCCACCTTAGCCCCCCGTATTTACACTTTCCACAAAGTTTTTGGCACTGGAGATAGAATACTAAATATGACTTTCCCAAAATATAATCATTTTCCAAAATGTTTGTAGTACTGGATTTACAATAGTATATATGCCTCTTAAAATATATGCAGTTAGTTAGTACTTAGTTGGGCTTGAGTAACAATAGCAAAGTTCATCCCCTTGCCCGAAAGACAATCACTTTCCCCAATGTGTGGCACCAGAGTTAGAATAGTAAAATTGTCCATTTGTGCACATTTGCCAATTCATATTGGACTGGGGTTATAACAGTAAATCTCACTTGCGCCAAATTTATTTGCAAAAAAATGCTTATTGAATTGTGATAATAGCGTGATTTTATGCCTACTTTTTTGTTTTAGTGATTTTCTCTTTTGGTTTGAATTTAAAAGAATATGTTTATGTTAGAAATTAATACATTTAAAAATGATGAATACATATTTAGTAAATTAGTGCTAGAAAATATTATCCTAACTGATGAATGTGTTTAGAAATATTTATATATTTGTTTTATATTTTTATATTTATCAGGAATTACTTATTTTTTTATGGTGGGTATTCCTTAAATTGATAAAGTTCACAATAGTTTTTATTTTTCTGTAGTAAAAAGTTACAATACAATAACTATTTATAACAAATAATCACATTTTATTCTGAGTTTATATATTAATACAATTTAAAAATAAATGTATATTTTTTATCGTAAATCATTTTTAGATATTTTTGTAGACTGTTTTGTAAGTTGATATTTGGTTATGTTTAATATTATTTTTTTGAAAACTAAGGGCCTAATTATGATGTTGGTCGGACCGACACCGTTGCGGGGAGGGAACCGCTTGACCATAGGTCGGCGGTTCCGACAACCCAATTCAAATCATCCATTTTCAAATGGGAAATTGTGCGGCAGGCGGAAAACGTAAGTAAAGTCAATTGTTGTTGATAATAGTTGAGATAATATTTTTGTGGTTGATACTGTGACATACAACCCATCAAACTCTGCTTTAGAACTCACTTTGCAAACAAGATGAAAGCTGGCACAAACTCTCCTTGCTCTGCAAAGTAAAGATCTTTCTCCCAGAAGTATAAATGAGGACGTCTTTCCAAGCATTGATTCTGCTTGCCCCAGTGGCAGCATCTTCCGGGTTGCCATCCTACAAGCATATCTGCAACCCAAGAGTGTTGTTTTACTGTTGCCTAACCCTTTAAAGGTTGATGGACGTATAATAGGCTCTCCCCCACAATCAAAAAACTCCACTGCCTCTCACTCTCTGACCACATTACTTTCAAAGTCTCCTGCATCGTTTACAAGGAAATCAACACAAACAGTTTCAAGATCTCTGGTGCATCTAACACAGTCTTTTCCAATGAGTAGCTTGTGAGCTATTGGTAGCTCTCCAGCTACTTGTAAGTAGCTCTCCTGTGTGCAGTCCAGCTTAATAAATGAGAATTCTTTGCTTGGCTGAATTAATATATGCATACCAAAATTAATTTTTTTTAATTTGAGATGAAAATGTGTGTATTTTCAGAATTCATAAGCAGATGTTTGGTGAAAAATGGTTGAGTTTCCAAAATATATTTAAAGCTGATATATGAGTGATAAATTATGTGGCGTTGGGGAGACTTATTACTAAAACTATAGCCTTGGTGCCAGGGACATTGCAGAAATAGCATGTTGGAAATGGCCCCTTCTAGGGTGCCTTCTCTCCACTTTTTGCTTTTCTCCTTTCCAGTTTTCCGCTGCACTGGATGCTAGCCTTAAGACTTGAGTGCGTTTGGCACTGCCGTGCAGTGTCAAAGCACTGTGCTCGTCATATACATACTGTGGATCAGCGTATATATGATTGGCTTCGAGTCAGAAGTAAGTCCCTTTTCATGGGGTAAGACCCATACCAGGGGCATGTATCTCGAATGCGCCTCCGTGGGCCTGCTGCCCTGGTTGTGTCATCCATGGAGGTAGCTCATCGATTCAGCCACAAATTTGCCCTGGTGAGGCCTGTATGCACGGGTTACTGTTACTCAGTTTGGCATGGAAAAAGCTATGTGCCAAGGTTCTGCATGTCTCCTGCTATATCAGAGTTCTCCTTGGTGACAGGGTGCGGTGTTGGGCAGATGTTGGGCAGGTGTGTATATGTGTTACCTGCAAGAGTCGTGAATGACAGCGGATGGTGTGTTCGGTACGATGGAGCCTGCTTCTCGCATTGGATTAGCATGAGGGAGTGTAGGGAAAGACTGTTGAGCATTATTTCCAATGGGCAGAATAGTAACAGTATAGTGTTTAGTATCGATTAGTTCATAATGGCGAATCCTTTCCGGAAGAGGGAGGGGGTTCGACATTACGGTGTTGGAAATGTCACTTTGGGAAAGTGAGCTTTTCAATGCTTGGTGCTCTATGTGCCTGGCGGCCTGTCTCCTAATGCACAACTGGGTGCTAGGAAGGCAGCCACATCTGTGCATTCCTGATAGAGGGTCATAAATGAGGGGTTCACAGGAAACTGCAGACCTCTGACTCGAAGGGGCCTTTCTTGGACAGTTACATGGGGGTGGGATTGGCACCTGCATTCTAAGGGGCAGGGGCTTGGCACCACTAAAGATTGTGATCAAACCTCCCGGGGTAGGATGGCAGACAGGACAACATTTAGAGAGGACCTGTGCTTTTCAAAGATGGCCTTTTGAACTGATCTTATCTTCAAAGGCCATGGTGGGCATAACTACTGGGTCTTTGGCCTCCGAAAGTAGAGACACTTTTGGATTTGGAACCATACTACGCTGGTTTGATACTGAGACATTGACATGAGGAATCATTAGGGCAGAAGGGACTGCAACTGGACTATCCGCAGACTTGTGGTGTCTTGGAGCTTTTCGTGCTCCAAGAAGGGGACTATCCCTTGGTGGATTTTGCCTGGACGTTGCTGGCCTGCAGCTCAGTGCCAACTGTTGTGACCTGGTTCTCGAAGTACTCTCCAAGGGCCGGTGAGCTGGCCTCCTATCCACGAGATCCCAGGGACACAAATGATCTCACTGTCTCCACAAGACTGTAAGGACTGCACTGGGTGAGGTGGAAACAGGTGGAAGTGATCGTGGTTGGGACAAGGACCATCCTGACATAGACCATCATCTCATCGTGCAAGAGGAGTATGTGCACAAGATCAGCAGCCATCTGAGGTGTCAGAATGTGAGGAGTTCAAGGAGTACGGGAGAAGCTTGCAGAGTCCGAGGGACCCATGCTTGCAACCAGGGGACCTGTGCTTGCTTGTGCTCCAGAGTAAGTGGTGTCTGAGGGGTGTTGGGGGATTCTAAGCCAGGACCTGAGACTGTCTTCGGCCTCCAGATCGGGAAGACGACAGTGCCTGACATCTCAGCCTCTGTCTGAGGTCGTTGGCTCCCTCTCCCCGGACCCACGTGACAGGGTGCTTTGTTTTGGAAAATACCGTGACGAGCCCCGAGGGGTTTTGTGTGCCTTGGGGGAATCTGCAGCTGACTGTCGGGGGTGTACAGCAGGTCACACATCCGCTTGCGGGGAAAGCATTTCTCCAGGGGGGGAAGTGCACCAGCTTCCTGGGTCACAACCTTTTGTCTACGGGGGGATAGCGATCCCGCACTCGTGCAGGTGTCATTGTGTGCCTGGAGGTCTAACCTGGATGAACGACACTAAGTAACTGTTTTTTTCTATGTTAGGTGGTTCTGACTGTCTAGTCAACAGGGTGCCAGCCGGGGCAATGTCTGCTATTGGCTGGTGGAGTTGAAGTACTGAGGGGCTGGGTCACGAGTTGTAGTCAGAGACTAGTGACTGTTTGACCTTTTTGCAATGGAAAGTCCGACAATTGCATACAGCTGTAAAGTGTATATACAATGTGTGTTCCTTTTTGATTTCAATAGAGAAGTTTGACAATTTCGTATAACTGTAGAGTGTATATACAATGTGTATCTAGTTTTGATTTCAATGTGTGTGTAATACAAAAACAAGTGTTTTTATACATAATGTGTGGAGTCTTTTTGAAGCATGCACAGTGTGTTGCAAGGGGGGGTGCTGTGCCAATACTTTACATTACAGCCTTGAGATAAGCATGACTGCTCAGTGCCAAGCTAGTAGAGGGTGAGCACAGGTTAGCAGACATGTGTATCGTACTCATCCTATTTGGAACAGTGGATTCTGACTGACTTCGATGCGTTTTAGCCAGCCCGAAACCGCTGGGTCTAACATGGCTGTTACGTATTATCCACATAAAGGTATTCCTAATTCGCAAAACTTTTTTTAACATTACTGCTGGCATGATTACTGCTGGTAAATGTGTGTAGGGTGGCCACTGATGTACTCTTGTCTGACATGCTAACTATTACAACCCTAATAATATTAGTAGCTCGAGATGATTTGCGGTGAACAAAAGTAGCTCTTATTACAAAAAAGGTTGGAGACTCCTGATCTAACAACATCTACATTAACAAAATTCTAGGGTAGAGTCTAGAATGTGCAGAAAGGAGATGCTAATATGATAAGCCTCCAGGTGGTATGCACCAAAGCTCTGTAAATGCATCCCCATCCAGATCCAGCAAGCTCCCTTTCTCCACCATTTATGTGAGGAAATAAGAAATAGTCCTGTTCAAGCAATATTTAGTTCTGAATCAAATCTGGTGTCCTCAATTCCCATGAATTGAACCCGCGACCTTCCACTCTTTCCTTGTAATTCAATTGGAAATTATAGGTAGACATGGTTCCTTCTTCATGAAAGGAAATCTGCATATGGAGTTCTCTGCACATTCTACATTTCTACCTACATCTAGGCTGAGATCTTCACTTGGATAGCACTCTCCAATTCCCGGCATAAATCTCCACCTCGGGGTAGGTTTTATTAGTTAGCGCCTCTTACTCAAGGGGGTGGTGATTCTTATTACTGAAATTATGTAATGTTACCTGCAATAACTTTATAAGTGAATTTCTGTGACACCCTTTAGGCAGTGTTCTCTACCACATGTGCAGAGATCTTGCTCATATCATAGGAGGAATCTGAATGTAGTGGACTAAAGAAACTACATACACATGACCTAAATCACAAACATCTTACAAAAGTAAACCCAATTAACAAACAAATACAGGTGACTCCCTGGGTTCTTCCATATTCATCTTGTACTGCATGATTTTCTAGATTGTCAAACACCTGCATACCTGCAGCAGCCCACCATGCTCAAGATGAAGAGAAATTTAATTGAGGTGAAGACAGCTCTCATAGTTACCTATTTTGTACAACAGTAGAAGCAACTATATTGTCTGCCTTCATGCACCCTCAGCGGAGGAGAGAAGGCAGGAGTAGGCAGACTCTGTTGATGCATTGGAGGTGGAGATACACACAGTGCGGTACCTCAAGAAAAAGTTGCAGGATGGGAGGAGATGGGTGAAGGGAAGGCCTCCAGGAAAAGTCAAAGTCTATTCTTGGAGGCAGACTTGGATCCTGTCTCCATGTCACCCTGCTTAATAAACATATGCTCCCCGCCATACACCCTAACAAGCTATATCACCTGCCTGTTTCAGGGGATCTGAAACCCATAAAATCATCTCAAAGAAGACCTCTTATGCATCGCAAGCTTCCAGGCAGCAGGTATTAATCTGCAGATGCTTGAGCCAGCTAAGGAGGACTCTCCCCAAACTACATCTTAGCCTACATGCCCTAAATTTGACTCCCCTGAAAGGGAGATGCAACTCCAGTCTTCTGTTTATAAATTGAGGTATTAAAAAAACCAGGTGAGGAGAACCTCAACCCCATTAAACAATCTCTCTCTCACAACCTCCTTGGTGGATGAGGAAAACTACCACCAATGTCATGAACAGGTCACCAGACCCCTCAGGAACTCTCCCCTCACACAAAAAACAAAACCTTGATATCTACCCTTCACAAACATTATGGTGTATTACTATTTTTGTTTGTACACCTTAGAAAATAAACATGCTTTTTCTGCCATTTACCGGTGTCTCTTTACATATGTTCCTATACATATATAAAAATATCTAATACATTTGGTTACACATGCCATATCCTTTAACAGTGTCCAGTATTGCTACACACTTACGTACATCAACTGGAATGCCCATACATTCATGAACGAATAGAGAAAATCTATATTTGCTTTTTTTTTTTTTAACAAAAAAATATTTTATGCAAAAATTGTAAATTTGATGATTTTGCACTTTTATTTTTTAGAAAAAGGGCACCATCCTTGGAAATGGGCAAATGAAAAATAGTGTCTTACTTCACGGGGTAAGTCAACTAGGAGAAGAACTGTGAAGTCAGTCCTCCAACCCAGATAGTGTGTCAGAGAGCCTACCCAGGGTCTCATTTAATGACTACATCCAACTCCTACTGATACACAGACAGTTGGACTGGTAGGTCAAGCCAGGCACTCCCAGAGACTCTGGACATACTTTGGAAGGTATAGAAATAGCTTTTGCAGAATTACTGGGAGATACAACAACACCAGAAGGGGAGAGGTGGGTTTCAAGAGAGAATATTCCTGCAATCCAGGGCGTAACATTCTTGATGCTGGTCAGCTTGTGCCTCTCAGGTTCCATGCAACTCCACAATCATCTTTTTCACATCTTGAGAGAGCAACTGCTGACCAGCAATCACCTGTCTTAACCATGAGGGCTCAGAGAGTCTGGGGTCAATGTTTCCCTTGGCCGCTGATCTTACAGGAGGGCACTTGTAGGCAGAGGATGTGTAGCAGTGTGTGCAGTTGGATTCCCATTTGGTGGGTGAGCCTCTGGTTTGATGGAGGGGGTGGCCGCAAGCCCAGATGACAGTGGACCTTTCTCCTGGGACACCACTGAAGCATCTTTTTCTGTGCCAAGGTAAAAAGAGAAGTGCATCGTTCAACTCCTGTCGTATGGTGTCCAGCTCCATCACCCTCTCAGTGGGCTCCATGATCTCTGACAAGAGTCTTTTAGATTAAGAGGATATGACTCTCCAGGAAGCTGGTAGTAAGGTCCTTCTCTTCAGTGATGGTGCTGACTTCTTTCCATGTCCACTTAGTAGCAGAGGTCCTTCATATTCTTCATCCCAAGCCCTGCTCTTGTCTGGATATGCTAGCACAGCCCGCTGAAAAGCAACAGTGACAAAAAATTTAAAAAACGTGAGTACATAGGTTCACAAATTCATGTGCATTTTTTTTCTCATAAATTTCGATAGTAACGTTTTTACAAAGAGAGACATTTGTCATATACTGCACTCCTCTTTGATGAGACAGGGTGTTATTTCCACCTTCCACTTTTAAATCTAGTTGTGCACAGGGGCAAATTGGAAAAAAATCTGCCCACCAAAGATTTTCATACCAGCCTACACACTGCAGGAGGCTGGGATTAGAACTGGGCAATGGGGTCATTATTTGATCATGGCAGCCTTTCCTGCTATGAAAGCATCCCAATAGCCTACAGCCTAATGGGTAAATGCCAGGGAGACATAAGGGAATGTCTAGCCGTGGTTGTTGATGATTAATCAATAGACAGCTGAAGGCCATGGACGTCATTTAGAGGTAGTCAGTGGTCGCAGCTGTGACCTCTAGCTTGCTTTCTGCTACTCCTGGCACTTCCTTTGCGACACCTGGCCTCAGAGGGAGCAAAGTTGTGGCCCCTCTGATGCCAGGGGTCGCAAAGGAAGTGTCAGGAGTAGCAGGGAGCAAGCTAGAAGTCACAGCCGCGACCCCATGACTTCCTCCAATGACATCCATGCTGAAGGCACATGTTACTTCAACTTAAAACATTATCATTTATCTCTGTTTGACATGGAAAAACTACTCCTTAGCATACTTTAGCATACCTGGAATACCTTGAGTTACAATGTCACCCCTATATTCACATATGGCAAAGAGGAACTTAGATATGAGTCAAACAGCAACAGATAGTGACTCAAGGAAACAGCATCCACAACCAGTTTCTAGACATGAGATGGTGGATAATTTTGAGTAGTCAATGTATGTACATCGCTATATAATTACTATTTTGTGCATGAAACTATGTTATTATGGTTGAATGTGTGCTGTAAAATATGCCAGATCTGTATCTGACATAATATAAATCAAATAGTTTAAGGTTTATGTTCAATTTTAAATAATTTGTCATTCACTATGAAAATATCACATTTGCCACATGGCAATTGTATTGTTATATTTTAAAATACAAATGCTTACTCATTGCAGATTTCCTGTATGCCAGTATATTTTTAACAAGCCATTACTTAAAAAATAAAAATGACAAATAAATCAACACAAATTCATTCAATCAACACCACATTTTACACTGCAAAGTAAGGGACAGCCAACATGAACATATGCCAAAAATATTAAACCAGAGACTTGACTGGACAAAACCTTCAAAACAATATATTGACTTACATTGAAAATATCATACTTACTGCCTGAAAACTGTTTAAATGCCTTTCGCTGAGCATGGAGGGCTGGCCAGGCTGTTTTCCGGACCCTCCTGTGTAAATGTGTAAGCCTGTTATGCCGTATGTGTGGCTGGGAGGATACACCAAGCACATCGGGGGTCGGGGGTCTGTGGAAAGTGTTGCCTTTGCCCTCTGCTTGTGCTCCCAGGACATAATTGCTCACACTAGGACTCGCTGGTCATACTGGTCACCACCTGTAAAACAAGCATTTGCAATGCAATAGGTCTCGCATTTGCGCGAGTTTAACCTATTGGCATTGTAAATGACAATGCCTTTTATTTATGTTTTCAAAACCAATACGTAAATAAAAGGCATTGTCATTTACAATGCCAATGGCTCAAATTCTCGCAAAAGCGAGATCTATTGCATTTTAAATGCTTGTTTTCATTGGCTGGGGGCAGTCGAAGGGTGATGGAGGCAAAGTGGGAGAAGGAAAGAGTTACGTTTAAAAGGTAAATGGAGAGGGTCGGTTTAAATGAAAAGGGCTGTAGGAATCCTTCCGGGTAAATAAAAAATAAAAACGTACTCTCTGCATTTTAAATAACAAGCATTTGTAACACACGGACAACGGGAGAGAGGACATGAGAGCAAAGCAAATGTGCAGCCTGTGAAGATTTATGGCCCGATGAGGGAGATAAGCTATGCGTGGTGTCACGGGGGATGTTGTGAGGGCTGGAAGGGAGGGGCCCCAGAAGAGAGACTCCGGATGCGAGGCGCTGTATATTTTAAGTGAATGAGCTTGTCCTGTGCTGGCTGGTGCTCAGGGAAACAAAAGAGAGGAAGGGGTTAAGGGTGGGTGCATGGTGGGAGGGTGACTGAGGGAAAGATAATCCACCCCTAAACAAAGGTGATGCATTTGGAGCGACGATGTGAAATGCAGACACCTCGGTATTACAAGTTTAGTAAAGCGAAAGCCGCTATTTATTGTTGCCTTTGTACGTTTCAAAGGGGAGGGCAGGCAGATGCAGTGGCGCGAGAATACTTGTGATAAACTAAAACAAGCATTGGCATAGCCAATAGGTCTCGCCTTTGGAACCGTATAAGTGTTTAGTTATGCAGCACAATATCCTTGGTGCAATAACATCAACTGTTGCATGGCTAAACACTTATAAGGTCCCAAATGCGAGACCTTTTGGCTATGCAATCATGTTGTCTCTTCCGTGTGCACCGATTATCTGTCGGTGTACAGGGGGCAGCGGTGCTGATGGCTGGGAAAGTGAGAGAGAAGATGTATGAACGAGAGAGGGAGACAAAGGGGAGGGGGTGGGGGAGAAAGAGGAGGAATCAAAGAGAGAGGAATGAGCGAGACCAGAGAAAGAAAGGGGGAGGCTGAGGGAGAAAAGAGTGAGAGACGAAGAAAGAGAGAGAGGGGGTTAAGGGAGGTGAGAGAATGAGGGAAAGTAAGAAACACAAATAAAGACAGACAAAGAGAGAACGCGAGAGGAGTGAGAGAAAGAAGAGAGAAGAACGCACAGCAGCCACTAGATTAGGGCATTTGTTCAGCTACTAAGAAATATCTCAAATGTCTTATTTAACCGGAGAGTAAACCAACTGAACTCTTCCTTTACATGCACTGTCTGAACAAAGCAAAAATAGCTTTAACAATGTCCCAGGTTGATGCTAAAGGGTATTATGATCACATACACCAGGGACCTGACCACGGGAGAGTTTATCCGTAAACATATATTTTAACATCAGCCTGATAGCTGTCCTTGTATCGTTTTTCTTAATTGTATGCCAGGTGATGCAAAAAGCAACTCGCAATCCACTGTTATGCAGTCTTTGCTCCATTCACAAAGGAGTTTGGCACAGAACGCCCGCTTTACATTACTTCCTGAGTTTGTTTTCATTCGATGTATAGGGAGATACAATTACTTAACCAGAATCACACATGGCTGTGGTTCAAGTGGAGGCCCCGAAATTGCAGTTTGGTCGCCGAGTTCCGAAGACAGTTATTCAGCCACAAAACCACACCTCCCATGCACTCCTTTTTCTAGAGTGTTAATTCAGTGGACAAAAAGAAACTTAGATTGAGGGTCCGAGAGTGTCGCTTAACCTCTCGGCCTTCAATTGGGCTTACATTTATCTCTGTGACTATTTAAACGACTGCCGGGCAAACAGTGCAAAAGGACTTTAACAGATGCGTTTCCAATTATGTTTTTTCAATGTCTAAAATTATTTTCTCCCCCCACCAACTAAAATTGAGGATAAAAATACTGCCTGTGCCAACCATGGCGCGAAAGAGCACCAATTTAACCACTACAAGACATTAACACTAATTCCAGGTGCTGTGTCAAAAATGCACACTCACATTAAAAACAGATTAAATACTAGCGTATTCCTAGGACACAACAAGCTTCTTCGGGAGAATTTGCTGCGATGTTACACACTGCAAGGAGATACTGTGAAGAGACAAACTACACAAATAGTTAAGGCTGTTCCGTTACAGATGCGCTTTTATTATGCATTTACCATCATATGGTTGACGTTCTATTTTCCGTATTATAATTGGGCAACTGCAAATAAGAAGACCCAAAGACCAGTTAGTTACTTGACAAAGTGAGACGTGCATTTATCAAGATTCACGGTTAAAAGAAGTGAAGCGGTGGCACCCGCCAGCCTCCTGGAGTCAGCAGCACAGCAGCTTCTGCAGACGTGTTACTGAGCCCGGGGCCAGCACATGTGAGTTACAGGCCCCAGACTGCACATCCCGAGCCCAGGCCTGGTGGCCTCCACGGTACCAACACATCAGGCACCGGAGGGGTGCACAATATTGGCGGGCGGGCGCAGGCACTAGCTCATAGAGACGGGGGCTGGTAATAAAAGAGAACAAGGGATGTGGGCAGGTTTGGGCCGCGGGGGCAGGTATGTGGGTGCTGGTAAATACCTTGGTGCTCTCTGAGGGCGGGTGAACGGATGGGGGTAGGGGAGAAAGACCCGGTGACGGTAATGGAGCAGGTAACGGGGACGTTGTGGTCTTGCAGGGGTTACCAATGATACTGGCTGAGAAGGAGTGAGAGTCCCCGAGCTTGTGGGAAGAGAACAGGAATCTGTACCTTAAGGTATGCAAGGGAAGCCGAGTGATGGGAGGGTATATGGAGCGACGGCAGAAGCATACCATGCAAAGGAATGCGCGATCTGCGGGGTAGTGGGGATTTAAGTGGGCTGGGGCATGGTAAAGCCGAGTTTGCACTAACGGGGTGTTAAGGCTGCTTCCTGAGGAGGGCTGCTGGAGAGTGACAAAGGGCCGGTGGGATCTCACATAGGGGTGTGATATACCATGGAGCCAGAAACACCAGATCCTCCCCCTCGCACCCCAATCACAGCCGAGCCAACAGGAGGAAGGAAACAAGCAGGCGAGTGGTGCGCGCGCGCCACAGCAAGACACTGCGTCTGGGCACGATAATTCAAACCAGATGGTGCCTGTGCGGGTAACCGCACGCAATAGGCCGTGGGCGGAGCATGCTATCTTTGTTAACAAGAGAGGAGCGGGGGCGAGCGAGCGCGGCAGCCTGGGCTTTTGAAAGCTGACCAGACGCTCGTGCGTCATGGCCTTTTCCCCGCGATTACCCGCACGGCCGGCATGTGTTTCCAATTATCGCGCCCACGTCTGGGCACGATAATTGGAAACAGATGCCGGCCGTGCGGGTAACCGCAGGGAAAAGGCCATGACGCACGAGCGACTGGTCAGCTTTCAAAAGCCCCTCACATAAATTCTCGCAGAGCAGCGCTTGCGCGCTACTCGAGGCTCGACCTAAAAAACAATCCACAACGTGATGTAATCCGAGCAGCGCTTGGTTTGTTAACATAAATAAATACATTACTTAAAGCGCGCAGTGTGCTGCGATGTCACATGTGACATTCAGTTCAATAGGCAGGCCTGGGAGACCGATATTAACTTCCTAGGATGTTTATTGGAGTCTCCGGCTGTTGGAGTAATGCCACAGTCAAGGGAGTGTTTGCATCTCAGCCCCTCCCTGTAGCTTTGCCAGTTGTTGGCCCTGGCGCCGGTCTCTGTTAAGCTGTTAACATGCTCAGGTGACAGACTTCCACATGGCGGATGAAGTGCGCACCACAGAACGCGCCCGAAAAAGTAAAAGCAGCACACACGATTCGGAGCCCACAGACTCATTCCTAAAAAAAATGAAGATTACTCACACCGGAGGTCTGTGCATGGTCATCTGCTAGCCCGCGAGTGGTGCGCGCGCGCTATAAGAAAAACAGGCAAAAGCGAAAGCGCGGCGCCTTGTCCGGAGCTATCGCTAACCCTCATAAAATGTAAACAAAGAATGTACATGTTGTTCACACTGGGGGAATCTCTTAGTTCGTCATCGCGGTTTCTCTTAGACAAAGACATGTTCAGCAGCGTAGGCATCCATTCAAAAAAATTAAATACCAGACAGCGGAATAAGCGACCCTGAGGTTTATTGTTGTCATTGTTCACCAGAGCTGTATTTACTTATTTTAAAAGTGTGCGTGTCCGATGGCGGATGAAGTGCGCGCCACAGAACACGCCCAGAAAGTAAAAGCAGCACACACGATTCGGAGCCCACAGACTCATTCCTAAAAAAAACAAGCACGGCCGTGATCCAGCGCGGCTAAAATAAATTTTTCCTTATGACGCTAACCCAGAAAACACCTACTCTACCTGAATCATATAAAACCTACGTCGGTGGGGCCCATAACACCGCATACATACATTCACTCAGTTTTCTGGATCAAACGCTAAGGAAATTGAGCTGCTGGACAAACGGGATACCTTATTAAAACGACAGAATTATAACCTATACATTATATACATTAACTTAGGATCCTGTCGGTTCTAAACATCAAGGTATTCCGCTATTCGGTCGATGGACCAACTAGTAGAATCAGTTGATGGCGATTAAGTCCAGCTCAATCACATTTAAAACGTTTAACATTTATTAATCACAATTTTATTTAAAGAACCACAGACTAATTTTAGAGTTAGCATATAATTTTATCTAAATCTTTGAGCAAATAAGTAAAGTTCTTTATTAGGCAAAATACATTTGAAAATATTAATAAGCATTTAAGTAGAATTTTTAGAATAGAAACGGAAAATACTCATTACCCGTGGCCATAGGGCGATGACAAGAATGGTTCACCAGGAAAGAAAAGATGAACCGCAGGTCACAGGATGGGACTCCCACAACTGACTGACTGTCCCGCTAACCTCCTCGGACGCAATCTCCTCCCGGGCAACTCCCGCAATGGTCTCGTTCCTTCCCCAGTCAAAGTCCGAAGTCCAGAATGACAGAGTCTCTCGCAGCATCAGGATAGTAGAAGCGAACACCAACATCAATAACCCATGCACAACGTAAGAGCAGACTCTCTTACACCCTATTCTCTGACTTGCTACACTTAAAGTTGCAATCTTTAGGGGCAGAAATCACGCTAATTGGTCCATTGGAGGGGTGGTGATGGTCACCTCATCGTCCTCCTTGTTCGAACCGGTTTGGGACAATAATGCATACAGTAATTCTCTTAATCAACAATTTCCAAAGTGTAATTCAATTTGTTAATGTATTTTGTAACAACTCCGATGGTCACACATTAGTTCATGCTTTGTCGCTCGATTCTCTCATCCGTTCCCATGCATATATTCTG
Organism: Calotriton arnoldi; assembly: GCA_963921515.1. Taxonomy (NCBI): domain Eukaryota; kingdom Metazoa; phylum Chordata; class Amphibia; order Caudata; family Salamandridae; genus Calotriton; species Calotriton arnoldi. The sequence goes on from CAWUFW010004803.1 coordinate 460,312, forward strand.
AACTCTTGGCACAATCCTTGTTGCAGGTCAGACTGGCCTTGACATCTCTCACTCCAGGCACAGGCCGCATACATGTGACTGGACCATTCACTCTGCTCATACGCGGGGGCCATTTTATTCAGCACACGCAATCTCGTCTTTTTCCGGTGGCCATTTTCGAAGCATGACCTAGCAGGCCCGAACGAAACTAATATAAGAACAAACACAACAGAAATTAAAACATGGAAAATAAGCCTTTCTGTTTACCACCCGCCATTCTAAAGACCTGTGTTAGGTATTACCTAGCAGAAGCGACATTTAAAGCCATTTTACTTACCATCTGCATTCTTTGCCACGGTGCAATTTTACTCTATTTACTACGCAAATCACAATACTAATGTTATTTTGCTTCACATTCGTAAATAAATTAGAATTTTGCAATGCCAGCAAGTTGCCCACGTGTAATGTTTAATAAAAGGTGCATTTGTTGATTAGTTCATGCGTTTCAAACGGCTAGTATCATTAATCGTTATGGGGTTATTAACTTCCAAGGGGTACACAAAAATATTTTGTTTCCCCTGCTCCATCAATTTCCCCCTTTGGTGATTTTTAACATCACCACTAAAACCTATCCCTACAAAATTTATCAGAAATATGTTTCTTGTCCACTTGCATTTGTTATTTTAGACAATTGTGTTCTTTTCATCTTGTCTTTTAGACCTTTTGTACATGTTCTCTTTAAACTCTTCCAATTCAATCTCTCCCATTTCCCGTTCTCTTGTTTCTCTTTCCTTATTTTTCTCATTTTCTCTTTTTGCTCTACTTTGTCTTTTTCTCTTTGTAATGCACACATATGCTAATCTCAATATTAATATTATCACTACTACTGAGGTCACTGGAATTAGTATTTTCCCAATTAGAGAACTACCTATTTCGGTGAACCATTTCTTTATTGATGAAAAACCCTTACCAAGTTTCTCCCAAGCACCTTCAACCTCCAGTGGGGCAATTTCTTTATGCAAATCAGTAATGTTCTTTATATACTTCTGTATATTCTGACTTTTGTCTGGCATGTAGGTGCAACAATGTTGTACCTTCAGCATTCCACAGACTCCACCCTCTTTCACCAAAAGAATGTCAGGGGCAAGTCGATTTTGCATTACCATAGCTCTCATGGCAACCATTTCGGTATTTATCATCAAGAACCCTCAAGCAGTATTCGTTGATAAACGATCTACTACTGTAGACAATTTCCGAATCTTGTATGCATTCAAAGATACACCCACTGCTGGTATCAATGCTCCTAAAATGTCACCTATTATCTCTGAGAAGCTTTCCCTTCTCCTACGGGTTAATGGTTTACCTATCTCGTGAATTCCTTTAGTTCCTCTCTCCACGTGCAAAATCTTTGGAAAGACCAGGCCTAGATAGCATGTTCCATACCAATGGTCCTGCAACCTATAATAGGCTCGGTTTCCGCAAATATAATAGATTCCTGGGAATACTGGATCTTTTCCTCCTTTGAATCTCCATCCCCCTATAATTTTGTATGTATCTCGGCACTCACTAGAACGCACGAAATAGTAATCATACATAGTTTTATCTCTACTAATACACAATTTTCCCTGTTGGGGCCAATCTAAAACCATGGCTGCATTCGTTTCGCTCTTGTCATAACTTTCCTCTTCAAACGCCCAAGGTGGGGTTTTTGTCTTTTCTCCCATTGCTTTTCTTTGAAACTTAATCCTTCTGTCTTCTACCATGTCTAGAAAGTCCTTTTCTTCCTTTCTTAACCTACAAGTAAGGTTATGTCTAAATGCATAATCTAGTGTTAATTCTTTCGTTTCTAAGAAAAATTCTCCAAAAATCTTTGCAAATTTCACCTTATTTAGTTCAGGGACTACGGGAACTTTAGCAAAAATAGCATCTGTGTCAGTGTAGTAATATTCTAATTTACCTGTTTTGTAAAATAAGCTAACTAAAACACTACAGGTTATTCCATATGTCAAAGGAAGGTGATGATACGTCACACCTTCTGTTACAGACGCAGGTAACTGCATACATACATAACAATGTCTAACATCCATTGTCTCTACATATTCATACAAAAGTTTTGTGAAGACATTCTTGGAGAAATCAGTTATTGACTTATCCCTATGAAATTCAGTACTATCTATCAGTGTTGCAGTTTTCTTTATGTTAGATTTCTTGTCACTATTAGTGTCATTCATGATTGCAGATGTATTTTCTCCAACTAATCTAAGTGGAATTATTATTGCTAAAATGAACCAAATAAGCATTAGTAAACCTGTACAATAGAAACACATTTTACACCATCTACGGAAAAACTCACATCTAGATCTTCTATTCTCAGTGTCTACCATGTTGAAATATAATCTAAATATATGTACAGAAAATGTGTTTCCACACCTCAGAATGACCTTTTTGCCGTTTTACCCTTTCTTTTATCGTTGACTGGAACCAATTTGCTTTTGGTGCACTTTTTCTTTCTTTCAGATATTTTTCTTTGACTTTATCAGTTTGTGTGTCTAGTCCGGTTTTCTTTTCTCCTCTTCAGGATGGGCCAGTTCACTCTCACCCACTTGTTCACAGTCTTTGTCTGGGTTTTCGTGACTGCTATCCACTTCTTCAACGTCAGGCAGTGCTATGTATACCCATTCAGGTGACTTGAATTTCAGGTTAGGTCTTTTCACTCTTTTGGGTCTCTGCAACTGTCTTTTATTTGTTTCTCTTTGTCTTTTCTGACTTGTTATTTCATTTACTTGTTCTGCATTGTCTTTGTTCAAATTTATTAGCTTATATTTCAGTCTTTTAATTTCGTTGGGCCAATTGTCTCCTTTTCTTGGCCTTTTCAATTCGTTCTCCTTTTCTCCTCGTTCCGCTCTCCAAGTTCTCTTTCTTGGTCCTATTCTTTGTCTTATCTCTTCTTCACTCTCTTCAGATTCTGTCTCAGATCTCACTTCATTTTCCTTAACTTTGAACTTTATGATCTCTGTCTCTTTGTCTGAATTCGAATCTCCTTGGGTTTCTTCTGCTTGTAATTCTAAGTCTAATCCTCCTCGTGTTTCTTCCGCAATTTCCTCAATCTCTCTGTCTGAATCTGAATTGTCTTGAGTTATTTCTATAATTTCTGGAGGAATTTCCCCAAAGCTTGTACTTGGCTGTTCACCGTCACTGTTTATTGGTTCAGTTTCTACTGTTTCAATATCAGTTCTTTGTTTTTCGTATTCTTCTGTTTGTCTTTCACTGGATTCAAGTTGGTCTGCTTCAGATGCCGAACTGGTATCTGATATTTCCAGATGTCGACTTACAGGTCGATCTTCAGGATCTGGAACTCTGATTGTTTCAGTTTCTGCTTCAGATGCCGAACTGGTATCTGATATTTCCAGATGTCGACTTACAGGTCGAGCTTCAGGATCTGGAACTCTGATAGTATGGCTGGCATGAATCCAATTTTTCACACCTGCACACTTTACTGCAGTTGTTGTCACCAGAATCACTTGACGTGGCTTGTCCCAGTGTGGAACCAAGCAATTTCTTCTTCTGTGGACTTTTATGCGGACCCAGTCTCCTGGATTCAGATCATGAGCTGGTTTTCTCTCAAGAGTGGTCGCATCCGGCCCAACCTGATGAAACACAGAATGCACCACATCAGCCAATCCTTTGCAATAGTCCAGTATGAGATCATCAGTTATAGTCAGCAGTTTGTTGACAGGTACGTATGCTTGTCTCATTGCTCGTCCCATTATTATTTCATGAGAACTCAGACCTGTTTTTCTGTCAGGTATGCTTCTTATGCTCCTCAGCACCAGGGGTAAGGCATCGGGCCATTTGAGTCCTCTAGCTTGACACATTTTCCCTAACCTATTCTTTATTGTGCCATTTACTTGCTCTTCTACTCCAGAAGCCTCTGGTCTGTAGGCACAATGCAGCTTTTGTTGAATGTCTAGTGCTTCACATATTAGTTGGATAATTTCATTCTGAAAGTGCGTTCCTCTATCTGTTTCTATCGTTACTGGAAAGCCATATCTAGGAATGAATTCTCTCAGTAGGAGCTTAGCTACAGTAACTCCATCATTCCTTCTTGTCGGATAGGCCTCCACCCAACGAGAAAACAAACAGACGACCACCAGGACATACCTCAATCTGTTACTTGGGGGCATTTCAATAAAATCCAATTGCATTCTGTAAAAGGACCTCCTTCTCGTCCTATTGTTCCCAAACTCACTACTGTCTTCCTTCCAGGATTTATCTGTTGGCATATAAGACATCTTTGGCAAAGGCTTTCAGCTATAGCCCTAAACTTTGGGTTGTACCAAGTCTGTTTGAAAAGTCTGATCATGGCATCCCTACCTATGTGTGCCTGTCCATGGTACATCCGTGCCATGTTAGAGATCATGCTATCAGGCATAACTGGTCTTTCATCCCTGTAAACCCAGACTTCATCTTCCTCCCTCCGTCTGTAACCTGATTTTATCCAAACGTCTTTTTCCTCATCACTTGCCTCTTCCTGCAATTGTTTCACCTCTTCCCATGTTTCAACTGTGTTAGTAAACAGCAAGGGACATGAAACAATTTCTTTTTCCCTTCTCCGATTCATTGAGGTCATATTTCTGGCACAATATTGAGCTAATTCATCAGCAAAAGTGTTACCTACTGCAATGTAATCAGTTCCATTTTTGTGAGCAGTGCATTTTACCACCGCAATCTGTTTAGGCAGCTGTATCGCCTCAAGCAACTTCTTCACAAACTCACCATTCCTAATAGGAGACCCTGAGGAAGTCAGGAATCCCCTCTGGGACCAGATCTGTCCGAAGTCATGGACCACTCCGAAGCCATACTGGCTATCCATGATCACAGTAATTCGGAAATTCCTTCCCAGTTTGCAAGCTCGAATCAGAGCAATCAGCTCAGCAACTTGGGCTGAACGTATTCCTCTCAAACAAGATGCTTCCATTATGGTTGCCACCGTACATACAGCATACGCAGCACTTAAAACTCCTTCATTCGTCCTCAGGAATGATCCATCCACAAACATCACATAATCTGACTCCTTTAGAGGTTCATCTCTGATATCAGGACGGGGCTTTGTGCAAAATTCAAGTACACCCAAACAGTTATGATCAACCTCATCTTTGACCTCTGCATTTACTGCATCTGGCAGTAAGGTGGAAGGATTCACACTCGTGCATCTTACAATGGTTACATTGTCTGCACCCAAGATCACCTTTTCATACCTAGTCAGCCGACTATGTGTCATGAATTGTGTTTTTGTTCTGGGCAGAAGGATTTCAACTGAATGTGAGACATATACTCTCAAAGGATATCCCATCACAATGCCTTCACTCTGTTCCAGACTCACACAAGTAGCAGCTACTGCTTTCAGACATCCTGGCAACGCTTTTGCTACCGGATCTAAAACAGCTGAAGAATAAGCTATTGGTCGTCTCATTCTTCCATGCCTCTGCACTAATACTGAAAGTGCACATCCATCTCTCTCACTACAATACAGCTCAAATTCTTTCTCATAATCAGGCATTCCCAATGCTGGTGCTTCACAAAAACTTGTTCTCAGTTGCTCGAAAGCCTTCATTTCTTCCTCATCCAGCGCAATCGGATCTTTGACATCACTCTTTGTCAATCGCTGTAAAGGTTTTGCAATCAATGAAAATCCACTTATCCACTGTCGGCAATAACCAACCATTCCAAGGAACATTCTCACCTCTCTTTGTGTCATTGGGGCTCTCATTCCTTTAATAATCCTTATTCTTTCTGTTGTCACTTTTCTTATCCCTTTCTCAATCTTATGACCTAAGTACTGTACTTCCTATTGACAGAATTGCAGTTTTGATGGGGACACCTTTTGTCCTCCTTCTGCCAAATGATTCAGTAAAGCAATTGTGTCCGTAACACATGCTTCTCTGGTCTTTGATGCCACCAATAGGTCATCGATATATTGGACCATCACAGATTTTTCAGGCATTTTCAAACTTTCTAAGGATTTCTTCAGAATTTGATTAAAAATAGAAGGACTTTCAGTATACCCTTGAGGAATTCGACACCATGCCAAAATACGTTCTCCCATCCGAAACGCAAATAATGGCTGGCTGTCAGGGTGCAATAGAATAGAGAAAAATGCATGGCACAAATCAATAACTATGTACCATTCTGCATCATGAGGGATTTGATACAGTATTACAGCAGGGTTTGGCACAATTGGGCAGCAAGGAATAACAATTTTGTTCACTTTTCTCAAATCCTGTACTATTCTATATGTTCCATTTGGCTTTTTCAATCCCATTATAGTAGAATTACATGGACTGCTCAGTATTTCTCTCAAAATTCCTTGTTCAATCATCTTATTAATTACAGGTGTTATTCCTTCAATAATTTCTGGCGTCAGTTTGTACTGCGGGGTGTTTGGGTAATTCGTTCCTTCTTTTACAGTAATTTTTATAGGATCAACTTCTCTCATTAGTCCAATATCTTCCCCTGTGAAATCCCATACATCAGACCTGACTGTTTCTTTCAATTCAGTAGGGATTTTCTCTGCATCGAACACAGGAAACATATCATACATTCCTGGTTCTAGTTCTGCCATTGTCATTTTATACAGAACATCATCATCTGGTGTCTGGAAAGCAATACCATCTGGAGTACAGTAGATGGTACAATTCATTTTGCAAAGCAGATCGCGTCCTAATAAATTTACAGGACTACAATCACACACCACAAAGCGGTGCATATCTTTGAATGGACCAATTTTCACCTCTACTGGTTTTGTAAGAGGGGTTTTAATTTGCCTGTTTGAAACACCTACAACTTGGATGTATTCTCCTGAGAGAGGAAGATTTGGAATTTCCACTGATCTAACAGTAGAACGGGTAGCACCAGTGTCCACAAGGAATGTAACATTTACACCATTCACTTTTCCATCCACAAATGGACCTGACTGATCTACCTCTAGAGTTGAACCAAGCACGCACTCCTCTTCCTCTCCTAGGCACCGTCATAAGCTTTCATCCGATTCATCTCCATCCTGCCGTAACCAATATTGTGAAACAGCAGCTGCGCGCAGCAATTTTGTTACCTGCTCTCCTCCGTAGAATCCTGCCTCTGTACTGTATCTTTGAGGATTTACACTCTTTGGAAGAGGTGGTTGCGGCACCTGACGCTGTTGAGTAACTACCTGCGGCTGTTGTGGCTGTTGGTAACTCACCTCATTCTGCACCTGTGGATTTAATGGTTGATTCTCGGTATTAACTCTCGGAGGTAATTTACACTCGTTTCTCCAGTGCCCTAATTTTCCGCAATTATGACATGGCCATTTCTTTTTGGCTTCTTCTATACTCATCTGACCTTTTCCCTTCCCAATATTCGGTCTGAACTTGGTCTGTCCTGCGCCACTAGACGGATTATTCATCTGAGCTTCTTGCTGTTCTGCAACCTTTACTTGTGCCCACATTGCCTTTTCCTTGAGTTTACGCTGTCTTGCCTCAATGTCATCACTGCAATATTTTGCATACCGTAATACCTCATCTACTGTGCTAGTCTGCCAACATAACATATGCTGCTTAATCATTTCACTTATCTCAGGTTTCAAACCATACACAAATCGATACACAAAATGACTCATGTCTTTTTCACTCAAATTCTCGTATCCACTATACTGTTTAAAAGCCAAGAGCAACCTTTCATAATAAGCATGTACAGATTCCTTATTCTCCTGAGTTGTTCTATCAATCTTTACCCAGTCCGTTTCTTTTGATGGAATCTTATTTTTCAGGAATGTAATTGCCTGTTCGTATTTTCTCATTACTTCTGAACTTGGGGCTCCTGTTTTTGCATCTCTAGGATATTCTTCCTTCGGCCAGTCAATTGTAATTTTACACTCTGTCCATAAATCTGCAGGAACAACAATCTCAAACAATTCATCCAGATCTTCCCACAATACTTTTGAAACCTTTACAAACCTTTCTACCTGTCTATACCATTCTACAGGTTTTTCTCTCAATCTTGGAAAATCATTTGTAAATGACAATATATCTTGTCTGGACCATGGGACGTGTACATAACCTCCTCCTGGAATTTCTCTCATTGGACATTCTATTACCGTTGGTTCTTTTTCTTTTACTGGAAAAGCCAATGATGCTTTATCAGTTGTTCCCTCTTTTCTCCTTATCCACCTACTTCTCCACTTGTATACATCTCCCCATTTTCTCAGTAAAACAATTAGTTCTTTTATCTGTGCTAGTCGTCCTGAAGTATTCAGATTTTCTATGTCCTTTTCACTAAAATCTACCCTGTACGGTTTCTGCAATCCCCTGATTTTTGCAACCTCTCAACCTCTACTCCTAGTTCGTTCGCTGTTTCTTCCAATTTTTCATGCAAGTTCCTAGCTCTCCAAGTGATGCTTTTACACATAAACATTAATTCATCATCTTGATAGTACTTCAATCGATCTGTACCAATAGTCCCTAGAATCAATTCTTCCATATCTATCTTTAATCTGACCACATCCAAAGGTTGTGGTTCGGCATCTTTTTTCTGCAAGCTCCTCACCCAATCATTTAATTCCTTTGCAGTCGGACCCACAGGGGTTTTAGTTAATTCTACCCTGTTTACACTTTTCTCCGGGGTTTCAGTTGCTGACTCAGCTCCCATAGGAATCTTGGTTATCGGACTCTCATTAATTGTCAAATTTACAGGTGGACTTGACCTAAATGGACCTACAGAATCTTTTGTCTCTCTATTTTCTGGAATTATCCCTTCTCTTACTTTTTGCATACTAGAATTTAATGGAATTATTAGGGAATGTTCATCTATCTTTTGATTTTCAAATACTGGAATTACTGGCCCTATAGTTACTGGCACAGTCACAGCTTCCATATTCTTTGTCAGTTCTCTTATCTTTTCAGTCAACTCTCTTGTGGTTCTGGCTAGTTCGGCTGTATTATTATTATCATGTTTCATAGTCTGTTGTGTTTCTAGTTTATTAATTGGACTATTTATTTCAGAAAATTGTTCAGGGCTTTGATTTATTACAGTTTCCATTTGCGGTGCATTTGGTGTCACCACCACAAAATCCTGTTGATATGGAGGGGGTCTTTTATTAAAAATGTCCTCCAGCAACTCATCCTCTGTGTCGCTAACTCCATACCCATATCTCTCTGGTACTGCATGCTTCTTTTTCTCCGTACACTTTTTCCCTGTAAATTCTGGCAGGAAACATACCATCCGTCATGTTAGCATACCGTCATGTTAGCATACCGCCATCGTCTCATCCTGTCTTCATGATTCAAACCCCATACTCTTCTATGAACAAAACTATAATTCTTTACACCTCTGTGTCTTTCCCTTTCATACATCTCATCTTCCCATTCACCTAAGGCTTCGAACTGTGTTGGTCTAGGTCTCGGTTCAAGTCTCATCATTTTTTCTCTCAAATTTCAAAGTACAGCTGTGCTAAACAAACCGTTTTCCGGAAATGCCAATACTCCATCATCTTTGGTATATTTCGCCCAATTTTCCAACCAAATGCAAGTATGATAGCCATATTTCACTATCATATAAGATGCTGGTGTTTTCGGCGGAGGAAATACTTCTCCTTCCCTAGTCACAACCTTTTTATCCTTCTTAAAAAGATTTTTAAGCTTCGCAAACCATGACGGTTTCTCTCTATCACGTTCATTGTAATAAGCCATATTTCACTGTTGTTTTGCCGAAGCTAATTCACACAATTCTTCACCAATCGGTTCTTTCTACCGCTCGGCTATTCTGACCTATCCCAGCGCGTCTCACACCAACGCACCAATCAGAAAGCTCTACGTCACTCTCACACTAACCTATTCCAGCGCGTCTCACACTAACGCACCAATCAGAAAACCCTTCGTTCTTCCACAACTGGCCAATACCAGCACGGTTCTTGTTGACGTCAGTTCTACTCCTGCTTCTACTGACCCCTCCTTTACAAAAATTATCGGCACTTTTCTTTAACTTTTTTTTTCAACTAAATCGATTAGTTACTACGTAAAACACATTACCATTGTCTGTTTCTCTAAACAAAAGAGATAGTTTATTTCAATTTACAAGAATACTGTTTCGTTCGATAAGTGTAGCACTTCTCTCTACCTTACCCTTCTCTCAAGCAAGAGGTAAACCCGTTTCTCTGGGGATAAAACACATGTGGAGACGACACTGCTCCTGAGAATTAAGGCCAAAGTTTCACAAGAAAACCTGTTGCTATTTCACTCAAATGCAATTCATACGTGAAATTTCCCTAACATAACACAGTCTTGTGTTATCACCAAATTTGAAATCAGACAATGTTCAATTCCATGTGACTTCTCTTGCCACACGTGTCCACTTCCTACTTCCCGGAAGCTTCAAAATTCTGACTACACATAACGTAATACAAACTCAACATAGAGTGTTAGACATGAAAAATCAATAATCAATAATCACCAAACTAATCTATAAAAACCATAACTCTGCTACCAAGAAATCTGATCCAGCGCGGCTAAAATAAATTTTTCCTTATGACGCTAACCCAGAAAACACCTACTCAACCTGAATCATATAAAACCTACGTCGGTGGGGCCCCTAACACCACATACATACATTCACTCAGTTTTCTGGATCAAACGCTAAGGAAATTGAGCTGCTGGACAAACGGGATACCTTATTAAAACGACAGAATTATAACCTATACATTATATACATTAACTTAGGATCCTGTCGGTTCTAAACATCAAGGTATTCCGCTATTCGGTCGATAGACCAACTAGTAGAATCAGTTGATGGCGATTAAGTCCAGCTCAATCACATTTAAAACCTTTAACATTTATTAATCACAATTTTATTTAAAGAACCACAGACTCATTTTAGAGTTAGCATATAATTTTATCTAAATCTTTGAGCAAATAAGTAAAGTTCTTTATTAGGCAAAATACATTTGAAAATATTAATAAGCATTTAAGTAGAATTTTAGAATAGAAACGGAAAATACTCATTACCCTTGGCCATAGTGCGATGACAAGAATGGTTCACCAGGAAAGAAAAGATGAACCGCAGGTCACAGGATGGGACTCCCAAAACTGACTGACTGTCCCGCTAACCTCCTCAGACACAATCTCCTCCCGGGCAACTCCCGCAACGGTCTCATTCCTTCCCCAGTCAAAGTCCGAAGTCCAGAATGACAGAGTCTCTCACAGCATCAGGATAGTAGAAACGAACACCAACATCAGTAACCCATGCACAACGTAAGAGCAGACTCTCTTATACCCTATTCTCTGACTTGCTACACTTAAAGTTGCAATCTTTAGGGGCAGAAATCACGCTAATTGGTCCATTGGAGGGGTGGTGATGGTCACCTCATCGTCCTCCTTGTTCGAACCGGTTTGGGACAATAATGCATACAGTAATTCTCTTAATCAACAATGTCCAAAGTGTAATTCAATTTGTTAATGTATTTTGTAACAACTCCGATGGTCACACATTAGTTCATCCTTTGTCGCTCGATTCTCTCATCCGTTCCCATGCATATATGCTGAACTCTTGGCACGATCCTTGTTGTAGGTCAGGCTGGCCTTGACATCTCTCACTCCAGGCACAGGCCGCATACATGTGACTGGACCATTCACTCTGCTCATGCGCGGGGGCCATTTTATTCAGCACACGCAATCTTGTCCTTTTCCGGCGGTTATTTTCGAAGCATGGCCTAGCAGGCCCGAACGAAACTAATATAAGAACAAACACAACAGAAATTAAAACATGGAAAATAAGCCTTTCTGTTTACCACCCGCCATTCTAAAGACCCATGTTAGGTATTACCTAGCAGAAACGACATTTAAAGCCATTTTACTTACCATCTGCATTCTTTGCCACGGTGCAATTTTACTACTCAACACAAATCATGCAATTTTACTCTATTTACTACGCAAATCACAATACTAATGTTATTTTGCTTCACATTCGTAAATAAATTAGAATTTTGCAATGCCAGCAAGTTGCCCACGTGTAATGTTTAATAAAAGGTGCATTTGTTGATTAGTTCATGCGTTTCAAAGCTAGTATCATTAATCGTTATGGGGTTATTAACTTCCAAGGGGTACACAAAAATATTTTGTTTCCCCTGCTCCATCTGCCGCAAAAGTGAAAGCGGCCCGCGCAGCAAGTCGCGCGGCAAATTAATTAAACAAACGGCAACTTAATTAAATAAACAAGCGTGGTCCCTAAAGTGAGAGAGGACTGCGCTGCAAATAACAAAAAAAGAGTGCTTACTGACTTATGGAGACCGTGGGTGTAACGCCGCAAGTAAACGATCGAGTCCGGATGGGCGGTCCCAAAAGGAGACAGGGCGGTAACAAAGAAGGTTCATTTTCAATCGCAAGCCAGCGTTTACCATAAACGATGACTCCAGCCAATAAAAAAGATGGGCGAGGCTTCAACTCCACTTCTGAAATCTCCTCTAATACAATATGCCTTGCAGAGCGAGCAGCGCATGCGCGCTGCAACGCTAGGCGAGACCTAAAAACTCGCTCTCAGTTCAGCACCCGTTGATGCCGCTGGTGCTGCCACTGCCACCGCCACTGTGCTTGACCCACGGGGGAGCCGAGTGAGTACGGGCATGCAACAGTGCAGTGGGCAGTCCCCTTGTGGGTGGGGATGTTAAGGTTGTTGCAGGGGAGTGACAGGGGGAGCCGATGCTGGGTCTGCACTTGTTGAGGACTCTGAAGCTCCTTCTGTCAAGCGAGATAAACCTTTGAGATGCTGCAGCAGCAAGGCGTGTGCTATTTTACAAAAGTGTCTTTCTGGTTACCTGGGGGTTTTGAGGCTTGGAGTCATTTGAGCCCTGAATATATATATATATATATATATATATATATATATATATATATATATATATATATATATATATATATATATATATATATATATATATATATATATATTACCTACTGGCGGTCGCCAGTAGGTAGTTATAGTTAGGACCTCGTTTCTATTCAAATAGCGTTTTTTCTTTTGCCAATATCTTTGGTGCCGTTTGACGAATCTTTGCGAAATTTTCAAAACTAATGGCCCGCTACGGTGAGGTCCTGTCTTGAAAGTTTCGGGGTGATTTGTCAAAGCGGGGGCCGAGAAAAAAGGGGGGTCCCAAAACGCATTTTCCCCATATAAATATATGTATGTATGTATGTATGTATGTATATATGTAAATATATATATATATATGTATATATATATATATGCATATATATATATATATATATATGTGTATGTATGTGTATATATATATATATATATATATATATACATATTCGCTTCATCAAGCACTCAGCAAGTGTTCTGTGGTCTACGCATGCTGCTGTGGGTGGAGGCAGTGGCGTCACTAGTTCTCACTGTCAGGGGAGGAGGTAAGTCGTTGTCATTGATTTACGTTGTATCTTTGATTTTCACTAATACATAATTTATCTGCTAATATATGAAAAAAGGAGCAACAGGAATTAGGAGAGTTCTGTTTTAGTCAATGGATGACTCAAGATTGGCCTACTTCCTGTTCCTGTATGTAATTTCCTCCTTGTTGTGGTTGGCCTGGAAGCTGCCAATTCTACCGGGCTTCTCTTTTTCTTTTGCCGTCCTGCGCATATACATTTTGTTTTCTATGTTACCATTCTAATATGGCACCCATGTAATGGAGAAAACAAAAAAATTGCTTAAATGGTCAACATGTGTCACTACATATGCCCCCTTGTGTCAGTCAATATGTGCGTATGTGTGGGTGTGCACACAGTGCTCAGCTTCATCTTGGAAATAAACCATTCCAAAATGGCCACTATGTGCAAATGCCTTAAGACATTGCCTGCATTCATGTATGTCACAACGCATGTGCATGATGCATGTGTCCTAATGCCTGGTAGCTATTTTATTGTTTGTGTTATTTTACAGATCTAACATTGCACGGAATCATGAAAGTAAGAGTACTAGAATAAATGATTTACTAAGCCAATACGTCACAATGTGCCTTTTAGCTGTTGACTTTGTCCGTGGTTTGTTTTTACTGTGCCTAATTCTGCTGTGTTGAAATTTGTCAATATGTAACATTTTATAATGAACGAAAAATATTGATTTGAACTGTACTCATATAGCACTGACCACCACGAACACAAATGGAGCAAAATAGCACTCGACTTACAAAATCAACAGTATGGTGCTAAACAGCACCTTAGTCCTATTGTAAGTTTGTTTATTTTTTGTAATGACATTGAAAAAACAAGTATTTTTGACAGATAGATTTTATCAAGTAACATTATAGATTTTGGCATGCATTATTTTAATATTTATTCATCTTGCATTCATGATGTGAATCGTATACACCTAGACATTTTTGTGAAAATATGCTTCTCCCTAGGGTTATCTTAGCTTGACTGCAAGACAGCATGCAGAACAACTACACTATTTTCGTTCTAGCTTTTTAGCTCATCATGTTCATCTCCACACCATCTTCTGTCTCAAACAGCATTGCGGTGACTTCCATTTTCTTTCACTTTTGGAACAATGCTGGGGTTTGTGTTGCAGCACGTTTTTTTTCTGTGGGAATGTTTATCTGATTTCAGCATGTGTGTGGGTGGGAAGCTTTTAAAGCGTGAGCTCAATGTTCATATGCAGGTAATGGGAGTGACTAGTTCAAATAATTGTGCGATTAGCAAACCTTTGTGCTTTTTGGGAAGGAAGAAATACCTTTGAGATTAAAGCTTCAATCTTGGGAATGGTTCACCACAAGAGATTAGATGTTTGTGGAAAATATCTTCCTTGTAGCTTGGGGTATATGAAGGAAGTCAGTGATTTGTCAAAGCGATTTAAGAACTGCTTTTCACCATGGCACTCCTGAAAAGGAATTCCGCACTTTCAGGTGACTTTATCATTTGACATTAGTGACATTAGAGAGCGGAGGAGGCAGGCTATTTTTCAGATGCCTAAAACATCTTTGTGCAATGAGATAGGGCCCATTATTCCGGGCACAACAAAGTGGTCACAAATTGTGCACCAACGTTTTGCAATTGAAATAGTATTTTGCAAACCAACCAATGTAGTAAGAGGTTGATTCACAAAATGCCAAATTGCAGAGGGTGCAGACTAACATGCCTAATGTTTTATTAGGCAGGTCACAATTTGCAGCCCCCTGTGACTTCTTGCAATCAGCCTGTGTTCCCTAAGAACCGGTGGAGTTTTTTTAAAAAACAAAACAATTTTTTTTTTCCATTTTGGAAAAATTCAAGGGGAACAGGCAGTGGTTCCTTCTGTGCTGTCTTTTGACCAAAGCTGGCCTCTCCTACTATCCCTCTCTCTGCCTTATTAGAACACTGGAATGTTGGGAGCTCCATTGAAAACAATGGAGTGCTCTGGGCTTGGCTGATAGAAGCCCAAAGCTCCAATATTCCAGTGTTGTACTTCACAGCTGTTGCTGTGAACGAAGGCCTCACGGAGCCTGAGGGGATTTCAATCCCCTCGGGCTCCGCAAGGCCTTTGTTTTATTTGTTAGAACATTCTACCCACTGGTGGGAGAATGTTCTAATAGTATTATATTCCTCCGTAGCTAGGCTATACCGGCATTAAAGTCCTCCTCCCTTGTTAAGGGCCTTCAGCTTCGGCTCAGGCCTTCAACGCTGGAGCGGGCCTTTAATGCCTGGTATAGCCCGCTATGGTGGAATATTAGGCTATAATCTAGTGCTAGTATAAGCTGTCTAAGTGCCAGCTCTACCTGTACTCTTCCGCTCTTATTTTTTGGAAGTTGAAAGATTACCTGCAGTAATGGACATCAAAAACATTTACTCCGGTCCCCCACAAATTATTGGAGGGCAGGGGCCAAGATAGCGTAGGGGATCAAAGCCCCTGCTGCAGCAATCTCCGTGTTAATAGAAGATATAACTCCACTTTCTGGAGACATCTGTGTCACAGGGCTGAATCTTCAACAGTTTACAGAGTTAATATGTGTTAGACCTGGCTTTTTCAGTGGGTTCATCCCCAGATTTTTTGCTTTTTGGCCTCCCTTTTGGACCCTGTTTTTGTTGGTTTTATGACTCTGGGCACTTTACCACTGCTGATCAGTGCTAAAGTGCATATGCTCTCCTTGTACATTGTGTTTATGGATTGGTGATTCCATGATTGGCATATTTGATTTACTGGTAAGTCCCTAGTACAGTGCACTGTGTGTGCCCAGGGCCTGTAAATCAAATGCTGCTAGTGGGCCTGCAGCATTGATTGTGTCACCCACATGAGCAGCCTGTAAATGTAACTCAGACCTGCCACTGCAGTGTCTGTGCGCAGTTTGGTACTGCCATGTCGACCTGGCAAGTGCACCTACTTAGGTGCCAGGCCCTAACCTTCCCTTTTCATACATATGTGTCACCCCTAAGGTAGGCCCAAGGTACCCCTGTGGGCAGGGTGCAGTGTATGTGAAGGGTAGGACGTGCCCTGATGTGTGTGGCATGTCCTGATAGTGAAATACTGCCAATTTCGCTTTTCACTATTGAAAGGCTATCTGTCCCATAGGATAGAATGGGAGTTTATTTATAACATCTTATAAATATAACTTCCCATTGGGACAAGATGGGAAGATAACGTTTAATATGCCTGAACTCAGAATATAAAGATGCATCTTTTAGTGAGGATGATTTTTACATTCTGTGTTTGAAAATACCACTTTTAGAAAGTAGGTATTTCTTGCTTAGCCATCCTGTGTGCCTCTACTACGTTGTGTATTGACTGTCTGGCTTTGGAGTGACAGGTGCTGGGGATGTACATTCTGTTCAGACAGCCACTTGTGGGGGTTAGGTGTCTCCTGCCTTTCCAGGGTGAGTCAGGGCTGGGCTGAATGAACATGGGCTGCATTTAGAGAGGTGGGATGAGATTTCCCTTGCACCTGAATGGGCCTGGTCTGCCTCAGACAATGCTATCTCCACCTCCTGCCAGGAAGCTGTACCAGAGAGGACAGAACTGGTTTTGGCTGGGCAAAGAGCTTCTCTGCCACCAGAGAACAAAGGATTTTGTGCTATAAAGAGTGGGGCCCAGACCCCTGAACTTTAGATTACTGATGAACTAAGGAACCTGCCAGGAAGATGAACCGGGACAGCTGGAGGAGGAGTACTGCCCCTGTGCTGTGTGCTGTTGGGGTTGGCCTGCAGTGGTTGCTTCTGTCTTGGGCAGGGAAAGGACTGGACTGTGCTTTCATCATCCTGCTGTTAGAGTTTTCTCCAAGGGCTTGAAGTAGAGCTTGCCTCCTGTTGGAAGTCTCAGGAATAGAAAATACTTAAAAGATCACTTCTGGGAATCAAGAAGAACCTTTGCCAAGGAGAAGAGCTGGAGAAACTGAGGAGGAATACTTCTCCTGTGCTGTTTGATGTCTGGAGTTGGCCTGCAGTGGCTACTTTATGCCAAGGAAAGGAGAAGGACTTTGCTGTGTGCTGTGTCCCCTGCTTAGGGAAGATCTCCAAAGGCTTGAAATAGAGCTTGCCTCCTGTTTTGAAGACTCAGGGACACAAAGACTTCACCCCCAGTCCCGCCCTGAACTCCTTTGCTGGGAGTTCTGACCTGCTGAGAGGTGCCTACAAGTGTTCTGGACCTCTCGATGTTGTTTTGGGACTCGAACCTGCAAGAACTGTGAAAATTGACGCATCGCCTGTTTCCGGCGCATCGCAGCGGTGCAAGAAGAATTTTGTGACGCATCGCCGCCGCCGAAGAATCGACGCAGCGCCTGCTTGCGGCTGAAGTGTCTGCTGTGTGACGAATCCTGTGCACCGATCTCCGACGCCTGAGATCACCGCACCAATTCTGACGCAGACCCTGCTGGGGAAGAACAGACGCATCGAGGGGATACAGCTGAAATCATTGCAGCGCACCCTGGATCTTCACGCATCGCATTGTACCGGATCGTCACGCTCGCATCGAAGCGTAACAAGTCTGTCGCATCGTTGGGGGACACAGTAAAAAACCGACGCATCACCTCCCCACGCAGTAAGAAACCGACGCATCACCTCCTCTCTGGTAAGGAACTGACGCATCACCTCCCCTGCGCAGCAGTAAGGAACAAAAGCATCACCTCCCCCGGAGCAAGGAACCAACGCATCACCTTCCCTGAGTGTAAGGAACCGACGCATCACCTTCCCTCCAACCCTTTTTGCTTGCCTTTTTCGACGCATCCAAGATACTTTGTGTAAAAGTGTCGCAACCACACTTTCTTGGAACAGAACTGTTTCTACCTTTTAAGAATCTTATTTTTAGTACTGTATTGTTGATTTTTGTCGTTTTGGTCTTGTTTTGGTTTAGATAAAGATTGCTTAGTTTTCTAAACTGGGGTTGTGTCCATTTGTAGTGTTTTCACTGCATTACTGTATGCGTTCACAAATGCTTTACACACTGCCTCTGAGATAAGCCTATCTGCTCGTGCCAAGCTACCAAGGGGGTGAGCAGGGGTTATTTTAGAAGTGTATCCCCCTTACCCTGACTAGGAAGAAGTGTCCCTACTTGGACAAAGGTGCAAGCCATTGCCAACTAGAGACCCCCATTTCTAACAATATGCCTGCTGCAAAGCATTGCATGTAATGTGCAGGTCACAAATTTGTATTATATGCAAGAAAGCTCAGTGGGTGAATGCGTTTGTGACAGAGACTCTTAAGTGAACCACAAGTCACAAGTTACTATCATGATAAAATAGCTAGTGTATTATGTGCCATTTGCAAATATCTGAATGAAAACCTTAAGGGAATGGTCTTAATCCTTGGAGGTTTAACTCAATACTCATTATTCTGAGCTTTATAAAATAATTTCTGTTGGGACTTAATAAACACTTGAGGGATCTTTTATCCAACTTCAGAAGAGGAGACTATAAAGGCAATCATGAGCAGCACATCGAGTTCCCCTGAGAACCCAAGTCAACTGCCCATCCTGAACAATTTGGCCCATAGCATTGCTAAACCTGTGCCTTATATCATCAATTGCAACTTCTCTACCAGGGTGGTACCAAATGGAAACGTTAGAAGGGATAAAAACAAATGCTCATCATACTCCCGCCAGCGCTGAGTAGAGTAGAGAAGGACTAGGTCACAATGGACCTATGAGATTTCTAAAGCATTAAAGGGAACTGGATTCTTGCCAATTAGGCTTTTACTCAGGGTGAGTATTCAGCCAGCACTGGTAACAGCACTAGGCGATATCAGGTCTATTGTTGATGATGGCTATATGGGGGTGGGATACTTTTAAATCACCCTGACACCACGAAACATGGTTAACTGATCTATCATCTCATAGAGATATGTATAGTAAATATGTGGCTGAGGTGGTCGAAGTCTTTTTTGGAAACATAGTATCAGACAATGTACCCAATTTAGAGTTTGGCGGATACTGTAGTCCATCACCAAACGCTCGGATCACCTGCCTTATTTAGAGATGGGAGTACCTTAAGTATTCTGTCACTAGAGCCTTCATTGGCTCTGTCGACAGAATGCTTCCTCCAATGATCCCACAGAGTAGGGGCCATCAGAGGATGGGCATTTCACTGCCCAACCAATTTAGGGTGGACAGTGTAATGTATTTTTTTCCTGTCTGTCACCACCAGGAAAAACCTGGAATGTTGATATGGTCTCTAGCTGAGTCTACCCGGCTACTCGTTGCCATCTTTCCAGAGTGTCCAGAAGTCCAATGTCAGGGTGGTCAAAAATCAGTGGATAGCTCACCATGTATCAACTATCAATAAAATCTTCATTGACCTAGCTGTGTAAAAGAACAAGTTAAATGTTTCTCTTTATCTCATGCTATGTTCTCTGAACAAGAGAAATACAAACTTTTAATTATTTTTTAACACTATGTATGAACAGTCTTGAGCCCCGCCCTTTCTTTTCAGCTTAACATTAAGGAAGTGAAGAGAGGGAGTGCAGGTGGTCCCCTTTTCCATAATTGACCTATAAGCAGTAGACTCATCTTTCATTACAAATAAGGAGAATCAAGAAACAGATGGCCATTAGAAAGGCTACAAAAATCTTTATTTTCTGTTAGTCTTCATTTTTTGTGTCTGCTTCCTTGGATCTGCCTGTATATAAATAACTAAATAAATAAAGCAGTCCTGGCTGCTACCTTCCACCCGCAGTGGGGCGGGTGGGGGTGAAGGGGCGGGTGGTGGAGGGGGTGATCGGATAAAAAATAAATTAAAAAAATCACTTACCTCCCGGTCAGCCGGCTGGCCGGCTGCCTCCGCCTCTCCTGCGTCCTCTTCCTTCTTTGGAGAAACAGGAACCAGGAAGCACCAGGGCTCCCACGCTCCCCGCAGCCAATCACAACGCTGCAATTCAGCGTTGTGATTGGTATGAACGCCGTGACACGGCGCCTAGCCAGGGGCTGTAGGGTTAGGCATGTTCTCCATGCAGGCTGTAATGCAGCCTGCATGGAGAAGGGGGAAAGTGCACATGACTGGTTTGGGTGGCCCGAGAGGGCCGACCAAACAGTCATTGCGCACTTAGGAGGGTTGTACCCTCCTCCCCTGCTCTTCAGCCCCACCCCGCCCCTCACGCCAGCTGCCACAGCAGGAGGACAAAATAAAATGATAATACCCAAAGTCATTGCGCACTTAGGAGGGTTGTACCCTCCTCCCCTGCTCTTCAGCCCCACCCCGCTCCTCACGCCAGCTGCCACAGCAGGAGGACAAAATAAAATGATAATAACGTTACATTACAGGCCCAGCTGCAAATTTGACATTTCTTGCTTAGTTTGAAAAAAGGTTGACAGAAGCCATGTAAACATTTGACAAAAGTCTTCAACTGATGAGACAATACTTAAGAAATACGAAAATACCTTCTAACGTTTTTTAGTAATGTGCTTTTGAGTCACTTTTGATGTTACTATATATTATAAAACGATTTCTCCTGAATTTATTCAAGGTCCCAACACCCTCTAATACCTCAGCTATTCTGTGATACTTACCTTTGCTACTTCTGCTAACCCTTACTCCTGATCTTTTGATAATTCATCTATCACACCTTGGATTGAAAGGTGTCTATTGAACACCTATTACCTTTGTTCAAATGTCAGACTCATTTAGATAGTGATGCATTTTTTGATGTAGTTGTTACTCTTTATTGAAAAGCACTCACTTCCTACACAAGGAACGAGCGCTATATAAAAGTGTTGTAAGAAATCTGAATTTTCTGGCTAGTTACCCCAGATTTTTCGCATTTACTGGACCTTAAATTTTTGCTGGCTTTAGAACTCTGTGCACCTTACCCCTGGTGTCCAGTAGTAAAGTGTCTGTGCCTCCCTTTAAACATGGTTGAACTGGCATACTCCTAATTGGTATATTAAACCTGCCTATAAGTCCCTAATATATGGTACAAAACGAACACAGGGCCTGGAAGTTAAATGGCCCTAGTAAACTACAGCACTTATTGTGCCGTCCACTATAATGGCAGCACAAACATCAGGCCTACCACTGAAACCTGTCTGTAACAGTGCAAAACATGCACTGCGAACTGTCAAAATAAACTCTTTTTGGGAAAGGTAAAAGGTTAAAAACTCCCTTTTAAATATTAACAAGTCACCCCTATGTAGGCCTTGTAGTGAACAAGGGAGGGTGCATGTTATTTTAAAGTAGAGCATATAGAAATGTAATGTTAACATGCCCTTACAGTGACTGTCATTCAAAAGCTATATTCAATGGGAAGGTAGGTCGGCTGACTCGAATTTCTAACAGTTATCAAAAAGTCAGATTTTTCATAAATATTAAAGAAAAGCAACTTTTAGAAGGTTACATTTTCCCTGCCTGGGGTTCCTGTAGGCTAATTTGCATTGACTCTCTAGATTGTCCCAGTAAGTAATTAGCTATGAATAGATGTGAAATGCCACCTCCCTGCCAAGAGAAAACATTAGATTGACCTGAATGGGCAGAGATGACTCCTCTGAACTCCACTGAATATGCAAGGAGGGGGCTGTGGCATTCTTTTTTATCACTACAGTGGCAAATACTGCTTAAGTGTCAAATCCTGCTCAACCGGTCTGCTGGGTTCACATATAACAATTGTGACACACTAGGAAGGGGAGAGAACCGGTTGCCAAGACATGCCTTGTGGATCCACTCTCTGGTTGCTAAAGGCATCTGCTTTTGTCCTGAAGACTTCTGTTTCTGGGTTTATTGTGAGTACAGTGACTGCCTCAAACTGGATTTTAGTATTAGACTTGGAAGGACACTAGGATGACCATTGTACACTCCCCAAACACACCCCAAGCCCTCAAAGCCCAAGTTTAGTGCATCCGAAGGCTTTGCCATCTTGAAAATGCTCATAGTGGGTAGGGTTGGCCCAGGGTACTTTTGCCCCATTGGTTAGGGCATGCCCAACATTTATTTCCACCCACTAGCTAGTACCAAACATAAATGTGGGCCCTCCAGGCACCCACTTCAAAACAATCCTGAACTTGCAGAAGATCAGAAGAGGACTGGACCTGCTGCCCCTGACTTGGGAGGAGCCCTAGCGGACTGGGCCTGCTCCCTCTTGTACCCAGGACAAAGAACTGGACTCCAAGGGTCACAAGGCGGACCTCCCGTTCAAGCTACAGGGATACAACATGCTACAAGTGGCCTTTTCCTAGACGTACAGAGCAGACCAGTGGTAACTGGACCTGGACTGGACCATGCTTTTGCCCTCTTCCTGGTACCTGTGAGTCTATGAGTACCTCCACGGAGGTCCTGAGGGGCTTTAGAAGTGTACTCCTGTGGTGGATTGGGATCTAAAGGACTTAGCCAGAAGGTAAAATCTTTGACCAGGATGTACTTGGTTGGTGTGTCCGACCCGCACTCCATCGCAGTGACCCTCGAATTACCACTAGGTCCTGGTCTACTGCGATCATTGAATATAATTGTTGTTTTTTACTTTTGGCCCTATTTCACCCTAAAACTTTTAATATTTATATTTCTTGTTCCCCTTATTAGATGTTTGTCATTTTGGTGTAATTTTGTTTATTACATTTTGCTCTATTTTATCTATTTCAGTTTGGGATTTTTATTGTTTTGCATTTTGACTTTATTGCTGTTTTTGTACTGCATTAATACTTTATACACTTCCCTACGTTAAGCCTGTTAGCTCCGTGCCAGAGCTAGCAGGGGTTGAGCTCAGGTACACTTAGTGACTTTGAGGGTTTACCCTGACAACGGCTGTGATTATTCCTTGATGTGGCTAGTCACCTACCCCAAACAATAATCCAGTTTCTTACAACTGTGAAATAAATATATTATAAATATGGTGCTTTAAGTAATTAATATATGACACATAGTGCAATATGAAGATATTGCAAGTCTCAGAGGAGTTCCATTACTAAATAGAGAAATGAGGCTGAAGGACACATTTTTTATAAGGTCATGGAACTGCAAAGTGGCTTGCAATATTCTTTAGATGTACAACAGGGGGTACCTTATTCCTTCTAATGCATGGTCACACCATAAGTGTTCCCACAAGCCACTTATATCCTTGGTGTGGTGCTCTTTTATATGAAAGAGGATGTTTGTACACATGAAGAATACAATTAAAATCTCTAGTGCAAGCTTAAACACACCAAAAAGCAGTTTGATGTTTGCCTCTAATCAATTTAGTATAAGTGAGGTTTAAACAAAACCATTGCAGCTCAGAATGCATAGAAACATAGATCCTATCTTTCCTATTCATATGTAAAGTGTGGAGAAAATAAACATGTTGCCATAAATATCTCCTTTTGCTTATCACTGTTCATTGAAAAATAAAACAGAGCAGAAGAGGGAAAAGCCAGGTTTCACTTTTGTTTTTTTTCACTGCAGCTTTAATTTTGCTCTGTGAGTAGTGTGATGCCGAGTCAGATGTCAGACTCTTGGAAATGTCAGACAAATAGATGCAAGAACCATAAACTTACTTACTATTTGTTTTATTTTATTTATTTTTTAGAGTTGTTGTTTGTCCAATATCGATGGTTATATAAGTAGTCCAATCTTTCACACACTCTTGTTGCCTAACTGAACTATTGCAATACATTATGCTCTCCGCCGTGCAGAACAAAGCAAGCTGTGCTTTTAATCGCTTTCATTGTGTTTGAATCGTTCCCCAGTTACATGTTCGGTGTAGGTTTTTATGACAAGGGCGGACCCAGGGCCACCCAGCAGGGACATCTTGCAACACTGCCAGCCTGGAGTATAAACCTTGCATTGGAGGTTCAAGGCCAGACTTGAACCATCAGTGACCTACTTTTAAGTCTTGCCACCCTTATTGGCAATCCCTACGGTTTGTGTTGGTGCTTTATAAAAATCTTAAAACTTACCCTTATAAAGTAGATTTGCCGAACAGGCCTTAAAATAATAACAAAAAGATGAACTTTCTGATTTAATGAACCAGCGTTCAACACATGGCAAAGATGAGGATGTGTTTGTTACTTTGGCTAAAACCATTCACTTATTGGTGAATTTTAGGATCACATTGAAAACGACCCGCTTAGCTCCACTTTAAATCTCTCCTGGATTTCTACTTCCACTCTCTCCATTATGTCCAATTAGGACATAAGAAAGGCATTAAACACACGGGGTCCCCCAAGAGAGTATTTTAGTGCTATAGACAGATAGCAGATAGGTATTGTTAACCAACCATACTCTTTTTATTGACCTCCGAGGATGTTAGGCTCAGCCACCCTCTGGATGCGAACCTGTGAGTATAGAATCAAACTCAGATCTCTGCCACGACTGCATTCGTCAAATGACCAATCAAACAAATTGATGACCAGTACCATCAGTAAAGCACTGTTTCATCCAACAGATGGAGATTCCAAGAATGATAGCCGCATGCGATTAATGTGACTATTTTGTGCTTTCAAAGTTGAACATCCATGATGCATAACAGTGATTATGGAGTTCTTTAAAAAAATAAATATATATATATATTGATATATGCATTTCCTCCTTACATTATGTTTATAGACCATCCCTCCTTATCAGAAATGTGCACATTTCTAGCATCTCCTTGGTGTTCCCTCCTTTCTACATACAGCAGTTTACTGCCTAGACAGATCACTTCCCTTCCAGACTGTGCAGCTTGTTTCAGTGCTCTTAATGTGTATTTTAGCATCACTGCTTTTCAAGTTCGAGAGGATATCCTCTGACCCAGTAGTGTGTCTTGCTTAGATCCTTTGCCCTTATTTGTATGAGGAAATTGCAATAACTCGTTACAGGGTCTCTGATGTGGCCCCGCATTATGGCACTCAAATGAGTGCGCCGCATCCTCTGGATAGCAGCACTTAGCACAAAGGATACATGTATATGATTGAGCATCCTGATGTCTGACCCAGGGGAGCCTGCCTTCTGTCTGCTGTACAGTGGGGAGAAATCCATCTTTTATTTTTACTTTCCTCTGTTATATCATCCATTTAAAGTTGATCCATCCTGCCTGCTGAGGTCATTCTCTTGGTGACACATCACAACTGTGATGGAAATAGGCATTAATAAATAATCAAGCAAAATAGATCCGGAGAATAGTTCAATAAAGGGATTATTATCGTGATGGTGACAGTGCATTGCAAACGTTTTTGACAGTGGATCCAGCAGTGAAGCAAACATGGGAATGCGTGGAGGTCTGCATCACATCAGGTTGTACAATTGTGCCCACGTCAATGAGGTATGAAACGATTTCAAGAATAAGAAAATACACCTTAAAAAATAATCATAACTTTATTAGGCAACCCCATATATAGAGTTTAGGATCACATACTGTTTCTTCCATGCGCTTATTCAACGAACCAGATGATCCATACATGCCAAAGGGAGACTCATAGTTGACATGTGCCCCTTAAAAGCATCAAAACATAGCTGCAGTGTCAACTTTAGAAAAAATGGTAACCAACAGGAGATCTCAGCACTCAAACGTAATGTAAAGAGGGACAATTCTAGATTTCTAAGTCCTATTTTTTTTTAATTGTGTTTGCCCAAATGTGGACATTTTCATTATGAATTGAATTCCATGTGTAGTGTCTTGCGAGTGAAAAATCATGGAACCTTTCGGTGCCTGATAGACTCCATAGAACTGTGATGTAAGTGTTAGAGCGGAATGTCGGTTTAGAATGTTGAGTTCGCAGTTACACTAAGAAGAATAAAGAGGTCTAATACTAAGCTCTGTGTATGGATTAGTAATTGGCGTGTACCCAGGCTGGGGAGAATGCTACAACTAGTGACAAATTAGGGCATAAGTAACCTGAAGATCAACAATGCTCTCCCAAAGAGTTTGCCATGGTCCAAGCAAACTGCTTGTGCATGTCACGTGTGTAGCAGTCGAAGTACGGAACCGACGATTAACGCATGTGGAGTCAAAGCGCAACTCCAGCCACTGTAAAGAAGTGGAAAACAGCGAAAGCATTGCAAAGGAATTTACATGTTGGTGACCGAGAACCTGCTGGTCAGACAGTACAGAAAGATACCATGCTGCTACGCGATACAAAGTCATACGTTAAATGGAGTGTTGACGCTGACGGCAGATACAAACAGATTTTCAAAGAGCAGATATTGATAATCACAAGTTGCAAGATAATGCTACAGTTAGAAAGTGGTGAAGACAAAGAGCGCACAAAGAGTCGCCAAGGATAAAACAGCTATTTACTAACCAGAAACTGAGTAAATCAATCCAGTACGACCTCAGCGGCAGGCTCCGCTACCCAGGCCAAGCACAGGGGTTGTGTTAGACAAGTGCACGACAAAAAACACAATCTCCGATATCTTCAGAATAGTGAAAGGCAATAATGGAGGTGAAGACTGAGGCCGTCTTTCCAAAAGTCATCAAGGATGATCCAGAGGCCAGCACATCTCAATGCCTTAGAGATGGCTCACATGAACAGATTCAAGATGAACAGCTGAGGGAGCCGGAGAAAGCTCCACCCTCAACATCAGAGACTTCCATAAATGGCAACAACGTAGCAGCTTTCCTGAAACCACCACCAGCCTTTGATACAGCCAAAAAGCAAAATATTGGCGATAGATGGACTGCTTGGATAGAGATATTTAATGATTTAATTGATGCAGTTGAAGGGACTAATAACAAAAGGATTATCAAGTATCTCAAAAAATCTTACTGGTGATGGTGTAAAAGAAGTCATAAAGGAAATGCCGCAAACTGACAAAGTCACATATTGTCACATTAAAGAAATGTTGAATCTCAAGTTTACTCCAATGCCAAATATTGATTATGAATGATACATCTTCAACCAAGAATGCCAGAAAGTTGGTGAAACCATTGATGAATTTGTGGAGAGACATGACACACACATCAGAAATTGTAAATTCTATGTATTTAATGATGAAGAAGCTATGCATCTGAGAGTTATTGATGGATGCTTGTCAGATTCATTCAGAAGACGGATGCTGAGAGAAACTTTTAATCTGGAGTGAGTGTTAACGGCTGCCAGAACTGAAGAGCCTGCTGATAGACAAGCTGCTGACATGGAGGCCGGTGGTGCCCAGAAATAATCCACCATGAGTGTGAAACGTAAGCCAAAACAAAAGACTGAGGGACATAAAGTGATGTCTACACGTAAAAAGAAGTTGTGTTTTAGATGTGAATTTTCTTTTCCACACGAAGGTAAATGGCCCACACTTGGACAGATATGTAAAGGCTGCGGGATGGAGAATCATTTTGTGGTGGTTTGCAAAGCGAAGGAAGAGAAAATGGGCGCCAGTATGTTCCAGAAGCAACGTTCAACGCACACCCACAAGGCCAAGCGGCAACATCAGTTGAGACAAATTGACACTGAACAAAGTCGATCGTCATCTACATCATTGTCAAACAGTTCTTCAGTGTCAGTATCAAGTGAAAGAGAAGAAAATGATTATGCTATTTTGATGTTTACCTCAGAAAAGTGTGCGCATGTTGGTTTGACCGCTTGTGAGGAAAAATGTCAGTCAAAGAAAGATCGACATGCCAAAGCACCAAAGTCGTTCAAACATTGTCAGAAGATTACATTCAGAGTAATTGGTTGTCCGATACATTTTATTATCGACAGTGGTGCATCGATAAACATTACGCCTGATGAGAAATATAATAAATTATCTCCATTGCCGTAACTTATGCCATCGAAAACCAAAGTATATACATGGGCTGCGTCGACACCCTTAAAAAATCAAGGGTCATTTGTAGCGACAATGAAACACAAGAAAATGAAGGTGCAAGCACCCATCCATGTGCTTCAAGGCACAGCGTTGAGTGCCTGTCTACACAGTTTCAGCACAGCTCCTAATATGGGACTGATTTCTGTGAGTTACAACATAAATGCTCACCTCGAAATAGTAAGTCAGTTCCCTTTGTTATCTCATGGTTTGGGAAAGCTTCAGACTATGAAAGTAAAGTTACATATTAATGAGGACGTCTGTCCTGTCGCTCAGAGACATAGATGGATTGCTTTCAGTGGCGGCTGGTGACATTTGAAAGTGGTGAGGCATAAAATAATTGTCGTACCGCGCTATAGCGAGCGAGCGTAGCGAGCGAGCCTGAACCACATACGGGGGGTTTGTGGGGGTTCTTCCCCCATGAAAAGTTTAAAAAAAGAGTGGGCAAATGGTGCATTTGTCTAGCAAATTTGAGAAAGCAGGAAGGTTAATAAAGCAATTGTGAATCTGTTCTAACAAAGACAGTGATTTCCTACATGTGACTCAGTCTGCCACAGCCATTACAGACCTGCCGGTGGCAGGTTCATGCGGATAAATTGGAGAGTTCTACCTGAGGGCAGGGTTTGCCCCTGGTCCTCGTTGACCTTCTTAATTTCTTAATATCTGATGATTTAAATGGGACCTGCTATCTCTGTTTGCTTTCGGACGGCTTGGCAGACGAGGGACCCGGTGCTTGAGCAGAGTCTGTTGGCCGCATGCCTAGCAGCAGCTGCCCGTAGCCTTGTCTCGGACAGACAAGGTGCCCTCCTCTAATCTCTTCATCATCCAGGAAGGAATGTCGAGGGTGAAACAATCGCCATGTTATCTGGCTGACTTCAAGCAGTCAATCTGTACTGCGACATGTTTTATTTCCGTCTAAATATAGCCAGCCTCTTAATCAACCTCAGACATCCATACTGGCGGGAGGAGCACATGTAACGTGCTGATTCATGGCAGAAATACCCACAAAACCTGCTGGGCATTGTAAATGGCACTTGATGCCGCTGTTAGGTTCTTGGCTTTGGATTGTATTTATTTTTTATTTTTATGGAACGATGGATCGGACTAAGGTGTACGAATATGGGGTAATTCCTCTCAGGACATACTATAACAGCTGCTGTTCCTGTGCTGCAACAAATGGTTTCCACACAGCAGTCGAGTAATATAAGAAGAGCTGGACACTTCCAAAAACTCCAAAGCATTTTAGTAAAATTTAGCCTAAGAAAACAAAGTCTGAATTGCAAAAATGCGACCAACTTTACGATTTTGGCTGAATAAGGTCTTTTAGCCCGAGAAATACACTTAATATTTTGTTGGTAATAATTTCGCTAGGTGACTAATATTTCTTTGACATTTTTACTTGTCAGAATCTTTAGTGGTGATTCACAGTTTGTTTCCTATAACTTATTACATTAATAAATGTTTTCCTAAGTCTAAAAATAAATTGTTTGTCCTGAAAAGGAGAACAGACCGGCAGTGGCGTTGAAAGGTGTAATGGAAGAGGACTATCTTGTTTCAAGAAGTACTTTCATTCCAATTGAATAAATTGTGTGTGTGTTCTTAAAACCCAACCATTAAGATATGTGTACCTAAGATTTTGCCTCCACTCTCGGGCTAAGGAAAACTCCCCCTTTGGGGTCTAATAACTTTGGCCGCCAATAACCAGTCCACACCAGCATTTCTGAAAAATAAAAGTGTAGCAGAATGTATATTTCATCAGATGCTGTTCAAATTGAACATAAATCAGTCACAAGTAGTGAAAAAAGGTAGTGGCTAAGCAGCGAGCTCAGTTCAAAGTAGATTAAACGTTTAGCTTACACGTGGGAGCCAGAATTGGTGTTCAACAGAAGGCATTAAATCAGTGCTGTATACCAGGTTAGTTCAACCGCCTTTAGAGTTCTAGTACATTCCTGAGGATGTTCTGGATTTTACATTTTCCGGGAAACCTTTACAGTGAAAAAAATCTGAAGTGTATCCCATGCCCTAATTACTTAAGCGTGTCCTTGGCTAGATTGTGTATCACAGACCAAGCCCTCACTTTTAACTCGCTGGCTTGTCATGTAGCACAAAGTATGTCACGTTATGTATGCTGTTTACTTCTGTAGTGTGGTGGTGGGTGTATTTTGAAGATAAGCAAAGCAAATAAGTAGCAGAGGGATAAGAAGAGGGCAGAGGCATCTTTGGTGTAGTGTGTCACACCCTACATAGCAGCCCAGGCATCTAGACTCCCCTCACATTCGCTGACATGTTGCAGTTGAACTGTGCACCGTAGTACTTAGTGTTCCCCGGTTCCATCGTGCTATCTGCGAGGCATGCACCCACTCAGTCATATCGACTCCAGATAGCACACAATGTTTACATCTTGAGCAGCACCCAGTTTTCTTCATTTCCCTGCTCTGGAATGTTCTTCAGTAAACCTCCTCGCTAAGTTTCAGGGCAAGGTTTAAGAGACGTCAGGAAGACTGTTTTTCAGTTTAACTGCCCTGCCTACTAGCTGCATAGAATTTAACACACACGGGCAACTGATGGCGCCCCATGTTGATGTTTGTGATATGAATACAAACTTAACGCATAGAGGTAACTAACTGCCAGTAAACTATATTTGTTATCAATGCTAAACTATGTTATACAGCCATTTCATTCTTTGATATAACTCAAACCTATTGGTATGTTTTTTTTTTATAAAGCAGCTAACGCTTGTGGAAATTTAATTCAGGCTGTGGACTGAGTTGTCCCTGGCATATGTTGCAGCAAGCGGTCTGCTTTTAGGTCATTTGGTCTGTACGCCCAAACATTCAGCTTGGCCTTTGATTACATTAAAACCAATTGTGCTACGTAACGGGGAATGTGTGGGCTCGAAAATCTAATCTGTTGTATGTTGAATTTTGAAGTCACGTATATGCTGTTACTTATGTACAACTAATGCTTAACCTGTTCTCGATCTCCGCAGGAACCTTCTGTTCATCAACACATGTACCGTACCGCTTATTGATATCCATATGTGTATTCAGAGTTTTTGATCCTGAGTTGTACCTGTTTAATTAAGAAGTGCTGGCTGTGATAGTTTATCTAATAGGCATAACTAAGATTACTTCCCGAACCTGCAATTAAAATATACCACCGCATTTATGATGATGTAAAAGTCATGACACACTCAACCGAGGTCAGTCTCCACATTTTGCTCACTCATATATGACCAGGTCAGTCTCTCTGCCTAGCAATGTAGTCATTACGTGTGGCTCAGTTTAATCAACAACATCTCCAGAATGTAACACCACTCTCACCTATAACGGCGCCCATAGAGCTGCAGCCTGCTGCACAGGTTATGGGGGTATCGTGCCTCAAGACTTAAATGAAGAAAGTCCCCCGTTTGGTAAACACGTGCCGGCGGTGAGAAGAGAAGGCCTTTTGCGGCAAGCTGGTCAGGGAAAGTTGACCTGAGCACCAGATGCAAAAGTGTCCCGTTCTCATCTGCGGCCAAAATGAACGTTCGCACCTCCACTCGTTTAGACATAGGGCGTCTTCGCAATAATGACAGGGGCCATGCAGGGCTCTTCTTATTGGAGCTAGAAGGTGCGCGTGCGCACGGGATACTTAGTGGTAGTAAACAAACTTACTGATTGGGCATAATTTAAAACTAAGCCCTAATGCCTACATGTAAAGAACAATGAAAAAACTCATTGCGGAAGCTATCTAGGAAAAATTATGCACAGAATAATGATTACCTAATAAAAGAAAAAAACATTCTGACATGCATATACATTTTAGACAAACAATATCGAGCGCAACAGCCCACCAGAGCTCGTGTATGGAAGCGGGCGGATTGAGGGGGCGAGGGGGTTTCTAAATTGACACCCTTAAACTGACATGATGCATGAAATAGATGTATCTAACTGAGAAGCCATGATTGAACAGGGGTACTGACTCGCGGCCGGCAAGACGGACAGGGGATGAGGGGGGGTTCGCACGGGTGGGGGGGGAGCGGGACAGTAATAATCAAAATAAAATTTTAAACTTACCTTGCTTCCTCCCACTGCTTCTTCCGGGTCATGCGCCACCGCCTGCCCTCAGCTCCTACTGCTTCTGCCTGCACCTAGGCAGCCTTCCTCCCGCCCGCTCCCCTAAGCCAATCACAATGATGCAATGGCAGCGTTGTGATTGGCAGCGGACGGCGCCCAGCCGGGCGCCTGTAGGCCAGGGAGCCATTTTCTCTATGTAGGCTGCATGGCTAGCCACACCTCCCCTGCACCGGAGCAGGAACGCCCACCCGCCCGCCCCCAACCAGGCACTCCAGGCACTTCTGCTTTCTCCCCGTGGGAGAAGCAGAAACATGAAATGGTAGTTTTACCATTTCATGTTTCTGCTTCTGGCACTGTGAGAAAGCAGTGGGGCAACGCCCCCACGCCCCAATGGAGTAGCCGCCACTGATTGCTTTTCATCTGCAAGAAACTGTTGAAAAAGAACTTGAATCGTTACTTGAGTATGATATTATTGAGCATTTCGCTGGTCCAACACCATGGGTTTCGCCCATAGTAGCAGTGCCTAAAAAGGGCAGCGAAGGAGCTGTGCGCATATACGTTGACATGCATCAGGCAAACAAGGCAATTGAATGAGAACGGCATCCAGGTCCACACCTTGTTGATATGATAACGTAATTAAATGGTGCAAAGGTGTTCTCTCGCCTTGATTCAAATAAAGGTTATCACCAGTCAGAACTCGAAGAAGATTGCAGTTACATTACAACCTTTTCTACACATGTTGGTCTGTCCCGATACAAAAGACTACGTTTTGGTGTGTCATCTGCTGGAGAACTGTTTCAAGACATCATTTGACGCGTCATTCAGCCTGTCAGGAATGCGATCAATTACAGCGATGACATAATGGCTTTTGGAGCTACACAAAAAAACCACAATAAAGCCCTTACGCAAATATGACGTTTATTTGTCGAAGCAGGTTTGACTTTGAATGCAGACAAGTGTGAGTTTCATAAGACAAAGCTAAAGTTCTTTGACCATATTTTATCTGATGGGGGTATGACACCAGACACTGCTACAAGCGCTGTCAAATGCTGATACCGCACAAGATGTTTCTATGGTGCATTAATTTCTTGCCATGGCCAGTTACTGTTCCAGATACATACAAGACTTAGCCACTGTAAGTGTTCCTTTGAGAGACTTGCCAAAAAAGAATTTTTCATTTCATTGGTCACATGAATGTGAGAAAAGTTTTAAGAAAATCAAACAAGCCATTGAGAATGCTACTGAAATGGCAAACTTCAATCCGTAGCTTCATACAGAGGTTGTTGTTGACGCTAGCCCAGTCTGGTTAGACGCTATCCTTGCACAACACAGTGGACACCCGAATGCTAGAAAGCACATTGTGGCATATGCAAGTAGAAGTTTGTCCCAAACAGAACGTGTTTACTCACAGCCAGAAAAAGAAAGTTTAGCTGTGGTATTGGCTTGTGAATATTTCCATGTATTCCTGTATGGAAAACCTTTCACGCTGGTAACTGACCATCAAGTGTTGATGACTATATTTGGCAATCCAAAGGCCAAAATGCCTCCTCGCATTGAACAATGGGGACTATGGTTACAAGAGTATAATTATACCATTGTGCATTGCCCAGGGAGGGATCAGAACCCTACTAAATACTTTTCCAGAGTGCCTCGGCAAGGCCACGGTACTCCATTTTACAAGTTCATTGTAAAATCAAACACCGGCTGCCATTTTGTTAACCCAAATGTCACTGCCATGGTAGTGACATGTTAAAGGTGAAGGACATAATTATGCACCAGCCATGGAACCAAAACCCTCGTCCGCTCATCAATGAATTAGGTGAATACTTAAATTACAAAAATGTCAAGGATGAACTGTCCATAGCTCATGAAGGAGTTATCTATGAGGGTTGAGAATTCTGATTCCAGAGAGTCTGTGACCAAAAATAATTGAAGTGGCCCATGAAGGATATTGTGGAATCATTGCCACAAAACAAGCTCTCCGAGACCGAGTCTGGTTTCCTTATTTTGATGACAGTGTTGAAAAGGAATTAAAGGCCTGTCATCTATGCACCTGCCTTTCTACAAAAACTACTCACCACACCTTGAACATGTCAGAACTCCCAAAGCATGCATGGGAGAGAATAGCCACTGACTTTTTCCATCCACTCGACAATGGACATCACCTGCTGGTGATTATGGACTAATACTCACGATTTCCACTAATTGAAGATCTTTCATCTACTACTCAAGGACGAGTCATTGAAAAACTTGATGGTATCTTTGTGACATGGGGTATTCCAGCCATAGTGAAGTCTGAAATTGGCCCACCTTTCAACAGTCGAGAGTTTAAAGATTGGAGTATTTGAATATAAAACATCAGAAGAGCACACCTTTGCAGCTGCAGGCCAATGGACTTGTTGAGCGTTTTATGAGTATGCTAAAGAAAGCAGTGTAGCGTGCTACTCTTGAGAAGCTCGATTTAAAAACTGTATCGAAATCTACCTTGAGAGCTTATCGTTCAACACCCCACTCGACCACAGGTGAAAGTCCTGTGACATTGATGTTCAGGAGAGCAATGAACTCCAAGATACCTCAATAGACCAATCAGAGAAAGAAATATGAGACAGCAACTCATGAGAATGACTTGGTTAACAGACTAAAGATGAAAGTGTATGCTCACAAAAGGCAACATGTGAAAAACATTGTCTTTAAGAAAGTAGATTCAGGGCTTGCATGACAAATGCGGCAAAGAAAATCTGATGCTCCATTTAATACAGAACCTTTTTAAGTGGTGTCTACTAAAGGACACATGGTGACTGCTCAGTGCCCTAGGAAGTCTATTATTAGAGACTCTTCTCATTTGAGGCACTAATAGTTCATCCGTTCTAACTGTTGTTGGCGAGACTGGGTCTGAAACATCAGTGACTGCTGTTGCCTCTACACCGTTGATGCAGATCCTGGATCTTGGTGATGACACTTCCCAGTTTCCCAGAACAAGATCAGGTCAAACGATTAAAGCACTAAAAAGATTAATTGAAGAGATTTAATTGCATGTGTCTATCTATATATATTTTGTAAAAAAAATATTTTATTATTTAACAGAGGGGGAGATGCAGTGTCTTGCAAGTTCGAAATGTTGGAACACTTTTGGCTCCTGGTGGACTCCGTAGAACTGTGACATAAGTGTTAGAGTGGAATGCAGTGAAGGTTAGTTTAGAATGTTGAGTTTGCAGTTACACGCAGACAAATAAAAATGTGTAATACTATGCTCCGTGTATGGTGTAGTCATTGGTAGTTACCCAGGTTGGGGAGGACGCTACACAATGCACACAAATCAGTTTTCTCATATGTGTTCAAATTAATGCTAGATGTCTCCTATTTTGCTGTACTATTGAGTTCCAGAGTTTTATCAAGGCTGTGAAATGAAATGAGAGGGAAGAGAAACTGATGCATTCTCTGTACACCCCAATATTCCTTTGTGCTACAATACGCCAACACCTAAAGTTAAAAATGAAATTGTAAGTAAACAAAAGTAAACAATAGAAAGACATTTTCCCATGAGAATTACAGAAACTACAAAGGTATTGTTAGCCAATGTTATTTATAATGAAAGTGTGTGAAATAATTGCAGTGGTAGTTAGGAATACGTAACTTAGCTATCGGTTAAAAATGACTGTGCATAGCATGTTAATGACATTGCATACTCTATGATTTTTAGGTAAGAAAATCGCATAGTTGCAATTCACGTGAATGTTTGCAGATAGTTATTGTTCCTGATAACCACAGTGTGTAAGTCTCATGCAGTGCAGTGGCATTCAGTTTGAAATTGCTATGGTATTACATCTTGTGCTTGCCCTAGATACGGGCATATGGCTGTCCTTATGGTCCATGGTGTTAGAAATGGGGTTATTGGTTAAGGGGGAAATCCCACTCAGGCAGCAACCACAATTCTTGTCAGGGTGGACCTCAAAAGTCACTAAATCCAACTGACTATGAAGCAACAGGTCAGATCCATCTCCTCATCCTGCTTCCACAACCTCCGCATGCTCCGCAAGCTTTTCCGATGGATCCCCATCTCCACCAGGAAAATGGTCACCCAAGCCCTCATCTCCAGCCACCTTGAATACGGCAACGCACTCTACACCTGCACCATCAAGCAACTCCTCAACAGCCTCCAGACCATCCAGAACACTGCAGCAAGACTCATCCTCAACCTCCCCAGAAGAACTGGCACCACCCCTCAAAGCCCTCCACTGGCGCTCCATCCAGGAAAGATGCCTCTTCAAACTCCTGACACACGCCTACAAGGCCCTCCACAACTCCGGACCTGCCTACATCAGCCACCGCCTGACCTTCCACCAACCCATCAAGGAGCTCTGCTCCGTCTCCCTTGCATTGGCGCCCATCAGTCAGAGCCGCTGAAGAGGCTGTTCCTTCTCCTATCTCGCCCCAAGTACTGGAATGGCCTCCCCCTCCACCTGCGAACCTCCCCTACGCTCAAAGAGTTCAGGAATAAGCTTTTCATCCAACGGCTCTCAGAACCTCAGCGCCTGGAGACCCCCCCCCCCCCGGGTGACAAGCCGCACTTTATAAGTAAGATTCATTGATTGATTGATTGACTAAATTAACCTATGCTTCGTCCCCTGGGAGCTTAGCACAAAGCAGGCAGGATTAACTAAGAGGCAATGTGTAAACTATTTATGCAGCACACAGTAATAAAGAGAAAACAGACGAGAAATCCCAAACTAATTTATAAAAATAGAGTCTATTTTACTGGACTGGGACAAAGGCACAAGTACAGGCCAACTGAGATGGAGCGGGGGCCAGATACAGGGATCAAGTTAGTCCCACTGAGAATTGTACCTTATTTCCTTGATTCAAGGCTTGGTGTCACTCGGTGTCAGTACCCATCAGCGGTGTGTTGTCTCGGTCCCAATGAGGCCGCCGCTCAGGAGCTTTGCGGTGCCGCCATGCGAGGACTGCATTGTGCTATGTTGGATTTGATGGAACCCACAGTTAGGCTGGGAGGAGTACACTCTGATGGCAGCCAAAGGTCCAGGACTCGGGGGCACCTCTTAGGGATCAGGACTCACTCCAGGCAGAGGCCAGCAGCAGGGTTGAGGCAGGTCCAGTTGCAGGTGCAAGCAGGTCAGATGGGTAGGCGCAGGGAGACCTCTAAAGCTCGTTGTGTCCCTGTGGCTTGCACAGGAGGTCAGCCAACTGACCCTTGGAGTCTCTGTGGTTAGCCTGGGATGAAGGCAAGCAGGTCTAGTCTTCCTTCTCAGAGGGCAAGGCAGCCCTTCAAGCAGCAGGGCAGTTCTCTGGAAGGGCAGTCCTTCTTCTTCCACAGACCATCCCAACTGTCAAACAATCATGAACTGGCAGAAGCTACTTTCCCATCTGATAGCCAAAGTCTGGAACTCAGTCCCTGCATGTATAAAACAAGTCTATACAATTACAAGATGTACCTCATGAACTGTATATTATGAACTATATCGGATGCAAAGTGGTTATGCACAAATGTGTATAAAGCACTATACAAATGTAGCGGTGCAAACCAATTTAAAACAATGGAAATGTCTGCCATAATTTATGGATTACTTTTTCATGTTTTATACAGAAAATGTATAGAGATTTAATACATGATAGTTGCCATACATTACAGTAGAAACTTGCATGCTTCGCTGATTTACTGTAGAGAGTGCAAGTTGGCTCGTGAACACACTTTGAGAGGGTGCATGAATTTAATTTTGAATACATTGGGGCAGATTTACAAGCCCTCTTGCGCTGCCAGTACGTCACTTTTTGTGACGCACTGACAGCACATTTCCCTGCCCCATATTTACAAGGACAGAAAAAGCCACCCTGAGTGGCTTTTCCTGTCCTTGTAAATATGGCCCTTTACACGCAGCATTTTGCGTGAAAAGGGCGTTCCATGGGTGTTGCTGTGGGTGTTCCCACGCAACACCCATGGAACGAGACACATTTCCAGATTTACAAGGATTCGTAAACCTGGAAATGCGTCAGTATGCTATGCCACCCTAGGGGTGGCGTAGCGAGGCTCAACGAGGAGAAATGTTTTCATTTCTCTTCGTTTTTTTCCTCTTTCAATGCGTGCTGCATTCTACAGCACGCATTGAAAGAGGAAAATGCCTGTAGTGATTGTTTTTGTGCAGGAAGGTGCCCCTTCCTGCACAAAAACAATCTCCCCATGGCACGGGCATCCTTACACCATGGTGCAAGGGTGCCTGCGCCGGCGCATGGCAGCTGTTTGTGCGCCAGCGCAGGGGAGAGCACAGGAATGCGACATATTATTGTAAAGATGTCGCATTCCTGTGCTTCGGAAGTGCCGCAGCGTGGCGCAGCCAAAGGGCTTGCGGTGCCGCACTGCGGCACTTTCTTGTAGATCTGCCCCATAAAATTTCAAGCAGGTGCAGAGAAGAGAGGAATCAGTGTAAGTGAGCATGTGTAATACCTACGCTAGTGTACACGCGTAGCCACCCTCTCTCCAAAACTTCGGACTGATAGACCTTTGATAATGCCATAATCTGGAGAGAGTGGGCAAGGTGAAACCTATTGCATTTGTAAATCCTACTCACGCCAATGAGTATTTCGATTCCACACAACTCTGTAAAATGTACTCGCACCTTGAAAACTTGATTGCCAACCAAGCATTCCAAGGTAGCCACCAAGGGGCATATTAACAAGGCGGCGATATGAAATTATCGCCGCTTTTGCGTCCGTTTTCGGGCGAAAAGCGGCGATAATTTCATCGCCTTATCAGCAAAGACACACTATCGCGTGTTTTGCTGACTTAGCGCCCGTTCCCAGCACGCCTAACTTTGCATCGCTAATGAGATGCAAAGTAGGCGTGGCTGTGAAACCAAACAGGGATAATATCGCGAAGGCAGCTTCGCGATATTATCAAGGAGGGTTAGCGATTATTTAAATCGCGTTAAGTTTGCCTTAACGCAGGAATTTAACGTCTGTTAAATTCCTGACTAAGGCATACTTAACATGGGGGTGGATTCTGTGGCTAAGACCACAGGCCCTATCATCTAGGATATCGCCGTTTTCCACCATGGAAAACGGCGATATCCACGCTATCTCTGGAATTTTATCGCCTCGGCGATGGGCGCGTTGTTGATAACGCGCTAACCGGGCGATAAATTACAGAGATAGCCGGCGATAAATATGCATGCGCTAACCACGCTTTGCGATATTTATCGCCGGGCCCTGTTAATATGCTCCCAAATCTTTAAACTGATTCCCTTTTTTGTAGGTTTGACGTTTGAAACAAGCACAAACAAGCACCAAAGAGTGAATCATTAGCTAAAACATCCAACATTCTTAATGAAAGGGTTTATGGTCAATAAACATGCAAATCACTAGATCTTTCATGACAAGGTGATGTGGAATTTCTTCGTGGGATATCTTCACTAGATTAAAAAAAAAAAAGACTTTTTTCTCCGTTCGGAATGTTCATTGCATTCATGAAAAGTACAGTAGTTAACTGAGACAATAATTCTGTTATGGCAACAAACCCACGCCTGGTTGGGAACAAGAAGCTTTTAGGACAGTGCAACATTCCTGCGGTTTAGAAGAGAATAAAGAAGAAAAGGAAAAGTGGGTCAGCGGTCATTCACATCTTGGTTGGCGTAGGAGGTGGGAATTGAGCTTAGGTGCGTAATTCTGAGCAAAAGCAAACACTTTGTCTTCTCTGTGCAAAGTTTAACCGATATTCATGCAGGTACTTTTACAGAAACAGGAAAGGCTAAAGTATCCGCAGGCCATGCTTTGCTAAGCAAAGAATGGCCTTGCCAGGCTGACTTCAAAGGAGAGATGCGCCCGGGGGGCGTGCAGGATTCACAGCAGCGTGCCATAGGTTCGTTTCTCGTTGTATCTGCCCCACAATCATGAGACAACTTAGCTCTTTGGAACTAACCATTCTGGTAAAAAGTAATGGTAAAAGCTGGTTCTTTTGGGGTACCTTCAGTATGAGTGGAGAAGGTGTTTGCATACAGTCTACCAGAATTATAGAATGTTGTCATAAGTTCAAGGTGTGTGGCCATCGTAAAAATTAGGGTGGTTAATCACCAATGAGTCAGCTCATTTCATTCCTTTATTTCATGACTCATCAGGTTTTAAATATCTCTGGAATTTAGCATACAACATACATCTGTGTTGTGTGCTCATGTCCCAGATGCGTTCTGTAGAGTACAAAACCCACCTTGTTTAATTCAAATACTTTACTAGGAAATACAAATACCAAAAACACATACAATAACTCTTATATGTAATTTTTTAAACTATTGAGAAAGTTTGTTTAAAATGACAGTACAGGCGTGTTTATTTTTGTATTAGACATACATCCAAGGTTACCATTTATGAATAATAGAGGCATACATAACTATGGTCGTCCGAGCAGGCCAGCTCTCTTTGGCCACCGTCCCACGTATCAGCAAGACTAGAACGGGAGGAAAGTCCTTCTCCTTCCTCGCAGCCAAAGCCTGGAACACCCCGCCCCTCCACAACCGGGAATCTCCCACACTGCCCCAGTTCAGGAAGGACCTCAAGACCTGGCTTTTCAGATGACCCCAGCACTCAACGGAGCCACCCCTCCCTAGCCCCCCAGTACCTTGAGACCCTCATGGGTGAGTAGTTGCGCTTTACCAACCCCTGATTGATTGATTGATTGATTGATTGAGTCCGTGATATATTAATGAAAGGGGCTGGCATTTTCATAATTAATGTTCAGGCCCATTTTCTTGTACCACCCACACTTTGTCATACCTGAATTATGCAGAATGTGCTTGGTGACATGTTTTGGTCGAGTGTGGTCATTTCATGTGACCATCATCAGATTGAAAGGTGCTGTGCCTCCTTGTATGTCATAATTCCAATGTGCTGTATGAGTCCTATCATGTTGTGCTGGGTTCGCTGAATTATCAGATTATCATTCCTTATAGCTGATTGATTGACAAAAAAAGCTGGGATGTAATTGTCCACAAGTGGACACAGTTTGTATGGAACATCTATCTGTCTGGTGCAACTTCCTTTTATAACATAGCACCCTAACACAACAACGCACTAGATAATACTTAAGCTTATGTAAATGGTTTGGCTTTTATGCCAATTATTTTTTTTATAATCGTGTTGCTGTTAGTAAGGTATCAGTGTTAGAAATACAATGCTCTCGGATCAATCCAATTTTTGTCCTCCAAGGCTTGGATCTGGTGTCTAGGTAGTGAAACTATTAAGCAAATTGGATTGAGGGATTTCTGAAGCTGAAGAAGTCTAGACAGGTGTGCTGTCAGTCCTGTGTCTGTCCGGATTCAAATGCTTTGTCCTACCTTCAATCAATCAATCAGGGTTTTATAGAGCGCGCTACTCACCCGTGAGGGTCTCAAGGCGCTGGGGAGGAGGGGGGCAGCTCCTTGAAATACATGATACTGCAGTCCAGAGGAAGAGGCGTAGGTCCTAGTTCAAAGAGGTGGATAGTCCTGTTCTGTGGGCCAGGCTCCGGTGTCATGAGGGAAGTGGCATCACTGGAAATCAGTGCCTCTGACTTAAGCAGGTTACTTTTGAGCCAACGCATATCCACCCATCCCTTAAGATTTGCCATTCAGTTGCTAAGGGCAATTCATTAAGGACCATTAAGGAATGTTTGTGTAGTCCACACTGTGTGATCTGATAAGATGTGAACAAGGCTGAACATAAAGATTGAAGAACGAAAGAGGGAAAGAAAGGACCCCTGTGGAAGTCAGCAACTGCAAAGAGTGGTGCTTGAGACAAAAAGACCAAGGGGCAGATTTACAAGCCCCGTGCGACACTTTTACGCCGCCGTTGCGTCACTTTTGTGACGCAGCGGCAGCATAAACAATGTGCCACGTTGCGACACATTTACAACATGACACATCTAGGGAGATGCGTCACGTTGTAAAGCCCTGCGTCACATTATACCTGTGTCAGGTATAATGTATGCAGGGTGGGCATTCAGACGCAAGAAAGCCTCGTAAAAGTGACGCTGGGAAATCTACAAGATTTCACGGAGTCACTTTTACGACGCCACTGTGTCAAAACCTTACACCTGCTTGAAGCAGGCGTAATGAGTGATGCAGCACATTAGGAATAGGCATTCATGAGCATTGCTGGAGTTGTGTCGTGCTTGCAACACGACTCCAGCAATGCGTTACATACGCCAACAGATGCATGACGCATCTGTCAATCATTGCGCCACTGTGCAACGCATTGTAAATGCGACGCATCCATGGTGGCGCAAGGGTTTTTTTGCGTGACGCACTTGAACTGACGCATCTCTGCTAATATGCAGAGATGCATCAGTTCTTGTAAATCTGCCCCCAATCACAGCTCTCTGGGACTGACGGCTGAAGAAGGATATGAACCATTGGTGTGCTGTGCCAGTAACACCACAGTTGTTTAGGGTTGAAAGGGGACTTTCTTGAGTGACTGATTCTGTGCTATTTAAACTTCATCAGGAAAGGGAAGAGCACTCTTCCCCCTGATTGCTGCTAAGGCTGCATGGAGGATTACGAAGTGACCCCCCAAGCCACTCTTACATTTGGCAACAGCTTTGAGCTTGCTGTTCCATAAGAATAATGCTGCATCGACTGATGAGGCCCAACAAGGTTGAAACTGGTCTAGTGTTTCTTGTGATCACATTTAGAGGGGAGGTGACTTTGTAGTTTGGGCTAGACTGTCTTATTAGCTATTTGGGGTGCAGCCAAACCTGATTTCGGCATGAATTGTCTCTGCTAATAATAAATGAATTATTGCACTCATCACTTTTTGTGCTGCTTAAATTAGATTCCTGAGCCGGACCAGTGGTCACAATATAGGCTGTTTCCCCTACATTTGGCTTTCTACATGTGGCCAGAGGAACCCAACCTTGAGTATTGTTGGAACAGAAGCATCCCTCACATGGTGACAGACATGTAACCCGGCCCTGAGTGCTCCAGCTGCTATGATATCTGGATGCTTGGTAACGAGTTTTGGTCATGAGCAAACACCGATCAAGTGTGTACACCATGGCCTAGGCCTCTCTAATGGATTGCGGTCTGTTTTGGTCAAAAGGGGTGCCCAGAGGATTACCCTCAGGAGGTGTAAAGCTACTGCCTTTACCTGGAGTTAAGTAACACAAGCTCTATGGTAGCAGCATACCATGTTGTTAGTAATCAGTAGAGTGAACAGGCCTGTGTGCCTGTGCTACTAGCTTGGTGCTCCTGTGGACTTACCTCAACCCTTGGGCTGCATTGGAGTGTGTGCAGCCTGAGGAAGTACGTGTGCCTGAGAGATGGTACAGCGCAGGAGATATAGCGCAAGCAGTGGCA
Source organism: Calotriton arnoldi (assembly GCA_963921515.1). Classification (NCBI taxonomy): domain Eukaryota; kingdom Metazoa; phylum Chordata; class Amphibia; order Caudata; family Salamandridae; genus Calotriton; species Calotriton arnoldi. The sequence goes on from CAWUFW010004803.1 coordinate 503,841, forward strand.
TATGTGTGTGTTCCTGTGCCTGTGGAAAGGTACATCACATAGGAGAAAGCGTGTGATGTTTCATGAGCACGCTAGGATGTATGTGTGCCTTATAGGAGGTTCAGTATATTAGTGACTGCACACAGATAAATGCGTGTGTGCACAGGAGTATGTGTGTGCTTGTGAAGTGCCCAATACATGCAAGTCACTGGGTTCCATTTTGGAAGACCCATGTCTTGCTGGAGGAGGAGGAAGAGGTGAGGTTTCCCCAGACAGATTTGTGGATTGCTGCTTTTCTGAGAGCTGAGTACGCATGGGAGGAAGGAAGAGACAAGCTCTTTGGTGCACTTCAATGGGAGCTCTTTGATTCTGAAAGGAGATTACTGGTCAAAGGGGCCCTGGGCACATCTGAGGAAGGAGATGGGGCTGATAAGAGAATCGTTAAGATTAGAACTAGGGTCTGTTGGTAACGTTTTAAAGCACACCTCACTGAGTCTAACAGCCAGATGTGAACCTCTAGTTCCTCTCGTGGGCTGTGCTTGGGGCTATCAAGATTGGAGAAGGTCCTCCTGTAATGGACATCTGTCTAGAGGAAGAGCACAACAAAGGAGTGGGCACTTCAAAGTGAGCAACCACCAGGTCACAAACTTCAAATGCATGGTCACAAAATCATGTGTGTCCAAAAATGGATCATAAAAAGGGGAGCTTGAAACTCTCAAGTCATCAAACTGACGCTGTACATCAGCGTGGAGAAGCTCAGCACAAGCTCTGCCTGTTGTAACCAGGACTGATACTATGGGTCTGCCAGTCTCTCATACTCTGTAAGAGGACATCACGCAGGAGGATCAAAGGCACTGGCCTGACCCAAGAACAGTGGGCTCTGTGAGGTGAAGGAGATCGTTTGGTGGGAGCGAGGTCCAGGGGGGATCCTACTGCATGGATCCTGGGAGCGAGTGTGAGAGTTTGATCTGTCAGGAGACCTCCTTGCAAGGCTGAGCCTGCAGGGAAGAATAAGGCAAACACAAGGAGATGATGGACGGAGCGCTGAAACTTTTCAGACACTCACCCCCAGTCACAGATCTCGGTTGAATCCATCATCGTTCTTTAGCTCACTTCGCCACCCCAGTTCAGACACAGCTATATGCAAATCAGTCTTGACCCTGTGCCTCATGGGAACAGTCCAGCCCGAACTGCCAAGCCATGTCTTCCCTTGACCGGAAACAAGCATCCTGGGACCAGTTTCGGGCTAACAGCCCTCATCAGCCAGGCTAACTTGAATCCAGTGGCAAAGTGAGCAAGGGACCCACGTCTGGGCATACCCTGCCAACTTAGGGTGAACAAAGCAAACACAAGGAGATGATGGACGGGGTGCTAAAACTTTTCAGACACTCACCCCCAGTCACAGATCTGGGTTGAATCCATCACCGTTCTTTAGCTCACTTCGCCACCCCAGTTCAGACACAGCTATATGCAAATCAGTCTTGACCCTGTGCCTCATGGGAGCAGTCCAGCCCGAACTGCCAAGCCATGTCTTCCCTGGACCAGAAACAAGCATCCTGGGACCGGTTTCGGGCTAACAGCCCTCATCAGCCAGGCTTGCTTGAATCCAGTGGCAAAGTGAGCAAGGGACCCACGTCTGGGCATACGCTGCCAACTTAGGGCGAACAAAGCAAACACAAGGAGATGAATAAGGATTACAGCCCTTAGTGCTGGGCTGTCCGATACAGCTCCAAGACATACAGGAGGCCGTCACTTTGTTCATGCGGTCCACAACCCCTGTATGCCAAATGAGGGCTGCGGTGAAGAGAGAGTGGGTGGTCTCTCTGTATGTGCTGCATCAACCCTACCAGTGTGTCAGGAGGAAGGGGCTGTGAAGGAGGAAGAGGTTCATTACCCTGCCCCCACATACAGAGGAGAAGATGCCACTGACCATGACCCATGCGGAGAGAGAGCAACAACGTCAATGTCCCCGTCCAGGAGCATCAGAGATCTGCCCCAGGACTCCAGACGAGACTTACCATATTCGAGGAGAGGGCAGAGGACAGCAGACTCCACAACCACAGCTTCCTGCCATCTGGATACCACCGGGTGACTAAGAATTGCCAGGTACTCTGAACCACCCCTTGGTGAGAGCGGGTAAGACTGTTGAATGGTCCACCAGGCTCTGGAGGAACTTGCTCTAAATTAACATGCACCAGTGCTGAGACTTGTCAAAGAGCCCCATAGAATTACTGAGTCTCAAACGCGTTTGTGGGGCGTAGCTTGGATGTCGCCACACATGGGCGATAACATGAGCCATAAATTGGGAAGTGGTACTGGAAAGCTAACACAGGTAATGCTAGTGGGCTTGCCTCAAGAAGGCAAGGTATCTTGTTTGTAGTGTATTGTGTTGTACTTTGTGCTAGTGGATAACTACTTCTTTTTACATAAAAATAAGTATTTGGCAGGACAGTAATTTATTAAGGTTGCCGGATGTATTTTGAGTTGTGAATCTGTTCTCATCTTACATCTACCTTCTCCCTGAAAAGCCTTGGACTGCTTGCCATGCGCTGCCACTGAGAGTGAAGTGCTGAAGGGGTACTCGGCCCAGTTGCTCGGTACCCATAGTAGGCCTGGCCACAAGACACCAGGAGTAAAAGAACTCAACTGCCAAGGCTAGGGCCAGTAATTCCTGCTTGCCCTGTGGCCGGCTTTGGTGAATATAAAGTATGGCATAAAAGGTAGAACATGTGTTTGAAAACAATTGATAGACTTTGGTTTAGACCAGACTTAAAAAAAAGTGATTATTAGTATATTGCTGGGTTGTGAAAGAGTAGAATATATTCAGACTCCTGCTACCTATTGAAATCAGTAATGAGAAAGATGTATTCAATGAATTCTCAATAAGTGGCCATGAGATGCATGTGCATTTAAAAAAGCAAGTGAGATTAATTGTACACTGAGGCACGTTTTTATATCAGAAGGCAACCTGCAAAAGATATAATAAAAAGATATGTAGCTTTGAGACCTATGTCTGACATTGACATTTGTGAGTTGTGAAACCTTACATCGCATTTGATAAGCAATCAAACTAGTGTGTGCTTCCCTAAGGAGGACAGTTACAGTGTTCACATGAATGAACTTCACCCTAGAAAAAGAAACATTATATTTTCCAAAGGTGGGGAGGCGTCAGAAAAATCTATTAAGAATTAGAAAAGACATAGGGGTCGATTCCGATCTCGGTCGGAGGCGCACCCAACACTATTCGGCCGGGAAAAAAGCCAGGCGAATGCCTGTTTCCCGACCGATTCGCACATTCTTCCGAACGAGCAAGTACGATGCACACAACTGCATAGATTCCGACCCAGTCGTACTCACCCAATCCAGGTCCTGTTCTCCGACCGAGCCGGATCCGTAAACGCAGAATCGAGTCGCACGGAAGCCAAAATGCAGCCCCGTCCGGCCGGACAAGTACGATGCGCTTTCCGTACGCGCCGAACCCGTCGCTACGCACGGCACGTCAAAGCATCCGGGAGAGGCGCACATAAGCTCCGATTCGCGCCACAACACGATCCACGGCTACGAGACGAACACGCCAGCGACGAGGACGAGGCGAAGCAAAGAGAAAGACGAACGAGACAAACCAACTATGAATCCTATCGTGCCGATCCTACCAATACTCTACATCTACTACCGGAACAGGCACGGACTCGTACGGCGCAGAAGGTAAGTCAGACACCAAGCACAAAAACAAACTACACGTACCGACATATCACACACACACAGAGGGATGCAGAAATTACTTACACCAGCAACAGCAGCACCATAGGGGCGGGATGGCCATCACCAATACCACATATACACATAGGGGCCTGGATGCCCACCACCACTACCACCCCTACTCAGGGGGTGCCAGATGCCTGTCACTACTCCCACCTCTACCCATGGGGGGCTGGATGCCTGTCACTACTCCCACCTCTACCCAGGGGGTGCCAGATGCCTACCACTACTACCACCTCTACCCATGGGGGGCCAGATGCCTACCACTACTCCCACCTCTACCCAGGGTGTGCCAGATGCAAACCACTACTACCACCTCTACCCATGGGGGGCTGGATGCCTGTCACTACTCCCACCTCTACCCAGGGGGTGCCAGATGCCTACCACTACTACCACCCCTCCCCAGGGGGTGCCAGATGTCTACCACTACTACCACCCCTACCCAGGGGGTGCCAGATGCCAACCACTACTACCACCTCTACCCATGGGGGGCTGGATGCCTGTCACTACTCCCACCTCTACCCAGGGGGTGCCAGATGCCTACCACTACTACCACCTCTACCCATGGGGGGCCAGATGCCTACCACTACTCCCACCTCTACCCAGGGTGTGCCAGATGCCAACCACTACTACCACCTCTACCCATGGGGGGCTGGATGCCTGTCACTACTCCCACCTCTACCCAGGGGGTGCCAGATGCCTACCACTACTACCACCCCTCCCCAGGGGGTGCCAGATGTCTACCACCACTACCACCCCTACTCAGGGGGTGCCAGATGCCTGTCACTACTCCCACCTCTACCCATGGGGGGCTGGATGCCTGTCACTACTCCCACCTCTACCCAGGGGGTGCCAGATGCCTACCACTACTACCACCTCTACCCATGGGGGGCCAGATGCCTACCACTACTCCCACCTCTACCCAGGGTGTGCCAGATGCCAACCACTACTACCACCTCTACCCATGGGGGGCTGGATGCCTGTCACTACTCCCACCTCTACCCAGGGGGTGCCAGATGCCTACCACTACTACCACCCCTCCCCAGGGGGTGCCAGATGTCTACCACTACTACCACCCCTACCCAGGGGGTGCCAGATGCCAACCACTACTACCACCTCTACCCATGGGGGGCTGGATGCCTGTCACTACTCCCACCTCTACCCTTGGGGGGCTGGATGCCTGTCACCACTACCACCTCTACCCATGGGGGGCTGGATGCCTGTCACTACTACCACCCCTACCCCGGGGGTGCCAGATGCCTACCACTACTACCACCTCTACCCATGGGGGGCTGGATGCCTGTCACCACTACCACCTCTACCCATGGGGGGGCTGGATGCCTGTCACCACTACCACCTCTACCCATGGGGGGCTGGATGCCTGTCACTACTACCACCCCTACCCAGGGGGTGCCAGATGCCTACCACTACTACCACCCCTCCCCAGGGGATGCCAGATGCCTACCACTACTACCACCTCTACCCATGGGGGGCCAGATGCCTACCACTACTCCCACCTCTACCCAGGGGGTGCCAGATGCCTACCACTACTACCACCTCTACCCATGGGGGGCTGGATGCCTATCACTACTCCCACCTCTACCCAGGGGGTGCCAGATGCCTACCACTACTACCACCCCTCCCCAGGGGGTGCCAGATGCCTACAACTACTACCACCTCTACCCATGGGGGGCCAGATGCCTACCACTACTCCCACCTCTACCCAGGGGGTGCCAGATGCCTACCACTACTACCACCTCTACCCATGGGGGGCTGGATGCCTGTCACTACTCCCACCTCTACCCATGGGGGGCCAGATGCCTACCACTACTCCCACCTCTACCCAGGGGGTGCCAGATGCCTACCACTACTACCACCTCTACCCAGGGGGTGCCAGATGCCTACCACTACTACCACCCCTACCCATGGGGGGCCAGATGCCTACCACTACTACCACCTCTACCCATGGGGGGCTGGATGCCTGTCACTACTCCCACCTCTACCCATGGGGGGCCAGATGCCTACCACTACTACCACCTCTACCCAGGGGGTGCCAGATGCCTCCCACTACTACCACCTCTACCCATGGGGGGCTGGATGCCTGTCACTACTCCCACCTCTACCCAGGGGGTTCCAGATGCCTACCAGTACTACCACCCCTCCCCAGGGGGTGCCAGATGCCTACCACTACTACCACCCCTACCCAGGGGGTGCCAGATGCCAACCACTACTACCACCTCTACCCATGGGGGGCTGTATGCCTGTCACTACTCCCACCTCTACCCAGGGGGTGCCAGATGCCTACCACCACTACCACCCCTCCCCAGGGGGTGCCAGATGCCTACCACTACTACCACCCTTACCCAGGGGGTGCCAGATGCCTACCACTACTACCACCCTTACCCAGGGGGTGCCAGATGCCTACCACTACTACCACCTCTACCCATGGGGGGCTGGATGCCTGTCACTACTCCCACCTCTACCCAGGGGGTTCCAGATGCCTACCAGTACTACCACCCCTCCCCAGGGGTGCCAGATGCCTACCACTACTACCACCCCTACCCAGGGGGTGCCAGATGCCAACCACTACTACCACCTCTACCCATGGGGGCTGTATGCCTGTCACTACTCCCACCTCTACCCAGGGGGTGCCAGATGCCTACCACCACTACCACCCCTCCCCAGGGGGTGCCAGATGCCTACCACTACTACCACCCTTACCCAGGGGGTGCCAGATGCCTACCACTACTACCACCCTTACCCAGGGGGTGCCAGATGCCTACCACTACTACCACCCCTACCCAGGGGGTGCCAGATGCCAACCACTACTCCCACCTCTACCCAGGGGGTGCCAGATGCCTACCACTACTACCACTCCTACCCAGGGGGTGCCAGATGCCTACCACTACTACCACCTCTACCCATGGGTGGCTGGATGCCTACCACTACTACCACCCCTACTCAGGGGGTGCCAGATGCCTACCACTACTACCACCTCTACCCATGGGGGGCTGGATGCCCACCACCACTACCACCCCTACTCAGGGGGTGCCAGATGCCTACCACTACTACCACCCTTACCCAGGGGGTGCCAGATGCCTACCACTACTACCACCCTCACTCACAGGATGGCTAATACATGACACAACAAGCACACACCAACATAAACAATGCAACATAAAGACATCCCCCCCAACACCATGACAAGCGTGTGTAGACTGTGTCAAATGGCTACAACACTGAACATGACTTTGAACACACAATGTGACCCCCTATCACATGTGCCACACATAAATGTGTGTGGCCCCCACAATGCAAGCAGACCATGACCACTGTGGCAATGGGGTTCAACCCCCATCATCACAGTGACCAAAATGTAAGTGTGGGGCCCATAGCTGAAGCACATCTTGAACATTGTGGCAATGGGGTACAAACCCCCATCATCACAGTGACCAAAAGGTAAGTGTGGGGCCCATAGCTGAAGCACATCTTGAACATTGTGGCAATGGGGTTCAAACCCCCATCACCACAGTGACCAAAATGTAAGTGTTGACATTGAAAAAGCTGCAACTGCCAAACTGCATGGATGATTCCTGGTCACAGAACAACAAACACATCAGTGGAAAAGTAGTGCTTGTGTCCCATAGCAACATAGATTGGGGGAGGCAAACACTGCAGTGCAAATAAGACATACCTTTGGCCATGTGCAGACAAACATCACCCATGGGGGCTGACACTGTCAACATTCATCAATGACACAATGACAGAAGTGACCATGACAATGCAGACCCACATATTTGCACCAATGGGCACACAAATGCAGATACCCTGTGGAGACTGTAGATGTGAGGTGAACAGATACCATACCATGGCAGCAATGGGACACACAAACAATGATCATTGTGCTGACTGATGACCTAGGAGTCCCAGGGACAGCAGGGGAAACCCACCAAACAACATACAGCCAATGGCACACTAAAGACATGCCAATGCAGTGGTGCAGATGCACAAACACAAACAGGCAGACCCACACTGCACATCAAACACAACAGGTGAGGGGGGTGCCAGTGTCCCCAGGCAACCACACAACACATGATGAGGCCTGAATACCAATTACACAGATGTGCATACAGTGCCACACAAAGGTAACTCATGGATCCAAATCCCCTATGTGGGCAATCAGGCATTGTTAGATGAGAGGGAGCACAAATCACACATGTCACACAAGCATGTAGGAACAGCAACTGACACAGCAAGACACAGACACACCACAGCACTACCCCCAGGGTCCCCACAATGTGGTGACCCTGGGCTGCATTACAATCCCACTGTGATGACAAAGCTAGATGTCGTTCACACTGTGAACCACAGTCATGTGTCCTGAGCAACAAACTACCATCACACCTACACAAGCACAAATCAATCAGCACGGCCAGTACGCCAAGGCCAACATGGAGGCAGGGGTCTAGCTGTGCAACAACTCTCATCTGCACACACTCAACACCACACACCTCGACCTCCAACAATGTGCAGCAGTGAAGCTCACATGCACTGGTGACATTGCACATGCACCCATGACAATCCCATGGGTGGTGGTGGGAACCAAGGTGCAGAAACACATCACACATGGCCACTCAACAAGACTCTTGAATGTCTGACACACTGCACACTACGCTGTACATGGACATGACGGCAATACCACACCAACCAATGGGATCCCAGCCACAGTCCCACACCAATGAAGAAGCCAAGGTCACCCACAAAGAACAACTACCAACATTGCAGCCCTGACCCTGAGGAGTGCCAGCAGTCATTCACACAACGTGTCACAATCACTGAAAGCTAACACAAACTGGAAATCACATGACAGGTGTAAACAACAAGTGCCAAGGGGAATCCTGACTGTGACCCATCTGCGTCTGCCCACAAACTCAGCCCTCACAGCCAACACACCTATGGGTGACACCCTGATGACCAGTAATGTGCCATGCACCCACATCACAGAGAACCCAGGGAGAAGACTTTAGGGGAACATAGGTCAACTCAGCAAGCATCACAAACAGGAACACCACTAGGGATCCCAGCATGCACAGCAAAATGGAAGTGAACACACAGACATGCTCATACAACACACACCTTGGGCGCAGGCGATGTCACAGGAGTACACACTGCCATGAGGGGACTCCACTCCTGTGTGAGGAAAGCTGTGCCATATGTTGCCACAGTAGGGCTCCATCATGTCAGCAGAACACTTGGTCACACAGTCAACAATTTGCACCAAATGAAGGCTCCCGTCACATGAGCCTGGTCATGGGAGTGTCAACGAAATCATCAGCACAGATCCAACACACATGTATAGCAAGTTGCACTGACAACACAGATGAGTCCTTCCCCATTGATGCCCAAACCTGCATGTCCAGTGGAGATGGCCACACGGTCAGGGAAGTAGAATAATTGAACAATGGCAAGCACAACAGATGTGCAGGGGTGGAAGCCACAGATGTGACATTGCTAATGTAAGTAGGAAATCCCATTGCCAAATATTGAAAACATGACACCCTCAGATGCTGCTAAGGATGACATGGATACACCACAGGATAGGACACATTCCCCCTGGACCACATGGATTCCTGAACAGTAACACTTCATTTTCATGAGACCAAATATCACCATCACTGCAGCAAGGGCATGGTTAGCATCATCAACATCATGTACATCAGAAGCAAAAGCACTAGTGAACAGAAAGTCGCTTTATTCAGCATATGTGGGTTCAAAAGTTGAAGTCCAGTAAAAAAGAAACAAAGGCCAATGGCCAGTCCATCCTGAAAGTCAAAACAGGGTGACAGTGGCAGATGTCACCCTACGCATGCCTGCACTGATAAAAACCAGGGACAATCCCCTCGGAGGGGTATACGGGGGGGCAGGCCAGGCACCGCAGGGACAGGATCAGGGCTCACCAGAAGTAGGCAGGGAAGGGGTGGTGGGTGCTGAAGAGCCACTGACAACTGCAGTGGAGGTGTCTGACATGGTGTGTGCCGGCACAACTGGGGGGCATGACACTGATGGTGTGGGTGCCGGCACGACTGCAGTGGACCGTGCAGATGGAGTGGACAGGTCCCCCACTGCAGTGCCCAAGTCAGACAGGGTGGTAGTGGACTCCACTGCAGTGCCTACCTCCAGGGGAGGAGAATGGGGATCAGGTAAGGTGGGCAAGACAGAGGGGCAGGACACCGTCTCCACACCAGTGGCACAGACAAGCGCAGCGGGGGGTGTGGGGCCGGAAGAGCAAGTGGCAGGGGGAGAAGGCCGGATCTTTTTGGGGATGGTGTATCTGTGGGTGGGGGAACCTGGGGCAGGGTGTGGTGGTGGCTCCTGTGGAGTGGGGGCCTGAGGGATGGAGGAAGGAGACTTGGTGCCTGAGCTGCAGGGCGGCAGCGGGGTCTTGCTCTTCCGGGTCCGGGGGACTTGCGGATGGGGGCGTCAGTCGGTCTGCTCCTGGGGGAGGGTGTCCGGGGGCGAGGGGCACTCCGCTCCATGTGGGTGGGCTTCCTCTTCCCCCTGAATGCTGGATCAGCTGGATCGGAGGGGAAGAGGCCGAGGTCACTGAGGAAGAGCCGCTGTGTCTTTGGGGTTGCAGGTGAGGCAAGGGAGGGGGCTTTGGAGGGAGAGGCAACTGAGGACTGCGCAGTGCTCGTGGATGCGTGTGTGTGTGCCTGGGCCCCATCCCGTGTGAGTGTGGTTTCAGTCCCCTGACTGTGCGTGCGTGTGCGTCTTGTTTGTGGTGTGTGTGTCTGTGTGCTGCTCATGTCTGTGCTGGTGTGTGCCTGTGCTGGTGTGTGTGTGCTTGGGACAGGTAAGGTGCTGGGGAGTGTGGATGGGGCAGAGGCAGGAGGGGTGAGGGACTGTTGGAGGAGGGACACTGCTGCCGTCAGGGAGGAGTCCATGGACCTATTGCCCCTCTGTAGGGCAGACATGCCCGATGAGATGCCCTCCATGAACGACACCAGCTGAGTCAACAGAGTGGTGTGTGCATGGAGGACACTCAGCATCGCTGTCTGCCCTACATGGAGCTGGCGAAGGAGGTACACAGACTCCTCACTCAGGGCAGCAGGGGACACAGGGGCAGGGGGTGCGGTGCCTGGGCCGAAGGAGACATGCTCCCGAACATGGGAGCCTCCACGGACCTCGGGAATGGGAGCCGATGGGAGGGCGGTGGTGGTGGTGGTGGTGGTGGCGGGGACAGCAACACTAGCTGGGGTGTGGTGGCTGCTGACACCCACATCCACAAGGGAGTCATCCTCTGAGCTGCTGTGGTCCTCAGCTGAGGTGGATGGTGCTGAGGACTCCTCGGTGTGGCTCCCCTCGCCCTCCGTGCCACTGGGTCCCTCCGACCACTCCTCGGCTGCTGACCCAGTCTGGCTCTGCGGCTCCTCCTGGTCCGTGGAGCTGTCCCCTCCTGTGGCTGTGGATGTATCTGCAAACAATAGGGAAACAGACAGACATCAGTCACCTGCACCGAACGCACACACCACAGTAAGTACAGCACATTACAGAGCAAGCCCTGGCATCCTTAGTTGAACATTGCCAAAAGTGCCCAAACAGAATAGGAGTAGCCAATTGTCAGTCTGATGGTCAACCATGGCACTCACATCCCTCCTGGCCTTGCACCCATCTGTCTGGTGTCTGTTGGATGGCAATACCCCAGTGTGGACACATGCACCACCTACACAGTAGTTGGACAGTGCAGAAAACACGGTGAAGCATGTGAACATGCACACATCACAACTCTTGCCACTGAGTCAGTACAGGTGTCCATATGAAAGGGATGCCCAGAGTCAAATATGAAATGCATGTGATGCATACCAGCGACAGACACCATGATGCACCCATGTCCTGATAGCCATTGCCACAATGGTGTGCATGTAGCACATGTCACTCCCCTGCAGGATCACTCATAGGAAGTTACATGCCATGGCACAGGCATGCCTGCTAAGTCATACATCACTGTCTCCAGTCACATGGGCAGGGCAGCCAGACAACAACAGTCTGCACTGTGTCACAATAGTAGGTCATGGGGAATGCAAGTCCTGGAGCTGAACAAGTGGACATGTACATCCCCCACACACCACATCATCTGAACCCTTATCTGTCCACGTCATACCGATTGGACATATGGGAGACCTGTAACACAACCCTCTGAACCTGAGCACCTCACAATCTGCTGTGAATGGGAAACAGCTGCCTGAACTTCACATTCGCATACCCCAGTCTGCACGGTCAGGTGATCAAACACCTATGTGTCACCCAAGTATCGTCTCCTATGGTCACATCTCCGGTGGCATGCTGAGCCCCAACCCAGAGACACCCCAGCAGTCATGACAACGAAGCCACAGCACACTGACACAGAGGCAGACACCTGAGGGGACATATCACTGAGCACAACGTGTCAGCTGATACACGGGAGTGGGAGTACAGAGTGTATTGTATGGCCTGGAGTAGGCATGACTGTCCTGCCCCACATGAATGAGGGATGAGCCCTGGACAGTAGGCAGCTGGCTAAGTATGTGTGACACACGTAATATACACACTCCTTGGGGCCCAAGCATTGTTCCCACCCGCAGCATGGGTGTGTGCCAGATACCCCAGGCACATGTGGTGGATCAGCTCAGCAATTGGACCACATATCAAAGTAACATGCAGATTACATGTCAGAACACAGGCATTGTGTAAGCAAAGGACCCACCCATGATGCCCACCACAGAGTTAGGGGAACAGATGCTGTCCCCCACCTTGAGTCAAGCAAACTGCAAGGACACAGTACCCAAGTGACACAATTCCCTGACTGCAAGGGCCACACCTGGGTATCAGATGAGGAGTGGGCAGTGCACAATCGAGGGACATGGGTCCTGGACCACATGACTGATGTACTGTGGAAGTTCAACCAGGCCAGAGGAGGGCACATAGCATGGCAGACAAAGTTCACAATGCAGTCATGGACTCACCCCCTCCTTGCTGCTCTCTAGCCTTCAGCTGCCCATCCAGATCAGGGAAGACCACCGCCAGGATCCTGAGCATGTGGGGGTCAGGGTCCGGTGTCCGCCCCTCCTGCGAGGAGGCGACAGCTTCAGCTGGACCCGTGCGATCCTCCGGGTCCAGCCCCGAAGGTCCTGCCACCTCTTCTGGCAGTTGCGGATCCGGCGCTTGTAGTCCCCCACGGATCTCACTGCCCAGACGATGGTCAGCCATATCTTCTGCTTCTGGTGGGCATCAACCTGTGAGGATGACAAAGTGAGAATGCCATTACTACACATGCAACATATCCGTGCATTACACAGTTGGATATACATGTCTCAATCACAGGGGCACATGATGTACACAGGCAGTGCAAAGATGGCTATGGACAGTATGCCAGCAGTTACTACATGGTATCATTGCCTGGGAAGTAAAACCTTGTTTAAATGCACTGTCACTGCACTATACCTGTTCAGTGCATGTAACTACACACTATGGGGGTGACAACTACTCAGTGAGCCTGCTAGCCAGTGGTGTGCAGACTGTTAGCCTTGCTAGTCAGACAACATGCACATTTAGTAAGGCAGTGGACAGCACACTCACCTGCTCCCCTGCTTTCCCATACAGCTTGCTGTACTGTGGAAGGAGGCTGTCCAGCAGGGCCTGGTTCTCCTCAGTGCCGAAGGCTGGGGCTCTCTCCACAGTACGTGCCATTGCAGGGTCCAGAGGGTGCAGATACAGCAGCAGTGGTGGTGGCAGATGTCGTCCTGGAGCATGTAGTGCAGGCAAGTGAGCTCTCAGGGGAACAGCCAGCATTATATGTGTGCTGCAGAGGCAGATACTATCCCATGTGTCCAAAGTGATAGGTCCAAGTCCTTAGCATCTTCTGAATCTGGCCAATCCATGGAATTGCACCACTTACACACGCCCACAGCATCCTTCAAAAGTTCAACTTCATGACACCCATGAATTTGCAACATTGTTGTGGGTGACCAACTGAATTTCCAGCATCAGACTCGTTCAAGATTTGAAAACGCGTCCGTTGCCAGGCCAGGCCATAGCCAATGGGTGCGCACCGATCGGTCCATTGCTGTTCAACACGTACCCGGATACAACGCGTACCCGCTCACATTGTATGCAATGGGCCGGCCGGGCACACCGATCGATCCATTGCTGTTCAACGCGTATTGCGGATACAACGCGTACCCGCTCACATTGAATGCAATGGGCCGGCCGGGCACACCGATCGGTCCATTGCTGTTCAACGCGTATTGCGGATACAACGCGTACCCGCTCACATTGAATGCAATGGGCCGGCCGGGCACACCGATCGGTCCATTGCTGTACAACGTGTCCCTGTACAAGTCACTGGCATATGTCACCATGCCTGTCACAGGTGAATATATGCCAGCAACATATACTTCCCAGGGAGTGAGGGGCACACCTACAACACCACACCCTGTCCACACTGTATCCTGAGGCATGTAAGGCTGCATTACCTATTCTGTGTATGGGGGTGAACATGTTGTTCTGTGGGTGGCACTTGGGGGCAGCCACTCCCAGGCTGTGCACGTGTTCATGGGGACAGAATCCTTGGTGTTTCATGTACATGACCACTGTGATGTGCAACTGTTCATTTCTGTGCATGTGGCATGGTCACATTTCACGGTGGTGTATGTGTATGTCATGTCACATACCCCCTGAGTCCCATGTGTGACGGTATGTACGTCCCAGGGTGACCCATTGCCACAATGGTGATGGTCCTCCACAGTCTGTGTGCATGTTGTGTTTACAATGTCTCTGATTCCATGTGCACAATGGGAGACAGTCTCCACATCCACGTTGTTTGTGCATGGACTTTGATGTTGTACGTGTGTGTGTCACAGACGTCCATGTCTGTCCTGCAGAGGCAACAGGGACCACTACCTGTGGGGGTCATGGTTGTTTTGCTGTGGTGTATTCATGATACACCATGTCATGCCAGTGTCCATGTGGCAATACAGGGTCCCTGGGAATCTACCTGTCGTTGAGCTGTGATGCCTGGGGCACATCTGTCCTCACATGTCACTGTGGGGTGTGTTTGGAACGTGGCAGCAGGAGATGGGAACTGTGACACGGCCTCATGATATCCCATGGCACAACCTGAGACTTGTTGATGCCACTTGTTGAACTGTGATGTTAGATGTTGGCCATGTATGTGCCATACATGTCCTTACGGAACTGCACACATCATGTACTTGTGCCTCATAATGATGTATCATGTGATATTGAGTATGGTCAATGCCACATATGTGGGGTGACTGACAATCTTTCTTTCTTCACCTATGCACTGCAGGGCACCAGCTGTACATAGACCATTCCCTGACCTTGCAACCATGGTGGAACGGGACTGCATCCAATGGTACCGCTTCACCAGGCCGCTGATTGAGGTGTTAACGGTGCGGTTGGCCCCACATTTGCAAGCTGGCCGGACATACCCTACAGCGCTGACCCCCAAGGGGAAGGTGATGGCAGCCCTACACTTCTTTGCCACCGGTACCTTTCAACACACTGTGGCGACTGCTGGTGGGATGTCACAGACCATGTTCAGCCGTGTGCTCCGCGATGTTTTGGAGGCTATGTTGATTTACCTGAACCAGTACATCTATTTCCCTAGACTCCAACAACTCACTGACGTGAAGAGTGACTTCTATGCCCTGGGGAGGATGCCGCATGTCATTGGCTCCATTGATGGGACACATGTTGCTTTGGTACCACCACAGGCCCAAGAGCAGGCATACAGGAACCGCAAACACTACCACTCGGTCAATGAACTGGTGGTATGTCTTGCAGATATGAGCATCTCACACGTCTGTGCCCGTTTCCCCGGTTCTGCACACGATGCGTACGTGATGAGGAGTAGTCGCAACCCGAGGATGATGTCACAGATGCGGAACCAGCGTGCCTGGCTTGTTGGTGTGTACTGACAGTGCCATTGTGTGTGTTCTGCAATGTAGTGTTCCACCCTCTTTTCCAACTCAGCTAATGTGCAATTGTCTGCATGTAGGTGACTCCGGATACCCCAACATGCCGTGGTTGCTGACGCCCCTCAGGAACCCTGTGACACCAGGCCAGATGCGCTACAATGAGGCACATGGTCGGACCAGGAGAGTGATTGAGCGGACCTTTGGTCTCCTGAAGAGCCGCTTCCGCTGCCTGGACAAGACAGGAGGGGCCCTCCCATATGCCCCAGCAAAGGTGTGCAAGATTGTCATTGTCTGCTGCATGCTACACAACCTGGCAGTGCGGAAGGAGTTGCCTCTCATCCTGGATGACGATGACCAACATCCGCCACCTGTGGAGGATCCTGGTCTGGACCACGATGCCAGTGATGATGATGATGATAATGATGGTGATGTCCGCACACAGCTCATCACCAACTTCTTCAGCTGAATGTGAGTATCCAGAGATGTCATGTCAATGATGTGAGTATGCATGATATGTGTTGGTGGTGCTCTGGTGCTGTTTGAGTGTGTCCATGTGCTACATGACTGTATGCGTGTAGCGATGTGTCCTTACAGGTAGTCTG
Organism: Calotriton arnoldi; assembly: GCA_963921515.1. Classification (NCBI taxonomy): domain Eukaryota; kingdom Metazoa; phylum Chordata; class Amphibia; order Caudata; family Salamandridae; genus Calotriton; species Calotriton arnoldi. The sequence goes on from CAWUFW010004803.1 coordinate 520,159, forward strand.
TACTCCCTAACAGTGTTGACATGCTAACTTGGTTCTGGGTGGGTATCTTGTGACATGTATTGGGCATGAGTATTGCAGTTCTGTCCTGTTCTTCAGTGCTTTTGACTGTGTTTCATTTCTGTCCTTCACAGGGTACTTTCAGAGTGGTTTGGTCAACTGTGATCCCCAACACCGTGATTCGACTTCCAGGGTGGTAGCTGTCGTGTCCCTACAGGTGATGTGCCCCACACCCATGGGCTTCCTTCCTTCTACACTTGTTGACTGTGTGCCCACTGCCAGGTGGGATTGCCTTGCATCTGTAGTGGTTACAACATGTTGCAAATGTGTAATAAACCTGTGCTTCACTTTGTGATGTGCGTTGTCTGTGGTCACACATCTGACTGACTTTTGCTTACTGCACCAGTGGGCTAGTTGACAGAGACTGTGAATAGGTGTTGTGTCTGTGCATTGCACCGTATTTCCTGGCAACATCAGTGTAGGCGATGAGTCAGATGGGCTAGGTGTGTATATGTTGTGTAGCCCTGGTGGTGTGTCTCCCTCATATGTGTCACGTTGCCATGACTCACATGCCTGTGTTGTACTTGCTGTAGCAGTTAGCATGCACAGTGTAATTTTGCAGGTCATCATCTCCATGACAGGAACCACGTTGGAATCACAACAGAGGCAGGTATGGTATATTAGTGTGTTTATTGTCATACATGTGTGTGTATAGTGCACAGGATGGTGGGTGCTGTACATTTTGATTTCAATCCTAAGTTCCTAGATAAATTGGAAGTCCTGGTAGCAGATATGTCCAGAATAAAGTCCACAGTCATCTGATACATTGGTCCAACTTGTACTCCCCATGTCATGTGGGGGAGTTGTGTTGCAGTCAACAGGGTGAACAGTTTGCGCACAAAGGTGATTATCCAGTACAGGTTTTGGCTTTTGGGTGGACTTCACTGTGTGTGAGTGTGAGAGCAATGGCAAGATGGCTGACAGTGGTGTCCTGCTGTTTGTTGGTGCCCAGTTCCCAGCAGGGCCATGTGCTCCCCACAACTGAGCACCAGTGTCAGCCATCTTTGTAGTGGCTTTTGACTCCATGTGAGGTGTGCATGCTTGGGTGTGAGCTTGCTGGGCCATGTGGGTGGGGGATGTTGGGCTGTGACTACCACTCCCATCATGCTGTTGCCTCCACCCCACTTCCCAGCATGCCCATTCTTACTTGCTTTTGGGTGGACTTCACTGTGTGTGGGTGTGAGAGCAATGGCAAGATGGCTGACAGTGGGGTCCTGCTGTTGGTTGGTGCCCAGTTCCCAGCAGGGCCATGTGCTCCCCACAACTGAGCACCAGTGTCAGCCATCTTTGTAGTGGCTTTTGACTCCCTGTGAGGTGTGCATGCTTGGGTGTGAGCTTGCTGGGCCATGTGGGTGGGGGATGTTGGGCTGTGACTACCACTCCCATCATGCTGTTGCCTCCACCCCACTTCCCAGCATGCCCATTCTTACTTGCTTTTGGGTGGACTTCACTGTGTGTGGGTGTGAGAGCAATGGCAAGATGGCTGACAGTGGTGTCCTGCTGTTGGTTGGTGCCCAGTTCCCAGCAGGGCCATGTGCTCCCCACAACTGAGCACCAGTGTCAGCCATCTTGTCAGTTCTTGTCCACTCCCTCTGATGTGCGCATGGTTCAGGGTGGTGTTGATGGGACAGTTGTGGGGGTGACCAATATCTGTGACTACCACTCCCATCATGCTATTGCCTCCACCCCACTTCCCAGCATGCCCATGCTTCCTTCCTTTTGACTCTGCTTCCCTGTGGGGTTGTGTGCCTGTGCTGACAAGATGGCTGACAGTGTTATCCTGGGGTTAGTTTTGCTACAAGTCCCATGTGTGTCCCTGTGCTTCACACTGCATGACCCAGGGTTGTGGTTCTTTGTGGGATATTTGATTAGAGTGTGAGGCAATGCATTCTCCCAGGTGAGTTGTGTGGAGTTTGTGTTAGGGGTGTGTGTGAGTGAAGCTGCTGGTAACTATGGTCAGTGCTGTCAGTCCTCCTTCCCACCCAGCCAGATTCTCCACCATGGAACGTGCTTCCGTTGCAGGGAGTGCAAGTTGTCTTTCAGGATGTCAGTCAGTGGTGTCCTGCTGTTGGTTGGTGCACAGTTGCCAGCAGGTCCTTGTGCTCCCCACAGCAGTAGCCAGTGTCAGCCATCTTGTCAGTTGTTTTCCACTCCCTGTGATGTGAGCATGGTTCATGGTGGTGTTGATGTGCGCATTGTGAGGGTGGGCAATATCTGTGACTACGACTCCCATGATGCTATTGGCTACACTGACTTGCCCAGCATACACAAGATTCCTTCCTTTCAGTGGGCTTCACTGTGAGGTGGTGTTGTAGTGGTGGCTACATGTCTGGATGTGTTTGTTAGTTATATTTGTGCCACTGCCTAGCTGTAGTTGTAGTTATGTTTGTACATGTGATGACACAGTTACATATCACTATGAGATGGCATGTGTTGTGTTTATCTGACTGACATACACATTTTGGGATGATTCTGTTCTGGTTGGTGTGTATTTGCTTAGGGTGCATGGTTTGACTCTCCCCTTGACAGTGATGTGTGTGTATTGTCGCACAATATCGTGTACATTTGTTGTGTACTCACCAGGCTCTGGGATGTTTTCTAGTCCATAGACGCTCACTGGTGGTAGGATGGCCCGCACCGTCTCCTCCCAGGGCCTGAGGTATACTGGTTTGGCAGGAGGGCCACTGCCGGTGTGTTGGCTCAAGAGGTAGTCCTTCTTCAACAGCTCCCTGACCCTCCTGCGCACGTCATACCACCTGTTCTGGATGTCTACCTTTGTCCGCAAACATGGTGATTGTGCGTTCACCCTGTCGACGATCCTCTCCCACATCTTGGTTTTCTGCGACATGGGTGTCTGTTGGACCAGTGTACCAAACAGCTGTGGCTCTACCCTGAGGATCTCATCTACCAGGACTTCCAATTCACTATCTAGGAACTTATGATTCTTCTTTGGGGGCATGGTGATGGGTGGTGATGGTGAGTGATGTGTGTGTTGGTGTGCAGCTGAGGGTGTGTTAGTGTGTGTTTAGCTGGGTGTATGTGAGGGTGCTATTTGTTGAGGTGCTGATGGTGTGTGGCTTGTGTGATGGATGAGCTGTGGGTGGGTGGGTGGTTGCTGTCTGTTATGTGCTGGCAGGTCATTAGAATTTGCAAAGGATCATGGTAGGGATTTGTGTCCTTTATATGGGTGGAGTTGTGGGTGTGTCTTTGTTCCCTGTCCCCCCCCAGTATTTATTGGCTTTGTAATTGCTTGTTTGGTCTTTTTTAGTGTGTTTTTCCCTTTTTAGTTTTTGTGCATGTAGGAGACGTTCTTGTGACCGAGTCGGACCCTGCAGTTGTCTCGTACGAGCTTCTCCGAGTCATTCACGCTGTGTTTGTGCTGTTTTCTTTGCTGCGTACGCGTCGGTCGCGGTGTATTGGGTTGCTTCTGCTCGCAGTTTTGTATGCGTGTCGGTCGTACGGCTTGGGCTCCGTGCGACTCGGTCGTGTTTTCCACGCGTTGCATCGTACTGCGCGGGTCGGACTTTGCGGGTACGTTTCGTTCGGGTTCATTCCTGGTGCGTGTCGGTCGGTTCGATTCGCGTGGTTTTCCGGCCGGATGGCTGTTTTCTGCGCGGCTCGGTCGTTCGGCTTGTTTTCCGTACGAGTCGGTCGGATTTTGCACGCTTCTCATCGTACTTTGCGGGTCGGCCTGCACCTGTACGTGTCGGTCGGTATTAATTCCGGCTCCGAGTCGGTCGGTACGTTTTCCGGCCCGAATCGGAATCGGCCCCATAGTAGAAAACTGTTATGTGTAATACAAAATAACCAGTTGATAAATGTTAGACCTGACAGCCTTAGGGTGGTCTTCCCCCGAATCACTGACAAAATATCGAAGGTCAGAATATCGACCTACAGAAATATCGACGCAAGAATATCGAAGTCAAGAATATCGACATCCTATCTACATTATGGTAAGTACAAAAATATCGAGAAAAAAATATCGATGTCAAAAATATCGTTGTTAAAAATATCGTTTTTTATTTAAGTTAAAAAAATAATGTAAAATAAAGTAAATAATACATATAATTAAAATAAACATAGTTAAAAATATTTTAAAATGTTTAAAAATTAAAAGCAATATATATGTAATGTAAAAATAAATTAAACATATACATATAATATATAATATATATATACTTACTAATAATTTTTAATAATTATTTTAATAACTTAGGGGGTCATTACGATGGCGGGCGGAAGCACAACCGCCGTGCTGGCGGATGCAAAAACCACCAGTTACCGCCGGCACGCAGCAGTCCACACGCCCGCCCAATTACGATGCGAAAAGTAGGCCAAACACCGCCGGCAAGCCAGCAACACCGTCCGCCATCAAAGTGCGCCCGTACACGTAGCGGCGCAGCCCAACTGACACACACCGTCCGACGAAAACACGTCCCGCCCGGCGCATAAATTACGATGCCGCAAACAAACGGCTCCCACGGCCAAGAGATACCGTACGACAAACCGAAGCGGTAACACGGACGCCGAGCACGGACAACGAAGAAGCGGCTCCCCGAGCATGAATCCAGCACTGCAGGCCCTCCCCATGCTCTTGCTGATGCACCACCAAGGACGCAACGTACCGCGGAGACGCAGGTAGGCACGCACACAACAAGTGCACGCAAACAGCGCACACAGTGCAAGGGCGGAAAAAGCGGACAACCCCCCCCAGCGCGTGTACACTACACATCCACCATTGCATCCACATATGACACACAGGCCAAATCGTAACATCGCGTAACACATGTGTACACACCACCTGGGACTAGGAACCAACGACCCCGTCACGGCCCCAAAGCGGCGATGACGCCACCACACATGCGCACAACGCAGAGGCCAACCGCAGCGCCATGCATGCGTCGCACACAGACACAGGGACACAACCAAGCAGCACACACATCAGCCCCACCCCGAACGCACATGACACGTGACAGGCCTGCCACAGACATGTCCCCAACGCCCAATTCACGGACAACACCCAACGCCACACAACCGACGCACACATGTCAGTGAAGTCACGCAACAGCAGGACACACCCCAGTGTAACAAACATGGCGAAGCACACAGCGGCGGCAACACCAACTAGGAGAAGCAGGGCCCCTTCGGGAAGAGGAACGCCAGTACCACACTGAAACACCCATACCACCCTGCACATATGAACAAGACATATAAAACGGAACACCAAAGAGCCCGGGGACCGACAACAGGTGGCCCAAGAATAACATTCACACACAAGGCCCAACGCAGAGCGGAAAGGCAGCCTGCCGCCCACACAAGGGAGAGCAGACAGCACTGAATGACCTTCCATTCCAACTCCGAAACCACAGCCCTACGAAAGAAGCCGGTGAATACAGCCATTGCCCAAGAAAAGACCAACACAGGCATGCCGAGGAGACCGACCACAGGGCAGATAGCGCATATCACAGAAGCACACAACGGACGGGGAAGAAAGAAGAAAACACTCCCCCATGTCGGCCACATGCAAGTTAATTGGAAGGAGTCACACATCACTGACCTTGAACTGTCTGAGAAGCATGTGGGATGAGGGCCCGTGTCCTCCAAACAAGCCAACAGAACACAAGTCCTGTCCCCCTACGACTACACAGAGCTCACAGCAACCTCGGAGCGTGCACATTGCAGACTGCACACACAGCCGGAGCACGCCACCACAACGCACCGCTGCGAAATGGCAACCGCAACACACCTACCCAACTACGCCGGACAGCTCAAGCTGTACAAAACCAACCTGATACATATATTGGGATGCGATCTCCTGTCCCTGCTGAACGTAAGTTACCGACTGACTTACCGCATCACATTGTTCAGCTGCGTCATGCCCGTCTTCTACTGTCGGAGGTGTCCCTACCAGCATCCCGTGGAGATATGCCTCTCCAACCCGGCATGTCTAAAGGCGGACCTGCTACCACTACTCCTCCCTCTGGACGCACACGACAGGGCCTGCTCTGCCTATGGGGGCATGGCGTATGTGGCCAACATCGCACCCGCACTGAAATGGGACCACTGTGCCTCCACACGACGGATCATCGAGAACAACTACATCGAATGTCACCCAGCATGCCCCATCATGGTCCTCCAAGGGACAACTTACGAACAACACCTTGACAGCCACCATCCGCTACATTGGCTGGCAAACATGTACACCACCAATGACATGGAAGCCCTGCTGGACGGCATCGCATACCTGACAACCTGTAAATTCGTCGGACCACAACGCAGGTTCCCAGATTGACCTATGATGTCCAACCCCGCACCCATGCTTAGCTTCCGCACGGACTGGCCAGTCACCACCACAACAGCCATACCAAACGACCGGCAACTGTTACCACACCATCAACGACATCGCCATGACATCGGATATGACCGGGACATGCACACTGTTCCCCATCACATCCAGGAACACCGCATGCATCGTGGGAGGCAGTGGCATGGGGTCTGTGTATCGCACCCACATGGACGGAACTGCACGAACAACCAGGACACGACATGGATCCAGCGCCCATGGACACACACACCGCTCAGTGGACATGAATAGGTCGCCTGGAGTCTGTGGGTGCTGCACCCCTCCCACCCCCGCCCCGGGAATCCCATACCAGGACCTTTGCATGGACGACAAGTGCATACAACAACAACACGACCCCAGTGACTGTGACATGTCCAGTAACCACCACATTGCAACAACAAGTGGCACGCCGCTGCATGCACGCAAGCACATGCCCTGATGTCATCTCACATGCACGCGTGCATGAGGAACAACCGCAGCAAACCTGTCACATGGAACTGAGATGGACTGTGCCCATGATGCCAAGCGGTCTGGTAGGCTACATGTATACCGTCTGTGTCAAAGTCCGCAGCTCCGCAGCTATACGTAAATGTACATTAGCACAGCCTTGGCCAAGCAGATGTAACTCTGAAGCCCACATCCCACATGCAACAGCCAATCACATGTAACCCCACACCCTATCCCATTTGCAATCATGCTCAGTATATCCTCAACATGTATTCCGCTGCCAGTAGTGTCCACTATACTGCATCACAGAGGACAGAAGACTCAATATAATGTTTGAAACCAAAACTGTCTCCGCTGACTCATTTCACAAGTACGAATGAGAGAGGATGAGAGTATGTGAAGTACACGGCAGTCGTGACATGACCATGTAGTCCACTGGTATTGGATGTCAACGCAAATGAGTAGCACAACTGTGGAAGACACACATGTGTCGTGTGAAGTCGTATGGACGCAGTGCTCAGGTGGGTGGGTGTGACGGGTAGATGCGCACATGGAAAGTTGGAGCACGCCGTGTCGGGAGGGGTCATGAACAGTACACCACCGCTTCCCTGGGCATTGTGAGAGGACACCTGTCGGGGGGAGTGAACACGTGTGTGCACAGCAGCCAGGCACACGTACAAAGCGGTACCAGGCGCACCTCAGCCCACCCTCTGTGGACAAGCTGGATCCTGTTGTGCGCCCGCCATGCCCCTTGACAAGGCACACACAGCCCCAGTCGACCAGGTGTAACCCCAACATAGTCAATCCGCACAGGCGATACAGGGCACGGGATGGCAGTGGAGCATGGTGTGTGAGAGGTCTCCTCGCGCTCCTCCTGGTCATATCACGCAGGCAATAGAACCTCAACGTCTAGCATGGCACAAGTCAAATGGAAGTGTAGGGGGACGCACCACAGCACGAGCAGCACTGACGTCACGGGAGGTGGCTCGCACCATCCCATCCATTGCCCATTATACCAACCACGCCACATGCCATTGCGACTAAGTGCAAGCGCGTGCGCCACCACCCCCGAGCCCTCCCCAGAGAGGCCAAAGAGTGAATGTGTGGGCCATCAGTCACAGACGGACGCGGCATGGCCGCAAGGGCAGCCACAGCCACTGGGTGTCGCAGGTGGCGGATCCGGAAGGCGAAGACTGTGATGCATAGTCCATGCAGGCCGGGTCTCCATTTGGGGCACCACGCAGGTGGACGGCGTCCCGCAACACATCATACCCTGAGACAGCCCACTCGTGCAACTGGACCCACACATACACTCCTTGCCCTCTCTGGTGCGAGCTTGGGGCTGCCTGTGCAAGCGCTAGCCTCGCAGGTGCACATGCATATTGGGGGAGCGAGGGGAGGACATGAGGGCTGGGGCGAAGATGACTGTATCACTGTCAGTGAGTACAAGGGATGACCCAGATGTGGAAAGGAAGAGACGTGTCCCGTGTGTACTGCAACTAGTCGCCAATCCAACTACCCCCCATGTCCGGAATGTAAGCCCGCACCTAGGCCCGCCCATCCGCCACATCGAAGATACCACCAGCACGACAACCTTCCCATTCGAAACACTGACTGGGGGTGGCGACCAGTGAACAATCATGTGTAGCCTACCCACGCGTACATGTGGGCCCTCCATGATCCATGTCACCTGCGGCAAAGTCATGACATGCGCAATGAGGGAAGTGAGGAGAGCTGTCCGCCCCACGCACAGAAGGTGCATCAGCTCCACAGACCCAGCAGCGAGTCCAGCAGGGGTCACATGTGCAGGGGCAGCTGTGCCTGGTGTGAAGGCACCTGCATATAGACAGCACATCGACCAATGTGTAGTCTGCCCACATCTACAGTCCATCATCATGCGGACATAGGAATTGAACACAGGGCAACACATCTGAGTGGGTGCACCCACCGTGACCAACAATGCGCAATCATCGACGTACCCGCCCTGTGCATGGCCCCCACCCAACGGAGGCACATCCAGTGCCACCATCCCACACACACAAGCCTTCCACGGAACATGCTGTGTCCAATGGTCAGTACAGAGTCAGCGCCCATCTGGTGGATCCTGAACAGGAGACACATGCACACACATGCCAGCTCCCACTATGTACGTCTGCCACCTGGCACGTGCAATGTAACCTCTCACCTGTGACGTGTGACTGCAAGCACACAGCCGTCTTGGCATGGGGCTGTCAATGTGGACACCTGTCAATGTTTCGGGAGGTGGGATCCGTACAGTGCTGTACATAGGGTGCAGTGCTGACACCTACTACTGTCTCATATCCCCTCGTGCCACAGGTCCCACTTGTTTTGGCCGCTCAGCCTGTGCCCACATCGTCGTCGTGACGTGTGACTGCAAGCACACAGCCGTCTTGGCATGGGGCTGTCAATGTGGACACCTGTCAATGTTTCGGGAGGTGGGATCCGTACAGTGCTGTACATAGGGTGCAGTGCTGACACCTACTACTGTCTCATATCCCCTCGTGCCACAGGTCCCACTTGTTTTGGCCGCTCAGCCTGTGCCCACATCGTCGTCGTCGTGTGCCATACTCATCCAGCCTCGGAAGCAGTTCCATGCTCAGCAGACATTCATGTTGCCGTGGCGTTGCCGCTTGACGAATATGCAGTCAGTCCCCATCAGCACGCCCCGCAAGTCATTGGGGCCTAGATCCCCATGTGCATGCACATGGCAGTGGTTTGTATCACTAGCCATTGCCATTGTTGGGAGACCTGTGTAAGTGTATTGTGGCCGTGCCGTCCCAGCTTGACAGCTGGGCTGTGGCTCATGTGCTTGCTCAGTCATGTCAGTGATGTGTATGCGAAATTGCTATGTGTTGTGTTGCTTTGACATGTGTCCACTGCCATTTTCCCTAGGCGGAGACCGAACATTGACCGCCCATACCAATTGCTGGCGGACATGGACGATACAGAGGTCATTAGGAAGTTTCGGCTGGACAGGCCAACCCTGCATCGACTGTGTGCCATGTTGGAACCCCATCTCCGTCCCCGCAGGGTGTATCCGACAGCTGTCACCCCCACGGCTAAGGTGATGGCCGCCATGCATTTCTTCGCCACTGGGTCATTCCAGCACACAGTGGGCAGTGGAGGAGGGATGTCCCAGCCCATGTTCAGCAAGGTGCTGAGGGATGTACTGGCAGCCATGATGCTGTACCGAAACAGGTACATCCGCTTCCCCAGGGCTCGTGAATTGGCGGCAGTGAAGGGTGCATTCTATGCCCTTGGCAGAATCCCACACGTCGTTGGAGCCATTGACTGCACACATGTTGGCCTTGTTCCACCACAGGCCACTGAGCACCTGTACCGCAACAGGAAGCACACGCACTCCCTGAATGTGCAAGTGGTGTGCCTTGCGGACATGGTGATCACCCACGTGTGTGCAAAGTTCCCAGGCTCGGCCCATGACGCACACATAATGCGCAACAGCATCTTGCCACGACTGATGTCCAATCTGCAACAGGATCGTGGCTGTATTGTCGGTGAGTATGTGGAGTGGTGTAGCGTGCTGGTTGTGCGATGCTGTCCCCTGTCCAGTTGGAATAGCAACGGTTCTCTGTGTCCCTCACACCCAGGTGACTCTGCGTACCCGAATGGGGCATGGCTGCTCAGTCCATTGAGGAATCCTCGCACCCCAGCAGACGATCGCTACAATGAGGCACATGGGAGGACCAGACGTGTGGTCGAGCGTACCTTTGGCCTCCTCAAGTCCAGGTTCAGGTGCCTGGACCGCACCGGGGGTGCGCTGGCGTACTCCCCACAGAAGGTGTGCCAGATAGTGGTGGCGTGCTGCATGCTGCACAATCTGGCCATTCGGAAGCAGATCCCCCTCATCGTGGATGACGGAGATCAACCAGGGCCCCAGCCCGCAGACCAGGACAGCTCGAGTGAGGAGGACAGCGGAGAGGAGGAAGCTGGTAATGTGCGGCAGCAGTTCATCGCCCACTACTTCACTTGACGGTGAGTGTCCATGTACGACGGCTGATGTGGCTGTATCTGTGCAGGTGTGTGTGTGCTGTGTCAGGGTGGCCGTTTGTTCACTGCGTGCTGTGTGTCAACGCTCCATGGCCAGGGTAGTATGCCACTGTTGGTGGCTGTGGCATTGTGCCCTATTGCTCTGTGCGATGTGTGTACATTGCTTGTAGTTGTTGACATGTACTGTGTGATGGGTGTGTGACACACTCATTGAATGTGCTCCTGTTCTGTCTCCCACCCCTAGGTCCCTACAGGCCCTCCGGTTCCATTGCCATGCCACGCATCAGGTGCCTTTCCGCCCAAGGTGGCCGTTGTATTCCGTACAAATAAAACACAGGGCACAAACAGCAGTTTGTGTAAGAGGTGCATTTATTTCAAACTGTGACATGTGATTGTGTGCGAGGTGATGACAAAAGTGGTGCGTGCAGTGACAATGAGCTGTCGGTCACGGCTGCGTGATGCTCAGGGTGTACCCACTTGTTCCATGTCCATGGTCCAACAGACACATGCCATCCAGATGGCTGTGTGGAGTGGGATCGTAGTCCAAGTCAATGCAGTGGGTGGTCAAGGAAGGCTGGCTGGCTGCCTCACTTGCGTCTGGAGCGTGCGTAGTCCTCCCGGGAGATCTGTTTGTACTTCGGACGGCCCCTTCCACGTTTGGGAGGGGGTGTGTGGTGGCGACCTGCTGGTGGGGGGTGAGGTGTGCTCACTGGCTGTGGACGCAGGGGTACTGGACACTGCTGCTCGACCCTGCGCCCCGGCAGGTGGTGGCGGTGGTGGAGCTGCTGTCCCTGGCTGTGACCTCACCGCCACCACCAGCTGGCCCATGAGGTCCACGAGTTGGCCCATACGGGCGTCCATGGACCTCAGCACCCCCAGCACCTCCCGCGTGTCTGAAGCAGACCTGACCCATTGTTCTTGGGCCTCTTCATAGGCCCCAAGGACTCTGGCCATTTGAGGCAGGGCATGGCTCCCAGGGGAGACTTGCGTTTCCCTGACCCTGCTCCTCCTACCAGTACTGCTGCCACCGGCCTGCCCACTAGCCACATTGCTCACCACGGTCCTCGCTGTGGCTCCCAGGGTGGATCCAGTCGGCCGGGCCACCACCTGCGCTGGGGCTGGTGCCAGCGAAGACGTGGTGGTGGTGGCGGCGGTGGTGGTCGGTGCGGCGATGGTGGCGGTTGCGGCAATGGTAGTGGCCGCAATGACCGTGGGTGTGGCCGCAATGACCGTGGGTGTGGCCGCAATGACCGTGGGTGTGGCCGCAACGACAGTGGCAGCAGGGGGCTGGGAATGTTCAGCAGCCCTGGATGATGGGTTGGTGGGTAGGAGGGGTCCTGGGGAGCGGCTGGGCCCTGCCACACCAGATGGGCCTGCTTGGTGGTCCGTGTCCGAAGAGGAGGACAGATCCTCCACATCCGTGTGTCCTCGTTGGGGGCTTGTAGGCTGGCTGTGCTGGCTGCTGTCTCCATCCCCAGCATCCAGCAGTTCGTCACCTGTGGAGAGAATGAGATTTGTTATTGTGTTGCACCTGGCGAAGTATGTATTTGTCGTCTGACATTAACAGTTCGTGCAATCTCGTACATGGGTTTCCCGGAGGCGTGTGTGTGGCTGTAGCATTTGTAGTTGTGTGTGCTTGACAATGGGACTGTGTGCTGTGCACATGTGGCATGGGACGGATTGGCCATGCCGATGGGTGTGTTGCTGTGCCCCTACTTATTGTGACTCTGGTGTATGCGGGCTCCTGGCCCATCCTGGGTCTGGTTTGTACTTTGCTTTTGGTGTTCAGATGGGACGCTTAGGAACGCATATGGCAACATGGGGGCCATGCCCCAGATTCGCATTTGGGATGGAATATGCTTTTGGGGTACATGCTGTGAGCCATGGGTGCCGAACGTGACATGTGTTGTGGCAGCATGACAGTGCATGGTTTGAGGTGTGTGCATGCTTGACATGGCCTGCATATTTGCTGTCTGTTGTGATTACTGGACATGGCATTGGACGCATCGTTATGAGTGAGTGATGGTTGTGTGCCAGCCAACGTATTGCAGTTGCCCCATCTCCTTGGTGTGCGTGCTGCCCTGTGCCATGTGCATCACTGCAGTGCTCGGGGGGTGTGGCCCATGTTGTGTGTTGTTGCTCACAGTGTGTCGTGCGCTTCATTGACTTCTGGCACATGGTTGGTCATGGGCATGTATCTTAGCGTGACTGCTGTATGTGTGGCAGCTGTGCGGATGACATGCCTTTCATGAGACTGGGGCTGACGGATGGGATGGATGGTATGTTGTATGTGCATGGTGTGTCTGTGTGTTTGATGGGTTCAGTGGTGTTCGTGTGCATTTATGTTGTTCCGCTCTGTTGCGTCTAGTGTTGTTTGTCTTACATAGGCGTAGTTGTGGGGTGTGTGGTTGACAGGCAGTAGGGGCTACATGTACAGGACTTCAATGGTGTTTCGGTTGTGTGTGATGGGTTGTACAGTGGCTGCCGTGTGGTACTATGTTCAGTGTGGCTTGTGCATGCAGACGTGGCTCCTTGGGTGTTGCTGTGTTTGTGATGGGTCATGTGGGGTGTGAGTCTGTGGTTCATGTCCGTGTGCACATTGTTCACTTGTTCGTGACGGTGGGCGGTGCTGCGTGTTCGTCTGCTACGTGACATGTCCCATGTGTTGGTCGTGTTACGGTCCTCATGCCTCCAGTAATCCAGCCCTGTCCAGTTTCCCACCTGCAGGTTGTTCGTGCGTGCACTGTACTGGATGCCACATGGTTCTAAGCGGGGGGTGCTCCATGTTGCAGGTCTGTGGGGGTGGGGGGGTGTTGTGGGTCGTGGTGGTGGCTGGACACCCACTGACACCGATTGCTGTGGACCGTGATGTCTACCTTTCGGCTGTCGTTGTGCACTGCGGTGGCTGACACGTGGCTGTGGGGTGTGGGGGATGCTCCTCCTTGCTGTGCTGTGGGACTAGGGGCCTGGTGTGTTTTGTACTTGGGCTGTCCACCCTCCCACCCACTGCACTTTGTGTTCCTGCCACTTACCTGTTACTTGTCGGTTAGTGCAGCTATGGCGGACACATGGGTGTGGTGGGTGCTCGTTGTGGCGCTTCTGGCATATTTGGGGACCTGTTGGTGGTTACGTGGCTGGCTGAGTGTACACATGTCCCCACGCATCTTACAGTTGTTCGGTTTGGGCTGTGTGTGGTGGTGTCTGTTGCATGTGTGTGTGATGTGTTGTGTATTGTGTGCTGGACATGGGGGTGTTTGTCCCTGGGAGCTGTGGCATGGTGGTAGTGCATGTGAGTACATAGCGGTGTGCTGGTATACATTAGTTTGTACTTACCAGCCTCCACTCCCCTGCTAATCCGGCGAGGATCTCGGGATGTATGATGACTCGCACCTTCTCCTCCCACGCTTTGAAGGTCTTGAAGAGCGCGGGATTCCCTCCGCCAGTGACGGCAGCCAGCTCTCTGTTCTTGCTCTCCTTCTTCTTGACCAGGCTCTTGACGTCATTCCACCGTTTGTTTATTTCGACTCTGTTCCTGGGCAAGGTCCCGACTGCATTGACCTGGTCTACGATCCGGTTCCACATTCTCTTTCTGGTGGCTAGTGGTGTGTGCTGGACCAGGTTCCCATAGATTTGTGGGTGCACCTTGATGTTCTCGTCGACCATGACCGTCAGCTCCATGGGCGTGAACTTGGGCATTCTTTGTGGTGCCATGGTGTTTGTGGTGCTGGTGCGGTGTGTGTTGTGTAATGTGCAGGGGGTTTGTGGTGCCGGTGTTTGGTGGTGGTGGTGGTGGTGGTGGTTGTGATGTGTGCGTTTCTGTGGTGTGCTGCTGTCCTTGCTGTGTCACTGTGTCCTCTCCTCTCCTCTCCTCTCTAGTTTGCAATGTTGCAAGGGGTTGTGGTCTGTGGGAGTGCTGCTTTTGTACTTACCTATGTGGGTGTGTCCTCATGGTCTGTTGTTTTCAGGTGTGTTGTGTCTGGGGTTCTGGCCTTTGTAGTTTTTGTTTGTCCAGGGGGGGGGGTGTTTTCGGGATGTGTACTGTGCTTGTGTATTTGTGCGTGCCTTGCTGTGTGGACTTGTTGACCATGTTGTGTGCGATTGTTTTTGTCAACGGATGGTTTCTGTGCAGGGACGTGGGCGCCATGGCTTCTGCCGTGTCGGTTCTCATCGGCGTTGTTTGCGCTGGCGGGCGGTATATTTGTAGTTTTCCCGCGCTCATGGCGGTGCGATCGTAATCTCACGTGCGGTGTGTCGGGCGTGAGGGCGGGCGGTTTTGTGTTGTCGTGCGTGTTTCCGTCCGTGGCGGGCGGTTTGACTCCGACTCGGACGATGGCGGGCGGTATCTTGTGTGATTTTTCCGCCGATGGCGGTTTTCGGTTTGTGTAATCGTAATGGCGTGGTCGGTGTTCAGACGGTGTGTGCGGGCGGATTTTTGCCGCTTCCATGCCTGGCGGATTTTTTTATGCCGGGTATCGTAATGGGCCCCTAATAATTTAAAAACAAATATCATATAAATTATAAATACATCTATACACATAAAACAATAATATAAATAAAAATTAAATAAATATATATAACACATTAAAAAAATTAAAATTATTTTTAATCTTTTTAAAATTAATTATATAATACATTAACTAAAATAATACAAAAAATATTAGATAGCGGAGGTAATAAAATTACTATTCCAACTCCAAACAGTGCAACAGAAGGGAAAATGTTGGATAGCGAAGGGGTAAAAATTACTATTCCCACTCCAGTGAGTGCAACAGTAGGGAAAGTGTTGGATAGCATAGGGGTTAAAATTACTATTCCCACTCCAGGGAGTGCAACAGTAGGGAAAGTGTTGGATAGCGTAGGGGTTAAAATTACTATTCCCACTCCAGTCAGTGCAACAGTAGGGAAAGTGTTGGATAGCGGAGGGGTAAAAATTACTATTCCCACTCCAGGGAGTGCAACAGTAGGGAAAGTGTTGGATAGCGTAGGGGTAAAAATTACTATTCCCACTCCAGTGAGTGCAACAGTAGGGAAAGTGTTGGATAGCGTAGGGGTTAAAATTACTATTCCCACTCCAGTGAGTGCAACAGTAGGGAAAGTGTTAGATAGCGTAGGGGTAAAAATTACTATTCCCACTCCAGTGAGTGCAACAGTAGGGAAAGTGTTGGATAGCATAGGGGTTAAAATTACTATTCCAACTCCAGTGAGTGTAACAGTGTGGAAAATGTAGGATAGCGTAGGGGTTAAATTAACATACTTATTAATTAAATAATGTTTGTAAAATAAATAACATATTAATAATTAATTAACTAAAAAATTAATAATAAATACCAATAAAATTAAATTCATATTTACTTAAATAACATTAAATTACTTCCCACTCTATTCCCCCATAAACACAAAACCCGCTACACATAAAAAGAACACAATTAATTTGATTATCAATTAATCAATTAATAAAAATTAATTACCAATTAATAATAAATTAACAATAAATTAATTAACAATAACACTGAATAAAAAATAATAATACATTATTTATAATTAATATAATTATAAATTAATCAATTAATAAAAATTAATTACCAATTAATAATTAATTAACAATAAATTAATTATCAATAACAATAAATAAAACATTATTAATTAATTAATTATAATTAAATTACTTCCCACCCTATTCCCCTATAAACCCACAACCTGCTACACATAAAAATTAAGATAATTAATGTAATTATCAATTAATCAATTAATAATTAATTAACATTAAATTAATTAACAATAACAATAAATACAAAAAAATTATAATTAATATAATGATAAATTAATCAATTAAAACAATTAATTACCAATTAATAATTAATTAACAATAAATTAATAATCAATAACAATAAATAAAAACATATTAATGAATTAATTATAATTAAATTACTTCCCACCCTATTCCCCTATAAACCCACAACCAGCTGATACTAAAACGCAAAATTAACGTAACATTTTTTACTAATTTCTAATCATTTAATACATATATTTAAAAATAATAAGAATACATTACAAAAAATGTTAAACATACATATAAAATACATACTAAAATACATAACACTAATATAAATATCGATATTATTAACAACGATATTTTTGCTAACGATATTACTTACTTCGATATTACTTACTTCGATATTACTTACTTCGATATAAAAAACCCAATATTACTTACCTTAAGGTCGATATTCTGGTCACCGATATTCTTGACATCGATATTCTGTCCCTACGATATTAAAAACTCGATATTAGTGTAGGTCGATATAAAAAAAATCGATATTTGGACTGCGCACCCTTCCCCCCAACTTTTTGACTTCCTTCTCCACTTTTTTTTACCTTGCCCGTATTAGGACTCTGCAAACTTTACCACTGCTAAACAGTGCTAAAGTGCTTGTGCTCTCTCCTGTAAACATGGTAATATTGGTTCATCTCCAGTTGGCATATTTAATTTACTTATAAGTCCTGAGTAACGTGCACTACACGTGCCCAGGGAATGTATATTAAATGCTACTGGTGGGCCTGCAGCACTTATTGTGCCACCCACTTAAGTAATTCTTCAACCATGGCTCAGGCCTGCCATTGTAGAGCCTGTGTGTGCAGTTTACACTACCATGTCGACCTGGCAAAATAAACCTTTTGCCAGGCCCAAACCTTCCCTTTCTATACATATGTCACCCCTAATGTAGACCCTGGACAACACAGAGGGCAGAGTGCAATGTTTTTAAAAAGCAGGACATGTAGTTTTCATGTCCTGGTAGTGAAAAACTGCCAAAGTAATTTTTTACTACAGCTAGGTGATCCAGCACTCAGGGATCAATAAATTTACAATAAACAAGGCCCAATTACATTACCCAACAAAGTCCCTTCGCGCTGGGTTCAGTGTAAATGCAAAGTTCAGACCTAACTTACCAATCTCCAACCGAACCTGCATTACTCATAGAAAAATAATGTGGCAATGACATCTTTTTATAGTTGAATAGTTATAGGCAATAATTTATAAACACACCCTAAATAATAACGGACACAGTGTGTATATTTACAATGTTTATCTAAATAATGTGAAATAAATGCTCATCAAGTACCAATACACAGTACAAATCATGAAATATCACCAAATAAACATTTAGCAAAGAGAAATGTCAAAATTCATATCACATTGACAGTGTATTGACGGAATGGAAAGGCGAAGAGAGAAAAGGTTCAAAGACAAAATACATTTGCAAAATGATTATGCAAATTCAGGTTTCTATCTATACTAACCCAGAAGGAACAGGAAATCTACTCCCTGGCCACAAGAGTAGTAAGGCCCCTCAATAAGATTTGTAAGGGCAAAGTCTAAGTCAGGAATCAGGAACAGGAAGGAAACAGGTAGGCCTCTACAGCAAACCGACGATAGCGACGATCACACCTAACGCCATCAGCATCGCCAACCTAACGAGAACCCTCCCACCAGTGCCACCTCAATTATGCCCTAAAACCCAAATGTCCAACCCACACTTGTTTCGGTTCAGAGACAATTCTACATTTTTATTGGTTTAGGAAGGGGGTGTACTGTCACACCACACTCGGCATGTCAATCTTACTCAATGTTCTATTGTTTTGTTTTTTCAACATCACGACTACATCATCCCAGGAAATACAAGTATACAAATATCAGACTTCAGCTTCCTTCTCTCTCCGCTAATGTTTCCAGTTCTGTTACTTCTTGTGCCACTCGTGCGCTTCCAGAGGAAACATTCATCACTTGTCGATTGTTTTTCGTCTTCACGTTTAACTTTTGGCAGGTACACATAAATTCGAAGGTCGCTCGCCTTTGCCTTCCCTCTGCATTCTCTTTTGCTTTTTCAGTTAATAAATCTTTTTGCTTAACCCATGCTTCTACGGAAAATAAAACAAATATAATTACTCATTTTGAAATGCTTTTCCTTACGCACCCTCCCAAATGCTGCATCTAACCATGCGCAACCCATATTATTTTCCTAGCAAACGTTAATAACATGCACAAAAGCAGCATTAGTCTCTTTATTTTCATTAGTCAAGCATTTGCGGCCTAGTTCAGTACTTTAGTACGCGCTTGCGCAGTATTATTTTCCCTCATGTTAGTTATTAAAACCACGCATTTTTCAATGCACACTGTTAGAAAAATTAGAAAATGTTACTAGGGGTTTCAATCCGAGCAGGTTTCATTTTTACGAAAACCCTGCTCCATCAAAGGCATATATCTCCCATAGGATAATGTCTGGTGGCTACCTATCCTTATTCTGGCTGCAGGCAGAAGGCAGCATCGGGTTGAGACAAGCTGCCGGTTCCTACTTCTGATTTTGATACAGTAAGCAGAAGACTGTCACTGGAGTGCCCAGTTCTTTTGGAGCTGCAAGACTGCCTAGGTGCATATTATATTTTTTTTCTCTCCTAGATTAGAGTTTTTTTTCTTTCTTCATCAATGGACTTCAATAGTAAACGTCACCTTTTTATAGAATTTAGCGACATATTTGAACCTGATTATTAGTGTTCCAGTATCTAGGAGAAACCTGAAGGAATTCATTCTGTTTGAGTTGTAACATGGCATCTTTCACCATGTCCCAACCACCGCCTTTCCTAAGTGATCTTGGAGAACCTATTATTTCTTGGAAGCGATGGATTAAGCTATTCCAATCTTATCTTATCTTATTGCAATTGGTGGTGATAGATTTTCCTCTGTAAGGAAACAGCACATAATTTTACATAACTTGGGAACTCACTCTAGGGAAATCTTTGACGACCTACCTGAAGTGAATACCACTAAACAAGAGGGGGAGGATGATGCACAGGGAGATGCACACTAGGATGCTCATAACATCACCCTGAAAAAACTTGAAGATCAGTTTGGAGAAAAAATCAATATTGTACTAGAAAGACACAATTTCTTTTCAAGAATGCAAGGAAAGAACGAGAAAGTAACAATTTATATTGCAGCCTTAAGAGGTCTATCCACCACATGTGAATTTGGTATTTTGACAGACTCATTGGTAAGAGATCAGTTAATAAGGTGTATGAACAATAAGAAGATTCAAGAAAGGTTGCTAGCAGAAAATTCTGACATATAGCCAAAAGTATTGAACACACAGCGTTTTGTATGAGAGAAATGAAAGAACCATTAGACACGAATAAGGTAGACAATTGCGCAAATGTTGAATGTGTATATAAGGTGATGGAAAAAGTTGATCATGGTTAAGGGAGTGACGTAGGAACCGTCAAACAGAAATCTGAAAGTGGTAGATTGAAATGTTTCAGATGTGGTAACGTTAACCATTTGGCTAATCACCCTAAGTGTCCTGCAAAAGGAGTAACTTGTAGGAGTTGCAATAAAAAGGGGCACTTCGCAGGGATATAGGGAACAAAGTAACGCACATGGTCAGTGAAGAGGATCCAGAGGAAAATAGAAAATTTGTATTCCAAGTTTCTGATACAATGATGACCTCTGACACCACGTATCCTACATGTGAGGTTTCTTTAGATGGTGTTAACTTTAAGGTCTTTACAGACTCTTGCTCACCATGTACTCTGATAAATGAAGCAACATTTAAGGAGAGTTTTCAAAATGAAACATATGCTATGTTGACACCAGACATAAGTCCTGGGGGGTATAACAAGGACCCTATTCGCTTGTCTGTAATGTTACTCATGCACATTAATTTTAAAGACAGGACCACCCTGGGAAAGGTATACATTACCAAACATGGTTCATACCTGCTGGGGTGGATACATCAAAGAGACCTGGGAATCAAACTTGTTCCCAATGCAGAAGAGCAAGTCTATTTAGTTGACAGGTTCATTACAGGAATGAGTATATGTAACAAATTCCCCAAGGTCTTCACTAGTGATTTGGGATTATTAAACATTTTTATCCACAAAATCAGACTTAAGCCTGGTGTCAAACCTGTGGTACATAAAGCTCGTCCAGTACCATTACTTATGAGAGATCCTTTCTTAAAATAGTTGGATAGGCTGGAAGCAGCAAGAGTGATTGAGAAAATAGAGTGTGTGGAGTGGTTGGCTCCTATTGTTATTGCTTCTAAGGAAGGGGGAAGAGTATTCACCTATGTGTGGATCTCAGAGATCTTAATGCTAGTATTTAGATTGACACACACCCCTTACTAACATTAATGAGATGTTGAGTGTTTTACAGGGTGCATGCTACTTTAGTGTGTTGGACCTTTCGTCTGCTTACCACCAGGAAGCACTCCACCCTGAGTCAAAGGCCTTAACATCCTTCAGAACACCCTTTCGAGCATACCAATTCTGCAGAATGCCATTCGGATTGGCATCTGCTGCTGCTGTGCTCGAAAGGGTGATGCAACACATTTTACAAGGCACTGGAAAGGTTCTATGCTTTCAAGACGGCATCATGATCTACAGCAGTTCTAAAGAAGAGCATAACAATTCTCTAGAAAAGGTGCTTAACAAGCTTGAAAAAGCAGGCCTTACCATCAAAATGGATAAGGGCAAAATTGGAATCATGTCGGTTGAATACGATCTCAGAAGATGGTATTAAACCTAAAGTCAGCTTAATAGAGTCTGTTAGATTTGCACCTGCATCTGCCAACAAAGAGGAACTTAAGTTGTTTTTAGGTCTTGTGGAATTCATGGCCAAAAATGTACACAATTTTGCAGAACAGGTCCACTCCCTTAGAAACCTACTCAAGAAAACTGTCACATTTGAGTGGACAGATCAGTGTCAAGTTGATTTCAATCTAATAAAAGAAGCTATCATTAATGCACCATGTTTGGGTATGTTTGACACCAGGGCGAGAACCATATTGACTACTGATACTAGTAAGAAAGGGATGGGTGTGTCCCTTACTCAAATAACGGGAGGCAAGGAAAGAATAATTGCTTTTGCCGCAGGGACACTCCTGGAGGCATAATACAATTACTCAACCATTGAAAAGGAAGCCTTGGCATGTTTCTGTGCCATAAACAATTTCAAGTTTTACTTGTGGGGAATACCATTTATTTTAAAACAGACCACAAGCCCCTGATTCCAATGTTCTCTACTAAAAGCATTGATAAGACCAATCCTTGCATTTCTAAATGGGGTTTGGGCTTGCAAGGGTACAATTTCAGTATAGTATATGTCCCAGGAACAAGAAACCAAGTGGCTGATTGCCTGTCTCGTTTACCTGTTGAAGGGGTGTTCCCTTTGGAAGAACCCATTGGAGAATCGATTTTGTCCATTGACATACCTGCTATTTACAAAGAAGAATGGGAAGAATTTGATAAGAATGATGACACTCTTTTTGCTGTCAAAGAAAGGATCACTTAAGGATGGCCTAACAAGTGTAGTGAGTTGCCCGACATACTCCAACCCTACTGGAATGTAAGGGATGAACTATCGATCATTGATAACAAAAGTTATAAAGTCCAAAAAGATTGTACCCCCTGGTAAAATCCGGGATCGCATTACTGAGATTGCTGATGAGGGTCATTTAGGGAGAAGCATGACCAAGAACAAAATCCAAAGTGATTATTGGTTCCCATATATAGTCTCTATGGTGGAAGAAAAGGTGAAGGGTTGCCTAGCTTGTAATGCCAGCAATAAGACTAAACTCACACAGAATATTCCTCTTCTGCCAGTAGAGGTTCCAAATAAACCGTGGGAGAAGTTGGGTCTGGACATAATTGGACCCATGAACTTGCATAATGTATATAATAGTTATATGTTTGTAATGGTGGATTATCATTCACATTGGATCACCACCAAATTTGTAAATAATATTAATACCACCACCTTAATTGAGTTTCTATCTGATACCTTCTCTAAAGAAGGTTTTCCTAGTGCCATCATGACAGACAATGGTGTACAGTTCACGTCTGATGAAATGGTGCTCTTCCTTAAAAATGTATCCATCAGCCACATAAGAACTCTCCTTTATTGCCCCAAAGCTAATGGTCTTGTGGAAAGTGCCAACAGAATGATTAAAGAAACCATACAGTTGGCTCAAACCTTTGGCAAACAAATCGATAAGGCCATCAGGAAAATGTTATGGTCATACCATACCACTCCAAATACTGTGTCTGGCATATCTCCTTCCGTATCCCTAGAGGGGAGGAATCCTGGCTCTAAACTGACACCTAACTGGCTTAATGGTGGAGCTCATGTATGGATTGATAGAGAGGTTGTCGGAGAGAAAGTAAAGCACCATCAGATTAATTACAAAAGATGGTATGACAATAAATGGGGAGCAGTCAAGCGGGACTGGAAAGAAGGGCAATGGGTAGTGATCAGAAGACCCCGCAACGCTAACAACAGGATTGCATCCTTCTCTAAACCAGAAAGAATTAAATGGGTAAAACGCAATGTGGTGTTACTAGAAAATGGGCACACTTGGTGTATGGATAACTTAGCCCGCTGCCCTGTAGCTCATATCCCGGGAGGGGGCATTCCTGAGGATACTCATAAAATCCTTCCGGTAACACAAAGAAATAAAGATTCCAGAATCCGTCGACCTCCTGGTTGGCAATCAGATTACAAAATTGATTGATTTTACTGTTTTCAATGACCGAAATGCACTCATTTTCCTTTAGTGATGTTTTATCTGTAATTTATTTCTGCATTTATAACATCCTATTTATTCTGTAAAAAAAGTAGATGTGTTGTAACCTACCCTTGGTACATTTCTTTCCCCCGTTCCTGTCCCTGTTATCCCTACCTGTTAGAACAAAGAATGTTGAATGAGGAGCTCAAGGTAGAACTTTGGCAGTTATGAGCTCTGTCAGAGGACTCTGAAAATAAAGCCACTTTAACTCTTCGTGGTGCTTGCTTTCTTCAATTTCCTTATTACAATTTATAAGAGTAATTTCCAAATGGGAAGACATAATTGATCCAAGTTTGGTGTCTCTGGAATCACAATTTAAAATCCAAACTTATTGTGAAGTCAGAATTTAAATTGCAATTCTGAAAATTCTACTTTTAGAACGTTGGCATTTTCTTACTTTAGCCATTTGGTGCCTGCTGCCTGTCTCTGATCACATGTCTGGGGTGGGTGACAGTGGGGTTTTGTGTATTATCCCTAGACAGCCACACACAATGGGAGCTTAAGTGTGACTTGGTGGGCCATCCTGGCAGGATGGGAGGGAGGAGCTGGACCCTGCCTGACTTACACCTGAAAAGTCTGTGTCATGTCCCCACACAAGGGCTGCATACCTCCTGTAGTGAGTCTGGAGTCAGGGCAGGAAGAGAGGACCTCTGTGCACTTCAAAGGCATGTCTTTGAAGTCTCCCCCACTTCAAAGACTGAACTGGGTATAAGTACTGGACCTCTGACACCACCATTTCAGTACTCTTCTGGACTTGTTAAGACCCTGCCAGAAAGAAGGGCTGCTGTGCTGTTGAAAGAACTGCCACTCTGATGGACTGCTGTATTGCAGAACTTCTACTATGCTGTGGTAACCTGCTGCTCTCTTGCCTGGGTGAGGGGACTAGACCTGCATCACTTGAACCCAGAGTGACTGGAAGGATTAGCTGGCTGGCCTCCTGATCTAAAGTCTCAGGGACATAAAAGACTTCCAACCAACCTGCTTTTACACCTGGACTCTGCCATCTGTGAGTCTACCAGGCCAAGTTGTGCCACCCCAGTCCTGACCCTTGGAAGTGGGCCTAAGGTGTATCTCCAGCGTAACCAATGCATCCTCTGCTGGGCAACACATCCCCAAGGAGAAGTGATGCATCTCCTTGGCTGAGCGGCACATTTTTGAGCAGAACCGGTGCATCGACGCTGTTGCGTGGATTGGACCTGTCACAAAAGACATGCATCACCTCTGCATCCCACATCTTGGGACCAAGGCATCGCCTTTGGAACCACCACTGTGTGATGCTTTTCCCTGCGCAAGCTCCTCGCATCCCTTGTCGACGATATCGTCAACGATGAAGCCGAACCGCTGCATCGCAGCTTTACCACTCATCAGAATGGACGCATCATCTCATCTACGCCTTGCATCCTCAACACCCGCCTTGGCATCGCAAACACCGCCGACAGGATCCTCGACGATGACACATCAGGACCTGACACCACAGCCTCTTCGTATCTTGGAACCAACGCATTGCCTCTGCTGCACAACCTATCTTCAATGTGGATCCACACTAACACTCCTAAACCAGGAATGAGGTTCTTTGATTCAACCGACAGAACTTGGGTCCCTGTAACTGGCTCCATCATGATCAACCTGAACTATTGACTTTGTTCCGGTGCAACAAGATATCCCAAATTGCGCTTTTTGCTTTTAGGCGCTAATTTTCACTAGAAGCTTTAAAATTCAATATCTCAAAGTTTTTCTTATTGGATTGCTGCCATTTTGGTCTTGTTTTATTTATTAAATTGCGCACTATTTGTCTAACCTGGTGGGTAATCTTTTTATGTGGTGTTTTCATTGATATACGGTTTGAAGTGTTGCACAAATACTTTGCTCACTGCCGCTAAAGTTAAGCCTGACTGCTCTGTACCAGAGGGTGAGCACACGTTAATTTAGAGCTTGCCTGTCTCTTACCCTGACTAGGATTGTAGTTGCTGCTTGACTTGGGCTCATACCCTAGTCAACCAAAAACCCAATTTCTAACAATAAACAATAATGTAATTAAAGGTCTATTTATTTGACAAATGGCTAAGGGGTTTCAAACGGTGAGAATCATCAAATGGTGAAGAGTGTTAGGCATGTGGTAGGATGGACCAATTTTCCCATTTGGGTAGATGTTCACTGTTTCTGGGGTAGTCACAACCATTCAGAAATATGGGGAGGCAAGCAAAGCTTGTTATGAAAATTACAATCTAGACAGCATTAATGGTGTGGAGACGATATTCTGACCCATCTTTTGGTAGACTCTGGTTCAAGAATCACTATGACATTAGATAGCAGGTATCAAGAAAAATGGTCATACTTCCAGGATGGGGGGGTTCAAAATAGTTATAATGCTACTAAGGTTGAAAATGTGGCTCAGTGATCTGTGTTAGACATAAACAAGTTCGTCCATATTCGTCTATCTCAGTACAGTCATCTTGTGTGACATATGTCCTATCAATTACTAGCGGAAACATGGAGGGACCATAACAGGATTAGACTAGGATATGAAGAAAGGGATAGAATAACATTGGTAGAACATAAAATATTGGAATTTTGGCTATTTGGCTGAAAAAATAGATTTATGCAACCTATATGATAATTAAATACTTTCTTTCCACCACAGAATATATTCCCTCATTTTATTTCTGACCAATATCACCCAATTATTTAATAAACAAAAATACTGTTTAGTATTTGGTGATATACATGGATGAGTAAACTGTTAAAAAAATTAGGTTGTATCTTTACTAAATCCTGGATGGTACCCAGTGTCTTGGAACAACTGTGAAAAAGTTGGAACACTGACTTATTGTACTATGCCTCAGAATAAAAATGATTTACGCTATATCAAAATATCTTAAGTTATTCTGCCATATGTTAATAGTAGATTGAAGAGTCTTAAATTAGGATGTTTAAAGGAATGAATTAGAACATTTCATACACCTGAAACTAAGGGGTGACTTGTATTACCAGATTTTAAGTTATTTTATTTGGGATACTTGATTCAAGATATTCGAGTGCGGTTTAGTCTAGAAAAACAACTTATTTGTTTTCCTTGTGTAAGATGCGGTTTCTTGTCACTAGTTTCGATATATCTGTGTTGACTAAAAACTGAATGTTTAAAAGTCTTGCCTAGAAAAGGTGTAGATAGCTCAGGGAATAGCAAGAGACAAGAGTGTCT
The DNA here is from genome assembly GCA_963921515.1 of Calotriton arnoldi. Taxonomy (NCBI): domain Eukaryota; kingdom Metazoa; phylum Chordata; class Amphibia; order Caudata; family Salamandridae; genus Calotriton; species Calotriton arnoldi. Next base: position 546,851 of record CAWUFW010004803.1, read on the forward strand.
GGAGATCACTAAATTGGATATCAAGAATGTTTTTAACTTGCAGTCATTTGCACCCAAATAAGATGGTGGTGTTATCATAGATATATTGATGAAGTTATTTTATGTTATGTTAAGGAAATTTGTAAAGCGCACAATTACCCTTGGGTGTCTTGGCGCTGACTGAAATCTGAGCATGCTGAACTAACACATTTGGGGGCCGATTCCAATCTCGGCCGGTAGGGCTCCGAATCGGATTCGGCTTTACCGGATCCGATTCGGAGCCCTGTTTCCCGACCGATTCGTAGGTGCGTCCGGGCGAGCGAGTACGATGTGAAAACTCCGACCGACTCGTTTGCGAGACCCAACCGCACCGACCGACTCGTACGCGAAAGCCGACCGCTCCGACCGACTCGCTCGGACACGCCTCGCACCGAGCAATGGAGACGTTCCCCGGCCGAGCAAGTACGATGCTCGCCGCGAGAAGTCCGACAGACTCGCTCCGTCCGGCTCGAAGGAGCAGTCGGAGCCGTACTTTGGGGGTCCGTGTCGGACCCCCCTGTACGTGTAGCGAGTCGCACACAGGGGGGACCCATGGGTCCCCCCTACCTGTGCGTGTACGGCGCGAGTCGCTTCGCCGCGTACACGCTGTAGGGGGCGCCCCTGTTCGCCTCGCACCCATTGAGTCAATGGGAGCCCGCGTATGCGTTGTACGACAGGCTCCCATTGACTTCAATAGGAGTCCGACCGAATCGAGTCCGATGGCATACGTGCGCATCGTACTCGTTCGGTCGGGCTGCTAGGGTCCGATTCGGTCGGAAATCTCTCTGAGTCCGGCTCGGTCGGAGAGATTTACGGCCCGAATCGGAATCGGCCCCTTAATTGTTAAAAATCCTAAATGCCACACGCAGATAAAAATTATCTATCTTAAAATGCTCTTGTTAGTGCCTCTATGTCATTAAAGATGTAGGCACCTTGTTTCAGAAAATGGTTCTTCAAACTAGCTTAGTAATTCAAGTTTTATTCTAATAGGATATTTAATACACATTGTGATATTATTACTAATGGATCACTGACAAAATATCGACGGACCGAATATCGAGGTAGCAAAATATCGACGCAAAAATATCGAAGTCAAGAATATCGACATTCTATCTACATCATGGTAAGTACAAAAATATCGAAAAAAAATATTGATGTCAAAAATATAGTTGTAAAAAATATCGGTTTTTTAAATGTTAAAAAAGTTATGTAAAATAAAGTAAATAATACATATAATTAAAAGAAACATAGTTAAAAATATTAAAACATGTTTAAAAATAATAACTAATACATATAATGTTAAAATAAATTAAACATATGCATATATAAAATAATATATATACTTACTCCACAGAGTGCAACAGTAGGGAAAGTGTTGGATAGCGTAGGGGTAAAAATTACTATTCCAACTCCAGAGAGTGCAACAGTAGCAAAAGTGTTGGATAGCGTAGGGGTACAAATTACTATTCCCACTCCAGTGAGTGCAACAGTAGGGAAAGTGTTGGATAGCGTAGAGGTAAAAATTACTATTCCCACTCCAGCGAGTGCAACAGTAGGGAAAGTGTTGGATAACGTAGGGGTAAAAATTGCTATTCCCACTCCAAGGAGTGCAACAGTAGGGAAAGTGTTGGATAGCGTAGGGGTAAAAATTACTATTCCAACTCCAGAGAGTGCAACAGTAGGGAAAGTGTTGGATAGCGTAGGGGTAAAAATTACTATTCCCACTCCAGTGAGTGCAACAGTAGGGAAAGTGTTGGATAGCGTAGAGGTAAAAATTACTATTCCCACTCCAGAGAGTGCAACAGTAGGGAAACTGTTGGATAGCGCAGGGGTAAAAATTATTATTCCCACTCCAGACAGTGCAACAGCAGGGAAAGTGTTGGATAGCATAGGGGTAAAAATTACTATTCCCACTCCAGTGAGTGCAACAGTAGGGAAAGTGTTGGATAGCGTAGGGGTAAAAATTACTATTCCCACTCCAGTGAGTGCAACAGTAGGGAAAGTGTTGGATAGCGTAGGGGTAAACATGACTATTCCCACTCCAAAGAGTGCAACAGTAGGGAAAGTGTTGGATAGCGTAGGGGTAAAAATTACTATTCCCACTCCAAAGAGTGCAACAGTAGGGAAAGTGTTGGATAGCGTAGGGGTAAAAATTACTATTCCCACTCCAAAGAGTGCAACAGTAGGGAAAGTGTTGGATAGTGTAGGGGTAAAAATTACTATTCCCACTCCAGAGAGTGCAACAGTAGGGAAAGTGTTGGATAGAGTAGGGGTAAAAATTACTATTCCCACTCCAGTGATTGCAACAGTAGGGAAAGTGTTGGATAGCGTAGGGGTACAAATTACTATTCCCACTCCAGTGAGTGCAACAGTAGGGAAAGTGTTGGATAGCGTAGAGGTAAAAATTACTGTTCCCACTCCAGCGAGTGCAACAGTAGGGAAAGTGTTGGATAACGTAGGGGTAAAAATTGCTATTCCCACTCCATCAGTGCAACAGTAGGGAAAGTGTTGGATAGCGTAGGGGTAAAAATTACTATTCCCACTCCAGTGAGTGCAACAGTAGGGAAAGTGTTGGATAGCGTGGGGGTAAAAATTACTATTCCCACTCCAGTGAGTCCAACAGTAGGGAAAGTGTTGGATAGCGTAGGGGTAAAAATTACTATTCCCACTCCAGCGAGTGCAACAGTAGGGAAAGTGTTGGATAGCGTAGGGGTAAAAATTACTATTCCCACTCCAGAGAGTGCAACAGTAGAGAAAGTGTTGGATAGCGTAGGGGTAAAAATTACTATTCCAACTCCAGAGAGTGCAACAGTAGGGAAAGTGTTGGATAGCGTAGGGGTAAAAATTACTATTCCCACTCCAGTGAGTGCAACAGTAGGGAAAGTGTTGGATAGCATAGAGGTAAAAATTACTATTCCCACTCCAGAGAGTGCAACAGTAGGGAAAGTGTTGGATAGCGTAGGGGTAAAAATTACTATTCCCACTCCAAACAGTGCAACTGCAGGGAAAGTGTTGGATAGCGTAGGGGTAAAAATTACTATTCCCACTCCAGTGAGTGCAACAGTAGGGAAAGTGTTGGATAGCGTAGGGGTAAAAATTACTATTCCCACTCCAGTGAGTGCAACAGTAGGGAAAGTGTTGGATAGCGTAGGGGTAAAAATTACTATTCCCACTCCAAAGAGTGCAACAGTAGGGAAAGTGTTGGATAGCGTAGGGGTAAAAATTACTATTCCCACTCCGAAGAGTGCAACAGTAGGGAAAGTGTTGGATAGCGTAGGGGTAAAAATTACTATTCCCACTCCTAAGAGTGCAACAGTAGGGAAAGTGTTGGATAGTGTAGGGGTAAAAATTACTATTCCCACTCCAGAGAGTGCAACAGTAGGGAAAGTGTTGGATAGTGTAGGGGTAAAAATTACTATTCCCACTCCACTGATTGCAACAGTAGGGAAAGTGTTGGATAGCGTAGGGGTAAAAATTACTATTCCCACTCCAAAGAGTGCAACAGTAGGGAAAGCATTGGATAGCGTAGGGTATAAAAATAACATACTTATAAATTAAATAAATTTTGTAATTAAATAATGATTTATTAATAAATTAAAAATAAATTAATTAAAAATACCAATAAATTAAAATTAATAATTACTTTAATAACATTACATTACTTCCCACCCTAGTCCCCAATAAACACACAACCCACTCCGCATAATATTTCACACAATTAATGTAATTATCAATTAATAAATTAATCAAAATTAATTACCAATTAATAATTAATTACAAATAAATTAATTATCAATACCAATAAATAATTATTATTAAAAATTAATACCAATTAATAATTATTTAACAATTAATTAGTTATCAATACCAATTAATAATAAGTAATAAAAATTAATTACCAATTAATAATCCATTAACAATAAATTAATTATCAATACCCAAAAATAAAAATTAATAATTACTTAATTACAATTAAATTACTTCCCACCCTATTCCCCTATAAACCCACAACCCGCTCCAATAATAAATTAATACAATTAATATAATTATCAATTAATCAATTAATAAAAATTAATTACCAATTAATGATTAATTAACAATAAATTAATTATCAATACCAATAAATAAAAATTAATAATGACTTAATTACAATTAAATTACTTCCCACCCTATTCCCCTATAAACACACAACCCGCTCCAATAATAAATTAATACAATTAATATAATTATCAATTAATCAATTAATAAAAATTAATGACCAATTAATGATTAATTAACAATAAATTAATTATCAATACCAATAAATAAAAATTAATAATGACTTAATTACAATTAAATTACTTCCCACCCTATTCCCCTATAAACCCACAACCCGCTCCAATAATAAATGTATACAATTAATATAATTATCAATTAATCAATTAATAAAAATTAATTACCAATTAATAATTAATTAACAACAAATGAATTATCAATACCAATAAATAAAAATTAAAAACGACTTAATTACAATTAAATTACTTCCCATCCTATTCCCCTATAAACCCTCAACCCGCTACAGAACTAAAACGCAAAATTTAATTAAAAATAATTAATAATTCCTAAAAATTATTATTTAATTTACTATAATTAAATTACTTCCCACCCTATTCCCCTATAAACCCACAACCCGCTACGGTACTAAAACGCATAATTTACTTTAAAAAAAATTACTAACTTCTAAAAAATTTATACATATATTTAAAAAAACAGTACAATACTTAACAAAAAATATAGAACACATACATATAAAATACATACTAAAATACATAACACTTATATAAACATCGATATTATTAACATCAATATTTTTGCTATCGATATTACTAACTTCGATATTAACAAAAACGATATTTCTTACCTTCAGGTCGATATTCTGGTCGTCGATATTCTTGATGTCGATATTCTGTCCCCACGATATTTAAAACTCGATATTAATGTAGATCGATATTAAAATCTCGATATTATGTCTGTGCACCATTACTAATATAGTATACATACTATATTATACTACTTACTATTTCCTTAGCCTTTCTTCTTTTACTCTATCCTGTACTCTCTTTCGTTCATTTCTATTTCTTAGCCCTTTGTCTTTTCCTCCCTATTTATGAATTATGCTTTGTGCTGCCTTTTCATAATTCATTCATTTTCTCTTTCTCAACATTGATTTATTGTTCACTCTTTACTATATTTTCAAGACCACAAAAAACTCTTTTATGTATTGGCATCTGTTATATTTCCTTGCTTTTACTTTTCAATAAAAACATTAAACTCAAAAAGTTACAAAGCACAGAACAGGAAAAGCCTTACAGTTGCTACATTTGTCTTTAGGACTGAGAACGAAATTAAACATATATTTCAGTAAGTTTTTAATTTGGCAGCGCCCAGTTTATTCTCAAAAGATACAAGCAATGGCCCCATACCTGAACATACCATGTTCATGTCCTTTCACATACAGAATTTGTAAATATCTAACACAAACACCATCTATATTACTGTCTATCCATGTTCATAAATTCAGAAAATCTAAAAAAAGAAAACAACTTGTAATGTTTCTACTGGATGTTTATATTTTCAGGCCAAGATCTCAAACTGCACTTTGTAGTATGTTTTGTAGTGATACAGAATGTTCTCAAAATATACTACAAAATTAAGGTTTTGCCTATAATTATATGTGCAGAGTCCTCCACCACATCTGTGGAGCCCTGACTAATGTAAGTATACATGTTCAATGTAAATGTGGGAGAGGCCCATGGAAGTGGGTGGGAAAAGAGGCAGATTTACTACTAAAGGGGATTAGGAAGGAGTAAGAGGGATTTAAGTAGTTTAAGGGAGGCTTTTAGGGAGAATGTTGCCCACCCACACATGAGTAAGCCAATTGCATTATTCTGGGGGTGGGGATATGGAGTTTGTGAATACCAAAAGTGGTAAGCTTGGTACAAAGTGTAAACTTACTCAAAAGTGTAACTTGCCTTTGTGAATCGGGCCCGATGTATCTTACCAGAAGGCGGCCTGAAATGTGCTGCATAACTGCCTATCGAATAAACAAGATTTGTAATTACTCTAGTTATGTGTGGCTCTTACAGAGTGCATTGGGCATCTAAAACCACTTGGGATGCCTGAATTGTGGCTACTTGGAATCTATATCACCTGTGGGATAAATAACAACTCTGTAAATGCAAATACAATACTCCATATACATACAAAGGTTGTGTCTCTACTACTCATGTACATTTCTGACTTACATTATGGTGGAACACATTTGAGTTAGGATTGTGTACGCTCAATTAATTGATGATGGACTTCCATGCTTGCTTCAGATAAATGTTTATATGAAACATAATCTATAACATTTCCTCACCACATTGGGCCCAATTCACAAAAGTAATCTGAGACAAAATCCTAACTTTACGACTTTCGGTATTCACAAAAGGCATTTAGGAGTAGTAAAGTTAAGATGCCTAACTTTACTACTCTCAAACTGAGACAAAATCCTAACTTTACGACTTTCAGTATTCACCAAAGGCATTTAGGAGTTGTAAAGTTAGGATTCCTAACTTTGCTACTCCTAAACTGAGAAAATCCTAACTTTACGACTTTCGGTATTCACAAAAGGCATTTAGGAGTAGTAAATTTAGGATTCCTAACTTTGCTACTCCTAAACTGAGAAAAATCCTAACTTTACGACTTTCGGTATTCACAAAGGCATTTAGGAGTAGTAAAGTTAGGATTCCTAACTTTGCTACTCCTAAATGCCTTTTGTGAATACCGAAAGTCGTAAAGCTAGGATTTTGTCTCAGATTACTTTTGTGAATCGGGCCCATTGTCTTTATATGAACTTAAAATATTAATGAAAATAAGTAATCACTCATAGACATTTTGTTACACATATTCCGCTGGTAGTTACTTTTTCTGCTGTTCAGCCACACTTTGAAGACAATATAAACCAAAGTTATTTCCCACCGACCAATGCAGAGATTGCCTCCATAAACTGGGAGTACATATTGTGTAACCCCTAAACATAAACATATTTTCAAGATATGTTTCTTCTTGTATGATCAAACTTTTGATCTCACCTTTACCCAGGACCAGACAACCTCTGAAGCACTTGCTTTTCGGACTCACAAACTCTCACTGGTAATTCAGGAACCCAATAATACAGAGAACATGAATTAGAATCCATACTTTCATAAGTGCATGGGTACTGCATGTACATATATAAATGCTTAGAACACAAATGTTGTCTTAAATATTTTATTCATTTTCTTAGAAGTCGTCTGAAGTAGCACAACACTTCAATATATGCTTTCTTTTCTCATAAAATGATAGAAAAGCAAAAAAAAAATGCTTTGGTAGAAACACTATAACAAGTTCACATATCATTTGCTATGACATATGTTTGGTCATCAGAACATAACTTTTTAGAGACATATACAGCTTGGAAAATACGCTTTAGTGAAAGAGACAAACATTGTTTTATTGCAGTAATAAATACATATCTAACTGACAAATAAAGATCTACATCGCCAAATGTAATGTCATTTCACATGAGTGTCCAATATACCTTTAGGTCTTGTCAAGTAATTACATTTTCAAAGAATTTCCCAATTTCATGTATGTATCTGATCTCTTGTTTATTTATACATTACACATCCTGTACCACAGATGTGGTTGTTCAACAGATGTCATCATTGAACTGGGTAATGGAGAGAAATTTAAGGTAGATGGGACCCCATTTTTTTCTTGGTGGGCGTTCCATCAGCCTACCAGTTCAGTTCTTTTAGAGATAACCTCTGTCTATTGGGGGTCTCCATGATGAAAGTATATTTGCCGGCAATGTGGATACACTTTAGTCACTGCTGGTGCCGAGCAGGACACCATATTTTTTTCAGCCCCTACAGATTTTAATTTCCTTTTTCAGAAAACAACACCCAAAACACGGGTTGCTTCTGAAAAAAGAAAAAGTCATTGGTCCTGTGGCACAGTGCTTTATCTCACTGCGCATGTGGCCCATGGTGAGATTTCCCTGCCTGTGTCTTGCATGCTTTGTCTGGTGGAGTCGGGCATGGAACATGAGTGCCGGTCATCTACTGTATATAGAGTGGGGAGACTGTCACTGTCACATGGTGGTCCATTGGTCAGGTCAAGGGTTTCTGCTGGTGGAGCCAGCTGAGGCTCTGCTTTCAGAAACCCTGTAGTTCTCTAACCTCGAAATGCAGAATAGCCATTGAGTTGGCTGATGTGGCACCTGCCATTTTTTGCATGTGTATGCAAAAAAAGTGATGGGTGGAATGCTTGAATTAATCTCAGCCACTAGTAATAACTTGAGGCTGCATATAATCTATTACTATTTTGCCCAACATGCCAGCTCAGTCTGGACCCAGCCATATGCAAATCTGTCTTGACCCTGCTGCAAAGGGAACAACCCAGTCCAAACTACCAGGCCAGGTCCTCAATGAACCGGAACACAAGAAACCCCAGAAAGTTTCACCCTTATTAGGGCTCATCAGCCTGGTATAACTTGGTTCTAATGGCACAGTGTGCATGGGATCCATGTCTTGGCATACCCGTTCAACTTAGGGCTTCAGCTGCAACAACAGCAAGGTAATGGATGGAATGCTTGAATCAGTCTGAGCCATTGGTAATCGCTCGGGCCACATCCCTGTCCATCGTTTTTTGCCCACTGTGCCGCCTCAGTTTGGACTCAGCCATATGCAAATCAATCTCGACCCTGCTCCAGGGTCAGAGTGCAATCCAGTAGAAAATCATGTGATGAATATGGGAGGTTTAAAAAAAAGACGTTGTGATGCCATGTTTGCATACTAAATTATAGGTGAATACTTGCTTGGCTCTCAAAACACGTCTTTTGCACATACATGAATAAAGAGGGGGGCTTCAATGTTTATTAATAAGGTATTTCAAAAAGAGATGGATGGAGGTTGTGCTGGATTTGAATGGAATCATGTATGGGTTTCAGCATGTCGAACTATCTATGTTTGGTAACTTTAGGGTGCAGCAGGTTCAGCTAATATGTACTTTGCCTAAGGAGTGATGAGTAATGGGAACAGATGATTTCCGGAAATGCCACTCCACCAAATCCTTTGTATTGTGCAAACTTGGCAGAGTGTATTAATGAATGCTAGCTGTTCCATTTAAATGGTTGAAAGTAAACTTGTGATATCATGAAAGGGCATGTCTAGAAAAGAGAGGAAACCTATTAGTAGTCCGTGGGCTTAGATCTTTGCATTGGCTCTTTTTGCATAGGCTTTGCAAAAAAAAGCCCCAGGCCCTTTCTCTTTACTTGTAATTATGTTCACTCAATAAACCCATCACTGCAGTCACTTAAAAAATTACCTCAGCGCTTTGAGCTGGAAGATATGCCTACATAAATACTGATTAACATAATGTGAAGTTACATAACATGAGAAGACGTGACAACATAACTTCACAGAAGACAATATAGTAGCTCTATAATATAATGTAGTGTGGAGAGCACACCTAGTATATGCAGTTGTATTCCCCCACCCAGCTATCAGAACCAAGACTTCAAAAATGTCCAAAAGGAACGGAGGGACTTTCTATTTCAGTGGCCCAGCCAGTTCTAACAATCTTCATAGTATTGTCTTTGTTAGCCATCCCAATATCTAACCATATCTAACTAGTGCTACCTTCCTTGCCTGCCACATGTTCTTTGACTTCTACCATTGCTATAAATATGTCACATGCATACTCTATGGAAACTGATGTATCTGTTCCTTTATGTCTGCTACTTAAATACCAGATCTGGTATGTGCTAAATGGAAGCACTCCAACAAGATAAGCATGCATTTCCTACCGAGAAGAAGGGACAATAGGTTGGCTATATGTAAACCAATGTTCACTAAACGAAGGGAGGAAAAAGGGGGAATTCCTCCTTTCGGAATAAGTGCCCTCACACACCCAGCCAGCTAGGTGTTATGCTTCATCATAGGGCATGCTCCTCGTCAGGTCGGCGCTGCAATACCTGACAGGCACCCTATGAGGGGCTCTTTGGCGGAGATCTTTTATTCCGTGCCGTTTTGGTGCAGTGGGTGTGAGGGACCTAAAAAAGTGTAGATGTGTGAGATGTGGGTCACTAGAATGGGTGGATTAAAACAGGAAATAGAAGTCCACTCAAAACAATTTTAATGAAACTGGCTTCTATCCTGATTAAAAAGGATGTGGCGCACCCCTGTCTCAATGTCGCAGGATATTGCGCGCTATCTGGTGGTCAACATGTTTCTTGCCCTCGTGTCAAGGTTGACGGCAATTCTTCAGGACCAAAGCTAACAGTGTAATCTACACTACTTGCGCATCCAAAGCGGGGATCACGAAGGAACCCCATCGGTATGTCATAAGCGTTTCATAGGACATATCAGACGTAGTACGGTCTCTCCGTTTCCAGCAAAGAGGCAAATCATGCCTGAATAAGGTATTCATTATCTCCATACGGTTGGGTCGGGGTAGCCGCAACGTCTGATTGCTCATGATACAACCATGTCCATCCCAACACAGTTGTCCCTCGTGTAGCCGTTGTCTCATATTACAACAAGCAAACACATACCAAGAGAGTTGTGGTCATCGAATGAAAAGTGCATGCCCCCAAAGTCAGTACTTACGTGCGCTCACCGCGAGACCGTCGGTGGACCTACCCCAAACACTGCCGGGCCCGGGAGGTAACTGCCAAAACCCTCGAGGTGCAGTTATGCTTCCGACTGCCGGACGTGGAGGGGTGTGGTGACACAGAGGCACGGGGCTGATGCACTAGAGCGCAAACTCATTGGGTCATGCTCCGCATGGCTGCCATATTGGTAGAGGGGCGTGCCAAGTCACGTGCTCGAGCGTCACGTCAACATTCCCAAGACCGCTGTGGACAATGTCTTGGAAAACGGTGCGGCCATATCAGTAGGTGCGGTCGCAAGATACAGTGATCCTAAAGCGGGATGCGGGTAACGTGTTGTATAAGATTGCAATACACCACGGGGGTTGTTGAGTGTCTGATTGCAGAGGGGCACTCATAGCCAATCATCTGGTATTAGGACCGTGGCCCGTGTTCCAAAGTCCTTTCTCGTGTAATGTCCAGAACGTGAAGGGGTGTCAAAGATAGGCAATGGTATGGACACTCCCCTGTGAACAGGTTCAAAGGTTATGGTGTAGTGGGAGACAATGGTGAATAATTCGGCGATTGCCGGGAGTACAATGGTTAAAGAGAGACCCCATTCTTGTTGACAGAGTGCCATGCAGTGTATTGATCAATCTGAGTACACATAGGGCAAGACAGATGTTAGTACTCTATTGCCGTAAGTGCAACCTAGCATGATTCTAAAGGACTTTTCATCTATTTAATGTACTCCAAGGGATGTCCTCGTTGAGCCCCTCTTTATCTGTGGCCAGATGATGCACCCACCTCTGTTCAATTCTGAACAGTGTTGTTTTGTTCATTTTGGGGTGTGATTCCAGAATGACCCAGCGTAGAGTGTCTGGTAGATGATGATATTGTTCAAAATGTGTACACATTCTGGTATTGGTTCTGTGGCACCTAATGTTACTCCGGTGTTCAGTGATGCGTATCTTGACAGTTCTGGTGGTCATGCCAATGTAGCGGAGGCCGCAAGGGCAGGTGATCATATATATGCAGTTGGCAGTATTGCAATTGGTGTGCTTTCTCAACTGCCATTTGAAAGTGTCAGAAAACGCTATCTCCTTGGTTGGTTCTGTAAGGGGGTAGACTACGCAAGAACCACACTGGTAGTGTCCCGTTACTGGAGGTAGGTCCCAAAGGGGTCTTTGTGGGTTGATGTTCAGAGCCTTAGGTCTGGTATGTATCAGTAAATCTTTGAGGTTAATGGTTCGTTTGAAAGCAAACCTGGGAGTAGGCAATTTAAGTGTCCCTGTGTTCAGGATGCCCCAATATTTCCTGATAATCTTCCTTATCCTGTTGGAATCTGGGGTGTATGTGGTGACACAAGTGAGAGCGTCCACTGGTTCTTTATGTTGTATCTCTAGTAAGGCGTCACGGTTGTTGTTTCTGGCCCTTTTCATGGAGAGTGCAACATTCCGTTTGGGGTATCCCCTTTTGCAGAGATTGTCAGCGAGGATGGCTGCCTCTGATTTGAAGTCATCCAAGGAACTACAGTTCCTCCTGATTCGGAGAAAATGTCAGAAGGGTAAATTTTCTTTAAGGGCCCTTGGGTGGTGCTACTGAACAGTAGAAGACTGTTGCTGTCAGTTGGTTTCCTGTACAATGTAGTACTGAGTTGCCCATTACAGAGTCTGATGTTGAGGTCGAGGAAGGAGATTTCACTCTCTGAGACAGTACTAGTGAAGTTCAGGTAAGGGTTAAGAGTATTGACCCATTGGCAAAATTCATCACATGTAGATCTATCTCCCTTCGAAATAATTAAAATATCATCAATGAATCTCTTCCACAATATCAAGTTGTTGTTGAAAGGGTTTGAGGCGTTGAAGATCACTCTCTCTTCAAACGCCGCCATGTAAAGGCATGCCACACTGGGCGCAAAGGTGCTACCCATGGAAGTGCCCTGGGTCTGATGGTAAAGTTGTTTGTTGTATTCGAAGAAATTCTCCGTAAGGGCCAATGTGGCGCACTCCAGAATAAAGGTCACCAGTGTGGGTGAGTCCCAGTCAATGTTACCCAGGGCATCTTCTATTACGTCCAGGGTGGCACGTTGAGGGATGTTCGTATACAGGGCCTCAACATCCAGGGTAACCAGAAGATGTATTTCCTCTGGATGTTGATCCTCCTCAATGAGTCGAAGGACATCAGTGGTGTCTAGAAGAAAGGACAGTGTCTTTCTCACCAGTGGTTGTAAAAAGTGGAAGCACAAAATAAATTAAAAAGTGTATTATTATTTTTGCAAACAAATTACACACATCTAAACCCACTTACCCTCAGCTGGAGTTATAATAGTAAATTAACTTAGGCCTATGCTAAATGGGAAATAAGTCTGGTTGGCTTTAGTAATTTCAACCAGGTGGATATTTTTGGAAGGTTAAGGTTTTGGCAAGCTATATTTTTGAGTAGATGTATTTGCAGTCTGTATTCACAAAATAAAATCTACATTGAAAGATATCTGAACACAGGAATTTCTACTTCAGTGCAATTCATCAAGGCTGGAATGTTACACCCAGTAGTAGGTGTACATGTCTCCACACCCAGAAATGAGAGGGTAGAGGCTTGTTAAACTGCATTTATGATGGGAAAGTTAATAGTAGTATATTTACATGCTTCTTTCGGGTGTTCATCTGCAGACTTAAAGACTGATTTAGATCTTGGCAGACAGGTTACTCCGCCACAACAATAACGGATATCCCGACCGCTGAAATCTAAATCCCATTGGATATAATGGGATTTATATTTAGGTGGACAGGATATCCGTCACCGTTGTGATGGAGTAACCTCCCCGTCAAGATCTAAATCAGGCCCTTAGTTGTGTGCAGTAGCTCCTTCTGTGGCAGTGCAACAACCAGGCCCCACAGCCTCGACGCCCCCAGCCAGGTGTGCCTCACTTCTATTGTCACAACCAAACTGTTTGACATGGCCCTGTCTGCAGGGTCATCCCCAAGCTTTTTGCCTTAACCCCTCCTGTTTTCCGACCCCATTTCTGTTGGCTTTAGGACTTTGTGCACTTGACCAGTGCTAACCATTGCTAAAGTGCTTGTGGTCTCCCCTTTAAACATGATGAAATTGGCTTCACCCAATTGGCACAATTAATTTGCTTGTAAATTCCTAGTAAAGGGGTACTACATGAACTCAGGGCCTGTAAATTAAATTCTACTGCAGCACTTATTATGCCACATCATTAAGTAGCTTTTTTAAATCTGTCTTAGGCCTGCCATTGCAGTCTGTGTGTATATAGTCTTAAACTGCCATTTTGGCCTGGCAAAATAAACCTTTTGCCAGGCCTAAACTTTCTGTTTTTATTACATATAAGTGACTCCTAGGGTAGGCTCTAAACAGCCCCTAGGGCAGGGCACATTGCATTTAAAAAGTTGGACATGTACTTTTAAGTTTTACATGTCTTGGTAGTGAAAAACTCCTAAATTTGTTTTTCACTACTGCAAGACCTACCTCATCCACAGGAAAACATTGGGCTACCAAATTACACTTATTAAGTGATAGCATTTGATTGGGAGCAGATAGGCAAGTCATGTTTGGTACATGAGGAATTGTAATCTAAAACCCTCTTTGTGGTAAAGTCAGATTTTAAGATACAATTCCGAAAATTCCACTTTAGAAAGTTGGCATTTTTTTATCCTATTTGATGACTGCAGCCTGTTCCTGGGTCACATCGCTAGGTGTAGTTGGCAGTTGGCCATTGTGTATTCCTACCAGACAGCGTCACAATAGAGGCTCTGGGTGATGGTGAATGGGCCATCCTGGCTTAATGGGGGCAGAGCTGTTAACTACCACACTTGCACTTCAAAGGCACTGGCCCAACTAGCACACAAAGGACGTTACGCTACCCTATTGTACCCCCAGACAAACTGGGACCAGGGCAGGGAGGCAGGAAATTCCAGAAACCTCTTTAGGGGGAAACTCCAGAAGCTTTTCCCATCTCACAGTGGGCACCAGGTATAAAAAGGGGACCCTCAGCCTCACTCTGCAGTACACTCCTGGACCTGTGGACACTACAGAAGTAAGACACCCTCCTGCCCTGCTTGCTGAGAAGTAAGAATGGACCTGCACCCTGCATCCCAGGCTGAAGTGACTCCTAATGTTAGCTGACTGACCTCCTGTTCTGAGCTACAAAAACACAACAAGCTCCAGAGGACTTCTTGCAACTGCCCAGATGACCTGCTGTAACTGGACCTGCCCGAACCCTGCTGGCCTCTTCTGGAGTGAGTTCCTGAACCCCAAGAGGTGCCTCTGAGGTCCTGGACCCTTGGTGTTGCATCAGCTGAGCTTCTCCTTGAAGAAAAGGAGAAATCCTGAAGTTTTGGGCTCTTTGCAACCACAAACAGGCCAGTTTGTGCCAGAATCTTGACGCCTGTGGAGACCACCAACGCGGAGCTCCAGTGAACCTGACTCTTTGCGCTACAGCGACCGCCAGTGACAACTGGCAAACGTGAGATCTGCTCTTTGCGCTACAGCACAGACAGCCTACAGTGTCCACCAACGCAAATCTCCTACAACTACTGTCCGCGATGCCTAACATGATTTTCGTGCTACTGTGACAACCGTCAGCAATGCACGGCCTGACCTTCATGCTAAAGTGACAACCATTCACAACACTCTTCCTGCTCCTCGTGGCCTCCTCCACCACAAACGGAACTCTTTGTGCTGGACTTTAGATGGTATCTTTTTCAGCAAGACTAACCTGGTCTCTGTGTACGGCCCGCGCTCCATTGCAGTTGGCCTGAACTTGTGACTTTCACCCGGTCTCACACAACCAGATAGCCGCGAGTAGTACTTTGTGATTTTACGTGCTATAGTTACTGGAAATCTAAAACAAAATTGCATATCTCTGGTTCTACTGATTGGATTTTTGACGTTTTGGTGTCAAATAGTTTATTAAATTTTACTCTATTTTTATAAATTGGTGTGGGATTTTTCTTATGTTGTGTTTTCACTTTATTACTGTTTGTGTGCTGCATAAGTACATTACACATTGCCTCTAAGATAAGCCTGACTGCTTTTGTTCTAAGCTACCACAGGGTTAAGCAGAGATTAATTTAGTGACTGTATGTGATTCACCCTGATAAGGATTGTGGCTGTTGCTTGAGAAGGGCTCACACTCCCCTCAACCAACAATCCAATGCCTCAAACACACTCTTAAGAAATGTATTTTTTTGATACTCATAGCTCAACACTGACATTAATGTACCTCGTATTTATATATTAAGACAATGTACATCTCACTTACTTATATTGTAAGTGAAGAGCACTCAAATATGCTCATCTGTATCAGGTTATTATTTACTTTGAGGGTCCTGTATTGTTAGCATCTCCACTATAATCCACCACCCCCTTTGTTGCTGCACTGACAACACTGGACAGTTATCAGACTGCAGACGGATGGCAGAGCTGGGTAAGTCTAACTCCTTTCAAACTTAGGATTGTCAAAACCAGTGATTCCCAAACTTTTAAAAACCACAACCCACTTTTTAGAACAACACATTTTTGCAATGCAATTAAAGCATTGTGTGGCAGCGCATTCACATTCGCATTTATAGACGGCACATTTTCTATTGAAATTGCCACTAACTTTCCACAGACATATGGTTTTACTGATACACCGATATACCACTCAAATGATAATGTGTGGAAATCGGGTTTCTGTGAATATTAATCTCTTGTCCATCACCGAGGAAAGTGTCTTGATTTGTTTTAATCCTAGTAAATCTCTGTTTCCAACATAATTCAGAATTAAAAATAAAATATTCTTCATTTTTGCTTTCCTAACTGCTAAATGCGTACAGTTCATTTACAGATATTTACATTTTCTTGTGTGCTTTAAAAAAGACATCCTACAACATTTCTTTTCACACTCCCTGTACTCCAGCAAAACTGTCACATAGTTCACTTTATAAACTCCTCTCACCTTGCAGCTAGGTAAAAAAAAGTAAACGCCAATCTCATTTAAAAAAATTAAGCAGCAATTTGTCAGATGACGTAGCCTGACATTTGACCTCTGTCTTTGAAGCACCGGAAAATGTGACAAATCGGATTACAACCTGGGTCGCGACCCACAATTTGAGAAACGCTGGTCTAAACATATGTCCCTCTGTATAAGGTCAATTATAGTGAAAATGTGATTTGCTAACAAAATAAGGACCTCATGTTCAGCATGTGTCACCAATATTTGTAATGAGTGATGTCTGTATACTTTTATCATATAATAGGATCTTCATTTGTGATACTTCATTGGTAACTATATATGTATGTCTGTTGTCACTCAATTCAACCATTTCCCCAGTGCAGACAATCCTTGAGAAATATGTCCTTTGTCACAGTACCTAAAACTCTCCCAAGTCACATAAATGTCTTCCTTTAAGATGACACTATTATCTCTGTGTAAACGAAAACAGAAATACTCAGGATAGCGTATTAAAGTCTAAATGCAAAAATAACTAGCAAGCATAAAAAAGCAAGGCAATTGCCAATGCAATGGACCAGAGCTTCACCCTCGATCAGTTGGAGCATGAAGTGCTAAAATCCATACGTTTTAGTGGTACATTTATACACATTTTCTCAATGTAAGTAAATGGAGGAGAGAACACGTGATCAATTGAAACCTATGGATAGGCACTAATGAGCAGGTACCAGGCTCTTCTCATGAAAAGAATGCGAGAAGACCTTGACAGAAAAGGTACAAATATTTCCAGCTACAGCTCACTCTACAGCTCTCTAAAATCCTCACTGGGATATGCTGACTTCAGAAAGAGGCTACGCTTTGCTAGAGCGATTCAGCAGAAATAGGATTTTGTACAACACAGGATAACAAGATGGACACTCATTTAAAAAGCATGTACGTGTACATTAATACCAAGGCTTTAGTAGTTTTCAAACAGGTACGAAAAAAGTAATTTATTAATAAAAGGAAACATCACATGTTAAGTCAAACATGGTGTTAGAAGTTGGGTTTCTGATTCGCAGAGGTACGGACCCTGTCCAAGCAGGATCCACAATCCTAGTCAGGATAAGTCAGATACACACCATAAATTAACCTATGCTCACACTCTGGTAGATTGGCACAGAGCAGGCAGGCTTAATTTAAGAGGCAATGTGTAAAGTATTAGCACAACACTTCAAACAGTAACCCAGTGAAAACGCCACAAAAGAATCCCACCAGTTTACAGATTAGCTTATATTTTTATGAACAAAACAAGACCAAAAGGACAAAAATCTAATAAGTATAACCTAAGCTATGAATTTATAAAGAATAAATAAAAATACAATCCATAAAAGCTTAAAGCCCTGACCTGTGTAAATCACAAAGTTCAGACTCAATGAAATGGAGTGCTGTTCAGATATAGCGACCAGCCTTGGCCCGCTGTAAAGTACTTGGGATGCGTCGTCAATGGAGTCAAGATGCGAGAAGCAAAAAGGTGATGCGTCATTGTCGAGCTGCGCAAATTGGAGATGCATAGTTGTTAATCCACAGGATGTAGGTGATGCATCGGGAACTTGAGGCAATGCCCCGCGCTGTCGGTGATCTGAAGTCTGCGGTCCATGCAGCAGCTGCGATGCTTCGCCATCGAGGGTGCTGCGCTGATTCGGATTGGCGCAACGTCGTCAATGTGTGTTTTAGCCATTCCAGCACTTTATTCCCACTTTCAAGGACCCAGGATTGACACCACTTGGCAGGACAAGACTTGCAGCAAGCAAAGTCCAGGTGCTGTTGCAGGGTGATGAAAAGTCTTTGATGTCCCTAAGACTTAGAACAAGGGGCAAGCCAGCATGTCTCTGGAGTCACTCTGGGTTCAAGTGAGATGGGTCCAGTCAGCAGGGCAAATAGTAGTATGCAGCAGGGCAGCTCAGCAGAAAAAAAGCAGTTCTTTCAGAGCAGAGTGGCAGTCCTTGTAGCAGCACAGCAGTCCTTCCTCCTGGCAGAGTTTCTTCACAGATTTGATTTGGTAGGGTCATAGACCCAGTACTTATACCCAGTTGTGCCTTTGAAGCTGAGGTGACTTCAAAGAGGGGCTTTGAAGTGCACAGAAGTCCTCCTCCCCAGATCTGTCTCCTGACTCACTACAGGGGGGTATGCAGCCCTAGAGGGAATGCACCAAGTTCAGCTGTCACTCACCCCTTACGTGTATTGGAGACAGGCTGGAGGCACACAGGGCTAAGAGCAGCACAATGCCATCCTTCTAAAAGTAGCTTAGCACAAGGTAATGGTGCCTTCAAGGGATTTTTTTTAATAAGAATCTTATGTAGTCCTAAACAAACAAATTTTGAGAGCCCTAGGCAGTGGCCACTAGCAAATGAATTACAAAATTAATTATAATAATTCCAGTAGAATCTATCCAAAACAGAAAAAATAGCAAACAGTACAAAGGGGTGAATACTTTTTGAGTACAAATTTATGTGAGTAAATGATGTAATAAAAGAGGGTACAAAATACATTTCACATATACAAAAGCAATTGAGATGGAAACTTTTTACATAAATATTATCTCATGAACACTTTTGCAATAACCTATTTCTTGCACTAGGAAAAAAGAAATCATCATTGGACATGCAATGAACAACTCCTGTATGAAAATTTAGTCGAAAATGGGTTGAAAGTGTCAACATTTCGGTCTTGTCTTGTGCAATCATCAAAAAGACCAGGACAAAATGTTCATATGTGGACTGAAGACCCTTGGAAAAAATTAACATGAACCATTTGTTCAAAGTTTCAATGATAAGTACAACTCAGTATTAAGAAGGAGAAATTACTTATCTCCAAGTATTCATGACAGATAGAAAAATCCTGTCAGTCTTTATGTGGTCGTCGCTCTGAATTGTAGGTGAAGCAACACTCGTATGGGTCTAATATAATGAAGACCGTCAAAAATGAGGCTCGCCAGTACAGATTAGTTTAGTAAGTCAAGGCGGTCCCTGGGCAGTCCTCATAATGAGATCCAAGTGAGGCAACACTCGTATGAGTCGAATGTTGTAGAGTCCATCGCGATACTCGCGCTCCCGATTGAATCCATAATAACATTATATTAGTCCCATACGAGTGTCGCCCATTTTCCTGAGCAGTATCCTTCTAAAAGTAGCATTTTAAAAGGGTAGTGATAAATTAAACTTTACCAGTAAACAGCATTTATCACTACCATTCCAATGATATGAAACATAACTGACCTACTTTTCCTCAAACAGGAATTACAACTAAGAAGTGTAATAAGGAATTCCCAATGTTAACCTATGAAAGGGGTAGGACTCACAGTAGTGAAAAATGAATTTGGGTGTTTTTCACAAGCAGGGCATGCAAAACTTAAAAGTACATTTCCTACCTTTTGATTACGCAGCACACTGCCCTATGGGCTACCTACGATCTACCTTAGGGGTGACCTATGTGTAATAAATGGGGAGTTTAAGGGTTGGCAACAGGTTTTAAATGCCAAGTTGACATGGCAGTGTAAACTGCACGCACAGGCTCTGCAGTGGAAGGCCTGAGACATGTTTAAAGTGCTACTTGTGTGGGTGGCACAATCAGTGTGACAGGCCCACTAGTAGCATTTCATTTACAGGCCCTAGGCACAGATTGCACTCTAATAGGGACTTATAGGTTAATAAAATATATGAATTGTGGATAAGTCAATAAAACTATGTTTTAGGGGAGAAGCACACGCACTTTAGCACTGAGTGGCAGTGGTAAAGTGCTCCAACTCCTAACGCCAACAAAAATAATTCAGCCAAATTGGAGGCAAGTAGGCATAAGGTTTGGGGGAAGATCACCCTAAAATTGTCAGGACTAACACATGGGAACTTGCATTTTCACAGAATATATGTAATTAATAGGGCACATGTGCAAGAGAATTCACATTCTCACCAATATACATTTTTGTTGCTATGTAACACTCTCATGTTCCTATATCATCATACTATTTGAATTGTGATAATTCAATACACTATGGGGCCGATTCCGATTCAGGCAGGAAATCTCTCCGACCGAGCCGGACCCAGAGAGATTTCCAACCGAATCGGACTCTAGCAGCCCGACCGAACGAGTACGATGCGTACGTATGCTATCAGACTCGATTCGGTCGGACTCCCATTGAAGTCAATGGGAGCCGGTCGTACAACGCGTACACGGGCTCCCATTGACTCAATGGGTGCGTTGCGAACAAGGGCGCCCCCTACAGTAGGTACGCGTCGAAGCGACTCGTGCCGTACATGCACAGGTAGGGGGGACCCATGGGTCCCCCCTGTGTGCGACTCGCGCGGCTATGCATGCAGGGGGGTCCGACACGGACCCCCAAAGTGCGGCTCCGACTGCTCTTTGGAGCCGGACGGCGCGAGTCGGTCGGACTGCTCGAGGCGCGCATCGTACTTGCTCGGTCGGGGAACATCTCCATTGCGTGGTGCGAGTCGTGTCCGTGCGAGTCGGTCGGAGCGGTTCGGTCCCGCGAATGAGTCGGTCGGCGATTTCGCGTACGCTCGCATCGTACTCGCTCGCCCGGACGCATGCACGAATCGGTCGGAAACGAGGGCTCCGAATCGGATCCGGTAAAGCAGAATTCGATTCGGTGCCCTACCGGCCGAGATCGGAATCGGCCCCAGAGTGTGTGTCTGTCTACACAATTGCAGTGATACAATGGACACTGTTGTCAACAGTATGCCCCACCCATCTGATCACCTAGGGGGCAATCCTGCACACATCAAGTCAGCCCTCTGCTATTCGCCGGTGTGCTAGGTAATTAACCCTAATATATATACTAATTTCTATACCCATCTATCAATTGTGTTCCCCCTTTTTCATTTCAAACAAACATCTCTTCATTTATAAATATCTCCATGCAAAAGGAATATCCCATTTCTCTCTTTTTTACATTAACTGCTAGTGTCACAGCTATCACAGTTATCCTCAGTCACATTGTCATAGTTCTATAGTCATCACTCCTTTCTTCAGTTACTTTATAAAAGGACAGACCCTTTGCCACTATCAAGGACTGTTGAGCACATGATTCAAGGGCTCCATCAACCCAGCAAGCATCTACAGCACTTGCAGGTAAGATGCAATTATATCTCATATGTATGGGCACATATCAAACAACATATATCATTATACCTTTATTTAATAGTATAACATTCAATTTATCTCTCTTGAAGTGTCTTCTCTGTAGAGGTGGGCGTAACTCATGTAATTCAGCGAGATTACACTTAATTATTTGAGAAGAGTAATTCTGCTAGTGCTATTTCTTAGCGCAAAAATCGCACCTCGCATTCAAAATGGGCAGAAGAATGCATTTAGCCTTATGTGCTTGGCGCAAAATGCCCCTTCGCATCCAAAATGGGTGCAAGAATGCATTTTGCACTAAGAAATAATACCAAATGTGCTCCTGTGGTAAGATTTTCCCCTAACTTACTCTCAGCATTTGCTTAGTGCAAAACGCATCCTCGCATCTATTTTGGAGGAACTAATGCTAAAATGCATTTGAACATGAATAGTGAGCATGAGCGTCCACTCGTGCTTGCTAAATGTGCTCTCTCAGTAGTATTCCCCACCCCCCAAAATTCCTCATACTTAGGCAAGCAGGAGTAATCATGTAATTATTAGCAATTTCACATAAAACAAGTAGAGCAGAATTACCGAAATTTCTCCAATTACTCCGGCATAATTGAAATTACTCATAGGCCTACTTTTGTGCCTTAAATTCAATTTACATGTCTCGTTAGTGATAAGTTTAATTTGCCTTTCCTTCAAGCACCAGGAATGAGAGAGCGTCATAATGATGCCATTGCATCAATGAGCGGTAGATGGCGTTTAATCCTGTGGCCTCAACCACTGCAGAGGAAGAAGTGATTGTTGGCCCCAACAGCTCCAGTACTACCTCCCTTTGAAAAACTCCAGACACCAGCTAAAAACTCATGGATGGACCTCCTAGCTATGCAGTTGCCTCCCCTGTTCCATCCTCCAAAACAGGTGCAACTCTTCTTCTCTCCATCTTTTCATCTACAGGAAAGCACAAGTGAGGCTGTCTTTTCCCCCATTGAACAATCTCCTGCACCATAATTTCTGTGAGGTTAACCCTTTTGTGCAGGACAGGCAGCTAATTCTTCCAGATGGACACAAATGTAGGAAGTTAGCATGGTCAAAGTCTATTTACATTGTTCAAAGGGAAAATTAAGTAAAACAAGGAGAATGTCTAAAACAATAGCCCCAACAAATGTTGTTATTTCTCAAAGTAATGTTCAAAATGCAAATTAAACTTCAATGAGTCAAATATAAAAGATCATTCAGTCCCCTGATCCAGATGCTTGGGTTGAAGTTCCAGCCTCAGCAACGGAGAGTTAGATCCATGTGCATCATCTTCTCTCTGATTTGCGAACAATGGTTTCAATAGCAAGACTAACCAGATATGAAAATCAAAATTATAGGAGGTGGATTGTTTTAAAAGGGAATTAAAACACTATCCTTGTATGCTATCATGCAGATTGAGGGTTTGGGTAAGGGTAAGTCATGTTTCTTGTAACGTCTTCTCTGTGCTCTTCTTTTGAGGGTTCGGCTGGATGGTGCCAGCAACACTCCTTGGGAAAGAGAAGAACGCCAATAAGTATTCTAATACTCCTCAGGAAAGAGAAGAACGCCAATAAGTATTCTAATACTCCTCAGGAAAGAGAAGAACACCAAGGTAAGTATTCTATTAAAGCCTTTCCTCAATTCTCCCTGACTAAACCTTGTTTGGTTGCATTCCCTCTTTTTGGTTCTCGATATTTTCAATTTCTAACTTTCTTTGTGCCACGGCAGACCAATCCCATCACCAATAAACATATGTGTTCTGCAAGAAATCTCCCAGTAGAGTCACCTTGTTTCAAAGGATTATTCTATATGTGTATCTTTATCATTTCACAATTGTTCCATTGTGGCTGGTTAAACAGTGTATATACATCATGCATATGCCCATCTTTATCCCATCTTGGTGTTCTTTCAGATTTGGACATAAATTAGAGTAAAAAACCAGAAGCTTCAAATAACCGTGCTAGGGCCAACAATTATATATATATATATATATATATATATAACAGCTCCCAAGGTGCCCATCAGGCAAGAGGCACTCGGACACCAGCGGTAGACTAATAGCCATTATTAGGTATGCACACATTCACCATGTTGATTCCATTAGCAGCTCTCCAGTCGTCCATGCCTGACGCGTTTCAGAGTCAATATACTCCTTCCTCAGAGGCTCCGACTTTACGAGTGTGCGCGTACTGACACTCCCTTCATTTGTATTCTTAATTGCACGCCCTTGGATGGGCTGCTCCACTGAGTCTGTGCACGGAATTATGGGTCTTGTAGTGTCAGTGATATTAATTCCCCAAATGGTTGCGCTGTTGATCCTGCCGGTGCAATTTGAAGCCCACAGATGGGCCTCGGCATTTAGAGTGCGTGTTAAATCCTCCGCTGCTGCCCCACAAACACGGCCCGGTCAATACCAAGCCCAGTGGCCCCCAAGGATAACGGGGTGGTGCACTCTTCGCGGCAGGGCTGCCGCGTATGAATTACAGCTCCCAAGGTGCCCATCAGGCAAGAGGCACTCGGACACCAGCGGTAGACTAAAAGCCTTTATTAGGTATGCACGCATTCACCATGTAGATTCCATTAGCAGCTCTCCAGTCATCCATGCCTGACGCGTTTCAGAGTCAATATACTCCTTCCTCAGAGGCTCTGACTTTACGAGTGTGCGCATACTGACACTCCCCTCATTTGCATTCTTAATTGCACGCCCTTGGATGGGCTGCTCCACTGAGTCTGTGCACGGAATTATGGGTCTTGTAGTGTCAATGATATTAATTCCCCAAATGGTTGCGCTGTTGATCCTGCCGGTGCAATTTCAAGCCCACAGATGGGCCTCGGCATTTAGAGTGCGTATTAAATCCTCCGCTGCTGCCCCACAAACACGGCCCGGTCAATACCAAGCCTAGTGGCCCCCAAGGATAACGGGGTGGTGCACTCTTCGCGGCAGGGCTGCCGCGTATGAATTACAGCTCCCAAGTTACCCATCAGGCAAGAGGCACTCGGACACCAGCGGTAGACTAAAAGCCTTTATTAGGTATGCACGCATTCACCATGTTGATTCCATTAGCAGCTCTCCAGTCGTCCATGCCTGACGCGTTTCAGCGTCAATATACTCCTTCCTCAGAGGCTCTGACTTTACGAGTGTGCGCGTACTGACACTCCCCTTATTTGCATTCTGAATTGCAACAGCAGTAAGGAGTTGGCCGACTACACTACATGATCCACAATGCACGCGGGCTCATTGGAGCTGCCCATCGGAGGGCATCAATTTACTTAGTTGGGGTGTGTCGGCACAGCGCATTAGACTGTCGCGCCTTTGAAGAAGGTGCAAGGAAGCATTGAAACGCGTCAGGCGTACACAACAGTAAGCTGTAATTCCGCATTGGCATGTGGTTCCTGTTTTCACCGAATAAATGGCTTTTTGCTGCTGGATGTGCGAGTGTGTCTTTGCCTAGGTGGGCAAACTCAGGAGCTTTCATTTATATATATATACTTACTATCAAGGACAATAAGTTGGTGACAGATCTGTTTAGAAAAACAACAGCAGGGAATTCCGTACTTCACTCAGCTAGTTGCCATCCCCCCAATTTTAGGTGGAGTATCCTGTTTAGTGAATTCTTGCGGGCTAAAAGAAACTGTAGCTCCGAGAGTAACTATCAAAAGAACAAGAAAGAGATGATGAGCAGATTTCGAGCACGAGGGTATCCCCTCAAAATGCTCGAGATGGGTGAGAAAAGAGCAGATTCCATCAAGAGAAGCGAAGCTCTCTACAAAGCTCCTAAAACTAAACAGACAGAGGAGGGATCTCCTATCAGATTGATTACTACGTATAAACACTCAATCTGCCCAGCTTAGCAAAATCATCAAAAAGAGATGGGATATCTTAACACAGGATCACACCCTGAGGAATAGATTGGGCCAGCATCCATCAATAACTTACAGAAAGGGCCCTTCGATCAAGGACATGCTAGTCAGGAGCCACTTGGAACATCGCAAGACCAATTGGATAGAAAGAACTGGGGGTTTCCACAAATGTGGAAAGTGCAAGGCCTGTAGCAACAGTGAAAATGTGAGGAAAGTCAGACTACAGAGAACCAACAGGCAGTGGATTAATAAAAAGAACATAAACTGTGGAACCGATTTTGTAATTTACGTGATCACTTGCCCTTGTGGCAAGTGGTACATTGGATCCACTACCTTCCCTGTGAAGAAAAGGATTTTGGAGCACTGGCGAGCTATCACAAACAAAGATCTCAGTTATAGCACCGCTAGACACTTCAGCCAGGCACACAACAGTGATTGGACCACTGCTAAATACTTCGCACTTGATACCATCCCCAAGAATCCGAGGGGGGTGATCGAATCCAATCCCTACGCAGGTCAGAATCAAGGTTTATCCTACAAGCGGGGAGTGACTTTCCGATTGGTATGAATAATGATGAAGAGATGTATGTACATCTATAATTTGATTGTCTCCTGGGTTCCTCTCAAGAACTAGAGTTTTCAGTAAGATCTTTTAACCATCTATGTTTTATGTATGTAATATTCATTACCCATCCCTTAATTTTCTTTTTGTACCCCTCCACTATTGAGAATTGAGTGTACACTGTTTTTGATCAGCTTATAGGGTGGCAGAATGTAATTTGATAACAGTCTTTTCCTATGCAAACTTCGTGGAGCCTGACCTTTAAAGTCTCAATTTCAGACCATATGAATGGTGCTAAATCTTATGTCTCTTTTACTATGATGAACCCTGTTTTCACATCAGTAATGTTGTTTGTGTCTTTGTTCTTTTGCAGATTTACCACGTTGAACCTTGGGGTGCCTTCACTACGATTAAACTATTAGAATGTTATGAGCACGGAGATCCGGATGCTTTTACATGACAACCGTCCTCTCCTTATTAGTTTCACCTGGGTACTATACCCATAAGGTACACCTCATGTTGGTTGGATTATATGTCCCCCATCATTGGATCTCACCCTGTAGATCATTGGATTAACCGGGTACTATACCCATGATAGTAACTTATAGACCCTTCGGGTCTAGCAGAAGACCATAGTTCAAACAGCGGTTATGGGGGTATTTTACTCTGTGAAACTGTAGCAACATTAATGCACCCAGCACTTAGTTTGACACGAGCGATTCAGAGTCATGGTCTGACTCCTTTATGTTGTTTAAAGAGTGGGTACTGTACCCTAGATTGCAGCATAGGAACAACGATTATGAATACTGTGGGGACTTCGCAACTGCAGTCTCTTTTCTATTGCCATAAGAATACCCTGTATATATATATTTCTTGGATATCAATGAGTTACATTTTGATTAGCCACAATCTTAAACATGTACAGCACGAGATTTATTATTTATTGTATGTCTATTTTTGAAGTAAGCACTGTCTTTATCTGTATTTCACTGGATGATGGTAGTAACTAACAGTCTTTCTTTTATGTTGCGCGTCGTGTGTGACGTGATCTGTATAAAAAATGTAAACTCGGAACAAAAGTCATGTGACCAAGAGCTGTTTAGCTCGAAACACGTCGTTTGTGCCCGAAAATAAATCTATTTTGAAACTTGGATTGGAGTGGCTCGTGCTTACTGCAACGTGTAAGCTTGGTGGTTGATGTATATATATATATTCACTGAAAAAACCATAGGTTTTAGGGACAGTTATAGTTAGTTGGACATTGCACTCGTACAAAACCCGTGAAATTCCCCTGTTATAGTTAGTTCAGGTAACTATAACTCGCACTCCCGCAATGCACTGCTGATGACGTCACATATTACATCACTCATGACATGGTCAGTGACATCACTGATGACATCACTGATAACATCATCCAGTGACTGTGTCTTTCTGTAAAGTTTAAATATGTTTAATATATATAGGGAAAGGCGTATTGACGAATGAGTGGGTGTATAAGTGTCTGAATGGATGATTTAGTAGGTGCGTGACTAACTCTATAAGTGAGTGATTAAACGATCCTTACTGAATGCATGGGTTAGTGACTAAACTGGGTGAATGTCTGTATCCGTCTGTCTGTTGCTGTGTAAGTGGCTGCATGGGTTTGTGAATAGCTACATGAGTGTCTATATGAGTTATTGATTGGTTGTCTGAGTATCTGTATGGGTGCCTGAGTATTTGTGTGGGTGGGGTGTGTGCGACTCTGTGCATAGATGTGTGAGTGGGTGATTCACTGGGTGGATGATTTCAAGAGTGCATCTGTGATAGACTGTATGGGTGGGTAAGTGTGTGTAAGAGTGTGTTAGTGAGTGAATGTATGTCCCAGTGGTACATGTGTGAGTAACTACATATGTGAAAGGCAGTATATATGTGTGTTGGAGTATATAAATAGCTATAAGCGAGAGTGTGTGATTGTGAGAGTGACTGTAAGGATGAATGTGTGCTTGTATCAGAGATTGTATAAGAGCGTAAGAATGTGCTAGTATTTGTATGAGTAAGTGAGCTGGTGTGTGTATAACTGTATAGGTGAGTAAATGGGTGTGTGCTTAATTTTTTGCATGACTGACTAGGTGTGTGAGTACCTCTATGGATGAGTGGCGGTGTGTGAGTGTTTATATAGGTGTATGAGTGCATATAATAGTCCTGTACTGAGTGACTATAAGTATGAGTGACTGTACGGGTGAGTGAGTAGATGTGTGTGTGTAGACCTAAGAATCAGTGAGTGTGTATATAGTAATTGGTGTTGGAGTGTCTATGGTTTTGACAATGGCAGTCTGTAATTTACAGTGGGTGTATCAAAAGTTATATTAGGGTTTGAGAAGATGCATCAAATTATCACATGGATGATGTCATCAGTGATGTCATCAGTGATGTCATTTGAGATGTCATCAGTGATGTCATCAGTGATGTCACTGACCATGTCATGAGTGATGTAATATGTGACGTCATCAGCAGTGCATTGCGGGGCGCGAGTTATAGTTACCTGAACTAACTATAACGGGGAATTTCACGGGTTTTGCTTTTTCTGCCCAGGGGTCCTTGTGGGACCCCTGAGCAGACCTAGGGGTCAGGGTGTTTCTACCCTGCCCCCTTTGTGCGTTTTGCGCACTTGTTTCTGTGCCTCGGTTCTACCGAGGGATAAAATGGCTGCCAACACTTCCTGATTTGGAGTGTTGACAGCCAATTAGCATGCAGCTCGTGATCGGGAGGGTACGCGGACCCTACTCGGCCATAGATATATATGTGACTTTACTTTTGATTTTCTCAGGAACTACTGAATGGATTTACACCATTTAACAAAAAGGGTTCTTTCTGAACCAAGAACTACCTCTTTGCCAAATTTGGTGTAATTCCGTTCAGCAGTTCGGGCTGTAGCCGTGGCTAAAGTTTCCTATGGGAAAATGAATGGGGAAAACACATTTTGGGACCCCCCTTTTTTCTCGGCCCCCGCTTGACGAATCACCCCGAAACTTTCAGGGTAGGAGCGGACCGAAGCGGGCCATACATTTTGAAAATTTTGCAAAGATTCGTCAACCGACGCAAGAGTTATTTCAAATAGAATGTTGCGGATTTCCTATGGAAAATAGGTCCTAACTATAACTATCTACTGGCGACCACCAGTAGATAATATATATATATATATATATATATATATATATAGTATAGTTATATATATATGTGTTTATATATATATATATATATAATATATCTATATATCTATATATAGTTATATATATATTCACTGTAAAAACCATAGGTTTTAGGGAAAGTTATAGTTAGTTGGACATTGCACTCGTACAAAACCCGTGAAATTCCCCGTTATAGTTAGTTCAGCTAACTATAACTCGCGCCCCGTAATGCACTGCTGATGACGTCACATATTACATCACTCATGACATGGTCAGTGACATCACTGATGACATCACTGATGACATCTCAAATGACATCACTGATGACATCACTGATGACATCATCCATGTGATAATTTCATGCATCTTCTCACACCCTAATATAACTTTTGATACACCCACTCTAAATTACAGACTGCCATTCTAAAAACCATACACACTCCAATACCAATAACTACATACCCACTCACTGATTGTTACGTCTACACACACACATCTTCTCACTCACCCGTACAGTCACTCATACTTACAGTCACTCAGTACAGGACTATCATATGCACTCATACACCTATATAAACACTCACACACCGCCACTCATCCATAGAGGTACTCACACACCTAGTCAGTCATGCAAAAATTAATTACACACCCATTTACTCACCTATACAGTTATACACACACCATCTCACTTACTCATACAAATACTAGCACATTCTTACGCTCTTATACAATGACTGATACAAGCACACACGCATCCATACAGCCACTCTCACAATCACACACTCTCACTTATAGCCATTTAAATACTCTAACACACATATATACTGCCTTTTACATATGTAGTTACTCGCACATGTACCACTGAGATATACATTCACTCACTAACACACCCATACACACACTCACCCACCCAAGCAGTCCATCACAGATGCACTCTTGAAATCATGCACCCAGTGAATCACCCACTCACACATCTATGTACAGAGTCACACACACACCCCCACACAAACACTCAGGCACCCATACAGATACTCAGAGAACCAATCAATAACCCATATAGACACTCATGTAGCTATTCGCAAATCCATGCATCCACTTACACACCGACAGACAGACGGATACAGACATTCACACAGTTTAGTCACTAACCCATGCATTCAGTAAGATACGTTTAATCACTCACTTGTAGAGTCAGTCACGCACGTACTAAATCATCCATTCAGACACTTATACACCGACTCATTCTTCAATACGCCTTTCCACACAGTCACTGGATGATGTCATCAGGGATGTCATCAGTGATGTCATTTGAGATGTCATCAGTGATGTCATCAGTGATGTCACTGACCATGTCATGAGTGATGTAATATGTGACGTCATCAGCAGTGCATTACGAAGCGCGAGTTATAGTTAGCTGAACTAACTATAACGGGGAATTTCACGGGTTTTGTACGAGTGCAATGTCCAACTAACTATAACTTTCCCTAAAACCTATGGTTTTTTCAGTGAATTTCAAAGGTTTTTAAATGCTAATTTCTAACTATAACGTGTCTGAAACCTATGGTTTTTTCAGTGAATTTCAAAGGTTTTTTAAATGCTAATTTCTAACTATAACGTGTCTGAAACCTATGGTTTTTTCAGTGAATTTCACAGGTTTTTTAAATGCTAATTTCTAACTATAACATGCCTGAAACCTATGGTTTTTTCAGTGAATTTCAAAGGTTTTTTAAATGCTAGTTTCTAACTATACCTACAGAGGTAGGACATGTGAAGAAAGAAGAAAAAACGCACAGAAAGAAGCAAAAGAAATGCAGAAAGAAGCAAAAGATGTGCAGAAAGAACCAACAGAGGAGCAGAAAGAGGCCTTGTTGCAAAATCATCCTGTGCCCACAACTTTTTCAGAGGGGTACTGGTGGTAACTGACTCTGACTAACCAGAGCCAGTGCTATGCTAAAAGACACTTAGAATACAGTGAAAACACCTACATACACTAGGGAACACTATGCGTTGGGGTACCCCTGTGATTAGCATGACCTCCTCTGTAAGTCCCTAGTACATAATAGGGCAGGGGGATTAAAACTACCTCTTAAAACGCGCTATAGGGCGCGTTTGCACAGTGGTGAAGGGAGGGGGGCCTGAGGTGACATGTGTGCAAACGCGCCCGTGGCGCGTTTTAAGTTCCGGGATTAAGTCCCCTGAATCCTGAGGGTCCCTGGGGCCCAACTAGCCCCCCAGGTACCTACAGTTAGGACCACAGAGCTGAGTTGCAGAGAGGCGTTCCGAGGCCACGCACCTTTTTCACCTCTCTGCAACGCAACTCTGTTGTGCTTACTGAAGGTACCTAGTGGGCTAATTGGCCCCCAGGGACCCTCAGTATTGAAGGGGAATTAATTCCCCAACTTAAAATGCGCACACATGTCACCTGAGGCCCCGCCCCTCCCTTCACCACTGTCAAGCGCGCCTGTGGCGCGATTTAGGTTGGGGTATTAGGTCACCTTGAATCCTGAGGGTCCCTGGGCCCAACTAGCCCACCAGGTACTTCCACTAAGCGCCACAGGCCTGCGTTGCAGAGAGGTGGTCCGAGGCCATGCCCCTTTTTACACCTCTCTGCAACACAGCTCTGTGGCGCTTACTGGAGGTACCTGGTGCGCTAGTTGGACCCCAGGGACCCTCAGGATTCAAGGGGACTTAATCCCCCAACTTAAAACGCGCCACAGTGCGTGTTTGCACACATGTCACCTCAGGCCCCGCCCCCTCCCTTCACCACTGTGCAAACGCGCCCCGTGGTGCGTTTTAGGTTGGGGGATTAACTCCCCTTCAATACTGAGGGTCCCTGGGGTGCAACTAGCCCACCAGCTCCCTCCATTAAGCGGCACAGAGCTGCGTTGCAGAGAGGTGTAAAAGGGGCGTGGCCTCAGGACACCTCTCTGCAACGCAGCCCCTGGCGCATACTGGAGGTTCCTGGTGGGCTAGTTGGCCCCCAGGGACCCCCAGTATTCAAGGGGAATTCGTTCCCATCTGCAAACGCGCCAGGGGGCGCGTTTGCAGAGTGCTGCAAGGAGGGCGCGGCCTCCGGCGCGATGCCGGTCTTTTATTTTATTTCTTTTTAAGAAGGGGGCTGTGTGGCCCCCTTCTTTTCTAATTTATTGGCCCTGGGGACCCCATCCCCCAGGGCCTGTCCCCTAATATTTTTTTTAAAAAACAAAAAATTTGGAAGGGGGCCGCGTGGCCCCCCTCCTGAGGCCTTAATCGGCCCCGGGGACCCCATCCCCCGGGGCTTGGCCTTATTTTTATTTATTTTTTAACTTATGGAGGGGGGCTGCGTTGCCCCCCTCATCAGGCCACTTATGGCCCCGGGGACCCCATCCCCCGGAGCCGGCCTTTGATTTTTTTTTATTAAATTTTGGGGAGGGGGCCGCGTGGCCCCCTCCCGGGCCACTTGTAGCCCCGGGACCCCATCCCCCAGGGCTGGCCCTCTCCGTTGGGGGACCGTGGGGGTCCCCAATCCCCCACGGTCCCGCCGGCTCCCCGCGTCCCTCGGGAGCCGGCATTGCTTTTCCACATGGGGAGCTGCTAAGATGCAGCTCCCGTGTGGAAAAGCAATCATCTTTGGTTTTGGAAGAGAGAGCAGGTTTCCTGCCTCTCTTCCAAAACCAAAGCAGTTTAGCTATGGCAGGGCGGGAGCCGCGAGGCTCCCGCCCTGCCATAGCGAACTACAGTGTCCCGGGGGTGAGCACCCGGAACACTGCAGGAGCCTGCCCTGGGGGTGGCGGTTCCCAGGGCCATCAAGGGCTCCAGGAGGGGGCCGCGCGGCCCCCTCCCAACATGTGCAAAGCCCCGGGGAGGTGGTGGTCCCCGGGGCTCGGGGGTCCGAAACGGACCCCCACATTCAAATTCTTTGTGCCCTGGGGAGGTGGCAGTCCCTGGGCGTGTGGGGGCTCGAGCCCCCACACAAGTAATTTTAATTTTAAAAAGAAGCCCCGGGGGTGGCGGTCCTCGGGGCTGCGGGAGGACTGAGTGCCCTCCCGCACCATTTTTAATTGAAAGCCCTGGGAGGTGGCGGTCCCCGGGGCTTGGGGGGGCCTTAGAGGCCCCCCCACTCATTATTATTATAAACCCCCGCATGCCCCCGGGACTTGGCCCACCCGGGGGCCAAATAACAATGAAGCGCTTCGTTTTTTTTTTTTTCACTGCGGGATCCGCGCATCCTACGCGCATCCCGCCGATTTTTTAAAAAAAAATTAAAAAAATTTGGCCCTGAGCAGGCCTAGGGGGTCAGGGTGTTTCTACCCTGCCCCTTTTTGCGTTTTGCGCGTTAGTTTTTCTCTTTTCTTGTGCCTCGGTTCTACCGAGACATAAGATGGCTGCCAACACTTCCTGGTTTGGAGTGTTGACAGCCAATTAGCATACAGCTCGTGGATCGGGAGGGTGCGCGGATCCTCCGCTGCCATAGATATATATGTGGCTTTACTTTGATTTTCTCAGCAACTACTGAACGGATTTACACCATTTAACAAAAAGGGTTCTTTCTGAACCAAGAACTACCTCTTTGCCAAATTTGGTGTAATTCCGTTCAGCAGTTCGGGCTGTAGCCGTGTCTAAAGTTTCCTATGGGAAATTGATTTTTGACTCTTATTTTTTGAATTTCTTCGCAACTACTGAACGGATTTACACCATTTAAAAAAAGGTCGCTTTCTGAACCAAGCGCTACCTTTTTGCCAAATTTGGTGTAATTCCGTTCAGCAGTTCGGGCTGTAGTCGTGTCTAAAATTTCCTATGGGAATTAACATGGAGAAAACACGTTTTGGGACCCCCCTTTTTTCTCGGCCCCCGCTTGCCGAATCACCCCTAAACTTTCAGGATAGGAGCGGACCGGAGCGCTCCACGAGTTTTGAAAAGTTCGCGAAGATTCGTCAACCGCCGCCAAAGTTATTGGAAATAGAATGTTGTGAATTTCCTATGGAAAATAGGTCCTAACTATAACTATCTACTGGCGACCGCCAGTAGATAATGTGTTTATATATATATATATACATATATATATATATAATATATCTATATATCTATATATACCTATATCTATCTATATATAGAGTAAATTCATCCACCTCCAAAATCCAACGCTTTCCCTACTGTTGCTTAAACTGGAGTAGGAATACAACATCTAATCTTTCCTCAGTCCAAAACGTTTCCTAATATTTGTGAATTTATAATATTCATTTTTTTAATGTTTTTATTTTTTTAATGTTTACATTATTTTAGTAAATGTGTTTGGGTTCTAATAGTTAACTATTGTGTACATTGGTGAATTAACTATTTTTATGTTGTTTTTACTTGCCTCTTTAATATTAATATATATATATATATAACCAAAGGTTACAGGGATGTTATAGTTAGGCTAACATTTCACTCATACAAAACCAGAGAAATTCAGCGGTTATAGTTAGCTGAGCTAACTATAACTCGCGCTCCTGCAATGCACTGCTTATGACCTCACATGTCACATCACTCATGACATGGTCAGTGACATCACTGATGACATCTCAACTGACGGCGCTCTACTAGTTGGGGGATAAAGTCCCCTTGGCTCTTCAAGGTCCTTCGGGGCCAACCAGCCCTCCTGTTACCTCCAGTAAGACCCATACAGCTGCATTGCTGAGTGGGAGTCAGAGGCCACGGCCCCTTTCACCACCACTCTGCAAACGCGGCTCCTGGTGCACTAATGCTTTGGGGATGAAGTCCACTTTAGTCCTGAGGCCCTCAGGAGGCGAGGGGCCTCATCCCCCCACCATCAGTTTGCTGATAAGCTTGTTTGCAGAGTGATGGAGAAAGGGGGCATATCCTCCGACCACATCTCAGCAAATCCACTGTGTGAGGCATAATGGAGGTAACAGGAGGTTTTGTTAGACTCTACGGGCCCTCAGCAGCCAAGGGGACTTCATCCCCCAACCAGGAGCGCGCCAGGAGGTGCGTTTGCATAGTAGTGGAGAAAGGGGGCATGGCCTCCCACAAGTTTTTTTTTTTTGTTTTTGTTTTTTGTTTATTGAAATGCTTGCAACAAGTATACACAAAAACCCCAAGGCTGGGGTGCAGTAATATAATCCTCACAGGTGTCGATACAAGCAAGTTTTCCTTTGTAACATAGAAAATTCAAAAACAACTGTACTCCACCACCCCTCCCGGTACTGAAAGAATTTAGCATCTCACAATTGTCGGATCCAAAAGCCATGTGAGCACACGTAAGTGATAGTCCATAAGAGGCAGTTCCAAGTCACTAAGTCCTGGCCAATCACACGGGGGAAGAGATCATGTAAATAAGTAAAACACATTACACATCCGGGTGGCTCAATAAGTACACAGTCAGTGGAGCCCAAAAATCTTTGGGTCGTGAGGCCTCAGGAAGCTCTTCCACGTACACCTCCAGTTGTTCCCTACAATATATTAAGTCTCGGATCCATTTCTTCACAGTAGGCGTGGATTTCGCACCCCAGTATTGCGCCACAGCACGCTTAGCCAGCAGGGTCGAGACAGCGACCACCCGCCTATTGCAGGGCTTAAGGTACTTCACATAGCCCAACAGGCATACCTCCGGTTCACACCGCACGCTCTCCAGCACAACATCTGAAAGCACACTCGCAACCTTGGCCCAGAACGAAGCTATCCCATCGCACTGCCACGCCAGGTGTAAAAAATCGGTGTCGGCCTGCCCGCACCGTGCACAATTGGCTGTGTCCCGCAGGCCGAATCTGCGTAATTGCACTGGGGTGTAATATAACTGGTGCAAGAATTTAAAATGAATGATGCATAAATTATAGTTCGCCGTGAGGCGCCCAGTCAACTTGCAGCAAAATTTCCAGTGATCTAGCGGCAACTCAAACCCCAGCGTTGTATTCCACTTAAGATATGAAGGGTGATCCCCGGCTCACTTTCCCGCTGTGACGCATCATAAAGCCTAGTGATCAGGCCCTTGCGTTCCGTCCCAGCCAGCACCGCCTGCAGTGCACGCAGTGTTTGTGGTTCAGTGGGATAGTTAGAGTAAACGGCCCTGACCGCCTGCCGCACTCTCACATAGGTGAATCCCTGCATCAGCCCGTAATTCTGACCAGCCTGTACATCCTGGAGTGAGCGGAACTGAACCCGGTCATATAGGTCCCCCATTTGTGTAACACCCACAGTCTCTAACGCGCGTAGAGCGGGTCGCTCCTGAGCTGCCGAAATGTCCGGATGTGCAGCAATAGGGAGCTTCGGGGCATATAGGTAATCTAGCTGTGCTCTCTTGGCTAGAGCCCGCCAGGCCCAAGCAGTGCACTGTACCGGATTCATTTCCGACCGGGGGCCGCTGGTCCCTCCAGAGAGCGTTGCAGCCACTAACGGCATCGGGAGTATCGCGTCGGACTCAATTGCCGTATGCGGCAAAAACCGCTGCGGAAAGAACCAATAATGGGAAAACTGCGCCTGCGCGCAGAGATAATATAAGCGCATATCGGGCGCCTCAAATCCTCCCCGATCAAATGGCTGACATTCCAACTACATTGTGGCTTCTTACCCCCCCACACAAATGACAGTAGGGCCGATTGCAGCGTCTTGAACATAGAAATATTCAGGCGGATGGGGATATTCACAAACAGGTATAACAATTTGGGTAAGATAGACATTTTCGTAATTGCTATATGGTCAGCCAGCGACAGCGGTAGTCTAGCCCACCGCTCCGCCCTGTCTGTGATCTGTGTTACAACCCGTCCATAGTTCATGGAGATTACCTGGTCGGGATCCCTATGCAGCCAAGTCCCCAAATATTTCACCGGGTCCCGGGTCCAAGATAGAGGGAAATCTAGCTCAACCTCACGCGTGCCAGCCGTCAGCGGGAACACCGTCGACTTAGCCCAGTTAATCCCTAACCCAGAATAACCCTCGAATTTCACGTACTCACGGAGTAATTCCGGCAGGTAAGTCGCTGGCTCGCGCACATAAAGTAGCATTTCATCAGCATATAACGAGACAACGAGGGGCCGCTGCCGGAAACGCAAAGCGGCTGGCGCATGCAGCTGTCACAATTTGCAAGCCAAGGGCTCCAACGCTAGCGCGAAAAGCATCGGCGACAGGGGGCAGCCCTGCCGCGTGCCTCTGCAAATCGGGAAAGCCGAAGACACCCAGCCATTGACATGTACGCGGGCCACCGGCCCAGTATACAGTACTCTGATCCATTGAAGGAAGAACGGCGGAAGGCCCATCCTGGTTAAAACAGTGAACATATAGTCCCACTGAAGGGAATCAAATGCTTTCGCTGCATCCAGCAGCACCACCACCGCTTGGAAGTCGGGATCAAAGTAATGTAAGGTGGCGAACGCTGTGCGCAAATTGTGAGTGGTAGAGCTAGCGTGCACAAACCCCGACTGGTCAGGGAGTACCAATAGAGGGACCAGTGGCTGCAACCGGAGAGCAATCATCTTAGCTAGGATTTTGGCATCAATATTAATAAGAATATGACACTTTACAACGCACGTGTTACAACGCATGTCATTACAACACATTTTTTACATCGCAAAATCCATTACAACGCATGTCGTTACAACGCATAATCCATTACAACGCAATTTCTATTCTAACTCCGCCGGGGCGTTACTTTGGGGAATGCGTTGTAATGAATTATGCGATGTAATGACATGCGTTGTAATGGATTTCGCGTTGTAAAACATTTGTTGTAATGACACGCGTTGTAACGCGTGCGTTGTAAACGATGTTTCCCTATTAATAATTGAAAGAGGCCGATAAGAATCACAACGATTAACAGCCTTGTCAGGCTTTAAAAGCATAACAAGAAGGGCCTCCTTCAAGGTTGGGGGGAGATGACCAGTGTCATAAGCCTCCGCATAAACTTCTAGGAGCCTCCGGCCAGGTCATCAATGTAAGTTTTATAAAATTCGCTGGGGAGCCCATCCAGCCCCGCTGCCTTACATGTAGGGAGGGACATAATTGCAAGTTTAACATCCTCTACGTCAAATGGTTGTGTAAGGTATTCCCTGTGTTCCAATGATAGCCAGCCGAGGGCAACATCATCAAGGTAGGAGTGTATGTCCGCCTCGGGGACCCAGGACTTGCACTCGTACAGTCTAGAATAGAAATCAAGGATAGCCTCGCTAATCTCGGGTGTGGTGTAATGAGCCGCCCCCTCGTCATCGACCATCTCCGTGATGTATTCTTGACTCCGCGGTGCTGCCAGCTTCTGTGCCAGAGAGCGGCTGGGCTTACCCCCCTCGCCATAGTATCGTGCTGTGCATCGCCTAGACCTGTGAACCAATTCTTGATCCACTGTGTCATTGTGCTCAGTCACTAGCTTCCGTATCGCGGACAACGTCGCAGGAGCTGGGTCCGTCTCGTAGGCCCACTCAAGAGTAGATATTTCTGCCACCAATTTATGAATTCTGCGCCGGAGATCCCGCAGCACACCAGCCTGTGCCCCCATGCATACCCCCCTGATAGTCACCTTGAATGCCTCCCACAAGACGCCCGCGCTGTCCACAGAGCCCTCATTTTCGCAAAAATAATTCCGGATGGCCTCCCCTACAGTGTGCTTAAAGACAGTGTCTGTCAGTGAAGTGGGCTGCAACCGCCATGCAAATGGAGGTCTCTCACATGTAGGTATCTGAAGTTCCAAAAGTACCGGGGAATGATCCGACAGCGTACGAGCCATATGACTGATCCTGACTACCCATGTATAAGCAACCTCAGTGGCCAACCACAGATTCAGGTGTGTACACGTCCCATGCACATAAGAAACAAACGCACTCTCACAGGCACCAGGGTCTCACAAGCGCCATACATCATGCAGCCCTCCTGTCTCCAAAAGCCCCAGCAGAACCTCTGAAGCGTTCTTAGGCCACGCCAGTCCCTGTCCCATACGATCCATCGCCAGATCCAAACACACATTGAAGTCGCTAAACCAGAGAATCTCCACTGCTGGAAACCCCGAGATGCGGCGCCACACATCTACAAAAAAGGCCGGGTCATCAATGTTTGGGCCGTACACATTTACCAAAAGCACACTCACTCCACCCAACTGACCATGCACCAATGCCACACGACCATGTTCATCCGTTTCGGCCCGTATAACAGTAAAGGGAACCCCGCGTTTTACCAGAATCAGCACACCCCGTGAATAGGTAGAATAGGAGGATGCCACCCGCACCCTGGCCCAACGTACACCCACAGACTTCTCGGAATATTTTGTGAGGTGCGTCTCTTGCAGAAAAGCTATCTGCACGTCCATCCTATCCAGATAGGCCAATACAGATCTAATTTTTTTGGGGGTGTTCAGGCCTCGGTCATTCCATGTTAGGAACTTTACATTACCACTCATCAAGGTTAACAATCATAACAGTCTCCTTAAAGAGATAAAGCAGGAGCGAGCGCCCACATGCATGGGTAAGAAGATGAATACATCGACATTGTAGAAAAGAAGTGCCAGTCAGCCCCACTACAACCCCCACCCCCTCCAGCCCCCCGCCCACTTCAGCATCCCCAACTCACTAAAGCCATCCCAACCCTGTCCTGCCCCTCCCAGCCAAAAAAACAAAACAAACCAATGCAGATGGGGTACTCCCATGTGGGGGGCGTCAGAGCGCTACTAGCCCCCTAACAAGTAGGAGGTGGCTGAGCAGACCTGATATCTGTGCCTGTCACACTATAACACAATGTCCCCAGTCCTCGGCAAGGGAGAAGCTCGTGCAGGCCGTGAGGCCCAGAAATAGTGACCTGAGAAAAAAGAGGAGCTGTTATGAACAGTATCACAGCATTGTGCAAAGACCGTCAGCAGAGCTACATTACAAAGGGCGGGCAGACAGGCCCCTACAGTTCCTCATTATCCAAAGACACCTGAGACTCACGCCGTGCCCGCTTCAGATGTTTAGCATGTTCCAGGGCAGCCTTGGGGTTGGTGAAAATTTTTGAGGCCCCCTCAGGACCAATACCCAGGCGAGCAGGGTATAGCATAGCATAGGGAACACCTTTGGGGTGTAAGAATTTTTTAACAGCGCCAAACTCCCGCCTTGCAGCCTGCACAGCAACTGTAAAATCGGGAAAAAACGAGAGTGAGTTGCCCTGATGAACAATATCACCTTTGTCATGGGCCATACGCAGAATAACATCCCGATCCCTGTAATTCAACAGGTGCGCTATAATCGGGCGAGGAGGAGCGCCTGGGACAGGCCGCGCCGCAAGGGAGCGGTGTGCCCGTTCGACAATGAACATGGGGGACAGCTGTTCAGTACCAAATATGTCCTTGATCAAACCCTCCACAAACAGCTCCATCTTGCCAACATTCATGGACTCTAGAAGTCCCGTAATCCGAATGTTATTGCGCCGGGAATGGGCCTCCAAGTCCTCGTTCTTGGCTTGGATGAGAGACAGTACCTTCTCCATGTTCAGCGTTTTCCCGGTGACCTCACTCAGTCCATCCTCCGTCGCAGATACACGTTGTTCTACCTCTCCCATACGGGTATTTTGCTTCTCAAGCTGCGCCGACATATGATCCAATCGGTTGTTCACGGCTGCCATCGTCCCCTCTATGGACTGTAGACTACGCTGCATAGCCAACAGTGTTGTCTCCAGGGTAGGGGGCCCCGCAGCCGGGGCAATAGCTTCAGAGTCCGAGGCCACCCTTTGCGAAGATTTAGAGGATTTGCGCACCTCAAACGTGAGGCGAGGTTGGGTTTTGTCAGTCCTCCCCATACTAGTGACAACTAATCCAAACCGGAGTCCACAGGCCCAACGTGCCCTGATGGAACGTTCCACACAGTCTGAGGGCCCAGGGATACTGAGGCCGCCAGCAACGGTAGGCAAACAGCAATGGAGCACTTCAAACCACAATAAAGAAAGTGATATCCACCACAGCATTGAGGACGCACCGCAACTGCACTAGGCCGCGGCGGCACCAGATGCGTAGGCCCCCCAGGCACAGAGCAACCTGCAACAAGTGAAATGTCTGCACTGTGCCGTCTATTTCAGGATCTGGAATATAGAGAGATGCTCAGCCATACACTAATGAATCTCCAACTGAGTCAGCAGATGAGGAGGGGCCGCAGGCCACAGCGAAGTCACCAGCACGACCAGCAATCCAGCAATAGGTCCAAGGATCACAAGCAGCTACACTGCGCCAAGAACTGCAGCAGCAGCCCCAATCCAGTGTCATTCAAGCGCCTCCAGTGCCACCACGCAGGAGCGAAGTCAGCCAGGTAGCCCCACGAGCCGCCGCATATACCAGGCACTATCCAGCGGAGCCCACCCCCCGCGCGCACCAACGCCCAGCCACAGCTCGCGGGCCATGGCCCGATCTCCAGCCCAAGCCCCTCCACAGTCACTGGTCTGGGTCAGACCGCCCCCACTCACCGCGGCAGGAGCCAAGCGCGCAGGAGTCAGCGCAGTTCCACCTCTCGACACAGGACAGGCAAAGCAGGATCCGTGGGCTCCGCCTCAGCAGGGATGCAGCTCCGTCACCTCCTCCGGCGGCAGGGGCTCAGCACGCCCAGCCGAACAGCCGCATGGGGGGCAGCCAGCAAGCACCGAGCATGCACAGCAATCCGGGACAGCCCCGTATGCAGCAAGTGAGTCACCGCCGAGTGCGGGGATACACAGCAGCAGCTGCGGCTCGCCGATTTCAAGGCCGCGCAGGGGCCGCCATTTTGTAATGAGGGTGCCGGGACCAGGCACACCTCGCCAACGGTCGCGCCGGCGGTTTTAGGCGATGAACTCGGCTCCCATCCAAGCAGGATTCACCAAAGGTGAGGAGCGCGCGTTTTTCAGCGCTTCAATGTCGTGTAATAGGTGGATGTTGGGCGGATAAGGGCTCAGCCGGGCAGAGCCTCTCTAAAGAGCGGCCATCTTGCCGTGCGCGCAAGCCACATTCCGGCCTCCCGCAAGTTGCCGGCTTTTTAGTTTTTTTAGGAAGGGGTGCTTCTTGGCCCCCTTCCCTGGACAATTTGTGTCCCTCATCCCCAGTGCCTGATCCTTTTAAAAAACAATTATCACAAATACAGGAGGCGCAGCCCTCCTCTGGGCCATTTTCGGCCTTGGGGACCCCATCCCTGGGGCATGCCCATTTACATTTTTTTATTTTATTTAAAAAAGAGGGAGGGGGGCCAAGCGGCTCCCCTACCGAGGCCGATTTTGTCCCCGAGGAACCCATCCCGCGGTGTCAGGCCTTTATATATTTCTTTTTTAAAGGAGAGGGGTGCCGTACGGCCCCCCTCCCCAGGGCTATTTCGGCCCCGGGGACCCCAGCCCTGGGGCATGGCCACCTCGTTGGGGACCACAGAGGGAGCCTGAAGGCCCCTGCGGTCAGTGCCGACTCCTGTGGCCTGCTGGAAGCCAGAATTGCTTTTGGACAGAAGGAGCTGCTTACATCCAGCTCCCTCTGTCCAAAAGCAATTCTGCTCCGCTTCGTGCAAACGAGAGCATATTTGCTCTCGCTTGCACGAAGTGGACCAGAGTTTGCTATGGCTTGGCGGGAGCGATGCTACCGCCATACCATAGCAAACTGCAATGTTCCGGGGGTGGGCACCCCGGGACATTGCTGGATCCGGTCCTGGGGGGTAGCAGTACCCAAGGCCATGTAAGGCGGCCCCCCTCCTTTATTCAAATTTGCCTCGGGGAGGTTTTGGCCCCCAGGGGTCTGCAATGGACCCCCTTAGTTATTGTATTTGTGCCCCGGGGAGGTGGCAGCCCCCGGGGCAGAGCGCGAGGCCCCCCATACTATTGAAGGTAGCCCCGGGGAGGTGGTGGTCCCCCGGGCAAGGGGGGTCCATGAGGCCCACCCATATTATTGAACTTAGCCCCGGGTAGGTGGCAGTCCCTGGGGCAGGGGGGAGTCCCCCCACATTCATAATGAATCTGCCCCGGGGAGGTGGCGGTCTCCGGGGCTTTGATAAGCCCTAGGAGGGGGGCCCGTGCGCCCCATCCTATATTTAGTATGTGCACCCGGGACCTGGCCCACCCGGGGGTAATTTACAAGCAAGCACGGGAGCCCACGCTTGCTTTTTGAAAAAATATTTTGTTGCTAATTCGCGACTAACGCAATTTTTGCGGCAGCATTTTTTTTACAAAAAAATATTTTATGTTTTGCCAGGGTCTAAGGGAGACCCCAGGACCATGGCTTGGGGGTCAGGATATTCCTACCCTGCTCCCTTTTCTTTATTTTCACTTTTTTGGGGGGTCGGACTCGGTGAAGCCGAGTCCCAAGATGGCTGCCAACACTTCCTGGTTGAAGTGTTGGAAGCCAATCAGAGCAGTGCATTTCCCTGCACAAGCCTGTCTTTTTTCTACTGAACGGATTCACACCATTTGCAAAAGGCACTTCCTTGAACCAACATCTACCTCCCTGCCAAATTTGGTGTATGTCCGTTCAGCGGTTCGGGCTGTAGGTGTGGCTTAAGGTTCCTATGGTAATTAACATTACAAATGCACTCTTATTTCACACCCCAATTCAGTCCCCATTGCATGGATCACCCCCAAACCTTCCATGACACACAAAACCCACCTTGTCACGTCTTTTGGAAAATTTCATGCAGATTGGTCAAACGACGCCAAAGTTATAGGCTAGTCAAAAAATGCTTTTCCAGTAGGTAATATATATATAAATATAATTTATATATATGTGTTTTCTACAGCTAAATTGCAAATATTTAGAAAATGTAATTTAGTAC
The DNA here is from genome assembly GCA_963921515.1 of Calotriton arnoldi. Lineage (NCBI taxonomy): Eukaryota > Metazoa > Chordata > Amphibia > Caudata > Salamandridae > Calotriton > Calotriton arnoldi. The sequence continues at coordinate 590,910 of CAWUFW010004803.1, forward strand.
ATTTTTATAATGTAAAATAAATATTTATAATTAATAATGTCATACTATATATACATATATTTATTTAAATGCACACACATATATGCATGTGTGTGTTTACATGAATATATATTTATATATAGTAATATAAAAATACAGTGGAATCAATTTACCTTACTTTACATTATATTACTGGTATATATTAACATATTTAACATATTTAAGCTGTCATAGAGCAATCTCACTGACCTTGTCTGTGAACTGCTTCACTTCCTGCACAGCTCCACCTGGTAGCTGCTGCCCCTTGTAGGTCCACTGACTCTTGCTAGTTGGTGTTCGAGGCCTTCCTCCACCTGCAGGCTCCGGCCTGCGCCTCATCCCTGGTGGGCTAGTGGGGAGCATCTTTGCTCTGCTGCTGGTCTGCCTTTTTGCCCTATTTTTTACTTTTTTTCTCTTTTTCCACCTTTTTGCATACTCTTTTCACTTTTTCACCCTCTTTTGCGCCATGCCCCTGCAGCTGCTCGACCCCCGGGCCCACCCCGTTCCAGCGCCGCTTTTCCCTCTTCCCGCCTCCCAGCTGTCCAGCCATCCCCCTCACACTACTTAATGGTGGTTGCTGCGCCAGCGAAGGAGCAATTTCACTGCTCCTCTCCCTGCGCAGCTCCGCATTGTAGCTGCTGCCCCTTGCAGGACCTCTGACACTTGCTGGTTGGCGTTTGAGGCCCTCCTCCACCTGCAGGCTCCCACCTGTGCCTCATTCCTGGTGAACAAAGCAAACACAAGGAGATAATGGACGGAGCGCTGAAACATTTCCGACACTCACCCCCAGTCACAGATCTGGGTTGAATCCATCATCATTCTTTAGCTCACTTCGCCACCTCAGTTCAGACCCAGCTATATGCAAATCAGTCTTGATCCTGTGCCTCATGGGAACAGTCCAGCCCGAACTGCCAAGCCAGGTCTTCCCTGAACCGGAAACAAGCATCCTGGGACCGGTTTCTGGGTAACACCCTTCATCAGCCAGGCTAGCTTGAATCCAGTGGCAAAGTTCCTGGTGGGCTACTGGTGAGCATCTTTGCTCTGCTGCTGGTCTGCCTTCTGTCCTTGTGCTTTCTGCCTCTTTTTACTCTTTGCCTTCTTTGCTCTACTTTTTTTCTCTTTTTCCCCCTTTTTGCATACTCTTTTCACTTTTTCACCCTCTTTTGCGCCATACACCTGCCGCTGCTCGACCACTGCGGCCCACCCCCTTCCAGCGCTGCATTTTTCACTGCCCGATTCCTGCCTCCTAGCTGTCCAGCCCTACCCCTCACACTACATAATGGCGGCCACTGTGCGACCATGCCGCTGGTATGCCTAAGGCGCGCCAAAGGCAAGCCTGTCTGGCCTGTCCGTGCCTGGACAGCACCCAGAGCCATGGACCCTGGTTCTCGGACCTTCCACCAATACGACGCCAGCACCCTCCTCACCCTCAACACCGGACGCCACGCTGCCTGCCACCTCGTGTCGCTGAAAGACACCCAAGGGCCTTTTTCCTGCCAAAACTCCAGCCGCACCCTCACCCACCTCCGCACTCCAGCTTCCCCCGTCGCATGGCCAACCCACAGCGCACCCGACCGGCTCAGCTGCATCCTCCTCCACACACGCTCCCTCCACAAACATGCCATGGAAATATGGGACCTCCTTGACTCTGTCTCCCCCGACATTGCCTTCCTCACGGAAACCTGGACGAACCCCAGCTCAGGCCCGGACATCGCCACCGTCATCCCCAACGGCTGCAAGATCACCAGCAAGGACGGCACCGACCAACCAGGAGGAGGCATTGCCATCACCTACAAGAACTCCCTCCGCCTGACCACCCACTCAGACAACCCATTGACAACTATGGAACATCTCCACTTCCAGGTCCAGACCAACCTCAACACATCCTGTGTGGCACGCTCGTCTACACTGGCCCCTGCCCGCCCTTCACCGACACCATCATCAACTTCATCGCAACCCAGGCTCTCGCATCTACCGATTACATCCTACTCAGCAACTGCATCCCTTCTGGAGAACCTCGCCAACATCGGACTCAAGCAGCTAGTCACCTCGCCAACCCACACAGTGGGGCACATGCTCGACCCCATCTTCTCTGCCAGCGAAAACATCACCTACAGCCACACCTCCAAAATTCTCTTGACCGACCACCACTGCATTCATTTTGCTTTCACCAAACCCACTGTACTCCACTGCACTTACGCCCCTGCCGTAACTGGAACAAGGTCACCGAGAGTCTACACCGCCGGCATCCGCGACAAAGCACTGGACTGGAACTGTTCCTTGCTCACCGGTAGAACACAGCGAGTCAGACTACCACTGTTCCTCTCAGAACAGACGGAGATCGGCTGCGGAGTCCCCCAGGGCTCCTCCCTGAGCCCCATCCTATTCAACGTCTACATGGCCCCACTTGCAGCCATAGTCAGGAACCATGGACCCAACATCGTCTCCTATGCTGATGACACCCAGCTGATCCTCTCCCTCACCCATGAGCCCACAATCGCCAGAAACAACTTCAACAACGGGATGAAGGCCGTCGCTACCTGAATGAGAGACAGCTGCCTCAAGCTCAACTCGGACAAAACTGAAGTCCTCATCCTGTGGCCCAACACCTCTGCTTGGGAAGACTCCTGGTGGCCTGCCACGTTAAGAACCCCACCACACCTACGGACCACGCACGAAACCTTGGCATCATACTGGACTCCTCGCTCACAATGAACCACCAGATCAAAGCCGTTTCCTTGTCATGCTTCCTCACTCTTTGCCTGCTTCGAAAGACCCTCAGATGGATCCCCATTGAGGCCAGAAAGACAGTCACCCACGCACTTGTGAGCAGCAGAGTCGACAACGGCAACACACTCTATGCAGGTGTCACCCAGAAACTCCTCAGGAAACTATAGAACATTCAGAACGCTGCAGCCAGACTTGTCCTCAACATCCCACACCACAGCCACATCTCTGATCACCTGTGAGAACTCCACTGGCTCCCATTCGACAAAAGAGTGACGTTCAAGCTACTCACACACGCCTACAAAGCCCTCCATGACGCCGGACCAGCATACCTGAACCACTGCCTCTCATTCCACGTAGCCACCAGACACCTCCGCCGAACTGACCCTTACCACCGGCCCTCAGATCCACAAGACAAGGACTGGAGGAAGGTCCTTCTCCTACGTCGCTGCCAAAACCTGGAACACCCTGCCTTACCACCTCAGGCTATCCCAGTCGCTGACCCAATTCAGGAAGAATCTCAAGACCTGGCTCTTCGACTGAACCTCAGTACCCATTAGGACCTGCAGCCCCCACCGGTGCCTTGAAACCCTCACGGGTGAGTAGTCACACTTAACAAACACTGATTGTTTGATTGATTGATTTAATATTTACAACTGTAAACAATGTATATATTAGCAAAACAAGATTTTTTTTTTTTTTTATTCTCTTTTTATTGAATAATTATGTTGGTACAACAACAGACCACGGGTCCACACATTTTCAGTGAAGCATAGATATGACAATTGTGCACATATACATATTACACACCATTACATTAAACAGGAAGAGCAGTGATATCATGAACATTTTTGCGCAGTTCAACTGTGGGAGAGATACAGAGTTCGCCTCTGGAGACATCCCACTTTGCACACATTGTCCCATTTCGCCGGGCACCCTCGGTGCTTGAACACATATTTTTCGGCGGGCATAGCCCTGTCCATATCCTTGGCCCATTTTGAGTATCTCGGAAGGGTGCAAGATCCCCACCCTTGAGCGATGTTTCTTTTCGCCAGAGCGAACCCTAGTGATGCCCATGTGCATTCGGTTTGGGTCAGATCTGTGGCCTCCCATACATCTAGTAAACAAGTCTGTGGAGACAGTGTGCTAGCCTTCCCGCCCAGCAAAACAATATTTTTGTATGTTTTTCATTATATTAATGTCCATAATATTTCTTTCGCTATTTTTGTCATTTCCATTATTAGTATGGGAACAGAATATTGTGGTAAAAAATATTTTTTACACAATATTTTTGTCAACTATATTGTTTACCACAATATTGTGTCATTGATCCTCAATAAAGATTTGCAGAAAAGCAATATTGTGTTGTATCATGACTTCTGAGATCCAAAGTTGGGGCCCACCAAAAACATCCCTATTAGGGTCTCTGGGTGGTATTTACAGTGTCCATACTGATCCTTCTTATGCAATAGCCTTCTGTAAGATCCTTGTCAGTTCTTTCCACTCCACAGGTTCACAGGCTCTCACTACATTTCTAGGGGCCAAGAGTTGTCAACCGCGAGGATGAAAACCTTTTGCTCTCATCACCAACTATATCTCTATGCCCCATATCGTCAGGGCCACAGTTTCTTCATCTCTTTCTCTTTCTTATTCCCCTCCCTTGCTCCTCTGACCTCTTATTACTCTAGATCTACCTCAGCTACTTTAAGCCCCCCCTTTCTAACAGAGCAGTCTATGCAAAAATTAAGAATCGAAAGCATTGCCAGGTGATCAAAACTTTTGGGAACCACAAATCTATTTAACAAAACAAAAGCCAAGTGAACGTTAGAACTTTGTTTTACTACACAAAACAGCAGTTTCAGTGCAGCAATGATGGCAAAACCCATACAGGTAATATTGATGATGGTTGTGAACTCTGAGATGCACTTGACACTGTTTAGCAGCTGCCTTCTTGGAGATCAGAAGGTGAGGTTTCTCTTGGTCTGGAAAACAAAACTTGAAGGAGAGTGGAAAGTTGAGACTGAGATCAGTTGAATGATTAAAGATGTATGTTTAAAGATTATTTGGAAGTTAAAGAGCAAAGTCTATTTCATACTAATTATTCTCCTTTTCACCCGTGCCATGGGACAAATTGACTCTTTTCGTACAGATATAGGGCTTTACTTAGTTTTGTGGATGAGATACCCTGGTCCTGATTTTGATGTTGGCGGTCTGACCGCCTGCCCTCTGCGGTGGCAGGCTCCAGTACTCCATCGGGTTGACGGAGTACCGCCTGCCGTATTTATATGTATACACAATACACAGAAGACCGCTGCAGCGGCGGTCTTCTGTGCTGGCGACCCACCCGCCATCGCAGTCCTGACGAGCACGGTTTGGCTGCATGAATAATGTAAGGGTGACAAGTCCTTTGTGTGAAGGCAGACCATAGCCTATTCAGTTGAAATGGAGAACTGTGCCTAGCACCGCCTCCCCCTCCATCCGGCCAATAAATGGCCCATCCAAATACACCTGATTCCTCTATTGTGTGGCTCTCTGGGAGGAATAAACAAAGTCCATCTGCCAACTACACCCGGTCATGTGCCCCAGGAAAAGGCTGCAGGCACCAAATGGTTAGGGCAGGAAAATGTAAACCTTCATCAAAGCTGCATTTTCAGAATTGTAACTTAAAATCCAACTTTATCATTAAAGAGGATTAATTTCTTAATCACTAAACATGAAATGTTTACCTGTTCCCAATCAAAGGTTAGCACTTATTAATTGTAATAAGCCAACCCAATGTTATCCTTTGGGAGAGGTGGGCCTCACAGTAGAGAAAAACGAATTTAGGAGTTTTTCACTACCAGGACATGTACATGTCCAACCTTTTAATTGCAATGCACCCTGCCCTGTGGGCTACCAAGGGCCTACCTTGGGGTGACTTATATGCAATAAAAGGGGTTTTTAAGGCATGACGGGGGGCACATTGCCAGATCAACTTGGCAGTTTAAAACTACATTCAGGCTGCAATGTCAGACCTGGGGCATGTTTGAAGGGGGTCCTTAAGTGGGTGGCAGAATACATGCTGCAGACCAATAGTAGCATTTAATTTATAGGCGTTGGGTGTATGGTACACCACTTTACTCGGGACATATAAGCTAATTATACCATATTTTAGGGAGAGAGCACAAGCATTTTAGCACTGATTAGCAGTGGTAAAGTGCACAGAGTCCAAACTCAGCAAAAATAGGAGGGGTAAAGGCAAAGGGTTTGGGTGTGACCCTGCAGAGAGGGCCAAGTCCAATAGTTGTTGACAATAATACAGCAGGGAGGGGGAAATCTCCATCAATGTCTCCAAATTCATCAGTCAGTCAAAGAAGTCTGGCCTAAATGGGATAATAGGAATCGGAAACACAATGTCAAAAGTACCACTATTCAAAAGACTGTGGAGGGATCAGAACCCAATAGTTACCCTAAAATAAGAACCTAAATGGTTGATGTCACCATGAGTTGTCTCTACATAGATCAAGGTATTATTATTTTCATCCATCAGCTTTTGTTAGCCAAAACCATCACACCGCACTTGAACACTCAAAGCATCTGCTCCTGGATCATGACTACTGTTTTTTCACAATTGGATTTTGCAAATTCATGGTATTCAGTTCTTCCCAACAATGCTATCAAAAAAACGCATCTGTTGATGAACAGTGTGGTGCAAGCCACTTAGAAACTGATGGTAAAAAGACATCTAACACTGGACTTAGTCACCTTTACTGCTTGTGGACAAGTGCATTAAATATCTGGGTTTGGATGGAGGGACAATTAATCTTCCTTGTAATTTGAGGTAACATTTAATTATGTTTACCAGTTTGTCCTTCTTCAGGTAAAGTAAAATATATTTTTAAAAACACAGTATTGGAAGTTGGAACCTAGAGAAAACATATCACCCTGGAATTGAAATACTTGCTAGTATCAGAATTATAAAATCATGCAACTAAGTCAGGAAGAACTTTGAGTACACAGATTGCATCAGGGTGTCATGCTTAGATTTTAACATCACTATTGCTCCAGAGCCGGAAGACAAATGGCAAGCAGTTTTAGAGTAAAATAGATATAACTGGCAATGGAACAGCAGACGTAAGCATATGCAGTACAGAACAAGGAAGTCAAAGCTTCCTGCACTTAACATATTTCTAGTTTTAAAAGAAATGGAAAGCATGTTTTTCTTTGGTGTGAGATGCTTTGGGTAACTAATCATGGCAGAACAATCTGCACACTTACCAACTGAGAGAAAGGCTTTAACCAGGCCTTCTTGAGTCTTAGGGCCTTATTACGAGAACGGCGGTCCTGGGACCACTGTACTCGCTGTGGCAGTCCAACCACCATCACCCTTCCACCCTAATACGAGTGTGGCGGTGGGACTGCCGCTTCTGCCTGGTTCAAGGATCCTGCTGCACCGGCAGTCTTCAACGGGCCTGAATATGCTGGTGGTGCCGAAGCCGGCACCGCTGACCATATTAAGATCTGTATATCCACCACCCTTTTCATGGCACAGGGTCAGACTGATTTGCATATGGCCATGTCTGAACTGGGGTGGCGGAGTGAGCTAAAGAATGATGATGGATTAAACCCAGATCAGTTGACTGGGGGTGAGTGTTTGCAATGTTCAACGCTCCGTCCATCATCCCCTTTGGTTTTGCTATGTTCGCCCTAAGTTGGCAGGGTATGCCCAGACGTGGGTCCCTTGCTCACTTTGCCACTGGATTCAAGATAGCCTGGATGATGACGGCTGTAAGCCAGAAACCGGTCCCAGGATGCTTGTTTCGGTCCAGGGAAGACATGGCTTGGCAGTTCGGGCTGGACTGTTCCCATGAGGCACAGGGTCAGACTGATTTGCATATGGCCATGTCTGAACTGGGGTGGCGGAGTGAGCTAAAGAATGATGATGGATTAAACCCAGATCAGTTGACTGGGGGTGAGTGCTTGCAATGTTCAACGCTCCGTCCATCATCCCCTTTGGTTTTGCTATGAAAAGGGTGGCAGACATGCAGGTAAGGGGGCCCTTAGGGGCACTGGCTAAATCTGGACCTGCGGGGTGCGTGCCGGGGGCATAGGATGTGCTCCCCTCGAATTGCACCCTTGTTCCTGCACGGTGTGGCATGCACCATGTCATGTCTCTCATGGTGGTGGTATGCTTGTTAGGCTCTCCTATGAGCCTAACTGCCGTGTGACCCATGCAGCACTGCCCACCCTGGATTAAAGTTATAATCCGGTGGGCGGATGCAACATGGGTTTGGCGGTCTTCCTCTGACTGCAGCGGTGGCGGTCCCAGCCGAAGACCGCCAAACTCGTAATAAAGTCCTTAGTATTTGTTTCCTGCAAATCCTGGTGCTAGGGTTTTTACTGCCCTATGCGTAGGGACATGTTCCAACCCATGCTTGTCCAGGTGGTTGTATGTCAAAAGATTGAATACAAACCTATCTAACTGCAACACCATACTGCAAGTTATTGACTTGCAGAATATTGTCAAGATTATGCATACATAGTGCGGTGTAGATTTACTATTCTTTAAGATTATCTTTTTTAACTCCACATCTACTTACCTTGACAATACTTATCTTGCAGGTTTATATTTTAAAGTCAATATTATGGTGCCACTTGGTCTACACCAAGGCAATATTTTATGTTTTTCTTGAATTTAAGGGTATTCTAGTTCACTTCTATTTGTGGCTCCCTAGGCAGTTGCCCAGGTTGTGCCAATGCTTTAGAAAAAGCCAATAACTCAACTTCACCACACTACAGATATATTAAATGAACTACTCTTGGACATATGCAGGAATATTGCCCAGCGCTAAAGTCTCAGTTACTGGTCCCCACCAGCACTTAACAGTAAACAGACACTTAACAGTAAACAATAAAAATTCTTACACAAATTCCTTGTGTCTTCTTTTTTTTTAAATTTCTTTTGTTGAATCAAATAATACAACAATAAAGCCAAGAAATACAGCAAACACATGTTTCGTGCTCACTAGCGCTTCTTCAGGGCTGTAAAATGTGCTTGGAGTGGTAAAAGTCTTTAGCCATTTTACAGCTCGGCATGGATAGCACTGTGCTAATCCTATGCTTAAAGACTTTGCTGTAGAAATGGCAAAAGGCTTTGTCCCTTTCTATCTCTGCTTGGATGGCATTGTGCTAACCTATGCTTAAAGACTTTGTTAGAAAAGCAGACATCTGAGGTGAGCAAATTTACAGTGGCGCTGGTGTTGAGGGTACTCTATCCAGGAGCTGCTTTACACTTAAACTTGAGAACTACCCAAAGTTCTCTGCTTCTTTCTTGCATATATATATATATATATATATATATATATATATATATATATATATATATATATATATATATATATATATATATCCTTCAACGTGCCTGTTCCAGCATACGAACAGACTCCAACACGCTCGGGCTCGCTAAAAAGGAGTTTATTAGTGGCTACAAGCAACCAGGTCACGCGTTTCAACCGCAAAAGCGGTCTTTGTTGAACCCAAAGTTGCTGCAATAGTTTTGTACTTTTTTTTATACCTTTGTTAAAGTTTCAACAACCTTAAAGTGACAGTGCTCAATTTCCATATTAAAGTGACACGTGCATTCTCAATCCTGAGAAAAAGTGACCTGTGCCTCTCATATATAGCGTAATTTCTAAAGTGCTGTTTTTTTACAGTGCAGTTTTTTACACATCAAACATGACACAATAGAATAGAACTCCTTTGGCAAAAACTCATCATTTAAAATACATTTGAAATGTGTCTAAAATTAGTAAATGACTGAATCCTTCGATTCTATTTGCAACATGGTCAGCGAGTTTCCCAGTTGTTATGAGAACTACAAAGTTCTGCCAAGTGCAAACTGCTTTTTAACACTTAGTACGTTATACTGTACTACTGACAACAATACTAATAGTACTGCTATACTGGTGCTATTGATGGAGCAAGGACTCACAATGAGACTTGCTCTGAAGCAATTCTCTCACAGTATTAATTAATTTGTACTAAAACCATGTAATGTCTTTATTACTAATGTGCAACACAAACATATTTATCTAGAAGATGCTTGCCTATGTGTTTTCCGCTAATAAGTAATCCTTGTCTAATCCAAAATGGCTGCTAAAACGCGGAATCCTACTGCGCATGTGTCAACCATGTCACGTGGTATGACGTCTTTCTTTGCTTGGAGGGAATCTTTTGCTTCTGCGCAGTGTATGCTAAAATGGCCGCTTTGATGTTCTCACATGCTAAAGCTTTCGCATTACTGCAATTAATAATGTGGTATTCTAACGCTACTAATGCGGGATAGACATTTATAATTAAATGAGATTAGGGTAGAAGTAGGAGGTATACAGTGAAAACATTTATTTTTGATTTTAATATGTTTCTTCTTTGATTTTCTATTAGTTCGTAAAGTGGGCCTGGGATGACTAAACGGCAGCTCGAGATTCATGTGACCTGCGCATGCACCCTGAAAACTAACAAAGCAAAGCGATGAAGTCAACTTGGAAGATGTCCAAGGACATGACCCGCTGATCAACTTCAGAGTTCAACCAAAATGTCCTACAAAATGATACATCTGCACAAGTAGCTGAATTAATTGCTTTGATCAAAGCCTCCAAAATTAGGAAAAATCTAAAAGTAACCATATTTACGGACAGTCAATATGGGTACGGGGTTGTGCATGTTTTTGGCCAACTGTGGATGCAGAGGGATTTTATGACTTCTTCAGGATCCCCAATCAAAAATGGGCAGTTTGTAAAAGAATTATTGGAGGCAATACAATCACCAAAAGAATTGGCAGTGGTGAAAGGTGCCGCACACCAGTCAGGAGATGACTGGGGGGTAGCCGGTAACAGATATGCTGACCTAATCGCTCAACACTGTGCCAGAAATAGAATGGCAGTAAACAGAAAAGTCGAAAAAATGGGAATCAGCTGCCAACTTATGCTATGTTCAACACCTGAAACATGGAATGATGTGAGACGATTGCAGGATGATGCTGAGGAGAGTGAAAAGGATGTTTGGATAAAAATAGGGTGTACACGAAAAACAGATGATGACGTGTGGGTTTATTCAGATGGCAGACCAGTCATGCCTGATTGCCTGATTTCACAAATGGCCAGAATGTATCACGGAGACACACATGTAGGAAGAGATGCCCTGATTAGACTTTTCAGACAAAATTGGTACAATCCAAAGTTTAGGGCTGCAGCAGAGAGTCTTTGCCAGAGGTGTTTAACTTGTCAAATGTATAATCCAGGAAGGAAAACAGTAATTGGTCTGGGAAAAATTGGAAAGGCAGAAGGCCCATTTGTGAGATTGCAGTTAGATTTCATTCAGTTACCACCATGTAAAGGACTGAAATATGTACTCGTCATAGTGTGTCTGTTTTCAAGGTGGGTGGAGGCTTACCCTACCAGGAGGAATGACAGCATAACAGTTGCAAAACTGTTATTACGAGAACTCATTCCACGGTTCGGTTTCCCAGTAACTTTGGAATCAGATAGAGGGAGTCACTTCAATAATGATGTAATTCGAATAATCTGTGAAGCATTTAAAATTGAACAAAAATTGCACTGTGCGTACCGCCCAGAGGCTTCTGGAGTGGTTGAACAAATGAATAGCACAATAAAATCAAGATTGCCAAAAATGTGTGCATCCACAAAATTAGATTGGCCAGATGCGTTGCCTCTTGTCTTAATGGGACTCAGAAGCATTCCTGATAGAAATACAGGATTGAGTCCACATAAAATCATCATGGGAAGAGCAATGAGACAAGCCCATGTACCTGGAAATAAACTGCTGAACATAACTGATGATATGGTTCTAGATTATTGCAAAGCATTGGCTGACCTAGTGCGTTCTGTCTCTCACCAGGTTGGAGAAGACGCAGTTTCAAGGCAGCCTGAACAAGAGCATGATCTGAACCCTGGAGACTGGGTGGTAGTGAAGCATCACACCAGAGAAACGTGTTTATCACCCAGGTGGGGCAAACCTTGTCAGGTTATATTGGTTACAAACACAGCAGTGAAATGTGCAGGTTTACCTAATTGGATTCACGTAAGCCATACCAAAAGGGTGCCAGCTCCTGAAGAGAGAGATCCTCAGTCTGCATCAATAGCTGAGGAAGCAGAAGGTTGTACAGCTGAAGAATCTCAAGTGATAGATTCAGGAGTAGCTGAAGAAGAACAACCGAGCACAAGTCAGGACTGGATACCAGTGGTTGATATACCTGAAGTCTTTATCAAAACAAGGAGCAGAGCTAGATTAGAAGAAATTAGTGAGGACCAGATAGGTGAAGAAGAACAAGCTCAGGATAGGGAGGTTGAAACTATAAGAGAACCTCAGCAGGCCCAGATAGGGAAAGGAAATTGGGCTCAAATTGACAACGAAACAACAAAGTTTGAGCAGGGACAGACAGGTTCAGAAGAACGCGGTCAGGCTGCAGAAGTACAGAATGCAATAAGCCCTGATCAGAACCAGTTAGGACAAGAAAATAACGTTCAGGGAGAAGAAAATCAAGAAAACATTGAACATGAAAATATCAAGCAAGAAGACGTCAATCCTGAACAGGGCCAGTTAGCAGAGACTCACATTCAGGCAACTGAAGAAACATCAATAAGACCTGAACAAGAGCAGATAGAGTGGGAAACTGAGATCAAGGACAAACAATTTGTGCCACACCTTGATAATAAAGGAGTTTTTGGAAAATACTCGGAAGGTGAAGATACAGTGCAAACCAAGAAAGTCAGAAAGGGTGATCATTGGCCTAGTGTCATTAAAAGAGTGAAATACCATATAGTAACACGAAGTGAAGACCCAGAACAAGTAAATGAAGTAACAAGCTATCTGGACAAACAAGTGGGACTGAAAAACGAAAAAGCAAAAGATTGAAAGTCGTGAACAATAAGTTTAAAGGTCCTGATTGGACTTATATAATTCTCGAAGACTGCGAAAGTTCAGAGACAAGTGAAAGTGGTGACGAAGGAACAAGTGCAGAACTGACTTATGAAAAAGAAGTGAAACCACCTTGATAACGTTAAAAGTTTGAGGAAAAAAGAAAGAAGAGAAATCTTCTTAGTCAAAAATGGCTGAGGACAGAGTTTCTGGGAGACCGAAACGGAAATGTTGTAAAAGATGCTGTGCTATATGGATATGTAGTCTGGTAGTCGTGCTTATAGTGTGGTTAGTTGTGATTGTAGCAATTCCTTACCTTATGATAATGGAAAAAATGAATAACAACGATACCAAGGGAAGGATAGATAACCTGAAAAGTGATAGAGTATAAATAGAAGCAGAAGATGAACCAGATTTTCATCACGTTGTAACAGATAACGATACTAGCTTAAATGTCTTTACTAAATTATTGTTTCAGTACGTAGATACAATGGATGTTAGTGATTGTTATGTTTGTATGAAGTTACCCGAATCAGTAGCAGAAGGTTTAACCTATCATCATTTGCCTTTAACTTATGGTATATCATGTAGTGTACTAACTAGTTTATTTTATAGAACAGGGAAACTTCAGTATTATTATTCAAATATAGATGTGATATTCTCAGAGGTTCCTATTCGAAAGAATCTGAACCCAGTGCTTAGTAGTCAAGATGCACAGTTTATGGGAGAATTTTTCTTAACGATGAAGTCAATAGACATAACACATGCACATAGAAGCAATCTAACATGTTCATTACGTGAAGAAGAGAAGATATTTTTAAACTTAGTTGAAGATAGAAGACAACATTTCCAAAAGAAGGCATCTGAGCATAAGGCTCATCTTCCACCTTGGGCTGAGAAAGAGGGTATTTATACACCTGGCAAGGCTCAAGCTGCTATGGCCCGCGCCCAGCGCCAGGACCCCTGGATCCCACCGATGCAACACCACTCGACGGACCTACGACGCCGCCACCCTCACCGCACTCAATGCCGACCGGAACCCTGCCTGCTACCGAGCCTCCCCGAGACGCACCCACGGACCCTTCACCTGCCAAGCCTGCCGATTCACCTGCCCCCGGACCTGCACCACCCCCGCCAAGTCGAGCACCAGCAGCAACCACCTGAAATGCATCCTGTTGAACACCCGCTCCGTCCACAGGCACGCCGTGGAACTCTGGGACCTGCTCGACGCAACAGCACCGGACGTCGCCTTCCTCACCGAAACCTGGATGAACGCCTCCTCAGCGCCCGACATCGCCATAGCCATCCCGGACGGATACAAGATCACCCGGAAGGACCGCGTCAACCAGACGGGAGGAGGCATCGCCATCGTACACAAGAACACCATCCGCATCTCGACTAACTCCGACGAGACCTTCACCGCCGCCGAGCACCTACACTTCCAGATACACACTGACCCCAAGACCACCCTCCGAGGCACCCTCATCTACAGACCCCGGGACCACGCACACTATTCAGCGAAGACATCGCAGACTTCATCAGCCCGCACGCCATGCCCTCCGCCGACTACATCCTCCTAGGGGACCTCAACTTCCACCTGGAGAACAACAACGACAGAAACACCACCGCCCTGCTGGACAACCTCGCCAACCTCGGACTCAAGCAACTGGTGAACACGCCCACCCACTACGCCGGCCACACGCTTGACCCCGTCTTCTCTTCCAGCAAGCACATCTCCTTCAGCCACGCCACCGGACTCCACTGGACCGACCACAGCTGCGTCCACTTCAGCTTCAGAAAGACTGCGACCCACCACCACCCGCAACAGGCTCCCCGCCGGAGCTGGAGCAAGATCACCGCCGAGCAGCTCACCGCCTCCCTCAGCCAGAACACACCCACTAACACAACGGACCCAAACGAAGCAGCCAGCAACCTCGCCAAGTGGCTGACCGCCTGCGCCGATGACCTCGCACCACTAAAAACCCTCCCAGCAGACCCGGAAGCAAGAAAACCCCTTGGTTCACCAACGAACTCAAGGAATCCAAGAAGAACTGCCGCACTCTCGAGAAAGCCTGGCGACTCGACCAGACCACAGACAACAGGACCGCCCTCAAGCACGCCACCCGCAAACACCACCAGCTGATCCGTGCCACCAAGAAGTCGGCACTCAAAGAACGACTGGACAACAACGCCCACGACAGCAAGGAACTTTTCAGCATCGTCAAAGAGTTCTCCAACCCCAGCGCCGGAAACAACTACATCACCCCCTCGCAAGACCTCTGCAACTCACTCGCCGCGTTCTTCCACCGCAAGATCACCGACATACATAACAGCTTCGACGCACAGACCACGCACCCTACCGCCGAACCAACGCCCGCCACCACCACCCTCTGCAACTGGACCCCGATCAGCACCGAAGACACCACCCGCACGATGAACTCCATCCACTCCGGATCACCAACCGACCCCTGCCCACACCACGTCTTCAACAAAGCCGACGCCACCATCGCACCCCATCTCCGGGACATCATCAACTCCTCCTTCCACACCGCCACCTTCCCGGAGAGCTGGAAGCACGCCGAGCTTACCGCCCTCCTGAAGAAACCAACGGCAGACCCCACCGACCTCAAGAACTACCGTCCCATCTCGCTCCTTCCGTTTCCGGCCAAAGTCATCGAGAAGACCGTCAACAGACAGCTTGCCGCCTTCCTCGAGATGAATGGATCCCTCGACCCCTCGCAGTCCGGGTTTCGGGCCAACCACAGCACCGAGACCGCCCTAATCGCAGCCACCGACGACATCAGAACCCTAACCGACAACGGGGAAACAGCAGCCCTCATCCTCTTGGACCTCTCCGCGGCGTTCGACACCGTCTGCCACCGCACCCTAGTGAAGCGCCTCAGCAACATCGGAATCCGAGAGAAAGCACTGGAATGGATCATCTCGTTCCTCGCCGGAAGAACCCAGAGAGTCCGCCTCCCCCGTTCAGATCCGAGGCCACCGAAGTCATCTGCGGCATTCCACAAGGATCTTCACTCAGTCCTACCCTCTTCAACGTCTACATGAGCCCCCTCGCAGCCATCGCACGCCAACACAACCTCAACATCATCTCCTACGCCGACGACACCCAGCTGATCCTCTCCCTCACCAACGACCCCACCACCGCCAGAGCCAACCTACACGACGGGATGAGAGACGTCGCCGACTGGATGAGGAACAGCCGCCTTAAACTGAACTCAGACAAGACGGAAGTCCTCATCCTGGGTTCATCACCCTCCGCCTGGGACGACTCTTGGTGGCCCCCGGCCCTGGGCACCGCGCCCAAGCCAACGGACCACGCACGCAACCTGGGCTTCATCCTGGACTCCTCCTTGTCGATGACCAGACAAGTCAACGCCGTCTCATCTTCGTGCTTCAACACCCTGCGCATGCTCCGCAAGATCTTCAGATGGATCCCCACTGAAACCAGGAAGACCGTCACCCAGGCACTCGTCACCAGCCGACTGGACTATGGGAACACCCTCTACGCCGGAACCACAGCCAAACTTCAAAAAGACTCCAGCGCATCCAGAACGCCTCCGCACGACTCATCCTGGACATCCCCCGACACAGCCACATCACCGGACACCTGAAAGACCTGCACTGGCTCCCCGTCAGCAAGAGAATCACGTTCAGACTCCTCACCCACGCACACAAGGCCCTCCACGACCTGGGCCCCAAGTACCTCAACGACCGCATGACCTTCTACACGCCCACCCGCCAGCTACGATCAACCAGCCACGCCCTCGCCACCGTACCACGCATCCGCAGAGCCACCGCCGGAGGAAGATCCTTCTCCTACCTGGCAGCCAAGACCTGGAACTCCCTCCCCACTCACCTTCGGCGAACCCAGGACCATTTCTCCTTCAGGAAGCAGCTCAAGACCTGGCTGTTCGAGCAGTAACTCCCCCCTCCCCCAGCGCCTTGAGACCCTCCCGGGTGAGTAGCGCGCTCTATAAATGCATTGATTGATTGATTGATTGATGGCTCTAGATTTTGTAAAGACAGGGAAAATTTGTCTTCATAGGTTAAAAACTGAATATAATAATGTTTTTATTGGTACCAGTGAATGTGAACATAATTTCTTAATTGTTGGAGGTTGGGGACTAAAAGGAGGAACAGATTCAGTTTTTCCTGGAATATATTATGTGTGTGGGAATAAGGCTTACTTTAGGCTTCCTGCACGGTGGTATGGAAGTTGTTATTTTGGAATAGTTTTTCCAAAAGTATACCACGTAAAAAGAAACACTGGGAGCAATGAAAATAATAGTGAACTAACACGTAGTAAGAGAGCTAGTTTTTCAGAAATTGTAGGGGATATATTTGGTGCATTGATACCTTCAGTGGGAGTAATTCTGAACTCAAGGAGAATATGTAAATTGTTTACAATAGTTGGTCGTTTATCAACGGATACTGCTGGAGGATTTCTAATGATTAATGCAGAGATGGTTGTGATTAGATCTATGGTTATGCAAAATCGACTTGCTCTTGATATAATATTAGCAAAAGAGGGCGGAGTCTGTAAATTGTTGAAAACAAAACATTGTTGCACATAAATTCCGGACAAAAGTACAGAAATCGGAACATATATAAAGATTATTACTAAACTTGATTAGGAACTGAAACCACTGGAAGTTGATAGTGTATGGGAAAGATTGACAAATAGCATTGCGTCAATTGGTACCTGGTTTACTAATGTAGGGAAAGGGCTTATAGGTCAAATAATAGTACCCTTAGTAGGAATAGCAATAACAGTATTGTCAATAATGATATGGTGCAAATGTTGTAGAAAGAAGGAAACATATAGGGTGACAGGAAGAGGCAAGAAAAGGAAATTTGAAGAGATTGAATTAGAAGACCTGAGAAGTGAAATTTACAAGAAACTGAAAGGAAAGGATAAGAATAGACAGTGTAAAAATGAAAATGTGACGGAAATATGTTAAAGTTGGCATCTGGTTGTAGGTAACTTTGATGGCTCAGAAACGCCATCAGAGAGGGGATTGATGGAGTAAGGACTCACAATGAGACTTGCTCGGAAGCAATTCTCTCACAGTATTAATTAATTTGTACTAAAACCATGTAATGTCTTTATTACTAATGTGCAACACAAACATATTTATCTCGAAGATGCTTGCCTATGTGTTTTCCACTAATAAGTAATCCTTGTCTAATCCAAAATGGCCGCTAAAACGCGGGAATCCTACTGCGCATGTGTCAACCATGTCACGTGGTATGACGTCTTTCTTTGCTTGGAGGGAATCTTTTGCTTCTGCGCAGTGTATGCTAAAATGGCCGCTTTGATGTTCTCACATGCTAAAGCATTCGCATTACTGCAATTAATAATGTGGTATTCTAATGCTACTAATGCGGGATAGACATTTATAATTAAATGGGATTAGGGTAGAAGTAGGAGGTATACAGTGAAAACATTTATTTTTGATTTTAATATGTTTCTTCTTTGATTTTCTATTAGTTCGTAAAGTGGGCCTGGGTTGACTAAACGGCAGCTCGAGAGTCATGTGACCTGCGCATGCGCCCTGAAAACTAACAAAGCAAAGCGATGAAGTCAACTTGGAAGATGTCCAAGGACATGACCCGCTGATCACCTTCAGAGTTCAACCAAAATGTCCTACGAAATGATTCATTTTGTATATATTTTGTATTAAAATTGTTGTGAAACGGGTGCGAAATAAAGCAAATGTATTAATTGAGAGGGGCGGGATTCTAAAACAATGGGCTTAAGAAAATTGAACTAAATTGACATGGTGTGAGGATCAACCCCCTGTCCCTGTCCAATCAGAATTAGTGGGCCCATAATTTTGAAACATTAATGGGAGGTACATGGGCATAGAAGGGTATAATAGTTATAGAATTAGCTAATTAGTTAGCGTTTTTTTAGGAGCAGCTCAGCACAGAGGCGTAGTAGGAGAGCAGACGGACATAGATGCAGTAGCCGAGAACCGATGCTATTGCAGAACAGAACAGACTGACCGCTGTCCGAAGAGGTCGTGAAGTGGGGGCGGCGGACCGTATTAGAGGGAGACGCGGAAGAATCCACAAGGAGGAACGAAGTGTCAGAGAGGGGAACGACGCAGGCGTCGTTGGTAGAGAGGTCATCTATCCTGTCCTGAACCTGGTGCTGAGGTCTTGGTCTTCATCTTTTCTTGGGACCCTCTTTCCAACTCCTTGGCCAAGGGGTTTGGTTTTCACACCTTTAGGTAATTATAAATGCGTAATCTTTAGTTGTACTGCTGTCTCTATCTTCTCCTTTCTGAGGGACCGTCATTTGTGATTAATAGGTGACTATATAGTGTGCTTCCTCCTTGATATGCGATTAAGTGCCATGTGGCTTGTATTTTACTCTGCTAAATAATTTTAGATAAACATTTTAAAACTTCCTGAGTCAGTGGTTATTTCAGGTGTTTGATGAAATTATGTTTTGTATGATCTCATTTCAACCCCAGTTATCAAAGGTCCATTGGTAAGTCATTACTCTTCAATCAGAAAAAGGTAATTGGTAGCAGGGATTTTGATAAAGAGTACAACTGACTCCCACCAGTGGTGATTATTAGTTAGTATGAATGAATGGGCCCAGGTGAATATTCAGTGTATGAATGCTTGTTGCTAGTAACCCGCTGGATCACTATATATACTTATATAGATATATAATTCGATGTATATATATAAATATTTAGAAACACGTGCACATACCAACACATACATAAATAGCAGAAGAATGAATCGCAGAGTTTGCTTTGCCACGATTCGAACACATGCCCAGGGGTATCAACAGCAATTGTCTTACTCACTGAGTCTGGCTTAGCCAGCCGCAGCAGAGGGGAGCAGACACACGCATTTCTTAAAAATTACTTTGAAATCTAACACCAGTGCTTCCCTTCCAAGAAATCTAGCAGTGTCACCATTTTCCCAGGCAATGCAAGAGAGATTTTCTAGTTGTCTTTGTGTGTTTTTAACAGCAAACTCTGCACGAAAGCGGTGAAGGTGCAAGTGGACTGAAGCAAGGGTGTGCCCTCCTAGAATGTGTAGAGTTATTAAATCAATTCAACGCCTCAAACGACATTAATTCATGATGCATTATTCAAACAGGTAATCCTTTTCATAAAATAAATATGTGATGCACCCTCCTCCACAGAAGAACATGTCATAACAAAATATGTCATGACCTAGGAAAATGACGTGGGCCGGTTGAATAGCTTCACATTAAAATAATGTTCCATTTATTTGCAAATTATATTTATTGCTTTTTGAATATTGCCCCTGGCTTGGAAGAGAATTCTGCTATCTGTTTGGCACCATTTAAGGGTCGTCATTATACATCCATTACTGGGCATTGATAGGAACACGCGCCTCGAAGCCTTTGGGGCACGGTGTCTTTTAGGCGTATGGCGTGTGTCCTAACCAGACCTACATTTGCTCTATGAATAAGAAAAAAGCCTAAAGTTATCAGATATGCGCCACTTTCGGAGGCCAGCCGGATGTTTGAGCTCAGTCAGCCATCAACAAATATTGATAGCGCTAATCCCAGATTACTCTCAGAATAAAAATAAACAGAGCGGCCTTGTGGAAGTGAGTAATAAGACCCGCGGCGCGTTTTTCTGCGAGGCAGGATGGGGTAATGTTGGGATATCCGGGATTTTTATGTCTCCACTACAATGGGCGGCGAGGAGGGGGTGACCGGTTTAAGGTCACCCTGAGTTTGGACGTGCCTCTGTGTTTCTCTCAGAGTATTATTTTTTTAATGGAAGTGTCTGTGATGCGGAAGCGCCTCAAACTCTCCATGAACGCGTTAAATGTAAAGCCAGGCACGCAGTTTTCTGTGGTGTTTTGCCAAGATTAGCAAATGAGCTCGGAACCGCCTTTTTTCTGTCCTGAGGAAGTGGCTGTCATGGGAGAAGTGCCGGGGAGTTCAGATTGGGTAATAAACTTGCCATATGACAACGCTGCTGGGAGATACTCGTCTCTACCCTGCTCCGAGCACCTAAAGACAATGGAGGGGCCTTAGCAGAGATATGAAATATTTCTGCCCTGCAGTCAGGGCCACATTTCACTAATTCTGTACAACTGGAGTGTCTCCAGAGGGTGACAGTGCAAGTTACAGGCACGGTGGTTCAATAATAAGGCTGACCCCTGAAAACTGCTGCAGGTTATGTGTTTGGGTGTCAGCAAAGCTAACTCAGCCTCCCATCTTTCTGAGGTCGGTTAATTGAGTACAATTAAATTGGATGTTAATAAGTGCTGTCAGTCACAGTGCTTAGAAAGCCTAGAAGAATGGTATGAAGCACTACTTAAAATCAGTCATTTCCTCATAGGTGCTTAACTATGGCTGGCCTTGATTGAGAAGCTCTTTATTTTATAGTAGACATATAAAACTGGCTTGAGGACGGACATCAGGGCTCCCTGGTTAGTAAGATCAATGCACACAAGGTGTACCCAGGTGAGCTAACCCAGTTTTGCTAAGTGCGTTAATATGAAGGTATCAGTGGCGGCTGACATCTATAGGTAGGGGGCGCACGCAAAAAAAAAAGAAAAATTAATACAACTTACCTGAATGCGATGCCTTCCGCTCCAGTCCTTTCTCTCCACAGGAACTGGATGCAGCAACTCTCTTGACCAATCCTGGCACTGCTCTTATGCTGTTAACCAGCAGCATGCGAGCAGCTCTCTGATTGGAGGGAGCGGCCTCACTCAGCGCTGCGTAGCGCTCTGGAGGCCTGCACTTGCTGTAACCCAGCTGTTTTAAGACACACCACAGCTGTCTTAAGTCTTAAGGAAACTGCGTCCGGGATACAACGTCCGGATGCAGTTTCCATTCAAGGAATCATTCTGCACGGTGATGGATTTGAGGTTTATTTATTTATTTATTTATTTAAGGTTTTATATAGCGCTAGCTAGACCCATAGGTATCAGAGCGCTTTAAAGTGTGACGAGCAAGGCAAGAGTCCATGGTTCCAGGTTACAAACAATAATAAAATAAGGGTAGTGAAAAGTCAGTAGAGGAGCATACAAAAATATAAACAATGAAACAATTGTAGGTATCGTAGGGGATGAATTTCTGAATGGGGTCATAACGAATAACATTGAGGGAACCAATAAAGCGCTGGAAAGGCTGGATCCTGAGGTATCCGAGCGTTGTATAGAATCAAGAGCAGGGTTTTTAATCATAGGTTCAAGATTAAATATATAGGATGAGGGAAGTAGAAGTAACAGAGGAGCAAACATTTACTGCAGACATGTATACAATTATAGGGCTATGGAGGATGGAGAATAACAGAAATGAGCAATCAGGGACCTTGGAGAGAAGGACACAAGGGAAAAAAAAAAGGCCAGCGGGTAAACCGCGGTAAGAACAGATTACAGGAGCCTAAAGAAATTCAGGTTCAAATTGATTCATGGGCTCCAGCAATTGTTGAGGAGATGGCGTTTCAAGTCTCTTTTGAAGCCAGGGTATGAGGGGTTGCAGCGAATAGCCCACGGGAGGGAGTTCCAGATTCTGGGCGCATTGCCTGAAAAAGAGCGAGTCTGAGTGAATTTTCTTTTTAATTTCGAAGGTACGAGGAGAAGAGCGGTTGAGCTTCTCAAAGTTCTGGCACTTCATCCTCGTGTGAGCTTGTAGTCTAAATAGACAGGGGCCTGTGCGTGCAGTGCTTTGTGAGTGATGCAGGCCGTCTTGTAGATGCACCTTCCTTCGATGGGAAGCCAGTTTAGGGACTTGAGAGCAGGCGTGATGTGTTCGTACCGTTTGCAGTCTGTAATAAGCCGGGCTGCCATGTTAAGTACTGATCTGAGGGGGGCGAGTAGAGTTTTCGGGTCCCAGTGGCTATACCATTCCCGTAGTCCAGTTTAGACAGGACCAGTGACTGAACGACCCATTTGAAATCAACTGTTGGGATGAAAGATTTGATTTTTCTGAGGTGTTTAAGTGTGCAGAGCGTGCCTTTGGCTGAGTTCTTGATATGGTCTTTCAGTGATAGATCTTTGTCCAGGGAGAAGCCTAGGGATTTAGCCGAGTCGGATAGAGTGAGCGAATAATTTAGGTCTTTAAGGTCAGAGATCCAGCCTTGGATTGGGAGGTGGTTACTTTTGGGGGAGAATAGAATGATTTCCGTTTTGTTGGGGTTCAGTTTTAGATGGTTGGAGTAGAACCAGGATTGAATCTTACTCAGTGTGATGTTAAGATGAAGGATGTCGCTGTGAGATTTGATTTTGTAATAGAGTTGTGTGTCGTCCGCGTAGAGGTGATAGTTGATGCCTGCTTGTTTCAGGATGATTGTAAGAGGTTTCATGAAGAGGTTGAAGAGAGAGGGGGAGAGAATTGAGCCCTGCGGAACACCAAGAGAGACCGGAGTTGGGTTAGAGAGGCAAGATTTAATTTTGATTTGTTGTGTTCGATGTTGGAGGTAAGACGAGAACCATTTTAGGACTGTGCCATTGAAACTAGAGCGTGTCTTCAGAGATTCTAGTAGGGCAGAGTGGTTGACTGTATCGAAGGCAGCTGAGAGGTCCAGTAGGATGAGAAGGCAGGCATCTCCATTTTCTAGGGACTGATGAATGTCATCTGCAATGTTGAGCATGGCAGTTTCTGTGCTGCAGCCTGTCCTGAAACCAGATTGGAAAGAGTCAAGTAGGTTGTCTTCGTCTACGTGTCTGTTAAGTTGTTGTAAAACACATTTCTCCATGGTTTTCGCTAGGAACGGGAGGTTAGAGATAGGGCAGAGGTTGTTGGGGTCATTAGGGTCTGCCTTGGGGTTTTTAAGTATAGGTGTGATTTGCCCTAATTGAAGGGACTCGGGTACACACCCTGAGGCGAGGGAGGTATTAATGATTTTTGTCCAACACAGGATGATGATGTGATTTAGGTTCTGAACTAGTTTTGCCGGGAGGGGATCTTTGGTGTGTGAGGTCGGTTTTAATTTGGCTATGATATTGAAGACTTCGATCTCCGTCGGGGTTTGAGATTTGACCAGTTGGCTTTGTTTTTCAGTTGGGAGGTCCAAACGTTGACCTCGATTCCAATAGGAGTTGATAGTTTGTTGAAAGACTCAGGTGGTTGTGTTGTCGTAGGGAGATGGGTATCATTAAAAGAGATTTGCCCAGGATGAAGGGCAGTGATTTGAGAGAAGGATTGATCAATTTTAGCGATTTTGTCAGTGAGGAAGTTGGCAATTTCGTCACATTGTTCCTTAGAGGCTGTTATTTCGAGCGGTGCAGCTGAGGTTTGTCTTTTGACAATGTTAAAGAGTTCTCTGGGCCTATTCTTTGCCAGATCAAGTTGGATATGGAAAACGGAGGATTTTTCTCTGAAAATGTGCTTCTTATAAGCTAACCTAGCTGTTCTCAGGAGAGTTAGATGTGAAGAAGGGGGGTTTTGCCTCCAAGTTCTTTCCGCTAGTCTAAGTTGCCTTCTTTCGTTGTTGAGTTATGTGTTAAACCAAGATTTCGATTGGATTGTTCTTTGTTGTTTTAGTTTGAGTGGAGCAACTTGGTCGAGAGCTTCAGTTATCGCCGTGTTGAAGTGGGTAGTGAGTTCATTTGCGTTTTTGGAGTGCGGGAGCCGTTGAAGTTGTACATTAATTTTTGACTCAAGTTCATTCGCAGGGATTTGTTTAAGGTTTCTGGTCCACAGCTTAGGTTTGTAAGTTAAGACCGAGGGGTGTTTGACAATGGTCTTGATGTTGAACAGAATGAGATGGTGGTCGGACCAGTCAATAGGAACAATGTCCTTAAGGGAGACAAGTTCATTGCTTGATATGATAGCATCAAGAGTAGCGCCTTTGATGTGGGTTGGTTTGTTGCAGAGTTGCTTTAGGTCATTCATCTCAAGAAAGTTGTAGAGGTGCCTCACTGAGGAGTCTTCTGTATTATTCCAATGAATGTTGTAAACGCCCAGAACCACATCCTTCGAGTCAGAAAGGGAGAGCTGGATGAGTAGGTCCGTTAGCTCTTCCGCGAAAAGTGAGGTTTTCCTAGTTTTTATCCATTCCATACTTGGATTCTTTTTACCTTATCTATGTTTTGACAAGAGGCTCTACACTTCGTGAGAGGAACCATTGTTTCAGTAGGGCCAGGAAAACAACAGTCTGCACTGAGAGATTGGCGCTCTCTTCCAGACGGACTCAGGGGGTCTTGTCCCCCAGCCCATTTATTTATATATTTGCGGTTCTTCATCTAGTGGATAGATACGTATTTTCTGCTTAGCCCCCCACTCCATTTCACCATTTATTATTGGAATATCCTATATGAGCGCCCTGATGAAGGTGTACCCCTGATTTGGGTGGTCACCGAAACGTGCGTCGGCACAGGTTCCAACAGGAACTTCAGGATGTCAACAATGTATTAAGAAACCTATGCCAATTATTACAACAATGGATGTAACAGTGATTGACTAAGAAACTTTATTATTATGAGCAGATGTATTTGAATACATATCAATGTACGCAATCTACACTACACTATTATATTTGGATGTATCCTCTTCCTTCTGCTCCGGTTGTATGCAATTTGTATTTACATTGTGGACACTTATAAGAACATAATACAGTGTGTGAATGATTAGAGTTGCTTGTGTATAGTTTGAGTGATACGAGATGTGAGTAGGTATGGATGAGGATGTGTGAATGTTGCTCGAGTGCGGGACGAAAATTGTTTTTTCTCTTTATATTATTAATCAAATTTGAGCTTTGTACCATGTTGTATGTATTGAAAGGATGTACTGACAGAATTTTGTATTAGATAAGTATAACTTGATGTATCAACTTATGCATTTTAGCTTATTTATTAGGGTGATTTGGTCTGTTTGTGGGAACGTTTGTCCCAGTGACATTCCGCTATAAAGCCATCAGTGGCAGGGGGATTTTCTTTTGTTGATTGTTTCAGTCTACTAGGAAGGCTGACTGTTTCTGTGTTGATTTTGTTGCTCATTTGAAACTTAGTATTCTTTTGATTTGCATTTATTCCGTATGCCCTATTTGCTAAGAGTCTTCATAGCAATGACTTTATGCTTACTTTGTATCTCAGTGCTTTTGAATTTTTTAAAATAAAAGCCTTAAATGCATTCAGCTGATCTAGTACTTAATTACTGAGTGGGCCTCTACCTTATTAACTGTACATTTGATGTGTTTGGAGGTGCCTTTCCATGGGGACCAATTGCCTCATGAAATTGAGGTTTAATAATGTCTCTGATTCATCAACCTGTGGGTGTTCAGTTGAGGTGATATTTTGGGGTGCAGACTTTTCAGGTACCCTAGCGCACACACTGCCAAGAATCTTACCAAGTATCTTATAATCTATATTCAACATGGAAAATGGATCTATGAATAGCTATCTAATTACTCCTGCCTGTGTTTTGGTAGAGACACTAATAAAGTCTCATTGTGGAGCTGGGAAGAAAATCCCTTCTATATGCCATTGTGGATACATAAGCTTGTTTAGGCACCTTCATGTTTGTGTATGTAAGATATATTTCAGATTGTTACTTTAGCCAGGTTTGCCATAACATCTCCGAACTGTAGTAAGGGCTTCCATTTCCTCTCTTTGCTACCGTGTCAGTATTTCTAAATCTCTTCACTCAGGGTAGTTTCCAATTTCTCTGGTCTGGTCTGGTCCCTGTAGGAGTCAGAGTAGCAATTCCAGAATACATCATTCATCTCTTCTTAGCTATGAACTATGTTCTAGTCTTTGGATGCTCAAAGGGGAGATCTGCTTTTATTGGGGTTAGATATGATAGGCTTAACTTAGGGCAATGTGTAAGGTATTTATTCAGTACTAAAGCAGTAATAAAGACAAAACACCAAACAATAAAATTACCAAAGCAAATTAGAAAACTAGAGTAACAGTTAATGAACAAAATGACAAAACTCCAATAATGGGAACCAGAGATATGATTTTTTTGGGGTGAATAAATATAGCATACAAAAAGTGCAAAGAGCCAATGGTAGTCAATTTTCACAGTAAATCGGGACCTATGTGCAATCTGAGGCTGACCGAGATGGAACAAAAAATGTACTGCAAAAAGTCTTTCAAAGTTTCTAAACTTCCTGCTGGTGCCTGAAGGAGTGCACTTCCCTGGATCTCAGGTGGGGGCACCTATAGACTCTCAGGGAATCAGGCAGAGACCAACAGCAAAGTGCGTTCCAAGTCGAGTTGCCACTGGTAAGCTGGGCACTTTAGAAAGAGCATATTCATTTTTAGAACATCTGAATTAAGTGTTAATAGCAATATAAAAAAATATGTTTTCATATACATATATATATTGCTTTAGTGTTGTATGCTTCACATGCTTGCACGGAGAAGGGAAGAAGAGAAGAGAAGAGAAGAGAATTAGAAAAATGAGAGAGAAAGCCAGAAAGGAAGAAAGAAAACAAGGACATATAAAATGGACATTAGGACGAGGGTAAGATTAAAGACTGCCAAACATTACAATGGACATGACTACAATGTTCATGACAGTGTTTTATATTGCATCCTGTACTTCTAAAAATAATGCCAAACATCTGCTTTTGTGAGTTTTCAGATAGGACGTTGTAAATTAAATGAACATAAAAATGAATGTGCATATTTATATATAGAATCATAATGTACAGTGGAAAAGGAAACCGGAAGCATGCCCTTGATTGTGCTCTCACACATTCTCCCAAATGGGCTGTTAATGCTGACCTTCAAAATATGAGCTACAGTGAGAAAGTATCTGGTACAGTAGGAAGTATTGGTTTCCTTTGATAATTTTGGTCAATGCAGAAGGAAAAGTGCACTTCCTCTTAGCCACAGTATGCTAAATGAATACATTGCCCAGAAAAAAATAGTTACAAAAAATCAAAGGTTCACATAGCCTCGTCAGTTGCTCATTTCCTGTTCATATCATTATGAAAAGAGGCGAAACAAGGTTCACCCTAAACAGAGTGCTAAGTGCGACCATGAGAAATATTACACCCACGGCCTGTCAGTACTGTAAATCTGCCTTTGCGCTGCTTAAAACTAGAGTGGCGAAAATAGTTGGCAAGACCATGCATCTCAGCTAGCTGGTTACGCAGAATAAACAGGCCCTGGCTCGCAATTTTCAGCAATACATGAGTGTCAGTCGCGGATGTCTGCTTCCCGCACATATGGAGTTTTGCTTGTTCTCTGTGTGTGAGAAAAAAGACACTGCTGCCCCAAAACATGTAACTAACACGCTTTGGATTAGGAAACTTGCACTAAAGGGGAAAGTGCAAGGTGCAGTAGGGAGAATCACATGGTGAAAGGGGCATGCATAGGCTATAACGGGGAAGTACCGGGTGCAAAATTGGTGCACAATGTCCATTAAGAAATGCAAGATCCAAAGAGAGACACCAGGGCTGGCTTTAGCCAGGAGTGGCCCGTGCAGGTAAAAGCGGTAGGCTGCGTTGGGGGGGGGGGGGGGATTCGACAGACGACCACGAGGGAAAATTAAATAAATAATTACTTTTCCTTCATCTGCATCTGTTGAAATCCCCCCTCTCCCCACCTGGCCCCACCGCTCTTACCTGCACAGGCCACGCTGCTTTAGCGCTAGTGGCGCCCAGTGCAATAAACTTTTTTGCAACGCCCCTACAGTGCTCCTCATCTCTCCATAGCTCCTCTTTCACAAAATAGCAATGTATTGCTACCCAAACTATCCCTATTTTTTTTCTTGAAATCTGTTTATTGAAAGGTCTTAACAAACAGTACACAACATCTGCCCAAACTTTCTACTCCACCAGCCATAGGTAGCATGGCGTAGCAGTAGTTTCACAGGCAATAATATACAGGTGCCACAGCGCAGCGTGGGGCAATACAGGTGTAGAATACCCCATGTGGGGGAATCCCTGGTAAGGAGACGTGTCAAAAAGCCAGGGAACGAGGAAAGAAACAAATCAATCAAACGTAGATCAGAGTTCTTCTCAGGGACCCCAAGGATGTCACAATGTTGCAGGGTGGCGCTAAAGGGGTTTGCGTCAGTGGTGAGGGGATATATGGGTGAAGGGCCATTGGGTATATGGTGAGCAGGGCTTTCGTGAATTCAACGGCGAATGAACGATCCTTTTTAAGCAACATTAGGATAATGAAAGACTGAGAAAAAAATAGGGCCTGTGCGCCACTGGAAAGCCACTTTTATTGACGTTCTGGCGACGCACAGTGCAGTGCCATATCTACGAAGCCACGTAAAGCTACCCTGCATGACTTTTCATGGCCTTGTAGATATGGTGGGAGGCAACGCAGCACAAGTCGCTGCGTTGCCTCACACTGAAATGGGGAGGCTTGCCATGGGCGTTACGGTGAGTGTTCCCATGTAACACCAATGGCATTTGACACATTCCCAGATTTACAATGTTCTGTGAACCTGGGAATGCGTCAAAAGCCTACCCCTCCCCAGGGGAGGCGTAGGGGAGGCACAACGAGGAGAAATAACTTTATTTCTCCTTGTTTTTTCCTCTTTCTATGTGTGCTGCATTCGGCAGCACACACAGAAGGAGGAAATCGCCTCCATTGATTGTTTTTGTGCAGGAAGGTGTTCCTTCCTGCACAAAAGCAATCACTCTCACAACGCAGTCATCCTTGCACCATGGTGCAAGGGTGCCTGCATTGGCGCATTGCAGCCACCTATGCTCCAGCCCAGGAGGACAGGACAGGAATGCGCCGTATCTCAGAGATACAGCACATTCCCGCCCTTTTCTTTTGACGTAGGGCAGGGCAGTACGAAGGCGTACAGCGCTGCCATACGCCAAAAGCTTCTAAATGAGGCCCATAGTGTTCTAATTTATGCCATGCACTTCTTTGATAACAGCTCATAGGTCACTGTACTGCATTAGGACTGTAATTTATGAACTGCAAGTTACAAAAGGATCTCTGTAACATAATCAGTAACCCACAGAGCTATCTACGTAAAATACAGTTCTGTGATCTGCATGGTACACGTTCTTTGGAGCAGGCATGTTAACTCTTAGATGAGTCAAAACTGTCACTAGACAAAACTCCCATCCCTCTGCAGCAGGAACATTAATCACTAAAGTTATCTTGACATTTTTATTGCTGCCTGAACATCAACTCGATTCACAAGAAACTCTGCAAAAGGTGCTTTTAAACCCATGAGATATTTCTAAATACAGCGCCCTGGAGCTCAGTGCCAGGTGCGGCTGCACCCGTCACTCAGTCCTAAAGTCGGTACTGGGAGAGGCAAGTGTGCAAAATACATAATTCTGCATGATGAGATAGACAGAGCAAATAGTGTAAGGGGGAGTGCAGGGTTCATGAAGAAGAGCGGGGTTACAGTGGAAGCACAGGGGTTACAGGGCACAGTGTTTAAGGGGGGACACAGTGTACAATTCAAAGAAGCAAGGGATGAGAGAGGGAGCACATGGTGGAAGAATGGGGTACAGAGTGCAAGAGGGAAGGCAGGGTGCACAGGGAGAAGGGAAAGGTTCAAGTCAATCAGGGTACAAGGGGGGAGAGAGAAAGTGGGAGTGCAGGATGCAAAGGGGATTGCCTGATGCAATGGGATAAAGACCGCAAAGAAGGGGGGGCGCAAGTTCCTAGGTTGATAAATGGTACATGAGAGGAGAGCAGGGTGCAAGGGTAAGTCCACAGTCGAAAGGGAAGCTAAGGGTACACAAGAGCAATGGGTGAAAGCAGGATAGCAGCATGTGAGTGGTAAAATGTAGAGTGGAACTGGAGTGCAGGGGCAAAGCTGAGTGTAGGGTGCAAGAAGTAGCACAGTGTTCAATTGATAATGGAAGGCGCATTAGGGAGTGCAAAGTGAAAGGCAGAGCAAGGGTGCTAGGGAAGCACAACATGCAAAGTGTTGGGCAGTATTTGGGAGCATTCGCGGTGAAAGGAAGTTCACATGGTGTAATGAAGGCATGTGGTATGCCGTGGGGAGTGTCCTTTGAAAGGGTAAATGAAGAGAGCAAAGGGGAAGAGAGGGAGCCATGGGGATCAAAGAATGCAAAGAGGAGCACAGAATGTAAGGAGTTAGTACTTGGTGCACAGACATGGGAGGTGGGAGCCACATAGTGTAGGGTTAAAGGCATCCAAAAGAGGCCCAGTAAGCAGGACCACATGAAGGTCATCCAGTGCTTGGTACATGGCAAGGAAAGTAAATGGTTCAACACTGTAAATTCCAGCTGTTCATGTCTAGTAGAGGTATTGTGCTCAGCTGTTCGAACCACATTCACAAAGCTTGTTCTGTGGAGGGACAAGGTTCCTTGGAACCATGGAACCAATATGCTCAAGCAGCTGTATGACATTTATGGGCAGTCCCTCTCATCAGGTGAGTTGCACATTGCAGTCAATTCCCTTGCAGTGAGTTGTTGAGCAGAAGAGTGACTAACCAGGTGAGAGCTTTGATTACTGGCCTGAGGCCCGTAAGCGAAAGGATGCTTTGCACCATCGGCATAGGCTGCACTTAACGGACTGCACTGATGCTTGAGGCCAGCCCTGCTCTCTGAGAAGGAAGAGTGGACCTTCTCCCTTTATTCCTGGCAGAGTCCAAGGATCAGCTGGCTGACCTCCTCTTCTGGGCTACAGGGTCACAACAAGCTCCAGAGGCCTACCTGCCACTGTCCAGGTGACCTGCTGCAATTGGGCCTGCCTGAGCCCTGCTGGTCTCTGCTAGAGTGAGTCCCTGATCCACAAGAGGCACCTCCACAGGTCCTGGGCCCTTGGTTGGCATCAGAGTACACTTCTCTGAAGAAAAGGGATAAATCCTGAGGTTTTGGGCTCTTTGCGACCATTAATGGGCCCGTTCATGCTGAGATCCTGCTGGGCATGACGACTGCCAATGCGCAGCTCCAGTGAGCCTGACTCTTCGTGCTACAATGACTGTCACCAATGACCGGCAAGAGGAGATCTGCACTTCGTGCTACAGCAAAGACAGCTCACTGTAACTGCCAACGTGAAGCTCCAGCAACAACCATCTGCGATACCTGGCAGGATCTCTGTGCTACACCGACAACTGTATGCGATGCCAGACCTGCCATTCATGCTACAGCGATGTCCATCCACGACACTCACCTAGCTCCTCGCGACCTACTCCACCGCAAACTGGGCTCCTTTGAGAAGGTACGTTTTTCCAGTGGGACTAACCTGGTCCCTGTATCCGGCCCTCACTACATTGCGGTAGGCCTGAACTTGTGACTTTCCCCCAATCTAGCATGGCCAGATAACCGTGAGTGGCGCTTTGTGCTTTTAGGCACTTACCTAAATGTTTGAAATTGCATATCTCTGGTGCTACTGATTGGAATTTTGTAATTTTGGTCAAATTTTATTTATTACATTTTACTCTACGTTTCTAAACTCGTGTGGGGTTTTTCTTGAGTTGTGTTTTCATTTTATTACTATTTGTGTGCTGAATAAATGTTTTACACATTGCCTCTAAGTTAAGCCTTACAGTTTTGTGTGCCAAGCTACCAAGTTTGTATTGAAAACTCAGGCATTGACCACTTAAAGATGTGCAGCTCTGTAGTATGTCAAAAAATGAGCCACACCTAGGCCACCTTCATAGTATGAATTGCAGCACTTTGTCAGAATGACCCAGAAGTTTTGACAAAGAAAGGGCCAAATGAAAGTGGATACTCGTCTAAAGAATTGTTCAGGGAACTTAAAAGGAATATTCTGCAGGAAATATATACCATTCTTGGTAAAGACATCAATTTTTTTCACAGTCGACCCTTTCCATTATGGATATCAGCAATGGTATCAAGCTCTGTATGGTTTTATTTAGCTTATGCATTTGAACATCCATGTTCTTCACCGATGATCATTCCTTGCTTTTCGAGATGTAGGTACGAGCTTTCTGAGACCCAAACCATCGACCTCCACATCAACCTCCACGGCTTGCTCACTCCAATGGAAGCCTCTCCCAACCAATCCCTCACCATATGGGGACAGCTCACCACACAGAACACCACAGCCATCATGAGCACCGATGGACCCTTGCCCCTGCTGCCTTTTTAACCTGAAAGGCAAGGATATCAGCCGCCAACTCACCACCATCCTCAACGCATCCATCGCCTCAGCCACCTTTACCGACGCTTGGAAACACACAGGAGTCAGACCTCTCCTCAAGAAACCCTCCGCCGACCCCAGCGAACTCCATAACTACCACCCCATCTCGCTGCTCGCTTTCCCCGCCAAAGTCCTTGAGAAGGCCATCAACCAGCAGCTCTTCAAACACCTGGAGAGAAACAACTTGCTTGACGCCTCCAAATCTGGTTTCGGCAACAACCACAGCACCAAGACCACCCTGATCACCGCCACTGACGACATCCACACCATCCTCAACAGGGGAGAACCAGTGGCCCTGATCCTCCTCGACCTCTCCGCAATGTTCGACACTAGTTCCCACTCATCAAGAGACTGCACCGCATCGGGATCCAGGGAGATGCCCTCAGATGGATTGCATTGTTCCTCACAGGAAGAACTCAGAGAATCCGCCCACCTCCCCTTTGCCTCAGAGCCCAAGAGCACCATCTGCGATGTCCCTCGAGGCTCATCCCTCAGCCACACCCTCTTCAACACCTACATGACATCTCTAGCTGACATTGTCAGAACCCATGATCTCAACATCATATGCTGTGTCGACGACACCCAGCTCATCCTCTCACTCTCCGCAGACCCCACCACCATGAAGACCAAGTTCCACAACTGCATGAAGATTGTCGCCAACTGGATGAAGACCAACTGTCTGAAGCTCAAAACTGACAAGACCGAAGTGCTGATCTTTGGAAACAATGCCTCCCCTTGCAAACGACACCTGGTGGCCCGTTGATCTCGGACCCACTCCCACACCGACAGACCACGCCCACAACCTCAGCATCATCCTGGACAGCAAACTCACCATGAAACGACAGATCAACGCAGTCTCCTCCGCCTGCTTCCACACTCTCTGCATGCGCCAAAGAATTTTCAAATGGTTTTCCATCGGCATGAGTAAAACCATCACTCAAGCCCTAGTCACAGCCGACTGGACTATGACATTGCACTGTACCTAGTCAGCAGCCGACTGGACTACGACATCGCACTGTACGCAAGAACCACTACTGAACTCCTGAGGAGACTTCAGACGATACAGAACTCAGGGGCCAGACTCATCCTCAACGTGCCCAAACGGACCCACGTCACCCCACACCTTAGGAACCTCCATTGGCTCCACATCCAGAAAAGATGCCAATTCAAGATATTGACACACACCTACAAAGCCCTACATGAGCTAGGACCAGCAAACATCAACCACCGCCTGAACTTCCACCAACCATCTAGAGACCTTCGCTCCGACTCCCTCACACAGACACCACGCATCCACCAAAGCAACAGTGGGGGCTGTTCCTTCTCCTACCTCACCTGGAATGGCCTTCCCTTCCACCTCCGGACATCACCCTCACTGGCGGAATTCAGGAAGAGTCTCAAGACCTGGCTTTTTTACTGAGCCCAGCAACTTAGTGCCTGGATACCCTCACGGGTGATTAGCAACGCAATACAAATATGAATGATTGGTTGATAGATTGATAAGACAAAAAGACTGAATGAAAGAATGAATCCTTTCTGCATTGACAGTTTTTTTTCACAGATGTCATGTGTTTGGTTATTTGAAGTTGATTGTGTCATATGGAAGAAAAATGGCAAGAAAAAAGTGGTTAGAAAATGGGGTTACATGCGTGGAGCTGCATATTTCTAACAAATCAGATTTTTGATTGCAACTAATGAGTTCCAAGTGAGTCATATTTGTGGGAGGATTTGTGGATATTTTTTTCATAAACTTTTATTTTTTAAAACTTGTAGGCAGCATTGTTTTTTAGCTCCTTAAGAGTTATTGTTGATGTCTTTTCCATTAACAAGTGTTCTTCTTTTTGATTTGCGAATAAGTATGTCTTCCTTATGCTGTTGATGGTGTACTGCCACACAGTTCCCCGGATGATTATATAAAAACTCCTGCTGACAGCTATATCAGAAATAAATGTACAAAAAAACTTTCCAAAATATTTCCGTTTATCATTTTTAAATATGGGGTTTTCTTGATAGACTTCTACTTGACTAAAATAGTTATCTGCAAGGCATTCCTTTATCTTTTTTTTTAATGAATGAGACTAAAGTTCTGGCAAGTTACACAAAGAATGTTTGATGACTGAATTCTGGACGTATGGTTTTGTTGCGTTTTATTCAGTGCTTAATTTGAGCCGGTGGTTGCAGGTAGGGCTCATCGGCGCTCATTTTTAGGGACCCCACACTTATTTCATCTCCACAGCATAAAAGAGAGAAAAACACAAAAGGGAGAAGAATAAAAAGATGGAAATCAGTACCAAAGGGATAAAGTAGTGATGTGAAAGGACTTGCAGCAGTGAGATAAAGATGCAGAGAGTATATGTTGGTGGATTAAAGGGGCATGAGGTGGCATCAATTCAGTACAGCCTCGGTATTTGGCACCCTGACCTTCATTAGCACAGGCCGTGGGCTTTTGAGCAAAACTTTGGGCCCGGCACTTATTCTTTAGCAAATTAAGTACTGGTTTTAAGCCTCTTTTCACAACATGGGACTGCTGCCTTCAACCTGTTTATTTGTCTACCCTCTGGCTGTTTGAAGGTCGCATACCCTGCGTTTTTCATTTGCTTTGTAATTATGGGGAACCCACATGGACCCGGTATAGTTGTTCTAACCTCAGTTACTTTGATCCTTGCCTCATCTTCCTTTGGGTATGCAGTACATGGTAGGTGAGGAATGCTTCTAACTTTCACATGCAGTTGCGTAGCAAGGGTGGGGCGGGGGGCAGTCCGCCCCAGGTGGCACGAGTTTTGGGGGCAGAAGCCCCCCGCTTTACCTGTGGCTGTCGCGGGGCAGTGGCCACAGGAATTGCCAGCACTCCCCCCTGCTCTTACATTCGGCCGCGGGCGGCAAACGTAGGGGCCGCCATGGGCGGCATAGGGCCTAGCTACGCCACTGTTCACACAACCCTATGTGCATTCCAACCATCAGTATTCTTCTTACTGAATAGTCACTGAATATTAATACAAATGAAAGGTGAACTAAAATCAGAATTTTAACATCAGTGGTACCCCTGTTCCGATAAATGAACAGAACACAAGAGTTTCCCACCCAATCAAAAGTGATCACGCTGCCCCACCACACACAGCATACATTTCCACCTTTCTGATTGATTGGGAGTCCCTTGGTTAGACAAGATCTGGCACATTTGTGAAAGTTTCAGGAGACAAGATGGTATTTAAAAGTGGTATTTTCATTCAAACACATGACTCAACATTTTGCAACAGTTTTCCAAGTGTATTAATGATAATCTATTATATTTACAAATATCTGAGGGTTAAATGTGATGAATGCAGGTTATTGTGTATCTAATTTACTTACTCACCTGTCCTTTATATTTCACAGAACAGACCAGAATCATACTTGCACATACCACATACCGACCCCTCCGGTAATACAGATCTCAGTACAAAAGGTGTGATGGTGCAATAGAAAAGGGGTCTAACACATTTACAAGGGAATGTGACCACCATGCAATTGAGAGAGTCTTTTGCCGTGGCGCCTGTGCTGTATTATAGATGCATAGCAAAACCAAAGGGGATGATGGACGGAGTGTTGAACATTGCAAGCACTCACCCCCAGTCAACTGATCTGGGTTTAATCCATCATCATTCTTTAGCTCACTCCGCCACCCCAGTTCAGACATGGCCATATGCAAATCAGTCTGACCCTGTGCCTCATGGGAACAGTCCAGCCCAAACTGCCAAGCCATGTCTTCCCTGGACCGGAAACAAGCATCCTGGGACCGGTTTCTGGCTTACAGCCGTCATCAGCCAGGCTATCTTGAATCCAGTGGCAAAGTGAGCAAGGGACCCACGTCTGGGCATACCCTGCCAACTTAGGGCGAACATAGCAAAACCAAAGGGGATGATGGATGGAGTGTTGAACATTGCAAGCACTCACCCCCAGTCAACTGATCTGGGTTTAATCCATCATCATTCTTTAGCTCACTCCGCCACCCCAGTTCAGATATGGCCATATGCAAATCAGTCTGACCCTGTGCCTCATGGGAACAGTCCAGCCCGAACTGCCAAGCCATGTCTTCCCTGGACCGGAAACAAGCATCCTGGGACCGGTTTCTGGCTTACAGCTGTCATCAGCCAGGCTATCTTGAATCCAGTGGCAAAGTGAGCAAGGGACCCATGTCTGGGTATACCCTGCCAACTTAGGGCGAACATAGCAAAACCAAAGGGAATGATGGACGGAGTGTTGAACATTGCAAGCACTCATCCCCAGTCAACTGATCTGGGTTTAATCCATCATCATTCTGTAGCTCACTCCGCCACCCCAGTTCAAGACTGATTTGCATATGGCTGGGTCCAAACTGGAATGGCATGGTGAGCAAAAAAACGATGGATTTAGGCCCAGATCTCTGTACTGGGGTGAATGTATGACATTGTTCTGCATCTTGTCCATCAATTGTTGTTTTTGCATTTGTCACCCCGAGTGGGACGGGTATGCCCAGACGTGGGTCCCATGCTCTCCATGCCACTGGAATCAAGCTATCCTGGCTGATGAGGGCTGAAAGCCCGAAACCGGTCCTAGGATGCTTGTTTCCAGTCCACGGAGAACCTGGCCAGGCAGTTCGGGCTGAACTGTTCCCATTGGGCGCAGGGTCAAGACTGATTTGCATATGGAGGGGTCCAAACTGGAATGGCATGGTGAGCAAAAAAACGATGGATTTAGGCCCAGATCTCTGTACTGGGGTGAATGTATGACATTGTTCTGCATTTTGTCCATCAATTGTTGTTTTTGCATTTGTCACCCCGAGTGGGACGGGTATGCCCAGACATGGGTCCCGTGCTCTCCATGCCACTGGAATCAAGCTATCCTGGCTGAGGAGGGCTGAAAGCCCGAAACCGGTCCTAGGATGCTTGTTTCCAGTCCAGGGAGGACCTGGCCTGGCCTGGCAGTTCGGGCTGGACTGTTCCCATTGGGCGCAGGGTCAAGACTGATTTGCATATGGCTGGGTCCAAACTGGAATGGCATGGTGAGCAAAAAAACGATGGATTTAGGCCCAGATCTCTGTACTGGGGTGAATGTATGACATTGTTCTGCATTTTGACCATCAATTGTTGTTTTTGCATTTGTCACCCCGAGTGGGACGGGTATGCCCAGACGTGGCTCCCGTGCTCTCCATGCCACTGGAATCAAGCTATCCTGGCTGATGAGGGCTGAAAGCCCGAAACTGGTCCTAGGATGCTTGTTTCCAGTCCAGGGAGGACCTGGCCTGGCAGTTCGGGCTGGACTGTTCCCATTGGGCGCAGGGTCAAGACTGATTTGCATATGGCTGGGTCCAAACTGGAATGGCATGGTGAGCAAAAAACGATGGATTTAGGCCCAGATCTCTGTACTGGGGTGAATGTATGACATTGTTCTGCATTTTGTCCATCAATTGTTGTTTTTGCATTTGTCACCCCGAGTGGGACGGATATGCCCAGACGTGGGTCCCGTGCTCTCCATGCCACTGGAATCAAGCTATCCTGGCTGATGAGGGCTGAAAGCCCAAAACCGGTCCTAGGATGCTTGTTTCCAGTCCAGGGAGGACCTGGCCTGGCAGTTCGGGCTGGACTGTTCCCATTGGGCGCAGGGTCAAGACTGATTTGCATATGGCTGGGTCCAAACTGGAATGGCATGGTGAGCAAAAAAACGATGGATTTAGGCCCAGATCTCTGTACTGGGGTGAATGTATGACATTGCTCTGCATTTTGTCCATCAATTGTTGTTTTTGCATTTGTCACCCCGAGTGGGACGGGTATGCCCAGACGTGGGTCCCGTGCTCTCCATGCCACTGGAATCAAGCTATCCTGGCTGATGAGGGCTGAAAGCCCGAAACCGGTCCTAGGATGCTTGTTTCCAGTCCAGGGAGGACCTGGCCTGGCAGTTCGGGCTGGACTGTTCCCATTGGGCGCAGGGTCAAGACTGATTTGCATATGGCTGGGTCCAAACTGGAATGGCATGGTGAGCAAAAAACGATGGATTTAGGCCCAGATCTCTGTACTGGGGTGAATGTATGACATTGTTCTGCATTTTGTCCATCAATTGTTGTTTTAGCATTTGTCACCCGAGTGGGACGGGTATGCCCAGACGTGGGTCCCGTGCTCTCCATGCCACTGGAATCAAGCTATCCTGGCTGATGAGGGCTGAAAGCCTGAAACCGGTCCTAGGATGCTTGTTTCCAGTCCAGGGAGGACCTGGCCTGGCAGTTCGGGCTGGACTGTTCCCATTGGGCGCAGGGTCAAGACTGATTTGCATATGGCTGGGTCCAAACTGGAATGGCATGGTGAGCAAAAAAACGATGGATTTAGGCCCAGATCTCTGTACTGGGGTGAATGTATGACATTGTTGTGCATTTTGTCCATCAATTGTTGTTTTTGCATTTGTCACCCCGAGTGGGACGGGTATGCCCAGACTCCCGTGCTCTCCATGCCACTGGAATCAAGCTATCCTGGCTGATGAGGGCTGAAAGCCCGAAACCGGTCCTAGGATGCTTGTTTCCAGTCCAGGGAGGACCTGGCCTGGCAGTTCGGGCTGGACTGTTCCCATTGGGCGCAGGGTCAAGACTGATTTGCATATGGCTGGGTCCAAACTGGAATGGCATGGTGAGCAAAAAACGATGGATTTAGGCCCAGATCTCTGTACTGGGGTGAATGTATGACATTGTTCTGCATTTTGTCCATCAATTGTTGTTTTAGCATTTGTCACCCGAGTGGGACGGGTATGCCCAGACGTGGGTCCCGTGCTCTCCATGCCGCTGGAATCAAGCTATCCTGGCTTATGAGGGCTGAAAGCCTGAAACCGGTCCTAGGATGCTTGTTTCCAGTCCAGGGAGGACCTGGCCTGGCAGTTCGGGCTGGACTGTTCCCATTGGGCGCAGGGTCAAGACTGATTTGCATATGGCTGGGTCCAAACTGGAATGGCATGGTGAGCAAAAAAACGATGGATTTAGGCCCAGATCTCTGTACTGGGGTGAATGTATGACATTGTTCTGCATTTTGTCCATCAATTGTTGTTTTTGTATTATAGATGCAGGCTCAGGGGCACAATGTGCATTAGATATGAGGTGGTGCATTGTCAGTGAGAGGCATCCTACTGTAGATGAGTGCAGTCATATATTGCATCCACCTGCTGCCAGATCCCTGCCCTCCCCTTGAATGGAAGGTCGGGTCTGCTCCCTGAAGTGAAAGGAAGGACAGGAGTTCAAGCAGCCAATCCGCCTTTCACTAATGCACAGTTCCTAGTGCTGAAAACAGCACATCTGTTCTGAAAGAATGCACTGCCCCAGTTTGTCCCCAGCATAGCCAGTTAGAGGTGGGCCATGGTGCAGACCGGGGTAGTGCATGCAATGTGTATTATTGCCCCAGCTTGTTAATATCAGGCCTGAGTCACAACTCATCTGACAGAAAAGGGAAAAGGCTTGAACGTCATGACAGGGAATACATCAAAAGTTCAGCACTTTGCCCGAAAACAAGTCCTGGTTTCCCATTCTGTACACCTTACCTTAAAAGGGAGTGCTTCCGTTTCGCTATAATTTGCTGGTGGCAGTTATGTTATGTTATGGGTATTTGTAGAGCGCATGGCTACCCGAAGGCGTCCCAGCGCTAGCAGAAGGATAGGGCGAGTCACAACAGCTTAGTAGGTGGGGTTTTGGAAAAACCAGGTTTTCAGATGTTTACGAAAGGGAAGAAGATTGGGTTCGGAGCGTAGGTGGAGGGGAAGAGTGTTCCAGAGCCTTGCAGAGGTGAAGTAGAAAGACCGGCCACCACTTCTCATCCTATTGATTTTGGGAACAGAAGCTAGGTAGAGTCTGAATGAGCGGAGACATCTGTTTGGGTGGTAAGGGGAAATGATAGATTGGAGTATCGGGGGGGCCTTTCTTCCAGAAGGATTTGTGAGCAATACATAGAGACTTGAATTTTATTCTATCCGCAATCGGGAGACAGTGCAAGGTTTTCAGAGCAGGTGTTGCAGAATGGCTGTTGGAAAGTTTGAGGAGCATGCGTGCTGCACAGTTCTGGATGACTTGCAGTTTGTTTGTGGTCACCCTAGGAGCTCCTAAATACAAAGCATTTCCATAGTTGAGACGAGAGAGGATTAGGGCCTGGACCATAAGTCTCCTTGCTAAGAAGGGGAGGATGCCATAACAGGATGCGGCCAGTTTCGTTGCCTGATGGTCAAATGTGAGTGACCGATCTAGCCACTTGCCTAGACTTTTGATCTGGTTTTTGGGCGTGGGTGGGGAGCCAAGACAGTTTGGCCATGCTGGGCCAATGTCAAGAATGGGTGAGTTGCCCAGCAGCATGAGCTCCGTTTTATCTCCATTCAGCTTGAGGAAGGAGAGTTCCATCCATTTGGCGACTCTCTCCAGGCAGGGGCCTAGACTGGACGAGGTAGATCCTGGATGATTTAAGGCCACCACTATTTGGGTGTCATCAGCATAGGTAACAATTTCTATCCCAAATGGGAGGGCAATCTGTGCCAGAGGGCTCATATAGACATTGAACAACGTCGGGCTCAGAGATGAGCCCTGAGGGACGCCGCAGCCAAGTGGAATCCGGTTTGTGGAATAATCTCCTTCAAAGACTTGAAAGCTCCTGTCCTCGAAGAAGGACTGTAACCAGGTGATGACACTGCCTGATAGTCCGACATTCCTCAGTCTGTTGATCAGGATGTCATAATTAACAGTGTCGAAGGCGGCACTGAGGTCCAGACGGATGATCGCTGTCGATCCACCGTTGTCAATGATCTTTTTGGCATTTTCAACCACTGAAAGTAACGCGGTTTCGGTCCCGTGTTGAGTGCGGAAACCTGTTTGCGAAGGGTGAAGTATGTTATGGGATTCGAGAAAGGCAGAAATAACTGAATTAACATGCTTTTCTAGCATTTTGCTGATCCCGGGGAGGAGGGAAATAGGGTGATAGTTACCAAGCGTATCGGAGTTCAGGATGTGTTTCTTTAGTAGCGCCCTCACCATGCCGTGTTTCCACAGCGGGGTGCTAGTCCGGTCGAGATGGAAGAATTTATCAACTTCAGAAGCACCGGAAAGACTGTCTCCCCAGCCTTAGTAAGGGTTTGGGGGGGTGCTGGGTCATTAGGGGAGCCAGATTTTACTGAGGCGCATATGTTCACTAGAGTGTCCATACCCATCAAGGGAATTTCCTTGAGCGAGTGCTCTCCTGACACGGAATGCTCCATGATCCACGGATTAATAGTGGGAGCGTGGGAAGGAATTATAGATATCCTTGATTTTATTAGAGAAGAACTCTGCAAGTTCGTCACACCGCGCGTTTGAGCCGTCAGGGGGGGTATCCCTGACTGGCAATTTTAAAAGATGCTTAGCGATCTTAAAGATTTCGCGTGGGGAGTTTGAGGCGGAATTGATTCTTTCCTCATAGTATGATGCTTGTGCCTCCTTCACTTTAGATTAGTAGATTGTTATAGAGTCCCTGTATTTTTGTTTACTTATTGTGTCGTAATTTCTTCTCCATTTCCTCTCAAATCTTTTGCAAATTTGTTTGTACTCATGCAGCTTGGGGGAGTACCACGGAGAAGGGTTATTCCTAGTTTTTTTGTGGATGTGTTTCTTTGGTATGACTAGGTCCAGGGAGGAATTGATCCAACGGTTAAATTGGTCATTTGCGACAGCGGGGCAGGGATCTAGGGTATGTATGGAGCTTTCCAGAGCTGCATTCCAAGAGTCCAGCGGAAGGTTAGACCAGGAGCGTTTCCAGCTACTGGTTGTGCCAGTGGTAGGAAGGGGTTTCTACAAATCCCAAGAGAAGGGGCCCAAAAAGTGGTCAGACCAGACCAGAGTTATGAATACACTCTGTGAAGAAACCACTTTTTTAACACCCAAAGTAACATGTTGATGTTTATGTGTTTTTCACACCTAATTTGCACTTTTACTCCAGCCTTTTTAGCCACTAAGTGTAGATATGCATTCTTTGCATGAAAGCTACTGCAAAGTTATTTCAATAGCAACAGAATTACAGCATTGCAGACAATCCTTGCCTTACCAATGGGCATTTCCTACCCCTCTCCTGGGGACATGAATATTCCCACTATTAACCTAAAATCTACAATACTAGAACATCTACAATATGGCAGATTTGTCATCATCATAATTGCAATTTACCGTGGTAGACATCAGTTAATTGTGAATCTGTGGAAATTTCAAATTTTCTAAAAGATGTTCAAAATTGTTAAACATGTACACCATTTTTGAGGAGATGGTGAGAAACAGATTGGCATGGAGAAATGGATAGTGAAGTGGTAAAGCGCAGAAATTATTGCATTTGCCACCTCCTGAACATGTATGTTTTATGTTCCATGTTTTTGAGTGTTTTACTTGTTGATAGTTAAAATTGTGGCGTTGTCAATAGGAGGACTTGATTTTGTTCTGGACAAACTGTATTTTTTGCGTGGTTAAGAATGAATATATCATAAGATATTTGTAGATTACTTTTATTGTTTTACCTAAATGTAATTTATTGATTTTTGTAAACGAAGAACTTGGTATTTTGTTTATACTCTGAACATGTTTTTTCTACTTCTTGTTCTTGTGTGCTCGTCAGTACTTATCTTTACAGTCCCTCATGGTATGATATAAAGGCATATTGACTAGCATCCTAGTAAGTTTATGTTTCTGAAAAAATCTGACTTTAATTTTATATGACAGTATCTCTAAAGTCAGTTAGAACAAGGTAGACATCTTGTGTCCATGTGTAGAGAATGTCAGTGTTTAGAAAACCCTGGTTTGAGTAGCTATGCAACAGTCAGTCATAGCTTCATACCAGTGTCATGCTGCAGGACCATTGTACAACTGGGTAGTGTTGCAAACAAT
Organism: Calotriton arnoldi; assembly: GCA_963921515.1. Classification (NCBI taxonomy): domain Eukaryota; kingdom Metazoa; phylum Chordata; class Amphibia; order Caudata; family Salamandridae; genus Calotriton; species Calotriton arnoldi. The sequence continues at coordinate 634,498 of CAWUFW010004803.1, forward strand.
TCACCAGGTTAGACAGGCATTTTATTCAAGGTTTTGTTCTGAATCAGAGATTAAGGGGCTGATTTCGATGTCGGCAGAGTTGCCTCCGCCCGACATCGTCTCGATCGACACCCAGTCGGCGGTCCCGACCAGCTCATTAGGATGCGACCGAACACGTTGCATTCCTACATTTTACAATGGGAGCATGCATTCCGGCCACAAACCGGTCAGAATGCATGCTCCCATTACAAAATGGGAGGTGCAGTTCATTCCTGCACCCCGTGGCAGGCACCTCAAAAGGCCTGCCAGGGGGTGCAGGGATCAACTGGGGGACACCATAGGTCCCCCTCTGCTTCCAACTGGAGGCTGTGCACCCAAGGTGGCCCTGCTGGGGGGCCCCAAATGCGAGTTCCGACAGTCTTTCTGTGTCGGAAAGGCCAGCACGGAAAGGCTGCTGAAACCAGACATCATAATCACAAGGGCGGAAAGAGTCGCCCTTGGTATTACAGGCCACATTTTGAGTGTCCAAAGGGCTCTCCGAGCCCGTCGGAAGCCAGCCGGAATGACCAGTCGGATTCCTTTCCGACCGCCTCCATTGTAATGAGGCGGTCGGAAAGGAATCCGACCGGCATATCACGATGCGGTCATAAAGGCTCTGACCAAGGGTCGGAGCCTTTTACGACTGCATCGTAATCTGGCCCCATAGTGTTACTATAGCTCTTTCACTCTTAAGTCCTCGTTACGAGCAGTAGCCACATGGTCATTCTAAATGTTGTTGTGTCTCCAGGTCTGGAATTACCAGGTCTTCAATTCTGATTATTCCAGGTCTGGACTAGTAAATAAAGGGACCCCCTCTATATGCTACTTGGAGGTCAGGGAGAAAGAGGGGAATATAAACAACTAAGACAAAAACTCTCCCCAGAGACCTATATTTCTTTGCAAAAGATTCAATCTTATATGGGTTGAAATACCGGTGCAATAACAAAAAAATCTAATACTCAATTGAATTTAGACATCTTTTTATATCAAAATTACTTTTATTTTCATATATATGATTTTCTCATTTATTATAAACAGTATACATCAATTATCTACTAAGTTCATTTTTTTAAAAATTACATAACAAAAATAATGATATCAAATTAATGATCCCCCAACAAAAAATCCATCTAACAAAGAAAAAGAAAAGAACCACATTCACTCTTGCCAATCGCTCACAATCGTACAAGACACATATACACATGTTGGTATAAAGAACACATAGATATAATACGATTCCAATGGGCAAAATTAATGATCAAGGCCAAACGGTCTGGGCGCACGTTGTCGACGCGCGTTTCGGTGGAATAACACACACCGTGAACCACCTTCATCAGGACCTCGCCCAAATTGAGTACTGTGTCACAACAACAAAACACACCGGGGGTACCTAATAACTCAAATGCTTACGAGCTTCCTGATCAATCTGTATAGTTAGAGTCCTCTTCGCCAATAGTCAAAGTTCTAAAGAAGTATACGTGTAGAACATAGGATCTTGTTCTACCAAAAACTAAACGCTTCTTAGTCCAAGTCATATAAAGGAGAATGTTCCTGTGATGTACATCGCGATAGATATTGTAAGTTGCATCCACCATGCATAAAACTGTTCTTTGTATAGTCACATCCTCATGATTACGCGTACAACTGCAAACTGGCGACACCGGACCTCAACTTTCAGCGAAGCTGTGACTACTGCACGCCACTGCTGTGCCTGGCCCCCGCCTGCACTGAAGCTGCACAAGGAAGAGATCAGTAAACGCTCCCCCAGGACTCCTCGTCTATACTCTGCCTCTCCCAGCCCCAACCACAACCACCCACAGCAAAGCCCTGGAAATACCCCCAACATACATTTGGACTCATTATTTCCCAGTGAAGGGGGGGGGGACACACAGGTTTGGACCCAATATATCCAGGTCCAACTGTGATTCTTCATTTGGGGAAAATAGCTTGTAATCCCTGGATTTAGTTGTCAGCATACTGGTTGGAATCAGAGAACTTGTAAGGAGGCCCTTAGATTCTTATGCTGGCTTCTTGCCAAGAACAATCTGTATGGTAGGTGATGGCAATGTCTTAGAAAGTGAAAACCCAACCTTTTGATAACTGCATCAACTTGAACAAATCTGAAGGATGTATTTGACAAAAAGTATCTAGCACCAGGAGCCCAATGAGAGCATCGCAGGGAACTCTAGAGAGGTTTTAGTTCTTGTAATGTTTGTAGGATATACCACATACAGCCCTAGAATTTAGTTCTTCAAATGAGAAAGCATTCATTTGCTGCTCATAAATTCCAATGATTTATAATATATTTTCCATTTAGGTACCACCAAAAACTTGGTGATATTGTACATTTACTGTGGGAAATAAATCAACTGATGAATATTCTCAAATCCCAAAGGTACAGAATGTAGTGCTTTTTTCTATGCCAAAAACCTAAAAGGGGTTTACAGATGCTGATGGTGAACTCTGAGACAAATGGGCCATTAGTACCTCCCCAATAGGGGGTTAAATACAAATGGGGCATACGTACCTCCCCAATGGGGGATAAATACATCCCCAAATTGCACTGGGAAAGGGGGTGCACTGAAGGAGCTTCCATTGATTACCATTGAAAGGTGGGAAATTAGCCAAAAACTGTGTGTTTTACACACATTTCCAAGGACGTTGACAAGCAATCTTTAAAGAACCTTCAAGAACTGTTCAGCAGCAAATCATGTATCCATTAAAAAACGGTGCACCCTATATAAATATGATGACCAGAAGGCAAAACTGTGTGCCACATCACTGAACCCATGCCAGATGCACTGCGATGCCTCTCTGCCTAGACAAACTGCCAATGAGCGAGTTGTGAGCAGAAACTACAAGTGTAAAATAGAATGCCACAAGATATAGTGCACATCACTATTTCTGTGTCAATTACCCCATGAAAATGATTGTGTGATTAGTAAAATACTAAATGCTAGGAATTGCTGCTAGCTCTTGCCAAGATGCTGTCGCTAAGGGCAAGAACACTTGGCCACTGAGCCTTTCTCCTTCTGTCTGCTGATCTCCTTGCAGTTACTAAGTGCATGTTGAGCACGTCAGCCACTTCTTTACGTGGTCCTTGTGCTTCCTGCACCTGCTGCACATGGCTATGACTGGGTGTAGTGGCCTCAATCAGCAGAACATGAAATTAAAAATGTCAGTCTAGGCAGAAATGTTTTTGTCTGAGGCTGACTGCTGGACACAAAGTGACATTAGAAGGTTTTAGAAGGTGGGTGCGCACAGTGGATCCTTAAGAACGATTGGTTGTTAAGTAGAAGCAGAGGTAACACAATGTTCAATATGGCACCCAGGAGCTATAGGCGTATTCTGCACTCTTCATGGCACTGCCTGGTCAGTGCTCCTGCCATAGTATAACATGCTGCACTGGTACTTTGTGACCTCTGAGTTACTGCATCACCATTGGATGGAGAGTGAGTGAGCTGTTTTACTTCTGCCACCTAGCCTCAGGCAGCTGTTGTGGCAATGCTATTTGATAGTGTACTCTTCCACCTTAGTGGGCGCTTTATCAGTGTTGGCATTAAAAACATAACCCAAAGTTCTCTTCTTAGGAGGAAGAGCACACTCCTTGTCTTGGCCATCATCATCATTACCGTTATGCAATTCGAGTCGCTTTGATTGGTCGGAATTGGAAGAGGAAGATTTGAATGGACATTGTGCTCCTCTAAGCTGTCTAGAAGTCACTTGTTGCCGAAGATTCAGTGATTCATTCAGCCTTTGAACATGACCAGGCCCATGCAGCACTTGAGTGTCTACTCTCATCTTTTGCAAAGAGGAAGGGCCCATGCAGCACTTGAGTGTCTACTCTCATCTTTTGCAAAGAGGAAGGGCCCATGCAGCACTTGAGTGTCTACTCTCATCTTTTGCAAAGAGGAAGGGCCCATGCAGCACTTGAGTGTCTACTCTCATCTTTTGCAAAGAGGAAGGGCCCATGCAGCACTTAAGTGTCTACTCTCATCTTTTGCAAAGAGGAAGGGTGCTGTACTTTTCAGGATGTGACTCATAATGTCCAATATAGCCTGCGTTCAGTCAGGCACAAAGATTTAAAGTTTATATTGGGCATTTGAAAATACTTTACTCAAAGCGGTATCTTAATGGGTCTTTCCTAAGAAACCAAGGCTCTTTTCACATAAATCTCCAACTGGTTGTAGATCTGGTAGTTGTTGATGTTCGTGTGTGTTGCGTTTGGGCTTACTTATCGTTCACTTGCTGTTTATGTCTTGTGCAGAAGGCCACCACAGTGACCTGAGGTCTTTTAGAGGGATGAAGAAGTGAAACCGGTGTGTTGATTGACAAATCGTGCAATGTACAGTATCTTAGCATCCGGGAAACTTGTGAAAGAACGCTAGTGTGCAGTAGAACCAGTGCAACCTAATCACATATTGACACACATAACCCATTGCTGCTGCCATAGCACAGGTAAAGGCCCTCAGGCACCGTTAAGGATAAATATCTCTATATTAGTAGAAATAAAATGCCAACATTGCTTTTGATGTCAAATGACACCACCACAGATAGCCTTTGCGCGAAATGAAGCAATTAGCACAACTATACAATGTGCACTATCCCCAGCGCCCGGGCAGCTCCCTCAGCATCATGTGACTCTGGGCAATAGCTCGCTTAATCTCCCCGACGGCCCCCAGAGCCTTGAAACCTTAAGAGGTGATATGTTCGCGCTTTACAAATAGGAATTAAACTACGAAAAACGACCAAAGTGCAGTCAGTGTAAGTAATATAACCTGACAAACACAACGGACCAGCCTACCTTCCCCTTCATGCCCACTCGCCAAAGTCTGAGATCTGCAGAGAACTATTTTATGAACCTTTGCCTAATTTCAATTATCTGTCAGCTGTTTGTCCCATTTAAAATAACTCAATATGTGCGTTTATAAACGATTTAGGGGCATATTCACAAGGAGCTATCGCTGAATTAACGGCACTTTATCGCAGCCAAAGTCGTGATAAATTTACCCCCCCCCATTCACAAGCTGGTGTAAACAGCCCACAGCACCAGTTTACCCGCGATAGCAGCCGCAAAAAACATCGCCACAGACGACCCCAGCAAATATCGCTAATGAGATGCAGAGTAGGCGTTAACGTGACAGAAGCCGAGACAACAGCACACCTCAACATTCACAACGACCAGCCACATCTGCGATAAAAACACAAAACAGGCGATAAGGCGCGTTAGCACCAGGAAATCTACACCTGCTCTGACCTGGTGTAAAGTCGGACGGCAGCCAGCACCACAAAAGGGAGCACAGCCCAGGGCCACATCCGAAGGGCAACAGATGCCATGGAGCCACCCATCATGCGGCCCGGACACCCAAGAGGGCCACAACATCCACCGCCACCACCCCCAGGACCACCTCTCCCTGGCACCCCCCCAACCAAAGACATGCCACATCAGCCACACCGAAACATGTACAAAATATTCCGCTTGATGCCGCACAATCACAACTGGTGACATGGATGTGTCGTCACAGAAATGACCAGCACACATTCACTTTTGAAACAACAAATGAAACTTTATTAAAATGAACAACGAAATGAAATGAAGACACATGGCCGCTCCCCTCCGGACAATACGTAGGTCACAGCCTGAAAGACAAAAAACAGGATGAGAAGGTGTGTCCTGCGCACATCAGAGGACAGAGAGAGAGCGAAGGAGAGAGAGAGGAAGAGAGGGAGGGAGAGAGAGAGGAAGAGAGGGAGAGAGAGAGAGAGAGAAGAGGAGAGAGAGAGAGAGGAAGAGAGGGAGGGAGAGAGAGAGAGGAATAGAGGAAGGGAGAGAGAGAGAGAGAGAGGAAGAGAGAGAGAGAGAGAGAGAGAGAAGAGGAGAGAGAGAGTTAGAGAGGGAGAGAGAGAGAGGAAGAGAGGGAGAGAGAGAGAGAGAAGAGGAGCGAGAGAGGAAGAGAGGGAGAGAGAGAGAGGAAGAGAGGGAGAGAGAGAGAGAGAGAAGAGGAGAGAGAGAAGAAGAGAGGGAGAGAGAGAGAGAGTGCCGCCCCTGCGCACCCAGGCCACACTGCTCACCTGCTGCCACCAGTGTGTCTCCAACCACATGCCGGTATGTAGGGCAGTCCACCAGGTCACACATCTGATTCAGAGCCGTCAGCTGAAACAGAGCCCAGATACATGACTGGCACAGTACACACACTTGCACAAGACAACATCGCCTGCCCGCCCATGCACACCCAGGCCTCAATGCTCACCTTCCGCCACCGGCGCGTAGACAGGAGGTCCCACCACGTGCCGCTGCAAGCCACAAGCCCGGGGCCCGCGGACATGGCACCCTCCACATCATGCAGCCCCACTCCGCAGGCCACCAGGTCTCACGTTTGGTGCTGGGTCTTGATTAATCCATGGCAGAGGACATACCAGTGCACCCGGCACCATCGCAGGCTGCACACCCGCTCAGCCCAATGGGTGCCACCAACTCTGGGATCTCGGAAGCGACGCCACATGGTGGTAGGCCCGCGCTGCCCGCTGGCTCTGGCCTACACTGCGGTCCAGCAGGGCACACAAAACCTGAGCTGTCCGGACCGCCGGGACGGGGCATCGTCACAGGCTGCACACCCGCTCAGCAGCTCAAGGTGCCACTGACACAGTGCACCCCAAGTCACCGTCCCGTGGCGGGGTGCCTGTGCCGTCCGCAAGGCCCCGGGTGCCACTAACCCTGTGCAACCCCAGTCTGCGCCACGTGGTGGTAGGCCCGTGCCTTACTCAAGGCCTTGTGTGCCACTAACCCTGTGCAACCCCAGTCTGCGCCACGTGGTGGTAGGCCCGTGCCTTCCGCAAGGCCTCGGATGCCACTAACCCTGTGTGCAACAACTCATGGGCCCTACATGAGTGAGAACCGTGGAGCGGCCGTCATCCAGTCACCACCGGAAGAGGGGAATGTGACGTCGTCGGCCCCTTATGTTGGCGGAGTCACATGGCATGTGATGCCTGTGTCGGATGGGTGTGGTGTGTGTGAAAACCTGCCCTCAGGGAGTGGCTGTGACATGCTGACAACTAGACCAGTGACCTGCACACCACCAGCGAGTACGGCTGTGACGGGTAGCAATGAGGTCCCCCCCTCGGGGCGTTAGCGGAGTGGTCTGGCCTGCCGTACGCCCGACCAGCGCAGGGCTTGCAACAATGACTTGTGGGCTCTGGGCGTGGTCCAGTCCATGTCCGGACAAGGAAGTGACTGATGCATGTGTCCCTGTTGTAGTGTTCACGGAACCCGGGACACAAGATGCAATGTCGCACCCTCTGACTGGTATCCCACAGGATGGACATCATTGATGCAAGGGAAGGCACTGTCCCCACATTCATCCACACATCCATACATGAATGACGTAAGACATTACACAGCAGTGCGTCACTGGATGTTTATTTGCACATCCAGTGCAGTCATGTAGCTGGAGCGGTACAGGGCAATGCCGAGCACACTACACAATATGGGCCCGTGGAGGGCCAGCCAGTGTCCATCCGGGGATGAGCTGTACTGCGGAAGAGGAAGGGTACAGTCCGCAGTCTGTCCGCCATGTCATTGGTCGTCAAACAGGATGTGGCAGTCCATGTCGCTATCCAAGGTGAGTGCATCGGAGTGTATCGGGGGTCAGTGGTAGGTCTTGAGGCCATGTGCGGCACCAAGCAGAAACAGGCAAGGTGGTGGAAATGGATGCTAGTGCCTGGCCCTCCTGACCACAGTCCCATCCACGTCCTCGTCCCCGGGTGTGTCCCCTGCCCTACCTGTGGGTGTTGCAGTACCGGCTGCGACACTGTGTGCCACTGTCACAACAGGGGCCGGAGGAGGATTGTCGGCCGCACTGTGTGGCAGTGACACATCAGGTGCCGGAGTGGATACGCCTGCCGCGCTGGGAGGCACTGACACACCAGGGGGCAGAGATGTGGATGGTGTGGGGGCAGCAGCATTCATCATCGCCACGCCTTGTGGCAGCAATGCCATGATGAGGACATGCAGGGCACGTTAGATCCCAGCTACATTTCGCTGATGTGCAGCGGCGGCTGCCATCCTTTCTGCCTCCATCCGCACCATGTCCTCCATGAGCCTCCGCATGTGTGCCAGCTCACTGCTGGCATCGCTGGGGCCCCTCTAAGCAGACAGGTATTCTTCCCTCCGCGTCATGACTCCAGAGATGTCAGTCAGGGCTCGCTGGAGTCCATGGGGCGGACATAGACACCCAAGGATGGCGTCCAGTTTGGTAGCCATGAGCTCGAACCCCACCCGCACCTGCTCGGCCGTCTCCCTCTGGCCCTCCAGCACATGGCGTTGGAAGGCCATTTGTTGTTCCTGGGGGACTTGGGAGGGTGCCGGGGCTGTGGGTGCCTCCTGCTGGGTGGTTTGGGTGGTGGGTGGGGTCTCATGGATGTAGCTGGGCTGCCCTGATCCTGGAGGTGAGTTGCGGATGAGGTCAATGAGGTCTTGGATGGTTTGGGTGTCGATGCTGGTGTTGTCCCCCTCCTCGTCATCAGTGAAGAGTGGCTGTGACTGCTCTGCAGGTGCTGTTGATGATGCCCCTGCGATGTGAAGGGGAGATGGTGTATTACAATGTGTCCACATGTATGTAGCCACATGGTACAGGTTGACATTCAGACAGCATGGCATTGTACATTGTGACAGTCTGTGGGTCTGGGCGAGGACCAGAGTGATTGTGGGTGTGCACTGTGCCCTGCTTGCTTGTGCATGTGTGCCATTGTGGCCATCTCCCCCGTCCCCCCAGTACCTGGTGGTCACTCACCCTGTTGCGGTTGTGTTGTGTCCTGTCGAGCAGTGTCCGGTCCCCCGACTCCGGCCACAGTCTCCACACTGATGACTGTGGACACCAGCTCCTCCATGTCATCCAGTTCCAGCTGTGGCGCTGGGCCCCCACCTCCGGTGTGCGTTGCTGCCTTCAGGTTGGCGGAGAGTTTCTCCTTGGTCTGCCGCTTGATGTCATTCCATCGCCTCTTGACCTCGTCCATTGTCCGCTTGTTCTCTCCGACGGCATTCACCTTGTCGACGATGTGCCACCATATTCCAGTTTTGGTGCCCAATGACACGTTGGAGGTGACGAAGAGTTGTTGATGGTGTTCCATCACCTCCGTGACTATGATCCTGTTCGCCTGCGGACTGAACTTGGTCTTCCTCGTCTTCTTGTCCTTGCCCTTCCCTGTCCCCGAGGTCCCAGGCTGGTCATCCGGGGTGCTTGTGGGGTTGCGCTCGTCCTCTGCACCTGCTCCGGCTGCCTCCATGGTGCTTGTGTGTTGGTCAGTTTGTGTGTGGGTGTTTTTTCTACTTTTATGGAGATTTTTGACGCCTGCCAGGTGTGTGTTGCAGGCCTGGCGCTGCTTGTCGCTGTTTCCTCATCGCGCTTTGGCCCATCGCGTGTTTTTTGGTGTTGTGGTTTGACAATCGCATGGTACCGCCTTGTTGTGAATTCCACGTTGAGACAGGGTTATTTTCCCGCGATAGGCTGCGATATTGAAAGTTGCGTTACGCTACTCTTGCGGTAGTTATCACGCGTTTTTGTGAATATACCCCTTAGTTTACTATCAACAAAAAGTGTCCATGCAAGTCTCTGGGCGTGCCCTAGCTTGGAAGGTGGCCTGAGTGAAACTGAAAGGCCATTGTATTCACCCTTGATTTGATTTTCAAATTAATTGCGAACTGTAGCTCCTTCATAATTAAATGTCCACACTTCATATTTGTCTAGAAACAACGAACTGATCATTTTCGAACTTTGAACATTATTCTAGGAGATTAGTCTTAATGCTGAGAATGTTGCGTTTGCCATTGATCATTAAATGATGCCCTGTTTACACGTGCAGGACTTATCATGCCTGTTATGTTGGAAAACGCCCCCCGAGCAAACTTTCTAACTGTTAAATATGACTTTTATTTCCTTACCACATATTCTAACTGACAAGGACGATCTGGGAAAAGAAAATACAACTGCCTTCTTATTTACATTGGCTTCATTAAGATATCATCTTATTCTGTGTAAATAATTTGCTCATTGAAAAAAAGAATCCAGTGCCAGGACCTCTAATTCCCAGGAGGCTGGTTGCCATATATCAGAGCTGATCTTGAAGACGTTAAACATGGTTATTTCCTTATGGCATCCACCCTGCATAAGGCCAGGTGGATTAATATTCAAACTGGGCAATGTCTTCAAATTAACCCACGGATATATTAAAAGTATTCCCAATGCTTTATTGCTCTTCATTTTACTTTTCATTTGTTCCTTGCAACTCATTGTCCCTCTTTATAACATGTTAAACATATTATTTTGGCTTTAAGGTTCGATAATATTACTGCAGATCATTTGCTCAGATTAGAAAGTTGGGATTTTTTCTACCTAAGTCAAGTGTGCCTTTCTTCCAGTGTTCAGTGTAATCTGTCTGTCACTGGCTTTCTTGTGAAGACATGTGCATTTCTCCCAAACAGTGGACAAAGGGCATGGGCATCTGTGTTTTTCCCCCTTGACAGTATGGCCATCTGAACTGTGCCCAGGAACTTAATTACACTTCAAAAGGTGTCACAAGCAGACGCAGCGTACACCTGGGCCTGTCCTCTGCATTGTCCTGCTAGCCAGCCACGCTCCAAAACCAGTAGGAGAGGGGCTGACCCCTGATCCAGTTTTGAGCGACCACAAGGATGGGTTTGCCCTTTATCATAGGCACACCTCTCAGTGGCCCCTGGGAGCTGTGACCAGGGGTAAAAAGGTTCTGCCTTGTTGAATTTAGGTAGAGTGGTACTGTGGGATAGCTTATAGTAAAACACAGGAAGTGGGGCTAAAGTATGTAAGATTACTCCTGGGAACTTTTACTCCATTGGTTAGGGAGGGGCCAGGAGTTTCCCCCTACAGTTTCCACCTACAGGTTGGCACTGGGCATAAAAGTGGCATTCCCAGGACCCCTCTCAGAACACTTCTGGACCTGTTAAGATCAAAACGAGGACTGCCTTGCTGTCTGAATCCTGAAGGAAGACTGGGCTTGCTTGCCTTTAACCCATGATCCCAGAAGTGACTCCAAGGGTCAGTGGGCTGACCTCCTGTGTGAACTACAGGGTTACAACAAGTTCCAGAGGCCTTTCCTACTTCCCAGCCAGCCAAACCCAACTGGGCCTGACTTGGTCCCCTCTACTGGCCTCGGTGGGAGAGAGAATCCTGACCCTCAAGTGTTGTCCTCAAACTCCTGTACCCATGGCTTGAATCAGAGTGCTCTTCTTCCTGCCTGAATGAAGCCGGAAATATCACAGCACAAGAATTGTAGAAAAATGCTCTTCTACATGGTTCCCAACATTTAATTAAAAAAAACACAGTCTGGGAAATTTACCAATCCCGCATTGATGTTTATCAGAGAAAATTAACAATAACTGTCTTTCTCCCCAGCTGTGATCCAAAGAGATGTTCGCTCTCCACAGACATCAGCGCTGGGCAGGAAGAAGAGCACCAGATCCAACACAAAGTGATGCAGAGCCCTGCAAAACCACACAGCTCCCAACAGAATGCTCACCTTATCCAACGCAAATCAACACAAAGCCCCACAGAAGTGAGCAGATCCCACTAGATCCAACACCGAGTGATGCAAAGCCCCATAGAGCCTCAACACACAGGCAGCTTCACCGGATACGACGCGAAGTGATGCACAGTCATGAAGAATCATAAAGTTCCTAACTGAAAGCTTCACCAGATTCGATGCAGAGCAACACAGGGCTTCGCAGTTGCTCCACACCATCCTCACATTGAAGTAAAAAGGTAAAACTTCCAGCGGGACAAACCTGGTCCTGTATCCTGCCAGGACTCCATCGCGGTTGGCCTGAACTTGGGACTTTGTCCCGGCCCAGTGTACCAGATACCTGCAGTTAGCACTTTGGTTTTTACCAACAATTTAAAAACTCACATCTCTGGTTCTACTTATTGGATTTTTGTTGTTTTAGATAAACGCACCCAACACTTTGGCTCTGTTTAGATTCAGACAACATCTACAGCCTCTATGATGCAGGCCATTCTGTTCAAGAGGAAGAGGAATTTCACTGAGTAGTAAGCTAATACTGTGGTGAAATATATAGTGGCTCACTAAAAGAAACTGCATGGTCTACCTCCACACACCCTCAGTTGAGTGAAGAAGGCAGCAATGGCAGGAGTTCACTGGCAGGGTGGACATTTTGGGTGTGGATGTATGCATTGCATGGACATCAAGAAGAAATGGCAGGATTTGAAGATGCGGGTAAAGGACAAGTACACTACTCTAATGTAGAGGTGGGCGAGCCACTTAAAGTTTGAGCCTGGCTGTGACTAAGCTCGAGGTCCTCTTGGACCCTTGAGCCCAAAACGAGCTGAGCTTTAACGTGGCTTCTGCTTGCCACCCATGCTCTACCTTTATGCTTCAAGAAATAAAATCAAAGCATAAATCTTTGATATTTAAAAGGAGCAAAAGAGTTAACCGTCTACTGGGTGATAATGTGAAACAAGAAAATCTGGGACCAGTTCTAGCTTCGCTCTTGACCGAAGTGTGTGATCCTAGGCAAATATTTTAACTTTATAGAGCCTCATTTTAATTCAATATCAGATATGAAAGCACCTTCCAATGCATAAGGTCAGAGTGTGTGCTGCAGAAACACTTCTGCATGTTAACGAAATACCTTTTCAATTTCAAAGTTACTATCATATTTTCATATAATGTTTGTTGCATGATTTAGATGCCAACTATTTTTAGGACTCGGCTCATGCACGGGCTCTTAGAGCCCAGCCAGACCCTTCGCTCAGCTATCCCTGTTAACGTTTTGGCTCGCCCACGACTATTTTAACTCCAGGCCGGACATGATGAACACACCTCTGTTTTCAACTAAATCCTTAATTCCAACTCATGGAATACTATCCACAAACAGTAGCACTTTCCCACTTCACCCATAGGCATACACCTAGGGCCTGTTGAATTATTCAATTGTGCGACTGTGGCGATTTTTGCATAACTATAGATTAGCTGCATTTGCCACTTAATCCAGCAGATTTTAACAAAAAAATGCTGTTTCTAGCTCAAATGGTTCAAAAGTTACTAAGAATGCAGCAACACAAGTTTCAGGACAGAGGAGGGCCATTTGAAAAGGTTCACTGGTTGCTTATTGATATATCTGGGTGTTAAAATGAGGTGCAACCAATGCCCAGAGAGTGTTAACAAGAATAAAAATGTCAATTCAATTAAGTAATACTATCAGAAAATGTGCCTCTTATGCCGCATAATTTGGCTTTTCTTGCCAAATAATATATTCAACCCTGCCACATAATTTGACCATCCCTTGCCGCATAATTTCAGTGGCCCTGCATGCACCGCTCACATGCCATTGACACACAGCCTGCCTTCTTACATATGTAGAGTGAATATACTAATGTTGACAACTAATTTTCTTTTCTACAGTACTATGGATGGGTTGCAAATGATAGCTGTAGCAGCAGTATCTCCACTTATGGCAAAGCCTCATCCAGGAAAACCTCATTGCTGGGACTGTCCCAAACCACACACCTGAGAAATGTCCACCTTAAATTGTCCTATCCCTATGCTACCTTAAATGTTTTCAGGCATCCCCTCACCACATAGGGAAAATGTCAGTGAATATTCAATGACTGTGTAACTCTTACATTTTCCCACACAGATATACTGTTTGTGTTGCGATATTTTAGCACTCTTTATGTGTCTCTCTCCACAACTGCAGTGGCCCAGCATCCCTTATGAGGTGAGGCATTGGTCTCTCCTATTGAAGAATCTGCACCCAAACCTCCCAGATGTCAAAGATCACAGTGGAGGACAGCTAGGTGGAGATGTCCATGCTTATGGGATCAGATTGGGGATGGCATGATCAAGAATGTGCCCTATGGGAGGATGAGTTGTTTGAGCAACAGTAGGGATTAATGAAATGGGTGAACATGTGCGCCATCTCCACCCACCTGAGGAGCATTGATACCTACCAGTATCTTTCCACAATTCAGTGTCTAGTCTCTTCCCTCCCCCTTATTGAATGTCAGCAATAAACTAGAACTGTCTGGGAAAACAACCTCACCTCCATCTTCTGCACAAGGCTAGGCTTGGGGTATCCAAAACTTGATCCCACAGGCCTCCAATACTCTAGTTCATTCATCAGCTACATGAATGTATCATGTAGGCCACATACACATATATGCATGACATACACTTGCCATATTAGTACGAGGATTTGAGTTAGAGCACGTAAGCGGAACTTTAAATGAGTAACCCAGTACGAGTGTACTCCAGTGACAGATAAACAGGTCTGGTCACAACTATGGATTCACTAAATACACAGTAAGCTGCAATTACTGCTCTATACACTAAACCAATGAAGGGGACAGTAGTCCACTGTCACTAAGATGAGTGCATGCTTGGTGTGCCCCACAAGGTCAACAGACAGGTCCCGGACATCACTCATGTTAAGTGATAGGCTTAGGCCTCTGTGCATATACTAAATAAGTGTGAAACAAGGACTAAAATAAAATTTAAAAAAGTATACCAGATACACAGTCAAGCACTCAGAGGGCAGGGAAACACGACTCTACACCATCCAGGGTAAATTTCCAGTCCACCACCCTGTCTTGGAGAACCAAGACAAAGGGTTCCAGCACCTCACTGAGTTGTACCAGGAACATCTAAGGATGTCAAGATAGGATAATGCAAGGTAGTATACCAAAGTCATTCAGTTTAATGGGGAGTATTTCAAACTGCAGGGTGAAGTCATGGATCTCATACAACTGGTGGACAGCAACCACCCGCAGGGCCCTACAAACTTCCTAACCCGCAACTTTATCTTGATCCCACCTTAGGGTCAGTGTTGCACAGCTGGGGATGGGGAACACCCTCCCTTTGGTGTTGGCAGTAACCAAAATCCACTTGAACAAACCAGTCATCATTCATTGACCCACCTTCATTTTTAACACACCCACGTATGTGTCAACTAGGTGTGGACTTAATTTCATTTATACCATCGTTATCTGATGTAATTTCTAGCTTTTAGCGTTATATTTGTTATGGGAAAGGCCTTAGATTATGCCATAATGTAAACATCTTGTAACAGGGACTTCATTCAGGTAAAAATCCTGTTGCACTGTCCTCTGATACTGCCTTACTGCCGGACCACACTACCACAAATAGAGAGTGAGGTGCTATCTAACTTTACCTCTGCCTACCTTTGGGGATCCACTGGACTCTGTGCACACTATACCTCACTTTAGTATAGTATATACAGAGCCAGCTTCCTACAACGTGCAGGTGTCCTTCATGTCAAATGCGATTTTGTGCTTTTTAAATGCGAAGTGTGTCCTCCTGCCAAAAAAAGACGCAATTACGCAGTTACGCATTTCACTCTAAAGAAATAGTGCAAAATGCAGAAGCAGGCATTTTCCATAATTACATGTAATTTTGTGTACTTTTTTGACATTTCACACATTTCACACAATTTTCACATAGGAAATTATATGAATTTCATCCAGGCCTACTGTCAAGCCATCCCACCACTGATAATGTGTGTTGATATCTTCCCTGCCTTCACTTGAGAAATAAACATCTTTTGCACTTACCTTTCTGCTGTTTGTCAGTTCATTTGTACCTGTGTCTAACGATGGGAGTTTTTTACTGCTGGAATAGAATGTGTAGGCACATCTTGGTTAGTATCTTCTTCACACACTTCCACCAAGAAAATCAACAACTGCATAAAACAAAAGAACCTACGCTCAAGAATGGCTGCCCACCTCAAAACCTCTGCACACAAGGCAAAAAACCATGGGTGGAATATCTTTCTTTGTTCAAACAGTCAAACTATAGAATTCAGTACACACAGACATAGGATCCCCTGACAACTATCTCAGATTCAGAAGATTAGTCAGGAGCTGGCTCGTCCCCACATGACAAGTATACTCACAACACAACAGTGAACCAGAAAAGCATATACTCAGACATGGCAAACTATGCTTCTCATGGTATGGAGGTGAGATAGTCGTTATACCAATGTTATTGTACATTGAACTATGCTTCCTGTAAGTAGATACATTTATATATGTGGAAAAGTTGTATATTACATCACAAAATACATATGTATATCCGACAATGCCAATATTGCTGCTTCTATGTTACATATAGGTACATATATAGAGGGGTTTATGCCTGCTGCTTACACATTACGAAGTGTCATGTGTACATGTATGTATTAGTTATTAGTTATTGGGAACAGACTTGGGGGCATATTAACAATGGTGGCGATAAACAATTATCGCCGCTTTAGCGTCCGTTTTCGGACGAAAAGCGGCGATAATCTTATTGCCTAATCAGCAAGGTCACGCTATCGCGTGAATCCTTGCACTATCGCCCTTTCCCCCAACGCCCATCTTTGCATCTCTAATGAGATGCAAAGTGGGCGTTACTAGGCGTAGCCCGGATGGGCTACGTTGCAAATATCGCCGATGTGCACATCGCGATATTTACAAGGCAGCCCACAGGATTATAGCAGACGTTAAATTTTGGCGAAAACGGCCGTTTTCGCCAGAATCTAACGTCTACTATAATCCTGACTTACCTATGTTAGACATAGGAGATGGATTCTGCTGATACGACCACAGGGTCGTATCAGCAAGGTTATCGACGTTTTGAGTGGAACATCGCTGGAAAACCAGCGATGTTCCCTGCAAAAGGGCGATAACCTCGCTATCTCTGGAATCTTTATCGCCCTGGAGTAACGCGTTGTTAATAACGCGCTACCAGGGCGATAAATACCAGAGATAGCCTGCGATAATATAATTATCGCTAAGCACGGCCAGCGATAATTATCGCTGGCCGTTGTTAATATGCCCCTTAGTGACCAGATGTCTGCCCCGTGTGTACTGGGCAACCCTCTGGCTAACATCTTGCCGGCACCAGTGGAGAAGAAAGACTGTAGTTCATAGACGGACAAAGTAGGGCAACCTCCACTAGCTAGAGGTGGCACTTCCACTATTCCATCATGCCTAGCCCCTATGAGTGCTGTCAAGTTAGGGGCTCCTAGCGTTGCTCAAGAGGGTAATGTTTATTCTCCTGGTAAGGAACTCGGTACATACCGAGCTCAAATAAGGAGGGACATTCCTAGCACCAGGGGCCCTAGTTCGCAGAGTGGGAGTTTCCATACTGACCAGTTGATGGATAGGGAAGTGCCTATCTCAGCAGATAATGTGAATACAGGCCCAGTTCCCCTGGCCCTGCCAATAATCGATCTACCTCCAGCCTCACTCCCTTATGTTACAGTTTTAACTGGTGTACCTGAATTAAAAACTGGAAAGAAAGAAACACAGCTGGAGTTGAGAAACAAGTGCCTTTTATGGCTCACCAGGTATGGACAGTTCCCTTATGATAGGGCGGGTGAGATACTACTAGTTCGGAGAGTGGGGTGGGTTGGTAAGAACCCCAAGACAATCAAAGGAGACTGTATAGTTATTAATTATAGTAATCCCCGGACAGTCCGAATTTTGGCTGATCAGTCTCCCAGCTTTTATGCACCGCCTACAGGGATCCAATTACACACCTTGGCCTTTTTTATTCTTGTAACTACCCATCTCCATGGACCCCAGGCACTAGAGCTCCAACACACTGGTTACAACCCCATCTCACATTTGGCCAACTCTCCAGAATACAGTATAATGTTCCAATAGCAAATAGGTTTGGGGCCCTTGAAGAGGTAGATTGACTTTCGACTCCATCTGATCCCTCTTTTACCCGGGGGCTAGGGGGGACTAAAAGTGAGCCTAATCCGAAAATCACTGGGTTGCAGCCCCTAAATAATGCTGGTGTGACACAAGATGCCTCTGGCGAACTTTTTTATGAATCTCACCTGGGACTCCAAGGTTCTGTAGGTGCTACTTCAGTTGTATCAAATAATCAAGCCCCTCTTACCTCTGAATTTATTATTGCACCTATGGGCAGGAATAGATCTTCAGTGGATGTGGGAGTACCAGATCCTGAGATCGAGCCAGACATCACACAAACTTCGAACCCCTTTGGTCCTATTGTGCGTGATGCCACCTTGAACTTGGGCCTCCAGCTGAGGGTGCTGTTGTGGAACATTGCCGGTATCAAAAATAAACTTCAAAATCCTGATTGGATACAATTTGTACAAAATCATGACGTGTGTATGTTTCAGGAGACTTGGGCTAGAGAGGACTCTGTCATGAGGGGCTTTGCAACTTTTAATGTTCTAGCAACTATGGGAGGCAGAGGTAGACCATCGGGAGGGTTAGGCACGTGGGTCGCTACACATCTGGACTGTACTGTTGAACAGCTGAACACCTCCTCAGATGATATCCAGTGCACCCTTCTTACTTTTAATGCTGGGATTAAAATTGCATTTATTAACATCTATTCCCGTCCGGTAACCTTTGCCCAGGAATCCCAGACCATAGATATGCTTGCCACATTCATTGAGCTAGTTCCCCGAATACTAGAATGGTGCTAGGAGGTGATTTTAATTGCCAGTTTGAGCCCCTAGCCCTCCCTACTGACTCTTCGTTCACTACCGAGGATTCCCTTTGGCTAATTCCAGAACCGCAGATTCCTCTGGTAAGAGCTTGGACCCCCTTGGTATTACAGATTAATGCAGTCACACTAACTCATGCACTGAGGGCATGTAATGGTCGTAGTAAGTCAGACCAACCAGGAAAACCTACTTTTAATAGACTAGGGCAAGCATCTCTATTGGACTATATTCTGGTGGAAGCAAGTATATGGCATTGGGTAGTTGACTTCGCTGTCTGGCCAAGACATGACAGCGACCACAACGCTCTGGTACTCGATCTTAAGCTCCCGGAACCTTATAGTCCACCAATCACTAGCCCCCTCTCTGGTACCAATCTATCTTTACACAATAACAGAAGGAGAATTAGGTGGGAAACCCTGAAACAGTCCCCAGGCAAGGCTGCTGCCCTGTATTCCCTAATTATTCCACCTTTATTGGCAATGGAGAAGGCCGCAGAGAGTTCCATCTCTCCTGGTACTATCGATCAACTTATGGCTATCCATGCGGACTTGACCACTAGCCTGACCAACATTTTTAATCCTCTGATACATTCTAAAGGCAAGAGGACACCTAAATCCACTTGGTTTAACAACTCCTGCCGAATGGCAAAGGGTGCCCTCATTGACGCCATAAAATTAAAAGACAGATCACTGATAAAAACTAGGAGGGCCTTGTACAGTGATAGTCTAAAGTTAGCCAAAACGGAGTGGGAGTCTGAAAGATGGGATGCAATTAAACAGGCTCTCACTAATAGAGACATGAGGGCGTTTTGGACTTTGGTTCGAACAGTAAGTTCCTCAGAGAGCTCACCTATTGAGCCGAACATTGCTGCTGACGCTTGGAAACTTCATTTCCAATCGTTGTATTCTACACAGGACATTATAGAGCCCATAGGGGGAATTGTGCCAACTGTTGTGGGGGATCCCTCGAAGGCGATGTAGGGTTTACTCTGACTGAAGTGCTGAGTGCAATTGGGAAGCTTCCCCTTGGAAAGGCCCCTGGATTAGATAAGATTCCCGGGGATCTTTTTCGGGATCAGCCCAATATTTGGGGTCCTTATTTATGTGTAATATTTAATGCCATATTAAATGGCATGAAAATCCCGGATACTTGGTTAGGGGCAGAAATCTTCCCAGTATACAAGAAGGGTTCTCCCCTCCTGCCCACTAATTACAGGCCAATAAGCCTGATTGACGTAACTCAGAAGTTGTTTGCCAGGATTGTCTTGGAGCGCCTTCAGTCCTGGGTGGACGAGCGGGAGATTCTGAGTGCGTACCAGGCAGGCTTCCGTAAAAATATTTCTACCATTGACCAAATCTTTAGGCTCCAATTACTATATTGGAAGACGGTGACTATAGAGGGTGGGAGCGTCTATTTGATCTTCGTTGATTTAAAAACAGCCTTTGATTTGGTGCCTCGTGTCAAACTTTGGGCAGTTTTAGAGCAACTGGGCATTCCGCCCTATTTGCTATCTTTGATCAAGCGTTTCCACACTGGAAATTTTGCCCAGGTGAGATATGGGAAATTTGGGGAATTGACCCCACGCTTCCCAGTGAATAGCGGTGTAAGGCAGGGGTGTGTTCTGGTCCCCACACTGTTCTGTCTTTTTATTAATGCCCTGGTGGACCAATTAAATGAGGTAGTCAACATTGATGCCCCAAAGCTCGCCCGTGGCAAGGTGCCAGCAATGATGTTTGCGGACGACACCTTGTTACTATCTAAATCGCCCATGGGCATCCAAAGGACCCTTGACAGCTTCTCTTTATTTTGCAAAAATAGGGGCTTAGAGATTAACACACTAAAAACCAAGTACATGGTATTTAATCCTAGTAAAACATCTCGCCATAATCCTACCTTAAATGGTATCCAGCTAGAGAGGGTAGCTGTCTTTGACTATCTGGGTGTTACGCTGACGGAAACCTTTGGGTGGGGCCCACAGCAAAACAAGGCAGGTTTAAGGTTAGCACAGATGGCCGGGGGAATAGCAAAATTATACAGGAACTCAACATCTAGACAACCGGGTCCGTTGACTGAGATATATAAAGTTCAAATCAGGAGTGCTATAATATATGGGGCAGAACTATGGGGACTCCTCCCAGTAGGTGGACTGGTTAAAACCGAGAACAAGTTTATGAGACAGCTCTTGGGCCTACCACAAAGCACTCCTCTTATCCCCCTTCGTATGGACCTCGGGATTAGACCCATAGATGAGGAGATCGGACTGCGACCCTTGACTTTCTGGCGTAGACTATGGGCGACTCCCGAGCTAATAGCCTACCAGTCGGAACTCAAGGCGATCTTGGGGCTCCCAGGGGTGGGAAAACTATCTTGGTTCGCATACATAAAAGACCTGTGCATTAGACTAGGCCGGCCGAACCTATGGACCCACCCTGAGGAAGTGTCCCCGACAATATCACGGCTTGATCTAGTCAAAACTTACAGACAGTTTAGACTGGCTGAAATTCAAGGGAGTATAAAATCAGGCCGTTTAACCTCGGACTTCCTCAATTTTAAAGATCAGTATTTATTTGAGGTCTTCCTTGATGAAGTTCATCCGTTTATGGCAAGGAAACTCTATGTCCAGTTTAGATTGGGCTGCTTGCCGGTCCATGCATTTATAAATAAATGGTCAAAAACTTCCCCTATTGGATGTCCTACCTGCAATAGCCAAGAAGAGACACCTATTCATGTTTTCTTCTTTTGTCCAGGATACAATATACCCAGGAGGTATTGGCTCTTGCCAATATGCAGGAACCTGGGGTATAGACAGTCACAGGAGGCCTTTAGAGTTTTGAGAACTGATACTCATCCCCCGATTGTTTTTGCTGTGTCCCGTTTTCTTAATTCTATGTGGCATAGGCGCCGCAAGTTTTTTACCTCCCCTCGCACATGATAAATGTTCCTTTCCCATTTCCTACTGTTTTGATCTTACTAATATATGAAATCTTTGTTTAATTCGCATTTTTAAATTTTAATATTTTTTAACTGCCATGAAATTTGTTCAGTTTACTGTACATGGTTATACTCTGTAATGTTTATTGATGTTTTTATTGCTCAAATTCAGTGATGTATGTATTTTATTTTTTGCTTTTATGGTCTACAAAGATCGAAATAAAGCTTGGAAATGGAATGGAATTAGTTATTTACAGTTATCTGCTACACAGCAAAAAAGAAAAATATAATTGCATACTTCACCACAAGATACATGTGCACATCTGACCTGTAAATATTGCTCCTTCCATATACATAGGGTATTTATATTGAGTAGTTTACTTCAGCTACTAAACTTTTGCCAAGTGTCATGTGTGTGTGTGTATATTTATATATATATATCTCCAAACTCCAATCCTCCACTACATATACTTCGAAAACTAAGCAGGCACGGACTCCATCAAGGTGCGATAGTTAATTTATTTGTTGTTACCCGTTCAACATAAAGAGGCCATTGCCTCGTCCATGACACGTTTCGACCGCCAATATGCGGTCTTGATCACATAAACACGCTGCATCAATTGTTAGCCTTTTTAAAGCCACAAACACCACGTGTATCTCATACTGATGAACATAGAAAATAGACTATACTTCATTTTAAATACATCGTAATCACAATCCACCAATTTTTTAAATAACTTAAATAACATTAAATAAGTAAGTGAAACACATTTATATTACTGACTAAATTTATACTCAACATGAGCAGTTTGTAAAAATAAATACATTTCCATTTGCCCTCCTGAAAGTTACTAGGATGATTGAACCATAACTATGCATATAGCCTTTAAAATGTTATCTCTTTAATCACATCCATTTAATGTTGCATATAGCAATTCATAATTGTTGCATGCATAAAATGGTATGATTAATGGCCATCTGTTGTGTTGGATCACATATTTTTATAATATAGCATCTTCAATTCATTTTAAATCCTAAATGTATACATAGACCAAAATTATTATTGCATATCGTTTGTGCTATTACAACCAAGTTCTTAACAGAATATGTTTACATAGACATTCATTGTGTATGAACATATTACGGATGTAGTATATAAAATCCTAATGTCCTACCTAAAATTTAATAAAGTGCAGAGTGCTATCAAGGTGCAAACACTGTGATTAAAGTGCTCAAGTATAGAAAAACTTGGTACCTGTACAGCTTAAGATTGTTTCATATTAATGTACAAATTACACTTATCCCTCTAATTAAGTATGATAAAATATCGGTTTTCATATGTTGGAAAACTAATACCCATACGGACCCCATTAGTTATCTTCGATTATCAATCTTAGGGGCTCATTACGATGGCGGGCGGAAGCACAACCGCCGTGCTGGCGGATGCAAAAACCACCAGTTACCGCCGGCACGCAGCAGTCCACACGCCCGCCCAATTACGATGCGAAAAGTAGGCCAAACACCGCCGGCAAGCCAGCAACACCGTCCGCCATCAAAGTGCGCCCGTACACGTAGCAGCGCAGCACAACTGACACACACCGTCCGACGAAACACGTCCCGCCCGGCGCATAAATTACGATGCCGCAAACAAACGGCTCCCACGGCCAAGAGATACCGTACGACAAACCGAAGCGGTAACACGGACGCCGAGCACGGACAACGAAGAAGCGGCTCCCCGAGCATGAATCCAGCACTGCAGGCCCTCCCCATGCTCCTGCTGATGCACCACCAAGGACGCAACGTACCGCGGAGACGCAGGTAGGCACACACACAACAAGTGCACGCAAACAGCGCACACAGTGCAAGGGCGGAAAAAGCGGACAACCCCCCACCAGCGCGTGTACACTACACATCCACCATTGCATCCACATATGACACACAGGCCAAATCGTAACATCGCGTAACACATGTGTACACACCACCTGGGACTAGGAACCAACGACCCCGTCACGGCCCCAAGCGGCGATGACGCCGCCACACATGCGCACAACGCAGAGGCCAACCGCAGCGCCATGCATGCGTCGCACACAGACACAGGGACACAACCAAGCAGCACACACATCAGCCCCACCCCGAACGCACATGACACGTGACAGGCCTGCCACAGACATGTCCCCAACGCCCAATTCACGGACAACACCCAACGCCACACAACCGACGCACACATGTCAGTGAAGACACGCAACAGCAGGACACACCCCAGTGTAACAAACATGGCGTAGCACACAGCGGCGGCAACACCAACTAGGAGAAGCAGGGCCCCTTCGGGAAGAGGAACGCCAGTACCACACTGAAACACCCATACCACCCTGCACATATGAACAAGACATATAAAACGGAACACCAAAGAGCCCGGGGACCGACAACAGGTGGCCCAAGAATAACATTCACACACAAGGCCCAACGCAGAGCGGAAAGGCAACCTGCCGCCCACACAAGGGAGAGCAGACAGCACTGAATGACCTTCCATTCCAACTCCGAAACCACAGCCCTACGACAGAAGCCGGTGAATACAGCCATTGTCCAAGAATAGACCAACACAGGCATGCCGAGGAGACCGACCACAGGGCAGATAGCGCATATCACAGAAGCACACAACGGACGGGGAAGAAAGAAGAAAACACTCCCCCATGTCGGCCACATGCAAGTTAATTGGAAGGAGTCACACATCACTGACCTTGAACTGTCTGAGAAGCATGTGGGAAGAGGGCCCGTGTCCTCCAAACAAGCCAACAGAACACAAGTCCTGTCTCCCTACGACTACACAGAGCTCACAGCAACCTCGGAGCGTGCACATTGCAGACTGCACACACAGCCGGAGCACGCCACCACAACGCACCGCTGCGAAATGGCAACCGCAACACACCTACCCAACTACGCCGAACAGCTCAAGCTGTACAAAACCAACCTGTTTCATACATTGGGATGCGATCTCCTGTCCCTGCTGAACGTAAGTTACCGACTGACTTACCGCATCACATTGTTCAGCTGCGTCATGCCCGTCTTCTACTGTCGGAGGTGTCCCTACCAGCATCCCGTGGAGATATGCCTCTCCAACCCGGCATGTCTGAAGGCGGACCTGCTACCACTACTCCTCCCTCTGGACGCACACGACAGGGCCTGCTCTGCCTATGGGGGCATGGCGTATGTGGCCAACATCGCACCCGCACTGAAATGGGACCACTGTGCCTCCACACGACGGATCATCGAGAACAGCTACATCGAATGTCACCCAGCATGCCCCATCATGGTCCTCCAAGGGACAACTTACGAACAACACCTTGACAGCCACCATCCGCTACATTGGCTGGCAAACATGTACACCACCAATGACATGGAAGCCCTGCTGGACGGCATCGCATACCTGACAACCTGTAAATTCGTCGGACCACAACGCAGGTTCCCCGATTGACCTATGATGTCCAACCCCGCACCCATGCTTAGCTTCCGCATGGACTGGCCAGTCACCACCACAACAGCCATACCAAACGACCGGCAACTGTAACCACACCATCAACGACATCGCCATGACATCGGATATGACCGGGACATGCACACTGTTCCCCATCACATCCAGGAACACCGCATGCATCGTGGGAGGCAGTGGCATGGGCTCTGTGTATCGCACCCACATGGACGGAACTGCACGAACAACCAGGACACGACATGGATCCAGCGCCCATGGACACACACACCGCTCAGTGGACATGAATAGGTCGCCTGGAGTCTGTGGGTGCTGCACCCCTCCCACCCCCGCCCCGGGAATCCCATACCAGGACCTTTGCATGGACGACAAGTGCATACAACAACAACACGACCCCAGTGACTGTGACATGTCCAGTAACCACCACAGTGCAACAACAAGTGGCACGCCGCTGCATGCACGCAAGCACATGCCCTGATGTCATCTCACATGCACGCGTGCATGAGGAACAACCGCAGCAAACCTGTCACATGGAACTGAGATGGACTGTGCCCATGATGCCAAGCGGTCTGGTAGGCTACATGTATACCGTCTGTGTCAAAGTCCGCAGCTCCGCAGCTATACGTAAATGTACATTAGCACAGCCTTGGCCAAGCAGATGTCACTCTGAAGCCCACATCCCACATGCAACAGCCAATCACATGTAACCCCACACCCTATCCCATTTGCAATCATGCTCAGTATATCCTCAACATGTATTCCGCTGCCAGTAGTGTCCACTATACTGCATCACAGAGGACAGAAGACTCAATATAATGTTTGAAACCAAAACTGTCTCCGCTGACTCATTTCACAAGTACGAATGAGAGAGGATGAGAGTATGTGAAGTACACGGCAGTCGTGACATGACCATGTAGTCCACTGGTATTGGATGTCAACGCAAATGAGTAGCACAACTGTGGAAGACACACATGTGTCGTGTGAAGTCGTATGGACGCAGTGCTCAGGTGGGTGGGTGTGACGGGTAGATGCGCACATGCCAAGTTGGAGCACGCCGTGTTGGGAGGGGTCATGAACAGTACACCACCGCTTCCCTGGGCATTGTGAGAGGACACCTGTCGGGGGGGAGTGAACACGTGTGTGCACAGCAGCCGGGCACACGTACAAAGCGGTACCAGGCGCACCTCAGCCCACCCTCTGTGGACAAGCTGGATCCTGTTGTGCGCCCGCCATGCCCCTTGACAATTGCTACCTCAAGGAAGACTACTTTAGGGAAGCTAAAGTCCTTACAAACAAGTTAATTAGCAGAGGTTACCCGCGTAAACTAGTCAAAACTGCCATGAAACGCGCATGGTACTGCCCCAGAGAAATCCTTTTGAGTCCCAAAGACAGAAACAATAGCGACAAACTTGTCTGTGTGACTACATTTTCATCTATCTCTAATTCAGTTAGAAAGAGTATTCTCAAACATTGGCCCATACTCAATGCAGGTAGTCTGAATTTGGAACGTCCATTATTTGCATTTAAGAAAAACAAAAGTATACATGACCACCTTGTTAGAGCAGCCCTTCCCAGCGGTAACAATAAGACCACAATTAGGCAAATTTGGGGTCTGCCACCGGTGCTTGGGCATTTCAAATGCAGAGGCTGTAGTGTTTGCCATCTCACGAATGACACTAAGAAGTTTGTGCATGCCAATATTGATGTCACTTTATCGCACTTTTCCAATTGTAACACCGCCAATGTTATATATGCCATCTTTTGCCCATGCAACTTAATATATGTAGGACAAACGACACAAAAAGTTAGGATCCGGATCTGCCAACATAGAAGTCGGATACGTTGTGCAACACCTAACGCACCTCTTGTCGAACATTTTGCTGCATTTAATCACACGGAGGACCAAATAAGGTGGCAAGTCATCGCAGTGATCCTCCAACCTCCGAGAATTACAAACATTACAGGCATCTTGAACAAGGAGGAGTTAAAATGGATTATACGTACGGACAGCCTCCATACAGGACTTAATCGCCTCGAAGACTGGTCTAACCTGCTGTAATCGTCCGCAGTTAACTGTGCCTGCGCTTTTACATTTATCTGTAATGTCATCTTCAACTCCCTCGCCCAAATGTATTGCCGGTTCCTACACTTCTTCCCCTCACCTTCCTTTTTCCTTTATCTTTTGCTCTGCATTCAGCTCCCTTTACTCTACTCCAACCTTAATTCCATGTATTCATTAATGTCCACTCCTTCTCTGCTTCCATCCTTGGATTCCATCTCAGTTCCTTGGTGCTAGCTGTCATTTCCTCCATTTTCCCACTTTCATCCGCCCCTATGGCCCTTCGGGTCCCCCCTTAGTATACCCTCTACCTTAACCGTTCTCTCACACCTCCCCTTTCCTGTCCTCCGATTACTTTTTTCATCTCCGTTTCCTTCACCTACTTGGCTGCCTTATCTGGTATCTTCGACACTCTTGGCCCTTTCACATTGCTTCTCTCACTCTTCCACCCCCTTCCAATATGGCCGTTTCCTTCACGTTGAGTCCCTCCACCCCTGCCCACTCATCACGTCACTTCCGTTTCCCTTGATGTAGTTCCCCGTGATCCCGCTCTGCCTCACATCTATGCCGGCATTGACCGCAGCTGCTTGCTGTACCCCTGATCGTCCAGCGCGTCCTGGCTCCCTCCTATTGCTGGTAAGCCCAGGCTTCTTAGCCCTCTGGTTCGTGCCTTATTGCTCTATCCTCTCCCACACATTCCCTCGCTTCCTCCCCGCCTGACTATCCCGTGTCCTTTTTACAGCCATCGAGCAGGCGTACGGCTCCGACCCCTGGTTCCAGGGTCGCATTGCATAATTTCCCTTCCCTGACCTGCCTACCTGCACGCCGATCCTCTACCTTAGCCTCCCAGCCGGGAGGCACATTCCCTGGTTGGAGACCCGTGCATCCGACGGTAAGCCCTCTCCTTCTCTCACCCTTGGGTTTTTCTCGGGGTTACACATTCGGCTCGCACGTGTCTTGCCTTACTCTTCCCTTATTTTTCTTCAGATCTCGCATCCTTCCTCACGTCCCGTAATTTTTCCGGCGGACTTCTCAGCCAGCAACTCGCTCTGGCCTTGTTCATCGCGGCTCCTTGATTTGCCGCACTCTTGGTTAGTCCATTCTTGCTCTTATCCCTCCCTTACTTTCACCC
Source organism: Calotriton arnoldi (assembly GCA_963921515.1). Taxonomy (NCBI): domain Eukaryota; kingdom Metazoa; phylum Chordata; class Amphibia; order Caudata; family Salamandridae; genus Calotriton; species Calotriton arnoldi. The sequence continues at coordinate 662,657 of CAWUFW010004803.1, forward strand.
TCCTTCACTTTCTCTCCTTTACACTCTTTATCCCTGTTTCACAGCCCCTGATCTTGTGGCCCTTCCCTTCTTCTTCACTCATTTTCTTATTCTGGTAATATGTACATTACCTCACCTCACCTCACACATCTCCTCCGTTCACTCTTACACTTCCTTGTATTTACTCCACTGCTATTTTCCTATTTTTCGCTTGTTTTTATTTCCCTAGTATCTCCTTCTCCTCCCTATTCCCCTTAGTTCTTTTCACATCTCTTCCTTTATGATTTTAATTGTTTTCTCCTCCCCCTTTCCCCCTCCCTCCCTCTTACTTCTCCAGGCAACTTCTCAGGCACCTGCTCTATCTATTAGTCCTGATGAGATCCCGATACTCTCTGCGGGATTGAAACGTCGTCGACACAGACATCCCTAACTCTATACTACTATTTGTAATGGTTGTGGAGTATGAGATGTAAACTCTACTGTGACTTGTGTTTATTTATATTCACGTATATTGGAAAGTCACAATTTTAAGTCACTTGCCTGGGGCAAGGAAATCGCCGATTTCCCTCTGCCTTGTCACGGTTGCCCACGTGTTAAATATTGTTTTGTTTCATCTACACTAGCATTAAATACCTATCTTGTAATTTAAACAATTGTTTATTCCAATTTTTATCACGAAATTGTGAAATTTTCAGTTTATATTCTTTTTGTGTGGGACCTTTGTTCTGTTAAACACAACGCTACCCTTGGTCCCCGCTGACTTCCAGGGTTCCTTGTTTTTTTGTTATGCCCCTTGACAAGGCACACACAGCCCCAGTCGACCAGGTGTAACCCCAACATAGTCAATCCGCACAGGCGATACAGGGCACGGGATGGCAGTGGAGCATGGTGTGTGAGAGGTCTCCTCGCGCTCCTCCTGGTCATATCACGCAGGCAATAGAACCTCAACGTCTAGCATGGCACAAGTCAAATGGAAGTGTAGGGGGACGCACCACAGCACGAGCAGCACTGACGTCATGGGAGGTGGCTCGCACCATCCCATCCATTGCCCATTATACCAACCACGCCACATGCCATTGCGACTAAGTGCAAGCGCGTGCGCCACCACCCCCGAGCCCTCCCCAGAGAGGCCAAAGAGTGAATGTGTGGGCCATCAGTCACAGACGGACGCGGCATCCCCGCAAGGGCAGCCACAGCCACTGGGTGTTGCAGGTGGCGGATCCGGAAGGCGAAGACTGTGATGCATAGTCCATGCAGGCCGGGTCTCCATTTGGGGCACCACGCAGGTGGACGGCGTCCCGCAACACATCATACCCTGAGACAGCCCACTCGTGCAACTGGACCCACACATACACTCCTTGCCCTCTCTGGTGCGAGCTTGGGGCTGCCTGTGCAAGCGCTAACCTCGCAGGTGAGCATGCATATTGGGGGAGCGAGGGGAGGACATGAGGGCTGGGGCGAAGATGACTGTATCACTGTCAGTTAGTACAAGGGATGACCCAGATGTGGAAAGGAAGAGACGTGTCCCGTGTGTACTGCAACTAGTCGCCAATCCAACTACCCCCCATGTCCGGAATGTAAGCCCGCACCTAGGCCCGCCCATCCGCCACATCGAACATACCACCAGCACGACAACCTTCCCATTCAAAACACTGACTGGGGGTGGCGACCAGTGTACAATCATGTGTAGCCTACCCACGCGTACATGTGGGCCCTCCATGATCCATGTCACCTGCGGCAAAGTCATGACATGCGCAATGAGGGAAGTGAGGAGAGCTGTCCGCCCCACGCGCAGAAGGTGCATCAGCTCCACAGACCCAGCAGCGAGTCCAGCAGGGGTCACATGTGCAGGGGCAGCTGTGCCTGGTGTGAAGGCACATGCATATAGACAGCACATCGACCAATGTGTAGTCTGCCCACATCTACAGTCCATCATCATGCGGACATAGGAATTGAACACAGGGCAACACATCTTCAGTTGGTGCACCCACCGTGACCAACAATGCGCAATCATCGACGTACCCGCCCTGTGCATGGCCCCCACCCAACGGAGGCACATCCAGTGCCACCATCCCACACACACAAGCCTTCCACGGAACATGCTGTGTCCAATGGTCAGTACAGAGTCAGCGCCCATCTGGTGGATCCTGAACAGGAGACACATGCACACACATGCCAGCTCCCACTATGTACGTCTGCCACCTGGCACGTGCAATGTAACCTCTCACCTGTGACGTGTGACTGCAAGCACACAGCCGTCTTGGCATGGGGCTGTCAATGTGGACACCTGTCAATGTTTCGGGAGGTGTGATCCGTACAGTGCTGTACATAGGGTGCAGTGCTGACACCTACTACTGTCTCATATCCCCTCGTGCCACAGGTCCCACTTGTTTTGGCCGCTCAGCCTGTGCCCACATCGTCGTCGTCGTGTGCCATACTCATCCAGCCGCGGAAGCAGTTCCATGCTCAGCAGACATTCATGTTGCCGTGGAGTTGCCGCTTGACGGATATGCAGTCAGTCCCCATCAGCACGCCCCGCAAGTCATTGGGGCCTAGATCCCCATGTGCATGCACATGGCAGTGGTTTGTATCACTAGCCATTGCCATTGTTGGGAGACCTGTGTAAGTGTATTGTGGCCGTGCCGTCCCAGCTTGACAGCTGGGCTGTGGCTCATGTGCTTGCTCAGTCATGTCAGTGATGTGTATGAGAAATTGCTATGTGTCGTGTTGCTTTGACATGTGTCCTCTGCCATTGTCCCTAGGCGGAGACCGAACATTGACCGCCCATACCAATTGCTGGCGGACATGGACGATACAGAGGTTATTAGGAAGTTTCGGCTGGACAGGCCAACCCTGCATCGACTGTGTGCCATGTTAGAACCCCATCTCCGTCCCCGCAGGGTGTATCCGACTGCTGTCACCCCCACGGCTAAGGTGATGGCCGCCATGCATTTCTTCGCCACTGGGTCATTCCAGCACACAGTGGGCATTGGAGGAGGGATGTCCCAGCCCATGTTCAGCAAGGTGCTGAGGGATGTACTGGCAGCCATGATGCTGTACTGAAACAGGTACATCCGCTTCCCCAGGGCTCGTGAATTGGCGGCAGTGAAGGGTGCATTCTATGCCCTTGGCAGAATCCCACACGTCGTTGGAGCCATTGACTGCACACATGTCGGCCTTGTTCCACCACAGGCCACTGAGCACCTGTACCGCAACAGGAAGCACACGCACTCCCTGAATGTGCAAGTGGTGTGCCTTGCGGACATGGTGATCACCCACGTGTGTGCAAAGTTCCCAGGCTCGGCCCATGACGCACACATAATGCGCAACAGCATCTTGCCACGACTGATGTCCAATATGCAACAGGATCGTGCCTGTATTGTCGGTGAGTATGTGGAGTGGTGTAGCGTGCTGGTTGTGCGATGCTGTCCCCTGTCCAGTTGGAATTGCAACGGTTCTCTGTGTCCCTCACACCCAGGTGACTCTGCGTACCCGAATGGGGCATGGCTGCTCAGTCCATTGAGGAATCCTCGCACCCCAGCAGACGATCGCTACAATGAAGCACATGGGAGGACCAGACGTGTGGTCGAGCGTACCTTTGGCCTCCTCAAGTCCAGGTTCAGGTGCCTGGACCGCACCGAGGGTGCGCTGGCGTACTCCCCACAGAAGGTGTGCCGGATAGTGGTGGCGTGCTGCATGCTGCACAATCTGGCCATTCGGAAGCAGATCCCCCTCATCGTGGATGACGGAGATCAACCAGGGCCCCAGCCCGCAGACCAGGACAGCTCGAGTGAGGAGGACAGCGGAGAGGAGGAAGCTGGTAATGTGCGGCAGCAGCTCATCGCCCGCTACTTCACTTGACGGTGAGTGTCCATGTACGACGGCTGATGTGGCTGTATCTGTGCAGGTGTGTGTGTGCTGTGTCAGGGTGGCCGTTTGTTCACTGCGTGCTGTGTGTCAACGCTCCATGGCCAGGGTAGTATGCCACTGTTGGTGGCTGTGGCATTGTGCCCTATTGCTCTGTGCGATGTGTGTACATTGCTTGTAGTTGTTGACATGTACTGTGTGATGGGTGTGTGACACACTCATTGAATGTGCTCCTGTTCTGTCTCCCACCCCTAGGTCCCTACAGGCCCTCCGGATTCAATTGCCATGCCACGCATCAGGTGCCTTTCCGCCCAAGGTGGCCGTTGTATTCCGTACAAATAAAACACAGGGCACAAACAGCAGTTAGTGTAAAAGGTGCATTTATTACAAACTGTGACATGTGATTATGTGTAAGGTGATGACAAAAGTGGTGCGTGCAGTGACAATGAGCTGTCGGTCATGGCTGCGTGATGCTCAGGGTGTACCCACTGGTTCTATGTCCATAGTCCAACACACACATGCCATCCAGATGGCTGTGTGGAGTGGGATCGTAGTCCAAGTCAATGCAGTGGCTGGTCAAGGAAGGCTGGCGGAAGGCTGGCTGGCTGCCTCACTTGCGTTTGGAGCGTGCGAAGTCCTCCCGGGAGATCTGTTTCCACTTCGGACGGCCCCTTCCACGTTTGCGAGGGGGTGCCTGCTTGCGACATGCTGGTGGTTGAGGTGTGCTCACTGGCTGTGGACGCAGGGGAACTGGACACTGCTGCTCCACCCTGCGCCCCGGCAGGTGGTGGCGGAGGGGAGCTGCTGTCCCTGGCTGTGACCTCACCGCCACCACCAGCTGGCCCATGAGGTCCACGAGTTGGCCCATACGGGCGTCCATGGACCTCAGCACCCCCAGCACCTCACGCGTGTCTGAAGCAGACCGGACCCATTGTCCTTGGGCCTCTTCATAGGCCCCAAGGACTCTGGCCATTTGAGGCAGGGCATGGCTCCCAGGGGAGGCTGGCGTTTCCCTGACCCTGCTCCTCCTACCAGTCCTGCTGCCACCGGCCTGCCCACTAGCCACATTGTTCACCACGGTCCTCGCTGTGGCTCCCAGGGTGGATCCAGTCGGCCGGGCCACCACCTGCGCTGGGGCTGGTGCCAGCGAAGACGTGGTGGTGGTGGCGGCGGTGGTGGTCGGTGCGGCGATGGTGGCGGTTGCGGCAGTGGTAGTGGCCACAATGACCGTGGGTGTGGCCGCAACGACAGTGGCAGCAGGGGGCTGGGAATGTTCAGCAGCCCTGGATGATGGGTTGGTGGGTAGGAGGGGTCCTGGGGAGCGGCTGGGCCCTGCCACACCAGATGGGCCTGCTTGGTGGTCCGTGTCCGAAGAGGAGGACAGATCCTCCAGATCCGTGTGTCCTCGTTGGGGGCTTGTAGGCTGGCTGTGCTGGCTGCTGGCTCCATCCCCAGCATCCAGCAGTTCGTCACCTGTGGAGAGAATGAGATTTGTTATTGTGTTGCACCTGGCAAAGTATGTATTTGTCGTCTGACATTAACAGTTCGTGCAATCTCGTACATGGGTTTCCCGGAGGCGTGTGTGTGGCTGTAGCATCTGTAGTTGTGTGTGCTTGGCAATGGGACTGTGTGCTGTGCACATGTGGCATGGGACGGATTGGCCATGCCAATGGGTGTGTTGCTGTGCCCCTACTTATTGTGACTCTGGTGTATGCGGGCTCCTGGCCCATCCTGGGTCTGGTTTGTACTTTGCTTTTGGTGTTCAGATGGGACGCTTAGGGACGCATATGGCAACATGGGGGCCATGCCCCAGATTCGCATTTGGGAGGGAATATGCTTTTGGGGTTCAAATGGAACGCTTAGGAACGCATATGGCAACATGGGGGCCATGCCCCAGATTCGCATTTGGGAGGGAATATGCTTTTGGGGTTCAAATGGAACGCTTAGGAACGTATATGGCAACATGGGGGCCATGCCCCAGATTCGCATTTGGGAGGGAATATGCTTTTGGGGTTCAAATGGAACGCTTAGGAACGCATATGGCAACATGGGGGCCATGCCCCAGATTCGCATTTGGGTGGGAATATGCTTTTGGGGTTCAAATGGAACGCTTAGGAACGCATATGGCAACATGGGGGCCATGCCCCAGATTCGCATTTGGGAGGGAATATGCTTTTGGGGTTCAAATGGAACGCTTAGGAACGCATATGGCAACATGGGGGCCATGCCCCAGATTCGCATTTGGGAGGGAATATGCTTTTGGGGTTCAAATGGAACGCTTAGGAACGCATATGGCAACATGGGGGCCATGCCCCAGATTCGCATTTGGGATGGAATATGCTTTTGGGGTACATGCTGTGAGCCATGGGTGCCGAACGTGACATGTGTTGTGGCAGCATGACAGTGCATGGTTTGAGGTGTGTGCATGCTTGACATGGCCTGCATATTTGCTGTCTGTTGTGATTACTGGACATGGCATTGGACGCATCGTTATGAGTGAGTGATGGTTGTGTGCCAGCCAACGTATTGCAGTTGTCCCATCTCCTTGGTGTGCGTGCTGCCCTGTGCCATGTGCATCACTGCAGTGCTCGGGGGGTGTGGCCCATGTTGTGTGTTGTTGCTCACAGTGTGTCGTGCGCTTCATTGACTTCTGGCACATGGTTGGTCATGGGCATGAATCTTAGCGTGACTGCTGTATGTGTGGCAGCTGTGCGGATGACATGCCTTTCATGAGACTGGGGCTGACGGATGGGATGGATGGTATGTTGTATGTGCATGGTGTGTCTGTGTGTTTGATGGGTTCAGTGGTGTTCGTGTGCATTTATGTTGTTCCGCTCTGTTGCGTCTAGTGTTGTTTGTCTTACATAGGCGTAGTTGTGGGGTGTGTGGTTGACAGGCAGTAGGGGCTACATGGACAGGACTTCAATGGTGTTTCGGTTGTGTGTGATGAGTTGCACAGTGGCTGCCGTGTGGTACTATATTCAGTGTGGCTTGTGCATGCAGACGTGGCTCCTTGGGTGTTGCTATGTCTGTGATGGGTCATGTGGGGTGTGAGTCTGTTGTTCATGTCCGTGTGCACATTGTTCACTTGTTCGTGACGGTGGGCGGTGCTGCGTGTTCGTCTGCTACGTGACATGTCCCATGTGTTGGTCGTGTTCCGGTCCTCATGCCTCCAGTAATCCAGCCCTGTCCAGTTTCCCACCTGCAAGTTGTTCGTGCGTGCACTGTACTGGATGCCACATGGCTCTAAGCGGGGGTGCTCCATGTTGCAGGTCTGTGGGGGTGGGGGGGTGTTGTGGGTCGTGGGGTGGCTGGACACCCACTGACACCGATTGCTGTGGACCGTGATGTCTGCCTTTCGGCTGTCGTTGTGCACTGCGGTGGCTGACACGTGGCTGTGGGGTGTGGGGGATGCTCCTCCTTGCTGTGCTGTGGGACTAGGGGCCTGGTGTGTGTTGTACTTGGGCTGTCCACCGTCCCACCCACTGCACTTTGTGTTCCTGCCACTTACCTGTTACTTGTCGGTTAGTGCAGCTGTGGCGGACACATGGGTGTGGTGGGTGCTCGTTGTGGCGCTTCTGGCATATTTGGGGACCTGTTGGTGGTTACGTGGCTGGCTGAGTGTACACATGTCCCCACGTATGTTACAGTTGTTCGGTTTGGGCTGTATGTGGTGGTGTCTGTTGCATGTGTGTGTGATGTGTTGTGTATTGTGTGCTGGACATGGGGGTGTTTGTCCCTGGGAGCTGTGGCATGGTGGTAGTGCATGTGAGTACATAGCGGTGTGCTGGTATACATTAGTTTGTACTTACCAGCCTCCACTCCCCCTGCTAATCCGGCGAGGATCTCCAGATGTATTATGACTCGCACCTTCTCCTCCCATGCTTTGAAGGTCTTGAAGAGTGCGGGATTCCCTCCGCCAGTGACGGCAGCCAGCTCTCTGTTTTTGCCCTCCTTCTTCTTGACCAGGCTCTTGACGTCATTCCAACGTTTGTTTATTTCTCCTCTGTTCCTGGGCAGGGTCCCGACTGCATTGACCTGGTCTACGATCCGGTTCCACATTCTGTTTCTGGTGGCTAGTGGTGTGTGCTGGACCATGTTCCCATAGATTTGTGGGTACACCTTGATGATCTCGTCGACCATGACCGTCAGCTCAATGGGCGTGAACTTGGGCATTCTTTGTGGTGCCATGGTGTTTGTGGTGCTGGTGCGGTGTGTGTTGTGTAATGTGCAGGGGGTTTGTGGTGCAGGTGTTTGGTGGTGGTGGTGGTGGTGGTGGTGGTGGTGGTTGTGATGTGTGCGTTTCTGTGGTGTGCTGCTGTCCTTGCTGTGTCACTGTGTCCTCTCCTCTCCTCTCTGGTTTGCAATGTAGCAAGGGGTTGTGGTCTGTGGGAGTGCTGCTTTTGTACTTACCTATGTGGGTGTGTCCTCATGGTCTGTTGTTTTCAGGTGTGTTGTGTCTGGGGTTCTGGCCTTTGTATTTTTTGTTTGTCCAGGGGGTGTTTTCGGGATGTGTACTGTGCTTGTGTATTTGTGCGTGCCTTGCTGTGTGGACTTGTTGGCCATGTTGTGTGCTATTGGTTTTGTGAGCGGATGGTTTCTGTGCAGGTACGTGGGCGCCATGGCTTCTGCCGTGTCGATTCTCATCGGCGTTGTTTGCGCTGGCGGGCGGTATATTTGTGGTTTTCCCGCGCTCATGGCGGTGCGATCGTAATTTCACGTGCGGTGTGTCGGCCGTGAGGGCGGGCGGTTTTGTGTTGTCGTGCGTGTTTCCGTCCGTGGCGGGCGGTTTGAATCCGACTCGGACGTTGGCGGGCGGTATTTTGTGTGATTTTTCCGCCGATGGCGGTTTTCGGTTTGTGTAATCGTAATGGCGTGGTCGGTGTTCAGACGGTGTGTGCGGGCGGATTTTTGCCGCTTCCATGCCTGGTGGATTTTTTTACGCCGGGTATCGTAATGGGCCCCTTAGTTATTTCATAACACTGCCCCAAACATCTACTCAAAATTATACATTCGATTTGAAGTGCTGATGTTGACCAGAAGTAGAGAATTTGTTAAGTAGATAAATAAGTGCCTGGTGCGTTCTTATATCTAAAAAACTGAAGCTGGTGAGTCTCTTTTGACCTATTTACTTAAGTATGTTCTCAATACTAGGTTATAGTTCATCGCCCTGTTACCTGATTCTGTTGGTATCATTTCTCAATACGCTTACTTGTACAACTGGGATCATAAGAAATTATGGAGATCCTCACTTGTATTGAGCCCATTTGGTATTTTTGAATCCAACTCAAGGATAAATTTGGATTCCAATTGTCTCAAAAGTTTCTCTCTGTTGCCTCCTCTTCTTAAAACTGGTACTGGCCCTATTACAAAGTATTTTAAATTAGTTAAGTTGTTATTATGTACCAATTTAAAATGTGGAGCGACATGATAAGATAGATCAGAATTAACTATGGCTCTTAGGTGCTATAGAATTTTAGTGTGGACTTGTAACTTAGTGCTTCCCACATATTTTAGATCACACAGACACTATATATATATATATACATATATTTATAGGCTCATTTCAGTTTCTGATATAAAATAACCCCTCCTTCAACCTTTGTTTGATCGCTTCTCTCTGTGACTCATCCCAAACCTTTCTGACTTCTCTGAACTCCCTGAACATCCTCCTGAAACTCCTCCCTCTTTTTAAGTTAATTCACCCAACTAACAGGCACACACTAACACTACTTAAAAAAACAACTTACTACTTCCCTCTTTTTCAAATCCATTCCCATCTTTCTATCTCTACTATACACTCTACTAAAAAAACAAAAAATCAAGAACATAAACTTAACACAACTAATGCACTATGAAATAAAATAGCACTTATTTCTTATCTACTAACAATTGACGTCAAATCTTTGGTTCAAGAGTAGTGTGCCACTTACCGCAAAGCGTTTCAATGCTTCATCAAGGGTAGTAAGCACTATTTAAATACAATTTACAATCACAATTTATAGTTATAATTACTGGCAATGGAATAACAATTTTCAGTGTACATCAGGTGACTTACACGCAGGGGTAACATTTTCATAACAACATGCATAAGGTTATGTTATAAGATGAATTGGAGAAATACACCACTCATTGCAATAATTAAGCAGTTTCTGCTCAACATTTGTCTCCCAGGCCTCTCTGTTGTTACACTCAATATATGAAAATTTGGAAGATACACAAAGTGTGAAGAAAAAATACACAATTGACATCAAAGAGCATTTTTTATTGGGGATTTGGCCCTGTGATGCATTTGATCTGGGTCTGACAAATACATGAACAACTTCCAATTTAACTAAACCAGGAATCATGTGACAGCATTTGGCATACATAGAAACCGAAGGTTCAAGTGACAAATTGAGCTTTTACCGCCATGCTGCTGTTAATGTGCCTCCATCAGAGTATGGAGGCCAATCCAGGTCTTCTCCAGGATCATTTTCTGCAGTGGGGTGCCTGGCGTTCTAGTTGTGGGGCTGGAGGCACGTTCCCTAGATACCTTTTGGCCTTGATATTGATTGCTTACCCTTCACTTGTAGCACTCCCTGTTTTGTCAAATGAATACTCCGACCGCAGTACAATTCCTGAGTGCCAGTTGTGCAGTTTTGCTCATCTGGTTGTCTGCCCTCCCATCTAGCTGAGGGCTCCCCCTCCCAGATGATCTCTTCTTCTTAGGTAAAGTTAGGGAGCCTCTTGCTGCGTTCCTCAGCCATTGTGGGAGGTCTAAAGACAATTCTAGCAGTAGGATGGAGGTGGATTCTGTTGAGTTGCAATAATGGCTTGGGAAAGACCATGTGCACTTCCTGTTTGCTGCGGTTGGTGGAGAACTCAACATCCAATACATAGTTCTATGTGTCAAGGCTATAGGAATTGAGGACATGAAGGGCAAAGGAAACTACATAACTTGGCTAATGTTTGTCACCGTAACGGTTCCACACATCGGTTTCAAGTGAACACACAAATGCAAAAAAGTTTAGAGTCGAAGTGTAATCCTAAGTCATACAGGTGTAGATTTACATGCATTAGATATTAAGTGTCTGCACACAAAAGTGTGGTATCAAGATTTGACAGAAGAGAGCAAGTGTGAGAAAATATCCTAGGATAGATATGCTCCTTGCTAAACGACTGATGTGTGAGCAGATGTACAGTGAAGTCACAAGAGCAAGTTTGGTTGTTGTTTCAAGGTGGGGTAACAGCAGTGTCTCATGGTGGCAAGTGTAGATGGTGACATAGTCCACTTTTTCATCACTGACTCAATACTGTATAGCCACTAAGATGCAGTAACCAAACCAGAAGCTCAGATGAAATGTGGGAATAGCAGTTGGTCATGCCCGTGCAGATCATGACTTCTAGGAGCAAGATTAAGGTGGGATTAAGGCCTATGTGTAGGACCTGTCGCAAGGCAATTTTGTGCAATATGAAAAATAATCTTGCACACTACTTCAGGGGATTATAGGAGTAGCCATGGTCAGTAGTATGACTTCATGCCAGAAGTGCACCTAGTGATGGCTTGTGTGCATGTGTGTGCTGCTATGTACCTCTGTTAGGGTGGCGCACTTGAACATCAGTAGTGAATGAAGCGGTGTGGATATATGCCATACCCAGCGTTGCATGCAACACAGCTGTAAAAAGTTGGGTCACTGGGTGAGAGGGGAAATACACTACTCAAGCAGGAACCACATACCTTGTCAGGGTGAAGTCACTAGCAAACCCTAAACTAACCTGTCCTCAACCCTCGGGTAGCTTGGCACAGAGCAGTCAGGCTTTACTCAGAGGCAATGTGTAAAGTATTTGTGCAACACTTCAAACAGTAACACTGTAAAAACACATCACAAAAGGATCTCACGATAGTTTAGAACAATAGAGTAATTTTTAATAAATAAAACAAGATCAAAACAACAAAAATCCAATAAGTGTTACCAAAGATATGCAGGTTTCAAGATTTCTGTGAAAATAGTGCCAAAAAGCACAAAGCAGCAACTGTGGATATCTGGTCACAACAGACGAGGACAAAGTAACAAGTTCAGGCCGGCCGCAATGGAGCAAGGGCCAGCTACAGGGACCAAGTTACGCCCTTTGAACAAAGTACCCTAGGTGGTGGTTGCAGAGCATTGAGAGGTTCCGTGCAGAGGACGTGTCATGCAGCCGAGGCGACGAGTCAGTTCGGAAGTGCTGACAAGCTGGGATGCGAGATCCTGCGTCGTCAATCGAGGATCCCGTCAACAAGGGCTTACAATGCGAAGTCCAGTGTTGAGGATGCATTGCACAGTCAAGGAGCTGTGTTAGTTCAGAGGAGCTGTGATGCCGATATGTGAGAACCTACATCGTCTTCAAGACTGCTGTCAATGAGAGATGCGAGGGCCTACGTTGGGAAAGCGTCACACAGCCAATGGTTCCGATGTGGGCTGCAAGGTTGATGCAGAGTCCTTTGCGTCAGGAGAACCCTTGCAGCAGAGGAAATGCATTGGTTCTGCTTGGGATAGCAACGCGCAGCAGAGGAGATGCGGTGGCTCTGCTGGGTCCACAGATGGGTTGGCAGAGCACCTTCAGGCCCACTTCCAAGGTTCCAGGACTGGGTGGCACCACTTGGCAGGGTAGGACTCACAGATGCCATAGTCCAGGTGCTGGGTTCAAGGTTGTTGGAGCCTTCTGTCCCTTAGGCTCTAGTCAGGAGGCCAGCCAACAAGCCCTTGGAGTCACTTTGGGGTCATGTGATCAACAGATGCAGGTCCAGTCCGTCCAGTCCTTCTCATCAAGGCAAGAGGGCAGCAGGCAGCAGGTCAGCACAGCAAGGCAGCAGTTCCTTCAGAGCAGCAGTCCAGCAGAATGGCAGTATTTTTAGCAGCACAGCAGTTCTCCTTCCTGGTCAGCACAGCAGAGCAGTAGTTCCTTCAGATCAGCAGTCCAGCAGAATGGCAGTAATTTCAGCAGCACATCAGTCCTTCTTCCTGGCAGAGTATCCACTGTTCCAGAAGTGTACTGAAGAGGTGTTGTCTGAGGACCAATATTTATACCTGATGCCCTTCCTCTGGAAACTTGGAGAAGCTACTAGAGGTTTCCCTTTGAAGTCTCCGGGCATCCTGCCCTCCCTGTCCTGACTCTAGACTAACTACAGGGGGCATGAAGCCATTTGTGTGGAGGCAGGACACAGCATATTCAAGTGTAAGTAGGGCTGTGCCCAGCTCTGCCCTCCCATCCTTCCAGTGATGGCCCAGCCAGACACACCTAAGCTCTATATTGTGTTTGGCGGTCTAGGAGGAATACACTGAAAGCTACACGCAGTCATGTGGCCCAGGGACAGGATACAGGCACTAAATGGCAAAGGCAATCGTAATTTAAAACAGGACTTTACCTTGAGAGAGGATGTTTCATTACAATTCCAAAGACAGCAAGCCTAAACTAGTTACCGGCACCTACGTAGAAAATACAGCTTATTAAATGTAATAAGGTAACTCCAATGCTATCCTATGGGAGAGGTAGGCCTCGCAGTAGTGAACAATTGTTTTTTCACTGCAAGGACATGTAAAACTGAAAATTACATGTCCTACTGTTTAAATACATTGCGCCTATCGGTGACTTATATGTGTTAAAAACGAAGGTTTGGGCCTGGCAAAAGGTTTACTTTCCAGGTCGAAATAGCTGTTTAAAACTGTACATACAGGCTGCAATGACAGGCCTGAGACATGTTTAATGGGTTACTTAAGTGAGTGGCACAAGAGGTGCTGCAGGCCCATTTGTAGTATTTAATTTACAGGCCCTTGGTGCATATAGTACAATTTATTTTAATAGTGACTTATAAGTAAATTAAATATGCCAATTGGGGATAAGTTAAGGTTACCATGGTTTAATGAGTGAGCACATGCACTTTAGCACTGGTTAGCAGTTTAAAGTGCACAGAGTCCTAAGGTCAGCAAAAATTAGATCAGCAAATAAATGGAGGAGGAAGGCAAAAAGTCTGGGGGTAGATCACCCTAAGGCTGACAGGTCTAACAACAGCCACTGACATTAGGGTACAATTTGTCCTATCAAAAAGCACCAGACATTGTTATTTTATGTTAAATTAATTTAGTGTAGCGCACGAATCACACCGGGAAGGGAATCTTGGCAGTCTCAGGCAAGAATAGAATACCTTCAAAAGGGGAAATGTCTTGAGCATTTTCTGAATTTATTACAGTCCGTACAGAGATGCAGATGAAGTGGTAATTTGTTCCAGAATACAGGTGCCAGGTAGGAGAAGGCTCCACCCCAACACTTGGTCAATAGGATGCAAGGTACAATCAGCAGAGCTTTGTCAATAGATCTTAGGTTCCTAGCAGGAGAGTATCGTCTGGATTTCTGCTTCAAGTAATTAGGACATTTACCCATCAGGGCATTGAGTGTCAGGCAGCAGATTTTGAAAGCACTTCTTTGCCTTACTGGTAACCAGTGTAGGGATTTCAGCAACGGAATAGAAGCAGAGCCTGAGGGGAGGTTACAGACCAGCCTATCTGCTGTATTTTGTCCCACTTGTACCACTTGTAATTTGGACATAAGTGTCTCATTTGCTGATGCCAGTAAAGCATTGCTATAGTCCAGTCTGCTAATTATCATTGCCTGAACTAAAGTTTTCCTAGCTGAAATGGGAAGAAATGGGAGGGCTCTCCCCAGTAGGCGCATAGTATTGAAGCAAGTACCCGTGGTAAATCGGACTTGTTCTTTAATAGATAGAGATTGATCAGATTTAACTCCAAGATTTTTAACTACCTGTCTAGGGGTGGGAACAACACCTAATTCTGGCGGCCACCAATCAACTGACCAGAGTTGTTAGGCTTTACAAAACAGCATAATCTCTGTTTTTTCCACATTCAGCTGTAGGCAGTTGGCTGTCATCCATAATGAGAACGCTTTAATTCCCCTGGCAAAGTGGTCTTTAGCTTTATACAAATCTTTGTCAAAATAGATGAACAACTGGGTGTCATCTGCGTATGATATTATTTCAAAGCCAAAAGATTCTGCAATCTTGGGGAGGGGGCCATATAAATATTGAATAAGATAGGGCTCAAACAGGAGCCATGTGGAACACCCTTGTCAATCCTAATTGTACAGGATTTGTATGCAATCTGTGTCTCCATTATGGGTTATTGAGCATATCTTTTTGATACCACCTCCAGGTATGCATGCCCAGTAGGTATGTTCACATGTGGCTTATCTAGTAGTCACATGTAAACATAATGGCTGATTTTTGTGTGTGGTATACCTTTTTGGCTGGCAGTGGTCGTGAATGGCCAACTTAATGTATGTGTGCAGCAAACTGTCGTTCTGTAGCATTTGTGTTCCTCCACATTTGATGTTCTTTGTTCGTCTTTTTGTTGAGATTGTTCGGGGTAGGGTGTGTCATAGTCTATGTTGGACCTGGACTTTTCTGCAGGGTCCACCCAGATTTTTACCTATCTTTGATTAATCAGCTTTTGTTAGCTTTTAGGACTCGGCGCACTTTACCCCTGCTGGTTAGTGGTAAAGTGCTTGCGCTCTCCCTTGTAAACATGGTGACATTGGAATACACCTGATTGGTACACCCAAGTTCATTGCAAGTCCCTAGTATATGGTACTACATATACCCAGGGCCTGTAAATGAACTGGTACAGGTGGGCTGCAGCACTTATTGTGCCACCCACTAAAGTAGCACTGTAAAACATGTCTCAGGCCCACCACTGCAACATGTAGTGCAGTTTTAAACTGCTGTGTCTACCTGTCAAAATAAACCTTTTGCCCAACCTAAACCTTTCTTTTTAATACTTAGGGCCGATTCCGATCTCGCTTGGAAAGCCCTCCATACGACTCGGATCCGGAGGGCTTTCCTAGCGAATCGCGCTGTGCGAGTCTGACCGAACGAGTACGATGCAGCCGTATGCTGACGTACTCGGTTCGCTCGGACTCCCTTTGAACTCTATGGGAGCCTGAATACCGACGCGTACACAGGCTCCCATAGCAAAATGGCTCCGGGTGAAGGGGGGCCTGCTCTGGCCCCCCAAAGTCTGATTCCGGCAGCCGTTTCCTCTCGCTGAGACCGAGTCGATACGGCTGTCCGAATCGTGCATCGTACTCGCTCGTTCGGAAGCCAGGTCCATTGTGCGGCATGATTCAGCTCCAGATGAGTTGAACGGACAGATTCGGTTTCGGAAACCATTCGGTCGGCGCGGACGAGATCTTCGCATAGTACTTGGTCGTTCGGAATGGGGGATGATCAGGATGGAAACAGTGGCTCCGAATCGGATTTGATCGTTCCGGATCCCGGCAGGAGCCCTTCCGACCAAGATCGGAATCGAGCCCTAATAAGTGACCCCTAAGCTACATCCCAACTGCTCACAGGGCATGACGATTGGCATTTAAAATGTAGGGCATGTGTACTAAGAACACCCAAAGTCATTTTTCACTGCAGCAAGACTAGCTCTCCAGTAGACTAACACTGGGTTACCTTATTACACTTAATAAGTGATAACTTTGGGAACAGATAGAGAAATACATCTTCCACTCTTTTGAATGGTAATTTAAAACCCTCTTTAGTGATAAAGTCTGATCCTAGGTTATTATTCTGAAAATGCCACTTTTAGAAAGTTGTAATTTTTCTGCAAACCAATTGTGACTTTTGCCAGTATCCTTGGTCACATGACCGATAATGGACCTCGTGTGGTGTGATCTGTATTCCTTCCAACCAGGGGACAGAGGACCGTGGGTGTGGGTGTTGTTCTCCCCTTGAGCAGGATGGCCTGGGGGTTATGCTTAGCCTTTCCTGAGCTTCAACGTGTGACCTCAGGGCTGTGGTCACCACCCTTTCAAACTTCTGTAGTTGCCTGCCTTGTAGCTGGCAAATACAGCGCTCACCTAGACCTACCTGCCTGCCCTTTGTTACCCTAGAGAGATTGGACCCAAACCGAGGGGAAGGGGTACAGCTGACCAGAAACAGGCTGGGCATTGGTACAGAATGGCACCCTCACTAACTCTCATCAGAACACTTCTTGACATGTAGAGACTTAGAAGAAGGACTGCCCTGTTGTCTGAAGCCTGAAGGAAGACCGAACCTGCTTGAGTTGAACCCAGAACCACAGAATTGACTTCAAGGGTCAGCTAACTAATCTCCTGTTTGAGCTACAGGGACACAACAACAATGACCGCCCTCTGCTTCACGCCAAAGTGAAGCTCCGACAGGATACTAGCTCTTTGCGCCAACAACAGCCGCTCCCGGTCCCCTGCCTGGGCGAACTTCCAACTGAGGCTACTCGAGTGGAGCAGGACTAAGTTAGGAGGTAAACTTTCAAGCGGGACTAACCTGGTCTCTCCGCATCTGACCACATTCCATTACGGTCGGCCTGAACTTTTGACTTTGACACGTTTCAGCACTGCCCAGATAACCACAATTGATGTGTGTTTCTTGGTGCTATCTTTACCTAACACTTTAAAAATTAATACCTTTGGTTCCACATAGTGGATTTTGTATTGTTTTGTTGTCATATCATTTATTAAAATGTTGTCTATTTTTCTAAATTGGTTCAGAAGTTTGCTTGTGTTGTGTTTTCACTTTATTGCTGTTTGGGTGCTGCATAAATGCTTTACACATTGCCTCTAAGGTAAGCCAGACTGTTTTTTGACAAGCTTCCAGAGGGTTAAGCACAGGGTTATTTAGTAATTTTTGTGATTCATCCTGTCAAGGATTGTATTTATTACTTGAGTGGGTCCAGCACTCTTCTCAATAACCCAATTTCTTACAGTCCATCTTTTCTCTATTTTATTTTCGAAATGCTTTGGGGGTCATCATATAATGATTTGTGAGAACTGAATACCATGAGGATTTGGATGTAGATCTCTGCCGGCACTTTATGGTGTTCTTAGCCATTAATAAAATATTGTGCTTAACAATTTCCTCTGTTGGACTTTCTGTGGAATGGACCCAACAGAATTAATTTGTGATGTCAACATTGCAATAGTCGAAACACATGTAGAACTGCACTGTAGTTAAATGAATGTTCATAGGCACACCAATATTTCGTTATGTTGGTTTTAGAACGATTTATGGACATAGAAGATGCTAACTCTTGTTCATGGGGGCTCATAGCTTCTCCAGCCATGGCTCGTTTTAGAGGGTTCTGTGAAATTATGTTATTATTCAAGTACAACGGGCTCAACCATGGCATTCAATAAGTAAATAACTAAGGGGTCGATTACGATGGCGGTCGGAAAAGCATACCGACCGCCATGGTAGCGGCAAAAAACCGCCCGCATGGCCAACGGGAAAAACGCTGGATACATTACGATGAACCGGCAGAATAATCCGTCCGCGGCGGCGGGAGACAACGAAAAACCGCCCGCACTCGCCGGACCAGCTGAAAATCCGACCGCAACGGCCGGATACTCAGCGGAAAAGCCAAGAACCGCCGCCATGCACACGGAGTAACCGCCCGTGACATTATGACATCCCCGTTACCACCATGGTACCTACCTATGAATCCGACCGCATCGTGCGCGAACAGTGATGAATCCGATAGGCGGCAGAAGGGCTGCAGCATAGCCACCGCTGCCGAGGAACCGCTGCGGAGGATCCGCAAAAAAATGGCGGACGTAGAAAAAACACGAAAAAAATACAAACAATGCACACAGTGAAGTAGACCTGTCCCAATACAAACCAAAAGTGCCCAATGACAACAGCCCCAGAAATTTCAAAATAACCAATCACAGGACAACACACACAACAAACCTGACAGCAACATACCAGCTTGTCACACCCCCCATAGCCGAGCATAAAACCAGCCCCTCCCTGACCACAATCCTTTGCTACACTCCACAACTGAAGGTCCCAACCCCAGAGAACAAAGGAGAGGCAAAGCTGCACACATCACCACCACAACACACACACCACCTACACCACCCACAACACCCACAACACCCACACAACTGCACCACAGAACATCTGCACAGCACACACCATGGCACCACACAAAATGCCAAAATTTACTGATTCAGAGCTTGCAGTCATGGTAGATGAGATAATAAGAGTTGAACCACAACTCTATGGCAACATGGTCCAACACACCCCATTAGCCACAAGAACCCAAATGTGGGTGAGGATAGTCAATAAGGTCAATGCAGTAGGGACCACCCCCGCAACAAGCAGGAAATACAGAAGCGGTGGCATGACCTGAAGACCGTGGTGAAGAGGAAGAGGGCCAAGAACCGTCAGCTGGCTGACGGGACTGGTGGAGGCACTCCCATCCCACCCAAACCATACAGTCCGTGGGAGGAGAAGGTCCTTGGAATCCTACATCCAGAGAGTCTTGAAGGAATCCGCGGGGGACTGGAAGCTGGTAAGTACAAACCAGTGAATATCATCACATTGCCATGTACCGTCTTGCACAACTTCAAACACACAACCCCTAGGCCAAAGGACATTCGTCTGACCCACAATACCCAAAACAGGTCACACAGATGTAACCACCACTCAACCTGATAAAGCACAAAGCTAAACAAAATCAACTGGGTTGCATGTGCACAGACAAAAAGCACTACAACACACACCAGGCCCCCCTCTCCCACCCCTCAGCAGGATGGAGCACCCCACCCAGAAGCATGTGTCAGCCATTGAACGCTCCCCCACCACCTAACAGGTAGGTAGCCATCTTCACAGGGATGGGGAATGTGTATCTGGAGGCAGCACAACAACTCCCAACAGGCCCCCCTCTCACACCCCTCAGCAGGATGGTGCACCCCACCCAGAAGCATGTGTCAGCCATTGAACGCTCCCCCACCACCTAACAGGTAGGTAGCCATCTTCACAGGGATGGGGAATGTGTATCTGGAGGCAGCACAACAACTCCCAACAGGCCCCCTCTCACACCCCTCAGCAGGATGGAGCACCCCACCCAGAAGCATGTGTCTGTAAGTAAAAACCAAAGTGACACTGCACAGGTAATCAGACAGTGCATGCACCCCACCATCACTCAACAAAAGCATTGAGAGACATGACAACATGAGGCTCTACTTCACACAAAAATAGAAAAGAAAAGCACAGCCATTGACAGGATGCAGACAGCTCAGCGTACGTAACTGTGACAGAAACAGAACTGTGACTCTCAACAAATATGTCCAAGCAAACGGGCCTCTGACATGCATCACCCAGACTTCCCTCTGTAGCGTACATGGGTGCTGATCATGAAGGACCATGGGAAAAACAAACTAGCATGGTCTGCTGTATAAAGAAATACAAGCACAGGACATGTCAACGGTATGCATGTGATGACAATGGCTAGTCCATGCACACAGGTAGAGTGATCAGCAAAGATGCTGAACATCAACTTGTAGTCATGCCAGTTGTCAGATGACAACCTCACATTGAAATCACCAATACTAGACGTGTGGCATGCTAACCAATCACAGGTCACACCATTGTGAAATGATGAATGTAACTCCACTTCATGGCATGAGGCACATCACTGTGCAGACATACAATGTGTGAAAAAGGCAACTGTGTGTAGCATAACATGTAAATAAGAGACATCAAACACAGCAACCCTGAGGTGTGTAAGGCAATTACCATCTACTTCCTGTCCCACAGGTGACCAACAACTGACTGCAGAGGACGACAACCTCAACTAGCACAGCCAGTCACCAACTCCCGAACATCTCCCCTCGGATGCAGACTCCCTGGATAATGAGGAGGAGGAGGACCAACCCGGACCATCTGGTGTGGCAGGGCGTAATGTGTCCCAGGACCCCACAGCCCCACCACCCTCAGCAACAACATCAACGCAGAGCCCTGCTGCAACGACCTGTGCCACCACCACCTCCACCACCACTACCACTACCACTGCTGCCTGCAACACTCGCCCTGCTCCAGAGGCCAACCAGACCACAACAACTGCGGAGGTACGGGAGAGTAGGCCGGTGCCCACAGGAGGGAGGCAACAGGGCCGTGACAGCAGGCCAGGTGTGAGGACAAGGCTGACCCAAAGGGAACAAGACCCTGGCACTGAATCACTGGCACACATTCACAGAGTTGTGGGGGCCTATGAACACGCCCAGGGACAGTTGAGGCAGGCTCAGCAGGATGCCCGTGAGCAACAACAGATGCTGCGCTCAATTGACAACCGCATGGGCCAACTCGTGGCCTGCATGGGCCAAATCAGGGACCTCCTGGGCCAGCTAGTGGGGGTCCTCAGGGACAGGCATGCGGCACCGCCAACACCTACAGCTCCCTCCGTTGTGCCGCAGGATGACAGACCCCCAACCTCCCCTGCGTTCAGCGAGCATGGGGACTCATCAGACACCACTGGCCATGCACCTGTGTCCCCCCCTGCCAAAAGAGCAAGGGGCCGCCCGAAAAAATCATTGGGAGCATCCCGTGGCAAAGCACCTGGCAAAAGCCAGTCAAGTAGCCAGCCATGATGGCACCCCTCTTCACCCTGCTGTGTACCCTGCAGACTGTCCCCACACACAATGCCGTGGGAATGGCAAATGACTGTTGGACTGTGTTACCATACTGATCTAGTGTATACTCTATTGTCTCATCTAACATCACTGACAAATCTGTTATTCACCATTCACAAATCTGTAAATATCCACATCTACATCACATGTATCCACTGTAAATAAACACTAATAACGCACCAATGTAGTTGTCACTGTTCCATGTTCATCACAGTATGTTAACTCACACCCATGATTACAATGTCACAGGAGCAGGGATACTCCGCAGGCAAGTAGAGGCTGAAGGGACCTAGGAAAACACAACAGAACATCAGTTGCTACTCAGGTGGTGGACTAACAACCATCACACAACACAGCACATCAAGGTACGACAATCTGCACATGTCACAAGGAGCAACTGTACCAACATAGACATCAAGTAGCTGTGTCAAAAGATCCCTTACCATACACATCTGCAGCCAGCACTGACTCTGCAACATGCTGTAGTCACAAAACTCACATACACATATTCACCAAGCACAACATCATCAGACAACAGCCAGTTTTGACATTGCCACTGACTATCAAGTGAAGTAGTTGTTGATGAGCTGCTGACGCTGTCCAACACCTTCCTCCTCTCCACTATCCTCGTCACTTGACATTTGGGTGTTTGCAGGTGGGGGCTGTGGCTGGTCATCATCATCCTGGATTAAGGGGATCCCCTTCCGCACGGCCAGGTTGTGTAGCATGCAGCATGCTACCACTATCTGACACACCTTGACGGGTGAGTACTGCAGAGCCCCTCCGGTCTTGTCGAGGCATCGAAAACGCGATTTCAGGAGTCCAAATGTTCGCTCAATGACCCGACGTGTCCTCCCATGGGCATTGTTGTAGCGCACTTCAGCTGGTGTCCTGGGATTGCGAAGTGGACTCAGCAACCAAGGTCTGTTGGGATATGCAGAGTCACCTAAGTGTGAAAGACACATACAGATTGAGTGTCTGACATGTGTCCGAGGACAGCATGGCACACAAACAGCACAAGACTCAACCCTTTGTACTCACCCACAATCCATGCCCACTCCGGCGCCAGATTGGCCATCAGCTGTGGTAAAATGCTGTTGCGCATTATGTGTGAATCGTGGGCTAATCCTGGAAACTTTGCACAAACGTGTGAGATGACCATATCTGCCTGGCACACCACCTGCACATTGATGGAATGATAATGTTTCCTATTTCGGTAAATATGCTCCCGTGCTTGGGGTGAAATCAGGGAAACATGTGTGCCATCTATTGCACCAACTACATTAGGAACGTGTCCAAGTGCATAAAATTTGCCCTTCACATCCGCCAACTCCTGCCGCCTGGGGAAATGTATGAATTGGTCCCTGTGTTGCATCATAGCCAACAGGACATCACGTAGCACCATGCTGAATGTTGGTTGGGACATCCCCCTGCAATGCCCACAGTGTGCTGGAAGGATCCCGTAGCCACGAAATGTAGGAATGCCATCACCTTTGCCGTTGCCGTGAGTGCTGTTGGGTATGTCCTGCGTGGAAGCAGGTGTGGCTCCAATATTGCACAAAGTTCCAGGAGGTTTGTCCGATCCAGACGGAATCGCCTTATGATGTCGGTATCCTCCATGTTAGCCAGCAGGGTGAAGGTACGAAACACATTAGGTCGCCTCCTAGGTGAGATGAAAGGGGACACGTCATAGCAACATAAATTAGGATGTGCACAAATTCATAAAGTCCGTCCTGTCACGGCGCTAACATTGACTGTCATCCCTGAAAGCACACAGTGCAATTCAGTGTTGTCCCAACATGAGACAGATTAATTGTACAACTGTCATGGATGTGCACAGTCAGTAGACACAATACGAACACTGTCTATGTGAATGCCAAGAGTCACATATCGAGCTGAGGTGGACTCAGCCTTGGGTGTACATGACACAGGACATGTGTGAAGCAGAGACACTGCTGGCTTCCACGTTGCTGCTGTACCTGCCACACCTCCTTGGCCAATAATTGCAGGGGACACATCAACAACACAATGTGGATAGATCTTTGGGATTGTCTTTGTACTCAGTGCCACTTCGAACACACTCAAATTCAATGACATTCACATCCCAAACCCATACATGTGCCAATGTCATCAGTACACAGGCCATATCTGCTGCTGACTTGAATACAAAGTCGGACAGTGACAGATGATGTCACGCCTGTGCAGAGTATGTGTACCACTGTAACAGGCCACCATTACCCCACTGCCCAATACTCTCTACAAGCACACAGATAGCCAATATGGCACACATTAACAATAGATGAGGGACGTGATCAGCAGGGCCTGTATGCACCCTTAATCTTCCCCCATTTTGGACATTTACATGCAGCATCAAGGAGGGACTGCCCAAGGACACATGTGCACCACAACACATACCATGGTGATACACATCCAGCTGTTTCAAGACACAACAGTGCCACAACACAAACATACAACACTACATGGACAATGCCAAGCCAGTATGCCAACAAGTCTACGCATGAACAGACTGTATGCATTACATATGGACAACTGGCTCAGACACCTGACACCAATGGATGTAATTTTACACCACATGTCCCAAAGGACATACATCCTGACCCTCATTCCACACAGGCTGTCAGGCCCAACACAGCATACAATCAATATCCCACATCTAACAAACATGCTGGCTGTGCATGAGTAGTGGGACACTGGTACCTCACATTGACCAAATGTCGGAGTTGGATGAGTGTCACAGGCACAACAATCAAGGTACATCTCACCTGTCTTGGGTGCCCACTCCATCCTGATACACCAGCAGATGTGATCCACCCACACAGTGCTGGAATAGATGGTGAGCAAGGATGGCTAGCACCCCATAGCATGCACATACACTAGTGTTGGTGGCAACACACTGCACACGTGTGCCACTTGTGCTGACCATCCAACATTGCAGACAATTCCCGCTAATCAGTGCACACACATTGCACAGGCAATACTGGACACTGATAGCCGGTGGACAAATGTCGCATACTATATTCCATACAGTTAGCACAATCCACAACCGTGCATGCAGTCCATCTGCCAACGCAACATTCCTGATGTGAACAATGGACATGCACTGGTGGCAGGTGAGTAGCACCGGAACACAGCACAACACTCAAAAACATAGTTTAGCTAAGCACCATTGTTGAAATGTACATGTCACTGATTCACATACAACAGTCCAAACAACATGAGCACAGACCTGACACTACCACATAGGTCCCTGTGGTTACAGGTGGCAGACATGTAGCAAAGACATCTGCTCTGGCCGTCTACCCAAGTGACAAACAATAATAATGCAACGGATGCCAGGTGTGGTGCTGAAGTACTCGTCATCCTTTAGCAGGTCGAGCCCCCCCCTGTACATGTGGACATACACTGCAGGAGTTGCCAGTGTGTACAAAGACATTACATGCTGCATGTAATTGGTCTTAGCAATAACACAACAGGGTGACATCTGTTTCCAATGATGACAGTCATGCTGAATAAATGAGTTCATCTGGGTTTTCAGTGTAACACATGGGCTCAGGTGTGAGATAGTGGTCAGCATGGGTGGCAGATACGACATTGTGTGTAAATATTGCTCAACATAATGGAGTACAGTGTTCCATTTGGTGTGAGACGTTACACATTGGCTGACATTTGTGACAGGAGACCATATCAATGTTATCCAGTGCCATGTGCCACTGTACGTATCCACTGTGCGTAGTACAGTAATGACCATTGATCCACACACAACAAGAACTGTCCGTAGGTGCCTTAAACGTGCCCCATAAACACAATGACGCACAGAGTGTACGATGTGATGCTGCATATTCCCCATAGCGGACGAACATACTGTCCGTGAATTGGGTGGCGGAGCATGCCAACCACCATTTGAACCTTTGTCGATGCCCACCACTGACGCAAGTGTTTCATGTGCTGCACATGACACATTGGTGTTAGTGATGGCCCTCTACATAGCTGCAGATGGCGTTTGTCATGCTCCACCAGCCACATCCCGGTCACCCATGTCACTCTATGGCAATCAAACAGCGGTAGCGCCGGCCAGGACCCCACGGTGTGTCACCGCCATGAACCATGCCCTTGCAGCCAATGGGGACCGCTATCGCGGTGGCATGATGCAGATTCAAAAATCGCGGTAGGCGTGCTCCGCCCCCAGCGGATGCGGAGATAGGATGCATTTGTAAGATGCACCACCGCGGTAGCGCCGGCCAGGACCCCGCGGTGTGTCACCACCATGAACCATGCCCTTGCAGCCAATGGGGACCGCTATCGCGGTGGCATGATGCAGATTCAAAAATCGCGGTAGGCGTGCTCCGCCCCCAGCGGATGCGGAGATAGGATGCATTTGTAAGATGCACCACCGCGGTAGCGCCGGCCTGGACCCCGCAGTGTGTCACCGTCATGAACCATGCCCTTGCAGCCAATGGGGACCGCTATCGCGGTGGCATGATGCAGATTCAAAAATCGCGGTAGGCGTGCTCCGCCCCCGCAGAGGCGGTCATTGGATGCTTTTGAAGAAGGCTGACCTGGAACACCAATGGCAGAAGACTATGACCACTGAAACGAGTCCAGGGCCCTATATATGTGTGGAAGGGAGCACCACATTTCCACTGCTCACAGAGCCTGCTGCCTGGGACCCCTCACCTGCTGCTGCCTCCAGGGACTGCTGCCTGAGACCCCTCACCTGCTGCTGCCTCCAGGGACTGCTGCCTGACACCCCTCACCTGCTGCTGCCTCCAGGGACTGCTGCCTGGGACCCCTCACCTGCTGCTGCCTCCAGGGACTTCTGCCTGAGACCCCTCACCTGCTGCTGCCTCCAGGGACTGCTGCCTGACACCCCTTACCTGCTGCTGCCTCCAGGGACTGCTGCCTGACACCCCTCACCTGCTGCTGCCTCCAGGGACTGCTGCCTGGGACCCCTCACCTGCTGCTGCCTCCAGGGACTGCTGCCTGGGACCCCTCACCTTCTGCTGCCTCCAGGGACTGCTGCCTGAGACCCCTCACCTGCTGCTGCCTCCAGGGACTGCTGCCTGGGACCCCTCACCGCCCACTGCCGCCGCTGACGTCTCATGTCCACAGTGATGGCTAGGACGGAGAAGATCCGTGCCAGTCCATTTACAAGCGAGGAGCTGGATGTCCTGGTGGACGAGGTGCTGACACAGTACCCACGGCTATATGGTGGCCCAAATGTTGTGGTAAGTTTCCAACAGTGGGGGTGTGAGTGCAAGGGGGCACACATGTAGTCGATCAGATGGTGTATGTGCCTGAGAGTGTGGGGTTGTGTAATGCACTGGCTGACATGCTGTTTCCTAGTTGTTAAGGGGGTGTATGCAACCCACACATTAAATGCATGGACATGAAGGGTGGATGGACATGTGTTGTGTACACATCCATATGGTGTGACAGCTATCTGGTGATGCATGTTTCGGGACAGTTATTGTTCATGTGACTGTTTGTGTGGCTCCTCGTTGTCCATCTCTGTGTGATTCTACCTGGCATGGACTGTCCACGCCCAATGTGACAAGGACACATCACTGACTGTACAGAGTGTGATACGTGTGTGGTTGGCATGAGTGTACATCAATGACCCATATCTGCCGTGTGGAGATGAGTCTGTGTCATGCCACTGTTCAGAGAGAGAGGTTTTACCATGAGAGTGTGTCACTGATGTTTTCCCCCTCTTGTCTCCCACACCTGCAGCTCAAGGTACACCAGCGTAAGGCCGTGTGGAGGTCCATTGCAACCAAGGTGCGGGCTCTGGGAGTGTCAAACCGCCGGCGCACCCACTGCCACAAGAGGTGGGACGACATATCACGACTGGCAAAGAACGTTGCCGAGATGACACTGGGGATACTCCCTCGCAGTGGCAGGTTGTCACGACGCAGCTTGACACCACTGATGTGCCGCATCTTGGCTGTGACACAGCCTGAGCTGGACGCACGTTTGAAGGAGCATCAACAGCAAGCTAGGGGTGAGTATTCTGTGAAGGTTGATTTTGTCTGTGAGTGGCTGCATGTGTACCAAGCCTGTACCTGCGCTGGTGTACGTGATGTGGTTACTGTGATGCAGTGGGTTGTAAGTGGCCCCTGTGCTGGGTGTGGCAGTCACGGATTTTACATACATGCACTTACTGATGTTTTTCCAATCCTGGGAATTTCAATGGCATTGTGGGTGGTGTGCTGCAGGCCTGGTCCATTGGTGTTAGTGTTTGTACGCCCCAACATGCATGATGTTGTGCTGTCTGCCCATCACATGGCTCAGCTATGCCGTGTTTAGATGTTTGTACGCACTGTTTGAGGTAGTGAAGTGTGTCTGCATGGTGAGAATGCACGGGGTGGCCTGCAACATGTAGACTTTGTCATCCTCAGTGTTGCTTTGCTTGAATATGTTTGTCCTGTTGCTGTCACTTTGCTGACCCTACATGTCTCTCTGTTATGCAGCATCTCCCGTGGGCACGGAGGGACAGGGGACGGACACCAGTGGTGGTGAAACAAGCACAACAGCTGCACAGGATCCCAGTGACACAGATGTGACCAGCGCCTCGGAGGGGGATAGGAGTATGCTGGAGGAATCACAGCCCGAGACGCAAAGTTCAACATCATCTGATGACGGCGGTGGTGCAGACATCTTGGAGGACACAGGGAACGGAGAGTCTGCTACATCTTCCAGCACACAGCGTGCAGTGCCCACCCTCCCAGCCACTTCCTCTGTTGCTGCCCGTGTTCGCACCACAAAGAGGGGAAGAGTGTCCTTCATTCCAGGCACCGCTGCCCCTGCCCCTGTGCCCCCTGCTGCCATCAGTGCAGAGTGTGTGGACCTTATGCGCCAGCTGTGTGTGGGGCAGACAGTGCTCCTCAATGCATTGTCAGACCACGACCGCAAATTGGCACAGGTGTTAGCTTTCATGGAGGGCATACATTCAGACGTGGGTGGGCTGCACCGCACTGTCCAGACAATGTCCTCCACAATGGCGGCTGCACTTCAACTGGCTCAATCTCGTAGTCCAATTCCAGTCCCTTTGTCCACCCCCATGCCAGTGGCGACGTCTGACGACGGTGACCACGCTTCACACACCTCAACGTCACGATACTGCACACGTAGCACACAGCAGCAGCAGCCCAAGCGGTCAAGGTCACAGACACCTTCCCCTACGAAGAAAAAAACAACCCCAGAGCGCAAAGGGAAGAGCCCGTCAGGCGTTGCAAAGGCACATGATTCAAGGAGGAAGTACTCAGGGTCACAAGCCTCAGAGCAATCCCCGGCCACAGACTCTGTGGTCCCAAAAACGTCTCGCAAAGGCATGCAGACACTCTCCATGCCCACTGTGAAGGTGGGGCCTGGCAAGGCTACACATAGTAAGGTATCCAAGGCTGTTTCACCAACTACCTCTACTCCCATTCCAAGTCCAGTGAAGCAGGGACAGGAGGGCACTGTAGGGGGCACACAGGGTAAAGAGGGGATGGAGGGGCAGAGGCAATGCCAGGCTAAGCGTCCTTCTGGATCCAGCACATCCCCAGAGGGAGGTCCAGCGTGTGCACCTGCGGCAGCCTTGGTGATGAGTGTGCCGTTTGTGTCCACACCACTTCCCATTGATACCAAGACAGGCAAGCCATTTAGAATCCCCAAGAAGTGGAAAGGCACCCCTCCACTATCTCCCTCCCACACTGTGTCCCACGTCGGCCTGAGTCCACCTCCACGTGCCACTACACCACCTGGTCCAAGCAGCCCTCCAGCGTCCAAGGCCACTGATAGCTCTTCCTCAGCTGGGCGTCTCACTCCCCAGTCAAGTGGTCCAACAGTGCCCGACACACAGTCAGCTCCCAGTCAGACTGACAGCCAAGTATGAATGTTGATCAACGTCACAGACCTATCTCTCCCACACTGGTACCTGTGCTGCCCATCGTGACACACCAGACTGTGTTGCTGACCATGGCGGAGTTTGGTGACACACATTCCCTGTGCAGCTTCTCATTGACTCTGTCAGCACCTTGGACTGGCCACTGGCCTTGCAGTTTGCCCCCTGCCTGTGCAGCTTCTCATTGACTCTGTCAGCACCTTGGACTGGCCACTGGCCTTGCAGTTTGCCCCCTGCCTGTGCAGCTTCTCATTGACTCTGTCAGCACCTTGGACTGGCCACTGGCCTTGCAGTTTGCCCCCTGCCTGTGCAGCTTCTCATGTTCAGGCTCTGCATCTTGTGCCTTGGTCTTGTCTGATATTGTTGCCTATCAGTGCTATTTGTGAATAAAAACAGTTGCTCATGTTGTCAGTTGTGTCATTGTCCTTACTGAATAAGGCTTTTCCTGTATGTCTAACATTTACTGGGCCACATGCTCTGTGTGCCACTTCAACTGTGCCACTGGCTTGTTTAACTTATCATTTTTTTACAGGGGTGACGGGGACTTCAGTTCTTCATGACTCGGATACTTGTGGGGTCAGTGATGTTGTTTTCGGTGACATACCAGACTCATGTTCCTTCCTTGTTGCTGTTGGCTATGTTTTACTGCATCCTGGTATGTGGGCACTGCAAACACATAGAGGGGTCATATACACGGGATTGCAGGCAGGCTGACCAGGCTCAACATGTATGTGCGTTCTTGCTTTCATGTATGCCTAGCAGTGTAGATGTGTAGTCATGTTGTGATGGGCAGTCATCCTAGTCACAACGGTTACTTACATGGTGTGCATTTGGGTGGTCAAGGGTTGTACGGTGTGTTGGTTGTGGCTTTGTCGTGTGTGTTGATGTGTGTGTTAATGGCGTGTGACTCATGGCTGTGTGGGACTGTTGTGTGTTTGTGTGCACACACTGCTTGTTGTGCATTCAGTGCTGTGGGTGTATGTTGCCTTGTGCTGTCCTAGTGTACATCCCCTGATGTACTGCTGTGTTTGCTATGTGCTTTGTGGTGTTGTGCATCTGTTGTGTGTTTGATGTGTCTGTGTTGTTCTGTGATGGTGCACTTCTTGTCTGTGTTGTGGTATGTAGCCTATGCATTTTTCCTGACTGATGAGGTGGTGCACTCCTGTTGTGTGTGTGCTCCCATTGCCTTCCCCTAGTTTGGCTGCACAGGTGATGTGTGTTATTTTTGTGGTTCTGTATGTGTTTCTGTTTTGAATTGTGTTTGCCATTTTTGTTTTGGTGCAGACGTTGGTACTGAAATCCCTGTGTGTGTGTGATGTTTGTGGATGCCCCCAGGGGGTTTGATTGTTTGTCTGTATCTTGTCTGGACATTATGTAGGCCCTTCTGTGTGTCTGGCATTGGGGTTGTGTGCTGCAGATATGAGGGGGTATGTTTGGGGACTCCTACTTGTGTTTGACAGACATTGAGTGTGCCAATGTGCCCTGTGTGTTGTGGTGCTGGCATACTCATGTGTACTTGCTGTTCACTGTTTGACTTGAGGTCCTTCCTTTCATCCCTGTCCCTATACATGGGTTACCTTGCTGTCTCCCTGAGTTGTTGCACTGAGGTGACTGTTGTTTGACTTCACTCACTGTGCCAGCCATGTGCTTGGATGGGGTGTGGATGTTGTTCTAGGTTCCTTGTCCTGCATGTGTCTGTTCACCTGGTTGTTGGTTGTCTCCTTGCCCTCCCATTTGTGTGCACATCATTTTTGCTTTCCTCTATGTTGTGCTCCATTGCTGGTGGCATGTAGTCTGTGTATGTGGCTGTGTGTCGGTGTGGGGTATGTCTGTGTGAGTTGGCAGGGTGTGTGTCCAGTAGTCTGTATGTTCCTTGTGTGTGTGGATGTTAATTTTGTGCTTGTATTCAGCTTTCTTGCCATGTATGTGGTGTTGTGGTGTGTGTGTGTGTTGCCCTGGGCCTGTGCCTCTGTGCTGTGTGTTAATCTACACCCAATGCTGCTGTGTCTGTCTCCCTAGGTGTTAGTTGTGTGCTGCTGGGTGTGGATTTAGCTCGCTTGGTGTTGGACATGGGGGTGCACAGGGGGGGATTGGCATGTTTCTTGCTGTGTGCGGCGGAGCTGTGGGTGGTGGGTGGTGGTGGTGGCCTGTGGTCTTTCTGGCCTGACCGTTGCTGTACATGCATTCTGCTTTGTGCGATGGATTTCCCGCATACTCACCGCTGCGGTGTCGTCAGCAACACATTACATTATGTTCGTGGTAATTTGGTGGGCTTGATGCAGGGTGTGAATTGGTGCCAGATGAGACATGTGTGGGTACACTGATGGATGTGTTCCTGTCCACACCAGTGTGTCTGGTGTGGCCAGGTGCCCTGTTTCAGCCCGTGGAATTTGTGTTCTGTTTTGTGTTGTATTGTGTTTTTTTACGTACCTGCGGCGGCGTCCGCGGCGGGCGATGTTGACCTGGTGATGTATCACGTACAGCACCGGGAGGACGTGTAGTGCTGGATCCATGGCGTTCGGCTCCGGGTGGAGGGCTCCGAAAGTCTCGTTTCACGCTCCGCTGTCGAGATTCCGCCGTGTCTGGAAGGGCGGTTTCTCCCCTGCGGTTCGACTTGTTGTTTGGCGCATCCTAATTTGTTGAGCGGACGGGACGTCATTCCGCACGGCGGTGAGTCTCCATTGGCTACCACCGGCGCGGTGGCGGGCGCAATTTCATGGCGGTCGGCGTTGCACCGCGGAGGTCGGGAAATGGGGCATATTTGCCCTTCATAATATGGCGGCCGTGAGGACCGCTGCTGGCGGGCGGTAAAAGGCATTTTTCCACACCGCCGGCACCGCGGTACTGACACCGACCGCCATCATAATTGGCCCCTAAGTTAGGACTACAGATAAGATAGTGCTGTATACATTGAACTTCATAGGTACTGGACATCTGCTGAGTGCAATAGAAGGTGGAGGGAAAAGTGCATTATGTTAACCAGTGGTCAGTTTTTAAGAAAGAGGCACATTTTTTGAGTGTGAATATGACAATTTGAGCGGCAAAAAGAAAATGTTACATTATTCTGGCCCTATGGAGGTAAAGATGCAGCCATGAATGATGCTAAGAGGTTTCCGGGCTGCACTAGTAAAAAATGTGTTGCTAAGACATAAGGACTTAAACTTAATACTGTCTTCTACATTCCACCAATTGAGAATGTGCATCCGTCGTTGACATACTTTTGTCTTGCCAGGCTAGTCACGAGTATTCCACACCTATTATGAGACAGATGTAATTTTTCTGGGAATTTTGAGGTTAAGCCTGTAGGCAAGACTTTCGGGTAATCTAACCTCAGATTTACTCGAGTCGCCCATCATCCATACCTGGAAGTAGGTCCATATTTGTTTATGGCCTAGCTAGTTTGCAGTGGATATTTTAGTCACATACTTAACATGAATCACTGACAAAATATCGAAGGTCAAAAAATCGACCTACAAAAATATCGCAACAAAAATATCGATGTCAATAATATCGACATCCTATCTACAACATGGTAAGTACAAAAATATCGAGAAAAAAATATCGATGTCAAAAATATCGTTATCAAAAATATCGTTTTTTTGTGTTAAAAATAATATGTAAAATAAACTAAATAATACTTATAATTAAAATAAACATAGTTAAAAATATTTGATAATATTTAAAATTAATAAGTAACATATATAATTAAATAAAACATTAATTAAACATATACATATAATATATAATATATATACTTACTTAATAATAAGTTTGAATAATTATTTTAATAAATTATAAATTATTAAAAAATATTATAAATTACAAATACATCTATACACATAAAACAATAACATAAATAAAAATTAAATAATTATGTATAACAAATTAACAAAATTAAATTTACTTTTAATATTTTTAAAATTAATTATATACTATATTAACTAAAATAATACAAAAATATTAAATAGCGTAGGGAATAAAACTACTATTACAACTCCCCAAAAACAACACTAAGAAAAATGTTGGATAGCGTAGGGGTAAAAATTACTATTCCCACTCCAGAGAGTGCAACAGTAGGGAAAGTGTTGGATAGCGTAGGGGTAAAAATTACTATTCCAACTCCAGTGAGTGCAACAGTAGGTAAAGTGTTGGATAGCGTAAGGGTAAAAATTACTATTCCCACTCCAGAGAGTGCAACAGTAGGGAAAGTGTTGGATAGCGTAGGGGTAAAAATTACTATTCCCACTCCAGGGAGTGCAACAGTAGGGAAAGTGTTGGATAACGCAGAAGTGACAAATAACATACTTATAAATAAATTAATTTTTAGAACTAAAAATTTGTAATTTAAAAAAATTACCTATTAATAATTAAAATCCAATAAATTAATTATCAATAACGAAAAATAAATTTAATAATTACTTAATTAGATTTCAATTACTTCCAAAAGTATTCCCCTATAAACGCACAACACACTCCAATGATAAAATACACTTAACATAATGATCAATTAATCAATTAATAAAAATTAATAACTAATTAATAAAAATTACTTACCAATTAATAATTGATTACCAATTATCAATTAATTAACAATAATATAATTATCAATACCAATTAATTAAAATAAATGATAAATTAATTGCATTTAAATTACATGATGATTAATTAATCAATTAATAAAAATTAATCACCAATCAATTAAAATTAATTACCAATTATTGATTAATTAACAATTATATAATTATCAATAACAATTAATTAAAATAAATTATAACTTAATTACATTTAAATTACATGATAATCAAGTAATCAATTGATAAAAATTAATAACCAATTAATAAAAATTAATTACCAATTATTAATTAATTAACAATAATATAATTATCAATACCAATTAATTAAAATAAATTATAACTTAATTACAATTAAATGACTTCCCACCCTATTCCCCTATAAACCCACAACCCGCTACAGAACTTAAACGCAAAAAATAATTAAAATTAATTTATAATTCCTAAAAATTAATAATTAATTTAGTATAATTAAATTACTTCCCACCCTATTCCCCTATAAACCCACAACCCGCTACAGTACAAAAAAAAAAATGACTTAAAAAATAAATTTATTAACATATAAAAATTGTATACATATATTTTTAAACAATTAAAACATTTAACAAAAACACATATAACACATACATATTAAAAACATAACAAAATACATAACAATAATACAAATATCGATATTAGTAACATCGATATTAGTAACATCGATATATTTGATTTCGATATTACTAACTTCGATATTATTGACATCGATATTAAGTAATTCGATATTACTTACCTTAGGGTCGATATTCTGTCCATCGATATTCTGTCCCATCGATATTCTGTCCCTTCGATATTTAAACTTCGATATTATGGTATCTCGATATTTTATTTTCGATATTTTGACTGCCCACCACTTAACATATGTCTTCATGGTCTCGTGCTCACACAAAGAAATCTCCAGACTGAGACTTTGCTCCAATTAAATGAAGCCAACTGCGGTGCATCCGGGATTCAGTGTCTGCCAAGAATCTACCTACTTGTGAATATTGATTGGAGCACAGTATCCAATCCCATAATAAACTGTTTAATACCAACAGGGAATGAGAGTGGTCACTTCCTTCCTCTGAGGACACTGATCACAATCTGCGTGGTAATGATGAGTGTAAAGTATGTCTTCTGCAGAACCCTTCGTAGCAGTAAAGAAGGGTGCTTGGGACATAAATTGTAGCAAAATGTATGATTTATGTGGATGTTCTGTAGCAAAAAAATACACTAGCAACGTAAAAGTGAAAAGTTCCAAATGTTTCCATAAACTTTCATAAAGTGGGAAAAACATTGCAACTTCGCACACTCCCAAGTTATTTGGCAAATCTTAGTTATTCTATGTGAACAATGCATGGCTCTGTTGCTCTCTATGTTAATCTACACGAACAACACTTTGGCAAGATTTGTTTTATTCATTTGTCTTTCAGGATTATGTACACATATTAACTCCATCCAACTGAAATAATAAGTATGTGAACTGAAATTTGCAGCTTTCTCTTGATTCTGCATTTCAAAAGTATCCGGTAAAAGTCCTGGTAGAAATAAAACCAGAAGGAAGCTTGGCAGAGCATCAAACAGCCAGGATAATGTATTTACACAAGAGCTTCTTTTCATTCAGCTGTGGATCCGGTTAACCTTCGCATCAACAGAAGGTTATGTGCATTGTCTGCACGTCAGATTTTAGACCATTACCACAACCTAAAAATATGTCATACAGACTCATTGCTTTTTACCTTCTCCTTACCTCGTCCCAGTGGACTTTTCACACCCTTCTTAGGGGCTCCCAAGCTTGACTTCAAGGAAACAGGAGTCACAAGTGGATTTTATACCCAGAAGAACATTTTACCTGGAACAGGGTGAGCCCCAGGTGCGGTGTCATGAAGGGCTACGCTGGGGCGGCGCAGAGCCAATCGCCTGTTTTTGTGTGCTAGCAATGTGTATAGTGAATTCATTTAACCCCATGTTTCTTTGAGTTAGTCCATTATTTTAGACAGCAAAGCTCAGAAACAGATGCACTGTGTGCAAATTAAGCTCTGTCTCTGACAAATATGGGTAAAAATTGAGGGGCATATTTACGTTCCCTGGCGCATCCCTGCTGATCCTGGCGCATCCCTGCATATCAGCAGGGATGCGCCAGGGAAAATGCGTCACGCAAGTTTACCCTTGCGCCACGTCCGATGCGCCGCATTTACAATGCGGCGCATTGTGGCGCAAGGATAAGCAGATGCGTGTCGCATCTGCCGGCGGAAGGTTGGCGCAGTGCTGAAGTTGTGTCGCAAGCGCGACGCAACTCCAGCACTGTTCCAACCTTCCCTATCCCTAACATGGTGTGTCAATCCTTACGCCTGCTTGAAGCAGGCATAAGGATTTGACGCACCAGCGTCGGAAAAGTGGCTGCGTGAAATCTTGTAGATTTCACTACGTCACTTTTCCGAGGCGTTCCTGCGCCGGAACGCCCCCCCCTGCGCCGGTACGCCCACATGAAACCTGACGCAGGTTTCATGTGGCGCAGGAGTTTACTACGTGACGCATCTCCCTAGATGCGTCACGTTGTAAATATAGCACAACGCGGCGCATGGTTTGCGTCGCCGCTTCGTCACATGCGTGACGCAACGGCGGCGCAAAAGTGGCGCAAGGGGCTTGTAAATATGCCCCTGACTTTATACACTGCCGGCGCATAAAACAGGCACTCAGCTCTGCCCTGAGGCAGGGCGATGTTTCATGATATAGTTCTCAACCTTGACCTTTTCGCATGGAGTAAATTCCCTTTTCCTTTTTCAGTGCTGAATAAAGATGCTTTTCGCCGATTTCTTTCCTCTTAACTTAGGGCAGTTAGAAAGTCCGTTAGGCAGGACCAGTGAATTTACCTGGAGCCACAAAGAAGTACAAATGTACTATCATAAAAGGATCACAAAAAACAGGGAGGCACAAAATATAAAGAAACAAATTAATCCAGCAGCTATCAAACTGCTGGGAAAAAGTATAATTGATGGAGACAGGTGCAAGGAAGGAGGACAAGTTGTGGTTGAGGCTTCAACTATTTTGCTTACTGCTCAAACGTGGTCTTTGTCTACAAAGTAATTCAGGACGTAGGGGCCCATTACGATGGC
Source organism: Calotriton arnoldi (assembly GCA_963921515.1). Taxonomy (NCBI): domain Eukaryota; kingdom Metazoa; phylum Chordata; class Amphibia; order Caudata; family Salamandridae; genus Calotriton; species Calotriton arnoldi. Next base: position 699,604 of record CAWUFW010004803.1, read on the forward strand.
GGGCGGAAGCACTACCGCCGTGCTGGCGGATGCAAAAACCACCAGTTACCGCCGGCACGCAGCAGTCCACACGCCCGCCCAATTACGATGCGAAAAGCAGGCCAAACACCGCCGGCAAGCCAGCAACACCGTCCGCCATCAAAGTGCGCCCGTACACGTAGCGGCGCAGCACAACTGACACACACCGTCCGACGAAACACGTCCCGCCCGGCGCACAAATTACGATGCCGCAAACAAACGGCTCCCACGGCAAAGAGATACCGTACGTGAAAGAGAGGCGGTAACACGGACGCAGAGCACGGACAACGAAGAAGCGGCATCCCGGGCATGAATCCAGCACTGCAGGCCCTTCCCATGCTTCTGCTGATGCACCACCAAGGACGCAACGTACCGCGGAGACGCAGGTAGGCACACACACAACAAGTGCACGCAAACAGCGCACACAGTGCAAGGGCGGAAAAAGAGGACAACCCCCACCAGCGCGTGTACACAACACATCCACCATCGCATCCACAGATGACACACAGGCCAAATCGTAACATCGCAGAACACATGTGTACACACCACCTGGGACTAGGAACCAACCACCCCGTCACGGCCCCAAAGCGCCGATGACGCCGCCACACATGCGCACAACGCAGAGGCCAACCGCAGCGCCATGCATGCGTCGCACACAGACACAGGGACACAACCAAGCAGCACACACACCAGCCCCACCCCGAACGCACATGACACGTGACAGGCCGGCCACAGACATGTCCCCAACGCCCAATTCACGGACAACACCCAACGCCACACAACCGACGCACACATGTCAGTGAAGTCACGCAACAGCAGGACACACCCCAGTGTAACAAACATGGCGAAGCACACAGCGGCGGCAACACCAACTAGGAGAAGCAGGGCCCCTTCGGGAAGAGGAACGCCAGTACCACACTGAAAAACCCATACCACCCTGCACATATGAACAAGACACATGAAACGGAACACCAAAGAGCCCGGTGACCGACAACAGGTGGCCCAAGAATTACATCCACACACAAGGCCCAACGCAGAGCGGAAAGGCAGGCTGCCGCCCACACAAGGGAGAGCAGACAGCACTGAATGACCTTCCATTCCAACTCCGAAACCACAGCCCTACGACAGAAGCCGGTGAATACAGCCATTGTCCAAGAATAGACCAACACAGGCATGCCGAGGAGACCGACCACACGGCAGATAGCGCATATCACAGAAGCACACAACGGACGGGGAAGAAAGAAGAAAACACTCCCCCATGTCGGCCACATGCAAGTTAATTGGAAGGAGTCACACAGCACTGACCTTGAACTGTCTGAGAAGCATGTGGGAAGAGGGCCCGTGTCCTCCAAACAAGCAAACAGAACACAAGTCCTGTCTCCCCACGACAACACAGAGCTCACAGCAACCCCGGAGCGTGCACATTGCAGACTGCACACACAGCCGGAGCACGCCACCTCTACGAACCGCTGCGAAATGGCAACCGCAACACACCTACCCAACTACGCCGAAGAGCTCAAGCTGTACAAAACCAACCTGTTCCATACATTGGGATGCGATCTCCTGTCCCTGCTGAACGTAAGTTACCGACTGACTTACCGCATCACATTGTTCAGCTGCGTCATGCCCGTCTTCTACTGTCGGAGGTGTCCCTACCAGCATCCCGTCGAGATATGCCTCTCCAACCCGGCATGTCTGAAGGCGGACCTGCTACCACTACTCCTCCCTCTGGACGCACACGACAGGGCCTGCTCTGCCTATGGGGGCATGGCGTATGTGGCCAACATCGCACGCGCACTGAAATGGAACCACTGTGCCTCCACACGACGGATCATCGAGAACAGCTACATCGAATGTCACCCAGCATGCCCCATCATGGTCCTCCAAGGGACAACCTACGAACAACACCTTGACAGCCACCATCCGCTTCATTGGCTGGCAAACATGGACACCACCAATGACATGGAAGCCCTGCTGGACGGCATCGCATACCTGACAACCTGTAAATACGTCGGACCACAACGCAGGTTCCCCGAGTGACCTATGAAGTCCAACCCCGCACCCATGCTCAGCTTCCGCACGGACTGGCCAGTCACCACCACAACAGCCATACCAGACGACCGGCAACTGTAACCACACCATCAACGACATCGCCATGACATCGGATATGACCGGGACATGCACACTGTTCCCCATCACATCCAGGAACACCGCATGCATCGTGGGAGGCAGTGGCATGGGCTCTGTGCATCGCACCCACATGGACGGAACTGCACGAACAACCAGGACACGACATGGATCCAGCGCACATGGACACACACACCGCTCAGTGGACATGAATAGGTCGCCTGGAGTCTGTGGGTGCTGCACCCCTCCCACCCCCGCCCCGGGAATCCCATACCAGGACCTTTGCATGGACGACAAGTGCATACAACAACAACACGACCCCAGTGACTGGGACATGTCCAGTAACCACCACAGTGCAACAACAAGTGGCACGCCGCTGCATGCACACAAGCACATGCCCTGATGTCATCTCACATGCACGCGTGCATGAGGAACAACCGCAGCAAACCTGTCACATGGAACTGAGATGGACTGTGCCCATGATGCCGAGCGGTCTGGTAGGCTACATGTATACCGTCTGTGTCAAAGTCCGCAGCTCCGCAGCTATACGTAAATGTACATTAGCACAGCCTTGGCCAAGCAGATGTAACCCCACACCCTATCCCATTTGTAATCATGCTCAGTACATCCTCAGTATGTATTCCGCTGCCAGTAGTGTCCACTATACTGCATCACAGAGGACAGAAGACTCAATATAATGTTTGAAACCAGAACTGTCTCCGCTGACTCATTTCACAAGTACGAATGAGAGAGGATGAGAGTATGTGAAGTACACGGCAGTCGTGACATGACCATGTAGTCCACTGGTATTGGATGTCAACGCAAATGAGTAGCACTACTGTGGAAGACACACATGTGTCGTGTGAAGTCGTATGGACGCAGTGCTCAGGTGGGTGGGTGCGACGGGTAGATGCGCACATGCCAAGTTGGAGCACGCCGTGTTGGGAGGGCTCATGAACAGTACACCACCGCTTCCCTGGGCATTGTGAGAGGACACCTGTCGGGGGAGTGAACACGTGTGTGCACAGCAGCCGGGCACACGTACAAAGCGGTACCAGGCGCACCTCAGCCCACCCTCTGTGGACGAGCTGGATCCTGTTGTGCGCCCGCCATGCCCCTTGACAAGGCACACACAGCCCCAGTCGACCAGGTGTAACCCCAACATAGTCAATCCGCACAGGCGATACAGGGCACGGGATGGCAGTGGAGCATGGTGTGTGAGAGGTCTCCTCGCGCTCCTCCTGGTCATATCACGCAGGCAATAGAACCTCAACGTCCAGCATGGCAAAAGTCAAATGGAAGTGTAGGGGGACGCACCACAGCACGAGCAGCACTGACGTCACGGGAGGTGGCTCGCACCATCCCATCCATTGCCCATCATACCAACCACGCCACATGCCATTGCGACTAAGTGCAAGCGCGTGCGCCACCACCCCTGAGCCCTCCCCAGAGAGGCCAAAGAGTGAATGTGTGGGCCATCAGCCACAGACGGACGCGGCATGGCCGCAAGGGCAGCCACAGCCACTGGGTGTCGCAGGTGGCGGATCCGGAAGGCGAAGACTGTGATGCATAGTCCATGCAGGCCGGGTCTCCATTTGGGGCACCACGCAGGTGGACGGCGTCCCGCCACACATCATACCCTGAGACAGCCCACTCGTGCAACTGGACCCACACATACACTCCTTGCCCTCTCTGGTGCGAGCTTGCGGCTGCCTGTGCAAGCGCTAGCCTCGCAGGTGAGCATGCATATTGGGGGGCGAGGGGAGGACATGAGGGCTGGGGCGAAGATGACTGTATCACTGTCAGTTAGTACAAGGGATGACCCAGATGTGGAAAGGAAGAGACGTGTCCCGTGTGTACTGCAACTAGTCGCCAATCCAACTACCCCCCATGTCCGGAATGTAAGCCCGCACCTAGGCCCGCCCATCCGCCACATCGAACATACCACCAGCACGACAACCTTCCCATTCGAAACACTGACTGGGGGTGGCGACCAGTGAACAATCATGTGTAGCCTACCCACGCGTACATGTGGGCCCTCCATGATCATTGGGGCCTAGATCCCCATGTGCATGCACATGGCAGTGGTATGTCTCACTTGCCATTGCCATTGTTGGGAGACCTGTGTAAGTGTATTGTGGCCGTGCCGTCCCAGCTTGACAGCTGGGCTGTGGCTCATGTGCTTGCTCAGTCATGTCAGTGATGTGTATGCGAAATTGCTATGTGCCGTGTTGCTTTGACATGTGTCCTCTGCCATTTAACCCAGGCGGAGACCGAACATTGACCGCCCATACCAATTGCTGGCGGACATGGACGATACAGAGGTAATCAGGAAGTTTCGGCTGGACAGGCCAACTCTGCATCGACTGTGTGCCATGTTAGAGCCCCATCTCCGTCCCCGCAGGGTGTATCCGACTGCTGTCACCCCCACGGCTAAGGTGATGGCCGCCATGCATTTCTTCGCCACTGGGTCATTCCAGCACACAGTGGGCAGTGGAGGAGGGATGTCCCAGCCCATGTTCAGCAAGGTGCTGAGGGATGTACTGGCAGCCATGATGCTGTACCGGAACAGGTACATCAGATTCCCCAGGGCTCGTGAATTGGCGGCAGTGAAGGGTGCATTCTATGCCCTTGGCAGAATCCCACACGTCGTGGGAGCCATTGACTGCACTCATGTTGGCCTTGTTCCACCACAGGCCACTGAGCACCTGTACCGCAACAGGAAGCACACGCACTCCCTGAATGTGCAAGTGGTGTGCCTTGCGGACATGGTGATCACCCACGTGTGTGCCAAGTTTCCAGGCTCGGCCCATGACGCACACATAATGCGCAACAGCATCTTGCCACGACTGATGGCCAATCTGCAACAGGATCGTGGCTGTATTGTCGGTGAGTATGTGGAGTGGTGTAGCGTGCTCGTTGTGCGATGCTGTCCCCTGTCCAGTTGGAATAGCAACGGTTCTCTGTGTCCCTCACACCCAGGTGACTCTGCGTATCCGAATGGGGCATGGCTGCTCAGTCCATTGAGGAATCCTCGCACCCCAGCAGACGATCGATACAATGAGGCACATGGGAGGACCAGACGTGTGGTCGAGCGTACCTTTGGCCTCCTCAAGTCCAGGTTCAGGTGCCTGGACCGCACCGGGGGTGCACTGGCGTACTCCCCACAGAAGGTGTGCCAGATAGTGGTGGCGTGCTGCATGCTGCACAATCTGGCCATTCGGAAGCAGATCCCCCTCATTGTGGATGACGGAGATCAACCAGGGCCCCAGCCCGCAGACCAGGACAGCTCGAGTGAGGTGGACAGCGGAGAGGAGGAAGCTGGGAATGTGCGCCAGCAGCTCATCGCCCGCTACTTCACTTGACGGTGAGTGTCCATGTACGACGGATGATGTGTCTGTATCTATGCAGGTGTGTGTGTGCTGTGTCAGGGTGGCCGTATGTTCACTGCGTGCAGTGTGTCAACGCTCCATGGCCAGGGTAGTATGCCACTGTTGGTGACTGTGGCATTGTGCCCTATTGCTCTGTGCGATGTGTGTACATTGCTTGTAGTTGTTGACATGTACTGTGTGATGGGTGTGTGACACACTCATTGAATGTGCTCCTGTTCTGTCTCCCACCCCTAGGTCCCTACAGGCCCTCCGGATTCCATTGCCATGCCACGCATCAGGTGCCCTTCCGCCCAAGGTGGCCGTTGTATTCCGTACAAATAAAACACAGGGCACAAACAGCAGTTAGTGAAAAAGGTGCATTTATTACGAACTGTGACATGTGATTGTGTGTAAGGTGATGACAAAAGTGGTGCGTGCAGTGACAATGAGCTGTCGGTCATGGCTGCGTGATGATCAGGGTGTACCCACTGGTTCTATGTCCATAGTCCAACACACACATGCCATCCAGATGGCTGTGTGGAGTGGGATCGTAGAGCAAGTCAATGCAGTGGCTGGTCAAGGAAGGCTGGCGGAAGGCTGGCTGGCTGCCTCACTTGCGACTGGAGCGTGCGAAGTCCTCCCGGGAGATCTGTTTCCTCTTCGGACGGCCCCTTCCACGTTTGGGAGGGGGTGTGTGGTGGCGACCTGCTGGTGGTGGGTGAGGTGTGCTCACTGGCTGTGGACGCAGGGGAAGTGGACACTGCTGCCCGAGCCTGCGCCCTAGCAGGTGGTGGCGGAGGTGGTGTTGCTGGCCTTGCCTGTGACCCCACCGCCACCACCAGCTGGCCCATGAGGTCCACGAGTTGGTCCATACGGGACACGAATTGGCCCATATGGGCGTCCATGGACCTCAGCACCCCCAGCACCTCCCGCGTGTCAGTAGCAGACCTGGCCCATTGTCCTTGGGCCTCTTCATAGGCCCCAAGGACTCTGTCCATTTGAGGCAGGGCATGGCTCCCAGGGAGGCTGGCGTTTCCCTGACCCTGCTCCTCCTACCAGTCCTGCTGCCACCGGCCCTGCCCACTAGCCACATTGCTCACCACGGTCCTCGCTGTGGCTCCCAGGGTGGATCCAGTCGGCCGGGCCACCACCTGCGCTGGGGCTGGTGCCAGCGAAGACGTGGTGGTGGTGGAGGCGGTGGTGGTCGGTGCGGCGATGGTGGCGGTTGCGGCAGTGGTAGTGGCCGCAATGACCGTGGGTGTGGCCGCAACGACAGTGGCAGCAGGGGACTGGGACTGTTCAGCATCCCTGGATGATGGGTTGGTGGGTAGGAGGGGTCCTGGGGAGCGGCTGGGCCCTGCCACGCCAGATGGGCCAGCTTGGTGGTCCGTGTCCGAAGAGGTGGACAGATCCTCCAGATCCGTGTGTCCTCGTTGGGGGCTTGTAGGCTGGCTGTGCTGGCTGCTGTCTCCATCCCCAGCGTCCAGCAGTTCGTCACCTGTGGAGAGAATGAGATTTGTTATTGTGTTGCACCTGGCGAAGTATGTATTAGTCGTCTGACATTGGCAGTTCGTGCAATCTCGTACATGGGTTTCCCGGAGGCGAGTGTGTGGCTGTGGCATCTGTAGGTGTGTGTGCTAGGCAATGGGACTGTGTGCTGTGCACATGTGGCATGGGACGGATTGGCCATGCCGATGGGTGTGTTGCTTTGCCCCTACTCATTGTGACTCTGGTGTATGCGGGCTCCTGGCCCATCCTGGGTCTGGTTTGTACTTTGCTTTTGGAGTTCAAATGGAACGCTTAGGAACGCATATGGCAACATGGGGGCCATGCCCCAGATTCGCATTTGGGAGGGTATATGCTTTTGGGGTACATGCTGTGAGCCATGGGTGCCGAACGTGACATGTGTTGTGGCAGCATGACAGTGCATGGTCTGAGGTGTGTGCATGCCTGACATGCCCTGCATATTTGCTGTCTGTTGTGGTTACTGGACATGGCATTGGACGCATCGTTATGAGTGAGTGATAGTTGTGTGCCAGCCAACGTATTGCAGTTGTCCCATCTCCTTGGTGTGCGTGCTGCCCTGTGCCATGTGCATCACTGCAGTGCTCGGGGGGTGTGGCCCATGTTGTGTGTTGTTGCTCACAGTGTGTCGTGCGCTTAATTGACTTCTGGCACATGGTTGGTCATGGGCATGTGTCTTAGCGTGACTGCTGTATGTGTGGCAGCTGTGCGGATGACATGCCTTTCATGAAACTGGGGCTGACGGATGGGATGGATGGTATGTTGTATGTGCATGGTGTGTCTGTGTGTTTGATGGGTTCAGTGGTGTTCGTGTGCATTTGTGTTGTTCCGCTCTGTTGCGTCTAGTGTTGTTTGTCTTACATAGGCGTAGTTGTGGGGTGTGTGGTTGACAGGCAGTAGGGGCTACATGGACAGGACTTCAATGGTGTTTCGGTTGTGTGTGATGAGTTGCACAGTGGCTGCCGTGTGGGACTATATTCAGTGTGGCTTGTGCATGCAGACGTGGCTCCTTGGGTGTTGCTATGTCTGTGATGGGTCATGTGGGGTGTGAGTCTGCTGTTCATGCCCGTGTGCACATTGTTCACTTGTTCGTGACGGTGGGCGGTGCTGCGTGTTCGTGTGCTACGTGACATGTCCCATGTGTTGGTGGTGTTATGGTCCTCATGCCTCCAGTAATCCAGCCCTGTCCAGTTTCCCACCTGCAAGTTGTTCGTGCGTGCACTGTACTGGATGCCACATGGCTCTTAGCGGGGGTGCTCCATGTTGCAGGTCTGTGGGGGTGGGGGGTGTAGTGGGTCGTGGGGGTGGCTGTACACCCACTGACACCGATTGCTGTGGACCGTGATGTCTGCCTTTCGGCTGTCGTTGTGCACTGCGGTGGCTGACACGTGGCTGTGGGGTGTGGGGGATGCTCCTCCTTGCTGTGCTGTGGGACTGGGGCCTGGTGTGTGTTGTACTTGGGCTGTCCCCCTCCGACCCACTGCACTTTGTGTTCCTGCCACTTACCTGTTACTTGTCGGTTAGTGCAGCTATGGCGGACACATGGGTGTGGTGGGTGCTCGTTGTGGCGCTTCTGGCATACTTGGGGACCTGTTGGTGGTTACGTGGCTGGCTGAGTGTACACATGCCCCCACGTATCTTACAGTTGTTAGGTTTGGGCTGTGTGTGGTAGTGTCTGTTGCATGTGTGTGTGATGTGTTGTGTATTGTGTGCTGGACATGGGGGTGTTTGTCCCTGGGAGCTGTGGCATGGTGGTTGCGCATGTGAGTACATAGCGGTGTGCTAGTATACATTAGTTTGTACTTACCAGCCTCCACTCCCCCTGCTAATCCGGCGAGGATCTCCGGATGTATTACGACTCGCACCTTCTCCTCCCACGCTTTGAAGGTCTTAAAGAGCGCGGGATTCCCTCCGCCAGTGACGGCAGCCAGCTCTCTGTTTTTGCCCTCCTTCTTCTTGACCAGGCTCTTTACGTCATTCCAACGTTTGTTTATCTCGGTTCTGTTCCTGGGCAGGGTCCCGACTGCATTGACCTGGTCTACGATCCGGGTCCACATTCTGTTTCTGGTGGCTAGTGGTGTGTGCTGGACCATGTTCCCATAGATTTGTGGGTACACCTTGATGATCTCGTCGACCATGACCGTCAGCTCCATGGGCGTGAACTTGGGCATCCTTTGTGGTGCCATGGTGTTTGTGGTGCTGGTGCGGTGTGTGTTGTGTAATGTGCAGGGGGTTTGTGGTGCCGGTGTTTGGTGGTGGTGGTGGTGGTGGTGGTTGTGATGTGTGCGTTTCTGTGGTGTGCTGCTGTCCTTGCTGTGTCACTGTGTCCTCTCCTCTCCTCTCTGGTTTGCAATGTAGCAAGGGGTTGTGGTCTGTGGGAGTGCTGCTTTTGTACTCACCTATGTGGGTGTGTCCTCATGGTCTGTTGTTTTCAGGTGTGTTGTGTCTGGGGTTCTGGCCTTTGTATTTTTTGTTTGTCCGGGGGGTGTTTTCGGGATGTGTACTGTGCTTGTGTATTTGTGCGTGCTTTGCTGTGTGGACTTGTTGGCCATGTTGTGTGCTATTGGTTTTGTGTGCGGATGGTTTCTGTGCAGGTACGTGGGCGCCATGGCTTCGGCCGTGTCGATTCTCATCGGCGTTGTTTGCGCTGGCGGGCGGTATTTTTGTTGTTTTTCCGCGCTCATGGCGGTGCGATCGTAATTTCACGTGCGGTGTGTCGGCCGTGTGGGCGGGCGGTTTTGTGTTGTCGTGCGTGTTTCCGTCCGTGGCGGGCGGTTTGACTCCGACTCGGACGATGGCGGGCGGTATTTTGTATGATTTTTCCGCCGATGGCGGTTTTCAGTTTGTGTACTCATAATGGCGTGGTCGGTGTTCAGGCGGTGTGTGCGGGCGGATTTTTGCCGCTTCCATGCCTGGCGGATTTTTTTACGCCGGGTATCGTAATGTGCCCCGTAATGTTTTACTCAAACCCCATTAGCCTATGCTCTGCTGTGCAATCTTATCACTTTATCAACATAATCTGACGTGCATATTCTTCAATCAAACCAATAGACAAAAGCCATTTCTGTTGTGGGCCGAACCCCAATACTCTCCTGCACCCCAATATTCTACTGCACCCCAATATTCTACTGCACCACAATACTCTCCTGCACCCCAATATTCTACTGCACCCCAATATTCTACTGCACCACAATACTCTCCTACACCCCAATATTCTACTCCACCCCAATATTCTACTGCACCCCAATATTTTAGATCACCCCAAAATTTATCTCAGAGGATCTGCTCCAGCAGCCTTGATCTTGCGATAAAAGCCACCACCCTGTTTAACATCAGACCCAACATAGATTTAGCAGAGTAATAAAATAACTGGGTCCACTCAATAACTGAGTTAATGATCAGGGGAAAAGTTAAAGGGTTTATTACAAAGTCCCATTAATCAAGCGGCACAAAATAATGATTAAATGACATTAAGACATACATGCAGAGTACATAATCAGATATGAAAATAATGCTGAGTGAAAGATCATCAGAGAATGGACAGAGTCACGGGAGGAACAGGAAAAGTCTCAAGTAAATCGGAAAAAGTCCCTGGAGGGACTCAGGAAGTCTCTGGTTCACCCCTAAAATCAGGGTTTTATTTATACACATTTATAACATTAATAATGAGCAAAAACTGCAAACTAATAGTGGTATGACTAGTGATGACACATTCTAAACAAAGCACAAAATTACACAGCACTATATTTCATATTAGAATTAACCCACCTTTAAAGAAGTCTCCAGAAGCTTCTACACTGTTGCTATCCAGAGATGCACAACATTATGATATATAAGCCAAACAATAGCGCATACACCAGTGTTGTTTTTCCAGGCCCATCATCAGGGAGCTACAGCGGAAGGCCTTCAATTTGTACATACATTACACAAAGAAAGTTAAATTCATTGCACTCAAAGGAAAATAACTAGTTACATAACAGCATCCTGTGCTCTGCAGAGTCTGCAGGAACAGTAGGGAGAGATGACATGCGGGGGACATTGATTGTGAGGGGGAATGAGCAGGAGCTGTTTGAACAGAACATTAGAAATCAACATCCATTTTAATAAAATGGTGCTTCACGAAAATGTTGCATAACTAAAACACGTTAATAAACACACTTGTGAAAATTTCACCAAAATTATTTCGAGTGCAATATTATTAATTTATCGGTTACGACTAGAATTTATCATAAAAATCATTAGTACTTTAAATAATGGCCCACCCAAAATTTCACATTTAAAAACAAAGGGGCAGATTTACAAGCCCCTTGCGCCACTTTTGCGTCACTTTTCCCATGTTAAAAGTGACGCAAAAGTGGCGCAAGGGGCTTGTAAATCTGCCCCAAAAACTTTAACATTAGTATGTTAGAGATGGGACTTTAGCGCATTAGGCACAAGCAATGATTCCCTATAAAAGCTACCAGAGAAGATAATTCACTCTCTCCCTTTAGGATTTTTTTATAATGTTGTCTCTTCTAGAGTCACTTGATTCTCTACAGGAATGTAAAAACATTGTAGAAAATGCAAGGAAATGGTAATCAATGTCTCCCCTTACGTAAAATCCATACATCATGATTACCTTATGGTAAAAGTGTGGTTGCATGTAAGAAGTGCATATAAAGCACCTGCAATTTTGTGGCTTGACATTATACCCTACTTTTTCACTAAATACTCATACCTCATTTGTAATTTTATAACTGTATGCATAACGGTTGGTACCTCATGCACACTTCAGTAGGCCTGTGTTGGTTATGGTGTCAAGACAATGGTCAAGGCTATATGCCTTATTTGTATATTGGGAAACGTTATGTCAGATTCCATAGGTTTGATCTGTTATGGAAAGGTATTACAAAGCCATCAGGCCTGAACTTCTCATTTTGAAAAGCACGTGTTAAAGGCAATAAACTTGCAAGTGTGGATTCTTACTACGCTATGCTAAAGTCTGTAGGTGGGCATAAGATTATATGGATTTTTGCAGATTACAGTACACTGCAGTAGTAGGCAAGGGGTTTTTTGTAGGGAGCAACTCAAACTGTGAAGATACAACATTTTGGTAATCCTTATTAGATCATCTCTTATGAGGGATTTTAGTTCCAGTGGCACAGTGTGCACGGGACCCATATCTAGGCATACCTGTCACACTTAGGGCCTCGCACTGAAGTAGACAAAAAAGTGAAGGAAGAGATGCTTAAAATAATTTTAGCCATTGGTAATTACTTGGTGCTGCATCTCAAGCCATCAATATTTTGCATACCATGCCACCTCGGTTTGGACCCCGCCAAATGCAAATCATTCTTGACCCTGCTCCAATATGAACAGTCCAGCATAAACTGACAGGCCAGGTCCTCCCTGAACAAGAACACAAGCAACTCAAGACTGGTTTTGCCCTTGTTGGGGCTTATCAGTCGGGTAATGATGGCAGCTGACCAGTAGAGAGAGCCTCCTCAAACATTCAGAGGAGATAAGGATGGTAAGATGTGAATACTTTTTATAGAAGTGAACACCAATGCCACTCGGCCCAGGGGCCTTGCCATTGGCCAACTCGGAGAGCACTGTCTTTATTTCCTCAGTCATCACAGGCACGCTTAGTGGTCTTGCTCAATCCATGCCACAGTGACCTCATCATGAAAAAGTTGAACATCTGAGTCAATTAGATTCAATTCAATTTATTCTTTATTTGACTTTATCAATAAAAACCATAAAATAGCACAATACATAAAGTTAAAACACAACATATAAGAATAATTAAAAACAGATAATTAATGATCCTTTGACAATCTCAGATCAACAGCACCAGTGAAAAATTCTACCGCAGAGAAACATGTGTGCTGGTCCAGCAACAGCTGTAGGTGAAGCGACGCATGCCTCACCTGAGTAAAGTTCATATTTTTCCACAATGGCATTAAAAACTGCTTGCATAAATGCTTATAAATACCACAAAAAGTACAGAGTGCACAGTATCTTGTTTAGAGACAGAGTCACATCCACAAGGAGGTAAGGAGCAAACAAACTACCAACCTTTAGGTACAATGAGTAGGCAGTGAATTAAATTTAAGCTAAATCCTGATAGTAAACAAATATGAGAAAGTCTTGTAACAAACAATAGATATTGTTCAATAGAAAGTACAGTTTTAATTAATAGGAAGGTTCTAACAGAACATTTCTAAAATTCATTCAACTCCATAGTGGTCTGTCTCAATGAAAAAAAAGCACCTTTCGTCCAAGACAAATTTGCCTTTACAATTTAATCAGGTTTACTAACCAATTCATGACGTCCCAAATGATAAAAGTGGATACATTTCAATCAAGGAACATTCCTCACTGAATCCAACCTCAAACAATCTCTAATAATAACAGGATTCAAAGCAGTCTAAAATGTTATCCATTCTGACAGCCATAACAGAAGATGGCGCAATAAAATCACATCAGAGATGTAGCCTTGTCGCATCTCTTCATGGGCAATAAGTGAAGCAGTACCCTGAAGAAGAGATAAAAAACGTTTTAAAAAACTATTCTCCATCATCTGCAGAAAAGGATTATTAATATATTCCCAGATGTCATTACCATATATCACAATCTACACACTTTAGCCGGAGATATTTTAAGCATGGTGTTCATAGGTTTGCTCCCCAGTCTAGACACAAAATCATGCACATCAGAAATTGATCTAAAAAGTAAATATTTTTTACAAGGCATAAGAGCAGACCTATTATTTTCAGAATAAAATGTAATGCCAAGATAACTAAAGGAATCCACTTTACTTATAAGACAGTCCTTTGCAGGAAAACCCACAATTTAGTTGATTTGGGTCCCTCCACCATTACATGAGACTTGCCATAACTAGTGCTAAGGTCTAATGAGGCCATAAAGGACACAAAAGGGTCTAGTAGCTATTGCAAACTATTAACTGTTCTGGCAAGAAGAATGGTCGTTTCCATGTAAAGTAGAGCCGGAATAGACTGCCCACCGATCACGGAAAGATCTTGGCCTTCGCTTACTAATGCTTTTTCTAAGTGATTTATATAGACTAAATAAAAAGGAGCCATAATGCAGCCTTGCCTGATAACTCATTTTAAATTAAAAGAGCTAGTACTTTCACCCTCAGCACCAAACTGAATGGAAGCTTTCACGTCTGTATGAATAGCCGAATTAAAACCTACCCTGTACCCATCATAATGGTCCAAAAGTTGTCTCAATTAACACGGTTGAAAGCTGAGCTAAGTTCCATGAAGACCAGATGTAATGAGCCCCGCTTTGCCACCATATATTTGTTAATAATTAAATAGAGATTTAACACAGTTCAGTAGTGTCCACCCCGGCCTTAAGCCATACTGTAAATCAGTAATAACATGATTTCTATTAGCGCAGTTGATCAGTAGGTTCAAAGCAATTCTACCGATTACCTTGATAACAGAATCGATCAAAGAAATTGGTCGATATGAACAGGGATAATATTTAATCCCTTTTTTCAATACAGGCACTATGACAGACTGCTTACATGAGAGTGGCATACCAACAACAATGGCCGCATTAATGGTCATAGTCATAAGGGGGGCCCAAAGTGAAACATTCAGGTGATACAAATCTATTGGTACCACATCTAGGCTAGGAGCCTTGTTCTTAGAAGATGACAGAATGGCTTTACTAACCTCACATGAAAAAGACAGTATGGAATCTATGTTGGCCATGGGCAAATTGGAAGGCTGGTCCTCCAAGGATTGAAACCCGTATATCAACTCAAAATGCTGGACCCAAATTTCAGGCAGATAATAAGAACATATCAGAGTGGTGTCTGTTTGGGGAAAAAAGGATAATTAATAATTTCCCAAAAAGCAGAACTGTCTCCAAGAGCACCAGCCACAGCAAATTCATCTCACGCCTCTGAACCCAAAGTGGTTTTCCTATCCTTAATAGCTTTCTTGAATCTACTTATGCATTCAGCGACCTCTAGTTGATCACAAGTGACCTTTTTTAAAGCCAATGGCAGGTCATGATGGATGGTGGTACATGGCAGAACAAACCATCCAAGTACTGTTGCAGAGCTAGGCTTTTTCTTGGCCACCAAATTTTCTTACAAACTGCCCCAAAAGAATAAAGAATCATCTCAACAGTGGAAGATTCACTCAAACAGACCAAACAATCGGGAAGACATTTTGAGAGAAAATCTTTTAGGAAAACATCAGGGATCATGTTCACCCATCCTAATCTATGACCCTGATCACTGAATAGCTCTGCTCTTATATGGATGGCTGGATGAATATGAGAACCTTCCCAAGGTAAAGTAATGAAAATGGGATTATGACCACTAAAATCATCCCAGAGGATTTTAAAATCCCGAAATTTGTTAGAAAGAGGGGTAGAACTAAAAATAATAATATAATTAATGATAGACTGTGACCTCCTACCGACAAAGATTGGTGGTAACAATGTAAAATTATGGGGGCGTGGCCAAGCAACATGGCTGACAGGACGTGAGCACTTGAGCTCCCGGCCGACCTGCCCAGTAATCCTGCATGATTCTGCCTGATAGTAATAGCAAACGATCTGGAGCCCATCTCCGAGACGCCTTTATGCTTTGGGAAGTTCCCTGCGGTGCTGAGAAACGATGGCGTCCATCGGATTGAAGATAAAACCTGGGCGATACCCGGTGGAGGAGGTGCTGCCTGCCACATGGAGGAGGGCGTCGGACGCGGACCCTTCTGCCCGCGCCGCTGATCCACACCGATGTGACCAAAACTCTGCCCCGGTGTAGCGCCAATCCCTGACCGGAGGTCTAGTGTGGTGCGGGTGGCCCAGACTGCTGTTGACGCCTGCCGGGGGCTGTCGGCGGAGTTGCAGTCCACTCCGGCAGACGAGTAAAGTGGCGCCTGTTGAAGGGAGACACAGAGCGGGTGGCTGCTGCCTACACGGTTGCTCTCCCAACTTGCTCCTTGATTCTCTAGGTGGCCACCCCCGGATGGTTGTGACCCAGGAGACCGCCACGCTGGAGGATCCGGTGCCCTTACTGGTGATGCAGTGACCCCGTATCCTTGAAGGGCACGGAGGACCGTGGCGGCCCCGAAACCTGGACTGGAGCCACAGATAGTGCGACGGTGGAGCTGCAGGTGAGGGGCCGGGAGAGGGGGGGCAACTGCAAATGCTGTCTCCTTCTTGCTCCCCCTGCCCGCCCCCCTCCACCAGGTGGATTGGGACTGACCGAGACCGGCCTGGGGACAGCAGAAGATGGCGGACACCAGGTCCTGGAAGGAAGGCCCGGCAGGAAAACCCCCTGGTAATCCTAGGAGTTGATCTCATAGAACTGACACTGGGGGAGAGAGACTCCGCATGTAGAAGCTGAGCCTGTTACCTGGGAGCATCACAGCGGTGGCAGCAGATTGCGGCAGTTGCACACTCTTGACCCTGCTGGAGTTGAGGATCAGTTGCCCCTCGACTGTGGGCAGAGAGCTGGAACCCTGAGTACAGCTGAGCAAGACTGAGGGGGAAATCTCCTGGGGGTGCAGGGGTCCGGACCCCTGCCTTAGGGTGACACGCGGCGCATGGATACCCCACAATACCACTGGTACTCACAACACAATTGACACAAAGGGATTGCTGTCAAACTACGTGAGATGATCCCACTGTCGCAAGCCATTAGGGTCGGCCTTAGAGCCTAGGGGGGCTCGGACGGACCTACTTTCCCCCTTTTCTCCCCCCCCCGGAGAGGATAACACAGTGACTACAGTGTGCAGCTTAATGAAGAGGCAGGCGTCTCTGGTGGTTGAGGACCTAAGGCAGTTGGCGTGACCTAGGTCTAGAGCATGCGTGGCACCTGGTCAGCTTACAATGGGCAAGGAAAAAACAGCCCGCTCTGCTGGGGCCAACACAATCACGCAGTACACTACCCCTCGACACCCCCCGCAATGCATAACAAGACAAACCGGCACTGGGGAAGAGGGGGAAGATGGCGCAACTGTGAACCATTCCGGGCGGAGCTTCTGGCGGCCATCCAGGGCTCCGGGAAGGCCCTGGAAAGCCAAATTGAGACTGTGTATATCAATGTGAACCCATTGAGAGCCGATTTACGTAAAGTAGCAGATAAAGTATCCACGGTGGAGGGAGACATACTGAACTTAAAGGGAGAGGTGGCGACACTTAAGCAGCAGGTGACCCAGATGTCCACAGACACAAGGGCCCTTGAGCGCCGGGCCAAGGATGAGGAGGGGTGCGCAAGGCGCAGCATCATAAGAGTCTTAGGGTTCCCTGAGCGAGTTGAGGAGGGCATGGCTGATCAATTCCTGGAGTGAAGGATACGCACTCAGTTGCGTCCGAGGGGCTTATCTGAGCTTTTTGCAGTGGAAAAAGTACACAGAGCCTTGGTGCCTCCGCCCCCCAGCCCCGGGGCTCCCCCGGACAATAATCACTAAAATATTGAACTATCAAGATAGAGACTGTATCCTCCAGGCTGCAAGAGAGACTCAGAATCTCTGCTATGAAAACAGCAAAATAGCCATATACCCGGACTATACCAAGCTGGTCCAGGAGCAGCAGAAAACCTTTCTGGGGGCAAAGCAGAAGCTCTGTGATATGCAACTGCAGTACATGCTGCTATATCCCACTAAACTGAAGGTAATTGCACAAGGCAGGCCCACTTCTTTGAGACACCGGAGGAGGTCTGGGAATGGCTAGAGATCCGAGGTGACGCCCCTCCCCCCCCAAGAACAATGAAACAAAAGGAAGGGTTGTGGCACTCGCCCCAGACGAGTAACACAAAATAAAAGGTGCCTGGCACGGTCCTCGGTTGGGGACCCACCGAATGAACAGAGAATCACGGTGGGTGACGGTACCATGCATCTGGAGACCATTGAGCTGGATGCCTCCTCCCCACCAAACTCGGAATCTGGGCCTGAGTCGGAGGATATCCCGGAAATGCTGAACCCGACGATGGACATATTCCCTGAAACCATCCTGGAACCAGCTCTTGTGACAGAAGCTATGTGAAGAAGGGGTACGGAACTACTGTTGACTGCCTTGACGTCTATAATCAGTAAAGAGTGAAGTGCTTGTGGGCTGCGTGTTTGCTACTTGGGTGTTGGGGGTAGGTGGGAACGAGTCGGGACAAACTGTGGGGGGGGACGGAGGCGCCTGGCTTGGCGAGAGGGGATTGACAATTTGAATGTAACATTGTGAAGATTGCAACCTTATTGGGTACGTCCGCTAGACTGCACGCCCCTTGTCGGGCAATTTGTAGATATAGAAATGGATGGGCTAGGCTGGGAGGCTGGTTTCTTTGGAAAGTTCAGTGGCCCCTGCTGGGCTGCGAGGGAAGCTGTGCATGTCTCGGCACAAGCATGGGATGGGCATTGACGACTGCGCCGTTGCACGTTATTTGTCTGTGGGTGAGGGTGGATGGAACATTGTACAGTTTGCACTGTTAGTTAGTAGTTGTTATATGCAGCATCTGTTGAATGTGGGTGGAGTGCACAGCTGAGGACCGGGACAACATCATGTGAGATATCGCTGTGACAATGGAGGTTAAGTTCCTTAGATGGAATATAAGGGGATTGGGTACATGCACAAAACACTACAGAGTACTCTCGTTTCTTAAGCGACATCACGTCTCAGTGGCTTGCTTGTAAGAAACCCACCTCGATGACATGGGAGCCAATAGGTTGGCAAAAAAATGGAGATGCCAGATATTTCACTCATCCTACTCTACTTATGTGAGGGGTGTACTGATATGGGTGGCCCCGGACACGCCGTTTACCTTGCAGTACATGGAAGCTGACATGAACGCCAGCTATATCCTACTCAGGGCGACGATTGATGGACGGGATATCCTGATCCTAAATATCTATGCACCGAACGTAGACGACCCGGGCTTTTATCAGTCCATACAATACTTACTGGACCCGGACTTGGACGCTCCTCTTCTCTGGGTGGGGGATTTTAATTGCGTGTTGGATCCTAACTTAGACAGGCACCCTCCTAGACAGGGCACTAAGGTGCAGAGGACCAAGAGGCTTCGGGAGGTAATGCGGGACTCGGGAATAAAGGACATATGGAGAGATAGACACCCAACTCAGAAATTGTATACCTGTTACTCTCCTACACATGCTATGAGCAAAAGAGAGAGCAAGGAAGATAAGGGAGTACGTCCTCTTCCCCACACTAGAAATGTATACAACAATGTGGACGGACCCGTAGGTATATCCTTAGAGACTTCCAACTTAGTATGAAATACAAGAGCACAGGAGACCATTAAGGTTGTTAGAAGAATCCTCACCCACCAACCTGGTTGGTGGCATGCTTCATCATAGGGTTCCCAGCTGGGCTGCCGAATGCAACCCAACTGTGCTACAACGCCTGATTACAGCAAAGCGGGATTTTGTGAAGATGTGAGTTTGAAAAGTGTATTCAGTGCAATAGTATAGTTAAAAATGTCTCTAAGATGCCCAAACGAGTAATGATTTATTTATAGGGCCTTAGGACATATTAAAACCAAAGTGAGATATTGTGAAGATAAAAATGATCTTCTATATCTCTGTCTAAAAATGGGTCGACATGTTTCAGCCTCTCTGTTAATTAATGAGGCTTTCTTCAGGACCGTGAAAGTATGAACCGTGATGTGGCAAAAAAATTGTTGATGCCACGTAAGTGAATGGATGATATTCAGCACACTCGCTAAGGTGTGCTGTGCATGTGGTGAAGTGACCGTACTTATGGACCCGCAAGCTGGTAACGACTATGTTCGTTACAAAAACGTGATCAAACGCATCCCTGACGCGGGGGTCTCCTGTAGTCAGACATTCATCAAGGGGAACCTCCCGTATATAAACCTACTTCAGGCTTCAAAGGATCCTACACATAACACACACAGCAGATTGGACATGGTGTTGGTGTCGGAGAAGGAGGCCATCCCAGACGTTGAGGTGACCCATCTGGCTTGATTCCTCTCTGATAATGCCCCAATCAGTTGTATGACCCGCTGGGGCACCCCCGCCCACCTGCCCAGAACGTGGCGAATGCTGGCCGACATTCTAGAAGATCAACTGGAAGGGTGCGACCGACCACCACTTGGGCATGGGAGGCACTGAAAGCCATGGTACGGAGTGCATGTATGGGACTGACATGTGGATTTCGCAGACAGCTGCAACAAGATCTCAGGGCAGAGGAGACAGTATTAGAGGAAGTACAGGCAGCAGATCAGTCCGACCCGGCTGCTGCTGCTTGGGAGTGGGCCGTACATACACGTGTAAGTGACATATGGGACAGACTAGATACGTATATGCTCCGTCAGTATCGGCAGCGATTGCACAGAAAGGGGGACAGATCTGGATATCTTCTAGCTTGGATTCTCTGAAGAGAGCAGACCCCTACCCTGACCACTGCCTTGCACGCATCGACAGGAGAGATAGTGCACACCAGGGCTGCAATCCTGGAGGTGTTCCAGCGATACCTACAGAAAGTATATGCAGCAGACCCGGAGGTCTGGGAGAACAGATACATACCATTCCTGCAGACACAGACCCTGATGCGCCTCCCCTCATTGACTTCTGAAGAGCTGGACACACAGCTGTTCCTGGAGGAAATACAGGAAACATTACGGATGCACCCTGGGGCCAAGGCCCCTAGAAGAGATGGGTTCCCACCTGAGTTCTCTTGAGCCTTCTCTGCCACTGTGACACGGGCATTACTGCGGGTTTTATAGGGAGGCCTTCGACTGAGGAATCATACCCCCCACCATGAGACAGGGAGAGATCTGTATGATATTGAAACCGGGAGGGGACAGCTTGGATCCTGCTTCTTATCGCCCACTCACTATGATTAACACAGATGCTAAAATACTATGTAAACTGTTGGCAACCCATTTAGCCCAGCACATGTCTCACTTGATGCACGAAGACCAGTGTGACTTCATACCCGGTCACCACACTGGCATGAACCTGCGCCAGTTAACTCATATCATGCATGAGGTGAAACATCTCGATGAGGAGCTTGCCCTTGTGTCAATAGACCTTGCAAAGGCCTTTGACACAGTTGACTGGGGATATCTGCTGGAAGTGCTTAAGAAAGTGGGATTTGGGCCTCAGTTCTGCCGATGGGTCAAAATAGTGTATACAGATCCACATGCATGAGTAAGGGTGGTACAGGCCCATTCGGATGAGTGGGCATTGGAGCGGGGAACAAGTCAGGGATGCCCGCTTTTGCCCCTGCTCTTTGCCCTAGCCATCGAGCCTCTGGAGGTGTGGATGAGAGGGGAGATGGGGCAGTAGGGTATACAGGTAGGCGACACGACCCACGTGATCTCCCTATATGTGGATGGCGCCCTCTTTTATATAGCTTCTCCCCGTCTAGCACTGCTTAGGCTCCTGCAGCATCTTGGGGAGGTCTCCGGGTAGCTCCTTAATCGACGCAAATCCTTGATCTTCCCCTGGCACGCATGGCCACACTGCCTCTGGAGAGTCTCCCTGACCTTGGAATAAGATGGGAACGGGCTCACTTTCAGTACCCAAGCATCCAGGTAGCACTTGACAATGCTCAGCTGATACATCTTAATGTAGATAGCATCATAGATGCGCTGCAAAGTTCTGTGGCCTTCTGGAACTCGCAGCCACTGTCTTTGATGGCAAGGCTGGCAGTGTCCAAAATGGTGCTGCTGCCTCAATGCCTTTATGTGCTACAAAACTCACTGTGCCCGGTTCCCAGCCGGGTCTTCAAGCAGCTGAACTTTGTGCTCGTCTCTTTATTATGGGCGGGGGGCGCAGTAGAGTGGTACTGAGCACACTAACACGTCGGTATGAGGAGGGAGGACTCGAGGCTCCAAGACTGGACCTATATTATTTTGTGGCACAGCTACAGCATGCGTCCCGTTGGTTAGAGGACAGAGACAATTGGGAAAAACAACTACTGGCAGGTCGAGTGCACTTGGACACACTCCTGGTTACAATGATGCAGGGCAGGGGGGTTCCGGAAGATTTGCTCTATATAGTACGCCACACCACAAATATTTGACAACAATAAGTGGAAGAGGCCCGGACTTAACAGCATGGCTTAGGGACGTGCGAGAGTGGACTTTAGCAGAAGAAGCCCATATGAAACTAAACCGTAGGGATGACAAGCTACAGGCAGATCTGACTGAGTGGCGGGAATTGTGTAACTCTGCCTTGAACTCAGACCCTGCTGGGGACGACCAGTATGAGTCAGAAAGCGAATGGGGACACATCTGGGGGGGATAGCAATGAGAACAGAGAGCAGTAAATAAGTGTGAGACAGTTGGGAGACATACCTCAATTCCATTTTCAAATGTACTATTACTCACTACCTTATTGTTACCCGTATTATGTATGTGAGGGACGGAATCCCTCAGCGTCGCTGATACTGTGCATCTGCTACCTGTAGTTGAATGATTGCTCCAATGTTTATTAAAATCAAAAAATGAAAGTTGTAAAAAAAAAAAACAATATAAAATTACCAGACCTCCACAAGTTCATAGTAAATCAGAGATTAAAATCCTGTAGAAGAGTGTTCATAAACTCCCCCTGAGGTGAATGCACAAAATGTAGCTCACTATTCGAATCATTAGCCAGTGAGCTATCAAAATAAGGAGACACATTCTCACATAAGCAAAGTTTAAAATCCCCCAGCAAAGGCAACAAGCATTTGCAATGCAATAGGTCTCGCATTATTAAAGTTTGAGCTATTGGCATTGCTAAATAATGCAACACCAATAGCTCAAACTTTAATAATGCGAGACCTATTGCATTGCAGTCCAGTCCGTGCGGCGGCGCCACTTACAAATTCTTATTGGTCAAGCTCCTAACCAGTGGGAAGATGTTTACAACTAATCAATAGCTCGAAAACGAGGAGGTCTTGTCTCACAGATGATGTTAAAATAAAGGAAAATGAACCAAATAAACATACAATGGAAAATGTTTGCAGCCAATCGCCATTAACTATGTATTTTGACATTGCAGAAATGACTTGGACAGCTTTTACAATTAAATATTTGGTGGTTTTGATTTCTCCATGGGTCCAAACAAGAGGACAGAACACACAGGGAAGGTTGCAGTTGGGTTCTTTAAAATACCAAACAGATAAATGGTGATGGTTTCCTTATAAGGACAATGCTTAAGACAACCGCACAAAATATATATTATATATAATCGTAGGTACTTGAAACAGTGAATAAGAATGCATCGACCCTGTCGCAAGCACTTAAATATGCTGCAGGAACACTAATGGATTCTTCACAAAGTCAGGGTAATATCAAACTTGCCTCCAACACGAGTTCATGGACAACATGAGACTCGCCTGCAACATCATTCACACTACAAAAATTGTGGAAATGCAGCAATGTCAACACAAAAATAAGATGCATCAGCCAAGCCCAACAGAGTATCAAACGACAACATACACCACTCATTGCCAAATCATTGAACGAATCATCTACAAGGGTTCAGAATGGTACTAAAATGTGTCATCATGTGAATTTAAAATTTGCAGTGCAGATGTTTGAATGTAAAAGTTAACACTTGGCATAGTACAGCCGATTCCATATGCACCTGAAATTATAATTAACTATACGAACGGCTCAATAAACTGATAGTTGAGGAATGAATATACATCACAACTTGCCATGGGATAACTAAGCTTCCAACCCTCGCTGTGAGGTATCAAGAACCAAACTGCAGGCACTGTGAAATGCAATAAGCAATATAGAAAGATACATGGAAATGGGTCATGTATTGCACAAATCCACATAGGCACCTACTGAAGTTATGAATACTGACATGAAGTATATTATTTATAAACAAGAAAAGGGCTAGATATGTTAAACGTAAACAATCTCCAAAGTGAGGTAGACTTCTCAAGTGTTTAATCAAAGCTTTTAGCTATTGTCAGATTAGGAGACAGAGGCACAGTGGGAGCACGATTCACCTAAGATCACACATATATATATATATATATATATATATACATACATATACACACACGTAACTAGTAAGTGTGTAGTAAAAAATACAACACCAGGACTGACTATTACGTGGGGAGGGGGGGGGCGGGTGTTCAGCAGAGCCGTCTTCTAGCCTGTTCCTGGCAGTGTAGTATGATGGTACAGTTACAGCCTTTGGAAATATTATATCTGATATTTTTCTGTTATTTTCTCGGTATAATTCCAAAAATACATACATTTAAAAATGAAGAGAACTAAATTACAAAAACATGCATGATTTCCTCTTTCTACACTTCAAATAAATTTAGTTTAGACAAATGCATGAAAACTAGATATTCACCTAGCGGCTTCTTTGTTCTCCTCATTTAACTGAACATTAAACTGTACAAAATAACCCTCAATGAAAAATTGATAACACATAAATGTAAACTGTATCAAAGCCAAGAGGCTGATGCTGCTCTGAGAGGCCCACATACAGTCTATATGTGGCCTAAGATAAAAGATAAAAGATAAAAAAAGATAAAAGAAAAAGTAAAGAAAAAAGCAATTGTGATTTAATTAAAAAGTGCACTTATTTCAACTGCTGAACTCGAGAAACCGATCAGACAGTCATCTGGTCAGTTACACAAAATCCAAAATCAGCCTGAATTAACAAAATATACATTACAGAAAGATTTTCTTTCATAATGGGGGAGAATCATGATACATAACACACAAAAAGAGAACGAAGAGAACAAACAAAATCAGTTGAGAAAACCAATATAATAAGGGGGGAGCCAGCAGAAAAAGACTGAACCCCATTAAACTGAAATCAGAAACATCTTTAGCCAATATGTACAAAAAGCTCTTCATCAACATTCAGGCCTTTAGGATGCTTGCTGTTAAGTTTGATAATATATTCGCATTCCAGTCGCCGCAGCCTTTTCTCTCTATCCCCACCTCAGACGGTCCCAGGGATCCTGTCAATTCCCCAAAAATGAGTTTCACTATTCTGACTGTGTACCTTCTCCCAATGCCATGCAACAGGGTAGCTAGGATTATGATTATATATATCATCCTAGTTCCATGACAAAAACGCACCACTGGGCCACATCTAGTGAATTGTTCATCTTGCTAGGGGTCATGTCAAGATTTATTTATGGCACTTGATAACTGTATTGAGTCTGTTCTTAAGCTCCCCCAATATTTTTATGTAATGGGGAATAAGAAAAAACAAAATTGCAAGACCTTTATTTTAGGTCTTAGGGCGGTAGTTTGATACATGGCAGCATTGTTTTAGGCTCCATTGTTTGTAATTGGGGTTTCAAATCCTTTCTTGCTTCTGCCTATCAATGTATCAGCCACCCAACCTGTGCATGACATTGGTGACCTCTCATCCTCCTGTCTTTTGCAATCTGTGCCTTCTGTCCTTTACAAGTGCTTTTGCAAGTCACTCACCCGCTCCAGCAGTTACCCTTTGTATTGAGACCCTACTCCTGCCGAAAACCAGTTGCCTTATATTTGGATCTCACTGGCTTAAATGGAGAGTTAGGCAGTCGTATTGAAAACCTCCTATATAGCGCTGAGAAATGTATATTGTAATTGCAATCATGCACTAATCTGGAAACAGTTAGTGACCATCAAAAAATAATGCCAGTTTTGTAGAAACCTGGGCCAAGCTTTTCCACCCTGTTGCATGAATGTAGTGTAGTTCCTCTTAACAGATCTTTAATATACTCGAACTTGTGTACAGGGGTGGGTGATATATTCCGATCTGTTGGCGGGATATTGGCAACTCTTAACAGAAAGTTCTAGCCAAATTCTACCAAACGCCACGTGGTAGAGTTTTTCTCATGTGCGACTGGCATACAGTAAATTAGAGAGCGAGATTTGGCATCCCCTAGCGCGATTTTTGGTCTCTAGGAGGGTACCCGATGAGATTTCTCTGAGGCGGTTGTGACAGTTCACAGTCAGAAAGCTGCTGATCAAGTAAAAAATCTTCTTGAGCGTCAGCAAAATCAACTTGAGGAGCTGTGCCCTCTGGCGTGCCTTGTTGTGCCGATCACGCAAATTTCTCAGCCCAGATTGAGCTCCAGGCGCTTAATCACAGTGCGACGTTCCAATTTCCGCCCACAGAATCTCATGGAGATTTCTGTACCTCTGTGGAAATCCGCAGACTGAAACTCAGCAAGTTCTGCCCAGACCTACTTATTTTATTATGGTAATAATTTTTAGCAACGTTAATGATAGCCCCACTTGATACGTAGCCACTTGCAAGGTTGCTTCAATGAGAACTAATGGTCAATCGATGTTGCTTCCTGTTAAATCAAATGATATGCAAATTAGAAGGGTCTTGCAGCACCTCTTCTGCCATAGGGCCCTGCAATCCACTAAAAGGTCCTGACTGCACTGAATAGTTAAAATCTCTGGTGAGTGGAAGGTAACAGCTCACAAAAAATATAATAAATAAAATAACGAGATGGATGGAATACTTTAATCTCAACCACTAGTAATTACTCTGGTTGCATTCCAGTCCATCATTTTTGGCTCAATGCGTGACTACCAACAGTAGCCAACTATATGCAAATCAACCCAAGTCCTCCTCAACAGAAAGTCTAGTCCGACCGCTAAACCTCCTATTCTGGAGATTAGGGTTTACGCGAAACATTCAGTTGGAAAGAAACCCAAATTAAAGAAATTAATCCAGGTGAATGGTTTGGGTGCGGGAAGAATGGTCACCACAGGTGAGCGACACTTGTCTGGGATATCCAGGCTGGGGGGGAGGGTACTCAGTAGCCGAGAGGCAGAAGACTCCTCGGGTGAGGGACAGTGAAGAAGAAACCGTGGGTAAGTGATGGTACGTAAACAAACCACACGTGATTCGCAAGTGCGGAGGAGCAAGGTGAATGGGAGGGTACCCATTGATGCGTAGGGAGGCCACCGTTAACCAGTGACGATACGATAATCTAGGCGAGTGACAAGCGGCCACCACGGGTGAATAGCTTGATGTAGAAGACGCCACAAGTAAAGAAGCGGAGACCAACACGAGATTGGCAGCTGAAGGCTCTGGGGCCAGTTGCGGAGTGGCTCCCAGGTGCTTGAGGGGCACAACATCGATATGGGCTCAGGGTTAAACCGTGGCTGGGAACAACTGCTCCGTCACTTTTTGTCCTGCTATAACAGTTTGTGCTGCCCTATGCATGGAGACGAGTGGCGTATCTCTAAGTACACACCGCAGACTGAGAAGCGGCTGCAGAGGGAGAAATATATATATTGTACACGCGGTCCAGTTGAGTCAGCGTGGGGAGTAGAGAGAGGTTGGAGGGGTGCTGTTTTCCCGCGCAGCCAGGTTAGGTGCTGTCAGATGGCGGGAGCTCTGCAGCGCCCTCTTATTCCACGCCCTCTAAGCCAGCCCTACAACTGCAAATACCGCTATGCGAAAGTGACCAGTCTCTTAAAGGATCAAGGTTGCCGAGAGAACAGTACCTTCTGTTTCCCACAACAGGAACTTACCCGCCATTTGAGCGCCTTGGTAGCAACTAAACCAGAGCCAGGAAGAGCGAATCAGCCGCGCGCGCTCCGTTTCCGGATGCCACCTGACGTACTTTCGGCGGTGTTGGGAAAAACAAACGCCTCCTAAAGCTCACCACCAGAACCAGTGGTGCGCGCGCACCACAGAGGAGCTGGGGGGCGAGGGAGCCTGTCGTCTGTGCCGCGCGCTGATGCGCGTCCTAGACACGGACGGGAATGGGCAGAGCAAAGGCGGGACATGCGCCTGCCTTTGCCCAATTGCGTGCCGTTTTTAAAAAAAAAAACGCACGGTACAGCCATTGCGGGCTTCCGAAAGAAAAACCACACGCACAAGCGTGTGGTTAGCTTTCTGAAGCCCGTACAAGAGGTCTCGCGCTGCGCGAGCAGGGCTGCGCACTGCAACGCTAGGCGCGAGACCTAAAAAGCAGTTCTGAACTGTCTTGGCCTTACAGGAATAAAAAAAGGATTCCAATGATGCCAGTTGGATTGGAAATGCCATCCACAGGAACTAAGTTAAAGTTGTAAAAATTAACCAATTATAAATTGTATGAATAAAAAAAAAATCTACTGACAGACAAGGCCACTATAGTTAAAAGGCCAGCTTTTGCCCGACTGGAAGCAGCAGGGATAGCCAAAGTGAAGATTGTAGCACACCCGTCCAAAAAAAACAAGAAAGCCCCCGTTTCCTGACAACAGATTATATCAGACGTCTTGATAAAATCTGACCAATCTAGATTATTTTTTAGAAGATAGACCAGCTATATTCCAATTTAAGATGTTCATCTGAGTCAGTCCTAGATAGACAGGAAGTATGCAGTGTATTATAGTTGCACCAAATGTGTCCACAAGATGGTGTTCATCCCTTTGGACCTCACCTTCCTCATCTAAAATGCAAAGATTTCATTACGGTCCCTTTTCTTTGGAACAGCACAAGAAAGAAAATGTCTCAGAAATTTGCACTCACCATATTGCCTGACCAAGAGCTTATGTGGAGGAACTTGGGAACATATTTAATAAAAGTTTACGCAATGCAGGGCAGCAAGCAAAGTTGCTGAGCAGTGTAGTGTGAACGGGTGAGAGATGAAGAGTGCCATAAATGCTAATTAGGAGCAAAAGCATGTGTCCTTTCAGGACCCCAGACACATACACCCAGCTGCCTCCTCATCCGTCCTATGGTGCTTGAGCTCAGGTTGGATCAAAATGGTTACACTCCCAAGATGAGTGTGAATAAGATAAGCATGCAGAGGAAGAATGTTTAATTCCTCACCACTTGGCAGAAACAGTCGGGGGGAGTGAGATAAGTCTCCTGTAGATTCAGTCCACTAATTCTGTGCCTCTTAGCATCTGCCAATATATTCCTGGCTTTGCAGGTGTTTTTGAGTCCCCCGACATATCCATACATAAACTTCGCAGAAAATGACATGAACATAAGAGTGAATCTACTCTAGGACCTCAGCCTCACCGAGAGTATATAAGGTTCCAAATTATAGCTTCAGCAAAGTTAGCACTCAATTGCAATTCACCGTCACCCCTGGAGACCTAATATATCCGAAGGAGCACATGCATGAATATTACAACATAATTGTAGGTCTGGACTGAGCTCGTGGAGTTCTGCTACGCAGAATTCTGCGGAGCACCCTAAAACTTCGCGAGACTCAGCGGATCTACCTAATCCTCTCCCATCTGATCACCCCAATTAATCCCACCTGTCATTCACTTCTTTTTATCACTGTCTGTCTTTCTGTGTGGGTACTTAAATTTCTGTCTTTTCGTGACCTTTTTGTACTTCATTTTTTGTTTTTCTTTCATTCTGTCCTCTTCCTCCTGTTCCTTTTTCTCCTATCCCAGAAGCAGGCAGCAGCAAGGCCAGTGCCACCCGCACCCCCTGTGGGCTTTGCCTACGTGAAGAAGCGAGGCAGCCTGTTTTTCAGTGAGGCAGAGGTGACCGCACTAATTTTTCTGGTACAGCGCCACCTCCTCCCCATGTTGGCAGCAGGTCCAGCAAGGGTTATGCTCTGCAGGAGCGTTAGCTGCTCTGGGGGAGAGTGCGGCAGTGTGTGCGCCTCAGCACAGGTGTACAGCGCACGCGGCAGTGGCTGAAGCACCGCTGGGGCGACATCGTAGACCAGGAGCAGGACCTGGTCAACCTGCTAGGTGTCGAGGTTGCTTGGCTCGGTGAGTAATATTTATTTTTGTTTTCTAAAAATTCACTTTTTTTTCAAATAGCATGCTCACATTTACAAGTAAGTTAAGTTCACAGGAAGTGATTGACTCTCTCTCTCTCTCTCTCTCTCTATATATATATATATATATATATATATATATATATATACATATACACACATATATACATAGAGTCAATCACATCATATGAACTCAACATACCAGTCAGTGTGAAAAAAATTCTAATTGTAAAAATAAATATATTTCACACAGGTTAATAAGTGTGCAGATTTATTTTTCTCAATGTAGGTAAATATATATAAATATTACTATTATATATATATATATATATATATATATATATATATATATATATATATATATATATATATAATCCAACAATCGATTAATGACACGGCACTCTCCTTGGCTTAAATCAGATTCTTTTATTTCGACCATTCCTCTCCTCCTCCTACGCGTTTCGAACACAAAGTTCTTGATCACGGTAGTACTCGGAGTCCCTCTTCACTTTTAGCTATTTATACCAAGTCACCACTGGTACTGTGCCTTTCTGGAACATGGTTTGTGCTGCTTGTGCACGTTTTGCTGCTCTTTCCTCCATTTCACTCTCTCGTTTCAGAGACACTGGCCAATTCGTATCGTTTATTGTATATCCTTGTTCACGTTGTTTCAAAACTACGGGACTCGTTTGCACTGATAGGAGATAGAGAGGTTATTGTATTGTTAGGAGGGACGCTATACCTCCAATTACTGGTCTTTGAATCACCAAGGTAGTATTTAGACTGTTTTTGTCTCGGTCCTACCTCATTTCATTTGAAACATAAGGCAGGCATACTCGCTGCAGCACTGTAGCAGAAGCTGACCAAAGTAATAAAGCGTATTCTTACCTGGGAGACTCCCGGTCGTCCCGCTATCCTCCGACGCCGCACGCCGACGCTCAACCAGATATCCTTTGGCCGCTTTTTTTTACTCGTTTATGGCCGATCTGTGTCCCGGACTCCTTGTGTGGGTTGCAATAGTTGGCCAAATTGTCCTCCGCTCACTTGTATCAAGAAAAGCGTTGCAAGCCCATACGCGGTCACGTCTCACATTAAGATTTCCTTTCCTTTGGACAACAGAACGGATGTGCCGGGCTCTCCCCCGTGTTCAAAATACAAATCAATAACACGGTCCTTTATGGGGGGAGCACAATCCAGCTGGTGCTCGTGGCGGGAACAGGCCAATTCTCGCAGAATATAATCCAACAATCGATTAATGACACGGCACTCTCCTTGGCTTAAATCAGATTCTTTTATTTCGACCATTCCTCTCCTCCTCCTACGCGTTTCGAACACAAAGTTCTTGATCACGGTAGTACTCGGAGTCCCTCTTCACTTTTAGCTATTTATACCAAGTCACCACTGATACCCGCAATGAAGCATTATGGGATTGGTAGTCTTTAAAAATGAGCTGGTTATCTAAACCGCTCTTGTGACTTCAAAATTTTGCGAACTAAAGCTAAACATATTAACCCACAAATTAAGGGAATAATATTAATCACCCACATAAGTACATATCCATCAGTTCAGATACTTAGTCTGGACTGACCGGTCGTCAATATCACTGAAGTCTCAAAAATAGCATACATATACCAATGCATATTAAGACATTCTCGTAATCGTTTCTAGTCCAGTACACATGAATTTTTATCTTCCAATATCTGAGCTGCTAGTATAGACTAGACTTCAAAGTTATTGTGTATAGGCTAAGTGCCCAAATATCTCTGTGGCAGATACATACTTGCAAATTCTCTTTTAAATGGCAATTGTAATTAGCTACGTTCGCAAAAACTGAACTACATGATACATAACATTTAATTGCTTAATTCTTTTCTTCGGCCAGAGCTTTATTTCAATGGAGTATGAGCTGCAAATTCATTATATATTACGACTGATTTTAAAGTCTATCTTGTTAATGAATGACCAAATTCTCAGCAAGAGTTCTATGTATGTTTCACAGATGTATGTACATTTCTTCGTCCCCATTAAGCCCAAGGGGGACCTTTGTCTTGAATCTAATGATCATTTTGGACTCCTGGCGCCTTAATTTCAATGTTCGATTCCCTCCTCTTTCATGCGGTGGTATTGTGACCAGTCCAGAGTATTTCATATCAAGCCAAGTTCGATTCTCATGTACTTTCATATGTTTGGCGACAGCATAGGAAAGATCTTCATTCTGTATAGCTCTGTTATGTTCAAGTATACGTTTTTTGAGGGGACAGATGGTGCTTCCTATATACCTCTTGCCACAGAAGCACTCTATCACATATACGACATGTGTTGATTCACAGGTAATATTTTCCTTGATCTCAAATTCTCTCCCCTTTGGATCTTTAATAGATGTAAGATTCCTTCCAATTTTGCACGCCTTGCATGTTTTACATTTACCAAATCCTCTCTGTTGGGCTCCCAACCAGGTGGTTTTTTTGGCACTTTCGAAATGGCTTCTGATCAATGTATCAGATATGGAGGGTGCCTTCCTGTATGTTACAAGTGGATGATTGCCTAATTTTGTACCGATGTCTGGATCCTTAGTCAACACTTCCCAATATTTCTTCAAGATTTGTTGTATTTTATAGCTTTCCTTGCTATAAGTCAGAATCATGCGTGGTGCTTCTTCCTGAGTTTCAATTGTCATGTCAGTTGGCTTTTTATCCACCAAAGTTTGTGCTCTGCTTTTGTGTCTGGCCTTCATCTCTCCTCGTTGGATGTCTCTATAGTTATACCCTCTTTTCAGGAAACGTGTTGTTGTCTCTTTAAACTTTTTTTCCATTTCTCTGGGTTCAGAGCAATTTCGTTTCATCCTTATGAACTCCCCATAGGGGATACTTCTCT
Organism: Calotriton arnoldi; assembly: GCA_963921515.1. NCBI lineage: Eukaryota > Metazoa > Chordata > Amphibia > Caudata > Salamandridae > Calotriton > Calotriton arnoldi. The sequence goes on from CAWUFW010004803.1 coordinate 732,183, forward strand.
TGAGGGATTGGGGATGAAAGCTAGAGCCATGTAATAGACTATTTGTTGCAGTTTTTTTTCTAAACACAGTTGTATGTATGGTGTTCGATTTAATATAGACCTTCGTGTCTAGAAACTCAATTTCTTTGGGATGGATATTGTGTGTAAATTGAAGTCCCACATTGTTGTCATTGAGAATCGCTAAGTAGATCAGGAACTCCGCTTCAGTGCCCCTCCATAACAGGAAAAGATCGTCAATGAAGCGAAGCCAAAGGGCCACCTTCATTGTGTGAGGATCATTTTCCTCTCTCCAAGCTATGTTTTTCTCCCACCAACCCATCATGAGGTTGGCATAGCTTGGAGAGAAGGAAACTCCCATCGCAGTGCCACAGCTTTGGGAATACAGCTTTTTGTTAAATAGAAAAATATTATTTTTCAAGCAGAGCTCTATCATGTCTATCAACATGGTCGTGTGTTTCAGTTTTCCAATTGGTCTCTGCTTTAAAAAGTACAAAGTGGCCTGTATTCCAATGTCATGATTAATCGATGTGTACAACGACACAACGTCGATCGTTACCAAAAGATAATCAGGCTGCCAGCTGGTTTCCATGAGTATTCTTAGGAAGTCTCCTGTATCTTTTATGTAAGAACTGAGGGTAGGCACAATTGGCGCTAAAAAATTGTCCACATATGAGGCTACATTTTCATAGAGGCTGCCACAGCTAGATATAATAGGTCGTCCTGGAGGCTTTTTTAAGGTCTTATGTATCTTCGGCAGAAAGTATATAGTTGGTATCACAGGATTCTCCACCATAAGGAAATTCTTCTCGTCATCATTAAGTAAGCCCAGTTCATGCCATGCAGTTAGCCTCTTGCTTAGGTCTAAAATCAGATCGTTGATAGGATTCTTTTTCAATATCTGATAGTTGGCAGTATTGCTTAGTTGACGCATGGCTTCATCCACATAATCTTGTTTGTCCATAATAACTAGATTACCACCTTTGTCAGCTGGCTTTATTTCGATTAAGGCATTGTTTTTCAACGAATCTAGTGCTTGACTTCTTGTGGGGATAAGTTTTCTTTTCTTCTACCATGTTTCACATTATCCATTGTTTCTAGTTCTGCCACTACTAGATCATGGAATGTGTCAACTCTGTTCCCTGGAGGTAGTACTGGGCAGAATTTCGACTGACTTTTAAATTTAGTACGGGAGTATTGATTTGTGTTGATGCCCATTTCTTCCAATAGTTGAATGTCTGACAGCTCCGTTTCATTGATGTCATGTGCTAATTCAAAGGCTGTTCTTAGATTTGGTATTTCGCCCACAGTATATGGTGTCTCAAGTTCTGACATGGACACTATTGTGTTATCTTTTTTAGGCCCTGCTGGTATTCTCGTAAAATATTTCTTGAGTTTTAATTTTCGAATGTATTTATACATATCGATTTTTGTTTCAACTATGTCTTGATGTCTTTCTGGGCAAAAAGTCAATCCTCTATTCATGAGTGTCCGTTCTGCTTGTGTTAAGTTATGTTTCGATAAATTAATAATTAAGTCAGGTTCCTTTATATTTGCAGTGAGATCCCTTATTGCTTCATTACTGTCCGATTCCGTAGGTGGTATCCCCTTCCCTTTTCTACAACTTCTTCTTGTCTTCCTTCTGCGTCTCTGTTGAAGGACATCCCTCTTCCTCTTCCTCGTGTCCTGGGTTTACCAGATCCACGTCCCCTGGCTCTGGGATTTTGTTGATCTTGATACAGTATTCTCATCTCTTCTAAAAAAGAAAGTTGATGAGTTCTTGTTGTTGTTTGTTCCCCTTCACTGAGATCTGATTCAGACTCACTCTGTGTGGTACTTGGAGATTTAAGAACGGTTTGTTTTTTGTATCCAGTTGTTGTTTTAAAACATCAAACCTTTTAGCGAACGTGAAGATAGTCCCATTCTCATAATCACATTAATCTCTGTGAAATTTCCGCTGTTTGCGTTGTTGTACCTCATCCTCATGTTTGTCTAGATTGCGATCCATATCCATACGCAATCTCTTTAGAGTGTCCTCTTGTGTGTTCAGTGCTTGAATCTGTGATTCTGTTTCTGTAATTTTCAGATGTAGCTCTTCAACATCTTTCTTAGCATATTTTATAATTATTAGCATCATAGTTCTAGAACAATCCATATTGTTCTTACCCCATTCTTCAAGCATCTCTGATCTCGTGTCTGGGTGGTTGGGTAATGTAAAAATGCGTAAGCCCCTCGGCACTCTTCCGCATTCCACATACTTTTCTAAAGTTATTATTTCCCAACTTCTAGAGATTTCCTTGTGTAATAGCCTTTCAAGTTGCACAAAAAGTTGCTTAATTGTTGCCACCCCAGGGCGTGCTGGTTGTCCAGATTCAGATGTTCTTTTACCCGGTACTGTGCCTTTCTGGAACATGGTTTGTGCTGCTTGTGCACGTTTTGCTGCTCTTTCCTCCATTTCACTCTCTCGTTTCAGAGACACTGGCCAATTCGTATCGTTTATTGTATATCCTTGTTCACGTTGTTTCAAAACTACGGGACTCGTTTGCACTGATAGGAGATAGAGAGGTTATTGTATTGTTAGGAGGGACGCTATACCTCCAATTACTGGTCTTTGAATCACCAAGGTAGTATTTAGACTGTTTTTGTCTCGGTCCTACCTCATTTCATTTGAAACATAAGGCAGGCATACTCGCTGCAGCACTGTAGCAGAAGCTGACCAAAGAAATAAAGCGTATTCTTACCTGGGAGACTCCCGGTCGTCCCGCTATCCTCCGACGCCGCACGCCGACGCTCAACCAGATATCCTTTGGCCGCTTTTTTTTACTCGTTTATGGCCGATCTGTGTCCCGGACTCCTTGTGTGGGTTGCAATAGTTGGCCAAATTGTCCTCCGCTCGCTTGTATCAAGAAAAGCGTTGCAAGCCCATACGCGGTCACGTCTCACATTAAGATTTCCTTTCCTTTGGACAACAGAACGGATGTGCCGGGCTCTCCCCCGTGTTCAAAATACAAATCAATAACACGGTCCTTTACGGGGGAGCACAATCCAGCTGGTGCTCGTGGCGGGAACAGGCCAATTCTCGCAGAATATAATCCAACAATCGATTAATGACACGGCACTCTCCTTGGCTTAAATCAGATTCTTTTATTTTGACCATTCCTCTCCTCCTCCTACGCGTTTCGAACACAAAGTTCTTGATCACGGTAGTACTCGGAGTCCCTCTTCACTTTTAGCTATTTATACCAAGTCACCACTGATACCCGCAATGAAGCATTATGGGATTGGTAGTCTTTAAAAATGAGCTGGTTATCTAAACCGCTCTTGTGACTTCAAAATTTTGCGAACTAAAGGTAAACATATTAACCCACAAATTAAGGGAATAATATTAATCACCCACATAAGTACATATCCATCAGTTCAGATACTTAGTCTGGACTGACCGGTCGTCAATATCACTGAAGTCTCAAAAATAGCATACATATACCAATGCATATTAAGACATTCTCGTAATCGTTTCTAGTCCAGTACACATGAATTTTTATCTTCCAATATCTGAGCTGCTAGTATAGACTAGACTTCAAAGTACGTGAAGAAGCGAGGCAGCCTGTTTTTCAGTGAGGCAGAGGTGACCGCACTAATTTTTCTGGTACAGCGCCACTCCTCCCCATGTTGGCAGCAGGTCCAGCAAGGGTTATGCTCTGCAGGAGCGTTAGCTGCTCTGGGGGAGAGTGCGGCAGTGTGTGCGCCTCAGCACAGGTGTACAGCGCACGCGGCAGTGGCTGAAGCACCGCTGGGGCAACATCGTAGACCAGGAGCAGGACCTGGTCAACCTGCTAGGTGTCGAGGTTGCTTGGCTCGGTGAGTAATATTTATTTTTGTTTTCTAAAAATTCACTTTTTTTCAAATAGCATGCTCACATTTACAAGTAAGTTAAGTTCACAGGAAGTGATTGACTCTCTCTCTCTCTCTATATATATATATATATATATATATATATATATATATATATACACACATATATACATAGAGTCAATCACATCATATGAACTCAACATACCAGTCAGTGTGAAAAAAAAATTCTAATTGTAAAAATAAATATATTTCACACAGGTTAATAAGTGTGCAGATTTATTTTTCTCAATGTAAGTAAATATATATAAATATTACTATTATATATATATATATATATATATATATATATATATATATATATATATATTACCTACTGGCGGTCACCAGTAGGTAGTTAGGACCTCGTTTCTATTCAAAAAGCGTTTTTTCTTTTGCCAATATCTTTTGCGCCGTTTGACGAATCTTCTCAAAATTTTCAAAACCAATGGTTTCCTCAGGTCAGCTCCTGTCTTGAAAGTTTCAGGGTGATTCGTCAAGCGGGGTCCGAGAAAAAAGTGGGGTCCCCAAAGGCGTTTTCTCCATGTTAATTTCCATAGGAAACTTTAGACAAAGCTACAGCCGGAACTGCTGAACGGAATTACACCAAATTTGGCAAAAAGGTAGGTCTTGGTTCAGAAAGCGTTCTTTTTTTTAAATGGTATAAATCCGTTCAGTAGTTCCTGAGAAATTCTAAAATAAAAAATATTGATATCTGGTGACCGCGGTGGATCCGCGAACCCTCCCGATCACGAGCTTCATTTTGATTGGCTGGCAACACTCCAAACCAAGAAGTGTTGACAGCCATCTTGTGACTCGGTAGAACTGAGTGACAAGAAAAAAGGTTAAAACTGAAGAAAAGGGGGCATGATAGAAACACCCTGACCCCCTAGGCCTGCACAGGGGGTCCCACAGGGACCCCCAGGGCCAAAAAAGCATTTTTTATGTAATTTTCGGTGGGATTTGTGCTGGGTACGCGAATCCCGCCCAAAATGTAAAAGAAAACTAAGCGCAGGCTCCCGCGCTTCGTTTTCTAGAAGACCACGGGTGGGCCAGGTCCCAAGGGCAATGCTCAATTATCATGCGGGGGCCCCCGCAGCCCTGGGGACTGCCACCTCCCCGGGGCATAACTTAAATTATGTCGGGAGGCCTTGAGGGCCCCCGCAAGCCCCAGGGACCGCCACCTCCCCGGGGCTTCAATTTAAATAAACAAGTGTGGGGGGGGTCCTGCCCCCCAAACTGCCCCGGGGACCACCACCTCCCCGGGGCTTTAAATCTGTTGGAGGGGGGCCCCCCTCGTGGAGCCCTCCTTGGCCCTGGGGACCGCCACCCCCCAGGGCCGGCTACAGCAATGTCCCGGTGTGCTCACCCGCGGGACATTGCAGTTTGCAATGGCAAGGCGGGAGCACGGCTCCCGCCCTGTCATTGCAAACTCTGCTTTGCTTCATGGAAGCGGGAACAGGAAACCTGCTCTCGCTTCCATGAAGCAAAGCAGAATTTCTTTTGGACAAGGCGAGCTGCGTGCCAGCAGCTCCCCTTGTCCAAAAGCAATGCCAGCTCCCGCAGGAGGCGGGGAGCTGGCTGGCTACGCGGGGGCATTGGGGCTCCCCCCGCGGTCCGCAACGTTGAGGCCAGGCCCTGGGAGATGGGGTCCTCGGTGCCAATAGTGGCCCAGGGAAGGGGGGCCACGCGGACCCCCTTTGTATAAATAATTTAATAATAAAAAAAAAAACGAAGCCAGGCCCCGGGAAATGGGGTCCCGGGGGCCAAAAGTGGCCCAGGGAAAGGGGACCATGCGGTCCCCCTCCTGTAATTAAATATAAAAAAAAAAAAGCCAAAGCCCCGGGGGATGGGGTCCCTGGGGCCAAAAATGGCCTCCTCCTTTAAAATGAATAAAAAAATAAATAAGTGGTCATGCCCCGGGGGATGGGGTCCTGGGGCCGAAATCGGCCTCGGGAGGGGGGCCGCGAGGCCCCCTTCCTGTTTAAAAAACAATTAAAATAAAAAATGGCTCAGGCCCTGGGGGATGGGGTCCTCAGGGCCCCAAAAATATTAGTAGAAGGGGCTTCACACAACCCCCTTCTAACAAAAAAAAAAGAAAAGCCGGCATCTTGCCGGAGGCCCCACCCCCTCCCTGCACTACTCTGCAAACACACCTCCTGGCGCGTTCTAAGTTGGGGGATTAAGTCCCCTTAAATCTTGAGGGTCCCTGGGGGCCAACTAGCCCACCAGGTACCTCCAGTAAGCCCCACACAGTGGGATTGCTGAGAGGTGGTCCGAGGCCATGCCCCTTTTTACACCACTCTGCAAACACGCCTTTTGGCGCACTGTTGGTGGGGCGATGAGGTCCTCTTGTGTCCTGAGGACCTCAGGACTAAAGTGGACTTCATCACCCGAGCAGCAGTTCACCAGGAGGCGCGTTTGCAGAGTGGTGTAAAAAGGGGGCAGGACCTCAGATCACTCTCAGCAATCCAGCTGTGTGCGGCTTACTAGAGATAACAGGAGGGCTAGTTGGCCCCCAGGAACCCTCAGGAGGCAAGGGGACTTCATTCCCTAACCAAGAGTGCGCCAGGAGGCGTGTTTGCAGAGTGGTGGAGAAAAGGGCGTGGCCTGTGTCCACCTCTCAGCAATCCCACTATCTGGGGATTACTGGAGGTATCTAGTAGGCAAGTTGGCCCCTAAGGAGCCCCAGCAGTGAAGGGGACTTTAATCCCCATCGAAGAGCGCGCCAGGGAGTGCGTTTGCAGACTGGTGGTCAAAGGGGGCGTTGCCTGCAATGAGAACTTACTCATTGCAGTAGTTGGCCCCCAAGTTTGTCCTTGGGGGCCAACTACCCCTCCTGTTACCTCCAGTAAGTCCCACACAGTGGGATTGCTAAGAGGTCTTCAGAGGCCACGCACCCCTTCTCCACCACTCTGCAAACGCGCCTCCTGGCACACTACGGGTTGGGGGATGAAGTCCACTTTTTTCCTGAGGGACTTTGGGGGCCAAGAAGCCCTCCTGGTACCTCCTGTAAGTCCTACGCAGCGGAATTCCTGATTGCTGGTTGGAGGCACAGCCCCCTTTTTTCACCACTCTGCAAACGCGACCACCAGTTAAAGAAGCATTTGTAATGTAATAGGTCTCGCATTTGCAAGAGTTAGAGCTATTGGCGTTGTAAATGTAAAAGTTTTTTACTGATGTTTTTTGGAGTGGAGTGGATGTAGGTTGTGTGTAGTGGAATTATGTGGTATGTTGTGCAGTGAAATTATGTGGATAGAAAGTATGTGGTAATTAGTGTTTAGGAATTATGTAGAGTGGGATTATGTGTTATGAAGAGTAATTATGTGGTATGGTAGTCTGTGTTGTGGAGTGGTAACCTCAGGTTTAGTCTTCCTCGTTTCCATAGAAGCTAAACTATAAACTCAATGAGACAAAAAAAGAAGGAACCACTGAGGAGCACTTCTGCACCTAGTCAGAGGTATGAGCAGGGCCACTGGAATTATGCGACTGTTTGACTGCATTGACTTTCGCACAATTATACATTTTCCGCATTTGTCACATAATCCATCATCTACTGCATAATCTGCAGATTTGAACAAAAAAAACCTTGTTTCTAGCTCAAACGGCTCAAACGTTACCAAAATTGCAGCGACAAGTGTTACAGCATGGTGGAAGGCCCTTTGCAAACCTCGAATGGTCACCTGTTACTTATTGCTAAATGTGGGTGTTAAATTAGTACTAATGGTGTGCAAACCACTCTTGCTTCTTTCTGCGCGTCTCTTGCCGTTCTGCACCTGTCTTGCCTCTTTCTGCACCTCTGTTGCCTCTTTCTTTACCTTACTTGCTTATTTCTGCACCCCTCTTTCTGCACCTCTTTTGCCTCTTTCTGCACCCCTATTCCCTCTTTCTGCACCTCTCCTGCCTGTTTCTACACCTCTTGTGCCTCTTTCTGCACTTCTCTTGCCTCCTTCTGCACCTCTGTTGCTTCTTTCTGCACTTCTCTAGCCTCTTTCTGCACCTCTCGTGTTTCTTTCTGTACCCCTCTTGCCTCTTTCTGCACCCTTATTCCCTCTTTGTGCAACTCTCTTGCCTCTTTCTGCACCTCTCTTTCCTCTTTCTGCACCCCTCTTGCCTCTTTGTACACCTCTGTTCCTAATTTCTACACCTCTTTTGCCTGTTTCTGCAACTCTCTTGCCTCTTTCTGCACTTTTCCTGCCTCTTTCTGCACCTCTGTTGCTTCCTTCTGTACTTCTCTTGCCTCTTTCTGTACCTGTGTTGCTTCTTTCTGCACTTCTCTTGCCTCTTTCTGCACCCCTCTTGCCTCTTTTTGCACCTCTGTTACTTGTTTCTGTACTTCTCTTGCTTCTTTCTGCACCTCTCTTGCTTCTTTCTGCACCCCTCTTGCCTCTTTCTGCACCCTTCTTCCCTCTTTCTACACCTCTCTTGCCTCTTTCTGTACCACTGTTCCCTCTTTCTGCACCTCTTTTGCCTGTTTCTGCAACTCTCTTGCCTCTTTCTGCACTTTTCTTGCCTCTTTCTGCACCTCTGTTGCTTCTTTCTGCACTTCTCTTGCCTGCATCCCTCTTGCCTCTTTCTGCACCTCTGTTGCTTGTTTCTGCACCTCTGTTGCTTGTTTCTGCACTTCTCTTGCTTTTTTCTGCAGATCAAACCCTGGATTCTCTTACTCGCGCCAGTTACACTGCAGTGCATAGTCCCAGCTAAGGACATTTGCATTTCAGGATACCAATTGTTTTTTAAAATGCCACTTTGCACGTTTGGGGTACTATAAATATCTCTGCTTTTAAATTGCTTCTTAACATTGTATTTTAATTAAAATTGATAGACTTCACTTACTGGCTTGGTCCCTTGATCCCGCGCACAACTCCCACAGAGCCTGCTTTCCGGTCCACCGCAGCTGCTGCTGTTTGTGTGGAGAAAGCATTCCGGCTCCACTTCCGGCTAGGGGCAGGTTAGCGCTCTAGCTGTTGCCCCATTCCCGGTCATAAGACCGATGCTGCGACGGACGCGCAGCAGTTCAAACCCTGGATTCTCTTACTCGCGCCGGTTACTCTGCAGCTCATAGTCCCAGCTAAGGACATGTGCATTTCAGGATACCAATTGTTTTTTAAAATGCCACTTTGCATGTTTGGGGTACTATAAATATCTCTGCTTTTAAATTGCTTCTTAACATTGTTTTTTAAATAAAATTGAGAGACTTCACTTACTGGCTTGGTCCCTTGCTCCCGCGCACGCTTCCCAGAGAGCCTGCTTTCCGGTCCACCACAGCTGCTGCTGTTTGTGTGGAGAAAGCATTCCGGCTCCACTTCCGGCTATGGGCGGGTTAGCGCACTAGCTGTTGCCCTATTCCCGGTCATAAGACCGATGCTGCGACGCACGCGCAGCAGATCAAACCCTGGATTCTCTTGCTCGTGCCGGTTACTCTGCAGCTCATAGTCCCAGCTAAGGACATTTGTATTTCAGGATACCAATTGTTTTTTAAAATGCCACTTTGCACGTTTGGGGTACTATAAATATCTCTGCTTTTAAATTGCTTCTTAACATTGTATTTTAATTAAAATTGAGAGACTTCACTTACTGGCTTGGTCCCTTGCTCCCGCGCACGCCTCCCACAGAGCCTGCTTTTCGTTCCACCGCAGCTGCTGCTGTTTGTATGGAGAAAGCATTCCGGCTCCACTTCTGGCTAGGGGCGGGTTAGCGCTCTAGCTGTTGCCCTATTCCCGGTCATAAGACCGATGCTACGATGGACGTGCAGCAGATCAAACCCTGGATTCTCTTACTTTACTCTGCAGCTCATAGTCCCAGCTAAGGACATTTGCATTTCAGGATACCAATTGTTTTTTAAAATGCCACTTTGCATGTTTGGGGTACTATAAATATCTCTGCTTTAAAATTGCTTCTTAACATTGTATTTTAATTAAAATTGAGAGACTTCACTTACTGGCTTGGTCCCTTGCTCCCGCCTCCCACAGAGCCTGCTTTTCGTTCCACCGCAGCTGCTGCTGTTTGTATGGAGAAAGCATTCCGGCTCCACTTCTGGCTAGGGGCGGGTTAGCGCTCTAGCTGTTGCCCTATTCCCGGTCATAAGACCGATGCTGCGATGGACGCGCAGCAGATCAAACCATGGATTCTCTTGCTCGTGCCGGTTACTCTGCAGCTCATAGTCCCAGCTAAGGACATTTGTATTTCAGGATACCAATTGTTTTTTAAAATGCCACTTTGCACGTTTGGGGTACTATAAATATCTCTGCTTTTAAATTGCTTCTTAACATTGTATTTTAATTAAAATTGAGAGACTTCACTTACTGGCTTGGTCCCTTGCTCCGGCGCACGCCTCCCACAGAGCCTGCTTTTCGTTCCACCGCAGCTGCTGCTGTTTGTATGGAGAAAGCATTCCGGCTCCACTTCTGGCTAGGGGCGGGTTAGCGCTCTAGCTGTTGCCCTATTCCCGGTCATAAGACCGATGCTGCGATGGACGCGCAGCAGATCAAACCCTGGATTCTCTTACTCGCGCCGGTTACTCTGCAGCTCATAGTCCCAGCTAAGGACATTTGCATTTCAGGATACCAATTGTTTTTTAAAATGCCACTTTGCATGTTTGGGGTACTATAAATATCTCTGCTTTAAAATTGCTTCTTAACATTGTATTTTAATTAAAATTGAGAGACTTCACTTACTGGCTTGGTCCCTTGCTCCCGCCTCCCACAGAGCCTGCTTTTCGTTCCACCGCAGCTGCTGCTGTTTGTATGGAGAAAGCATTCCGGCTCCACTTCTGGCTAGGGGCGGGTTAGCGCTCTAGCTGTTGCCCTATTCCCGGTCATAAGACCGATGCTGCGATGGACGCGCAGCAGATCAAACCCTGGATTCTCTTACTCGCGCCGGTTACTCTGCAGCTCATAGTCCCAGCTAAGGACATTTGCATTTCAGGATACCAATTGTTTTTTAAAATGCCACTTTGCATGTTTGGGGTACTATAAATATCTCTGCTTTAAAATTGCTTCTTAACATTGTATTTTAATTAAAATTGAGAGACTTCACTTACTGGCTTGGTCCCTTGCTCCCGCGCACGCCTCCCACAGAGCCTGCTTTCCGGTCCACCGCAGCTGCTGCTGTTTGTGTGGAGAAAGCATTCCGGCTCCACTTCCGGCTAAGGGCGGGTTAGCACTCTAGCTGTTGCCCTATTCACGGTCATAAGACCGATGCTGCGACGGATGCGCAGCGGGCGCGCCGCTGGCGCGCCTAAGGCACGCCTAAGGCAAGCCCGTCTGCGCCCGACCGGGACCAGGGGCCAGAAACCCTGGTCAAAACTTGGTTTACTCCATGGAAGAACTTAGTAAATTAAAAGGCGCACTCCACACGCCTGCCTTTTCAGATTCTCTAGTAGAGAGGCTCCGCTCAGACAATCTGTTAGTGGACAATGGGGACCCACAGACGAACGGTGCGCTGGCTCAGAGGGCTATGGATGCGGGGTTTACGTGCCCTTTGGCTTAAGGGCTGCTTTGCTAAACACTCGGTCCCTTCAAAAGCATAACTTAGAAATTTTCACGTTGCTCCAGGAGAAGGAGCTTGATATTCTTGTATTAACAGAGATATGGTTAGAGGATACCTCAGGTCCCGATATAGTGGCCTCCCTTCACCCAGATTATGACGCCCTGATGTACAATCGGCAGGGGAATAAAAGAGGGGGTGGAGTTGCAGTATTTAGCCGCAGGACACTTACCACCGAGAAAATAGTCGAGGAGAGCCTAGATGGGGCGGAGGTACTAGGAATTGAGATCGGGCTTAAATCATCCTGCCTGATAGTGGTAGTGGTATACCGCCCTTCTCGGTCAACCCCGCTGTTTAATGATCTGTTCCACGAAGTGGTTAGTGATTTGTGTTCAAGATACCTACAGATTTTGGTATTAGGGGATTTCAACTCCCATTGGGATTGGACACCAAGAGACTGTGTGTCTAGTAGGTTTGGAGAAGCTATGACCATGTTGGGGCTGCAACAAATTGTGGAATCCCCCACCCACGAGAAGGGTCACACTTTAGACCTCATTTGGACTACGTCATCAGTTAGGTTAAAAACAGAATGCAGACCCTGTAGCTGGTCAGATCATTATCTGATCAGCTTTGAGATCCCTCTGGGTAGCCGCCCTAAACACTTACCTCCAGTGTGGAGGGTGGTACAGAACTGGCGCAAGATAGAGGACACCAGGCTGAGGGAAGTATTAAATGAGACAGCACATCCGGGATCACAGTCCGGCGATCCGGACTTGGAGTACGAGAAATTATCATACCGGCTGAGGACAGCCGTTGACATGGTGGCTCCTGCCCGAAGGGAAAGGATAACGAACAGTATGAACGTGCCCCATGGTACACGCAAGAAGTAAGAGGGGAAAAACAGGCTCTCCGTCAATGCGAAAGGCACTGGCGGAAATCATACGACCTAAAAGCCCAGGAGACGTATAAAGCTAAACTAGCCCTCTACAAAGCATCAATCATCAAAAGTAAATCCGCATATTATGAACTGAAGATTAGGGAGGCCACAGACATTCAGAAAGAGACTTTTAACATACTCAGGGAGTTGAGTCGAATGAAAGAACTAAGGACAGTCACTAATCAGGTTGACTGTGAAAAGGTACAGGACTTCTTTCTAGTTAAGGTCAAAAACATCATTACAGAAATAGGCAATACTCGCATAAATCCCTGTCCTCTATCAGTGGCGGACCCACCTGACTTCCAGGGCGGCTCTCTCTCAGTCTTTCCAGCCCTTGACTTAGATGGTCTAGCCCATATTGTGGCCAAAGTAAAATCTGGGTCACCAGAAGATCCCTGCCCTCCTAGGGTGTTTAAAATGGTCATTCCGGCGGTAGGGCCAGAGGTGTTGTCCTTATTAAATCTGTCTTTGGCAACAGGGGTGGTACCACACAAATTTAAGGAAGCCATGGTGATTCCACTGCTGAAGAAAGCAGGGGTGGACATCAATAATCTGAAGAACTTCCGACCTATTTCCAGATTTCCTTTTCTGGCTAAAGTTCTCGAGCAACATGTGCTTAGAGTTCTTTCGTCCTTCTTGAAAGAACATCAGCTGTTACATGCACGGCAAGCAGGATTTAGGGCCCACAACAGTACTGAGTTGGTGATGCTTTCAGTGCTGGATGAATTGAGGCTCGCAGCTGATAAGAAGAACCCCTCAGCATTGATCCTATTAGATCTCTCAGCCACGTTCGACATGGTGAACCACGCGCAGCTGTTGTTCCGTGTCCGGCGGCTGGGAGTCACCTGGACGGTCCTTCAATGGATTACCTCCTTCCTGGATGATCGGTCTCAAAAGGTCCAATTAGGAGAATGTACGTCCAGGCATGGCGTACTGCCATGGGGGGTTCCGCAGGGCTCTGCGTTGTCCCCCCTGCTCTTCAATATCTACCTTCAGCCGTTGGTAGAAGCACTGGCAAAATTGGACTGTCAGGTGTTTAATTATGCTGATGACACCCAGTTAATTGTACGAGTTGATAATTCCCCTCAGGCTCAATGTTCAGAATATCCTCCGGTTCACTATGAACTGGATGACCTCTAATTCACTTAAGGTAAACCCTGATAAGACAGAGGTGCTTGCTCCTATAACAGGGGCTTCTCCCTGGTCCAGCCTCTTCTGGCCACAAGAGCTTGGCACCACCCCGACACCGGTGCCAGCCGTGAAGAGCTTGGGTATCAAGCTGGACACCAAGTTAACTCTAAACAATCAGGTGTCTGCCGTAGTGGGGAGCTGTGCGGGCATGATGTGGCAACTCCGGAAACTGGGGACCCTGTTGTAATTTTCCACCATGCGTACCGTCGTGACGGCACTAATCTTGTCACGCTTGGATTACGGCAACGCAGTATACACAGGGCTCCCTGACAAACTTCTGGGGAAACTTCAGGTGGTTCTAAATGATGCTGCAAGGTTGATTTTTAAACTGCCAAGAAGAGCACATGCCACTCCCCTGCTACAACAGCTACACTGGCTCGCTATCAAGCAGAGGGTCAGGTTCAAGGGCCTGTGCATTGCACATAAAGCACAGTATGGAGTGGCACCTAATTACATTAAGGACCGTTTGAAGCCTTATGTGCCGGGACGATGTCTCTGGTCATCTGAGTCTAGCTTGTTGGCCTGCCCGCGCTTCAATAGAGCTACCTTGGTGGGGCGGGCTTTCTCAGTTGTGATTCTCCAGCTCTGGAACAAGCTACCGGATAGTATGCGCAAGGAAGCCACCTTACTCCCGTTCAGGAGGAAACTCAAGACCATTTTGTTCACTGAGGCATTTGGATAAGCTCACGCTAATTTGTGCTGAGCCCAGCAGGAATAAGGGATCCCCGGGTTCTTGGTCTATGCTGCAAGCGCTTAGAGACCTTTTGGTGATTTGGCGCTCTATAAATACAAACTAACATAACATAACCTCTCTTGCTTCTTTCTGTACCCTACTTACCTCTTTCTGCACCCTTCTTCCCTCTTTGTGCACCTCTCTTGCCTCTTTCTGCACCTCTCTTGCCTCTTTCTATACCCCTCTTGCCCCTTTCTGCACATCTTTTGCTTCTTTCTGCACTTCTCTTCCCTCTTTCTGCACCCCTCTTGCCTCCTTCTGCACCTCTGTTGTTTTTTTCTGCACTGTTCTTGCTTCTTCTGTACCTCTCTTGCAAATTTCTGCACCCCTCTTGCCTCCATCTACACCTCTGTTGGTTCTTTCTGCACTGCTCTTGCTTCTTTCTGCACCTCTTTTGCCTCTTTCTGCACCTATGTTGCTTTTTTCTGCACCTCTGTTGCTGCCTTCTGTACTTCTCTTGCCTCTTTCTGCACCTCTCTTGATTCTTTCTGCACCCCTCTTGCCTCTTTCTGCACCCTTCTTCCCTCTTTGTGCACCTCTTGTGCCTCTTTCTGCACCTCTCTTGCCTCTTTCTGTACCTATGTTGCTTTTTTCTGCACCTCTGTTGCTGCCTTCTGTACTTCTCTTGCCTCTTTCTGCACCTCTCTTGATTCTTTCTGCACCCCTCTTGCCTCTTTCTGCACCCTTCTTCCCTCTTTGTGCACCTCTTGTGCCTCTTTCTGCACCTCTCTTGCCTCTTTCTGTACCCCTCTTGCCTCTTTTTGCACCTCTTTTCCTTCTTTCTGCACTTCTCTTGCCTTCTTCTGCACCTCTGTTGTTTCTTTCTGCACTGTTCTTGCTTCTTTCTGCACCTCTCTTGCGAATTTCTGCACCCCTCTTGCCTCTTTCTGCACCTCTGTTGGTTCTTTCTGCACTGCTCTTGCTTCTTTCTGCACCACTTTATCCTGTTTCTGCAACTCTCTTGCATCTTTCTGCACTTCTCTTGCCTCCTTCTGCACCTCTGGTGCTTCTTTCTGCACTTTTCTTGCCTCTTTCTGCACCCCTCTTGCCTCTTTCTGCACCTCTGTTGCTTGTTTCTGCACTTCTCTTGCTTCTTGCTGCACCTCTCTTGATTCTTTCTGCATCCCTCTTGCCTCTTTCTGCACCCTTCTCCCCTCTTTGTGCACCTCTCTTGCCTCTTTCTGCACCTCTATTGCCTCTTTCTGTACCACTTTTCCTTCTTTCTGCACTTCTCTTGCCTCTTTTTGCACCCCTCTTGCCTCCTTCTGCACATCTGTTGGTTCTTTCTGCACTGTTCTTGCTTCTTTCTGCACCTCTTTTGCCTGTTTCTGCAACTCTCTTGCTTCTTTCTGCACTTCTCTTGCATCCTTCTGCACCTCTGTTGCTTCTTTCTGCACTTCTCTTACCTCTTTCTGCACCTCTGTTGCTTGTTTCTGCACTTCTCTTGCTTCTTTCTGCACCTCTCTTGATTCTTTCTGCACTTCTCTTGCCTCCTTCTGCACCTCTGTTGCTTCTTTCTGCACTTCTCTGGCCTCTTTCTGCACCCCTCTTGCCTCTTTCTGCACCTCTGTTGCTTGTTTCTGCACTTCTCTTGCTTCTTGCTGTACCTCTCTTGATTCTTTCTGCATCCCTCTTGCCTCTTTCTGCATCCTTCTTCCCTCTTTGTGCACCTCTCCGGCCTCTTTCTGCACCTCTCTTGCCTCTTTCTGTACCCCTCTTGCCTCTTTCTGTACCCCTCTTGCCTCTTTATGTACCTCTTTTCCTTCTTTCTGCACTTCTCTTGCCTCTTTCTGCACCCCTCTTGCCTCCTTCTGCACCTCTGTTGGTTCTTCCTGCACTGCTCTTGCTTCTTTCTGCACCTCTTTTGCCTGTTTCTGCAACTCTCTTGCTTTTTTCTGCACTTCTCTTGCCTCCTTCTGCACCTCAGTTGCTTCTTTCTGCACTTCTCTTACCTCTTTCTGCACCTCTGTTGCTTGTTTCTGCACTTCTCTTGCTTCTTTCTGCACATCTTTTGTTTCTTTCTGCACCCCTCTTGCCTCTTTCTGCACCCTTCTTCCCTCTTTGTGCACCTCTCTTGCCTCTTTCTGTACCTCTCTTGCCTCTTTCTGTACCCCTCTTGCCTCTTTCTGCACCTATTTTCCTTCTTTCTGCACTTTCCTTGCCTCTTTTTGCACCCCTCTTGCCTCGTTCTACACCTCTGTTGTTTCTTTCTGCACTGTTCTTGCTTCTTTCTGCACCTCTCTTGCGAATTTCTGCACCCCTCTTGCCTGTTTCTGCACCTCTGTTGGTTCTTTCTGCACTGCTCTTGCTTCTTTCTGCACCTCTTTTGCCTGTTTCTGCAACTCTCTTGCTTCTTTCTGCACTTCTCTTGCTCCTTCTGCACCTCTGTTGCTTCTTTCTGCACTTCTTTTGCCTCTTTCTGCACTCCTCTTGCCTCTTTCTGCACCTCTGTTGTTTCTTTCTGCCCTTCTCTTGCTTCTTTCTGCACCCCTCTTGTCTCTTTCTGCACCCTTTTTCCCTCTTTCTGCACCTCTCTTGCCTCTTTCTGCACCCCTGTTGCCTTTTTTCTGTACCTCTCTTGCCTGCTTCTGCAACTCTCTTGCCTCTTTCTGCAGTTCTCTTGCCTCATTCTGCACCTTTGTTGCTTCTTTCTGCACTTCTTTTGCCTCTTTCGTCACCCCTCTTGTCTGTTTGTGCACCTCTTTTCCTTCTTTCTGCACTTCTCTTACCTCTTTCTGCACCTCTGTTGCTTGTTTCTGCACTTCTCTTGCTTCTTTCTGCACATCTTTTGTTTCTTTCTGCACCCCTCTTGCCTCTTTTTGCACCCCTCTTGCCTCCTTCTGCACCTCTGTTGGTTCTTTCTGCACTGCTCTTGCTTCTTTCTGCACCTCTTTTGTCTGTTTCTGCAACTCTCTTGCCTCTTTCTGCACTTCCCTTGCCTCATTCTGAACCTCTGTTGCTTCTTTCTGCTTTTCTTTTGCATGTTTCTTCCTCTTTATGCACTACTATTGCCTCTTTCTGTGCTTCTCTTGCTTCTTTCTGCACCTTTCTTCCTTTTTCTGCACCTTTCTTGTCTCTTTCTATACCATTCTTCCTCTTTCTGCACCTCTCTAGCTTCTTTATGCACCCCTCTCGGTTCTTTCTGCACTTCTGTTGCCTCTTTGTACACTTCTCTTGCGTCGTTCTGCACATTTCTTGCTTCTTTCTGCACTTCTCTTGCCTCTTTCTGCACATTTC
Organism: Calotriton arnoldi; assembly: GCA_963921515.1. NCBI lineage: Eukaryota > Metazoa > Chordata > Amphibia > Caudata > Salamandridae > Calotriton > Calotriton arnoldi. The sequence goes on from CAWUFW010004803.1 coordinate 749,654, forward strand.
CTGCTTCTTTCTGCACTTCTCTTGCCTCTTTCTGCACCTCTGTTGCTTCTTTCTGCTTTTCTGTTGCTTGTTTCTGCATCTTTCTTCCTTTTTATGCACTACTATTGCCTCTTTCTGTGCTTCTCTTGCTTCTTTCTGGACCTTTCTTCCTTTTTCTACTCCTCTCTTGTCTCTTTCTATACCTTTCTTCCTCTTTCTGCACCTCTCTAGCTTCTTTCTGCACCCCTCTTGGTTCTTTCTGCACTTCTGTTGCCTCTTTGTACACTTCTCTTGCATCTTTCTGCACATTTCTTGCTTCTTTCTGCACTTCTCTTGCCTCTTTCTGCACATTTCTTACTCTTTCTGCACCTGTCTTGATTTTTCTGCACTTCTCTTGTCTCTTTCTGTACTTCTCTCACCTCTTTCTGTACTCAAATGGGAAGTGCAAGCTCTCAAGTTGAAAGGTGTGCGTGCTCTCAGAACTGAGGTATATGTCTACTTGTACATGTATTCTTACATGTGTTATGCATCTGAAGATGGCAGCTTAAAAAGCGGGTAACTTCTCGCATAGGTGGTCAAATCTTCTCAGTTCTGCTCTGTCATTCAGTTGCACAGGCAGACATGTCTTATGTATATAGGTGTTATAGAGCTCCTCAAATATACTATTGAATACCCATGTACCCTGTATTGTGAGCAGAAAGAAATGCATACACCTTTTTGTACACAAATGTACAGAGTATGCTGTTTGAAACACAGGTATTCAAGTATTTGTATGTTTATTTTTATGTAACATGTCACTAGGTAAAAGCAGACACACCCGCATGCATACCTTCACAACTTGGTGAGACTTACAACAGTGATATGGTTAGGATTGCTGTTTTACATTTGGTAGGCCTAACATTCTGAGCAGTCAATGAATAGTGAACGTTGAAGAGAAAAGTGAGGTTTTAGACAACTTGGGAGAAGGATTAGTGATTAGGCTACTTTGCATGAGTCTGTGGATAGGTACAGTCAAAGTAGGCCTTTTTCTGCACCTCTGTTGCTTCTTTCTGGACCTCTCTTGCTTTTTTCTCCACCTTTCTTCCTCTTTCAGGACTTCTGTTGCCTCTTTCTGCATTTTTCTTGCTTCTTTCTGCACCTTTCTTCCTCTTTGTGTACCTCTCTTCCCTCTTTCTGCACTTCTCTTGCTTCTTTCTGCGCCTTTTTTCCTCTTTCTGGACATGTTCTACCTATGTAGGCATAGTTAGAAATTAGCATTTAAAAAACCTTAGAAATTCACTGTAAAAACCACCGGTTTCAGGGACGTTATAGTTAGTAATTAACATTTAAAAAACCTTAGAAATTCATTAAAAAACCCAGAGGTTTTAGGGTCATTATAGTTAGGAATTAGCATTTAAAAAGCCTTAGAAATTCACTGAAAAAATCACAGGTTTCAGGGACGTTATAGTTAGGCTGACATTTCACTCGTACAAAACCAGAGAAATTCGGCCATTATAGTTAGCTGATATAACTATAACTCGTGCCCCCGCAATGCACTGCTGATGACGTCACATATTACATCACTCATGACATGGCCAGTGACATCACTGATGACATCTCAAATGACATCACTGATGACATCATCCTCTTAATATCTGATGTACCTCCTCACACCCTAATATAACCTTTCATACACCCACTCTAAAATACAGACTATCATACATGAAACCATAGACACACCAATACAAGTTAGTACATACCCACTTACTAATTCATAGGTCTACACACAAGTTGACAGGGTATGCCCAGACGTGGGTCCCTTGCTCACTTTGCCACTGGATTCAAGCTAGCCTGGCTGATGAGGGCTGTTAGCCTGAAACCGGTCCCAGGATGCTTGTTTCCAGTCCAGGGAAGACATGGCTTGGCAGTTCAGGCTGGACTGTTCCCATGAGGCACAGGGTCAAGACTGATTTGCATATAGCTGTGTCAGAACTGGGGTGGCAAAGTGAGCTAAAGAACGATGATGGATTCAACCCAGATCTGTGACTGGGGGTGAGTGTCTGAAAAGTTTCAGCACTCCGTCCATCATCTCCTTGTGTTTGCTTTGTTCGCCCTAAGTTGGCAGGGTATGCCCAGACGTGGGTCCCTTGCTCACTTTGCCACTGGATTCAAGCTAGCCTGGCTGATGAGGGCTGTTAGCCCGAAACCGGTCCCAGGATGCTTGTTTCCGGTCCAGGGAAGACATGGCTTGGCAGTTCAGGCTGGACTGTTCCCATGAGGCACAGGGTCAAGACTGATTTGCATATAGCTGTGTCAGAACTGGGGTGGCAAAGTGAGCTAAAGAACGATGATGGATTCAACCCAGATCTGTGACTGGGGGTGAGTGTCTGAAAAGTTTCAGCACTCCGTCCATCATCTCCTTGTGTTTGCTTTGTTCGCCCTAAGTTGGCAGGGTATGCCCAGACGTGGGTCCCTTGCTCACTTTGCCACTGGATTCAAGCTAGCCTGGCTGATGAGGGCTGTTAGCCCGAAACCGGTCCCAGGATGCTTGTTTCCGGTCCAGGGAAGACATGGCTTGGCAGTTCAGGCTGGACTGTTCCCATGAGGCACAGGGTCAAGACTGATTTGCATATAGCTGTGTCAGAACTGGGGTGGCAAAGTGAGCTAAAGAACGATGATGGATTCAACCCAGATCTGTGACTGGGGGTGAGTGTCTGAAAAGTTTCAGCACTCCGTCCATCATCTCCTTGTGTTGCTTTATTTAATCTATAATGTATATATATATATATATCCAAACAGACCCTGCTTCACATGGAAGAGAGCACGCACACGAGGAATGCTGAGTTTTCAGTCACTTTTTATTCCATAGGGCCTCCTCCGACCCGGCAACAACGAGAAACGCGTTTCGGCTGACTAAGCAGCCTTCCTCAGTCTAGTGAGCGCCATTTTCCTTAATACATTTAAACATGTCAAGAATCATAGACATAGAAAACATCTTGTGGTTCCAATTTAAAAGATACACACATTTAAAAGGATACCCACATTAAAAGCGTGCACGCAAATGTATTCGCGTAAATGGCATTAAATGGTGATAATGGTCTCAAACGAAACTAAAAATTATGGTTATAATAATCAAAATGCAAAGTGCCTAGCGCACATGTATACATTCTATAACTGCATAGTACATCGTCTGGCCATTACGGTAAACATGCAATGTATGCACATAACATTAGTGATACTGATGTATCTTTTACCTTGAATTTGAACAACGGTTAAAAATATTCCATTTACATAAGGAATAGCGCAAATAACAATCATGTGATGCTTTGCAACCCTTTAGTATGCTGCGTGGGTGTGATGTATCGGGAAAATGGGATTGCTCCTCTCTACTTCTTAGATTGACATAGAGATCACTTAATTAGCATAGAGACCTCTCGAGGCGAAAATGCAACGGGGGCTCACTCATGGTTTGAATGTACAGCAAAACAGCTAGATGCTGGATTACATATCGATGATCAACAAAATGAAGGTCACGATTAATCTAGCATATGCCTTGCTGTCAAAATATAACACATAGTGTGGGTATCAGAGCTCTCACGTTGCCCCGTAGTCAGAATGCAACCACACACGGGACTGCTGATCCCATAATCCCCCATTCTAATTGATTACAGGCTGCTAAACAGGCACCTAACTAATATAAAGGCAACAACAGTATATAGAATGTCCAAATTGACATCTAAAATGTGGCTCGCATGGTTCGGCAGGCAATACGACAAAGTTGATGCCTAGCGTTAAATTAGTAGTGCCCACACAATTTCACCATTATAGTCTCAATACTGGCTCCAAATGGATTCCGTATGTCAAACAAGTGAAAAACACATCTACATCCTGTAAATATCGAACAGTCTCCGTTATAAACACACCACGCAGTCAATGCAAAATAGTCACTATGCAGGGTCGGAGGAGGGTCATGCGCAAAAAATCCATAGGCCAAGCAAACCTCACCAATGCAGCGTTGGCTGAAACGGTGCCCAGTCACCAGATATCCGCCGTTCTAAAGCGTGAGGCATTTCGAGTCAGGGGAAAGCAAAGACCCTGCGCTGAATGCCGTCAGACCTCCTCGCGCTAGGATCTCCGCCTCCCGCACTGCTGTCATCCATTCTTCCTCTTTCCGGTGGAATCCCTGGGGGCTAATCATCTTAACATTACCATGCTCCTACTCCAAACTGCAGTCTATGTGAGAAGCCCAGAAAACGACTGGTGGCGCGTGAGCAGTACCAACCGCCGGCACTGAAAAATATCCAAACAGACCCTGCTTCACATGGAAGAGAGCACGCACACAAGGAATGCTGAGTTTTCAGGCACTTTTTATTCCATAGGGCCTCCTCTGACCTGGCAACAACGAGAAACGCGTTTCGGCTGACCAAGCAGCCTTCCTCAGTCTAGTGAGCGCCATTTTCCTTAATACATTTACACATGTCAAGAATCATAGACATAGATAACATCTTGTGGTTCCAATTTAAAAGATATACACATTTAAAAGGATACCCACATTAAAAGCGTGCACGCAAATGTATTCGCGTAAATGGCATTAAATGGTGATAATGGTCTCAAACGAAACTGAAAATTATGATTATAATAATCAAAATGCAAAGTGCCTAGTGCACATGTATACATTCTATAACTGCATAATACATCGTCTGGCCATTACGGTAAACATGCAATGTGTGCACATAACATTAGTGATACTGATGTATCTTTTACCTTGAATTAGAACAACGGTTAAAAATATTCCATTTACTTAAGGAATAGCGCAAATAACAATCATGTGACGCTTTGCAACCCTTTAGTATCCTGCGTGGGTGTGATGTATCGGGAAAATGGGATTGCGCCTCTCTACTTCTTAGATTGACATAGAGATCACTTAATTAGCATAGAGACCTCTCGAGGCGAAAACGCAACGGGGGCTCACTCATGGTTTGAATGTACAGCAAAACAGCTAGATGCTGGGTTACATATTGATGATCAACAAAATGAAGGTCACGATTAATCTAGCATATGCCTTGCTGTCAAAATATAACACATAGTGTGGGTATCAGAGCTCTCACGTTGCCCCGTAGTCAGAATGTAACCACACACGGGACTGCTGATCCCATAATCCCCCATTCTAATCGATTACAGGCTGCTAAACAGGCACCTAACTAATATAAAGGCAACAACAGTATATAGAATGTCCAAATTGACATCTGAAATGTGGCCCGCATGGTTCGGCAGGCAATACGACAAAGTTGATGCCTAGCGTAAAATTAGTAGTGCCCACATAATTTCACCATTATATTCTCAATACTGGCTCCAAATGGATTCCGTATGTCGAACAAGTGAAAAACACATCTACATCCTGTAAATGTCGAATAGTCTCCGTTATAAACACACTACGCAGTCAATGCAAAATAGTCACTATGCAGGGTCGGGGGAGGGCCATGCGCAAAAAATCCATAGGCCAAGCAAACCTCACCAATGCAGCGTTGGCTGAAACGGTGCCCAGTCACCAGATATCCGCCGGTCTAAAGCGTGAGGCATTTCGAGTCAGGGGAAAGCAAAGACCCCGCGCTGAATGCCGTCAGACCTCCTCGCGCTAGGATCTCCATCTCCCGCACTGCTGTCATCCATTCTTCCTCTTTCCAGTGGAATCCCTGTGGGCTAATCATCTTAACATTACCACGCTCCTACTCCAAACTGTCAACTCCGAAATGTCAGCCTAACTGTAACGTCCCTGAAACCTGTGGTTTTTTCAGTGAATATATATCTATATATATATATATATATATATATATATATATATATATATATATATATATATATATATATATATATATATATATATATATATATATATATATATATATATATATATTGTGAATTTGTTATTTAGAAATGTAAATACATGTTTTACATGTGTTTATTTTATCTATAATGTATATATATATATATATATATATATATATATATATATACATACATATATATATATATATATATATATATATATATATATATATATATATATATATATATATATATATATATATATATATATATATATATATCCAAAGAACTCCAACCTTAGCTCAGGCTGTCAAACAGAGCAGGAACAGGAGCACGGACCACAAAGTAAGTGCAGATTTAAAATTTATTTCACTCCAGTAAAATCACTCAGCATTACGCGTTTCGACCTCAAAGGGCTTGTGAGCAAGGGTACTAGGTACCCGAAACGCGTCAGGTTCGAGGTTCTTGAAATAAATAACATCTGGCCTCACATCGCTGGGTTCGTGTCTCTGTTCGCCAGGTGGATGGAAGTGCAGAGCTTCAGGATTATTTTATATATATATATATATATATATATATATATATATATATATATATATATATATCTCATCCAAAAGGTTGCCCTTCATTCAAGACGCACTCGCAGGCAGGCAAACTCTTCAGAGTCCTTTATTGAGGTAAACAGCATTTCGCATTTAGAAAGGATTTCTGTCGCCTTACGCGTTTCAAACCTCACGGTTCTTGTTCACAGGCATTTATGAATAGCTTTGACAAGAACCGTGGAACGGCTCAGGTAACAAATACAACAAACCAAGGGGCATATTATCAAGAACGGCGATAAAATTATCACCGCTTTAGCGGCAGAAAACTGCCGCTAAAGCGGCGATAATGGGCTTGATAATATGCCCTGGAGAATTCCAATAGAAGCCCATGTTCACACCAGAACATGGACTTCTATTGGAATTCTCCAGGGCATATTATCAAGCCCATTATCGCCGCTTTAGCGGCAGTTTTCTGCCTCTAAAGCGGCGATAATTTTTAACGCCGTTCTTGATAATATGCCCCATAGTCCTCCAGAAAGGAAATGCCATTCACACAAAGCAGTAGATAGTGCAAATCTAAAGATTCATTTGTGACAAAATTACATCTTCGTGACACATTTTGGCCTCACAGCCTTGATCACATGACCCACAGTGCTCCCCACGCATGTGATAAACACTCCTGTCAGTAATAGACATCAATAAAGGCCCATCAGCAATGTAGTTACCGTGAGCATCATCTTAGAATGACAAAAGAAAGTGCAAATTCTATGTTTGATGCAGTTCTTTTTGTATAACACTGTCCAAAATAAAAAATATACAGATAATTATCTTCCATGCATAGATCATGTTATGTATACAACAAAGGGGGAAAACAAAAGACCTCAATCTCATATGTTTCCTCTTAACTTGACAAGGTATAAATCCCCAGAGGGCATAAAAGGGAAAAAAAGGAAACAAAACATCAGACCACAGAAAACTATGATCAAGGACCTAGTGTTCCTAAGTGACTCCGTTATTTAAGTGCCTGATTTAGATTTTGGTGGATGGGATACTCAGTGACAAACATGCCAAATAAATATATCCATTCCCTTCCCTGTATTGCAGTGCATCATTTATAAGCTGTGCACTGTCTACTTACGACGGGTGGGATATTCATTATAAGTCACGTGTGTGACAGAGTATTCAGTCTGCCTCTTCTAAGTTTGGAGTCACAATAGAATTGAAGAGGCAGTCGGAGAAGAGCAGGGCTATTGGAATAATTATAATAAGTTAATAAATTATCCATTACATCTGCTCCAAAAACATGCTGCAGAGTAGAAAACTCACTAGCATGCTTCCATTAATATTGCACATATGCTATCAAGTATGCTATTAATTGTGCAGCATATACTGCTTACTCATTAATAAGAGGTCATTTACACACAAAGAGCCTCATTTAGTGGGCCCTAGCCGCACTTTTGCGCCACAGGAGCGGTGGCACAATGTGGCGCAGCATATTTACAAGGCCATGCAAAGCTACTTTACATGGCTTTTCATGGCCTTGTAAATATGTGCCCCTGTGACGCAGAACACTGAGTGAAAGGGGCATTCCATGGGTGTTGCTGTGAGCGGTCCCCCGTAACACCCATTGAATCTGAAGCATTCTCAGATTTACGAGGAATCGTAAACCTGGGAATGCGTCAGATTCCTACGCCTCCCCTTGTGTTTTTCCTCTTTCTATGCATGCTGCATTCTGCAGCACACATAGAGAGAGGAAAATGCAATCAATGATTGTTTTTGTGCAGTAAGGTGTTCCTTCCAGCACAAAAACAATGATACCCGCAATGCAGGCACCCTTTCAACATGACACAAGGGTGCCTGCATTGGCGCACTGCTGCTATTCGTGCGCTGGGGCAGGGGAGAAGGACAGGAATGCGCGTATCTTGTAGATACAGTGCATTCCTGCCCTTTTCTTTTGACACACAGCAGCAAAGCAAGAAGGCCTGTGGCGCTATTGTGTGTCAAAAGTTTGCAGATGAGGCCCACGGTGTCTGTTTAGTTTCACTATGAAATCTTTAAACAAAAAAACCCACTTTTTTGATTATGGTGGTATTCTGGCGTAATTCCTTGCAGTCAGTGCTATTGTTATGTGTGGATGTGTGGGTAAACTTGGCCGTGTGACTAATCACATAAAAAATTGCAATGGTCCTAAGGGACAGGCAATGTTCTGCTACTGTCCCACGATAGACAAGTGTTTGCACTGAGCAGTACAATTAGTGTTTTTCATTTTTTTTTCTTACTTGATATAGCTACTCCTGTTGCTGGAGGTCACTCACTCTGGCAAAAGTTAGCCACCCAGTTGCAGCGCCAGAGGATAGAGGCCATTGTGGCTGAATGAAGCTGGCTGGTGACCTTGGAGGAGGAGGCACGTGACTCCAGTTTCTCCCATCAGCTGGCCCGCCTCTATCCTGGCCACACCAATACCAGCGCAGCCAGCAGCCAGGGTCCACTGCTGCCCAGTGAACACCACTTCCCCATCATCGTCAACATCGGCGACAGTGCAGCTCAGCTGCCAAACCTAATGCAACCTGTCACTGCTTCAGCGTGGCCAGCAGTACGTGGCTCAAAAAGTGGCTCGCATACACGCCTGTATGGATGCCCTCTGAGCCTGTTTAAAACTGCACTTTTTTGGGTGGGAGGAACTCTGTTGTTGTGGGTGGAGAGGATGGGAAGGGAAGTACAGGAAAGAGTCTGACCTTACGGGACATTTGGGGGTATTTGCTTGGGGAGAGGGGTGCGTCTGTTGTGGGTAGAGAGGGTGTGTTTCCTTCTTTAAAAAAATTAATGGCTTTTTCTTTCTATTGTATATCACTCGCAATCTGTCTTTTGCCTTTGCACTTCTTTTTAGCAAAGCATTGTGTTTTTCTATTGACAAAAAGCTGCCCTCTGAAATAGTCACATACTGTATATCCACTTTTACCCCTAGACTTTCCCTACCTGAAGTCCCTTGCCACATATTTCTTTGCTGGGTTACTTTACTTAAGTCCTCTCACTGCAGTCCAGAATACCCAATGCTCGGCTACTAGAGCGGGGAAAACAGACTAGGGGGTCGATTCCGATCTCGGCCGGTAGGGCTCCGAATAGGATTCGGCTTTACCGGATCCGATTCGGAGCCCTTTTTCCCGACCGAATCGTACGCGGGTCCGGCCGAGCGAGTACGATGCGAATTCGCCGACCGACTCGTCCGGGCGACCCGACCGCTCCGACCGACTCGTACCCGGATCGTACCGCTCCGACCGACTCGCTCGGACCCGATTCGCACCGCGCAATGGAGACGTTTTCCGGCCGGGTAAGTACGATGCGCACCTCGACCGCTCCGACCGACTCGCGCCGTCCGACTCGAACTCGCTGTCGGAGCCGTACTTTGGGGGTCCGTGTCGGACCCCCCTGTACGCGTACCCGTGCGAGGCGCACACAGGGGGGACCCATGGGTCCCCCCTACCTGTGCGTGTACGCCGCGAAGCGCTTCGCGGCGTACTCGCTGTAGAGGCGCCCTTGTCCGCCTCGCACCCATTGAGGCAATGGGAGCCCGCGTACGCGTTGTACGACCGGCTCCCATTGAGTTCAATGGGAGTCCGACCGACTCGTGTCCGGTGGCATACGAATGCATCGGACTCGTTCGGTCGGACTGCACGGGTCCGATTCGGTCGGAAATTTCTCCGGGTCCGGCTCGGTCGGAGAGATTTCCGGCCCGAATCGGAATCGACCCCACGGTCTGTATGACATATCGCTTGATGACATTCTGCCACTTTTGCAGCACCCAGCCACTTATCAAATTGTTTATTAGTTAGTTAATAATACCTTTGTCCTACTACCTTCTGTAACTATTGACCACTGGGGGCATGCCTATATCTACAACACCCACAAAAATCTTAATCTTACTTACCTATCTCTGCTTGCTGAAAAAAACCAACTTCAGCATGAGTTCCTAACTAGTTCAATTCTTAGATTTCTTACCTGAATAGATAAGGCAATGGCTCCTACCTCTCTCAATCTTCCAAAACGTATTGCAGGGTTTCCCAAACGGCCTTCTTAATGGTGGTGGTAGAAGCGGGCTAGCGCTAACAGGGAAGATATCACAAGCAAGGTCCCACTCCCACCTATTCCGAATGAGGTGGCCTCCAACTGTGGGATTATTCACAAGGATTAGCCATCACGGGGAACTAGACTGAAAGAAAACATCAGTTAGTGGGTTATTATCGTAACTTATCAAAGACTGAGAGCAGATCACCACCATGACAAAAACCTCATATCACAAAAACTAGCAGTAGGGTCTTCTAAGCAACATGGGTAGCTAGTATTTAAGTACGAACAATTAAAACTAAACTTACGAAATACTCAGGTCAACATTCTGGAGTCAGGACTAAGCAGGTTAAGCATTTTAAGCAACACAAGGCCTGGTTCAGAAAGGTAAAACATGTTACACTTTGAATGTTAGTTTACTCTTGCAGTGTACGTTTATGACTAATAATGTTTCCATCAGTAACTTTACGAGCTGCAACTTTGTGAGTAGTATGTAATCCCTATCACTTTAAAAGAGTTACTATTACTTACTACTTGTTGGTTACTGCTAAGGTTATTTACTATTTGTAAAGTTACTGGTAGTTCAGTTAAACTGCAAGAGTGAACTTACACCACAGTGTAACATTACATTTGTGAATCAGGCCACATCGTGCACACAAGTACTACCTATCGTGGGGACAGGCATTGTTCAACTAAGAATCTGCACCATGATGATGATGTTGTCACTTTCATGCCTGGGTGGGTAAGTGGGGTTGGGGTGGACTCTTGTATTGTTCAGGTAAGAAGATCCAACAGTCGTTTTTATCACACTCGCCCCACCAAGTATGTGATCCATTTATGGTGTAAATTTGTAAGTCACACCTCAATATATCACAGAACCTGGGGGAAGAAAGTTAGGGGTTTGATGAATGGATGGGAATGGTGAGTTCGGGAAAGGTGTGACCACGACAAGCACAACAACAACATTGATTAGGTCGATGAGCAGCACATTGTCATCAAATCTGTTGTGGGACGAAATGAAGGACTGACACATTTCAGTTAATAGATGCATTGTGAATAGTCATTCAGCCCCAGAATCTCAGGTTATTATCTAATTTTCTGTCACCTAGGTTTGAAAAATACAAATTTGGGAGGACCCACGCAATTCTAAAAATTATGATTGTTAAGAAAAGAAAAATGATACTGTATATAAATGTGAAAATGGGCGGTGAAGCTGCATCATTCTTCTCGGAATGTCCGTCTTGGTGCATGGCTGAACCAATCCGCTAAGCTAAGCAGGAGTGTTATGGAGCTTTTATGCAGAAGAAGAGAAGGCTTGTGGATTGCAAAACAGTGAATGTCGATATTGTAGAGTCAGGGAGAAGGCAAGCTTCATGATGGATGAGGAGCAAGAGAGCAGGGCAGGACCATAAGCTGGTGCAGTCATGACTCATGTGTGATTAACTGAAAAATGAGAAAATTTTTGCACTCAATCCCGGGCAATCAGTTGCATGTACCTGACTGACCAGTCTCACAACTGTCATAACATTTAGCTGAGTGCGTCTATCATGTGACATGTCTCCACTTACAGCCATCCTCGACCATAACCACTTAATTAGGGGTGTTTGACATTTGAGCCAGCACACTACTCGACATTTCCAAAATCAATGCACCCCTCTCCAGTCCACAGGGCTTAGTAGTCATCTTTGAGTCTTGTTAGTTTTCCTTTAAAGTAGATAGGCATTGTTCATAACTTCCTTCTTCTTGCTCTTGAGATAGTCTCACCCTGAGTACTGACTCTGGGCCCCGACTCCCGACCCAAATGAGATTGAGAGAGATAGACATGTAGTGCACAGCTGTTGATGAACAAGAGGAAAATCATTTGAGCATTTTGTGTAGTTTTGTTAACTAAACTAACTAGTCTGATCTCTGTAGAACCTGAACAAAATGTACAGCAAAGGAGTAAAGCATTTAAGTAAATCTAGCTGAGTCTTAAAGGGGCAATCACATTTAGGCATAATCACCCACAGGGCACCAAACATTGCAAATTGAAATCTAGTTTACACATTAGCTGAACAACCCCATCATTGTCTGCCACCACATGAATCATCATCACTCACATTTACTCAATATATCACTCATTGCTGCTATATTACCTGTTGCAAGCATGTTGGTGCACATTTGTCTACTGTATCTCATGTTTTCCCATGGAAGCAACGAACAATGACAGTCTTGTAAATTGATGATCTTTACTGGGGTAGCCCAGCTAGGGAATGAAAAAAAGAAGGATACAGATGGGAGGCATTGCCTTCATGTCCTTTAAGAGAATGGGAAGGCTTCTTCTGTGCATACTGGTCCAACTCCAACCCAGTCCATACATGTGAATAAATGGTGGGGCTGCATAAGTCAGACTTCAAATTAATAAATGTTCCTCTAGCTACAGCCATTTTCTTTTTGCAAAACAGTTTGACGATAATGTGAAAGCTCAATTGTGGCCTACTCAGTCAGGGAAGTAGAATTGTCCTCAAACTCAGGGGGTTTGTCCTGACGTTGGTCAGCTAATGAACTTGAGTCTGACCAATCACCCGCATTCTCCTCCTGTGCTGTTTCAGGAACAGTGTGAACTTCTGGCATGAAGTGTTGGTTTGTTTTAATCATGGTCACTCTCTTCATTGTTTGAGGCGAGAGACTGGTCCTTCTGACTGTGCCAACTGTGCCAACTGCACTGTACACATGCTCAGAAGCATAGCTACCAGATAAGCCAGATACTTTATTGCCAGCCTGCTGAGCTCTGGCTATTGGTGCATCTTCCCATATCAATAGACCAATGGATTTTAATCAGGTAGACATCTTTTGGGTCATCCAGATGGTCTGGGACCATCCTCTGAATGGCCATTGGTGCTGCCACTTGCTCGACCTCTGTTGCCTTCACCTCTGCACTTGACGTAAACCCTGCCATTTGAAACCAAGCTATTGCAGAGGTTGGGTCTGATTCTTCTATTGCTGGTGTTGGCTGCTGTGAGACAACAACACTGCCCTTTGTGGTGGTTGAAAGCTTCATGCCAGAACTTCTGCCCAGGCCTCTAACTTCCAGCCGTTCTTCCTCCAGGTCTTTCGCTTGGTCAACAATCCAAGTCTTGTTTTGTGAAACATCCCTTTTTGAAAAAATAATGAAAGTGGCCAGTATTTTTTAGTACAGTGGATGAACTATAATGGCACAGATTTACTCTTTGAAGGATGTGATCTCTCGTTGCAGCCTTGTATTTACAGCCAAGCGAAGGATTAAGCTCTGAACCAACTCAAATGCTTCTTTGTTCACACCGATGAACCTTTGCGACACCTTTTTAACAGGTTGTGTAGCAGATGCAACAAAGTGATTGCTTGGCTCATCGTACTGTCCTCCTTGCTGATGTCCTGTGAGAAAATCTCAAAAGGAAGTAGCATTTAGGTCAGGCATTTGACTATCCCCCATTCGTTCATCTGCATGGTCATGCTTTTCGCAGTTGCATCCCTCCTCTTTCAAGGTATAGTCTGTGATTGGTCTGGATTGCTCAAACAGACATTGCAACATGTAGTAGGTCAAGTTCCTGTATGAAAGCTTTAACCGGTACTCTATTAGCATGCTGAATGATCCTCAAATGCTTCCGGGCTTCAAAAGAATGACTGAAATGAGTGCCGATTCTTCTGCAGATGGCCAGTATGGCAACTATGTCTTTTTTTTTTAGAAAGTCCTGCACAATCAGGTTGATGCAATGTGCCAAAAACATGACCCTGAAATACCCACTATCTGCCATGGCCTTGAGTATATTATGGCCATTTTCTGTGCAAAAAATCCAATTCTGAGACCTCTGGCTGTTAAAGTCTTCCAAGATATTTGCAGCTGTATGGGATTTCTCCATGGTGAACATCGCTACTGTTGCATGCACCGAAGGCCCTTAAAACTTTCTTCAGCACTGAGACCTGCAAATAGCTGTTGCCTAACCCCCACAAAAGAGATCCAGTGTGCAGTGATACACATTTAATCAGTTGCTTGACAGTTGGTCAACATGTCTGTCATCAGATGGATAGTGTGAACAGCACTCTGTTGTATTGCTTGGCCAACCAATTTTAGCACATTACGATGGAGCCCTGGAATAGCAACTCTGGCAAAATAGGTGTGGCTGGGACCCTTCCATTTTGGGCAGATGGCCACCACAAATTTTAAAACTTCTACTCCTTCCACAAAAGAAAAAGGGAGGCGATCCAGGGCTAACATTTTAGCCAGGTTTCAGGAACTTTCCTTTTCTCTTGTGGCAGGTCTCGGACTTGGAGATGATGGTGGAGTAACCTTTCTTTTCTTGCTGGAGAACGTGAAGCCAATTGTTCAAGAGCTAAATGTTGCTCAACAGGAAGCTCAACTTCCTGTTCTGCTCCTACTTCAGGAAGAACTGTTGTCGGCTGTGGTTCCTGTTGTCCACTTTGCTCAGTTTCCTGGAACGATTGGGTGCTTTGCAGCTGAGACAAAACCCAATTCAGACTCACTGCTCGTCACCATGACTGCAGTGGCTGCCTCGCTGACAGAAATGGGCTTGGGCTTAGTTTAGGGTGGTGCAGTTGATGTTGGGGTGCTGCTCCTTACTTTTTGCAGCGCGGAGGACGATACAGTAGATGTACCACGTTTCCTGAAAAAGGTGGAGGGCGGCATGCCAGTTGTGGCAATCTCTTTCTCCTTCTCCTCCTCAATGGCTACTTTCTTGACAGGAACACCTTTCTTCGGGGCCATCTTCCAGCTCTGTCAGTTGCCACTTAGCTGCGCAAGCAGAAGCAGAGGAGAACTCAGGTGGTGTAGTGCCACTTTGTGCCATCCTGTCTGGCAAAATACTGTGGGTGATGTTTCTTGTACACCTAATAGCAAGCAAACAAGAAAAACATTCAGTGAAACGTGGCATTTTTGCAGTTTGAATTATTCATCCAGACAAAATAATTTAGTGAGGTTATCCCAAATAATTAACAATCTATTCCAATACAGACCATAACATAATATTTCAGTAACAATATACAGATTCAAAAGTTTACTTTATGTGTCTCTAAGGCCTATGAGACACCAGTGGCAGGCAGGGGGTGCAGGGGAAAATGTAATAATCCTTAGAAAAATGAATGCTGGTGTGGACCGATGGCCGGCAGGGGGTGCAGGGGATAAAGGAATAATCCTTAACAAAAATGAATGCTGGTGTGCGCCAATGGCAGGCAGGGGATACAGGTAATAAGTGAATAATCCTTCAAAAAATTAATGATGGTGTGCGCCTATGGCAGGCAGGGGCTGCAGGGGAAAATGAAATAATGCTCTGTGGCCAAAGAGACCTATGGCAGGCAAGGGGTTCAGGGGAAAATGGAATAATCCTCAAAAGATGAATGCTGGTGTGCGGCTATGGCAGGCAGGGGTGCAGGGGAAAAAGAAATAATTGTATGCTGGTGTGCGCCTATGGCCCACATCGACCTATGGAAGACAGAGAGTGCATGGAAAAATGTAATAATCCTTAAAAAAATGAATGCTGGTGTGCGCCTATGGCTTAAGAGACGAGTTAGGGGGTGCAGGGAAAAATCGAATAATGTAAAAAATATAAATGCTAGGGGCTATGAGAAATCCTTTGGGATGCAAGGAGGTGAAGGAGAAAATGGAAAAAAATGCATATAATATTATATAAACATTGTACATACATACTACAATCATCCACAAGCAGATTAAACGGTTATCAGGGAAATGTGAAAAAATTAGCAAAAAACAAAAAAGTATAGCCTTCTTCTATTATTGTCCCGAGAAAATGGCTTTGAAAACTGAAAAAAAGGGATTTAACACACTGGCTGGCTACACAAAATGGCCACCAGCCACATGTTCAAATAACGAGCAAGAAGGCATGGACAACAAAGAACACGTGAAGGCCTGTGGCAAAAGCACACTGGCTGCCTACACAAAATGGCCGCTGTTAGAACTGGGGGTCTCTAGTTGGCAGAGGTAGGTACCTTTGTCCAAATAGGGACCCTTGCTTCTAGTCAGGGTAAGGGGGATACACTACTAAAATAACCCCTGCTCACCCCCTTGGTAGCTTGGCACGAGCAGGCAGGCTTATCTCAGAGGCAGTGTGTAAAGCATTTGTGAACACATACAGTAACCCAGTGACAACACTACAGATGGACACCGCACAGGTTGTAGCATAAAAATAAGTATTTTTTATATAGACTTAACACACGACCCAAACGAAAAAAATCCACAATACAATACGAAAAATATGACTGTCAAATGGTAGAAAATAGTTCAGTTCAATAAAGATGATAAATGCAACACTTTACTCTCAATGTACCTTTGGATGCGTAACACAAAACAAACAAAAGGGGCGCAGGGAAGGTGATGCTTCGATTCCTTACACGCAGAAAGGAGGATGCGTCGGTTTCTTACTTCGGCCCGGTTACGATGCATCGAGATGGCGCTTCGATGTGATGACGAACCGGTGCGATGCGATAAAATGGCATCTTGCTTCGGTGCGACAATGTAGAGGGGATGCGTGCACACCCGACGGCTGTGCGGCGACTCGGCGATCTTCTGAGCTGCGACAGGCTCTGCGACACGCTTCTCCGGTGATGCGAGGCGCTTCGGTGATGCGATGGCGACAGCGGCAGCGGCGGCACGCTTACTCTGCGATGCGACGACAATTGCTGCGGCGGCACGCTTCTCCGGTGATGCGGGGCGCTTCGGTGATGCGACAGCGGCAGCTGCGGCATACTTACTCCGCGATGCGACAACACTGCTGCGGCGGCGACACGCTTCCTCTTCGTTGAGTCGCGCTTCCAGCTCCCAGCGACACGCAGTCTCTCAGAAGGCCCAACAGCAGTAGGCACTTCAATTCCCAGCAAAGGAATTCAGGAGGGGAGCTGGGGGTGAAGTCTTGTATCCCTGAGACTTCAGGCAGGTGGCAAGCTCAATCTCAAGCCCTTGGAGATCTTCCTCAAGATGATGAAAGCACACTCAGTCCTTTTCTCCTTTCTTTGGCAATAAAGTAACCACTGCAGGCCAACCCCAACAACACGCAGCATAGGGGTAGTCTCCTCCTTCAGCTTCCTGGTTCTTCTCCTCAGCAAAGGTTCGTCTTGATTCCCAGAAGTGATCTAAAATCTTGGGGTCTGGGCCCCAATATTTATACTAGCAAATCCTTTGTCCTCTAAAGGCAGAGGGTCCTGTACCTAGTCCAAACCAGTTCTGGGTGCATTCTGCCATTGCACAACTTCTTCCTTTGTCAATGTGGGCCAGGGACATCAGACGCACCACAGGAGGTGGAGCCAGCATTGTGGAAGGCAGGCACAGCCCTATTCAGGCCCAGGTGCTACTCCTCCCACCACTCTACATGCACATAGGTCTATTCAGCCCTGTGTCACTCACAAACCCAGACATACACAAGCGAGCAGAGGTAGGCTGGATGGTTAGGCAAGAAAATACCCACTTTCTAAAAGTGGTATTTTCAAACACAGAATGTTAAAACCAGCTTCACTAAAAGATGTATTTTATGATTCTGAGTTCAGGCATACTAAATTCGTTTTTCTACCATGTTCCGTGGGTCAGTTAGGATTATAAGATGTTATAATCAAACTGCCCATTCTGGCCTATGGGGACAGGTAGCCTTGCAATAGTGAAAAACGAAATTGGCTGTAATTCACTATCAGGACACGCCACACACATCAGGGCATGTCCTACCTCTTACATACAATGCGCCCTGCCCGCAGGCCTACCTTAGGGGTGACTAATATGTAGAAAAGGGAAGGTTTAGGGACTGGTAAGTGGGTGCACTTACCAAGTCAACATGGCAGTACTAGACTGCACACAGGCTCTGCAATGGCAGGCCTGAGTCACACTTTACAAGCTGCTCCGGTGGGTGGCACAACCAGTGCTGCAAGCCCACCAGCAGCATTTGATTTACAGGCCCTGGGCACATGCGGTGCACTGTACTAGGGTCTGACAAGTAAATCAAATAATCCAATCATGGAATCACTAATCCATACATCAATTTATCATAGGGAGCACTTGCACTTTGGCACTGATTAGCATCGGCAAAGTGCCCAAAGCATCTAAACCAGCAAAAACATGTCAACAACAGAGGAGGCATAGCGGAAAAATGGAAGGGAGACCCACGCCAATGGTACCAGGTCTGACACGTGTCCCCTCCAGCTGAAATGTGGGGAGAACTACCCTACCTCCTGGGAGTTCCCATCACTAAGGCGGAAAAATCTGGGCAGACCATCAGCATTGGCGTGTTCTGTACCAGGGCGGTGTTCCACCGTAAAGTCCATGCCCTGTAGGGAAATGGACCACCTCAACAGCTTTGGATTCTCACCCCTCATCTGCATCAACCATCTGAGGGGCCTGTGGTCTGTCTGAACCCAGAAGTGAGTCCCAAACAGGTATGGTCTCAACTTCTTCAGCGCCCAGACCACAGCAAATGCCTCACGCTCAATAGCACTCCACCTCTGTTCCCGTGGAAGTAACCTCCTACTGATGAAGGCTACAGGTTGGTCTAGGCCCTCCTCATTTAACTGTGCCAGAACAGCCCCTACACCATGCTCTGAAGCGTCTGTTTGAACAACAAATTCTTTTGAGAAGTTGGGCGCCTGAAACACGGGGGCCGTACACATGGCAGTCTTCAATGTGTCAAAAGCTCTCTGACAGGTGTCAGTCCAAATCACTCTCTTGGGCTGCTTCCTGGGCTGCTCTGACAAGGGTGCAACGATGCTGCCATACCCCTTGACAAATCTCCTGTAATACCTGGTGAGTCCTAGAAAGGCTCTCACCTCTGTCTGGGTCTTGGGGGTTCCCAAGCCAGAATGGTATCAATCTTGGGCTGTAGGGGCGCCACCTGGCCGCTCCCAACCTGGTGTCCCAAGTACACCACGGAACCCTGCCCGATCTGGCACTTATTCGCCTTGATCGTGAGACCTGCCCTCCGCAGCGCCATCAACACTTCCCAGAGGTGGCGCAGATGTTCTTCCCAACTGGCGCTGAATACTGCGATGTCATCCAGGTAGGCGGCACTGAAATCTTCCAGTCCAACGAACACCTAGTTGACCAACCTCTGAAAGGTGGCAGGGGCATTCTTCATCCCAAAGGGCATAACCCGGAATTGGTAGTGCCCATCTGGTGTGTAGAATGCTGACCTCTCTTTGGCCCCATCAGTCAAGGCGATCTGCCAGTACCCAGACGTTAAGTCAAACGTGCTGAGGTACCGGGCAGCCCCTAACTGATCAATGAGCTCATCAGCTCTGGGGATGGGGTGCGCGTCAGTCCTGGTGACTGAATTGAGTCCTCGGTAGTCCACACAGAACCGGAGTTCGGGCGTGGCACCAGGCGCAGCAGCCTTTGGGACCAAGACCACTGGGCTGGCCCAAGGGCTGTGAGAGGACTCAATCACCCCCAATGCAAACATCTTGGAGACCTCCTCCTTGATGCAAGCTCTCACCCTGTCAGTCACTCTGTAAGCCTTGTGCTTGACAGGAGGACTGTCCCCAGTGTCCACATCATGGACGCACCAATCAGTGACACTAGGAGTCATGGAAAACAGGTCAGGAAACTGTCCCAACAGTTGGCGACAGTCTTCCTGCTGCTCAGGTGTCAGGGAGTTAGAGAGGTTCACACCCTCCACTGACCCATCTTGCTCTGTTGCAGGCAGGAGGTCAGGAAGAGGTTCTGTCTCCTCTTCTATTCCATCATCTGTTGCTAGGAGCATGCCCACTTCGGACATCTCAAAATGGGGCTTTAGGCGGTTGACATGTAGGACCCGCAAAGGGTTCCTGGGAGATCGCAAGTCCACCAGGTAGGTGACCTCACTCTTGCGCTCCACCTCCTCAAATGGTCCAGTCCACTTATCCTGGAGCGCGCAAGGCTCCACGGGGGCCATGACCCACACTTTCTGCCCAGGCTGAAACTCGATCAGAGTGGCATTCTGATCATACCACCGTTTCATCTCCTCCTGGCTGGCTTCCAGATTCGCCTCAGCGAGTTGCCTGAATCGCCTAGTCTGGTTTCTAAAGGCCAGCATGTAGCTAAATACATCCTGGGGAGGTTTACTGGGAGCTTTCTCCCAGCCTTCTTTCACCAGACTCAGAGGTCCTCTTACCGGGTGACAATAGAGCAGTTCAAAGGGCCTGAACCCTAAGGACTTCTGTGGCACCTCACGGTAAGCAAACAAAAGGCATGGCAAGGGACGTCCGACTTATGCCTCATGGGTTCTTCCAGACCCATAATCATGCCCTTCAGGGTCCGGTTGAATCTCTCAACCAGCCCATTACCTTGGGGGTGGTAAGGAGTGGTGAACTTGTACGTTACACCGCACTCCTGCCACAGGGACTTCATATACTTGAAAAGGAAGTTTGTACCACGGTCAGACACCACCTCTCTGGGGAACCCCACGTGGGAGAAAATCCCCATCAGTGCACGTCCCACCACGGGCCGTCACTGTCCGAAGAGGGATGGCTTCCGGGTACCGGGTGGCATGGTCCACCAAGACCAGGATGAACCTGTTGCCCATGGCTGTCTTGGGGTCCAGTGGCCCCACAATGTCAATACCCACCCGTTCAAAGGGGGTGCTGACCACAGGGAAAGGCTGGAGGGGAGCCTTGTGCTTCCTCCCACTTTTTCTACTTGCCTGGCAAGTCTGACATGTCCTGCAATGAGTGTCTGAACTCTTGCGCATCTGGGGCCAATAAAAGTGGGTGACAAGCCTTTCAAAGGTCTTGCCCTGCCCCAGATGTCCTGCTAAAGGCACATCATGAACCAAACCCAGTAGGAAGGCTCTGAAGCGCTGGGGTACCACCAGCACACGGGCTGACCTAGGCTCAGCAACCTTAGGCTCGCTATACAGGAGACCATTCTCCCAGTAGATCCAATGTGATCCAGACTGATCACCTGCTGCCTGGTTTGTGGCCTGTTGCCGCAAACCCACAAGAGAAGGGCACTTTGTCTGCTCCTCGCAGAACTCCTCCCTGGAGGCTCCTCCTTCTTGCTGCCAATGGGTCAGCTCAGGCAGGTCCCCCAGTTCGGCCACTTGCTCCCCTGTAGGTTCCAGAGCATCCCCCTCAGGTTCTGCTTCCTCCTGGACCGTGGGAACTACTGGGGCCGGTTTCCCGCACCCCCTGCCTCTTCTCTCCAAGACAGACACCTGGGCCACCCTCTCAGGCTCCAGGTCCTCTTGAACACCTCTACTGGCTGCCAAAGACTGAGTGGTCGTGCACGCCCACTCAGGCAGACCCAACATCTCTAAATGAGACCTTCTCTCCACCTCTGCCCAAGGTGAACTTTCTAAATCGTTGCCCAACAGATAGTCTACAGGCATGGCTGGCCTCACAGTTCCTTGAAAGGTACCTGAGACCCCCCCCCCACTCAAAGGGAACCTGAGCCACTCTGCAGTAGCTCTCTGAGTTGTCCACTGCAACTACTGGGCAGAATGCATTGGGGATCACCTGCTCTTCAGACACCAGCCGACAACTGACAGCTGTCACACTGGCTCCGGTGTCTCTCAGAGCCTCCACCCTTTGGCCATTGATGGTCACCCACTGCCTGTATTTTTTAGTGTTATCAGGCAGTTGGGTCCTGGGGACCATCTCACTGTCTCCTAAAGAGACCAAGGACATTGCTACGGGACCCCACCCACCTTGGGCACCCATTTCCCCCCCCCAGGGCTACACTTGCCACCTGCCGGGGTGGTGCACCAGTGGGTCTTCCCATACAAAGGACATGCTGAATCATAAGAGCAGTGGCCCACTTGACCACACTTAAAACAGGTCTTGGGCCCGCTGTGAACAGGCTTATCTGTCGGGGCCCCTGCCTTCTTCTCAGGGGGAGGCTGGGAACCTTTCCCTTGGTTCCCTTGGGGATTACTTTGGGGCCCTTTCTGGAACTCCCTCTGTTTACCCTTGTCCCCCCCACTCTTCTGCTGGGGACCCTGCCCACCCTTGGTGGAGTCTCCCACGTGACCCTTGTGGACCCGGGTGTTTACCCAGCGGTCTGCCTCTTCAGCAAGCTTCCTAGGGTTAGTCAGCCTACTATCAATAAGGTGCTGGTGTAGCTCTGGAAAACAATTTCCTGACAAGTGCTCCCATGCAATCAAATCAAAGAGCGCGTCAAAATCATTCACTTTGCTACCCTTCACCCAACCATCCAATGCTCTGCAAAAAAAGTCACATATTCCACCCAAGTACTTGAGTCCAATTTTTTGCAATTTCTGAACCTCTGCCTATACAGTTCAGGAGTCAACCCATACCTAGACATCAATGCTTCCTTCATGTGGCTATAAGAATTGTGGACTTCAGAGGGCAAGTCTAACAAGGTATCCCTCACCTCACTAAGGAACCGTCCCCACAACCCCGCTCCCCAATCCTTCTCAGGGACCCGGTGGGAGGACATAGCTACCTCATAGGCCTTGAACCACTGACCAATATCATCATTCTTATAAAACTCTTTCACCACATCTTTAGGTATATACACCCTGGCTTCAACAGGCATGGACTGTGTGCTGCCACCAGAGGGAGTAATTTCTAAGCTCCTAGCTTTCAACTCCAACTCCCTCAAACTTCTCTCAAGCTCCATTTGCATCCTCTTTTCCTCTAGGGCCAATTTCTTAATCTCCAACTCCAACTGCCCACCCATCTTAAGCTTGGTCAGCTCCATTTCATGCATCCTACTTCTCTCCCTGTCCTCCAGCTCTCCTGGGGACAGGCCCTTGGAAGAAACACTGCTACCTGTTGGGGAAGGTGCTTTCCTCCCCCCTGGACCCAATAGCCCATCTAGCTGCCCCTCTGCATTTTCAGCCCCCTCCTCGTGCTCAGGGGAAGTTCTTGCTTCCACCCAGGCCCTCAGCGCCTTTTGGCACTCATCCTTCTTGGTGAGACCTGTAGTAGCAACTTTCAATTTCCTGCAGAAGTACTTTAGCAGTTTCACATTGTAACTTTCCAGCTTTTCTTCTTCAAAATCTAAATCCACAGACGCGATGGATGCTGTTTTGCTCATGGTGACTAAACTTGGCAGTTCTTGGCAAAAAATAGAAATCCCAGGAAAAACAATCTACCAGAAATGTATGTGGTTGCGTTTGGTCTGCACTCACTAGTAGTGTACACCAATTACTGTATATGAGTCACAAATGCAAGTCCAGAATCCTCACCGCTGACCACCAATGTTAGAACTGGGGGTCTCTAGTTGGCAGAGGTAGGTACCTTTGTCCAAATAGGGACCCTTGCTTCTAGTCAGGGTAAGGGGATACACTACTAAAATAACCCCTGCTCACCCCCTTGGTAGCTTGGCACGAGCAGGCAGGCTTATCTCAGAGGCAGTGTGTAAAGCATTTGTGAACACATACAGTAACCCAGCGACAACACTACAGATGGACACCACACAGGTTGTAGTATAAAAATAAGTATTTTTTATATAGACTTAACGCAAGACCCAAATGACAAAAATCCACAATACAATACGAAAAATATGACTGTCAAATGGTAGAAAATAGCTGAGTTCAATAAAGATGATAAATGCAACACTTTACTCTCAATGTACCTTTGGATGCGTAACGCAAAACAAACAAAAGGGTCACAGGGAAGGTGATGCTTCGATTCCTTACACGCAGAAAGGAGGATGCGTCGGTTTCTTACTGCGGCCCGGTTACGATGCGTCAAGATGGCGCTTCGATGCGATGGCGATCCGGTGCCATGCGATAAAATGGCGTCTTGCTTCGGTGCGACAATGTAGACGGGATGCGTGCATGCCCGACGGCCGTGAGGCGACTCGGTGATCTTCTGAGCCGCGACAGGCCCTGCGACACGCTTCTCCGGTGATGCGCTGGCGTCCTCTGTGGCGGCGGCACGCCTCTCCGGTGATGCGAGGCGCTTCGGTGATGCGATGGCGACAGCGGCAGCGGCGGCACGCTTACTCTGCGATGCGACAACAACTGCTGCGGCGGCGCGCTTCTCTGGTGATGCGGGGCGCTTCGGTGATGCGGCAGTGGCGGCACGCTTACTCTGCGATGCGACAACACTGCTGCGGCGGCGACGCGCTTCCTCTTCGTTGAGTCGCGCTTCCAGCTCCCAGCGACACGCAGTTTCTCAGAAGGCCCAACAGCAGTAGGCACTTCAATTCCCAGCAAGGGAATTCAGGAGGGGAGCTGGGGGTGAAGTCTTGTATCCCTGAGACTTCAGGCAGGAGGCAAGCTCAATCTCAAGCCCTTGGAGATCTTCCTCAAGATGATGAAAGCACACTCAGTCCTTTTCTCCTTTCTTTGGCAATAAAGTAACCACTGCAGGCCAACCCCAACAACACGCAGCATAGGGGTAGTCTCCTACTTCAGCTTCCTGGTTCTTCTCCTCAGCAAAGGTTCGTCTTGATTCCCAGAAGTGATCTAAAATCTTGGGGTCTGGGTCCCAATATTTATACTAGCAAATCCTTCGTCCTCTGAAGGCAGAGGGTCCTGTACCTAGTCCAAACTAGTTCTGGGTGCATTCTGCCAGTGCACAACTTCTTCCTTTGTCAATGTGGGCCAGGGACATCAGACGCACCACAGGAGGTGGAGCCAGCATTGTGGAAGGCAGGTACAGCCCTATTCAGGCCCAGGTGCTACTCCTCCCACCACTCTACATGCACATAGGTCTATTCTTCCCTGTGCTGACTCACCCTGTCTCCTGGAGTCCCCCAGCCCCTGTCACTCACAAACCCAGACATACAATACACAAGCTAGCAGAGGCAGGCTGGATGGTTTGGCAAGAAAATACCCACTTTCTAAAAGTGTTATTTTCAAACACAGAATGTTAAAACGAACTTCACTAAAAGATGTATTTTATCATTCTGAGTTCAGGCATACTAAATTCGTTTTTCTACCATGTTCCCTGGGTCAGTTAGGATTATAAGATGTTATAATCAAACTGCCCATTCTGGCCTATGGGGACAGGTAGCCTTGCAATAATGAAAAACGAAATTGGCTGTAATTCACTGTCAGGACATGCAACACACATCAGGGCATGTCCTACCTCTTACATACAATGCACCCTGCCCGCAGGCCTACCTTAGGGGTGACTAATATGTAGAAAAGGGAAGGTTTAGGGACTGGTAAGTGGGTGCACTTACCAAGTCAACATGGCAGTAAAAGACTGCACACAGGCTCTGCAATGGCAGGCCTGAGTCACACTTTACAAGCTGCTCCGGTGGGTGGCACAACCAGTGCTGCAAGCCCACCAGCAGCATTTGATTTACAGGCCCTGGGCACACGCGGTGCACTGTACTAGGGTCTGACAAGTAAATCAAATAATCCAATCATGGAATCACTAATCCATACATCAATTTATCATAGGGAGCACTTGCACTTTGGCACTGATTAGCAGCGGCAAAGTGCCCAAAGCATCTAAACCAGCAAAAACATGTCAACAACAGAGGCGGCATAGCGAAAAAATGGAAGGGAGACCCACGCCAATGGTACCAGGTCTAACAGCCGCCGGCCACATGTTCAAACAATAACAAACAAGAAGGCATGGACAATAAAGAACACATGCAGGCCTATGGACACTGACTTCACAAAACGGTACCAGCCACATGGCATGGAGAACAAAGACAAAATGGTGGCCTATGGCAAACACATACACATACTAGCCAGACAACAAAATGTCCACTTAGCCAGCAAACAAAGGAGGCATGGTAAACAAAGAAGAAAGACCTGCCATCAATTCAGCAATGCCAAAAACAAAAATTAAGTCAGCTATAAAAATTTCCAACAACAGATAATTTCCCAATGCATCAAAATGTTACCCGAACAAACTACATTTTTGTTGGAAAAAACGTGAAAAACATTTTTTACTTTTAATCAAATACCATCCCTAAAGCAAAGATGTCTTAAAACAGGATATACCACAGAAGCAGCTGTTTCATTATACCAAATGCCTAGAACTGGCTGGATGGCCCATGGGCAGACTAGGCCACATGGTAAAATAAATGAATAGTGTAAATTTCACAAACATGGAGAAAAAGTACTTAACTATGCAATCTTTTTCCCTAATAAAAGTTAAAAAATGTAATGCAAAAAAGATAGGCCCCCTACTGCAGCTCCAGACCACCCACCACAACTACAATCACAACCATAATCAAATTTAAAAATTAAATAAAAGGTACAAATATATACTGGTGTATTCCCTCTATCAAGCAACACCCTTATCTCATAGTTTTTTAACTTACTTATTGTGATGTCACACTTTAAAACAAAGTACTTAAAATTCAATGGCATATGCAGCAGGAATTGCAGACAAAGAGAGTGATCCTTTCACCTTGAAATTCAAATGAAAAGTGACTAGGAAAGGGACAAATCAATGGGAGGAGCCTTCTGGACAGGAAGAGGAAGTTGGAGTCTCTGTGGCACTTCCTTCCTTCTAAACAAATTCAGTAAAATAAAGAAGAAAGTGTTCTTCATGCTAAACAAACTACCTGAACCATCTTTTGGAGTAGAATACTCCCTCGAAAAGGTATTTTCAAGTTGAAAATCTACTTGAGAAGCCGCCCCAACTGCTGCCGTTACAGAATGGCACCAGAAGACTCTGTGGTGACCGGAAATTGCACCAGGGGCTGGCAAATCTGGCTATCAAGCATGGGTTGAAGGAGCCTAGCATTGTTCCCTTGAACATCATGCTGCTCGAATGGCAGAATGATTCCGCCACACGCAGATCGGCAGAATTTGACAGGAACTCCCAATTATAAGCATAACGTGCAGTTGCCAAATTCCACCAATTAGAATTATAATTCTGCCCAGGCTTATATTGAACAAAGACTGCCCTACTGTTCCCTGAACCTGGCAAGAGAGGCTGCACCAGTTGCTGGACTGCACCTGCTGATCCTTGGGCTAGCAAAGAGAGGACTGTGCCTGTGGTGGAAAAGTCACTTCTGACCCCCAGACAGAAGAAGTGAGCTCCAAGAGTCAGTTGGCTGACTTCCTGTTACAGCACTAGGGCCACAAAAGCTGAAGAAGCCCGTTCTGGCCAGTCAGTAGCCACAATTGCCTGATCATCACTGACCACCGACGTGCAGCCTGGACAACCAAGTCCTGAAGCTCAAAAGTTACACCAGAGTCTGCCGGACCTGGGAAAGTTGTTGAAGTGCTATTTGGTCACCGAAAATGGACACTAGCCTTCACCAAATGAAACCACTGGTGTTGTTGTGACCAAAGACCAATAGTCCAGTGGCAAGTGGACTTTTGCTGGTCCAAATAGGACTTTAAGGAACATCAGCCCTGTGGCCAAAGGCGCCCCACCTGGACTGCAGCCTGAGGAGTAGCCCCAGGAAGATCCCGACCGACACCACATCATCATCTTTGGTGTCTTACGGCATTTTCAGCATCCTGTATCCTTTTCATCAGGACCACTCCATTAAAGTCTATGGCAGTTTGCCCATAGCGCCAGGAACTGGACTGGAGACTGCTTTGGTGCCCTGCTATTCCTCATTGGCCCACCTGACATTCCCCCTGTTGGAACTGATTCCCCAAAGCGGGACAGAGCAGACAAACACAACTCTTTAAATGTTTTACAAACTTTCCAAACTTTGCAGTTACCAATGCTTGTTCTACTTTTTGAGTGAAAAGCTGTGATTTATGGATTTATTCATATCTCCGGAACCCTCTGATGGATTTTGTTTTGGTGTTTAAAAAAAATGTATATTGGATTTCTTGCGTGTTCCATGACTTTCTATTTTTGCTGTTTTGGTACTTTTAAGTGCATTAGATTTGTTTCTTGTTTAAGCCTCGCTCTTCAAAGCTGCAGCTACCCAGGGTTGAGCTAAGGTTTAACAAATGAGTCTGATTGGACCCAAGCCGGTAACATGAGTGTATTCCATGGTGAGATCACACCACATTCCTCACATAGGGATAATCAAACACCGGAGTTGGATGGACCTTATAGATTTTCAATATGAATGCCCCACCCTATTTCACTGATTATAAGGTCTAGAGTGCTGCACCTCCTAATATAATAATTTAGTGCAAGATTTCAAAATGTTCTGTGATATCTATTTTAACAAGTCCAATGAAATGTGCACCGCCTTGTTTCCTGATAGTCCCTTTTTGCACTCCATATAGCTTTTCAATAAACCTTACTAGACTTCCTAAATGTACAAATGGAGCTCAAGGAGTGTTGATTCTTTATTCACTACTTTTACATTTCTCATCAATTCTGTATGATGGACTCTCCAATGGTGGTGGAATCAGGAATATTTTTGTTCCAACGTCTCCTTAAACGTTTGTATGGCCAATGATGCCATCCTTCTCAAGCCAATGCCAATTCCATCACAAATCACATTAGAAACATTTCCCATTTTTGTAATGGTTCAGTGTGGTATCTTGGGCTATATTGGTGCTGATCATAACTTCTTGGGTGGAATGTCTTTGGGCATTCTAAGGCAGGTGGCATGTTTAAGTGGAAAGTTAATGGTTGAATGTAGTGGTGTATTCCATCAGTGGTCAATTGCTTTAGACTAAGCCCTAGCGAATTTTCATTTATACCGGCATAATGTTGTATAATTTCCAGCATTCTGCATAACAGTTATTATGTAAAATGCCCATGGTTACGCCATTATACCGCATCACATAATTAAAAAAAAATGGGAATTAACTGAATGCGAGTGGCTGCTGTTTGTGTCACATGTGATTTTGTCCTTTTTTTTTTTTACACAAAATTGATATGAGGATGCAATGTGCATGAAAAACTGCAATATGCCTACCTGGCATTTCACGTATTAGCACATCATTTTCTGTAATTTTTCGGGCATTTGCATAATTTCTACAAAGGAAATTACACAAATATAACCCCAAATTTATCCCAGGCCTTCCCCATGGTAGATGAAGAGCTTCATTTAACCTCTAAATTTGACTTTTTGGATCTCCAGCTTATACTCGGAGAGCAAAAAAGACAACTTTTGTGAACCATTCCTACATCTTAATTTTAGTATGAGTTGAGCAATTTCTCCATTATACCTAAGGTTGCTAGTGCAGTAGCGTTAATCATCAGAATGTGCAATTATACCTGTTGTGATGGTTGGTCACTATTTAGCCTCAAGTACTATAGTGCAAACTTCTACCAAATTCAAATGACACCTATAATTAGTGTATTGTCTAATGTAGCATGAATACCTACTGGACAAATGTGTTTGTATTTGTGCAACACTTCAAACAGTAACACAGTGAAAACACCACAAAAAGACTCCACACCATGTTAGAAATGTAGAGCTTAATTTTTATAAATAAAACAAGACCAAAATGACAAAATTCCAATACGTAGAACTTGAGATATGAATTTTTAAAGATTAGACTGCAAAATAGTGCTTAGAAGCAATAAGGGCCTGTGGGACTTCCCTGCTTAGGGCGATAGAACGTGGACAATGGTCCACTACTGCAGGGGCATTTACTATTTCTATGCTTCTCTGAACTCAGTTGGATCACTCTGTCTATACTCTGTGGAGCCACTGAACTGACCCATGGGGAACCCTTCTCTTCATCTGTGGACCCCATCTGTGCAGCACCCAACCTTAACTTTCTCACAGATGCATCCTGGTAGGCAGACAGTACCACCACTGCCAACAAAGTGATGTGGCCCATTCCACCCCTTGGATCAGAATTCTGTCCCCAACCAAAGGAAAATTCTGTCTTTGATTAAAGTAATTAACAGAGGCCACCAACAGCTGTCAGTGTCAGGAATCAGGCCCTAGGCCAGCCACTGCTCGGTGGAGGCCCTAAGTGAGAATATTGGGTAGGCATCTCTTCCAGCCTTGGGGCTTGCAAGAAGTTCCATATGGGCTCCTGAAGTTTCTCTGACCTCTTAGATGTCTCGAATTGGGGGCCGTGGCCACAAGTGCCAAGGGCAGCGAAGTGATGGTTGCAAAGGCGATGAACCAGTTCTGAGATGCGGCAGTTATAAAAGCGGTGTGCCGGGTTTCTGCGCACAGTAGAGGTGTTGCGTCAATCTTCTCCACGCAGTAGAGGCGATGCGTTGGTTCTGAGATGGTGGTTCCGGAGGCAATGTGCTGGTTCTGAATGTGATGCGCTGATCCTGTTCCCACAACAGTGGCGATGCAGCAATTCTGCTCTTAAAGCAGAGGATGCGCCGGTTCCGCTGGAGCAAACACCTAGGCCCACTTCCAAGGATCCAGGACTGGGGTGGCACCACATGGCAGGTCAGACTCACAGGCTCTAGAGTCCAAGTGTTGGAGCAGGCTGGTTAGAAGTCTTTTTTGTTACTGAGACTTCAATCGAGAGGCCAGTCAGCTAGTCCTTAGAGTCACTCTAGGTTCAAGTGGTGCATGCCCAGTCCTTCTCACCCAGGCAAGAGAGAGCTGCAGGCACCAGGACAACAAACAAGGCAGGAGCGGTGTAGCAAAGTGGCAGTCTTTAGCAGCACAGCAGTTCTTTCTGGCAGAGTGATCACAGGTCCAGAAGTGTACTGAAGTCATGGTGTCCGAGGTCCAGTACATATACCCAGTTGTGCCTTTGAAGTGGGGGAGACTTCAAAGAAGGGTCTTTGAAGTGCACAAAGGTCCACCCCTCCTACCCTGGCTCCAGATTCACTACAGGAGGGTATGCAGCCCTTTGTGTGTGGACAGGGTACAGCATATGCATGTGTAAATGTAAGGCTATGCCCAGCTCCTCCCTCCCATCTACCAGGATGGCCCATCAAGTCACACCTAAGCTCCCCTTGTGTGTGGCAGTCTAGAGGGAATACACAAAGCACAGCTGTCACCCAACTCAGACCGAGCAGAGGCAGAGAGCAGGGCCCAAATGGCTAAAGTAAGAAAATGGCAACTTTCTAAAAGTGGCACTTTCAGAATTGCAATTTAAAATCCGACTTCACCATAAGTTGTGATTTTTGACAGTTTTAATGCTTTCTTTATAAAAACTGCAAAACTCATTTAACAGGCATTCAGCCACATGCTAGGATTCTTGCACAGATATTAAATCATAAGTCTGTAAACATTTGATGACCCGATCCTTTTCCAATCGTTTATCTATTCTTGACACATTTCACAATACCAGACTAAGGGCCTGATTTAGAGTTTGACAAATGAGGAGCATCGGCCAAAAAGTGGCAGATGTCCTGTCTGCTCTGTGTAGGCCACCATTGTGATTCTGGTGGAGACATGTCGCAGAAAGATACAGTTCCTCCAGGCTAAGGGTTTCCTGGTGCATGATCACAGTCACTGCTGCTACCTCGCACCCGCAGTGGGGGGAGAGTGTGGGGGGGATCGGGTAAAAAAAAACAACAAAAAACTCTTACCTCCTGGCTGGCCGGCAGCCGCTGCCTTTCCTGCGTCCTCTCCCTTCTTTGGGGAAACAGGAAGCGGGAAGCGCCAGGGCTCCCCGTAGCCAATCACAGTGCTCCGTGACACGGCGCTCAGCCAGGGGCTGGAGGGGTGGGCATGTTCTCCATGCAGGCTATAAAGCAGCCTGCATGGAGAACAGAGGAAGTGTGCATGACTGTTTTGGGCAGCCCGAGAGGGCCGACCAAACAGTCATTGCGCACTTGTACCCTCCTCCCCTGCTCTTCAGCCCCGCCCCCTCACCCCAGCTTCCGCAGCAGGAGGATAAAATAAAATGATAATAACATTACTATATTATCATGTTATTTTTTCCTGTCGTTTGCTGCATAAAGGCAGTGGGGTGACGCTCCTACCGCCACTGCGTGATCACCAGGCCTGGTGTCAAAGGGTGTTGCTTGGCACTACATTAAACTGCTGCCTCAGCTCATCCCCCACTTGACACCCTACAACACTACGAGGAGAGCATACCTTCCCCTGCTGCACAAGGATCTGCTTCTTCCACCCTGTTTCCCCTCACACACCTCTGCTTATATTTTCAGCCTACATAAAGCAGCTTGTAAATCTTAACAAATTTGTCCCTAGGATTGGGGATGACCATGTAGAAAATGAGCGGGTATTCTCTGCTATGCATAGTTCTTCCCCATTCCAGGGATACAAGTTCATGATTGCAGTTTTAGGTGTGGGGATACTGAGAGCGCTGGTATAGCCGGCATCTCGTAATGAGAGTCTTAGATTTTATAGACCTGTATACACCCTAAATAGGGCAGATGCGACAGCCATCAATTGTGACAGACGTTCTGCATCTGTCAAACTCTAAATCAGCCCCTATCAATCAATCAATCACAAGATTTGTAAAGCGCACTACTTACCCGCGAGGGTATCAAGGCGCTGAGGGAGAGGAGGGGGGGTGTTGCCGCTACTGGTCGAATAGCCAGGTCTTGAGTCGTCTCCTGAAGGTCAGAAGGTCTTGGGTCTGTCGTAGGTTGAGGGGAAGGGTGTTCCAGATCTTGGCGGCGCGGTGAGAGAAGGATCTTCCTCCGGTGGTGGTTCTCCGGATGCACGGGACGGTGGCCAGGGAGAGGTCGGCGGAGCGGAGTTGACGGTTGGGAACGTAGAAGGAGAGTCGACTGTTGAGGTAGGCTGGGCCGGTTTTGTGGAGTGCCTTGTGTGCGTGGATCAGGAGTTTGAAGGAGATTCTCTTGTCGACGGGGAGCCAGTGCAGGTTTTTCAGGTGGGGGGTGATGTGGCTGTGGCGTGGAATGTCGAGGATCAGGCGTGCAGAGGCGTTTTGGATTCTTTGCAGTCGTTTGATGAGCTTGTCGGGGCTCCTGCGTAGAGGGCGTTTCCGTAGTCGAGTCTGCTGCTGACGAGGGCCTGGGTGACTGTTCTTCTCGTGTCTGTCGGGATCCACCTGTAGATCTTGCGGAGCATGCGGAGGGTGTTGAAGCAGGAGGAGGAGACTGCGTTGACTTGCTTGGTCATGGTGAGCGTTGAGTCGAGGATGACTCCCAGGTTGCGTGCGTGGTCGGTTGGTGTCGGGGGTGCCCCTAGTGACGAGGGCCACCAGGAGTCGTCCCAGGCTGATGGGTTGGAGCCGAGGATGAGGATCTCCGTCATGTCTGTGTTCAGCTTAAGTCGGCTGCACTTCATCCAGTCAGCGACGGCTTTCATTCCTTCGTGGAGGTTGGATTTGGCGGTGAGGGGGTCCTTGGTGAGGGAGAGGATCAGTTGAGTGTCGTCGGCATAGGAGATTATGTTGAGGTCGTGCTGTCGGGCGATGCGTGCGAGTGGAGCCATGTAGATGTTGAACAGTGTCGGGCTGAGGGAAGATCCCTGGGGTACGCCGCAGATGATCTCGGAGGCTTCGGATCGGAATGGGGGGAGGCGGACGCTCTGGGTTCTGCCGGAAAGGAAGGAGGTGGTCCAATCCAGGGCCTTGTCTCGGAGCCCTGCGTCGTGGAGACGTGTGCGTAGTGTGCGGTGGCAAACAGTGTCGAAGGCGGCGGAGAGGTCCAGGAGGATGAGGGCCACCGTCTCGCCGTTGTCCAGCAGGATCCTGATGTCGTCTGTGGCGGCGATGAGGGCGGTCTCGGTGCTGTGGTTGCTGCGGAATCCTGACTGGGAGGGGTCCAGGATGCTGTTATCTTCAAGGTAGCGGGTGAGCTGTCTGTTGACGATCTTCTCGATGACCTTAGCTGGGAATGGAAGCAGGGAGATGGGACGGAAGTTCTTGAGGTCGCTCGGGTCCGCCTTGGGTTTTTTGAGTAGGGCGTTGATCTCGGCGTGTTTCCAGCTCTCTGGGAAGGTCGCGGTCTCGAAGGAGAGGTTGATGACATTGCACAGGTGGGGTGCGATGGAGCTGCCGGCTTTGTTGAAGATGTGGTGTGGAAAAGGGTCTGATGGGGAGCCGGAGTGGATTGTGCCCATGGTCTTGATTGTGTCCTCGGTGTTCACGTTGACCCAGGCTGTCAAGGGTCGTGGTCGATGGGGTGCAGCGGGTCTGATGTGCCGGGGTCTGTTGGGGACGTCCGGGAGTCGAAGCTGTCGTGGATGTCGGCGATCTTGCGGTGGAAGAAGGTGGCGAGGGAATCACACAGGGCTTGCGACGGCGGGATGTCGTTGGCGTTGGAGCTGGGGTTGGAGAGTTCCTTCACGATGCTGAAGAGCTCCTTGCTGTTGTGTGCGTTGTTGTCGAGGCGGTCTTTGAAGGAGGTCCTCTTGTCGGACCAGATGAGGTGATGGTGGTTGCGGATGGCGTCTTTGTGGGCTGCGCGGCAGTCCGGCGTCTTCTCGCTGTGCCATTTGTTCTCCAGTTTCCGGCAGGTGCGCTTGGATGCTAGGAGTTCCGGGGTGAACCAGCTGGCTCTCTTGCTGGTGTCTTTGTAGGTTGGTTTTTTCAGCGGGGCTAAGGTGTTGGCGCAGTCGTCCATCCATCGTCTGAGATTGCGGGCGGCGGCGTCGGGGTTGGAGGGGTCGGTGGGTGGGCTGAGTGCGAGGTTTGTCTGGAGTTGGTCTTCGGTGACTTTGCTCCAGCATCTGCGGGGGACCTGTAGGGTGCGGTGGTGTGCGGCGGGTTTCCGGAAGGTGAAGTGGATGCAGTGGTGGTCGGTCCAGGTGAGTTCGGAGGTGTGGCTGAAGGAGACGTGGGAGCTTGAGGAGAAAATAGCGTCGAGCGTGAGTCCGGCGATGTGGGTCGGCGTCGTGACGAGCTGTTTCAGTCCGAGGTTGGCGAGGTTGTCGATCAGGGTGGAGGAATTGCTGTCGTTGTTGTTCTCCAGTTGAAAGTTCAGGTCTCCGAGGAGGATGTAGTCGGTGGAGGTCAGGGCGTGCGTGCTGATGAAGTCGGCGATGGAGTCGCCGAACTGGGGTCAGGGTCCGGGGGGTCTGTAGATGAGGGTGCCTCTTACGGTGGTGTTGGGATCCGTGTGGATCTGGAAGTGCATGTGTTCGGCGGTGCTGAGAGTGTCGTCGGTGCTGTTCGAGACCTTGATGGTGTCTTTGTGGACGATGGCGATTCCTCCTCCGATTCCGTTGGTGCGGTCTCTGCGGGTGATCTTGTAGCCGTCGGGGATGGCTATGGCGATGTCGGGTGCGGGGGCCCCTAAGAGACTTACCATTTTTTGTGAAGACTTCTTTGTGTCTGTGTAACCCTTTTCCCATGCTAATGGGGTACAGGTATGGGCCAAGCACCAAGACTCTGGGCCTATCTTCCAGACGATCTAAGACTGACCCTAACTTGTATCTTTTCAGAAAGACTTGAAGAGGCGCATATTGAGGATGTACGTCAGTGGAGAATATACGCTTCTTCCTTCCTCACCTTCTACAAGTGCTCTTATGTATGTACTGTGGCAATTTCATGTCTTGTTGTGGCTGCTCCTTGCTACACAAAACCCTAAATACATAGGGTATACTGAAAACCTGGCATGGATCAGACTCTCCTGGGCGGGGAACACACTTGCTTTGGCAAACTTAGATAAATAGGGCCCACTATACACCTATAGGCCACACAGTCTGTTTCCTACATAGTAATACATTACAATCTATTGCCATTTAATCATATGTTCAGAAGCCATTGTATTTCTTACCAGTTTTGCTGTTTGTTTTAAGTGTAAAATCCTGAGCATCAAAAAATTGATCTTTGAGTGACTGAATTAACTTTCAGCAACCTTATTTCCCAAAGCTCGATGCATTTATCATTATCGAATGCACATTCAGATTTTTTTCATTTGAGATTTCATGCCATAGATGTATTTTGTGTAATCAACAACAATACAATTCATGTTAGCTATATAAATTTGCAATGCCACTTTTTTGGTAAATGAAAGGTAGCTTCGCGGGTAAAATAAGTATTTTTAATTGCACTAATTAGTTTCATACGTTTGTCCTACATGATAAAGCTCCCATTCATTCGATGGTCAACTGCTGACATCAGCTGACAAATACTGCCCGCTGAAATTCTGCACCGCGGTAGGGTGTGGTGTCTCTGCCGAAAGTAGTATATTTGTAAAATGCAGAAGTATGATTGTTGAAACTGGATACACATTGCCCCCTACAGGTGATGAAAATATCGCGTTTGTCAAGGATCCTCGTAATAGCTATTCAAACAACATTGTTGATTTAAATAAAAGCACTTACGCCCATGTCTTTTTAATCACATTCTCTTCCTCGTCTTCTCAATACAAGTAACAAATTATTTAAATGACAATACTGGCAGCTTTCTAAGTATTGCCAATGCTTTTCAGATTCAGGCGTTTTGCTAAATTTTTGCACCTTCGTTTTTGAGTTTCTGATAGTGTTACAAGTTGACAAGCATTTTTGTACTCTATCAGCTTGTTTGCTGCCAAAATAATTCACGTCTTGCCTTCTTGCTCTCCCTCACCATCTCTCATGCTCCCTTTCTTCCATACCCCAAAAATATAACCCCTCAATCTCTTAATTTATCTTTTTCCTTCTCAGCCTCACTCATTCGCTCTTTTCTTTGTCTTCTCCTCTCATCTTCCTTCCTATTTCTCCCACACTCAGTCTATGACTTCCAATCTTTAAATAAAAATGTATTTACTTTGGTCAATTCAACTTAATAAAGTTTAATTTCTGGGGTTGCAAGTTTTGTCAAAACGAAGAAACTCACAAGTGTTGCAGTAACTCTGCATATTGGTTCCCTAGTTCAATAGTATTTATTGCCTTTTTTCAGTTTCTCTATAGAGCGAACTCAACCCAAAGGTTTTGGAGCGCTTTACATTGCACAAGAACACATTCATTTTTTAGGCACTGGGGGGCATATTTACAAGCCCCTTGCGCCACTTTTGCGCCGCCGTTGCGTCACGCATGTGACGCAGCGGCGACGCAAACCATGCGCCGCGTTGCGCTATATTTACAACGTGACGCATCTAGGGAGATGCGTCACGTAGTAAGCCCCTGCGCCACATGAAACCTGCGCCAGGTTTCATGTGGGCGCATCGGCGCAGGGGGCGTTCCGCGCAGGAACGCCTCGGAAAAGTGTCGTAGAGAAATCTACAAGATTTCACCCAGTCACTTTTCCGACGCTGGTGCGTCAAATCCTTACGCCTGCTTCAAGCAGGCGTAAGGATTGACGCACCATGTTAGGGATAGGGAAGGTTGGAATAGTGCTGGAGTTGCGTCGCGCTTGCGACACAACTTCAGCACTGCGCCAACCTTCCGCCGGCAGATGCGTCACGCATCTGCTTATCCTTGCGCCACGATGCGCCGCATTGTAAATGCGGCGCATCGGACGTGGCGCAAGGGTAAACTTGCGTGACGCATTTTCCCTGGCGCATCCCTGCTGATATGCAGGGATGCACCAGGGAACGTAAATATGCCCCTGGGAGATTAAGTGATTTGCCCAGAATTACAAGATTTTGAGCCGACGCGTAGACTCGAACCTGGTTTGGCTCATCAGAGCTTTTGCCTGGAAATGACATTCGAAATATGCAGCTCTTGAACATCTGGTAGTTTCTCAAGCGGGCATTTCTTGCGGTGCGTGGTCCATCAACTTCCCGCTCTCTACACAGATACGTAGTCTTGTTCTCATCTTCATGAGGTGTGAAGGGAATACCTTCACGTTTTGCACCTTCGAAAACCTCCATAGAACACAAATGCACAACAGGACTTCAAGTCCCAACATCCTTTGCAACGGACCACTTCAGGTCTCGGGCTGGAACTGTGGACCACTCCGTGGCCCTTGTGCTCGGTATTTCGGTCACGAGTTGCAGGTGTGTTGGGGTCTCCGGTGTTGTCTGCAGAGGCGGCTGCTGTGAAATAAAAGTGTGGGTGGGGGCAGCGCGGGGAGCAACATAGGGGGCAGCGCAGGGGAGAAAAAATAAAATAGCACTTACCTGGTGGCCGCCGCTTCAGTGCTCGTCTGTTCCTCTGCTCCTCTCGACTCCCCGGCACTCCATGCTAGTCTCCCAGACTCCCTACACCAATCCAGAGGCTGCTCTCATCCTGGTAATACCCAGCATGAGAGAAGCACCGGTATTGGTCTGAGCAATCTGGTTTGACGATCAGTCAGGTTGCCTGTTCTCCATCCGGCTGTTCTGCGCAGTTCAAGGCTGGGTGGAACACCAAACCCAAAAGTCAGGATGAGTTGGAGAAATTCTGGCATGTCAAAGATCAGCTTTCTGAGCATAGTGGTCTACTTGTCAAGGGTTTGAGGTTAGTCCCACCGTCTGCTCTTAGAGAAGAACTCATTTCTTTGGCTCATGCAGGACTTAAGGGAATGTCAAAAACCAAGGAGAGGCTGAGATTATCCTATTGGTGGCCTGGGATGGATTTGCAGGTGGAGTGCATTATCAGAGATTGTGTGCAGTGTGCCTTGAGTGAGAGGGTAGCCAAGCCGAAGGTCCAACCCATGGTCATACGAGATCGCCCTGATGGTCCCTGGAAAGAGGTTGGACTGGACATTATTGGTCCTGTTCGTTCTTTGGGTTCTGAGTGGTACGTCCTGGTAGACTTATTCTCCAGATGGCCAGAGATAGCTGTTACACGTGGTATAGAAACTAAGCATGTGAAGGCATTTTTGCAAAAACTCATAGCCAGGGAAGGCATACCTGATGCCATCTTAACTGACAATGGCGTTCAGTTTGTTTCCAGAGAGATGGAACAGTTCCTGGTTAGACATGGCATCAGGCACAAGAGGTGTGCTTTATATCATCCAGAAACCAACGGGATGGTGGAACGCTTCAATCGTGTTCTAAAAGAGACAATTGAAATGGCCAAATCCACTGGGTTGGACTGGCGTGATGACATTTTTAAGAAAGTTGAGATTTACAGGTTAAGCCCCCATGCCACAACTAAAAAGACCACCTTTGAACTATTCAGGGGTAGGCGTGCCAACACGTTGGTGGCTCCCACATGGGTCAATGATTTACAAAACACTTGTGATGCAAACTGTGATGGGCATGATTGGAAACTGGCTGAGTCAAGAAAGATTGTAGCTCGCAAGGAGCTGTATGATCAAAGAAAGAGTGTGAAGAAGACTGTTGTGAAAGTGGGGGATTGGGTCCTTATTAAAAATCCTTGTAAAAGAAGCTCTTCCACAGCATTTTTGAAACCCTTGCAGGTTACCAAGATCTTTAATAATGCCGTCAAGACTGCCGATCATCGCATATGGAACCTGAACAGAGTGGTTGTAGTCAGAGATGATCTGGTACCTTTTCATCCGTTGGACAGGGGTTCCGGTTCTAGCTCATCTGACGGCACTTGTGGTTCGAAAGACTCTACTGCAGGTTCAAAGGACTCTAACGGCTCTTGTGGTTCGAAGGACTCTCCTGGAGGTTTGAAAGACCCCACTGGAGCTTCGGGCACCATTCGTAGATCCACAAGAGTGTCTTCTTCGCCGGCATACTTGAGAGATTATATAAAGTGAATTTCTTGTTTATGTAAGGTGAATTTTTTCTTTATGTTTCTCTGTTATTTCTCTAGTATGCTTTCTCATATTGTATATTGTTCTTGAATCTAGTGTGTTTTGTGAAGAAGGGAGATGTGTGGCGTTCTAGGCCTCTGCTCCTGTTGCCAGGAGCTTTGGAATGTTTACATGGGAGGGGCTCAGTGAGACGGTTGAAGTCAAGCCTGAAAATGAAATTATAATAAGCTGTTTTATTATCATTTTATTTTCTATGTTTTCATTGCAGAAAGAGCAGTGGGGTGACGTTCCTCTGCCTCAACGGGGGAGCTGCCGCTGGTTGCCTGTTTCCCCACATGAGCAGATTTAGTACGGAACCCGGCACAACCTTCATGACGCTGCTGGTAGGAGTACACTGAGCCCTGCAGACTTTGTTTTGTATCTGAATCTCTGTCTGTTGTAAAATATTGTGGCACAACCCTTGTCTAATTGTTGTTTGCTTCACGCCCATAGACCTGTGAACCTACAGTAGTGTTTGCCTAAATCCCTGGCTGATTCTCATATGCCACTCGTAAAACATCAAGGGACCGGTTCACAAATGCATTCACTAGTGCGGGAGGTAGTACTACAGCAATACTCTCAAGGCTTTAATTAGAATGGAAAAAGGGGGGGCTCCAAAAGGGACGTGGCTTAAATATGTAAACTAAATTTTGGCAATGCATTTTCTTCTACTTTTGTCTTGTTAATATTTTGACAGCTGTGTACCTCTTTCACACACATTTGCACAGAATCACAATTACAACTGGAATATATGACCATTGCTCTGTATGCTCTGTAGAGAGGCCAAGGATTGAATCACCACGTATTATGAACACCGTTTTGACGCAGTGAAAGCTACAGTGAGAGACTCACACTGCCTACAGCCTCAACTCCAGAGCTATCAGTCGTAGCCCGTTATGAACAACTGATGCCTACTCAGTTCACAGTATGGACTATACAATACTACATGAAAAAAACTACAAAAAAAGAACATTCTGGAAATAGCTAACACTCTTAGGGAATGCAAGATTAAGTAAAATGTGAAATATAAACAGGAACTAAATCACTGACAGGGATCACCTTAGCATTTTTTATGTTCATTGTTCAGAAGTCGATCAATGATTTGCCATTGAAGTGAAGGAAATTAATATAGGGCCCAATAGAGTCCTGTTTCAATGTATGTTTTTAATTACTACCGGGTCTTAGACCTGGACAGACCCAGCCCAATGAAAGCCCTGAGTACTCTTTTGCATATTCTTATAGGCCTTTCTGAACTGGCCCCAAAACACCCAAGTTCATATTATTAAAAGTGACAAGAGGGCAAAGTCTTCCTACTTGTTCTAATTGTATCTGCATGTTTCCTGACTATTCTTACTTTAGCCCCATCTCAAATAGCTTGACACCAATTTAGATACACATGAAAGAGTATGTAAAGAGTACTGCAGGAGTACTCATTTACATACACCAAAATACCTTTGTGAATAGGCCCCAAGTTAAGCCTAAAGTCTGGACTGTTTTGGGAGACTCACAACTTCTCGAGAATTATTTGAAAGTGTTGTGTTGAGAACTTTGATAAGGGTTGATTGTGTTTTTGTAGATGTCAAGATGTGACTCATCCGTGCTTATTGAATTTGGTACAAGAATCCGCACTGGATCTCTAAGGTATTGGTTATTTCACCATACCTTTTGGGAGTCAACTAGAAGGCTCTCCTTCACACTGAATTAAAGAGCTTTTGAAAACCTACCTATTTCTATTAATCGTAAGGG
This sequence comes from Calotriton arnoldi, assembly GCA_963921515.1. Taxonomy (NCBI): domain Eukaryota; kingdom Metazoa; phylum Chordata; class Amphibia; order Caudata; family Salamandridae; genus Calotriton; species Calotriton arnoldi. The sequence continues at coordinate 791,025 of CAWUFW010004803.1, forward strand.
CCTTCTCCCTGGGGAAACTACACTTATTATAAGCACAGGAAGCCCAGGTAGAGGTCATTTTCACAAGGCCGCACTCTCTGTTCTCTTGTCCTGATGAAGACCCGTGGTGATGATTGATCTGAGCACACAACTTTATTGGGTCGAAACGTCGATGATTACTATAGGTGTTCCATACCTCGGTTGAGCATATCCCACATCTAAATAAAGAAGGACATATGCTTGAATCTATATGCATCATCTTAAGACACCCCTTTGAGTCATTTTTGTATTTTGTGTTTAACTATGTAATGTCTTGCATTTAAATGTTTTGTAGTTGTGATTCACTGTGTCGATTTTGTATTTATTAGTTTTACATTTTTTGTACATGTCAAATAATGATCCTGTGTACTGTTGTAATTCTCTACGGTATATGAGTGTTAATATATCGCATCTTATTTAAAAAATCTATGGTGTCAATGACTTATTCCTTAGTTACTAACCCAATGGGTTATGCCATACATGTGGCCATTCCTAGTTAAACAGGAAACAATGAGGTTCATAAAAGTGATATTGTACTTCCCTACAGAACCAACTGTTGCTCCATAATACTAGACTTCTGATGTTCTTCGGGATACTGGGTTACCCCATCAGCCATAGCGGTATCACATAAGTTGAGCATTGAGAGTGCTAAGTTAAGACTAAGCAAAGCATTTTTGACTGCCACTATGTTAATATCTCATGTCATTGGTGGTAAGTTAAGACATAGGTGTCTTTGTGATTCTTCCCTGTATCTTTGTCTCAGCAAACTCAATAATCTCATAGTCCACTCTAGGTTCTTTATGGTTTGAAGTAATGATGAAAAGTAGATCCCTGACTCTACTGTCCAGACTATGGTCCCTAAATGGTCATCCAACCGGAGTTCAGGGTATCAGGTGCCCCTCACACAGACTATTGGGAAATTAACATTTAGTGACAGTTGATTATAGTGTAGGGGCATTTGGATTTCTCATTTCTCATGGTAAGCTTCCCTACTGACAGATAGATGGGGATTCTGTCCGTTCTCTCAAAACTTGAGTTCTGAACTTCTCCTCGTGACATGTATGTGTGTATGTATGCAACTTACACATACAAACCTAGCCATAAGCAACAGAACACATCATAGGTATGGGGGCTTGGAGATGAGAGTACAGGAAAATAGGGGGAAACATCGTTTACAACTGTGGCTGAACGCCAAATGCCTTTACAACGAAGGCTTTACAATGAAAATTGTTCACCATGAATGTTTTGCTTTTACAACAATTTCTTTTACAACGCATATGCCTTTACCATGGATGCCTTTAAAACAAATTTGTAAGTATTTTGCAGGTACGTATAAAACCTTTAGATATATACATGAATTCACTGAAAAAAACAAAGGTTTCAGGGATGTTATAGTTGGGCTCAGATTTCACTCGTACAAAACCAGTGAAATTCAGAAGTTATAGTTACCTGAGCTAGCTATAACTTACTGCACTGCTTATGACCTCACATATTGCATCACTCATGACATGGTCAGTGACATCACTGATGACATCACTGATCCTCCATCCGTCTTTATCAGTGCAGTCCAACCTCCTCCGTTCAACCACGCTCCATCACCAGTCAGCATTGGACGTTATGTCATGTAATGTTCTGGTATTTCTGTTCATGTGCCATATGCAATTTTAAATAAGGAAGGGTTTGATGTTTATGCCAATTTGCTAAGTTTATGCTTTGAATTCCTCAGAGAAACATATTTACTTAATGGGAACACGCTTGTTTTGACTCTGAGAGACCTTAGTTCCAGCTCTCTTCAAGATGTAGACCCAGTACCTCCATAATTTAATAACCCAGTTTTCTACTGAAACAATTAAACAATTCTTACTGAAATATGCAAGTTGAATGCAAGTTTTGCTCGGCAGTCAACAAAGGGAAAATCATAGAAAAATGGCACCTCTCAGTTGTGTCACGTGAAGTCTTGAATATGTCCCTGTATGCTTTGCTTTTCCTTTGTGTCAATGTGAACTGTTATGTGTACCAGAATCAGTCCAGTCTTGCACATAGGCATAATGATTGGGATCTAAAGGTAATGCAGATCAATTTACAAATGCCATCTACAGCTACATCTAAAAATGCCTTTTCCATTCCTACAGAGCAATACATAAGATCACATTTTTTCCTTTAAAAAAGCTTCCATATCAAATCCATGTGCTATAAGATGTTAAATGTGTTTATAGTACAACTTAGAACTACTGCCTAGTTTCAAGTACTAATGTGGATCAAAGCTTTAGCCGATCACTTGTGCTAAAATGATTTATACGCATGAAAACACTGAGAATGAGATACCTAGTTATGTCTCAGAATATACCAGATTCCAAGTAAAAAGAAAGGAAAATGTTTGGGGGAGGAGGGCAGCAGAAAAGTTTCAGTTTTCTTGTGATTTTAATTTGGTTGTTCTGCGTCTTTGGCCCAGGAGACCCACAGCTTTATGAGGTGGATAGTAATAATGAACCTATGTTCCAGCTCTGCTATTTTTAGAAATCTCAATTGGCTCCTCAATGCCTTCATGTCTATTTGCCCTTGTGTCCTCTGGTTCCAGACCTCCTACGTTCAGAACTCATACTGGCCTACTGGCCTATGCATGCACCTCAGACCCGTGTGCTTTGTATCAAAAGGAAAGCTCTTTCCTCCATCGCAGCCACCTCTTAATAACGTGCCCTGGAACATAACACAACAACAGGTCTGAGACTAAGAGATTTGTCATCAGTAAGTCGACTGCATGTAAAGCTTTGGTTATTGTCCTTTTTTAGAAAACAGGTCCAGACAAAACCCCAGCCATGCTTCGTCTGTGTGCTGGGAGGACAGCACATGATCCCCTGTGCCTACAGGCTCGATGACTGATATTTTAACAACTAAAGAGTGTATTGTATATTATGAAGCTGGCAGCAACCGAAAATTGGTATATGTCTGCCTAGGTGAATCCTGTTAGTCTGGAAAACATATTGTCAGGTGGCGGTCCTGGGCAATTGCCCACTTTGGCCGTGCCTTAAATTGTCTGTGTATGCGCTAGAATGGGCTAAGACAGTTCATTGTGCTCTAACACTAGCCATCATTAGAAGCTTCGAGCCCTTGCTCCAGTTTTGTTCTTGCACTCACCACTAAGTTTTGGCTGGTGTGATTTATGAGAGCAAACCAGTGATAAATCAGATTGTATTTGGATTCCCTCGTGGACACTTGTGATGAATTCACTTTAGGCACAGAATGCATTTTTTTTATTAGGTTAAACTGCTGTAAACTGTAGGTGTATGCCATGCCTCGAAATTCTACAACTTTCTTTGTGAAAGTAACTTTGAGCCTTATTTACAAGGAATTAATGCAGCGCGGTTAATTCTGAAGCAAAGGGATGCGTCAATTCTACAACGACATGACGGATCCATTTGCTCTCCCGTGCTCTGGTGCACAATTAGCTGCCACGCGCCGACGCAGGCACCCTTGCACCATGCAAATGCGGCAGAAGCCATGGGTGTTGCGTGGGAAAACCCACAGCAACATCAATGGCACGCCCCTTTCATGCAAAGTGTTTCGTGTAAAGGGGCCATATTTACAAGGACAGGGTGGCTTTACATGCTCTTGTAAATATGGGGCAACAGGTTGCGCCGCCGGTGCAGCACAACGTGATGCAGCGGTGGTGCAAGGGGCTTGTAAATAAGCCCACTGATGTCGTAAACCAATGTTAACCTGCTTGGATTCACCTATTGGAAATTTAAATATTAAAGATCAACTGCGGCTGTCTGTCTGCATATGGCCCATCTTCGTGGTCTAAGAATGGTGTAGATGGTGAGTAGGACTCACATTAATGATGGTGTCTTTCACAGTCTAACACCTTTATACTGTGTAAGAATGTAATGCAACATATGCCTGCTCGTCTCTTGATTATTATTTGGGATATCAGTTAGGTGCCATCGCACTTGTACGTTGCTTCAGTGCGCTAGAATGTGTTGAGGCTTGTGCTGCTGTGGAGAGAAGAGATGCAGGAATTTAAAACAGATACTAATGTGTTTGTCGGTATTATACTGATTTTCCTCTAGCTGGAAAAAATCCACATTCACAACATTAAGGTTTTTTTTATACTACTCTGTCCAATATATTGACTTGCAATTAAAACAGTTTTCCTAGAGCTGCGGCTAATTATGTCTTTGGCTCTCTAGTCATTACTTTTTAAATGGCGATCGACATTTTTTGAACCAGTGTACATTTAATTCCCATAATTCTGTTGAAGGAAATGTATAGGTATTTCCATTATTCTCATTTAATAATCTCTAGCATTGAGTTTGTAGCTCTCTTGGCTACGTAAGTAAAACAAATAATCCTAGAATCGACCTTCTATTTAGGCAGACACAGTGATGAAGTGACTCTCTTCATCTTCATCTCACTGGCAATCACGCTATCGATCAGATAATGCTTTTGATGGCAAACTGTACAATGCGGAATGCATCTAACAGGCTTGGCTCTCCCAGTGCTGGCTGTACAGTAGAGAACGCTCTGTAAATGTAAACAGGAAGGAACAAATCAGCTGAAGCAGCTCATGAATCATTCACAAGATCCATATCAATGACTCCTGCACGTCTTGCTCTATTGCCTTTTACTGCTATAAACAATTTGAAGTTGTGGATAAAAGTTTTTGAGCTATTCTCTTTACACAAAAGTAAATATAAAGCTTCCACATTAGAAGCACAAAAATAGACTGGTAGAAATTGTCAGCAGTATTGATTGATAATAACAGCAGATTTGTGTCCTGTGTGTTGGAATACTGTGGTGGTGTTGGGTGAGTAACATAAACAAACTTACATCAGCCCTAAAGAGTTGGTGATGGTATTGGACATATCACATTAACAGATTTGTCTTGGTGGTATTGAAATTTGTTGATAGTGAGAAATGTCAGTGGTATTTGAATTTGTCGGTGGTAAATTTCTTAGTGCTTTGGCCAATATTGCACCATATAGGGTATTTTTAGGTCTGACGTTAGCCAAGACCTACTGATTTTACCAAAATTACACACATAATATACTTACATAAAGGGGCTTTCAGCCACCTCTGTTCATCCATTAGTCTGTTCTTGTGTCATTCACATTTTGCTTCCGCCCACTACAGAATACAGCATGAAGCAATGGGTCAGCCTATTTCAGCCGATGGCTAGGTTTACTTTGAGTGATTGCATTTAGACCTTTCAGGAGCTCTTCCGCACAGGAATTAGTTCCCTTCAGTGCCAGTGTTTTTGTTTTTACTTTATTATTACTTTAGATTTACCTTTGTTTGTAGAGCCGGATGTGATAGCAGGCCACTTTCTGACAGATAATAACACAGGGCTCAGTTCTAATCTCCTGCCAATGCTGTTGTACATTCTTTTGGTTATCTGACTGCTACTTTTTCACATCATACCAGCAGCTCACATGTATTCTGAATATAAGCTCAGCTTTGCAACCCTAACTATCTGTCATTCCTCCTTTCTATCCTTCTTTTCTTCTTTCTATCCTTCCTTCTTTCCAGTCTTTCTTTCTTGCGTTCCCTTTCTTTCTTGGCTTCTTTCTTTCTTTTTTCCTTCTTTATTTCTTTCTACCATTCTTTCCTTCCTTCTTCTTTCTCTTTCCTTTTTATTTCCTTCTTCTTTCTTCCCTTTTCTTTCTTTCTGTCCTTCTTTCTTCTTTTATCCTTTCCTTGTTTCTTTGATTATTTCTTTCTTTTATTCTTTCATTTCTTCTTTCTTTCCTTCCTTCTTTCTTTCTTTCTTTCTAACTTTCTTCTTTCTTTCCTTCTTCTTTCCTTCTTTCTGTCTTTTTTCTGTCTTTTCTTCTTTCTGTCTTTCCATCTTTCTTTTCTTCTTTCCTTTCATCTTTCTATCTTTTTCTTCCTTCCTTCTTTCCTTCTTCTATTATTCCCTTCTTTCCATCTTTCCTTCTTTCTTTATTTTTTATTCCTTTCCTTCTTTCTTTCCATCTTTTCTTCTACTTTTCCTTTCCTTTCATCTTTTTTCTTTCTTTTCTTCTTTCTTTCCTCTTTTCTTTTTACTTCCTTCCTTCTGTCTGTCTTTTTGTCTTGCTTTTCTTCTTTCCTCCTTTCCTTCCTTCTTTTCTGCTTTCTTTCCATCTTTCTTTCCATCCTTCCTTCTGTCCTTCCTGCCTTCCTTCCTTCTTTCTTTCTTTTCCTTTCTTTCTTTAATTTCTTCTTTCCTTCCATCTTTCTTTACTTCTTGCTTTCCTTTATTCTTTCTTTCCTTAATTCATTCTTTCTTTCCCTCCTTATCTTTCCATCTTCTTTCCTTCCTTCTTTCTTGTAATCCTTGCTTCTTTGTTTTATTTTTCTTTCTTTCTTCTCTCATTCTTTCTATTTTTCTTTCTTTCGTTCCTTCTATTCCTTTTTCTTTTTCTATAATTCCTTTTTTTTCCATTCTTCCCTTTTTCCTTTCTCCTTTCTTTCTTTCTTCCCTTCTGTCTTTCTGTCTTTCATGCTTCCCTTCTTGCTTTCTTTCTTTCTTTCTTTCCTTCTTTCTTTCTTTCTTTCCTTCTTTCTTCTTTCTTTCCTCGTTTCCTTTCTTTTTCCCTTCTTTTCTTTCTGTCTTTCTTTCCTCCTTTCCTTCTTTCTTGTCTTCTTTCCTTCCTTCTTTCTTTCTTTCTTTCTATCTTTCTTAATTTCCTTCCTTCTTTCATTATTTCTTTCCTTCTTGCCTTCCTTCTTTCTTTCTGTTTTCCTTCCTTCTTTCTTTCTTTCTTTTTTCTTTCTTTCCTTTTTCTTACTTTCTTTTTCTTTCTTTCTTTGTCTCCAGACCGATTGGTTATTTTAAGTTTGTGTTAGGCAAGACCTTTTGATTTTACCTACAGAGGTTTTCAGCCAGACTTCGTCCATTAGTCTGGGATTCTGTTGTTCACTTTTTCTTCCACCCACTCCAGCATTCATCAAGGGGCAATGAGTCCGCCCACTTCAGCCATTGGTGGGCTTCACTATCAGTTATGGCTTGCTGCCCTTTCACAAAGGGCACATCAACATATAAGCAGTTACTTCAATGTCAGGGAGTACTATGGCTTTTCTTAAAGCAAAACAATGTTTTTGCCTTTAGCCTATATTTTTGTTCAGTTTGATGAGGGCTGGGCAGCTTCCTGAATAATAGAGTTTTGCAAAAACCATGACAAAACAAGAATTGCCAAAAGGTTGGCGGCCAACACCAGACCAGTTGGCTTTCCCAATGCTTGTTTAATGTTGGCAGCAAAATTAAAAAAATAACTTTTGCAGAACAAACTCAAACACTACCAACAACTTTTGCCACTAAATATTGCAATATCTTCAACATAAATTTATCTGACCTTGATGTATCTTGGAGAATAGCTCATGAACTGCGTGCAGCATGGTTAACTATTTTAAACAGATCTGTTTCTCTTCTGGCCGCCCCAAATAGACAATGAACTCAAAGCACAACACAGCTGACCGGGGTTTCTTGAAGACCATTGGGTAGAGAATAAAATGTTAAAACTCTGATCAACTATTTTCCATTTTCCACGTGCTGCCTTGTGTGGTTTTTATCATATTATTACTGGCGAAATAGTTCTCTTGATAGGCAATGTATGGATACAACAGAAAGTGCCTGTTTCAATACACATGCCCAGGTACCAAGATCTACTGCTCCACCCTCACAGATACTATGTGAAGTGTGTCCCAATAACCATCCGTAAGTTGTACTGAATCCCATCGTACCACTGCCTCCCTCTTGCACAGTTCATTGTTGCTTTCCAGCCTGGTGTATGCCATATAAATAAACATGCCCATAAAATCAATATCAAATTAATGTATTCTCAATGGGTACACGCCCTAAAAGAAAAAGTATGTAGCAGTCTTTTTGGTTTTCCCTATCTCAGGATCACTGCATGTAAATGCTATAGACAGCTATTAGCAATGTGCACGCATAGCTCTATCAAAGCCTATTTTCTGCTGAGAGGTTCATGCTTTTTTAGATAGCAACTGTTAACACATTAGTGCTACTAATTAAGCTGGCTCAGTATCCAGTTGAATGCTATCTTACTCAAAGGCGCTCAACGTCCTCCAACACAGCATACTTGCCTCCAATTCAATACGGTATTACTAAGTGTTTTCCGACTATAAAGCAAATTGAATAATCTCCTACTCTATCTAGCCAAAAGAGCAAAACAGCGGAAAACCATATGTTGTGGAGATGTCAACTGCATAAGTGTAACCAGTTATCATTAGTAATGTATGATCAATGAATTTGAGCCAGTTGGGCATACGCTCTGGCAGACCCACTGTAATTGCCGGTCTTAAAGCACAGCCCCCCACGTTGGCAGCGAGATTTGTGAAATTCATGCAGGCATTCGCGAGTTTATTGACTGCGGCAGCCCCCAGTGAATAATATGCTAACCAGACACTTTAGGACCTCTTTTTGATGGACCCTTTACTCACTCACTACGAGAAATAATAGTCTCATGCTGAAACCTAGAGACGATTGCTTACAAACCATGTTTGCCGTGATGAACTAGTAAAGAAATAGTATGAGCTAGAGATGAAACTTGAGTGGACTGTTATATTTTTATATGTGAAGCCCTAATTTTGCCTGACTTTTAATGTCAAGAGACAGTCAAGCAGGACTCTTCTCAAAACTTCTTCCCGTGTTAAACCATTATTATAAAAAATGTGTTTTAAACTCCTCTCTGGAACAAGAGCTCAGTTAGATTTCTTAAGTAATATTAGGTATCATGCACATCTTCAAAGATCCTAACATCCATGGTTTAAAACAATTTGCTCTTTACTAGCCAAACTATGATATAAAATTCTTATACAGAAGATAATCCTCTAAGATCAAACTAACTGCAGTTCCACTAAAATCAAAGGCCTAAAAAAGTGCCTTCAATAAATACAGGATTGAGTGGTTATCACATTCTTAAACCTGACAGGATCAAAAACCGGTTTTGTAATCTTTGCCTTAAAGTAACTGATGCTGACAGCAGAATGCTGCCCTACTCTTTCTCCATCCAGTGGAAGTAAAAGCCATATTCCAAAAAAAGAGATGAAAACATCTAAGTAGCTCTCAAAAAGGACCTTGTCCTGGACATGCATGTTAATATACTGGGCAAGTACATCAACGTCCAGCCATTGACCATGACAGATAGACTACTTCTTACCCACAAACAGAATCAGAAGATTGTAACAGGCTTAAACTTCACCAATTGCCTTTATTGATTACCGCTGCCTCTTAATTTCATGTACCTTAACTTCCCACACAACATATATATAAAGACAGTGACACTATATAACCCAGTGAAGATGAACTTAAGTAATCAAAAATCAACAGAGGCCCCCCTAGAGATCATAGTTCAACATATTGGAAGAGAAAATAATTTTCAACAGCTAACCTAAGATATTTGTGCAAATGAAGAGCAGGACAAGGACTCGAACAGTTTTGTTTGTATGAATTTAATATTAAAAAACATTTACATGAACTATGAGAACAAATAAAACTCGATCAACAAATAGTGGCAACGTGAGGTGACAAAATTAAATTATGTGTCCTCCTAGTGTAACAACCCCTATTTTTTCCTATTTTAATGCATGTTCTTTCCTTTGGGCTCTCAGAGTAGTGACAATTGACTTGTTTAGAATCTGCTCTATGATCATTTAGACCCTTCTTGATTTGAGAGTCTGTTATGGGACAACAGCTGTACATTAGCCAGAAATTCAGGTCGCCAAAAAAAAGGAATCATTCTATACGCAAAATCACAGAAACGCAGAGGCAATAAAAATTTAACAGCTTGTTACTGGTTTAAAGGCATGTCTCTTCAAACTAAAGTAAGGATGTAGGCTGATCGGTAGACTCAAATGCAATGGGTGGTGGCAACGGCTCAATTTTGTGAAAACAAGACTTACAAATATGTTAATTGCAGGTCAAATCAGTAGCCCGAATAGGGGGTGACTTACAAGCCAAGCAGAGAAGAATCTCTGAGTCTGATACCATTGTGCCCATGGCTTCCCCTTACCTGGACTTCCTAGATGTGAGAACACCTGTCCTACTTTTTTCCAGCAGTGAATATTACATGAGCCTTGCCAATACCTCTGCTACAGAATGGGGAAGTGTAGAGTGCTCTGCCCTTCGTACCTGTGTCTCACACCCCACAATCCACATAGGCCCTCACCTTTCTATATATTCAGAGAAGGTGGTAAATGGGAGTGTTAATCTCCACAGAAAAGGAAACACCATGTGGAACTTCACCTGGGGAAAAATGGGTCCATGTGGTTATTGCAATTCAATGAGGTTTGACCAAGAATAGGCTGATTTATGTGTGAAGAACCCGGCCTGCATCTTTAGTTCCAGACATCCAGTCTCCTGGCACCTATATAAACGTATCTCATAATCTGGGGCATACAGGCACATTTAAATCTCAAAAATCCATCCTATTAATAGCAAAGTTTAATCTTGGGATACAGCTTCCACTATAATGAACAATGTTGTCTAACTCCAAGCCCCAAAAACCATGAGAATCCTATATAGTGCACAAAGGTCACCGGGTAATCTTCAAGTTCACCTGTCTTTACTAAAAGTTGTAATCAGGGCTTATTTTCCTTCAGTAGATGATTGGATTGTGGCTATGATGATCTTTTGTGAGTATGATGACTTAGAGGCTGACAAGAAAACATGATTAATCGGCGGTGTGCTTGTTAGGCAGGAGCTCAACGGCTGATATATTTAGAAAATGGCCAGGTTGAACTGTGTAATTGATGAAAGTATGCTTTTTAGGTCTCGCCTGAGCCAGCGCGCATGCGCTGCTCTGCGAGGCTTTTAGTAAGGGCTTTAAACTCAAAACACACGCTTGTGCGTGTGCTTTTTTTTTTATCTCCCGCTATTGGCCTTTGCATGCGTCTTTCTAAGAAAGACAGCACGCAATTGGCCCAAGGTGGGTGCATGTCCCGCCTTCTCTGTCCCCTGGCCTAGGGTGCTCGGGAGCGAGCAGCAGCGCGGCTGGGTGCCAGCTGCATACCTCGCATTCCTTGTTTAATTAGCAGCGCATCTGTTGTTGTGGCTCATGTTACAACAAATGCTTTCACTTTCGCGGCCGTGTGCACACACTGGTATTTTATACATTAATCTCCCATCTGCTGGTTGTTATCTGCAATTTGTACTTGCATGTATCAATGTTAAGAACGTATCTCTACCACAGCGCTACTCATTTATATATTGATAAATATAAATGTCTCACTTGGCGGGTGGGGGCGGACTCCCTGTGGGCGCTGCCTTGTGCCTTCTGCCCGGGTCCTGTCCTGCTCCTGGCGCATGTTCCTTCCCTTGGCCAGGCAGAGGTCAGTCCGTGCTAGCGCAGCTCATCTCCCAGAGCTACCGGCCACAATAAAGCAGTGCATCATGGGAAAAGCGGCCTGTGCCGGTTCTGACCTATCCCCCGCCCGAGCGCGTTTATATTATTTGCTCTCTGTATTAGAGCAGTTCTGCATTGTGCAGCTTGAGTTTTTTTAAGCTTCTTGATGGATGGTGAAAGATGGTTCGGCCGTGGCTCGTCCTTCATGTGAGACCTCGAGCTGAGCTAGAGCCGCACATTTGACTCAAACCTTCTTTGGCTCACCTATCTGGCAACAGAACACAGGAGACACTCGCAGACTTCTATATTTTACATTCTTCTTTCGTGTTTTTTGATCACTTCTTGCCAGCTCTAAAAGGTGGCATTGTGTTATGTTAGCCGCCTGCTTAGCTTAGCCTATTTTAATTGAAGTTATTTCAAGCCCCGAGATCGTCTTCTACAGCATGCCGTCTTGTGGTCTCTTTGAACTGACTGACCCACATGCGGTGGTGGTCAGAGAGTCAGTCACTGTGGTGCTTTGTGGGTCCTTGTGGTGCTTTTCTTCCTGTCTGAACTAGTTAGGAGTTCACCTATGTTTTTTATTTTCACTCAACTGACTGATCAGCCAGCGCAGGACTTGTCACTTGGAGTAGCCGCAGAATCCAATGTCAAGTAGTTAGTGCCCCCTCATCATTTGGGTTTGTGGTTGAGAAAATTAGGCAAAGGTCTTCTCCCTATAATGTTACCTTTCCCCTTCATAAAAACTGTAATGCACAAACATACACAAATATTTGTAAATTTTATTTGATATATCCACAGCTCTGTTGCTCTTCGCATGACAACGAGGTCAAAGACAGGAGACGCCGTGCCTCAGAACTGACAGTGCTTCCCGCTTCATATCTCAGAATTTTAGAAGCGCCCGACGGCGCTTTCTGCTGCACCACCTCTGGCCCATTCAAGCTTCATTTAGGAATACACCAAACAGCCAAACAAAAAGCCACCTCTCAAATGAAATAGGGATATTTTTGTGTAATTGCCTTCTCTGTCCATTTTAAAATCGTTTATAGACATAGCTTTTCAGTTATAAGAAAATAGGTGACAGATAACTTGAGCGCCGATCATTTTCCCCCATAACTTGGGCCCTGATGTACTATTAGTATTTGCGGTCGAAAAGCCCGTAGTGCGCAAAATTGCAGGCTTCGTGCTAGCGCTTTTCTTTGTACAAATTAGGGGACCATAAACATAAAGCGCTTCTCTTGTTGGATCGGGAGTGGCGTTACCACTCGCGGGCTTGGTTTTTTTCTAGCTTTGCACCATCTGGCATCTGGGGTGTCGCCTCCTCTTGTAAACGAAACTACAGTTAACACGAAGAGAGAAAAGGAGCAGCCTAAAATAGTTGCGATGCTTGTTTAATCCCTTGTTATATTTTCCTCTTGTGCCAGCTCTTCCACACATTACCCACCTATTCAAATTCGCGCCCCAACTTCCCACACCCCACCTGCTGACCCCGCTCATTCAACCCTCTGTAGCCCTTCTAACTCTTCACACATAGCCATGTGTTAATGGGCCCAGCCCGGCAAAACCTCCATCCTCTCTGAATGGCTCCCAATTGCCACCCTTCCATTTCCCAGCATTTGCGCATACCTCACCTGCATTGACAACGCCCACCCTACACACTTTAAAGTCACCCAACCGCGCCTACCCTGCGCAATCCCCCTGCCCCCATCCCCTCGCACGCTTTTCCACTCCTGCTGCCCGAAGAATCGAGTAGGGGGTGTTGGGCGCTTTTGTTGTGTTTCCGGCTTCCAGCTGCTATATGGCCTAGTCTCGGCCCCTGTGCACAGGCTGCTGCTTGGGAGAGTGAAGCTGCATCAGCTAAGCTTGTGCAGTCCCGGCGCGTGGCAGGTTCACAATCCAGGGCATCTGAGTTCATGCTCGCCAGGTACTGCTTGGAACAGAGACCATGGCAGCGGTGATCGCAGCCCCTTCTCCGCAGGGCAGTGGCAGGAAGGTGCTCACCCCCACCAGTGGCGCAGATCAATACGGAGTTTGTTACCCAGGTACACGCTTCTTCTCCAGATCACTTTTAAAAGAGTGATTATGTTACCCAAAGGCGTGACCTATTGGCAATGCCAATGCTTGTTTTGTTTGTTTTGTATTGCCTTTTGTGTATTCTTGCATTTTCTCTTGTGTGCATTTTTATCAGAAATGTATAATATACTGCACTATTTTTTAAAGGAAGTGGGTTGGGTTTAGGTAGGTTTTTTTTATAAGTAACTTGTTTAAAGCTTGTGTCAACTAATTTGGTGGTGACCTGTACTGTAGTGTAGCTCCTATTTCCCTAATAGGCTCTGCACATTGGAATAATATACCCTATAGGTTTGACATAGGACTGAGGTCGGTATGTCCCTATCGAGTATATTAAACTTAATTACTTGTGCCAGCTAGCTCGGAGGCCACTAGAAACTCCTTGATTACCAAGAAGGGAGTAGTTTCTGGCAGCCGCAAAACATGACCACTTTGTTTCCCTTTAGAATCAGAACGTGTCCAAGAGTCGTGGAAACAATAGATAACTATTTCACTCAGCTCAATCGTGCATGCTTAGTTTTCCTCAAAGTTACACAGAAAGAACAGACGGGCGTTTCAATAAAAGGTTTATTGAACAGTCTTGTTTCTGGTGTAAGTAAAATGTGCTGTTACGATCACAAGACAGTATGCAAGATAAATGATGTACAGCGTAAGCAGTAGAAATAAATAATACTGCGCTAGCATGATCTTTAGTAGATATTCATTTACATAAATAACACAGACTAAAAATGCGAGTCCTCATACGATGCGTTGCTAAGCTAGTTCTACCCCAATGTACCTAACCTAACCTAGGTGTAGGGAGAGGTATGAAGTAGGTGAAGTATTCCTTACTATGGTATACTAAGAGTATGTTAAGTCTAGTATGCCTAGTATGCCAAGAGTCCCTCTAGGTTCTAGTCAGCTCCATACCTTTAGAATGAGAGAGGTGGGAATCTCTTGCCAGACTCGAACTCCAACACCCCGCGAGGGAAGTCAGATCACTGGAAGCTGGACTCTCTGCGTGCAGGGATGACAGCGTCTTCTCAGTGCGTCAGGCCGGGAAACGGGCTCCTCTGAAGTCGAGGTCTCCTCTAGTTTACAAGGGCTAGGGAAGGTATATTTATACCTGAGAGGTACCTCAGAATGTTAGCATTGATGTGAATCGGACAGCGGAAGACGTCATGAATGAACCCCTAAGGTATAACGGTTCATGTAAAATATATGAGTCCTTGAAGAAATCAATAGTCCTGTGCTAGGGAAAGTCCCGCAGCCTAAGGGTCTGTTCTTCAAGAACTCGTTGTGACGTTAGGGTGGACGGATGTCAGAGACCATGCCTGTATTTGGAGTGCACGGTTTAATGCCTAAATAAGGTCTGGGATTTTATGCCTATATAAGGGCAGGGCAAATTGTGCCTATATAAGGACATGATACAGGAAAGCCCGTGTATGGACACCCTAAGAGGAATACAACACCCACTCCACTTTCGTGTGCACGATAATACTAAAATGCTAAACATTTAAAATGCTAAACATTAAATGGAGTACCGCATATTGCTAAAATATTTCATAAAACCATTTAAAAGGCATTTAAAAACTTATTAGAATGCAAAAGGTACTGTACATTTTAAGCATTGTTTTTCATTTCAGGCATATATTTAAAATAAAATGCAATATAAATGAAATAAGCAGTAATATTTACATGTGACAAAAAAATGATCGATACGTTTTTCAAAATCAAAGTCATTTCATGTCATGAAAATTAATGAACTTTATAGACAAAATAAGATGACAAAGTGTCTGAGGAAGTACCGCGAAGTCTGTACTATAAGGCTAGTTCCACTTTAAGCAGATTGAAGTGCCATTTCAGTTCGAAAAAATGGAGAAAAGTTCAATTTTGGGAAGAGTTCCAAGTTTTTGAAGTATGAAGGCCAAATTGTTACTGCATCTCTGGAACACTGTAGGCTGAATCAGAGTCAGTTTACGTGTCTGGTGTAAACATGAGATCATCTATTTCTGTAGACAAAATATCGTCCACTGAAGTTGGTGTCAGTTGGAACACCACGTGTAGTAGATTAATTGCACAGAGATGTGAAGCATCGCTTTCAGCATAGGTTGCCGCAGCAATGTTCGCGTCCGTTGTTACCTGTGTGCCTGTAGATCTTTCTCGTACCTCAGCAGCAGCCGGAAGCGTCTGTGAGATCTCAATGAATGCTGACATCAGGATTGGTAGCCTCTGGGGACAACACAGAGCATGGGCCGTTATCGGGACCAGCAGAGTATCGACATCCGTTGGCGTTGCTGATGGAAATGTTAGACAGGTGTCCAACACGCATTCTTCACCGCATAGCAGGCATCGTAGAACAGGTAAGATGCAATCTTGCCAGATTGGTCTGAATGACAGGAACCACGTGGTATTAAGGTCCTGTAGACGAGTCATGCCCAAAAGCTGAACTATTCGCTCACGGCACTTTCGTTCAAGAAGAGCTTTCTCCATTTCGCTCGGAGTGATGTCTGCGAATAGGCTGGCCATAGCGTAAAAGCAGGAAGAGAAATAGAATTCCGGCAACAAGTGCTAGAATTAATGGTATGCCACCAAACACCGAATGTGCAAAGTTCGGGATGATTCCGAGTATTGCCTGGAAGGGTGCTAACAGACCGGAGCACATGCTCTTAAATACATGTACAATTCCGGTTGTATCAGACATGTTAAAGATACGTCCTATCATTTCCACGAAATGTATAGGGCAGTTTGTACGTATTAAAGTCTGTATCTCAGCCGAAGTCCTTGCTACTTGTAGATCATAGGTTTCTTTGGCCGAGGTCAAAGGCACTGTTTGCTGTAAAAGCATGGCTTTCATTCTGCTCAAAGTATCAAATCTTATAAAAAGAGACGTTCAGCGAAGGCCATAGAGGCGACTCCCTGACTGTGTCTATTGGGGCAAACAATACTTGCATACAGCAAGTGACCCTGGAGTTGACCGTTACTAGATATGGGATGCCTGGCAACATTCCGCAGCAACTCTGATCATTCAACATGAGGTAACTCCCATTAGAAAGTTGTCCAAACGTTGAATTAATCACAGCAGCTGGTGTACCCTGCTGATGGCAAGACACATTTGCCACAGAACCATTACAAGCCCCGTGTAAAGAAATGTCCTGACATATGTGAACCGCTCAGTGCACGTTTACAGTGTGTACCGCTCAAAAAAACTTCACGATCCCCACTCCAACATCTATATGTATACGGTAAATCCCAAGATGTCTTAATGTATTCCTTACCCAACCTTTCATATTTGCCTGCTTGCATTTGTCTGAGGCAATACTGAAACTGAAAAGTAGTCACAGGTAATGTGATTTTGCCATGAATGAGCCATTCTGTAGCTGGTTTTTCTGCCACTGTGAATGGTAACTTTTCCAGTTTTTCAATGCTCAGCACTGTTTACTTTGCTCCTCTTTGTGCCAGTTCGAGCTGTTTATCAGTTAGATTGTATTCTGCAAACAGAGCTGACGTGTTGATGAAACGCCAAGGCACATAGCCCGCATGCAAAGATTGCAGCGTCCAGCTTAATAACACAATAGAACGTAATTGAGATTGGCCTTGCTGTAACATCAAACAACAACTAAAGAGTGAACTCAAAAGAAACGAAAAAGAACAAGAAAGAGAACACAAGGAAAACCATTAGTGTTTAAAAGAACCCTCACTCACCAACCTAGTTGGTGACATGCTTCATCATTGGGTCCCCACCAGAGAGGCCGAGTGCCTCTCCGGTGTGCTACGACGCCTGATTACAGCGGAGCTGGTTTGCTGTGATTGGTGTAAGTGATAGTGAGAATTAAAAGATGCCTCGGTTTATTCCCAGAAAAATTTTAATGGTGGAAAACCAAGCAACAGTTAAAAACAACAAGTGTATTGGATGGTCACTGCCCGGCTAATTTGTCCAAGCACATCCAATGTGTGAAGTGTATAAAAAGATGGTCAACATGTTTCTGCTTCAAGGTGCGAATAGCGAAGCTTTTGTCAGGACCAACCCACCACGGCGGTATGTGCACGCTAAGGCACACCCTAACCTGTGGGGGTATAACAAATAAACTCACGGTTTACTTGTTCAGACCTTCAGAACTTCTGAAAGCCATTATAAATCTGTAAAGACAATCAGACAAAAACAGAGACATAAACTGTTTACTGCAGATAAATCATAACTTCTTTGTATAGGCAACCCTTTTGTTTAGTCAACACCTTTGTTTAGTGCCTATTGTTGTTCACATTGTGCTCTCCATAAAGTTATTTACAAACTGCAAAAACCCTCATCTGCAGACCTAGTACCGTAGAAGACTTAACATTCATACAGTGTGCCAATCGGGTGCACTCATTCACCTGATCGCTTACTCATGAATAATAGCGTGATACTCATGTGAGCACGTTCACCTCCAATAGTGTGGAGAGTCTTTCGTAAAAATCTAAAAACAGTAGAACATGACTAACGGGGCGTCGATGTAAATACAACACCCGTGTGCAATTATAATGGCATATGAACAGGCAATCTCAGGTGTCCGACAAAACACTCAAGAAAACTAAATAAATAATAATAATAAACATGGAAAAATCGAAGGCTTACGGGAAGTTAGACTGAACTTCGCAACATGGGTCCCAGTGGGAGGCGCTTGACATCTGTTCAAGCCCTGTGGAGTTAGAAAAAAAGGGGGGGGGTGGGGGAAGGGAGGAAAGGGAAGGAGGAAAGGGTTTTTTTGGGAGTACAACAAAACGCTCACTCCGCTGGACCGTGCTACTGCCCCAAAGTGACTCCTATTTACTCACTTAAATGTAGACCAGCGCCCGTTCAGCACCTACTCGTAGCCCTCCGTGGATCCGAATGTTAACTCGGAATCCGGGGCGCTCGGTATAAATACCGGCAGGCTTAGCGCTACGCACGTGTGGGCTGATCATTATGCACCTGGGGAAAGAGAAACACGGAGAATACTAGACCGCTACCCTCAATCTTTAAGAAAAGCCAACTGCGCATGCGTTTCAAAAAAGGGGGGGCGCTACATCTAAATCCAAGTATTCAACTAGTAAGTGTGAATGGAGTGTAATGATGTTTATAAACTAAACAGAAAGGTCCCAAATCGCTAACATGACACACATGTCTTATCAAAGGGATAACTGGCCAAAAGGAAGGGAGCAATATAACTACCCTTAACAAACTGCAGAAGGACATAAAAGCGCAATAGCGAAGGAAATATTATTTCATCAACATGCCAGACTACAGATAACTTGTCTGATAAAACTATGGGTGGATAGAGTTTCATAAAGCTGGAATAACAAGAGTCATAAGCAGGGTGAACGTAACAACCTTTAGATGCCAAGGCTGATTAACGCTTCATGACCGTGCCCCAGGGTATATTGTCATTCAGCCCACGTAGATTAGTAGAAAGTCTATAAATCCAACGCTGCTCCTTTTCGAACAACATATGTGGCGAGGTGTTGCCTTGTTTCAATTGTTCTATCACCGTCCATCGTAAATCATTGGTGGTATGATTGCAACGCAAAAAATGTTCAGTAAGTTTCGTGGTGTTCTTGCAACACCGGATATTGCTGCGATGTTCACACACTCGTTTTATTTTACGTGTCGTCATCCCAACATATCTGGAACCACAGGGGCATGTGATTAAATACACCACATTGGTTGAGTTACAGTTGGTGTGGGTGCGTTGTATCCACGTCTTACCGGGTTCAAGATCCAGAGTTTTAGTAGTGGCAGTCAAATGACACACACTACAAGAGCCACAAGGATGATGTCCAGTGACTTTTGGAAGTCTCCAGGCACTGAGAACAGTGGTACCCTCTTCAAGTCCAACTCTCCTTGGACGTGTATGAACCAGCGTATCCCTGATGCTCCTGGCTTTCCTATAAGAGAAAAGAGGTTTCTCCCACTTGATGTTATTACTTTCAAGGATACGCCAATGTTTCCTAATAGATTTACTCACAGCATTCGCAGCAACACTATACGTGGTGACACACGTGAGTGGTATATCTTCAGCCAGTCTATGATTTTCTTCCAATAAGACTTCCCTTGGTTGGTTCCTGGCTCTCTTGGAACTCCTGGTTAGGATATTGTCAGGATAACCACGTTTGCGTAATTTCGTTGTCAATTCCTTCGCTTGATCACGAAAATCCTCCACTCGACTGCAGTTACGCCTTAAGCGCAGGTATTGGCCATATGGCAGATTCTCTCTGAGTGGTCTTGGATGGAAACTGGCGAAGTGTAACGAGTTGTTCTTCGCTGTAGGTTTGTAATAAGTTTTAGTAAGAAGCTGGTCGCCTGCTTTCCTTATGAGCTTGCTGTAACATCACCAAATCTTGTTCTAGTATGTCGATAGCAGAGGATACAATGCCATCCAATGAATATATTCTGGAGGACAAAGTTGTTAACCCATTGTCGACCACAGAGAGGGTTTTCTCTAAATTAATACGATCAAGTTCACGTATTCGTTCTGCGGCCTCCATCTGTGACACTTTCCATGCTTCATTATAGGCAGCATAAATGCCGGCATATATGAAACGTTTTTGACGCGGTTTTCTTGGTCCAAGCAAGAATTCCCTAAGGTCTGCGTCTTCTTTAAGTAAGGATAAGTGTTGTTTCACATCCTGTAGTGTAGATTTCTGAAGCCAATCGAGGCATAATTTACCTACACTGTATGTTGTTACTACCCCCGGATGCTGTCTTTGGACGTATCTTGGGTCTGGCCTATGAATAGTAAAGCCCTGAGTTTTATTCAGGAATCTTTCCTGACAGTTGTTCGTGTCTGTGGGCCAGATCAACCATTTTTTCCAATCAGGATTAGATCTGTTGAGTTGTAGTATATTGTCAACTGTCACCACTGCCTGTGTATTATTATCACTGGCAGGTGTTGGTACAGAAGGTGTCTTCATCTCTTTGATCTTGGCTAGTCCAAGACAAGATGTTTGTTGGACAGTTTCATTCAAAAACATTATTTGTTCAGGGATGATACAGGCTCTAAATAAAGCTTCTATCCCCTGCACTTGCCAATCTTTAGTACCCCACACAGTTTGTGTGTGTATTGTGTCTTTCCATAAGTCGAAACCCTGTCTAGACAGTTGGGCAATGAATGTTGCAGAGTAAATCTGTTTCGTATTAGTTAACATAATTTTCAGTCCTGTTTTGTTTACATTTTTATAGTAAAACGTTTCTGGATCAGATGTATTGTAACCTGAAAAATATGGAAACTTGCTAGCAAATGTTTTTGAACTACCTTGTGGTGGTGTAGGACAATGCTCCCATTGGTTAAACATAAACACATTTCTAGGGTATGCAGATTTATGCAAATAATGATGACCATAGTGGTTATAACAATACAGTTGTTCATAGTCTGATGAACCCTCTAAATATTCATTTTTAGAAAATGCAGCAGATTTTTCTCGGTCAAACATTATGTCGTTAACAGTCTCAAAGTCCCAATCATCAGAATAGGTACTGGACGAAATGAGATCACTTAGTGAAATTTTAAACAAATGTGGAATGTTCAATTGTTCCGTCGGGCCGAAGATATCAAAATCTGTTTTGTCCCACACTATACCATCCTGTACAGGAACAGCTGTGATGTTCACTGATGACAAGTCTCTTGCTTCACGATGGGAAGATTTATGAGGTTTCAAAAGTACGTTCACGTCTTTTCGTTCAGTATTCACATGGATGTATCTGCCACTTATAAGCATGCTCACAGTTGTAACCAAAGCTAGCCAGAGCAGGAAAACAAAAAGTCCAGATGTAATCCAGAGTTCAATCCATGGAGAAACCAAATAAGTCTTTTTCATAAAGTGAAGAAAGTCTTGTACTTGCTGTTTGAGTTTGAATGATGCTGGCGTTGTTTCAGGTTCACTCGGATCTTCTGAAAACGTATCAAAGTTAATGAAATAGCCAGAAGCAGTTCTGTCAATTGTTGGAATTGCATCAGGATTTGTAGAAATCGCTGGAACCAGTTGATCACTTGCTACATTGGTGTAGACAGGTGTATTTGGATGAACTGTTACTTGATTTTCAAGAGGGATGAGTTCCATAGCATTGTTGCTCAGTCCTTCATCTGTTACTGCTGAATTCCCAATTGTTATCAGTCTTTCAGTCTGAACCTCTGGGATAGTAGCGAGAGGAGTGTGTCTGCTACTAGGTCGGAGTCCACGAGGCCTACTATTTAGTATTGGCCACATACTGTGGTTTGATGAGGTCGATGGACACAAATCTTTTCTCCTTTCTTCCAGCAAGGGGCGGCAGAAGTACTGTTCTTGTTCCTTGAACTGCTAGGACAGGTACTGGTTGTCTGTAAGAAGGTCCAAATTCCTTCTTGTCCGCAATTTTTTCTCTGACTAGATCCCCAACTTTTGGAATCCAGACAGGCCTTGCTGGGACCGCCGGTTTTTCCCCAGTGGTGGTTGGCTGCAGGAATACGTTGCTTTGTTTCGTTCTTAACTCATTCAGTTCCTGTAAAACAGCCAAACGATCTTTGATATCAAATGTTTTATTTTCCACCACTGTGCCTACGTGATCGAGATCTGGTACCCACATTCTTGTCCCAAATAGGACCTCATATGAAGTGACCCCCCCTAGAGAACTTCTTGGCAGGTTGTTCAATGAGCGCTGGACCCCATAAAGATGTTTGACCCACCCGTCACCCGAACCTAATACCCTAGCTGTTATAGACTGCTTTATGTCCCGGTTTTTCCTTTCCACAACCCAATTTCCCTCAGGAAATGCAATGCAACGCCCAGACTGGCCATGGCTTCTTTGTAAGCCCGAGAGCTAAACGCAGGGCCCTGGTCAGAATGTAGCGTGCCTATTGCGTATGTGCCGATAAAGACTCGCAAATCTTTTATAACAGTTCGAGCGTCAGCCGAGCGCTGAGGCCATATCCATAGGAACCTTGATTCAGTATTTGTGGGATTGCACTTGTCCAGTAGGACGCAGGTGCGTAGATAGTCTAATGCTGTCTAACAATGGTGTCTGTAATGGGCGGCTACATTCGTAGCATGGTGTCTGGTGGCTTTCTCGCTGTAATTTACAGTCTAAGCAGTTATTGATGAATATGTGTATTTCTGTATTCATCCCAGGCCACCAGTACATCTCTTTTAATGTTAAAATTGTTTTAGAGATCCCTTGATGTGACAGACCCTCCCCCAAATGTGTTTCATAAATCAAGGCTGCTCTACGTTCCATGTTTGGAATTACCCTATCCCCCACTCCAGATATTCGAGCAAAAGAAAGGTTGTTCGCATCAATTACATAAGAGTACTTGAGTGGAAACTTTTTTGGTAACGCTGCACTGCTGCCCTTGCTTGAAGCATTGACAGCCAACATTATCTCATCGTCTATTTTCGTTTTTGAACGAGTGATCGCAGCTACGGAAGCCGTCTGAACAGCCCCCTTTGCGGCTTCGTCAGCCAATGAATTCCCTGCAACGTGAACGCCATCACGTTGACTCAGTGTGTGGATCACGTGAGCCTTTGGTAGTTCGTTTTTCAACTGAACTACTTGCTCCCAAAGCATTTTGTGCTTTATTGTGCCACCTTTCGCATCTTTGAAACCATTTTCAAGCCAACTTTGTATATATTCATTATACGACTGAACACAGTAAAAGGAATCACACACTATCAGTGTGGGGAATTCTCGATCTGTACTTTCAAGTGCCAGTTCGAATGCTTGTAGTTCAGCTCGCTGAGCTGTACAATCTCCTAGAGATTGAGTTTTTGTGACCATAGGTCTGAAGATGCCATCTCGCATGCGACCTTTAACGATTGCACACGCTGCACTATAAGCTTGCTTACTCCCTGTTGCGGGCTGTGCGGATCCATCAGTGTAAATTATGAATTCGTACTGATCGAGAGGCAGAATTTCAGTGGGCAGGGGACATTCTTGTTCATATTGCAGGAATGCTTGTGTTTTTAAATCGGGATCAAAAACATATTCAACATCTGTTGCAGCAAGAGAATTAACCCATTGTATCCATCTTGGATGTAATGCTTTAGCATTTGGAATGCTTGCTTTTGTGACCGCTTCTAAAGCTGGTACTCGGGTTACGACAATAATGCGTTTCCCTTGTGCTAGGGCTCTTTCTTTTGCTACAGCGGTTTGAACTGCTGTCAGAATGTTTTCAGTTGAACTGAAGCGCATTTCCGCTTGTGTATACAAATGAGATTTGTATGCAATTGGTATTTTCTCACCCTCATTGAAGGTTAAGTACGTGAATCCGCATTGACCCGAAATTATTCAGATCACCAAATTGCGTTGACTTACGCGTGTTTGTAAGTGATTTGTTGCTAACATGTTAGCCTGGAGTGAACGCAAGATTTCTGTGTGTTCGTTTGTCCAATTTTTGACAGAAAAATCAGGTTTGATTAATGCGTAGAGAGGTTTAACCCTTTCTGAGTAATTTAGTATGTATGTTCTTCCAAAATTGAGGAAACCCAGGATGGATTGTAAGTTTTTTAGCGTTTTTGGAGGCTGGAGCAGCGCACATTTCTCTAGAAAGTTAGCTGCCAAGCTCTTGCCTTCACTTAAAAGCTCATATCCTAGAAATAGGACATTGAGATGGGCAATTCTGGACTTTTTGAAGTTGAATTTGTAGCTCTCAGAGGCGAAGCCCAGTATAATGGTGCTCACCCTGTTCAAGTGTTTGTCCAGGTCATCGTCTGTCAGATATATGTCATCGACATAGGACAATGCCTCATTGTCATAAATTTGTAGTAACTCTGTTACCCTCGCTGAGAATAAACCTGGGCTATTCTTGAACCCTTGTGGGAGTCGACAAAAGTGACGCTGGGTCCCCATTGTGGAGAATGCTGTTAAGTACCTGCTTTCAGGTGCTATGTTTTGACAAGAGAAACCATTTGAGATGTCTAATGTTGTTTTGTATTTTTACGCACAATGTTATTCATTAATGCTGTGCTATGTGCATTTTGCACTGCAAAAGTTTTAGAACAAGTGTTTAAGTGTCTGTAATCCAAAACTAGACGATATGTGTTGTCTGGTTTGGAGACAGGAAACAAAGGATTGTTCATTGAGGAGGTGCATGTTTCAATCACCCCTTGGTATTCAAGTTGATCTAAGATCTCCCTGACCTGTTTTTTAGCTTCTTGCTTTATTGGGTACTGCCTTTGTGCAGTTGGTTCAAGTTTCAGATGTATTTTATGGTGAGGTGAGTCCTCATCCCATCCTACATGATTTTTATATAATGCTGGGGCCTGGGCTACTGCCCATTTCCTGGCATATGTATATTTTAGGTGAATTGGAATATGGTTGGAGAAGGCAGGCATAATAATGTCCTCACCGTGTGGGCACTCCCTGACAAATTGTGGTGGCCAGTCTTTTTCTGCTAGAAGTATGTCATAGCCCCTTGATAGTCTTTCCCAAATGAGTGCTTTCACCTGTCTAGGTTTGTCTCCCTCCATTCGGAGTGTTATTTCATATAACTTTTGTGGAGTACTAACCCTGGTGTCTACAGTCTCAACTGTAATGTACTCATTCAAGTCCACTATCTCCAGAAGTTCCTTCAGGTTCTGGCGAGCTATTGTGACTTCTGCTGCACTGTCCAGCATTGTCTGAGCCCATTCTCCGTTCTTGAGTTGTGTTCTCAGTATTCTCGGCATGTCTGACCTTCAGACCTGCTACTTTCTTTTTGGAGAATTGAGGTTTTGTTTTGTTTTTTGTAGCGTGTTTTTCTTTTTTGGATTTCACGCGTTCTTCTCCTTGTTCTGACCGCCCTCTTCTTTCCGAAGTCTGTGACGAGATCTGAAAGGGACGAGAGGAACGTGTATCAGTATCTTGATACCTGTCAGGTTTTCTCAAATTATCCCTATTCCTGAGGTTATACCTCCTTTCAGAGGGCTCCTTTTGAGGAGACCTACCTCGGGATTGAGAACGTTTCTCGTTTGAATTTTGTTTATTAGTCTCCCACTTCTTTTTAGAAGATGTAGGAGTTTGTTTAATTGAGTCCTTCTCAGGACTTTCAGATAGTTTCGGCTTCACTGGTCTTCCACCCAAACTATCTCTGCCTAATTCTGCATAAGATTGTTCTATAATTCTGGGTAGCTCTGTTTGATGTTCTGTAACATCGTATTCCCTTAATTTTTGGCGGATCGCCACTGCTGCTGCCTCCCCTTTAATATTAGATAATATTATTGTTGAGACCTGGTCGAAATGTTTCAGTAATTTCATACCTAAATTTAGAGCAGGCTCTGCCCCGTATTCGTTTTGAATTTGTTTCAGGACAGCAGGTATTACCGCAATTGACGGAATGCCATGTGTTTTAGTATAGATGGCAGCAAAGACTGAGCCCCAAGTGGTGCAGTCTTCCAGTTGTGGTGTGATCCCCATCGGTAAACTGATTGTTAGGATTCTGTGTTTCTCATACGGGCTAGTATTTGGAAATACTGCTTCGATTTGAGTAATTTTTTGAGCTATCCAGAATGGAATTTGTTCACGTTTTGTGGGCATTTTACCCATGACTGCGTATAGAGTCTGTGGTGTAATTTTTAGTGTATTCCCCTGTTGAGGAGTTTCATTTGGAAGTGTCAATGGTGGTTGGACTGTGAAAGTCCGCATGACATATTGGACCAATTGTCTGTATATTTTTATTAACTCTGTAAGTTGAGTAAGTAGTTCCTCATCTGACATTATATCAAGTTCAGAATGAGGAGTGTAGCCGGCTAGAATCGGCCATGTTGCTCCTGGTCTACCTAGTGGACCGAGCCTGGTAATGTTTCTGTGATGTTTTAGGGCGCCTGTAAACCAGAGCTGATGCTCCTGGTATGTTAATGGAATTTCTATATCCTCGAAAGGAATGTATTCCTCTGGTGGATCATCTTCTTTGTAGAAGTGAAACAGTTTTGTAACTGGATTGGATTCAGGAAATATTACCCATGAATAGAATACCTCTGTCTGAAAGGATTTGTGTACCTCTATAACGAAAACTGCTCTACCGCCTCTTGGTGGTAGGCCATGTTTTATAAGTTTTAGAGTGATGGCTCTTCTTAAATTTGGATGGATGTCTATAACACCCTCCTCGGTTTCATTTAAACCTGTAATGTTAAAAACTGCTGCTTGGGCTGGATCAGCCACAGCTCCACCGTTTCCGGTGGCATCGTCCCCTGTTAGGGACATTTTGTTATTTTTGAAAAATGTAGAACAAGTTTCAAGGAAACAAAGATAAGGTGCACAATATTTTGGAACACTGTATCCTTCAACGTTGAGCAAACCAAACAGCTAATATATAGGGTACTTCCCTATGTAGCCGTGGCAGATACTTAACCCTGCCCACTCCAGACGTCTTTTGGAGTATATGGGTAGGGGTCTCTGAGAGAAAAAGCACGGCTGAGTTACTCAGTATCTAGCGTTAAATTACCGCCTTACCAAACGTTGGGCGCCATGTAGTGTAGCTCCTATTTCCCTAATAGGCTCTGCGCATTGGAATAATATACCCTTAGGTTTGACATAGGACTGAGGTCGGTATGTCCCTATCGAGTATATTAAACTTAATTACTTGTGCCAGCTAGCTCAGAGGCCACTAGAAACTCCTTGATTAACAAGAAGGGAGTAGTTTCTGGCAGCCGTAAAACATGACCACTTTGTTTCCCTTTAGAATCAGAACGTGTCCCAGAGTCGTGGAAACAATAGATAACTATTTCACTCAGCTCAATCGTGCATGCTTAGTTTTCCTCAAAGTTACACAGAAAGAACAGATGGTCATTTCAATAAAAGGTTTATTGAACAGTCTTGTTTCTGGTGTAAGTAAAATGTGCTGTTACGATCACAAGACAGTATGCAAGATAAATGATGTACAGCGTAAGCAGTAGAAATAAATAATACTGCGCTAGCATGATCTTTAGTAGATATTCATTTACATAAATAACACAGACTAAAAATGCGAGTACTCATACGATGCGTTGCTAAGCTAGTTCTACCCCAATGTACCTAACCTAACCTAGGTGTAGGGAGAGGTATGAAGTAGGTGAAGTATTCCTTACTATGGTATACTAAGAGTATGTTAAGTCTAGTATGCCTAGTATGCCAAGAGTCCCTCTAGGTTCTAGTCAGCTCCATATCTTTAGAATGAGAGAGGTGGGAATCTCTTGCCAG
Organism: Calotriton arnoldi; assembly: GCA_963921515.1. Taxonomy (NCBI): domain Eukaryota; kingdom Metazoa; phylum Chordata; class Amphibia; order Caudata; family Salamandridae; genus Calotriton; species Calotriton arnoldi. Next base: position 818,577 of record CAWUFW010004803.1, read on the forward strand.
ACTCGAACTCCAACACCCCGCGAGGGAAGTCAGATCACTGGAAGTTGGACTCTCTGCGTGCAGGGATGACAGCGTCTTCTCAGTGCGTCAGGCCGGGAAACGGGCTCCTCCGAAGTCGAGGTCTCCTCTAGTTTACAAGGGCTAGGGAAGGTATATTTATACCTGAGAGGTACCTCAGAATGTTAGCATTGACGTGAATTGGACAGCGGAAGACGTCATGAATGAACCCCTAAGGTATAACGGTTCATGCATAATATATGAGTCCTTGAAGAAATCAATAGTCCTGTGCTAGGGAAACTCCCGCAGCCTAAGGGTCTGTTCTTCAAGAACTCGTTGTGACGTTAGGGTGGACGGATGTCGGAGACCATGCCTGTATTTGGAGTGCACGGTTTAATGCCTAAATAAGGTCTGGGATTTTATGCCTATATAAGGGCAGGGCGAATTGTGCCTATATAAGGACATGATACAGGAAAGCCCGTGTATGGACACCCTAAGAGGAATACAACAGTACATTTCCTTTTAAATGTATTATCTTGCTCCAGTTCGAGAACAATGGACCAATAATATGTTTTTTCAGAAAGAGCATTAAAAAATAATTCAGGTTTTGGATTTTGATACATTTAAAAAAGTTTGTATCCCTTCAACCCTTTCAAAGTCTGCCAGCTGTTGAAATGTCAAAGGCATTGATTGCCTGTATAGATAGCAGCTGCAGCATCATACAAAGCAAAATTACACATTTATCACAAATCCCAAGCTGAGCGGCAAAGAGAAAATGTAGCCACAGGTGTATCAGAGTTCTTCAAAAGAAATAGGATGAAACAACTAATAAAGTAAACAGGGTCATGTTAGGGGGAATGAAAAATTTGAAACAGTCTTAGGATCACATTTAGAGGCTGTGGGGCAGATGTCAGTCCACTGCCCCGGCCATTTACCTCCACAGTGAAAGACTGTCTGCCCGTCTAGACATTTGGCATGACTGGCTGGGATCTTTGCTCTGAAATTGCTCCCTCCAATGCAACAAATGCACCTTCTGGACAGGTCAATACAGGGTGGAAAACCATGTTGATGTGGGTGCTGCAGTAACTTTTTCTCCTTCAGTAACAAACACAAAAATAGAGGTTTGCTGTCGAGAAATGGAAAATTTGATGTCAGGGATGGGCAGGGAATTTTCTCATGTCAAAGACATTTTTCTTTTTTTCTGCCCATGACCGCAATGTCTTGCATGGTGGTCCCTGGAAGGGAAAAAACTGTGGTGGAACCCCCACCCTAAAAGGCATGGGCATTCTCCACTGTGATTCAGTGGTCCTCGGGTGGATGGGTTGCCAGATCAAGGCTTTGCTGTTAGATACGTGGCAGTTACCCAATTTGTAAGTGAGATATGGTAACTGCTGGATTGACAGAACAGGAGACCCTCCACCTTGTCGCAGGATTCACCCCCGCCAAACCCTAAATGACTCCTTACTTCTTTAGATGGCATCTGAAAATCTGGGTTTATAATTCTTTCCAGGAGGCTTCTTAAAGAAAGGCAGAGGTGTCATGTCAAAGATGTGCCATTTTCTGTAAGGAGGAGTAGATGTCATGGTGACAATACCACCCTGCAGGACAGAGTCCTCACAGGTCTAAAGGGAGGGCACTGGACACCACTTCCTGTGTGGGGATGGGGAAAGGCAGGAAGAAAGGACAATCCAGCAAGGGATAGTGTAGATACAGCATGGGTTTAGGTATACTCACCCAGAAGTAGGTGAACAAAAAGAAATAGAGAGGGAATAATAAAGAATATGTGAGGTGAAACTACCTGACTCTGTGTCTTTATTCCTGTATTTCTCCTACAGGAGGGGCATGACAGCTAAGCGTGAGCCGTCTGTTAGTTAATTCCTTATTCTTAGTGCTTGTCAGGATAATGCCTGAGAAACAGTTGTGAATTGTTTTGTATTTCTAGGAGAGGAATTCATATGTCTCTTTGGGTCTGGCGGGACTCATGGGGGCGTGGCGATCTTCCGACTGCCCTATTACAACTAGGGCAGTCGGGCCACCCTGGGACCGCCACAACCACTAGGGATCAAGGATCCCTGGTAGTGGCGCTGCAGTCTTGAGGCAGCAATGTGCTTGGCGGGACCGTCGCAGTCCCGTCAAACATATTACGAGTTTCTTCTCCACTGCAGTTTTCATGGTGGTTCCATTGCGTGAAAACCGAGAGGAAACAAAGGGGACCCTACATGGCCCCCTGTTGCCTCTGGACCTGGGGATGCATGCAGGAGGACACATATTGTGTCCCATCTGACTGCATGCCCCCCAGTACCTGCACTGCATGGACTGTAGCAGTCCATGCTGTGCAAGTACTGATTTTGACGTTCCCATTGCGGTGCCTATTTCATAGGCACCAACGTGGGAACGCCAATGAACTGCCCACCAGACCAGGAGAATCTCCTAATCTGGTGGGTGGTTGAACTATGGGTTTGGCGATGTGGGAGGGGCGGTCCTGCTCCTGCAGCGCCAAACTCGTAATCAGGCCCTTAGTATTTATGAGTAACCACAAATTATGGCAGTATTTTTTCTATGAGATGGACTAAATGAGCAGTTGGCACAGAGAGGGTGGTTCCCTAATTTTTTTTTAAAATAGTCTGCAAACGTCTATAGACCTGGCAATCATGTGTAAACAGGACTTTTGCAATGTTTTTAATAGCTTAAACTCTTCGTGTTCTTCGTTTTTTGTGCAAATACTATTCGCCATACATTTTTTTCAGTCACTATTATCTAGTCCCCGGTAAAAAAAACAACTATGTAGGGCATTCACTTTTGAGTAAAGTGCTTGCACGTTACTGGTTTCAGAAACCAACTTACGCTTGCAAGTAATTTTTAGGAACACATTGGTTCATACTGAAAATGTGCAGGATAGGCGAAGAGAATAGTTGCATATCCACTGTCAAAGAGAAACAGAACTGAGAAGTGCTATGAAAAACTAAGATAGACATAGATGAAGGGAAAGCAGGAAAGTCTGCAAACCACATGGAAGCCAATAATCTAAAACTTCAAAAAGTACACTTGCATAATAACAATTGTGCTCAGCCCTCAGTATGACTTGCAGTGAGAGATGAATTAATGATATAAAATACCGGGAGAACTAGCTGGTTAGCACTGTCCCACACATCGAGCTCATGGAGGTAAAGGAGAACATTGTGCAGTCCGTTCACAAAGGCGCATCTCTCATAGTAGCCCAGATTTAAGTGACCCAGAGGAGGCTGAGATGCCCTCTCCTACCAGTTTGCTGAGATCTGACACCAAATACAACTTTCAATCGAAGAGCTTCCATTTATCTTGGATTCAGGTAAACACTCAAAACATATCTCTTCAGACTCCTTGTGTGTGACTTGCCTCGCACAGCAGCAGCAGTCCTCCCTCATCAGTATAGACTCTTTTTCTGGCATTGTGATGCTCCTGCGGGCCTCTTTCATTTATTACTATTATGACTATCCAACACATCCAACGCCACTCACAGCATGCCACTGTTACACTCACTGACATGCAGAAAATGTTGATCGGCCAGCACTGTTGACGGCGTGCTGTGTGTCTGCATGCACACTCTCTTGTTCTTCCAGATAAGCCAACACAAGACAAGCAGTAGCACTGAAATGGCACATGCACCCGGACAGTATAGGACCAAGACAGGGACACTGACGCAGAGAAGACTGAAATCTCTGACGCCCAAACATTGATCCACTGATCCAATGGGATAACAGGGAGCAAACTAAGGGGATATCACAACTCGCAATTGACGAGTGGCTCCTTCCTTCCAAGTTGTGAGGAAGCTCTGGCAGAGGCAGAGGTGTGGGAATGAAGCAGGCCCTGTACTGATGGAGGAGAAGCTCGTCACCAACACAAATGGAGTCACTCCACAGAATAATGCAGATAAGTTCATTCGCAGTCCAACAGAGCAAAATCCAGGGGCTGATTTAGAGTTTGGAGGAAAGGGTTCTCAGTCGCAATGGCAACTGAGTTCCCTCTCTGCCAAGCTCATGGTCTGCCTGCCCGACTAGAGACTGGCAGATGGGAAGTATTTCAACGTCGAAGCCTATCCTGCAGGTAGCCCATCTGACCACCTGCCCAGTTTAAGATGAGTGATGAATGGCTTTTTTTTCCCTCTCCATCATCGTCAGGTAAAGCTATGAGGACCGTAAACAAAAAATTAACCCCACACGATAGGAGAGAAATCCTAGGGTGTGAGGGTCATTAGTTTTTCATTTTTCAAACACAAACTCTCACTTTGGGAGTTTATTTTTGAAAAATGAAAAACTGTTTGAAAGTTCGATGGGCGGCTGTCCTCTTAGTTGGAGCCATCCGTTGAACTTTAACAGCATTGACGCAATGTTCTGGCGAGCCTTTAGCTTCAATGTATTTCATTGGTAGGAACAAATCTTTCAATATACACACTCGGGCCTCATTTATGAGGTTTTGCCGTAGGGCAGTGCAGCAGGCCTTGCTGCTGCGCTGCCCTATGGCAAAAGAAAAGGGCAGGAATGTGCCGTATCTATTAGATACGGCGCATTCCTGTCCTTTTTTCCCTGCACCGTTGCCCAATGAGCTGCCGTGCGCCAACACAGGCACCTTTGCACCATGGTGCAATGATGCCTGCGTTGCGGGGATGATTATTTTTGTGCAGAAAGGGAAAACTTGCTGCACAAAAACAATCACAAGAGGCTTCTTCCTCTTTCTATGTGTGCTGCAGAATGCAGCACACATAGAAAGAGGAACACTGAGGAGAAATAAAGATATTTCTCCTCGTTGTGCCTCCCTTATGCCTCCCCTTGGGAGGCGTGTGTTATTGGCGTTGCCTCAGACTTACGATTTCTTGTAAATCTGGGGCAGTGTCAAAAAGCCATGGATGCTGCTAGTAACGCCCCCAGCAATACCCACGGAACGCCCCTTTTACGCAGTTTTCTACAAGAAAGGGGCACGTATTTATAAGGCTATGAAAAGTCACGTAACGTGGTTTTCCGTGGTCTTATAAATATGCCAGTGGCACATTGCGCCACCAGAACGTCAAAAAAGAGACGTTCCGGCGCGCAATAGTGATGGTAGGGCCTCATAAGTGAGGCCCTCTGTACAAAACCATATACATCATATTGTATACACAAATATAGACATATTCTTTAAATGTATCTACTCCCTCAAGGAGTATGCAGGCAATGTTTGGAGGGAGTTGTTTTGTAGTTTTTCCGCCACCACCATTAAGTTTTCATAGTTGCCCACTTGCAATTCATAATGGGCTGCAACTTCTCCAGAGCACATTCTGCTGCCAACTCTTCCCTTCAGTCCTTACTTCGTGGACACTGGTGACTTCTTTTGAAACCAACAGGTTTGTGACAAGAGGTTCTTAAGAGGACATTAATTCACAGCTTAGGTTATCAGTGCGCTTTCCCGAAAGATAGAAGAAATAATACATTGAAATAAAAGCTTGAGTCCAATGCAGCTGTTGGAATTATGTAAAAAAGTTTTATTCCCATCAACAGTATAATATATATTTTTTACATTTGTTAATGGCGACTGTGTTTGCTCTATGACTCCGTCAAGAATAGATTTATTAGTGCTGACTCAAATATATTTACACCACAGCAACTGTAAAGCAAAAACCCATGTTGCATTCAGAGACCGAAAAAAATATCTAAACGATGCAATGTAGCAGAGCGTGAATAACCTTGAGGAAAATAATTGGTTTGAATACCTTACAGTAACATTAAGTGACTCCGCCCAGCTCACTGAAGAATCAATAAGTAGACTTTAGCGCATTTTGCAATCACAAGCAATTATTCGTGTGTCACACTGCGCCATTTTAAGGGTGAAATATTGCTCAGATCCATCATTCCCAGAGGCAGCTGTGTGAAGGCACTGCATTTACAATTCGCTTTTCAGAGGCTGGGGACCTGCTTGGATCACAGTACACTCATGTCCTCGCTTGACAGAACCATTTACCGCTTCATTTTACAAGATTATACAGCCAAACTGCAGTACTTGCAAGGACGCAAACACCACATGTGAATAATTAGGAATGCAGAACAGAGTCAATGTATTTGTGGCTCGTGGAAGACCCTTGAAGACTATCAGTTTACCTAGATAAAATAAAATATTTATTATTATAGATAAAAACGATTCCGGTACAAAATGCATTTCTTTATCTAGAAAGCAGCAATGATACCACTAATTAATTCACAATATATAAAAATATGCGATGCCTCATATCAGCATATAATATGCTCTTTCATTAATGGTATGTGGCTTTCTTAACAGTCCATTTATTAATCAAAATGTTGTGTAAAACCTTCCTGCACATAAAGCCCCCTCCTTTTATCTAATGTGTAACCCTACGTTACCTCGTTCCTTTAACTATCCATCACAGTCCCTCCTTCTTGGACACTGCCAGGTCATGACTTCAGTGGTCCTCACAGCCTCACCAGTTGGCCCTTGTTTCCAAATCCCTTCCAGATAGCGGCTTCCAGTTCGCATTGATCTAAAAAAGCAAACCACAACTGCCTAAAACTGGGGGTGCTTATCCAACCCACGTTTGGTGATACACAACCTAACTTTCACTCGGCCACAAACGCCAACCAGACCTTACAGTCCTCTAGTGTGCCCTCTAAAGATCCCTGCATAATAGCCTTCCAGAAACCACATTACACTGAGTTTCCTGGGGGCGCAACGGACATATGTGCCTATTTTTGGTGTCTGGGAAGACGTTGGTATTACACAAGGTTCCATATAAGTTTTTACTGTCCCTTTTGTAATGGGGAGCACGCCGATGGAACATGTGGACCAGCACAAACACAAGGGTGTGCAATCCTAAATTGACATCCCTGATTGGCATGGAGCGTGGTCCTTTGCTACCAATTGTTTAATATATATAAATAGTGTGGTGCTCTGACTCCACCCACTCACCTCAGTCTGCTGGCTATTGGGTGAATCACTCCGACTTCCATGAAGTGCTTCCATTGGAAGGCATGAGGCACTATTTTACATTTGAAAAGTACCTTCAGTTATCACACTGTTTGTAACATTGACTTCTATATCACCCATATGCTTTCCATACAGAAAGCAATATTTTTTACTACTTTTTCACCAACATTGGTAAATCCAATAGTGCAGGTTTTAATGTGATGAACAGCATTTGTGCATGCCTCTGTTGACATCCTTCGGCATATGAAAGTCTCACATATTGACTTTGCCAATGCTTGTTTTTTCTTTTGCAACTTTACCATGGCACTTTGATTTACACCTCACCGCTTTTAATACTGGCTGTAAAGGAGATCCTGCTTTTCTAAAAGAAGTTGCTGCATGGTCTGTAAAGCACTCTCTTTGTGTCCAAGATAGATCAACAGAGTGTTGTACATACTGCCGCCGGAACACAGAGACAGGAATGCTGGGCTCCAGATTCCTCAAACTGTGGAGATAGTCCTTGGAAAGGACTTGCGCCAATTGACATCACTAGTCACCTATAACAAGTTATTACAAGTGACTAGTTCTTTTAGGTGGTGTCTGATGTCAGAACACAAGAAAATAAAACAAACGGAGTGTATAGGGAGATCACTGTGTAAACTGTTACATATTCTAATCACTTAACACTGGTATTTTCTAAATAAAAATGCTTTCATTTTGCATGTTTCTCACCTCCATAGATTCCACCCCATTTTTTGGAAGAAGTAAGCACATTTGAAACATTTAGGACCAGATGTACTAGCCATTTAGCAGTCGTAAATCCTGTGATTCACTCAATCACATAGCTTGTGACCACTAAATATATTTTTACTATGTATTAAACCCATTTTGCGAATCGGTAACTGGTTACAGAATCCAAAAAAGGGTTTAAAAATGCTTTCTGAATCACAATTTGGAAGGAGCATGTTTAGGATGTGCCTCCCAAATTGCGGTTCTGAATGCGATATGGATGGTTTGTGACCGCAATTTTGGTCACAAACAATTGATAGGTTATGACTCCTCAAAGGAGGTGGTAACCCGTTCACAAAGGGAATGGGTGCCCATGGGACACTTTTTGTGAATCCTTTCATAGTACATTTGGCCCTTAATTTTTGATGTCCTGCTTTCTCCTTTATAAGCTATTCATTTCTACATTTGCTCTCTACTTGTCCTTTATCACTGCAAGCTTCTTCCTGTCATGAAGTATTCCCGAGCCTTAGCATTCTCCTGGATATTTCATTGAAGCCTTCTGTTTAAGGTTGCTGATGCACAGAGAGTATTTGGTTAACACATTGGTGTATGCTAGAAGTTTTAAACTTGGTTCACTTCATTTGAACCAGTTGGACTATTAAACATGAAAGCTATGATTTGCAAATTGAATTCTCGTGACTGAAATATGGTGACCAACTGATGTGTGTTGGACTTAGCCCTCTTTGCAAGGTCACCCCCAAATGTTTTGCCTTCAGTCATCATATTTTCTGAAATTGTTTTTGTTGGCATTACGACTCTGTGCACTTTGTCACTGCTAACCAGCGCTATAGTGCTTGTGCTCTCTCCCTAAAAACATAGTAAAATTGACCTACACTTGATTAGCACATTTAATTAACTTATGAGTCCCTAGTATGTGGTAGTATATGTACCTATAGCCTGTAAATGTTACTACTGGGCCTGCAGAACTCTTTGTGACACCCACTAAAGTAGCACTTTAAAACATGTCTCAGGCCTGCCTACCCTTTGCCAGGCCTAAACCGTCCTTTTTAATACATATAAGTCCCCCTTAAGTTAGGCCTTAAACAGCCCATAGGGTAGAGTGCATTGTATCTAAAGAGTAGGGCATGCATTTATAAGTTTGACGTGTCCTGGTAGTGAAAAACTCCTAAATTAGTTTTTTACTACTGAAAGGCCAACCTCTCCCTTAGGATATCATTGGGTTACCTTATTACATTTAATAAGTGCTAACGTTTGATTGGGAACAGGTAGCGATTTCATGTTTGGTCTCAAATGAATTATAATTTGAGTTCATCTTTAATGGTAAAGTAGATTTTAAGAATGAATTCTGAAAATGCCACTTTTAGAAGGCTTTCATTATCTTGGCCTAACAATTTGGTGACTGCTGCCAGCTTCCCCAGTCACATTACTCTGCTGCTAGGCTTTGTGTAATTCTCCAAGACAGTGAGACAAAAAGGCTTGCACAGGTAGTTCTCATACTTCAGTCACAGTGAATTACTGAAAATGGTACATTAATTCCGAAGCTTGAAAGCTGTAACATTTATCGCTTTCTTGTTCAAACATCGTTTTTGAAAACATCAATTCTGTCTCCACCACCCCAAATTTCAAATGTATGTTGTAAAGAGAACCATTAATATATATATATCTAGGAAATTACAATTGACATTCATTTTCATTATAGTTCCTTAAATTGAGGAATGCCTGCATAATGGCTACTCTACAAATTGTCTAGAAGTGCCTAGAAGTCTTTCCATTGTTTACCTTTAAAGGAGAGTGAATAGTGCCTGCCCTAGGTTCAGCTTCCCTCAAGTTGTGAAAGTGTAAAGTCTTGCCAACCCAACGTTTGAGTTTAATGCCACGGCTCCTGCTTAACTGGCCTCATCAGACAAGCAATGATAAGGAGGTTGTGAAGATCCTGCTCAGCTGGGTTTCAGAATACAGCCCCCAACTACTATTAGAGCTTGATTCACAAAGCCATTTTTAGGTCTGGAGTTAGCCAAGATATTTTGATTTTACAAAAATATGTACAATATACTTACCTATAGGGCAGAGGTCTTCAAACTTTTTGATGCCGAGACCCCTCTGTCAAAAAATGTTAGGCGGAAGGACCCCCTCCTGACAAAAGTTTCTTGAACCTGGTACTTCTCATCATCAACAGCTATTGACTACTGTTAACGCCCCCAAGTACCACAGCAAATAATTTTTACAGTGGGGAAATAATATTAAACAGTGTTTAGCAAGGTCAGTGAGCGTGGGGGCATAGTCGAAGTTGTGGCTGAATACAAAGGGCCTCATTTATGAGGAATATGCACAGGGCAGTGCAGCAAGTCTTCGTGCTGCGCTGTCCTACGCCAATCTGAAATACGGTGTATTCCTATCCTTTCGCCTGTGTTGGCGCACAAATTGCTGCCTAACGCCAACATAGGCAGGATTGATTTTGTGCAGTAAGGGGGTACCTTCCTGCACAAAAACAATCTCGAGAGGCGTTTTCCTCTATGTGTGCTACAGAATGCAGCATACATGGAAAGAGGAAAAAATGAGGAGAAATGAAATCATTTCTCCTCATTACGCTTGCTGTGGGGAGGCATAAGGTTTTGGTACTGCACTGGGTATACGTGATTTTGTAAATCTGGGGCCACGCAAAAGTCCATGGGTGTGGCGTGGGAGCACCCACTGCAATGCCTATGAAATGCCTCCTTGACGCAGAGTAAGGCAACGCAGGGACTTGTGTTGCTTTCTCTTACTCTATATCTATGAGGCCATGCAAAGCCATGCAGGGTGACTTTGCGTCACCTCATAGATATGATTGAGGCGCTTGTGCCGCCGGAGCTTAAAAAAAAAGTGATACTCCGGCGGCACAAGCCTCTCATAAATAAGCTCCAAAATATTTTGTTAGTTCTTTAGATCTTTCACAATCAGTTAGCTACATATAAAATAAAGGCAGTTTAAATGAAAAATACATTTGTAAAAGTTGTTCCTCAGTGGGAAATGCACCGTAGTGCATTATGAAACCTCTATTAGTTAATGCACTGCGGAGGTATCTGTGTAACCAGAGAGCCACAGAATTAAATTTGGTTGGTGCAGTGGAGAATAGTGACTTGCGTATTTTTAGTGCTAGGAGGTCACAGCCTGTGATAGAAAGCACTGTGAATGTGTAAGCCAGTATTTTATACTTTGCATTACACACAATATAAGATAAACTGCTACAAAATGTGCTAATAGTTTTACGATAAAATGGTGTTTCCTAACTGTCCCTTCAACACCTCCTCAACTATCATAATTATTCGTCCAGGGACAGCTGTCTATTTCCAAAAAAAAGAGGAAACATTTTGGATTCCAGGCAGAAGTGACGCCTGGGAATGCGCGCCGCCTCTCTCAGGATTCCACGGCCCCCCTGGGGGTCATGCCCCACAAATTGAAGAGCTCTGCTATAGGGGCTTCCATCCACTTCACTTCGTCAATTGGTCTGTTGTGTTATTCACATTTTGCTTCCACCCACAATATAACATATAGCATGGGGCAATGGGTCAGCCTACTAAAAGCACTGGTTAACTTTACTTTGAGTGACTGCATTTTGGGCTAAATGTATCAAGGGTTTGACCGTTCGCAAACGGGCCAATTCGCAGAATCGGCCCGTTTGCGAACGGTAAAAAGCCTTTTGGAATGTATCAACCCAAAAGGCATTCGCAAAATAGGTAATCGCAATTTTTGCGACTACCTTTTTTGCGAATGCAGTTAGGGAATCGCAATTAGCGATTCCCTAAATGCAATGCAAGAAGCATTCTCAGTACGCAACTTTGCATTAAGGAATCGCAAATTACCACCAACTTCAAGTTGGTGGTAATTTGCAAATCCTTAGAAAAATGCACAAAATTGAATTTTCCTAAGTGCCATGTGGCGCACACACATGCCCCAGGGGCATGTGTGTGCGCCACATGGCACTTAGAAAAATTGTACATGTGTACACTTAACTTTTTTGGGGGTGCATCAGGGGGGCCTTATGTCCCCCTGGCACCCTTGCAATTGCATTCGTAATTTGCGATTACCTATTTGGTAATCGCAAATTTCGAATGTCTTCCCATTCATTCCTATGGGCCTCTTGGCCCGTCGGATTGAATGGGAAGGCATTCCCTAATAGCGAATCGCAATTTGCAATTCGCTAATAGGGAATGTTAAGGTTTCGCAAAAAAAAGTGCAAATCCTACATACATTGCATTTTGCGATTCTAAAATAGCGAATCGGTAAAATTCACTATTTAAGAATCGCAAAAGCAATTCTTGATACATCTGGCATCTGGCCCTTTGTTCTCTCACAAGGAGCACATATGCACACAAGTTAGTTCTCTTCAGTGCCAGAGGTTTTGTTTTTACTTTATGATTACTTTAGTGTTGCCTTTGTTTTTAGAGCCTCATTTGATAGCGGGACACTTCTGATTATGCACATTCTTCTTTATCAGATCCCATCTCCTGCCAATGCTATTGTAAATTCCTGTTGGAGTGTTTTGCTTTTCTGACTGCTGATATTTCACAGCATTCCATTCCCTCTTTCTTATTTATTTATTTATTTATTTCCTTCCTCCTTTCTATTTCTTTCTTTCACATTTTCTTTCTTTCTCTTTCTTCTTTTCTTTTGTTCTTTCTTTCTTGTCTTCTGTCATTCTTTTTTCCTTCTCTTTCTTGCTTTCCTTCTCTTTCTTTCTCTCTTTCCTTCTTTCTTTCTTCCTTTCTCTCTTCTTTATATTTCCTTCTTTCTTTCTTCCTCTTAACTTCTTTCTTTCTGGCCTTCTTTCCTTCCTTCATTCCTGATTCCTTCTATCTTTCTCTTTCCTTCTCTCTTCCCATCTATTTTTTCCGTCTTTCCTCCCCTCTTTCTTTCCTTCTTTTATTTTTTCTTTCCTTCTCTTTCTTTCCTTCTCTCTATCTTTCAGCCTCTTTCCTTCTAAGCCTTTTTTCTTGCCCTATTTCATTCTTGCCTTTTGCCTTGCCTTATTTCTTGCATGCAGTCTTTTTTTGCCTGCGTTCCTCTTTCTTTGTTTCTTTGTGTCTTTGTTTCTTTCTCTTCTTCTCTCTCATTCTTTCTCTTTCTCTAGTTCTTACTTGTTACTATCTTTCTTTCTTTCTCTTGCTCTTTTTATCTTTCTTGCTCAAAGGCAAGAGGCTTGCATCCAGTGCTAGACTGACTGACTTTTTTGGTCTGTGTTAGCCAAGACCTTTTGATTTTATAACATAGTTACTTAAAGAGGTTTCAGCCAGACTTCCCCCATTAGTCTGTGGTTGGTGTCATTCACATATTTCTTCCACCCACTCCAGCATGCATTAAGGGGCAATGTATCAGCGCACTTCAACCATTGGCTGACTTCACTACGAGTTATGGCATGCTGCCCTTTCATGAGGAACACATCCACATTCCACACATAATGTAGGTCCCTTCAGTGCCAGTGAGTGCTGTGGTAATGGCTTGATTTACACCCAGTGGGTTTCACCAAAGGATATCTTTACTGCTTATATGTATACCACAACTGTGTACAATTACACAGTAGTACACTCTCCACAAGGGGTTGAGAATGGCCGAATCAAGGTGCGGTTTGCCTTGAGAGTTTAGTAATGCCCACCAATTTATGAGATCAAAGGCAAACACACACTTCACCAGAACTTGGAATTGGTCAGATATTTGCTTCAGCGACGTTCTGGAGCAAATCGCCTCCACTTTGTTGTAGTGGGTGGCAAGTGGGTTGCCCATGCAGAAAAACCCTGTGGAAAAAAAACCTTAAAAAATGGAAAAAATATGCAGTTGCACAGTGAGCTGCCTTTTTTCAATGTCATACTGCATTTTGTGTTCAACCACATACTTGGGAAATAGTAGCACAGAAAAATGTCACATGACAATTCCTGTAGTCATGCGAGTGGCATACTTATGGAAATGTATGTGAAGTTCCAAAGCTCATAAATCTACACTTGCACAAAGGAGTGTGTGTGTACGGGTGTAGATTTAAAATAATATTTGTGGGAAATATGTCTGTCACCAAAAATCTGAAGTGCTTAAGAGACTAAGGCGGCCATTCAAAAAAGGTAGGTTATAACAGTCAAAACATTTCTCCTGTATGATCAGTCTTATGAATGGGGTTAATTTTATAGTTTTATGCCGTTCTGAAGGAATTCCAAGGATACAAAGGAAAATCTTCATCATAGTTTTCCATGATTATATTTATTCAGAAAACGTATTAGGGAGAACATTTAGGTTATGTAAAATGTGCTGCAAATGTGCTTTGTGCTTATAACATATGGGAAAAGTATGCTTCCAAGGTGGGGAAAACCCATACGCTAATCCCCCATTAAATTTGGAGGTGGTCACTTCTCATTTTCTTGAATCACCCCTTTAGCATCTTCCCCAGTCTAGGTACCCTCAAAGGACTATGCCATACACGGAGCTTGTAATACAAGTCTTTATTCTTCAGTCTGTAACCTCAAACTCAACATTCTAAACCATCCTTCAGTGCAGTCCCCTCTAACACTTACAGTTATACGGAGTCCATCTGGAGCCAAATGGGTTCCATCATTTCTAAATCGCAAGACACTACATCTCTACCTCTGTTAAAATAAAAAAATTACATTTTTTTACAAAATATTCATATAGATAAACATATACTTTCAAATCTCTTCAATCAATCTTCTTGGTACTTTCATTGTTTGACCTGATGTTGTTTTGGGAAGCTGGGTGGTGTTGTCACCGATGTCCAGGATCTGCGTCAATGGAGTAGAAGCAACAGCAGTTGCTGACGTTTCAGACCCAGTCTCTCTTTCAACTATTAGATCTGATGAACGATTGGTCAAGTGCCTGAAATTAGAAGAGTCTCGAGTAATAGACTTCCCAGGGAGATGGGATGTCACCATGTGTCCCTTAGTAGACACCACTTGGAAAGGTTATGCATCAAAAGGAGTATCAGATTGTTTTTTCTCCATTGGTCTCACGAGCACTAGATATCCTCTCTTGAAGACTATGTTCTTTGCTTGATCGTCTTTTGTCAGCATACACTTTCATCGTTTGTTTGTTAACCACGTCCTTCTCATGAGTTGTCATTTCATTGTTCTTTCTCTGAATGGTCCGTTGAGGTAACTTGGTATTCATTGCTCTCCCGAACATTAAAGTCGCAGAACTTTCACCTGTGGTTGAGTGAGGTGTTGACCAATAAGCTCTCAAGGTAGAATTCAATACAGTTTTCAAATTGAGCTTTTCAAGAGTGGCACTCTGCACTGCTTTCTTTAGCGTACTAATAAAACGCTCAAAAAGTCTGTTGGCTTGTGGCCATTGAGGTGTGCTCTTTTGATGCTTTATTTTCAAATGCTCTAAAAACCCGACTCTTGAAAGATGGGCCATTTTCAGTCTTCACAATGGCTGGAACACCCCATGTTGCAAAGATGCCATCTAGTCTTTCAATGAATCGTTCTTGAGTCGTAGATGAAAGATCTTCAATTAGTGTAAATTGTGAGTATTCATCCATTAATCACCAAAAGGTGATATCCATTGTCAAGTGGACTGAAAAAGTCAATAGCTATTCTCTCCCATGGATGCTTCGGGAGTTCCAACATGTTCAAGGTGGGATGAAAAGGTTTTGTAGAAAGGCAGTTGCGTAAATGACAGGCCTTTAATTCCTTTTGAACCCTGTCATCAAGGTAAGGAAGCCAAACTTAATCTCAGAGAGCTTGTTATGTGGCAACAATTCCACAATGTCCTTCATGGGCTACCTCAATTATTTTCTGACTCAGACTCCTTCCTAAATTATGGACAGTTCATCCTTAACATTTTTGTACTTTTGATATTCTCCTTCACTGTTGAGTGGTCGAATGTGTTGGTTCCATGACTGATGTGTAATTATATCCTTCAGCTTCAACATGTATGATAGAGTGGAAGATTCGTATCCTACATGGGGTACCCGTTAGGAGTGCAATGTAATCGTTTGCAGAACACACTTACATATTATCCAGTGTTATGAGAGAATTAGATGTTAGGAGAAAGTGAATTAAATAACATATTTCTGTGAAAGTTAAGGCAATCCAATGTAAGGCTTAGTAGTTAATGTCCAGAATGTGTACTGACCATTGTAACTAAGGTGAGTTGTTTTCTTAGACCTCACTAGTTAATATGATTCAGTAATGTATTAATTGTGTAGATGTTTTCTTAGGCTAATAATGCAGATGCAAGATGTGTTTTAATGTAGTTAAGAGAATTGTTCCTATCTAATGTTAATTCTAACATATGCAGTGCTGTGAATTCATTAATATAGCCTAAGTCTTCGGCCTAAATTTGCATGCACATTGAAATGGCCTGGAGCAGATAAGGTGGAGGGAGGTGTTTTCACATGGGAGAAGGAGAGAAGACCAAGGACGAGCTGCTACAGAGGGGTGTGTGTGGAGTAGGCCGTGAAGGGAGTCGACATCATGGAAAAGTTTGTGGCTGATCCCATTGTGGAATACATGAGAGAAAAGCATTATGGGATGTTGGCTGAATACAACTTTGAATATATGATGCATTGTAGAGAGGGAAAGATACCCCATTCCTGCTTGCCATCCTGATGGAGAGCACCTGCATGATAACATGCTTCCTTTCCTTTGCTTGTGGCTTCATGCCCCAGACCCATTGTATGGCAGAGTGACTTCTTAGGAAGGCTCTGTCAGCTGACACCTTTTCCTGTTGAAGATTCTTTGCTTACATGCTAATTTAGGGATGCCACCTTTAGAGTTAGAAAAGGGACAGTTAGAACTAAATGCTGTATACAGAAGAAGTGCTCATGCAGGGGGACTTGAACTTTTGCTTCCTCATTTCATGCATAATCGTCAAAGAACTTACTGTTCTCTTCATGCTCCATCGAGTAAACCTTTTTAAAAGGTTTGGTTTTCTTCTGTGTCCCCTGTATTTTTATACTCTCATGTTAAGATTCGTTTATGTCTAACTATTTTTGAATTTGTAATACATTTGGCTAACCTTCAATTGGTTGTCGATTTGGGTTCTTGTGTAGCTGTTTTGTGTTACACTGTATTTCAATTGATTTTTGAAATTTTACTCCCCTCCACGCTTTTATGCTGCTAAAATGAACCATCGGAAGACCGACAGTGGATTTGAACTGAAGAAGTGGGCTCAGGCTCCTTCACTATCATGGCTCATGGGAGTGATAATCTGGGCCAACGAAAATGGAGCTGGTGTGTTTGATTTTACAATAAAGTTGATATAGGCCTAAGACGTCTTGGTTGGAGTACTGTGACCTTGTACAGGCACTCTGGAAAAGTAGTCAGCAGTGTTCTGAGCCTTACCTGGATGATGCACAATGGTATAATCATACTCTTGTAACCGTAGTCCTTTGTATTTCCAAATATAGTCAGTAAAGCTTGAATATCAGTTACCATCGTAAAAGCTTTTCCGTACAGGGATACATAGAAATATTCAGAAGCCCATACCGCAGCTAAGCTTTCCTTCTCAGGTTGTGAGTAAGCACGTTCTGCTTGCATAGGCCACAATATGCCTTTCATTCGGGTGTCCACTGTGCTGTGCAAGGATAGCGCCTAACCCGACTGGGCTAGCATCGACAACAACCTCTGTATGAAACTTAGAATTGAAATATGCCATTTCAGGAGCATTCTCAAGGGCTTGTTTAATTTTCTTGAAATTTTTCTCACAATCAAGTGACCAATGAAATGAAACATTCTTTCTCATCAAGTCTCTCAACAGAGCACTTATAGTGGCAAAGTCTTGGATGTATCCGGAACAGTAACTGGCCATGCCAAGAAATTAACGCACCATGGAAACATCTTGTGCGCAATCAGCATTTGATAGCACTTTTGCAGGATCTGGTGTCATACCCTCATCAGAAAAGATATGGCCAAAGAATTTTAGCTTTGTCTAATGGAACTCACAAGTAAATTACATACTTTTTTTTTTTAACTGTTTTTATTTTTATTTGAAATAACAAATATACAAAAGATACCAAAACAATATTCAGCAGGTATATCTCTTACATCTCCCTTATATGTGGAGTAGATATTGAATACAATTGGTGGGAATATGGGATATACGAGTTTACATTTCACTATTTCTAGGTCTCTTGTACTGTTCTCCCCCTCACAGTAACTATCGCACACCTCCCTCAATAGACTCATGATCTGGGGTTCTGAGCTCTGCTCCCACATGTCCCCGTGAAATTAATTGCGTGATGTCCGTGCCTCCATCGTCTATCTCTAGACCATAATAACTCAGCCAAGGTTGCCAAATCTTCCGACATTTCTTGGGACATCCTCTTGCCTGGTATACTGTCCTTTCCGCCCCATGTACATGTCCATACCGGCCCTCAAATCTTTCATAGTTGGCGGGTCTGCTTTTCCCCAGTTCCTGGCTATGTCAAGTTTTGCTACTATTAATCCTAAATTACTTAGCAAGAGGTTATATTTGGTTAAGTCGACCTCAGTGTGTATGCCCAGCAAGACGTATTTGGGGTCCATCGGGATTTGTGTCCCAAGTATATTAGTCAATTCTCGTACTATCCGTAACCAGTATCTATGTATTACTTGGCATTCCCACAAAGTATGTGTTAGAAATGGGGGTCTCTAGTTGGCAGAGGTAGGTACCTTTGACCAAGTAGGGACCCTTGCTTCTAGTCAGGGTAAGGGGGCTACACTCCTAAATAACCCCTGCTCACCCCCTTGGTAGCATGGCACGAGCAGGCAGGCTTATCTCAGAGGCATTGTGTAAAGCATTTGTGAACACATACAGTAATACAGTGAAAACACTACAAATGGACACCACACCAGTTTAGAAAAATAAGTAATCTTTATCTAGATTTAACACAAGACCAAACGACAAAAATCCACAATACAATACTCAAAAATATGACTTTCAGATGGTAGAAATAGCTTAGTTCAAATCAGATGGTAAATGCGTCACTTGGTTCTCAAAGTACCTGGGATGCGTCACGCAATGCAAACAAAAGGGTCGCAGGGAAGTTGATGCGCTGTTCCTTACATTCAGGGGAGTGGAGGCGTCGGTTCCTTACTGCAGCGCAGGAGAGGTGATGCGTCGCTTCCTTACTGTGTGGGGAGTTGATGCGTCGTTTCTTACTGCGGCCCGGTGACGATGCGACAAGATGGTGCCTCGATGCGATGTGACGATCGGTGCGATGCAACAAAATGGCGTCTTTGATGCGATGCGACAACGTGGATGCGATGCGAGCACGCCTGACGGCCGTGCAGCTAAATCGATGAACTTTGGAGCCGCGACAGGCCCTGCGACACGCTTCTCTGGTGATGCGACGGCAACCTCTGTGGCGGCGGACGCTTCTCCGGTGATGCGACACTCTTCGTCGGTGATGCGACGGCAAACAGCTGCGGCGGTGGCACGCTTCTTCTTCGTTGCGTCGCGCTTCCAGCTCCCAGCGACACGCAGACACAAGAGGTACCCAGAACAACAGCAGGCACCTCTCTGCAGGTAGAATTCCCAGCAAGGAAATTCAGGGGGAGCTGGTGGTGAAGTCTTGGTGTCCCTGTGACTTCAGACAGGAGGCAAGCTCAGCTTCAAGCCCTTGGAGATCTTCCTCAAGATGATAAAGTACACAAAGTTTCTTTTTCCCTTTTCTTGGAAATGAGTAACCACTGCAGGCCAACCCCAGACACAACCAGCACTGGGGCAGTCTCCTCCTTCAGCTTCCTTGGTTTCTCTCCTTGACAAAGGTCCGTCTTGATTCCCAGAAGTGATCTAAAGTTCCGGGGTCTGGGCCCCAATATTTATACCAGTAAATCCTTTGTTCTCTGAAGGCAGAGAGTGCCTGTGCCCAGCCAAAACCAGTTCTGTCCTCCCTAGTGCAGCTTCCTGGCAGGAGGTGGAGACAGCATTGTTGAAAGCAGACCTGGCCCAGGTAGCTGAAAGGAAATCTCCTCACCTTACTCTCTATTCAATGCAGGTCCTATTCAGCCCAGCCCTGACCCATCAGACTGCTGGAGCCAAGGCCCTCTCCAGCCCCCTGTCACTCACAAACCAGAAATGGAATACACAAACCTAGCAGAGGCAGGCTGGATGGTTAGGCAAGAAAATACCTACTTTCTAAAAGTGGTATTTTCAAACACAGAATGTAAAAATCACCAACACTAAAAGATGTATTTTAACATTCTGAGTTCAGGCATACTAAACTTTAGTTTCCTATCTTGTTCCTAGAGTCAGTTAGGATTATAAGATGTTATAATCAAACTGCCCATTCTGGCCTATGGGAACAGATAGCCTTGCAATAGTGAAAAACGAAATTGGCTGTAATTCAATCAATCAATCAATCACGGCATTTATAGAGCGCGCTACTCACCCGGGAGGGTCTCAAGGCGCTGGGGGAGGGGGTAAGTTACTGCTCGAACAGCCAGGTCTTGAGCTGCTTTCTGAAGGAGAGATGGTCCTGGGTTCGCCGAAGGTGAGTGGGGAGGGAGTTCCAGGTCTTGGCTGCCAGGTAGGAGAAGGATCTTCCTCCGGCGGTGGCTCTGCGGATGCGTGGTATGGTGGCGAGGGCGTGGCTGGTTGATCGTAGCTGGCGGGTGGGCGTGTAGAAGGTCATGCGGTCGTTGAGGTACTTGGGGCCCAGGTCGTGGAGGGCCTTGTGTGTGTGGGTGATGAGTCTGAACGTGATTCTCTTGCTGACTGGGAGCCAGTGCAGGTCTTTCAGGTGTCCGGTGATGTGGCTGTGTCGGGGGATGTCCAGGATGAGTCGTGCGGAGGCGTTCTGGATGCGCTGGAGTCTTTTTTGAAGTTTGGCTGTGGTTCCGGCGTAGAGGGTGTTCCCATAGTCCAGTCGGCTGGTGACGAGTGCCTGGGTGACGGTCTTCCTGGTTTCAGTGGGGATCCATCTGAAGATCTTGCGGAGCATGCGCAGGGTGTTGAAGCACGAAGATGAGACGGCGTTGACTTGTCTGGTCATCGACAGGGAGGAGTCCAGGATGAAGCCCAGGTTGCGTGCGTGGTCCGTTGGCTTGGGCGCGGTGCCCAGGGCCGGGGGCCACCAAGAGTCGTCCCAGGCGGAGGGTGATGAGCCCAGGATGAGGACTTCCGTCTTGTCTGAGTTCAGTTTAAGGTGGCTGTTCCTCATCCAGTCGGCGACGTCTCTCATCCCGTCGTGTAGGTTGGCTCTGGCGGTGGTGGGGTCGTTGGTGAGGGAGAGGATCAGCTGGGTGTCATCGGCGTAGGAGATGATGTTGAGGTTGTGTTGGCGTGCGATGGCTGCGAGGGGGCTCATGTAGACGTTGAAGAGGGTTGGACTGAGTGAAGATCCTTGTGGAACGCCGCAGATGACTTCGGTGGCCTCGGATCTGAACGGGGGAGGCGGACTCTCTGGGTTCTTCCGGCGAGGAACGAGATGATCCATTCCAGTGCTTTCTCTCGGATTCCGATGTTGCTGAGGCGCTTCACTAGGGTGCGGTGGCAGACGGTGTCGAACGCCGCGGAGAGGTCCAAGAGGATGAGGGCTGCTGTTTCCCCGTTGTCGGTTAGGGTTCTGATGTCGTCGGTGGCTGCGATAAGGGCGGTCTGGTGCTGTGGTTGGCCCGAAACCCGGACTGCGAGGGGTCGAGGGATCCATTTGTCTCGAGGAAGGCGGCAAGCTGTCTGTTGACGGTCTTCTCGATGACTTTGGCCGGAAACGGAAGGAGCGAGATGGGACGGTAGTTCTTGAGGTCGGTGGGGTCCGCCGTTGGTTTCTTCAGGAGGGCGGTAAGCTCGGCGTGCTTCCAGCTCTCCGGGAAGGTGGCGGTGTGGAAGGAGGAGTTGATGATGTCCCGGAGATGGGGTGCGATGGTGGCGTCGGCTTTGTTGAAGACGTGGTGTGGGCAGGGGTCGGTTGGTGATCCGGAGTGGATGGAGTTCATCGTGCGGGTGGTGTCTTCGGTGCTGATCGGGGTCCAGTTGCAGAGGGTGGTGGTGGCGGGCGTTGGTTCGGCGGTAGGGTGCGTGGTCTGTGCGTCGAAGCTGTTATGTATGTCGGTGATCTTGCGGTGGAAGAACGCGGCGAGTGAGTTGCAGAGGTCTTGCGAGGGGGTGATGTCGTTGTTTCCGGCGCTGGGGTTGGAGAACTCTTTGACGATGCTGAAAAGTTCCTTGCTGTCGTGGGCGTTGTTGTCCAGTCGTTCTTTGAGTGCCGACTTCTTGGTGGCACGGATCAGCTGGTGGTGTTTGCGGGTGGCGTGCTTGAGGGCGGTCCTGTTGTCTGTGGTCTGGTCGAGTCGCCAGGCTTTCTCGAGAGTGCGGCAGTTCTTCTTGGATTCCTTGAGTTCGTTGGTGAACCAAGGGGTTTTCTTGCTTCCGGGTCTGCTGGGAGGGTTTTTAGTGGTGCGAGGTCGTCGGCGCTATTAGGACATGCTACACACATCAGGGCATGTCCTACCTTTTATATACAATGCACCCTGCCCTTGGGCCTACCTTAGGGGTGACTAATATGTAGAAAAGGGAACATTTAGGGACTGGCAAGTGGGTGCACTTGCCAAGTCGACATGGCAGTCCCAGACTGCACACAGGCTCTGCAATGGTAGGCCTGAGCCATACTTTGCAAGCTGCTTCTGTGGGTGGCACAATCAGTGCTGAAAGCCCACCAGCAGCATTTGATTTACAGGCCCTGGGCACACATGGTGCACTGTACTAGGGTCTGACAAGTAAATCAAATAAGCCAATCATGGAGTCACTAATCCATTACACAATTTACAATAGGGAGCACTTGCACTTTGGCACTGAATAGCAGTGGCAAAGTGCCCAAAGCATCTAGACCAGCAAAAACATAGTAAAAACACAGGAGGCAACAGCAAAAAATGGAAGGGAGACCCACGCCAATGGTGCCAGGTTTAACACGTGTCCCCTCCAGCTGAAATGTAGGGAGAACTACCCTACCTCTTGGGAGTTCTCTTCACTAAGGCGGACAAATCTGGACAGACCATCAGTATTGGCGTGTTCTGTACCAGGGCCGTGTTCCACCGTGAAGTCCATCCCCTGTAGGGAAATGGACCACCTCAACAGCTTTGGATTCTCACCCCTCATCTGCATCAACCATCTGAGAGGCCTGTGGTCTGTCTGAACCCGGAAGTGAGTCCCAAACAAGTATGGTCTCAGCTTCTTCAGTGCCCAGACCACAGCAAATGCCTCACGCTCAATTGCACTCCACCTCTGTTCCCGTGGAAGTAACCTTCTACTAATAAAGGCTACGGGTTGGTCTCGGCCCTCCTCATTTATCTGTGAAAGAACAGCCCCCACACCATGCTCTGAAGCGTCTGTCTGTACAATGAATTCTTTAGAGAAGTTGGGCGCCCGGAGCACGGTTGCTGTGCACATGGCTGTCAAGTACCTGTACCAAAACTTTAAACTTCCGCAGGAACAGATGATAACTCCTCAATTCCCAAACTCTGCTACTGCAAACTATAGGCTCACACGCAGCAAAGAGGGGGAAATAGGATTGGGTAGAAAAGAGAGACCGCCACTGCTTCCTCTTCTGGACTGGACTGCAAGCTACGTTCCTTGTAGTTTTCCTGTAACAAGAACACCATGTAACATCTATAACCTTAATCCATTGTCATAACATTTGCAGTTCCCTCTAAATTACCTGTCCTTATTTGGTGGCTAGCTGCTCTCTTGTATGTATATTCTAAAGGTTTATTTCTTGAACTGATGCTTCTCCCTACATGTATGATGTAAACTTCTGGTAGGAATCTGTAAAAGAGAATTAAATGTAACTACTGAGACTCACTTTAACTTGACACCTTTCTCTCTAAATAATACTCCTCTATTACCTGCATTCAACCTTTTGAAGCTCTCCAATTGTTCTAAAGTTAGATTGTCTTTCTTATTTCTCTATTAGATTGAAAAGGAGAGACTGAGTCCAAATTCCTTACTGCATGCTTCTGTTCTCGAAGGATGAATAGGACGCTGGAGATGTAGGTAAGTACACTATATATATATATATATATATATATATATATATATATATATATAACTATATCTACTTGATGTAACTTCTCTTGTAGCTCTGTATTCTTGGTCAAGAGTTCCCTTAACCCCTTTGGTGCTTGCGTCGGCCAATGGCCGACGCAAGCACTACCTCCCTGGTGCGGCGCACGTCCATTGGCCGTCAACAGGGAGGGCCCCCTTTAACCTCCGGTGCATCGCACCGAGATTGTTTTTTTATTCCGCCTGGGGAGACGTGGAAGGCTTTCCGCGTCTCCCCCGCCCCTCCCGCCCATCTGTGACGCTCAGCGCGCCGCAGGCGCTCTGACATCACTGATTTCCCCACCGGAGCTGAGGACAGCAGCAGGTAAGGCCGCGCTCGACTCCGATGGGGAAATCCGGCCAAAACGGCCTCCCCAGCTTTCAGGGAGGCCTCGTTTGAAAGGAGAGTCTCCCCTTTCAAACGAGGCCTTCCTGAAAGGGTTTCCTGGCCGTGGATCGCGGCAGCGCTGTGATCCACTGCCAGGAAACCACACTAGACACCAGGGATGTCTTTGGGGGGGTCGGCCCTCGTGGTAATGGGTCGGCCCCCCCCCCCCGGGGGCATATTTTTTAAAATTGTTGAAAGTTGGCTTTGTTTGGGGTGCGCATTTTTGAGTAGTAGACAAAGGGGGAAGTACAAGGGTGAATGACTTGCGTGGTTCTCACTGTTTTTTTTTACCCAACATGCCCTGCTAGGCTCATATTTTGTTGAAAAAAATCACTATTTCCACACATTTTTGTGTGGGAAAGTTGTGGCATCGCCGGGCAGACATGCATTTCCTACCACCCAGTGTTCCTCAAGGTCTCCCGATAAAAATGGTACCTCACTCGTGTGGGAGGCCCAAGTACTCGCGACAGGCTAGGGCCCATTAAAATTGCCTATCACAAAACAACCTGGTTTTGCAAGGGGGGTCATCTCGGTTTTTGGCCCCGTGCTCAGCGGCCAGCTAGGGAAACCTATCAAACCCACACATTTCTGAAAACTAGACACCTGGGGGATTCCAGGGAGGTATGGCTTGCATGGATCCCCCAACGTTTTCCTACCCAGAATCCCCTGCAAACCTCGAATTTAGCTGAAAAAATCACTTTTTCCACACATTTTTGTGTGGGAAAGTTGTGGCATCGCCGGGCAGACCCGCATTTCCTACCACCCAGCGTTCCCCAAGGTCTCCCGATAAAAATGGTGCCTCACTCGTGTGGGAGGCCCAAGTACCCGCGACAGGCTAGGGCCCAAAGGTATTGAGGCGACATTAAAATTGCCTATCACAAAACAACCTGGTTTTGCAAGGGGTCACCTCGGTTTTGGCCCCGTGCTCGGCGGCCAGCTAGGAAGCCTACCAAACCCACACATTTCTGAAAACTAGACACCCGGGGGTTCCAGGGAGGTATGGCTTGCGTGGATCCCCCAACGTTTTCCTACCCAGAATCCCCTGCAAACCTCGACTTTAGCTGAAAAAATCACTTTTTCCACACATTTTTGTGTGGGAAAGTTGTGGCATCGCCGGGCAGACACGCATTTCCTACCACCCAGCGTTCCCCAAGGTCTCCCTATAAAAATGGTACCTCACTCGTGTGGGAGGCCCAAGTACCCGCGACAGGCTAGGGCCCAAAACGTATTGAGGTGACATTAAAATTGCCTATCACAAAACAACCTGGTTTTGCAAGGGGGTCACCTCGGTTTTGGCCCCGTGCTCGGCGGCCAGCTAGGAAACCTATCAAACCCACACATTTCTGAAAATTGGCAATTGGCTAGGACCCAAAACATTTTGTGATAGGCAATTTTGATGTTGCCTCAATACGTTTTTGGCCCTTGCCTGTCGCGGGTACTTGGGCCTCCCACACGAGTGAGGCACCATTTTTATCGGGAGACCTTGGGGAACGCTGGGTGGTAGGAAATGCGTGTCTGCCCGGCGAT
This sequence comes from Calotriton arnoldi, assembly GCA_963921515.1. Classification (NCBI taxonomy): domain Eukaryota; kingdom Metazoa; phylum Chordata; class Amphibia; order Caudata; family Salamandridae; genus Calotriton; species Calotriton arnoldi. The sequence continues at coordinate 844,165 of CAWUFW010004803.1, forward strand.
GCCACAACTTTCCCACACAAAAATGTGTGGAAAAAGTGATTTTTTCAGCTAAATTTGAGGTTTGCAGGGGATTCTGGGTAAGAAAACATTGGAGGATCCACGCAAGCCATACCTCCCTGAAACCCCCCGGGTATCTAGTTTTCAGAAATGTGTGGGTTTGATAGGTTTCCCTAGCTGGCCACCGAGCACGGGGCCAAAAACCGAGGTGACCCCCCTTGCAAAACCAGGTTGTTTTGTGATAGGCAATTTTGATGTTGCCTCAATACGTTTTTGGCCCTTGCCTGTCGCGGGTATTTGGGCCTCCCACACGATTGAGGTACCATTTTTATCGGGAGACCTTGGGGAACGCTGGGTGGTAGGAAATGCGTGTCTGCCCGGCGATGCCACAACTTTCCCACACAAAAATGTGTGGAAAAAGTGACTTTTTCAGCTAAATTTGAGGTTTGCAGGGGATTCTGGGTAAGAAAACGTTGGGGGATCCACGCAAGCCATACCTCCCTGAAACCCCCGGTGTCTAGTTTTTAGAAATGTGTGGGTTTGATAGGTTTCCTAGCTGGCCGCCGAGCATGGGGCCAAAACCGAGGTGACCCCCTTGCAAAACCAGGTTGTTTTGTGATAGGCAATTTTAATGTCACCTCAATACGTTTTGGGCCCTAGCCTGTCGCGGGTACTTGGGCCTCCCACACGAGTGAGGTACCATTTTTATAGGGAGACCTTGGGAAACGCTGGGTGGTAGGAAATGCGTGTCTGCCCGGCGATGCCACAACTTTCCCACACAAAAATGTGTGGAAAAAGTGATTTTTTCAGCTAAATTTGAGGTTTGCAGGGGATTCTGGGTAAGAAAACGTTGGGGGATCCACGCAAGCCATACCTCCCTGAAACCCCCCGGGTGTCTAGTTTTCAGAACTGTGTGGGTTTGGTAGGTTTCCCTAGCTGGCCGCCGAGCACGGGGCCAAAAACCGAGGTGACCCCCCTTGCAAAACCAGGTTGTTTTGTGATAGGCAATTTTAATGTCACCTCAATACGTTTTGGGCCCTAGCCTGTCGCAGGTACTTGGGCCTCCCACACGAGTGAGGTACCATTTTTATCGGGAGACCTTGGGGAATGCTGGGTGGTAGGAAATGCGTGTCTGCCCGGCGATGCCACAACTTTCCCACACAAAATGTGTGGAAAAAGTGATTTTTTCAGCTAAATTTGAGGTTTGCAGGGGATTCTGGGTAAGAAAACGTTGGGGGATCCACGCAAGCCATACCTCCCTGAAACCCCCGGGTGTCTAGTTTTCAGAAATGTGTGGGTTTGATAGGTTTCCCTAGCTGGCCGCCGAGCACGGGGCCAAAACCGAGGTGACCCCCTTGCAAAACCAGGTTGTTTTGTGATAGGCAATTTTAATGTCACCTCAATACGTTTTGGGCCCTAGCCTGTCGCGGGTACTTGGGCCTCCCACACGAGTGAGGTACCATTTTTATAGGGAGACCTTGGGGAACGCTGGGTGGTAGGAAATGCGTGTCTGCCCGGCGATGCCACAACTTTCCCACACAAAAATGTGTGGAAAAATCTTTCAGCTAAATTCGAGGTTTGCAGGGGATTCTGGGTAGGAAAACGTTGGGGGATCCACGCAAGTCATACCTCCCTGGAACCCCCCGGGTGTCTAGTTTTCAGAAATGTGTGGGTTTGATAGGTTTCCCTTGCTGGCCGCCGAGCACGGGGCCAAAAACCGAGGTGACCCCCCTTGCAAAACCAGGTTGTTTTGTGATAGGCAATTTTAATGTCACCTCAATATGTTTTGGGCCCTAGCCTGTCGCGGGTACTTAGGCCTCCCACACAAGTGAGGTACCATTTTTATCGGAAGACTTTGGGGAACGCGGGGTGGGTGGAATTTTGTGGATCCACGCAGATTCCAGAACTTTCCACCACAGAAATGTGAGGAAAATTTGGTTTTTTTAATAATATTTTAGGTTTGCAAGGGATTCTGGGTAGCATAACCTGGTGAGAGCCAGCCAAGTCACCCCATCCTGGAGTCCCCTGGGTGTCTAGTTTTCAAAAATGTATAGGTTTCCTAGGTTTCCCTAGGTGCCGGCAGAGCTATGGTTCAAAATCTACAGCTAGGCACTTTGTTGAAAAAGGGTCCGTTTTCACAGTGAAAATGTGGTGTGTCCATGTTGCGTTTTGGGCCATTTCCTGTCGCGGGTACTTGGGCCTCCCACACAAGTGAGGTACCATTTTTATCGGAAGACTTTGGGGAACGCGGGGTGGGTGGAAATTTGTGGATCCATGCAGATTCCAGAACTTTCCACCACAGAAATGTGAGGAAAATGTGTTTTTTGGGACAATTTTTTAGGTTTGCAAGGGATTCTGGGTAGCATAACCTGGTGAGAGCCAGCCAAGTCACCCCATCCTGGAGTCCCCTGGGTGTCTAGTTTTCAAAAATGTATAGGTTTGCTAGGTTTCCCTAGGTGCTGGCAGAGTTAGGGTTCAAAAACTACAGCTAGGCACTTTGCCAAATAAGGGTCATTTTTCACAGTGAAATTGAGGTGTGTCCACGTTGCGTTTTGCGCCGTTTCCTGACGTGGACACTAGGCCTACCCACACAAGTGAGGTACCATTTTTCTCGGAACACTTTGGGGAACGCGGGTTGGGTAGAAATTTGTGGATCCACGCAGATTTCAGGACTTTCCACCACAGAAATGTAAGGAAAATGTGTTTTTTGACAATTGTTTAGGTTTGCAAGGGATTCTGGGTAACAGAACCTGGTGAGAGGCAGTAAAGTCACCCCATCCTGGATTCCCCTGGGTGTCTAGTTTTCAAAAATATATAGGTTTGCTAGGTTTCCTAGATGCAGGCAGAGCTAGGATTCAAAAACTACAGCTAGGCACTTTGCCAAAAAAGGGTCATTTTTCACTGTGAAATTGGGGTGTGTCCACGTTGCGTTTTGCGCGATTTCCTGTCGCGGGCTCTAGGCCTACCCACACAAGTGAGGTACCATTTTTCTCGGAAGACTTTGGGGAACGCGGGGTGGGTAGAAATTTGTGGATCCACGCAGATTCCAGGAGTTTCCACCACAGAAATATGAGGAAAATGTGTTTTTTTGGACAATTTTTTAGGTTTGCAAGGGATTCTGGGTAACAGAACCTGGTGAGAGGCAGTAAAGTCACCCCATCCTGGATTCCCCTGGGTGTCTAGTTTTCAAAAATGTATAGGTTTGCTAGGTTTCCCTAGATGCAGGCAGAGCTAGGATTCAAAAACTACAGCTAGGCACTTTGCCAAAAAAGGGTCATTTTTCACTGTGAAATTGGGGTGTGTCCACGTTGCGTTTTGCGCCATTTCCTGTCGCAGGCTCTAGGCCTACCCACACAAGTGAAGTACCATTTTTCTCGGAAGACTTTGGGGAACGCAGGGTGGGTTGAAATTTGTGTATCCACGCAGATTCCAGAACTTTCCACCACAGAAATGTATGGGAAAATGTGTTTTTTTTAACAATTTTTTAGGTTTGCAAGGGATTCTGGGTAACAGAACCTGATGAGAAGCAGTGAAGTCACCCCATCCTGGATTCCCCTGGGTGTCTAGTTTTAAAAAATGTATAGGTTTGCTAGGTTTCCCTAGGTGCCGGCAGAGCTAGGGTTCAAAAACTACAGCTAGGCACTTTGCCAAAAAAGGGTCGTTTTTCACTGTGAAATTGTGGTGTGTCCACGTTGCATTTTGCACCGTTTCCTGTCGCGGGCACTAGGCCTACCCACACAAGGGAGGTACCATTTTTCTTGGAAGACTTTGGGGAACATGGGGTGGGTAGAAATTTGTGGATCCGCGTAGATTACAGACCTTTCCACCACAGAAATGTGAGGAAAATGTGTATTTTGGACAATTTTTTAGGTTTGCAAGGGATTCTGGGTAACAGAACCTGGTGAGAGGCAGTAAAGTCACCCCATCCTGGATTCCCCTGGGTGTCTAGTTTTCAAAAATGTATAGTGTTGCTAGGTTTCCCTAGATGCAGGCAGAGCTAGGATTCAAAAACTACAGCTAGGCACTTTGCCAAAAAAGGGTCATTTTTCACTGTGAAATTGGGGTGTGTCCACGTTGCGTTTTGCGCCATTTCCTGTCGCAGGCTCTAGGCCTACCCACACAAGTGAGGTACCATTTTTCTCGGAAGACTTTGGGGAACGCAGGGTGGGTTGAAATTTGTGTATCCACGCAGATTCCAGAACTTTCCACCACAGAAATGTAGGGAAAATGTGTTTTTTTAACCATTTTTTTAGGTTTGCAAGGGATTCTGGGTAACAGAACCTGGTGAGAAGCAGTCAAGTCACCCCATCCTGGATTCCCCTGGGTGTCTAGTTTTCAAAAATGTATAGGTTTGCTAGGTTTCCCTAGGTGCCGGCAGAGCTAGGGTTCAAAAACTACAGCTAGGCACTTGCCAAAAAGGGTCGTTTTTCACTGTGAAATTGTGGTGTGTCCATGTTGCGTTTTGCACCGTTTCCTGTCGCGGGCACTAGGCCTACCCACACAAGTGAGGTACCATTTTTCTCGGAAGACTTTGGGGAACGTGGGGTGGGTAGAAATTTGTGGATCCGCGCAGATTACAGACCTTTCCACCACAGAAATGTGAGGAAAATGTGTTTTTTTGGACAATTGTTTAGGTTTGCAAGGGATTCTGGGTAACAGAACCTGGTGAGAGGCAGTAAAGTCACCCCATCCTGGATTCCCCTGGGTATCTAGTTTTCAAAAATGTATAGGTTTGCTAGGTTTCCCTAGATGCAGGCAGAGCTAGGATTCAAAAACTACAGCTAGGCACTTTGCCAAAAAAGGGTCATTTTTCACTGTGAAATTGGGGTGTGTCCACGTTGCGTTTTGCGCCATTTCCTGACGCAGGCTCTAGGCCTACCCACACAAGTGAGGTACCATTTTTCTCAGAAGACTTTGGGGAATGCAGGGTGGGTTGAAATTTGTGTATCCACGCAGATTCCAGAACTTTCCACCACAGAAATGTAGGGAAAATGTGTTTTTTTTTACCATTTTTTAGGTTTGCAAGGGATTCTGGGTAACAGAACCTGGTGAGAAGCAGTCAAGTCACCCCATCCTGGATTCCCCTGGGTGTCTAGTTTTCAAAAATGTATAGGTTTGCTAGGTTTCCCTAGGTGCCGGCAGAGCTAGGGTTCAAAAACTACAGCTAGGCACTTTGCCAAAAAAGGGTCGTTTTTCACTGTGAAATTGTGGTGTGTCCACGTTGCGTTTTGCACCGTTTCCTGTCGCGGGCACTAGGCCTACCCACACAAGTGAGGTACCATTTTTCTCGGAAGACTTTGGGGAACGTGGGGTGGGTAGAAATTTGTGGATCCGTGCAGATTACACACCTTTCCCCCACAGAAATGTGAGGAAAATGTGTTTTTTTTGACAATTTTTTAGGTTTGCAAGGGATTCTGGGTAACAGAACCTGGTGGGAGCCAGTCAAGTCACCCCATTCGGGATTCCCCTGGGTGTCTAGTTTTCAAAAACGTATAGGTTTGCTAGGTTTCCCTAGATGCTGGCAGAGCTAGGGTTAAAAAACTATAGCTAGGCACTTTGCCAAAAAAGGGTCATTTTTCACTGTGAAATTGGGGTGTGTCCACGTTGCGTTTTGTGCCATTTCCTGTCGTGGGCACTAGGCCTACCCACACAAGTGAGGTACCATTTTACTCGGAAGACTTTGGGGAACGCGGGGTGAGTGGAAATTTGTGGATCCATGCAGATTCCAGAGCTTTCCACCACAGAAATGTGAGGAAAATGTGTTTTTTTGGACAATTTTTTAGGTTTGCAAGGGATTCTGGGTAACAGAACCTGGTGAAAGCCAGTCAAGTCACCCCATCCTGGATTCTCCTGGGTGTCTAGTTTTCAAAAATGTATAGGTTTGCTAGGTTTCCCTGGGTGCCGGCAGAGCAAGGGTTCAAAAACTACAGCTAGGCACTTTGCAAAAAAGGGTAATTTTTCATTGTGAAAATGTGGTGTGTTCACGTTGCGTTTTGAGCCGTTTCCTGTCGTGGGCACTATGCCTACCCACACAAGTGAGGTACCATTTTTATCGGGACACTTACGGTAATTCAGATTTGTAAAGCAACTGTTATTACCTATTGACTTTCGATGCATTTCTGCCTTCCAAATGAAAGACAATGTGTAAAAAGAAGTTATTTTGAAAAATGACCTATAATTCTCATGCTAGTATGAGTATTACCAATTTCAGAAATGTGCAAATATCTACTGTTTCTAAACTCTATATTGTGTTCCCATTTCAGAAATACATAGGAGTCTTTCATACCGAATATTCCATGTATACATTTTCCCAGAATAATTGCTATATACCCGGTACATAATAAAAAACCATTGCAAGACGCTGCTCAGTTTTTGGCTCTGGGTTCGTCGGGTTCTTGGTGAACCTACAAGTCCTATATATCCCCACAACCAGTAAGGTCCAGTGGATGTAACGGTATATTGCTTTCAAAGAGCAGTCATAATTAGAAGAAGTTACAGGTGAAAACGTTGACACAAAAGGCTGTTTTTTTCAACTAATTTTCCATTTTTCCTATATTTAACTGTTAGTTTCTATAAAGAAACCTTGATGGATTTACACAAATGACCCCTTGCTGAATTCAGCATTTTGTCTACTTTTCTAAAATGTATAGATTTCCAGGATCCATTATTGCTTTCATACCCATTTCTACCATTAACTGGAAGGAGGTTGAAAGCACAAAAAATAGCAAAAATAGGCTATGTCCCAGAAAAATGCCAAAACTGTGTAAAATTTTTTGGTTTTCTGACAAAAGTCTGTCATTCCCTAAAAGCTGGGAAAATGGAGATTTCAGCCCCACAAACCCTTTTTTGATACCATCTGCAGGGAAAAACCCAGACGCTTTCATATGCGGGACTTTTTTCCCATTTTTCCCCAAAAAACCAAAATTTAGCTGTATTTTGGCTAAAATCTGGGACCCCTCCAGGGGAATCCACAAACCCTGGGTACCTTTAGAATCCCCATGATGTTGGAAGAAAAGGACGCAAATTTGGCGTGGATACCTTATGTGGTCAAAAAGTTACAGAGGCCTAATCGCGAACTACTACAAATAGCCAAAAAAGGGCTCAGCACTGGGGGGGAAAAGGCCCAGCAGTTAAGGGGTTAAATACTCAGGACGTCTCTGTCTGTAAGTTGTCTTTACTGTATAATGAATTCTCTCTCTTTACCTTACTCCTGGTAAAATGTCTTTCAAAAGGTCTCTCAAATAATAGGCTGAGGAAAAGAATTGAATATCCTAGATAAGTCTCTAGTCTTAATATCTGTACTTCTGGAAACAAATGAGGAACAAGTTCTTCAAAATAGAAATGCGGCCTTTCTGAAAAATAGTCACTCTCCACAGTGAACTGAGAATGAGGGCTTCACTGGCAAAACTCCTTTTCTACAAAACAAATCTCGGCAAATGGCCAAAACGGACTTACCGCAACCGTGGAATAACCTACTCTGGTCTTGGTTCCAAACCGCTAGCTTCTTTACCCAAAAGAATCGAACTTGCATCAAAAATGCTGCCGCACTGAGGAAAATGCGACCGCACTCGAGAATTCTTCAGTTGAAGTGCGCAATGTGCCGCGTGAGGGAGAGCGAGCACAGCTGCACTAAAAGAGCCGCTCAAACACTAGACTGACAACCAGATACACTTCCCCCAGCGGCCATCTTGGAATTCCGCCGCGAGGAAGACAACAGGCATCTGATCCAGAAGGAAACAAGTCTGCATGGCATGACTCTACGGAGTCTAGAATAACAAATCTTGCGTCCTCTATTAGCTGCAGGGAGTAATTTAAGGAAGCTTGAGGATCTAATCTGTTCAGACCTGACAGTACCCCCCACCAAAACTCCTCCCTCAACCTCTTTGGGCTTATTTGGGTGCCTCCTATGAAATTCTCTGACCAACCTGGGAGCATGCAAATTAGTCTTATGTTCCCAGGTTCTTTCTTCAGGGCCGAAACCCTTCCAGTCCACCAGATAGAACAACTTCCCTTTCCTAACTTTAGAATCTAGAATCCGTTTTACCTCAAATTCCTCTTCAGACTGAATTTGAATGGGAGTTGGTGGTCCCTTCTCTCTCAAATCGGGGGGGGCTCTTCTTAAGTAGGGAAACATGAAAAACTGAATGTATTCTTAACCTAGGGGGAAGACGAATCTTCACACTAACGGGATTAACCATCTTTTCAACTTGAAAAGGGGCGATAAATCTAGGCTGAAACTTTCTGTTTCCCTTTAAACGCAGATTTCGCGTTGAAATCCACACCTTGTCTCCTGACTCATAAATCGGGTTAGCACGTCTCTTCTTGTCTGCTTGTTTCTTGTAAGAATCTTTTGCCTTAATGAGATTGTTAGTGGCCACCAGATAAGCCTTTTGGAGTTCCTGAACCACTACCTCTACGGCTGGGACATCACTCACCTGCCTCCCCACAAATGTGTTTGGATGTCTCCCTGAATTTAGATAGAAAGGAGAAAACCCCGTGGAAGAATGCTCAACATTGTTATAAGCAAATTCTGCCGCCCAAATTAAATTTGGCCACTCCCCCTCATGTTCCATCAGGAATAAACGCAGATATTGCTCCAACTCCTGATTTACTCTTTCCATCTGCCCATCAGTCTCAGGATGGAAACTAGAAGACAAACGTGAATCAACATCCAATCTCTTTAAGAAAGCCCTCCAGAAATGGGAGATAAACTGAGGATCCCGATCAGAGATAACAATCTTTGGAATACCATGTGCTTTGACTACATGTTGAGTGAAAAGGGCAGCTAATTGAGTAGCATTCGGGATGGACTTCAAAGGAATAAAATGGCTCATTTTAGTGAAGTGATCCACCACCACCCAAATGGTTGTGAAACCTTGACTAGAAGGGAGTTCCACAATAAAATCCATGGAAACAGTATGCCACGGATAAGGAGCAGGGGGCAGTGGAAGCAACAAACCTTGAGGAGCCATTCTAACTGATTTTCCCTTAATGCACTGCTCACAAGAGGCAACATATTGTCCCACCTGAGTCTCCATTGCCGGCCACCAGAATTCTCTTTGAATCAATTCCAAGGTCTTCTTTACTCCCTTGTGACCAGCCAGTAAGTCATCGTGAAAATGTCGAATAACCAACATTTGAAGCTCATCATTAGAAACGAAAAGTTTATCTTTGAAGTAAGGTCTGCCGTTCTTAACTTCTCTATCAGTACCTTCCTTGGCCCACTTACTAAGTTCCAAATGGTTGAAGGACTGACGCAATCTGTCTTCAAATTCGGGGAACAAGATAACTCCAATTATCTTCTCCTTCGGAATAATCAACCCTTTCTCAATTGTCTGTGCATCTTCTTTAGTGTCTAAACGAGACAAGGCATCAGCTTTTCCGTTGGTAAAACCAGCCTTATAAGTCAAAACAAAATTGAAGTCAGCAAAAAATAAAGACCACCGCAGCTGCCTGGGGGTCAATGTACGCGCTGATTTTAAAAACTGAAGATTCCGATGATCCGTAAATACTGTTACTTCATGCCTAGCACCTAACAAATAGTGTCTCCATTCTTGAAAAGCATCCTTTACTGCCAATAGCTCCTTATCAGCAATGGAATAGTTAATCTCAGCAGGAGTCAATTTGCGTGATCGATAAGCCACTGGGTGAAGCTGACCCGTGTTCCTGTCTCTATGCGATAATATTCCCCCGATGGCCAAATTGGAAGCATCCGCTTCGACAAAGAAAGGCTCTTCAGGATTGGGATGTAAAAGGACTGGGGCTGAGATAAAGATTTTCTTTAATTCATTAAAGGCTTCCTCAGTTTCAACTGTCCAATCAAACTTGGAACCTTTCTTCAAAAGACGAGTAAGCGGGGAAACCCTCTCTGAAAAGTTTAGAATGAAACGCCTGTAGAAATTGGCAAAACCAATGAAACTCTGCACCTCTTTCACGTTCCGGGAGAGGGCCACTCCATAATAGCTTTCACCTTAGCTTCATCCATTGAGACTCCTTCGGGAGACAGAACAAAACCCAAAAATTCCACTTGAGGGGAATTAAAAACACATTTTTCCAGCTTCACAAAAGTTGATTTTCTAGCAGTTTACTCAAGATTACGCGAACATGCTGGATATGTTCTTTCATGTTTTCAGAAAAAATAAGAATGTCGTCAATGTAGACGACTGCAAAACGGTCCAAAAATTCCCTCAAGACATCATTTACAAAATGCTGAAAGGTAGCAGGAGCATTACACAGGCCAAAGGGCATGACCTGGTATTCGAACAGACCTAATCGAGTTCGGAATGCTGTCTTCCATTCGTCGCCTTCTGCCATGCGCACAAGGTGGTAAGCTCCCCTTAAGTCTAGTTTCGTATAAACCCTTGCTCCTTTGACTTGATCTAACAATTCGGAAATTAACGGCAACGGGTATCTGTTCTTCTTAGTGACTAAATTTAGCGCTCAATAATCAATGCACGTTCTCAGATTTCCATCTTTCTTAGGAATAAAAAAAGCAGGGAAGAAACAGGTGACTGAGAAGGGCGGATAAATCCATTAGCAAGATACTGGTCTAGATACTCTTTGAGATGCTGATTCTCCTTTTCAGAAAGAGCGTAGATTCGACTGCAAGGCAACGAAGCCCCAGGTTCCAATTCTATCTTACAGTCGTATTCTCGATGAGGGGGCAATTTATTTGCTTCCTGCTCATCAAAAACTGCGGCCAAATCTAAGTATTCCCGTGGAATCTCTTGAGTTTCTATAACACAAATCGACTTGGATTGACTGGCCAGAAGCATGGGTGGTGACGCAGGAGACAAATCGATACTCCAATCAAGGCAATGTTTCTTACAGTAATCAGAATCCATATCAATTGATCTCTTAGCCCAGTCTATCCTTGGATTATGTTCCGTGAGCCATGGTAAATCCAAAATGAGCTGGAACTGGGGTGCATCAATGAGACTGAATCTCAAAATGCTTACATGACTACCTGGCCCTTTCAACGAAATTTCCTCAGTGTCATGAACTATGGGTCCTGAGGACAGGTTGGTTCCATCGACAGCACAAACAGATTCTGGTCTTTCTTTCTTAACAAATTGGATCCCCAACGATATAGCAAACCCAATATCGCAGAAATTGCCAGTAGCACCTGAGTCTATCATTACCGAGATTCCATTCACTTCTGAATTTCCAAATGTAATCAAACCTGCAATAATTAAATGAGGAGCAGAGGATTGCAAGGTATTGGCAATGAGTTGGGAGTCGGGAGTTGACTTGTCTATCGCTTCCACCAGAGCAACTCCTTTTACTGGTGGAGCCTGTCTTTTACCCAGGAATTATTTTTGGGTTTCTTGGGACATTCCTTGACAAAGTGCCCCGGGTTGCCACAATACATGCAAAGTTTGCCAATCCGTCTCTTCTCTCTTTCCTCCTTAGATAAAGGTCCTCGAACTGAGCTGATTTGCATGGGTTCTTCTTCTGGAGAAGTTTCCTTTCCTTAATCTTAGCGTAGTCGGACCTAATTCGATCAAAACGTGGAGGGAAATACTTGACATCCTTTCGCCGTTCACTCTTTCTTTCACTTTGACGCTGATCGATTTGCAAAACAAGATCAATTAATTCTGAAACATTGGTTGGTCGTTTTGGTATCTGTGCCAAACCATCTTTTAACTCATCTTTGAGACCTCTATAAAAAATGGAGGCTCTCTTGGCTTCCGGCCAATTAGTCTCGACAATTAATTTATTTAATTGCGCCAAATATGCGACCAAATCTCGATTTCCTTGCTTTAAATCTAAAAGTTCGTTATCAGTAGTTTGAGAAATGGATCTTCTATCAAAAATTCGCAAAAATTCTCTTTTGAAATCCTCAAACTCGTACAAAATGTGATCGTTGTTATTTACTAACAGCATCGACCAGGCTGCTGCATCACCGCTCAGGTAGGACAATATGAAGGCCACCTTGGACTGATCCTCCTTAAAAATAATGGGTCTACAAAGAAAGTGTAGGGAGCATTGGGTGAGGAAAATCTGGGCCTTATGGGGATCCCCGCTAAACCTTTCTGGAGCTGCCAATGGGATTGTGGGCGATATAGCATGAATAACCTGAGTGGTTAACTATGCAGCAGAAGGGCGGAGTAAATGACTGGGACTTATTTTCCTTGGAGCCTGAGATCGAGCTAGCTGAAAATTCTTCAAACCTTTGACGCAAAAACTGGGCTTCTTGACTAGATTTTCTAACCTCCTCTCTAAGAGATTTATTCTCAGACATAGTATCACTCAATTGTTTTTGTATCCCATCTAGAACTGTCACCAAGGCCTTTACATCTGTCCCCTCTGCCATTCTGCTCGGGCGGAAGTATTTGGAAAGGGCACTTCAATCTGTCAAGTACCTGTACCAAAACTTTAACCTTCCGCAGGAACAGATGATAACTCCTCAATTCCCAAACTCTGCTACTGCAAACTATAGGCTCACACGCAGCAAAGAGGGGAAAGGGGATTGGGAAGAAAAAGAGAGACTGCCACTGCTTCCTCTTCTGGACTGGACTGCAAGCTACGTTCCTTGTAGTTTTCCTGTAACAAGAACACCATGTAACATCTATAACCTTAATCCATTGTCATAACATTTGTAGTTCCCTCTAAATTACCTGTCCTTATTTGGTGGCTGGCTGCTCTCTTGTATGTATATTCTAAAGGTTTATTTCTTGAACTGATGCTTCTACCTACATGTATGATGTAAACTTCTGGTAGGAATCTGTAAAAAGAATTAAATGTAACTACTGAGACTCACTTTAACTTGACACCTTTCTCTCTAAATAATACTCCTCTATTACCTGCATTCAACCTTTTGAAGCTCTCCAATTGTTCTAAAGTTAGATTGTCTTTCTTATTTCTCTATTAGATTGAAAAGGAGAGACTGAGTCCAAATTCCTTACTGCACGCTTCTGTACTCGAAGGATGAATAGGACGCTGGAGATGTAGGTAAGTACACTTATATATATATATATATATATATATAACTATATCTACTTGATGTAACTTCTCTTGTAGCTCTGTATTCTTGGTCAAGAGTTCCCTTAAATACTCAGGAAGTCTCTGTCTGTAAGTTGTCTTTACTGTATAATGAATTCTCTCTCTTTACCTTACTCCTGGTAAAATGTCTTTCAAAAGGTCTCTCAAATAATAGGCTCAGGAAAAGAATTGAATATCCTAGATAAGTCTCTAGTCTTAATATCTGTACTTCTGGAAACAAATGAGGAACAAGTTCTTCAAAATAGAAATGCGGCCTTTCTGAAAAATAGTCACTCTCCACAGTGAACTGAGAATGAGGGCTTCACTGGCAAAACTCCTTTTCTACAAAACAAATCTCGGCAAATGGCCAAAAACGGACTTACCGCAACCGTGGAATAACCTACTCTGGTCTTGGTTCCAAACCGCTAGCTTCTTTACCCAAAAGAATCGAACTTGCATCAAAAATGCTGCCGCACTGAGGAAAATGCGACCGCACTCGAGAATTCTTCAGTTGAAGTGCGCAATGTGCCGCGTGAGGGAGAGCGAGCACAGCTGCACTAAAAGAGCCGCTCAAACACTAGACTGACAACCAGATACACTTCCCCCAGCGGCCATCTTGGAATTCCGCCGCGAGGAAGACAACAGGCATCTGATCCAGAAGGAAACAAGTCTGCATGGCATGATTCTACGGAGTCTAGAATAACAAATCTTGCGTCCTCTTTTAGCTGCAGGGAGTAATTTAAGGAAGCTTGAGGATCTAATCTGTTCAGACCTGACAATGGCAGTCTTCAGGGCATCAAAAGCTTTCTGGCAGGTGTCAGTCCAGTTCACTTTCTAGGGCTGCTTCCTGGAAGTCAGCTCAGTCAAGGGTGCAACGATGCTGCCATACCCCTTGACAAACCTCCTGTAGTACCCAGTGAGTCCTAAAAAGGCTCTCACCTCTGTCTGGGCTTTGGGGGGTTCCCAAGCCAGGATGGTATCAATCTTGGGCTGTAGGGGCGCCACCTGGCCGCTCCCAACCTGGTGTCCCAAGTACACCACAGAACCCTGCTCAATCTGGCACTTACTCGTCTTGATCGTGAGGCCTGCCTTCCGCAGCGCCATCAACACTTCCCAGAGGTGGTGCAGATGTTCTTCCCAACTGGCGCTGAACATTGCAATGTCATCCAGGTAGGCAGCACTGAAATCCTCCAGTCCAGCCAACACCTGGTTGACCAACCTCTGAAAGGTGGCAGGGGCATTCTTCAACCCAAAGGGCATAACCAGGAAGTGGTAGTACCCATCTGGTGTGGAGAATGCTGACCTCTCTTTTGCCCCATCAGTTAAGGCGATCTGCCAGTACCCAGACGTTAAATCAAACGTACTGAGGTACCGGGCAGCCCCCAACCGATCAATGAGCTCATCAGCTCTGGGGATGGGGTGCGCGTCAGTCCTGGTGACTGAATTGAGTCCTCGGTAGTCCACACAGAACCGGAGTTCGGGTGTGGAACCAGGCGCGGCAGCCTTTGGGACCAAAACCACTGGGCTGGCCCAAGGGCTGTTAGAGAACTCAATCACCCCTAACACAAACATCTTGGAGACCTCCTCCTTGATGCAAGCTCTCACCCTGTCAGTCACTCTGTAAGTTTTGTGCTTAACAGGAGGACTGTCCCCAGTGCCCACATCATGGACACACCAATCAGTGACACTGGGAGTGAGGGAGAACAGATCAGGAAACTGTCCCAACAGTTGGCGACAGTCATCTTGCTGCTCAGGGGTCAGAGTGGAAGAGAGGTTCACACCATCCACTGACCCATCTTGCTCTGTTGCAGACAGGAGGTCAGGAAGAGGCTCAGTCTCCTCCTCCATTCCATCATCTGCCGCTAGGAGCATGCCCACTTCGGACCTCTCCAAGTGGGGCTTCAGGCGGTTGACATGCAGGACCCGCAAAGGGTTCCTAGGAGACCTCAAGTCCACCAAGTAGGTGACATCACTCTTGCGCTCCACCACCTCAAATTGTCCGGTCCACTTATCCTGGAGCGCACAAGGCTCCACGGGGGCCATGACCCACACTTTCTGGCCAGGCTGAAACTCGATCAGAGTGGCATTCTGATCGTACCACCGCTTCATTTCTTCCTGGCTGGCTTCCAGATTCGCCTGAGCGAGTTGCCTGAAACGCCTAGTTTGGTTTCTGAAGGCCAGCATGTAGCTATATACATCCTGGGGAGGTTTCCTGGGAGCTTTCTCCCAGCCTTCCTTTACCAAACTCAGAGGTCCTCTTACAGGGTGACCATACACCAGTTCAAAGGGACTGAACCCTAAGGACTTCTGTGGCACCTCTCTGTAAGCAAACAGAAGGCATGGCAAGAGGACGTCCCACTTACGCCTCATAGGTTCCTCAAGACCCATTATCATGCCTTTGAGGGTCCGGTTGAATCTCTCAACCAGCCCATTACCTTGGGGGTGGTAAGGAGTGGTGAACTTGTAGGTTACACCACACTCCTGCCACAGGGACTTCATATACTTGGATATGAAGTTGGTACCACGGTCTGACACCACCTCTCTGGGGAACCCCACATGGGAGAAAATCCCCATCAATGCACGTCCCACCACGGGGGCCGTCACAGTCTGTAGAGAGATGGCTTCTGGGTACCGGGTGGCATGGTCCACCAAGACCAGGATGAACCTGTTGCCCATGGCTGTCTTGGGATCAAGAGGCCCCACAATGTCAATGCCCACCCGTTCAAAGGGGGTACTGACCACAGGGAAAGGCTGGAGAGGAGCCTTGTGCTTCCTCCCACTTTTACCACTTGCCTGGCAAGTCTGACAGGTCCTGCAATGCGTATCTGAACTCTTGCGCATTTGGGGCCAATAAAAGTGGGTGACAAGCCGTTCAAAGGTCTTGTCTTGTCCCAAATGTCTTGCAAAAGGCACATCATGAGCCAGACCCATTAGGAAGGCTCTGAAGCGCTGAGGTACCACCAGCACACGGGCTGACCCAGGCTCAGCAACCTTAGGCTCACTATACAGGAGACCATTCTCCCAGTAGATCCAATGTGATCCAGACTGATCACCTGCTGCCTGCTTTGTGGCCTGTTGCCGCAAACCCACAAGAGAAGGGCACTTTTTCTGCTCCTCACAGAACTCTTCCCTGGAGGGACCTCCTTTCTGCTGCCAATGGGTCAGCTCAGGCAGGTCCCCCAGTTCAGCTACTTGTTCCCCTGTAGGTTCTAGGGCATCCCCCTCAAGGTCTGCCTCCTCCTGGGCCGTGGGAACTTCGGGGCCGGTTTCTCGCACCCCCTGCCTCTTCTCTTTAAGGCAGGCACCAGGGCCACTTTTTCAGGCTCCAGGTCCTCTTAAACACCCTTACTGGCTGCCATGGACCGGGTGGTCACACACGCCCACTCAGGCAGACCCAACATCTCCAAATGGGCTCTTCGCTCCACCTTAGCCCAAGGTGAGCTTTCTAGATCATTGCCTAACAGACAATCAACAGGCATGGCTGGCCTCACAGCTACTTGAAAGGTACCTGAGACCCCCCCCACTCAAAGGGAACCTGGGCCACCTTACAGTGGCTCTCCGAGTTGTCAGCGGCAACTACAGGGTAAAAAGCATGGGGGATCACCTGCTCTTCAGACACCAGCTGACAACTGACAGCTGTCACACTGGCTCCGGTGTCTCTCAGAGCCTCCACCCTATGGCCATTGATGATCACCCACTGCCTGTACTTCTTAGTGTTATCAGGCAGCTGGGTCCTAGGGACCATCTCACTGTCTCCTAAAGAGACTAGGGACATCTCTGCGGGACCCCACCCACCTTGGGCACCTAACTCCTCCCCCAGGGCTACACTAGCCATCTGCCAGGGCGGTGCACCAGTGGGTGCTGCATTTGCTTTCAGGGGACACGTAGGATCATAAAAGCGGTGGCCCACCAGACCACACTTAAAACATTTCGGGGGTCCCTTGTGAACAGGCTTATCTGTCGGGGCCCCTGACTTCTTCTCAGGGGGAGGCTGGGAACCCTTCCCTTGGTTCCCTTGGGTATTACTTTGGGGCCGTTCCTTACTGTGTGGGGAGTTGATGCGTCATTTCTTACTGCGGCCCGGTGACGATGCGACAAGATGGCGCCTTGATGCGATGTGACGATCCGGTGCGATGCGACAAAATGGCGTCTTTGATGCGATGCGACAACGTGGATGCGATGCCTGCACGCCCGACAGCCGTGCGGCGAAATCGATGAACTTTGGAGCCGCGACAGGCCCTGCAACACGCTTCTCCGGTGATGCGACGGCAACCTCTGTGGCGGCGGACGCTTCTCCGGTGATGCGACATTCTTAGTCGGTGATGCAACGGCAAACAGCTGCGGCGGCGGCACGCTTCTTCTTCGTTGCGTCGCGCTTCCAGCTGCCAGCGACACACAGACACAAGAGGTACCCAGAACAACAGCAGGCATCTCTCTGCAGGTAGAATTCCCAGCAAGGAAATTCAGGGGGAGCTGGTGGTGAAGTCTTGGTGTCCCTGTGACTTCAGACAGGAGGCAAGCTCAGCTTCAAGCCCTTGGAGATCTTCCTCAAGATGATAAAGTACACAAAGTTTCTTTTTCCCTTTTCTTGGAAATGAGTAACCACTGCAGGCCAACCCCAGACAGCAACCAGCACTGGGGCAGTCTCCTCCTTCAGCTTCCTTGGTTTCTCTCCTTGACAAAGGTCCGTCTTGATTCCCAGAAGTGATCTAAAGTTCCGGGGTCTGGGCCCCAATATTTATACCAGTAAATCCTTTGTTCTCTGAAGGCAGAGAGTGTCTGTGCCCAGCCAAATCCAGTTCTGTCCTTCCTGGTGCAGCTTCCTGGCAGGAGGTGGAGACAGCATTGTTGAAAGCAGACCTGGCCCAGGTAGCTGAAAGGAAATCTCCTCCCCCTACTCTCTATTCAATGCAGGTCCTATTCAGCCCAGCCCTGACCCATCAGACTGCTGGAGCCAAGGCCCTCTCCAGCCCCTTGTCACTCACAAACCAGACATGGAATACACAAACCTAGCAGAGGCAGGCTGGATGGTTAGGCAAGAAAATACCTACTTTCTAAAAGTGGTATTTTCAAACACAGAATGTAAAAATCACCCACACTAAAAGATGTATTTTAACATTCTGAGTTCAGGCATACTAAACTTTATATTCCTATCTTGTTCCTAGGGTCAGTTAGAATTATACGATGTTATAATCAAACTGCCCATTCTGGCCTATGGGAACAGATAGTCTTGCAATAGTGAAAAACGAAATTGGCTGTAATTCACTATTAGGACATGCTACACACATCAGGGCATGTCCTACCTTTTACATACAATGCACCCTGCCCTTGGGCCTACCTTAGGGGTGACTAATATGCAGAAAAGGGAACGTTTAGGGACTGGCAAGTGGGTGCACTTGCCAAGTCGACATGGCAGTCCCAGACTGCACACAGGCTCTGCAATGGCAGGCCTGAGCCATACTTTGCAAGCTGCTTCTGTGGGTGGCACAATCAGTGCTGCAAGCCCACCAGCAGCATTTGATTTACAGGCCCTGGGCACACATGGTGCACTGTACTAGGGTCTGACAAGTAAATCAAATAAGCCAATCATGGAGTCACTAATCCATTACACAATTTACAATAGGGAGCACTTGCACTTTGGCACTGAATAGCAGTGGCAAAGTGCCCAAAGCATCTAGACCAGCAAAAACATAGTAAAAACACAGGAGGCAACAGCAAAAAATGGAAGGGAGACCCACACCAATGGTGCCAGGTCTAACAGTATGGATATAGGAGCCCTTCTCAGTTTTTGCATCGTAGGCACCCATTGCATGAAGTCTCGCCCTGTCATAGTACACTCTATGTATTATTTTAAACTGGATCAATCGCAACCTAAGTCTTATTGCCACTTCTCTCGGTTGCATCAGGGCCATGTCCCAGTCTATGTCCTCTAATTCGCCCGTTGTAGCCTCCCATTTACTTCTCAGTACTAGTAAGCTGTCAGGCATATTATTTATTAGAGTCTTATATGTCCACGAGACTGCCTTTTCAGGTATCTCCTCCTGGAGCAATCTACCTTCTAATGGGGCATACTCGGGGAGGTCAGCGATAGCAGGTTCCTGCGCTCTCCAGGCATGTCGGAGCTGAATATACTTGTAGTATTGCCTGTCCGACAAATTATGTTCCTCTTGTAGTTGTGGAAAGGTCATCAGATCTCCGTGTCTAATAATGTCACCCAGGTTAGTTATCCCAATGGTGTCCCACCCTTTGAACCCCCGCAGTTTTGCTATCTCCTGTAACTGCCTTCCCTCCCATAAGGGGGTGGCCCTTGTCAACCTTTTTTCCCGTTTCATTTGACGTTCTGCTGCTTTCCATGCTTCTATTACTCTCTGTGTCGCTGGTAATAGGCCCTGGATCCCCCTCCCTCCATATATTTAATATAGGTGAGAGTGCTTTCGAAATTGAAGTCTCTCAAGGGCATATGTGGGGTGGTCTCCAGGTGCATGCCCCCATTCGTTAAGTACTGTGAGGTGGGCAGCTCGATAATACGCCGGATATCTGGTAGTGCTATTCCCCCATTATATTGACTGCTTTGTAATGTCTGGAGTGCTACTCGGGGTGGCCGCCGTCCCATAGTAGCGTGCAGACTTGGTCATTTATTGCCCGAAAAATTGCGTCCGGGATCTTGTGATATGTGTTTTGAAGAATATATAAGAGCTTTGGCAGTGTGATCATTTTGTACATGGCAGCTCGTCCGAGTAGCATCAGTGGGAGGCGCCTCCATCTGGTCACGTCCTCCCGGAATTCTACCAGGACACGTGGAATGTTGCGAGTGAGGCAATCCGTGTCATTAATGGAGATGAACAGTCCCAGATATTTAAAACCCTCAGCTGCAATCGGAAGTTGCAGCGGTATGAGTTGTGTATCAGCAGGGCCACCTATAGGGTATATGCTGGATTTCCCCCGTTAATATTATATCCAGCTCACTTGCCATATTCCGTGACTAATTCAAATACAACGGGAAGCGTTATGTCCGGGTTGGCAATGTATAGTAGGATATCATCTGCATAGAGGGAGAGTCGTTCCTCCCTCGTCTGCCCCTCAACATCCTGGAATCCCTTCATTGCCGGGTGTGCTCTTATTAAGCATGCCAATGGTTCAAGAACCAATGCAAAAAGCAGAGGATACAGTGGACAACCCTGTCTGGTCCCTCGTTGGATGGGGAAGGTCGCTGATTTTACTCCATTGACCTTAATTCTGGCAGTAGGGTTAGTGTACAATATGTCTACCCACGACCGGAAATTACTCCCGAACCCAGTTTTTAGGAGCACGTGCCTCATGAAGGGCCAATGGACCGTATCAAACGCCTTTTCGGAGTCGAGTGACAGGAGTGTCCAGGGCCTATCTCCCCTTTTAGCGGTGTCCATCCAGTTCGCCAGTCAACGTAAATTAAGGGGAGTAGAACGTTTGGGCATAAAGCCCGACTGATCCTTATGTATCAATGATGTGATAACCGTCAACAGTCGCGTGGCAAGTATAGAAGCCAAGAACTTAGTTTCGATGTTTAAAAGCGAGATTGGACGGTAGGACCCACAGTTCTCTGGGGCTTTACCAGGTTTTGGTATAACCACCACCATGTTTGACAGGGATCCAGGGATAGGGTTCCCACCTCTTTGGCCGCCAGAAGCATTCGTAAGATGTATGGGGCCAGCAGACTATTGTTCAGTTTAAAAATTCTCCAGGTAGCCCATTGGGACCCGGGGTTTTCCCTTATTTTTGTTTGGCTATAGCAGCCTGTACCTCCTCAAGGGTGAAGTCTGCATCTAGGGCGTCTGTATCTTCTTGACTCAGGATGGGCATGTCAATTCCACTAAGATAACTCTCTATATCACCATCATCAGCTGTAGCCTTCGCCTGATATAGGTTGGTATAATACCGCTCAAATGCTCCTGATATATCTGCTGCCGTGGTGTACTGTACACCTGCCTCAACTATCTGGCCGACCCAATTTGCCTCCCTCTCCTTCCGGCTCAGCCAAGCTAGGAGTTTCCCTGCTCGGTCACCTGACTCATAGAGTCTGTGTTGCGTTGCCCGTATTTGTGTCTGTACCTCCTTATCGAGCAGCGCTTGAAGTTGCCTGCGGGTGATCTCTAACTGTCGAAGCGAAAGCGCCTCGTTTCCAGGGGTAATATTGTGTTCTAGGTCAAGAAGTTGGCCTTCCAAGGTTTCTATCTGGTGAGCTTCCGCTCTGCGTTTCCTCGCTATAGTATCCTGCAGCCTACCTTGGATGACTGCCTTGTAGGCCTCCCAAAGGGTGGCCGCAGAGGACACTGAGCCGTCATTCTCCTGGAAGAACAGCTCAGTTTCGCGTTTAATAACCTCCACCACTGCCTCATTGCACAGCTCCCATGTGCTCAGTCGCCATTCTGATAGAGCTCCACGTGCAGTCCCTCCCACTCGTAGCCTCAACGGTGAGTGGTCAGAGATACCTCTAGCCAAGTACTCAACTTCATCTATTGACCGTATTTCTCCTGCTGGAGCAAACAAGTAATCGAGTCTGGAGACTGTCCTATGCGCCCCCGAGAAGTAGGAGTAGGTGCGTTCTAGTGTATAGTGCCGATACCACAAGTCTATTAGCCCCATTGACTTCACAAAGTCAGACAGCTGAGTGGGGACACGGGTCCCTACCGTCATTTTGGACAGGTCTCGACCCGGATCTACGACATCATTAAAATCGTCTCCGATAATGTGAGTCGGGGTATCCGAGTCCAACAGAATCTTAGCAACTGCGCCTAGCGTTTGGGATTGCAGCCTTGGGGGAGCATACACACTAACTAGGGTAATCTCCCTCCGTCCCCATATACCCTGAACAGCGGCATATGTCCCGTTGGGATCTATCCAGGATTTAATTATGTGAAATGGCAAGGTTTTCCTGATCAGGATAGCCACCCCACGGGCTCCAGGTGAAAATCCAGCATGCGCCAGTGTAGCATATGTCCCCCTACCTATAAACGCACACTGCGTGCCGCGGAGATGGGTTTCTTGTAGGAGGACCACATCGGGCCTGATTCTCTTAATATACTGATTAACTAAACCTCTCTTAATTTTGCTGCCCAACCCGTTGACATTCCATGTTATGACAGTGTAAGGTAAGTCAGCCATCATGTATATGTTTGGTGTTGACACTGTAGGGGTCGACCTCTTTCCCCCCTCGTACCCATCCCATCATACCTAGTCCCTTACCGTGAGATGTCCTGCTACTATCTAACTTAAGAACAGATTGAAACTTTAAACTAACAATGTCCCTCCTCCCCACCCTGAACCCCCCACCCCACTTTCTCCTGCACTGTACGCCCATCCCCTGAAGTGTCAACGTGACAACTCGGCGTATATGTCAATCGAGAAGTCTGTCGATCCCACCCCTCACCTCCCCCCGAACACTAAATATTAGTCAAACCACTAAAGGATATGCGATAGCAGAGAGAAATGTGTTCAGTCTCTCTAAAGCTGGGCCCGTCTGGGGGGCAGGCCTCCTTGCCGGCAGTTCGTCACCAGTCTACTCCTGTTGCACGCCCATAGTTCAAATCTTTTCACCGTCGTCATCGCATTGCAATTGAAGATCATTGTCCTTCCCCTGAATCTCGGCCCCCGACTCCTCTGCGTTGTTGATAGCCTTGAGTAGTGGGTGGTCACTATCCGTGTCAACCAGGGATTCCCTGTCAGAGTGAACCGTCTGTGCACTGTCTCCCTGGTTGGAGTCCCCGTCCGTGTCTCTAGTCTGTTGAGACCCATCTTCCGAAGCCACCCTTCTTCGCCTATACGGGGTAGTTGGCAACGTAGCTCCGACCGGCTTCTTAAGTTTTCCTGTCAGTCGCCTCTTCAATTTTGTCCTTTGCGGCCTAGGCTCCCATCTGGGAAGTGTCTCTCGGGGCCGCGCCTCCTCCCCGCCCGTGCCCGGTCGCAACCTGGGCCTTTCTTCAATCCATGCCCAAGCCTCTTCGGGTGTTTGGAAAAAGTGAGCGGCTCCCTGGAAGATCACCTTTAGTTTAGCCGGAAAGAGAAGCATGTATTGAAGTTTCATGGCTCGGAGTTTGCTTTTCACTGAGTCAAAGGTTCTCCGCATTTTCTGTACGTCACGTGAATAATCGGGGAAGATCATGACATTGGCATTGGCCAGTTTGAGTTCGCCTACTTTAATTGCCTCCCGGAGGATCATATCACAATCTTGGTAGTTCAAGAATTTTGCGATTAGCGGGCGCGGTGGGGCCCCCGGGGGAGGCCTCATGTTAGGCATCCTGTGTGCCCGTTTGATGATAAAGCAGGTAGAGAACTGCGCCCCTGGAAGAATTTCTCGCAGCCACGTTGCCAGAAAGGCGACTGGGTCGGATCCTTCCTGCCCTTCTGGTATCGCAATGAAGCGGAGGTTATTTCTTCTGGCTCTATTTTCAGCGTCGTCCACTCTCCAGGCCATTTCTCGCATGTCAGTTTGTAGGTCTTTAATGTCTTTCTGGAATTTATGCGTTGTGTCTTCCACTTCCGAGATGCGTGTTTCCGCCTGCGTTACTCGGTCCGCAATATTGTGGACGTCTTGCCGCAGGAGAGTCACTTCCGATCTAATCTCAGCCATCTTGCCTTCAATGGCCTCCCTCGAGGCATGGATCGCTTGAAGGATAGCCGCATTGTCCTGTAGGTCCACCATCTCCTTGCCCGACTCGGCCTGTTGCGGGAGTGCCTTTGTGTATTTATCCATTTTACCTTGTTTCTGTGTCTTGGGTTCTTTGTCCCTGGCCATCAAGAGAGCTGGATATGAAGATCTGTGTCCTCAGGGGCGGCACTCAGTGGATGGGCCGCCGACCCAAACTGGATCGGCGGCGCCCCAGTGCAGTCACCCCCTGTTTCACTAGGGAGAATCCACAGGCGAGGGCCCAGGCTTGCTACTGGTCACCACCAGATAATTCCCAACGTGTCCTACAGTCTCCGGCTACTTGCTCAGCACGCAGGCGGCGCCTCCCAGGTCGTTGGTGTGCTACACAGCACAGGCAACGCAGGTGTCCGTACCTCCTGCCAGTGCCAACCGCGTTCCACTATATTCTGGTCGCTGCTTGGGCCCCACTGTCCTCCCCCCACACCCCCCACTCAGAATGGCAGCTGTGAATTCAGCCCTGGGCAATCCGGCCGTGGGTCCTGTCTCTTGTTAACAGATCCAGTTGCTTTTGATTAGAACAACTCCCCATTGGGCCGCACTAGCATAGTGGGTCAACGTGTCAAACATCTACGGCCCATTCATCGGATAGGGGTTGATGACTTGTGTGACTGCTAACACTCTCTCCTCCGTGGCGTGAAGTCATGCCCGTTCCGTCACACCCCTTACTGATATTTCCACAGGGACCAGCCACCAGCCGCAATCACAGAAAGGTCACCTCCCAACCACAGTGCAGCTATAGAGGCGTCGCTGAACTGTCTCCTCTGATATATGCGTGCAAAGTTACTGTATTTTGCACGTTACCGTTGGGGCTCCGTATCACCAGGCATGGGGCCCTTGGTTCCCGTAGCTCACCTACAGTGGCATTCAGCTGATCGGAGCTCCACTCCCCACGCGGCCCCGGATGGAGCTGGGAGGGGCCAGTCTCCCCGATTGTCCTGTCTCAGCGCCAGCAGGGCCGGACTGGCCGTAGCGGGCACCGGGTGTTTCCCCGGTGGGCCGCCAGGGTGGGGGCCGGTTTTGGGCCCCTGGGGGGGCGTTTTTTTTTACCGGGGGCCTGCAATATCAGCCCCTGGTAACAAAATCGCCCGAAACCGGCCCTTGCAAACAGTTCGGCCGCACCCCCTCAGCCCCCACAGGGGGCCAGCCGAGCAGTTTGCCAGGGCCGGTTTCGGTTCCCAGTCCGGCCCTGAGCGCCGGCGACTCCCCAGGGCACCACGACCACAGCCTCAACGGCAGTCACCCGCAGGAGGGAGGGCGCACCCCCAACCCCACTCACATGGCGTCCACAGCCCACAGCAGGACCCAGGGAGTCGGTGATATCACCACTCGCCGCCGTTCACGCCTCTCATCGGGGCGCCCCCACGGGGTCAGGACCTCCCAGGCAGGTATTCAGCGCCCGTTGTCCAGTCCGGCAACGAGAAGGGAAAGGGAGGGGGGAGGACCCGGGAAGCTCCGATTCACCCGGCCCGGCTCCAATATCGCCGCCAGGCACGGCATCCGGCGTATCTCCACCGCCTTCCCCTCGGGTCCGTATCTCTGCAACACCAGCCCGCAGATCGTCACCAGAGCGGGTCTCCCTCAGACACGGGTCACCACCAGGCAGCAGTCTCTTTCCGGCATACTGTTCTCGGCCAGTCCCCGTACGGCGCCTCTTGACTAATGATGCGCCACTAATGAGTTGCGTTGGCCATTTTGGAGGCGGCGGCTCACTCCGTATCGATGTCGTTTCTTGCCACCATACAGCTAGATCAGCGGTCGGGCAACCTCCACAGCGGAGCTGGGGCGGCAGGGATGATTTAGGTACTGGTCCATTCGTCGATGGTGACTAAGAAAGCAGGATAATGGACAGGATTAATGACGGGCGGCCGGAGCTCCGGCAAGTGCGACTATCCAGCCATACTGCTGGCCATGCCCCCATAAATTACATACATGTGTAAGAGTTTTATCGTGTTCTTTTTGTGTAGCTCCATAAACCAATATGTCATCACTGTAATTAAACACATTCATTACAGACTGTATGATATGTTGAATTATGTCTTGAAACAGTTCTACAGCAGATGCCACACCAAAACCTAGTTCTAACTGGTAATAACCTTTATTTAAAGCAAGACAAGAGAAGACCTTTGCACCATTTAATTGTGTTATAAGGCCAGCAATGTGTGGACCTGGACGGCATTCTCGTTCAATTGACTAGTTAGCTTGACGCATGACAAAACATATGCGTACAGCTCCTTCACTGTCCTTTTTGGGCACTACCACTATGGGAGAAACCCAGGGCATTGGACCAGTGGAACGCTCAATAACATCATGGTTAAGTAACAATTCAAGTTCTTTCTCACAGCTTCTTGCAAAAAAAAAGCAATTTGTCTATGTATTTGAGCAACAGGACGGACGTCCTCATTCATATGCAACTTCACTCTCATAGTCTTAAGTTTTCCCAAACCATGAAATAATGAAGGAAACTGAGTTATTATTTTGTGGTGAGCATTCATGTTGTAATTCACAGAACTCAGTCCCATATCAGCAGATGTGCTGAAACTGAGTAGACAGGCACTGGACGCTGTGCTTTTCAGCACATGGATGGGTGCTTGTCCCTTCGTTTTCTGTTGTTTCATAGTCACTACAAATGAACCTTGACTTTTTTAAGGACGACGATGGAATTCATGGATACACTTGTGTAAGTGTAAGTTGTGGTAATGGAGATAATACATTGTATTTCTCCTCAGGCATTATTTTTATTGATGCACCACTGCCGATAATGAAAAGTATTGAACAACCATTTACTTTCAATGTAATTTTAGGAAAGTGTTTGAATAACTTTGGTGCTTTGGCATGTTTGTGTCTTTGACTGACATTTTTCTTCAGAAGCAGCCACCCCATGTGCACGCTTTTCTGAGTTAAACATCGACATGGCACAATCATTTCCTTCACACTCACTTGACACCAATACAGAGGAACTGTTTGATGATGATTTAGACAATGATCGGCATCGTTCGATGTCTATTTATCTTAACTGATGTCGCCTCGTGGACTTGTTCATGCGCGTCGAACGTTGCTTCTGGAACATTTTGTCAGACATTATGTTTTCATGCCGTGACGCACTTGCATTTCTCTCTGCTTTGCAAACTGTTGCAAATTGGTTCTTCTTCCCACAGCCTTTAAAAGTCTGTCAGAGAGTGGGACATTTACCTTTGTGGGGAAATAAAAATCTATATCTAAAACACAACTTCTTTTGACAGGCAGACCTCAGCTTATGTCCTTCAGTCTTTGGCTTCAGCTTACTTTTTACACTCATGACTGATTCATGCTGGGCAGCTCCAGCCTCCATGTTGGCAGCTTGTCTATTTACAGACTCTTCAGCTCTAACAGGCATTATCACTCGCTCGAGACTAAGAGTTTCTCTGAGCATTCGTTGTCTGAATGAATCTGACAAGCATCCATCAATAACTCTGACGCATTGCTTCTTCATCACTAAATTCATTGAACTTACAATGTCTGATGAGTGTGTGAAGTCTCTCCATAAATTCATCAATGGTTTCTCTAGCTTTCTATCGTTCCTGGTTGAAGATGTATATTTCGTAATCAACATTTGTCATTGGATTAAACTTGAGATTCAACACTTCTTTAATCTGGTGATATGTGACTTCTTCATCGGTTCATGACATTCTCTTTATGACTTCTTTTACACCATCATCAGCAAGATATTTGAGATACTTGATAATCTTTTTGTTATCAGTCTCTTCAAGTGCATCTATGAAATCAATTGACTCTATCCAAGCAGTCCATCTATTGCTAATATTTTGCTTTTTGGCGATGATGGTGTTTTCAGGGAAGCAGCAGTGCTGTAGACCAGTGTGGAACTTAATGACACTGCATATGGATCTCTGTGGCTTGCTTTATGTGACAAAGCAGCAAGGCCTTGCAATGTGCTGGCCTAGGATCATCTTTAATAAAAGCTGGAAACTTAACTTCCTTCTCTGCCAGCTGAATCATTTCACTATTCTGAAGATATTTGGAGACTGTAATGATCGTCGCGCACCTGTCAAACACAATCCCTGTGCTTGATCTGGGTTGCGCGCTTGGCGCTGAGGTCGTTCTGACTCACTTTACTCAGGTTGTGGTAATTAAATAACTGTTTTATTCTTAGGTTTCTCTTTGCATGCTATTTGTCTTCACCACTTTCTAATTGTAACTTTATCTTTCACTTTGTGATTATCAGTTACTGCTCTTTGAATACCTGGTTGTATCTGCCTTTAGTATTGACGCTCCTGATTACATATGACTGTATATTGCGTAGCAGTGCTGTACCTTTACGTATGATCTTACCAGCATGTTCTCGTTATAAATACCAAGATTTCTTTGTAATGCTTTTGTAATGTTTAACTTCTTTACGGCAGCTGGAGTTGCAATTTGACTCTACATGTGTTAAGCATCGGTTCCTCACTTCAACTGCAACACATGCAGCATGCAAGAGCAGTTTGCTTGGACCATAGCAAACTCTCTGGGGGAGCACTTTCGATCTTCGGGTTACTTATCCCCTAATTCGTCACCAGTTGTAGCATCCTCCCCAGCCTGGGTACCCAGAAAGGTCTATGCCATACATGAAGCTTAGTAATGAATGTTTTTATTCTTCTGTGTGTAACTGTGAACTCAACATTCTAACCCAGCTTTCAGTGCATTCCGCTCTCACACTTACGTTACTTCTACAGAGTCCATCTGGAGCCAAAAGGGTTCCATGATTTCGAATTCGCAAGACTCCTACACCATCCCTACATTTTCAAAAATTCCCATCTGGGAAACATTCTGAAAAGCGGTATGTAAATACTGGCAAATTTACCAATATGTGGGTGCTCATATAATTTTGAAAGTTAGTATCCCACCAAACAGGACACACTGAACAGCAGGAGGCGATATGTAAACATGGGGCAGCCTCCTCCACAATAACCACTCTCTGTGAAAACAGATTTTTCACATCCATCACTCCAGGGCAAAATGCACAGCTGCATTCATAGCTTTATTAATAGACTGCAAGGAGGTGGGCAGTGCCACATTTGTGAGTGGGGTATAAACGAAGGACTGACATATTAACACGCATGTTACCTTTTCGAAACACTGCTTTTGAAATAAAGGCCTGGAGAAAAGCTCTTTACCCTGAAAAATACTTGGGCCTGGATGAATCAAAAGTGAGTTGCAGATTGATAAGCAATTGCCCAAAATAGTTAAGTTATTTGAGTTTCTGGACTACAGCAACACATGTCACTGAAGCCAGTGTTTTTTCTAGAAAATAAGCCTTGGTTCATGGAAAATATCGTCTTATTTATGTACAGCATTCATGGCATGCATTTCAAATAAAATTAATTTTTAATTTCCAGAACAATACATTTCACAAATTGTGACAGAATGCAAAAATCAGAATTAAAAAATAGTGGGGCATATTACCAAGGGTTTGCGATAATTATCGCAAAGCGCACTTAGCGCTGTTTATTTTATTGCCGGCTATTGCTGGATTTCATCGCGGAGATAACGCGTTATTATCAACGCTTATCTCCAAGGCGATAAAAAATCCAGTGATAGCGGCGAAACCCAGCAATAGCGCGAGAAATCCAGCGATAAATTCACTGCGCTAATGAAAAGCTTGCTAATAGTCAGGTGAGGACTTAACCTTACAATCCACCTCCCATTGACAAGAATGGTTAAGTCAGGTTTTTAGCAGGTGTTAAATTCCAGCGATAATCGCGGTTAGCACGACTTTTTTTATCGCTTCGCGGGCATTGGTAATAGGGGGAAGTTGTGTTTGCGACTGTTTGCAGTCGCTTATAGTTGGGAACGCCTACTTTGCATGTCATTAGCGATAAATATCGCTGACATGCAAAGCGGCATCAAAACGGTCGCTTTCGCCATGAAGCTGTCGCTAACAGCTGTTAGCGACAGCATGCTATTAGGGCGATAGAAATATCGCCGCTTTAGCGGCAAAAAGTGCAGCTAAAGCGGCGATAACGCCCTTGCTAATATGCCCCACTATTTTTTCTTGCCAATACACATCACTGTAGAGGCATAAGCCTAATAATATTGTTGCATTTTGGAGGACACCCTTCAGTAGATCAGGATTATGGCCAGAAGGGCACCACACGGCGGTACAAGTGTCTAGAAACAAACATTTCTAAAAAGGGCTAAGCTGCCGATTCTGCAGGGTATACTTATTTTTTCAAACTTGTAACAGCAATCGGAACTCGTTTTTCTCTTGCAAAATGAGTTTATTGATATTCAAATTGATTCCAAGGAGCAGACACATACATTCATCCAACTGTTGAAATGTCAGTCTTTACTTGTCAGGTTTTCAATAAAAACAGAAATGCTACTCCTGAATTAAATTATGAATGCTCTCCATCTCTTCACTGTGTTTCCGCATGTAGCCAAGTTGACGTTCAGCCGAGACTTGTCTAGGAGGATTTTTTTGTGTGAATTTCAATACATATATTTTGTTAAAAAGTGCTCATATTATGATATTTCAATGCTGTTAACAGATGTCAAAATGTTAATATATTGACTGAATGCTTTAGATCTTTTATGCAGACTTGCATTTTGACATTACATGATGCAGGCGCTGTGCTTGCCATGGAGCCATTTCGGAATGCAGGGGGCATATTAGCAAGGGCTTTATCGCCGCTTTAGCAGCACTTTTTGCCGCTAAAGCGGCGATTTTTTTATCGCCCTATTAGCAAGCTGTCGCTAACAGGCGTTAGCGACAGCTCTCTGGCGATAGCGGCCCGTTTTCCCATCAACTTGCATACCAGCGATAATTATCGCTAATGACATGCAAGGTATGCGTTCCCAACTAAAAGCGACTGAAAACAGTTGCTAACACAACTTCCCCCTATTAGCAACGCAGGCGAAGCGATAAAAAAAGTTGCGCTAAGCGCGAATATCGCTACAATTTAACACCTGCTAAAAACATGACTTACCTGTTTGTTGAATGGGAGGTGGATTGTCAGGCTAAGTCCACCATGGCGTTAATGCGTGAATATCGCTGGATTTCCAACGATATTCACGCATTTCGCCGCTATCGCTGGATATTTTATCGCATTGGAGATAAACGTTGCTAATAGCGTGTTATCTCCGCGATAATATCCAGCGATAGGCGGCGATAAAAAAAAACGCGCTAAGCGCGGTTTGCGATAATTATCGCAAGTTGTTGCTAATATCCCCCTTAGTGATTATCCTAAAAAGTTATGTGAGTGTGTTTGCATCTGGGGCTCTCATTACAAGTGGCCTGGCGTTAGGTTCCAATATTTATCACAACTAATAAGTAACAATAGCGCGGTGTATGCTACTTGTCCGGTGCAATAAATAACACCTATTGTGAATTTTTCACCTAAAATGGGGCATAACATTTAGATTTTGGCACTAAAATCTGGATGTCTTTGTAATTTCCGGGCATTGTTCCCCTTTAAATCACGACAGATTTATCCTTCGAAATTTAACAGGGGGTGGGGTGTTTTTTTATCACACCCTGTGAGTACCAGGTGCAATAAAAATAAAAAGAGGAGAGGTTGAGGCCTTACGGCTAGAGCGGTCGACCTCGAACCTGGGGAACCGGGGATCGAGTCTCGACAGGGACGCTCAACATCCTGTGATTCTGGGCAAATCACTTAATCTCCCCGTGCCTAACAAAAATGAATGTGTCCATCTGTAACGAAACTGGTGCTCATGTAAAGTGCTCTGATACCTTCGGGTCAAGTTTGCGCTATATAAAACTCTAGAAAACAAAAAAAGAAGAGCAGCAAAACTCACCAGGATCTACCGCACACATTGGAAATTATCAGTCAACTCATAATGAGGGCTTGAGTGTGTGTTTAACATTTATCACCCAAAAATTCCTGAAGCAGTGGATCATCTCTCCTGTTCCTTTGGAGAATGCACTAGCAAAGAATGGTGTTAAAATGTTTAATTTTGATTCTTAAGGAAGCATTAGCAAAGCCAATAAGTCACATGAATGCCACCTATTGGCTTTATACATGCTTGTTTTTCCCTAGATGCACTCTGTAAGGCTCTGTCATGGGTACCCTAGTATCACTCGTGCCTCTATCCTGGGAATATTTGCTCCTCTGCATTATTGAGGTTGAGGTCTATTCATTTGCACTTAATTGTGCACCAAAAAAGAAACTTTGCCACATTGCGCTTATTGCGGTAGGCAAATGTATGTCTTTATAATGCATGCATTTACCACCCATGTCTTTTTCATGCATCCTTTACCATGCAGATATATTTACCAAGCAATCTTTTACCACACATGCCTTTACCACATATGGTAAGTATACATAAGGTAAGTATATATAATTTTTATTTTTAAATAGGTAAATTTATATTCATTAGGGTGGAACCCCCCAAAGTCCCTATGTATATTTTTTTGAATTAATATTTAATTTGTTTTATTTCTGTGGTGGGAATTCTCCTCAAAACTCTCATGTTTTTAATTTACTCCTAACCTCCCTCTACCAGTACCCAACCCCATAACCTTAAAATTATCCTTTTTTTTTTCTAGAGTTTTATATAGTGCGAACTAGACACAGAGATATCAGGTATCAGATCGCTTTACATGAGCACCAGTTTCATTACAGACGGACACATTCATTTTTGTTAAGCACGGGGAGATTAAGTGATTTGCCCAGAATCACAGGATGTTGAGCGTCGTTGCCGAGACTCGTACCCGGTTCCCCAACTTCGAGGTCGACCGATCAAGCCGTAAGGATACATCCTCTCCCCAATCTATCCTTGCTTCCCTTTACCACTGCCCACCTCTAAACCATAAAATTACTACTACCTATATTTACCACTGCCACCCCCAAATCCTACCCTTATCCCCCTTAACAACTATCCACCCCTTAAACTCTAAAATTACCCGGTCCTCCCTTTACCACTGCACAACCCAACACCCTAAAATTACCCTTACCTCCCTTTTGCCACTGCCCACCTCTAAACCCTTTTTTTAAATAACATATTAGTTATGTTATTTAAAAAAATCACTTACCTGAATGGTAAAGGGATAAATACTTACCTGTGTGATACTTACCTGTGTGGTATAGGCTGTGTGTTAAAGGCATTGTGTGGTGAAAGCTTAGGGCCTGATTTAGATATCAGAGGACGGGTTACTCTGTCATAACGGTGACAGATATCCTGTCCGCTGAAATATAAATCCTATTGTATCCTATGGGATTTATATTTCGGTGGATGCGATATCCGTCACCGTTGTGATGGAGTAACCCGTCCTCCGTGATCTACATCAGACCCTTGGTTGTAAAGGCCGTTTTCTGTGGCACACTTTCGCAGGATTTCTAAATTCTGTGAAAGCAGTGCCCATCTTAGGTGCCGCTGGGATATAAGCAGTACCCATACCACATGATCCCGCTTGCTGTCAACACCATAGAAGAAGAAGGAGCTCTTCTGTGTGGCTCTTAAACTTACCTGGTTTCCGCTCACTTGTCCTAAATCCAGTGCCTAATGCCAGCGGGTCCTGGGTTCGATGCAGAAGGTCTGACTTTGCTATGACCTGAAAAATAAAGAAAGGGAAAGAACAAGCAGTACGGAATAAAGAACAATAAAATACAATCAGGGGTGGGGCACCACACCATTGTAAATGTACTTGCCTAAACTGGGTGCATGAAAAAGGATTTGGCAGCACTTCGGGTATTGGTGAATCTGTAAAAAGTGACAGAAAGAAGTCCTGGTGAAATGGACGTTTCGCGATCCAAAGGGCATTGCTTCACAGGAGTTATTTTCTATGTATTCTAGATAATTGTGAGCAACTGAGTCAAGAAACATTTTATAAGAAAATACCTTTTCTATTTAATACGTTTGAATAAAAACATCATGTATAATATAGGTAAAGATAAAATCAAAAAAAGTAAATAAAAACGGGGAGCAGGAGATAGGAGGAGAAATTATTTCGAAAAAGGAGCCAATACCTCTGTAAAATTCTTCACTTTTCTCTGAGCTCTAATCTCACTTTTCCCTGCGCTCTAATCAACTTTCCACTGACAGGTATCCTTCTTGTGCAGAGACGGCAGCTCCCCCTCAATTATGCTGCCTTACACGAGACTCACCTTGCCACATTCTCCACAGTGGTGCAATGTGAGAGCACTGTGTTGTACCTTGACTCCCATGTTACACTTGCCCTCTCTGTGGAATCTTGATGTGATGTCACCTTACAGAATGTTGGGAGTCAAAGAGCCACAGTTGGTTGGGCTGAGCAGCATGCTGGCTGCTCCTGGTGGGGTCTTGTGAGAGTCTTCCTGTGATCTTCTTCCAACTTGTAATAAACCTCTTTGAATCACCTGAACCGAGTGGACTTGATCACTACAGAATTTTGGCGACGAGGATGGGATGTGAGAGTCTTCCTGTGATCTTCTTCCAACTTGTAAAAAACCTCTTTACCTGAACCGAGTGGACTTGATCACTACACACTGTAAGTATATAATCGTAAAATTTCTCGAGTGTCACAACTTTGGGATATCAGTGCATTTTGCAAACAAACATATTTGTGATTTTTGATTTTTTGTCAATGAATTTCAGTTGTAAAGTTTTAATTATGTAATACAGCTACATATATAATCTTTCATATTCCAATATTCTTCTATTTTAAAGTGACCAATTTAAAATAAAACTCCGAGCACAGGTCATATTGCACTTTTCGAGTACAAGATGGCAATCACACTTGGTCCTATGCCTATATATGTCATGGATTATGTATTGATGCTAGCAAGAATTATGTTTTCTTTCAGAATATTTCGACTCCTCCCACCGACAGCACAATTTGTTCTCTCCCTCCCAAAGTACAGAAAGCTATATCAAGCACCTCTCTCTGTTGAAGATACTGGGCCAAAGTGGGGGGATCACAAAATATTTATGGCTGGTGCTATTTCATGTCCTTAGTGGTAAATTAAGGCTGTGCTTGCTCCAAAACCTTTTAGCACATGGTTACATACACCATATGAAAACAGGATTCTGTAGGTTGTAATGTATGACAAGAACGTTTGTGCATGTTTGCTTTGTGACATTTAGTGTGCTGGTGATGAGTTCTGAGCGTTGTTTTTTTATGCTGCTGTGTATTTTTTGCAATATTGTAATGTGATTTTGTTATATTGTACTGCAGTTTCCGTGTTGTGTTCTGTTTTGCCTATTTTGTTGTGAAGGGCCCTGTTATGTTTTAGTTGTGTTGTTATGTTGCTTTGTGCATGTTATTCTGTAATGTTCTATTGTGTACTTTTGATATGTCAACAAATGCTGCAACATTTCCAGCCAAAATGAGTACTTGCTTTGAAAGTTCCTATTTTGGGTGGTAAAACATCTCTGCTGAAGACACGAGTAAGCCCAAAACTGGGGCAGACACTGACTTTTAACTCAGCTCTCCCAGTGCTTACTTTATATCATCTGGGCCTCAACTCAGAAATATGCAGCAAAAGTAGATTAGTAACCCTAAAAGCAAGATCTGATCCCTTAACAACATAGGGGTATATTCACAAGAACGTGCGCTAAACATCCCCCAAAAATGTTAACGCAACTTTACACATCGCAGTCCATCGCGGGAAAATAACCCCGTGTTAACGTGGAATTCACAACACGGCGGTACCATGCGATAGCCTCCCGAAACCGCGGACAATGTCCGCGATACAACAACCGCGACGGTGATAAAAACACAAACCTCAACGCAAAAAAACATGCGATGGGCCAAACCGCGATGAGGAAATCAGCGATAAGCAGCGCCAGGCCTGCAATACACACACGGCAGGTGGGAAAATCACTACAAAAGTACAAAAAACACACAAACACAAAATGACCAACACCAAAGCACCATGGAGGCAGCCGGAGCAGGCGCAGAGGACGAGCGGAACCCCACAAGCGCCCCGGATGGCCAGCCTGGGACCTCGGGGACAGGGAAGGGCAAGGACAAGAAGAAGAGGAAGACGAAGTTCAGTCCGCAGGAAAACAGGATCCTGGTCACGGAGGTGATGGAACACCATCAACAACTGTTCGTCACCTCCAACGTGTCATTGGGCACCAAAAATGGAATATGGCGGGCCATCGTGGACAAGGTGAATGCCACGGAGAGCACAAGAGGTCTATGGACGAGGTCAAGAGGCGATGGATCGACATCAAGCTCAAAACCAAGGAGAAACTCGCAGGCAACCAGAAGGCAGCAATGCAGACTGGAGGTGGGAGCCCAGCGCCACAG
Source organism: Calotriton arnoldi (assembly GCA_963921515.1). Classification (NCBI taxonomy): domain Eukaryota; kingdom Metazoa; phylum Chordata; class Amphibia; order Caudata; family Salamandridae; genus Calotriton; species Calotriton arnoldi. The sequence continues at coordinate 880,059 of CAWUFW010004803.1, forward strand.
CTGGAGCTGGATGACATGGAGGAGCTGGTGTCAACAGTCATCAGCGTGGAGACTGTGGCAGGAGTCGTGGGAACGGACACTGCTCGACATGACACAACACCACAGCAACAGGGTGAGTAACCACCAGGTACTGGGGGGACGGGTGGAGATGGCCACAATGGCACACATGCACAATCAAGCAGAGCACAGTGCACACCCACAATGACTCTGGATCATGGCCCTGATCCACAGACTGTCACAATGTACAATGCCATGCTGTCTGAATGTGAACATGTACCATGCGGCTACATACATGTGGACACATTGTAACACACCATCTCCTCTTCACATTGCAGGGGTACCGTCAACACCTCCTGCAGAGCAGTCCCAGCCACTCTTCACTGATGACGAGGAAGACACCCCCAGCATCGACACCCAAGCCCTCCAAGACATCATTGACATCATTCGCAACTCACCTCCAGGATCAGGGCAGCCCAGCTGCATCGAGGAGACCCCACCCACTACACAAACCAATTAGCAGGAGGCATCCACAACCCCGGCTGTCTCCCAAGACCCCCACGAACAACACATGGCCTTCCAACGCTGTGTGCTGGAGGGCCAGAGGGACACGGCTGAGCAGGTGCGGGTGGGGTTCGACCTCATGGCTACCAAACTGGACGCCATCCATGGGTGTCTAGGTCCCATCAGGGACCAGCTCCAGTCCCTAACGGACACCCACAGGCCGCTCCATGGTCTCCAAAGAGCCCTGGCTGACATCGCTGGAGTCATGATTCGGAGACAAGAACACCTGTCCGCTCAGAGTGGCTCCAGCGATCCCAGCCGTGAGCTGGCACACATGCAGAGGCTCATGGAGGACATGGTGCGGATGGAGGCGGAAAGGATGGCTGCCACCGCTGCTCATCAGCAAAATGTAGCTGGGATCTACCATGCCCTGCAGATCCTCATCATGGCATTGCTGCCACAAGGCGTGGCGCAGATGAATGCTGCTGCCCCCACACCATCCACATCTCCGCCCCCTAGTGTGTCAGTGCCTCCCAGTGCGGCAGGCGTCTCCACTCCGGCACCTGATGTGTCACTGCCACACAGTGCGGCCGACAATCCACCTCCGGCCCCTGATGTGTCAGTGGCACACAGTGCCACAGCCAGAACTACAACACCCACAGGTGGGGCAGGGCACACATCCGAGGACGAGGATGTGGATGGGATTGAGATCAGAAGGAGACACTAGCATTCATTTCCGCCACCTGGCCTGTTTCTGCTTGGTGCAGCACATAGCCCATGACCTTCCACTGACCCCCGATACACTCAGCTGCACTCACCTTGGACCGCGTCATGGACTGCCATATACTGTTTGATGACCAATGACACGGCGACCAGACTGCGGACTGTACCCTTCCTCTTCCGCAGTACTTGTCATTCCCGGATGGACTCTGGCTGGCCCTCCACGGGCCCATATTGCGAAGTGGGGTTGGCATGGCCCTGTACTGCTCCAGCTGCAAAACTCCACTGGATGTGCATTAAACATTCAGAAACGCACTGCTGTGTCATGTCTTACATCATTCATGTATGAATGTGTGGATGAATGTAGGGACAGTGATTCCCCCTAACGTCAATGATGCTCATCTAGTGGGATTCCAGTCACAGTGTGCTACATTGCCGATTGCGTTCCGGGTACCATAGACACTACAACAGGGACACACACATTAGTCACTTCCTTGTCCGGACATGGACTGAACCACGGCCAGAGTCCCCGAGTCATTGTTGCAAGCCCTGCTCTGGTCCGGCGTACGCCAGGCCAGACCACCCCGCTTACGCTCCGAGGGGGGGCCCACATAGCTACATGTCGCAGGCGTACACGCTAGTGGTCTGCAGGTCACTGGTCTAGTTGTCAGCATGTCACGGCCACTCCCTGAGGGCAGGTTTGCACTCACACCACACCCATCCGGCACAGGCGTCACAGGCCATGTGACCCCGCCAATATAAGGGGCAGACAACGTCACATTCCCCATTGCCAGAGGTGACTGGATGACGGACGCTCCACGGTTCTCAATCATAAAGGGCCCATGAGTTGTTGCGCACAGGGTTAGTGGCACCCGAAGCCTTGCGGCCGGCACAGGCCTACCACAACGTGGCGCTGACTGGGGTTGCACAGGGTAAGTGGCACCCGAAGCCTTGCGGCCGGCACGGGTCTACCACCACGTGGCGCTGACTGGGGTTGCACAGGGTTAGTGGCACCCGAAGCCTTGCGGCCGTCACGGGCCTACCACCACGTGGCGCTGACTGGGGTTGCACAGGGTTGGTGGCACCGAAATTGCTGAGCGGGTGTGCAGCCTGCAATGATGATGTGTGCACTGATGTGGTCTCTGCCATTGATGCCTCAGGACTCAGCGTCATGTGTGGGACCTGCTGGGCCGCAGTGCAGGTCCGCATGATGTGGACCATGCCATGGTGGCAGGACCGGAGCCTGGAGCTTGCACGGGCACGTGGTGTGCCCACTGGTGGACACACCGTTGGCGGCAGGTGAGCAGTGGGGCCTGGGTGCGCAAGTGCGCACAGCCAGCGCTGGCCAACGGGAGGGGGTAGGGTGCGGCTGCATGGGTGCGCAGGGACGGACAGGCATTGTTGCTGTGTGCAGTGAGATGGACTCTGCCATGATTGACTCTGGCCTCGATTACAGATTGCAGACCTGGTGGCTTGCAGTGTATACCAGCACGTGGTTGGAGACACACCGGTGGCAGCAGGTGAGCAGTGGGGCCTGTGTGCACGGGGGCGGAAGTGTCCCTCCCTCTCTCTCTCTCTCTCTTCCTTTCCTTCCCTCTCTCTCTCTCTCTCTCTTTCCCTTCCTTTCCGTCTCTCTCACTCTCTCTCACTTCCTTTCCTTCTCTCTCATTCTCTCTCTGCCTTTCTTTCATTCTCTGTTTCTCTGTGTCTCGCTCCTTTGATGTGCGCATGACACACGTTCTGATTTTGTGCTTTGTTTTCCAGGCTGTGACATCAAACTGTCCCGGACGAACCCGACAGGAGTCTTCCGCATTGGTGTTTTGTGTTGTATTTCAATAAAGTTTTTGGTTGTTACTTCAATGATGTGTGACTGTTTCTCGTTCTTCTGACCACACATGTGTGTTTCTTTATGTCATTGTGCGTCATCATGCGCTTTTTGTGGCGCTTGTGACGTGCACGTTATGTGTTTGTCCGGGGGTGGGGTTTCGGGGGGGGGGGTCCTGGGAGTGGTGGCGGTGGGTGTTGTGGCCCTCTTGGGTCTCCGAGCTGCATGATCATTGGCTCCATGGCATCTGTGGGTCTTCCGATGTGGCTCTGGGCTGGGCTCCCTTTAGTGCTGCAGGTAGTCATCCTGCTTAACACCAGCATAAGGCAGGTGTTAAATCCCTGCTGCTACCGCGGCTTATCGCCTGTTTTTGGTTCGCATCGCAGATCTGGCAGTTCGTTGTGAAAGTGGTGTAGTGGTGTTTTCGTGTGTTTTTGCACGGGAATGCCTACTCTGCATCTCATTAGGGTTAGTTGGTGGTGTCACCCGTGGAGATAAATTTGGGGGAAGTTATCGCGGGAATACTGGCGATGTCTGCAGTCTGCACATGCTTGTGAATGGGGCGTTAAATCTATCTCCACTTTTGTTGCGTTAAGATGGCGATAAATTGGCGATGAGTCCTTGTGAATATGCCCCATAGTCAATAGAAGTGAGAGTGAAACCACCGGAATGTGGGCATATACAATACTGGAGAGGGGTCTTGTAAGATACTGGTATCTGGGTAAGAAGTATGCAGTGCGTTCATAGTATGATTAAAAATTAGCACTAAGAAGTGTGATCAACACAGCATTTAGATTAACACTTTGGGTGTGGTCACAGGATACTGACACTTCATTTGTTACTCGTTGCCTCACTCATCCGAGAACATGTTGGAGTTTCCATCAGGCTTCATTCCCACAGGTGTATCCATCCTCTCCCTGCGCGCTCATAATGCCATCTGTTTTCAGAATCGACCTCCCAGTGCTTAATTTGAGCCGGCTTTCTCAAATGGAATTCCCTGGCACTCAATTTTGTAGATCGGGACTTACTTAATCATCCGACTTTGACCCAAAAAAAGAAAGAGAAAGGCAGTGATAAAGAAAGAAAGCAAATGTATTCACCTGTACATATTCTTCTACAAATTAAGTACCTCCTCCATTTCAGCTAGTGTGATCTGAGCCTCAGGTTAGCAAGCTATCAAAAAAGAGCTACACAGCAGCAGCTACCAGGAGCACACAGCAAAGCTCCATCTGTGACCTATCACTGAGAACAGTGTGTTACACAGCACTTGGAAGGCGGAGGCGGTGCAATGATGACACATTGGAAGGGGAGTGTGCCACTTTAACTTTAAAATTCACATGCCTTTTCCCAAATGCAGGGCCATTGCTAGTGATGCAGCGGAAATCACATTTTATTTGTAGGGGTGCATTATAATCACATGTGTAGAGCACACCCGCATAGAATCCTTTGTCATATTAACATGAAGTGTTAGAGTCTTGAGATGTAATAACATGAAATGGGATGTATTTAGGCCATTGAATCGTAACATGTATAATTAACGTAGAAAGTCAATGTAACCAGGGGAAAATATTAACATGAAGAAATTGGTGTTGTGCAACTGGCAATCATTCATTCGTTTAATGTATTATTAATTACGTTGTTTACATGTAGGTAGAAGTAACTGAACGTGCCTTCTTTTTATTCAGTTTCGTAAAGCTTATATATTATTTCTTATGTTAGCCGAAATTGTGGGCCTGAAATGCATTTTGCCTGGAAGCTCTCGCTTTAGAATTAATAGTGAATTTCATGTGTGGTGTGAAATCTTCTCTTTCTCACGTTTTGTGTTGCAGGTGAAAGAAGCCCTCTTGTTAGCTAGAAGACTGTCTTTGTTTTACTAGCCAGGCAAGGAGAGAAAATGTTACATCGTACAGGGTTGGATCGATAAAGGAAGGACGTTGCGTTTCATATGGGAGAATGTTTGGGAACCAAGGTCAAGTGTATCGGAGGAGAAGAACACCGTTGTCCCATGGAAAGTTATCTTTAGAGTGGTACCCAGAGCGGATGGCGTGACCTGAAAAGGATTGTGGGAAATCTCTCCTTGATATTGAATTGCTGGGGGGTTGGGAAAGCGCCGACTTCTCTTCCTGCCTTCAGAGAGACAGCATCTTAGAACGAGCTCTGTCTCTATAGCTTTATGCTATCTGATCCATCGATGGTGGAGAGACTTCTTAGGAAGACTCCACATGCTGACACCTTCTAGTCCATTTCTGGAAATGCTCAAGTAGGGATGTCATCTTAGCGTTAGTGTAGGGACAGATTACTGCTTTATATGCACCAACCCTTGATGCAGGCGAATCTGGACTCATGCTTTCTGATCCTTTGCATTCTATTTCTTGAATTATTGTTTTGTTCATGCTGCATCGATTACATTAGATTCGTTGATTTGGCTTCATGCTAATTCCGATGTATTTTTATACTCTTGTCTTGCGGTGTCTTTATGTCCAATTATTTTTGGCTTTGTAACAAACTAACTAACCTTACGTAGTTGTCTGTGGTTACTATGTATCCAGAGAATTTCTTGCTGTACTGAATTGCCAATAATAAAAAAATGTCTCCCCTCTTCGCTTGCATGCTGCTAAAAGCAACCATTGGATTTTGATTTTAGAATAAGTCCCGATTTATGCGCTCAACCCTTTCACTAGGCATGGGCAATGTGGGCAGCTGCTACCTAGGGCCATGTTCAAGCAACGAAACATGGGGTGCCACAAATACTTTTGTCTATGGGAAGTAACACTCCTGTTCCCCTTACCCCCATCTGTCCTTAAGCTGTTTATGAAGCATTAGACTTGCACACACTGTAGCAGGGCATCATGGGATTTCTCAGGGAGATGGGGGATTCACTTTGCTTGCACCAGGGCCCATTGTGCCATTGCTACGCCACTGGCCGCTCTCTCATGGACCTCATAGGCATGATCCAATGCTTTTAGTCCTAAGACACAGCCTTCCATAAGTGTTCCTGACATGGTCTGGAGCTGCAAGGGCCGAGAGATGGAAGTCCCTTGCAACACTGTACCAAGAATCAAATACTCTTGGGATCAGGACTCGCTCCAGCAGAGTCCAAAAGCAGGTCTCAGGCATGTCCAGTTGGTGCCGGTCAACTGGGCAGTTGTAGTGAAGCCTTTTACAAGCTTGTTGTATTCCTGTAGCTCCCACAGGAGGTCAGCCAGCTGACCCTTGCAGGCACTTGTTGGTATCCTGGGTAAAAGGCAAGCAGGTCCAGTCTTCCTTACTCAGAGAGCAGGGCAGTTCTTCTTCTGAATCTTCCACAGGTCCAGGAGTGTTCTTATGAGAAGTTTCGACAGAGCAGATTTTTTTAAAAGTGCTAGCATTTGTGTGAGGGCAATCCCTAGCCTACTCCCAAATTGGTTCTGGTCAGTTCTGACCCTTCCACTGGGTTTGGCTTCAAACTGTCTAGGGTAACATGGGCAAGCACGCAGGCATAGGTGTCAGCTGCATTTGCCAGTGACAGGGCAGGAAGCCTCAGAAGCCAGGAAGGGGTGGGTGTAGCCCTTAGGTTACCACTGAATCTTAGGAAGGCTGGGTACAACCCCCCACCCTCCAGGCCATCCTGCTCAGAAGAGAAACACCCAAGGTCCTTTTGGTGCCTGTCTGGAAGGAAAACACATCACACTACCATTATTAGTTATGTGACCCTGACACTGGCAAGCCAGAAATTTATATTTTGTTTAGGGAGAAAAATGACAACTTTTTGCATGTGGCCTTTTCAGAATAGTAAATCTCATTTTATCAATAAAGCGAATTTTAAAGTACAATTCAAATGAGTGGGTTTTTTGTTGTTGCAGTTTTATAAAGCATGTACTCGGCCTGAAGGTATTGGGGTGCTTCACATTAGCACCAGTTACATTACACAAGGACTTATTAATTTTTGGAATCACAGGATGTTGAGCTGACGCCAAGGCTCAAACCTGCTTTCCGAGCTCCAAGGTTGGCAGCTCTAGCCATTACGCCACCTGCTCCCAAACTCAAGCTATCACTTATTAAAAGTAATGATGTAGCCCAGTGTTAGTTTATGCGAGAGATAGCCTTGATACAGTGAGAAACGATTTTAGGAGTTTTTCATTGCCTGGATATGTAAAACTTAAGTACATTTGTCCTAATGTTTAAATACCATGTACCCTACCCTATGAGCCTTTATGGACTGACTTAGGGACCTATAAGTATTAAAAAAGAAAGTTTAAGCCTGACAAAAGGTTCATTTTGCCAGGTCGAAATGGAAGTTTAAAACTGCGCTACAGGCTGCAGTGGCAGGCCCAATATATATTTTTTACAGTGCTACATTGGGGGGTGGGACAATGAGTGCTACAGCCCATTTGTGCAATCCACTTTTAGCATTTAACTTACAGGACCTAGGTACATGTGCGACCATTTACTAGGGACTTATAAGTAAATTAAATGTGCTAAGTAGATGTATACCAATTTTACCATGTTCAAGGGGCAGAGCACAAGCACTTTTCCACTCGTTAGCAGGGGTAAAGTGCAGAGAGTCCCAGTGCTAAAAAGCAGGTTCAGCAAAAACAGGGTAATGAAGAGAAAAAGTCTGGGGGAATACCACGTCCAAGATTTCAGGTCTAACATGTGTCTCCTCCCACCCCCAGCAGAAAGCAGGGATAACTACCCACCCTCATGGGAGTTCATATTGCTAAGGCGGTAAAACGTGGAAAGATCATTAGCATTGGCGTTGTCAGTCTCAGAACGGGGTTCCACCATAAAATCCATTTCTTGTAGAGAGATGGACCAACTCAACAGTTTTGGGTTCTCAACCTGCATTTGCATTAATCATCTTACGGGTCTGTTGTCTGTCTGAACTTGGAAGTGAATCCCAAACAATTATTATCCCAACTTCTTCAGGGCACAGATCACTGCAAATACCTCCCTTTCAATTGCACTCCACCTCTGTTCCCTGGGAAGTAACCTGCAGCTGATGAAGGCTACAGGTTGGTCCAAGCATTCAGATGTGAGAGAACAGCCCCAATGCCATGCTCTGATGCATCTGTTTGCACTAGAATTATTCGGAGAAGTCAGGTACCTTGAACACTGGTGCTGTGCACATGGCCTCCGTCAAGGTGTTGAAATGCTTCTGGCACACCTCTGTCCAAATCACATTTTGGGTTGTTACTTAGAAGTTATCTCTGTTAAGGGGGTAACAATGGGCCATATCCCTTAACCAAACTCCTTTAATATATCCAGTGAGGCCTAAGAAGGCTCTCACCTCAGTCGGGATCATGGGGGGCTCCCAAGCAAGTATGTTTTTTATCTTGGGCTTGTGGGGCTGCATCTTCCCGCATCGACTTGGTGGCCCAAGTACACAACTAATCCCTGCTCTATCCAGCACTTACTGGCCTTGATAGTCAGGATTGCCCACTGCAGGGCCTGAAGCGCTGCTCGGAGGTAGTGCAGGTGGTCTGCCCAGTTGACCAACCTCTGGAAGGTGGCAGGGGCATTGTTCAATCCCTAGGACATCACTCTACATTGAAAGCGACCATTTGGGATGGAGAATGCTGATCTCTCCTTGGCCCACTCAATTAAGGCAATCTACCAGTAACCTGATGTCATGTCGAAAGTACTAAGAAACCTGGCAACTCCCACCAGATCAATTAGCTCATCAGCTCGGGAATGGGGTGAGCATCAGTCTAGGTGACTGAGTTGAATCCTCAGTAATCCACACAGAACTAGAGTTCTGGGGTGGCACACTAAGGGGCAGCCTTGTGTACCAGGACCACAGGACTGGACCATGGGCTGTTGGAGTGCTCAATCACTCTTAAATCCAGGATCTTGGACACCTCATCCTTGGTACCGGATCTCAATTTATCAGATAGCCTGAAGATTTTATTCTGGACAGGCATGCTGTCCCCTGTGTCAAAGTCATGGGTGCACCAAATGGTGAGCCCAGAGTAAGTGAGAACAGGGAAGAGAATTGCTCCAGCAACTGGTGGCATTCTCTCTCCTGGCTTGCTCTCTACTGAATCAATCTGCTCTTTGGAGAAGAGGTGATCTGGGAGAGGTTCGCTCTCTTCCACCTCAAATCCATCTGCCACCAGGAGAATAGTGACTTTAGACCTCTCAAGGTTAGGGTTCTTGCTGTGGTTAATATGCAGGAACCTCAAAGGGGGTCTGGTGTTCCACCAGGTAGGTGACCTCTCCCTTCTGCTCCTTGGCTTCATAGGGTCTGATCCACCAGCCCTGGATGCCGGGGCTCCAAAGGCTCAATCCCCCATTCTTTTGGGCCAGGTTGAAAATCTACCAGCGTGGCCTTCTGGTCATGCCAGCGCTTCATGACTTCCTGGCTGGCTTCCAGGTTCTCAGTGGTCATTTTCAAAGGAGCTTTATTTGAGTCTGGAGAGCCAACATGTAGCTTACTTTATCTTGGGGAGGTTTCTTAGAAAATTGCTTCCACCCCTCCTTTACAAGGCTTGAAGGCCTTTTGACAGGGTGGCCATACAGAAATTTGAATGGACTAAACCCTACCCCCTTCTGGGGCACTTCCCTGTAGGCAAACAATAGGCACGGCAAGAGGACGTCCCACTTACTCCTCAAGGGCTCTGACAGGACCATAAGCGTGTCTTTGAGGTTCTTGTTGAATCTCTTGACAAGCCATTGGTCTCAGAATGGTTGTGTGTGAAGTACTTGTAAGTTACCCCACACACATCCCATATTTACTTCATATATGCCGACATGAAGTTGGTGCCCCTGTCAGACACAACCTCCTTGGGGTATCCCACCTGGGTAAATATCTCTATCAGTGCCCTGGCCACTGTGTGTGCAGCTGAGGCCTCAGAGATATGACCTCAGGGTACCAGGTAGCATGGTCCACCAAGACCAGAATAGATCTGCTGCCCAGGGCTGTCTTGTGATCTGGAGGCCCAAAAATGTTGACGCCCACCCTCTCAAAGGAGGTTTCTAAAACTGGGAAGAGCAGCAGAGGAACCCTCTGCTTTACCGTTGATTTCCCACTGGCCTGATATGTAGTGCAGGACCTACAGAATGCATCACCCTCAGGATCAGCTTATTCCTGGACTGTGGCACTCCTTCTGTGCCCAGCAGAACTCCCAGCAGGACTTTGCCTGGGAGGGGCCTTCTTCAGCTTGCCATCAGGCTAGTTCAGGTATGTCTCCCATAGCATCAATGTCCTTCCTTGTAGGTTTCAAGGCATCACCTTCAGGATCAGTTTCTTCCTGGAACGTGAGAGTGTCTGGGGAAGATTTTCCATGCCCTCTTCCTAGCAGGTGCTTGGGCTATTGTTCCAGGCTTTAGGTGCTCTTTGCTCTCCTCTCAGGCTGCAATGGATCATTTGGTCAGGTACACCCACTCAGCCAATCCTAACATCTCCAAGTGGGACCAGAGCTCCACCTCTTTCCAGACAGTGTGCTCCAGGCCATGTCCTAGCAGACATTTCAAAGGCATGACTGGACTCACAGCTACCCTCCATTCTAAGGGAACCACAGCCACTAGATAGTGACTCACCTGGCTGTCTGATGTCACAAACAGGTGTACTACATTAGGGGTTACCTGCTCTGAGGACACCAGATGACACCTAACAGTAGTCATGCTGGCCCCTGCGTCTCTCAGAGGCTCCACCCTCTGCCCATTGATGTCAAGCCTGTACCTCTTAGTATTGTCTAGCATTTTAGCCTTTGGTACCATCTCAGTCACTCAGGGACACTAGCCTCGGCACTCCCCACAACACTATCTGGGATAACCTCCTCCCTGAGCAATTTGCCATTCCCAGGGTAAGCCTATGAGTAGGGACTGCTTCCCATGCTTGCAGATGGGATCCCCCTTAAAGTGCACACACTGGCAGCACTCATGGCACTTTGGTGTAAAGTGGCCCAGGGGCTTCTTTCCATAAAATAACATATTTCCTTTGTTTAGGATTGAACTGGAAATCCTTTCCCTGAGAACTCTTTTAGTGTCCTTGTGAGAACTCATTTGTTTTTTTCCCTGCTTACCCCTCCTTCTACTGGGGGGACCCTGTAAACCCTTCTTGGGGCCCCCCAGGTATTGTTTTGTGGCCCCTGGTGCTGAACCAGAGGTCCTTTTCCTTGGCAAACTCCCTGGGTACAATGAGTTTGGAATCAATGAGGTGTTGGTGCAGCTCTGCAAAACAATTACTGAACATGTGCACAGCTCATCATAATTACTCACAATACTGCCCTTCACGCATCCATCTAGTGCCTTCTTGGAGTAAGCCACAAAATCTACCTAGAACTAGCTTGACAGCTTCTGGCTGTCATTGAACTTTAACCTGTACTTCTCAGGTTCTCTTGATTATTAGTTGAGAGGGGTGAGAGCCCCGGTCAAGTAATAAGCACAATCATTGTCATAAGTAAAAGGATTGTGGAGTAAGTAATAAGATAGATTTAAGGTATGAAGAAGATCCTGCTATCCCTGTAGCAACCCCCTCTTTTACGCAGAGCACTGTAAAGACCTACTATTGTTTAAGCCTTAAAAGAGGAGGAAGCATAAATCTAAGCTTTGTCCACTGAAATTAACTAAACCCTTTGCAATTCTTTCAAGCCACCATGGCCCTAAAAGATATCAGCTCTGGGAATTTAGGTCTGGTGGGCTTTTTTATGGTTAAAAGGTGTGAGGTTTCAAGAGTTTAGTTGTATTCTTAAATGGTCGCCTCTGCAGTAAAAGAAGCTAGGGGAGAGTTATACTCTTTAGGTTTTGGGCGCTGTGTGTGTCCCTCTGAGATAGGTAATAATAACACAGACACTCATGGTAGCAGCCCTCTTTTTTAACTAAACATGGGTAGTTGGTAATTACCCAAGTTGATCTTGTTCCTTGTGCCCAGGAGATTGATCCAGTCCTGGTTTTCCGCTGACTCGCTGTCACGCTCCACATGCGCAAATTTTGTGGAGGAGAGAGGCTGCCGCCGCGGCGGCTCCCGCGGCTCCCGAGGCCGGTAATTGAGGCCGGTAATCGCGACCCTGTGGACCTGAGGATCGGTAACAAGCAACCGGCGGCCAGAACGATCTCCGCGATCTCCCGCGATCTCCCGCGATCTCCCGCGACCATCTCGCACTCCAAACATCTTGCCCTCCAGTTTGCCCTCCAGCCCGGTGCTGCTAACACCGTCGCTCCACCGCTCCACTACTCCTCCTGTGCACCTGAGCATCGAGCCTGTTTCAGCTGGGGCGTGGTTGGAGTGTGTTCCGTGGCTAGTGCACAGAGGGCAGATTCCAGGCAGATTCCAGGGCCCAGGGCAACGGAGCAGAGAGGAGCAGGTATCAGGGAGTGAAGAGGAGCAGGCACCAGGCACCAGGCGGTCTGAGCCAGCTGAGCTCCTTCTGGTGCCCTTCTAGCCCCGTGTGGCACCCTTTGCGGTCCAAGCAGGGGGTGGAGCAGGAGAGCCAGGGGTGTCGTTTGGTGCCCGGCTGGAGCTGAAGATCACCAGACCACCAGACCACCAGATCCAGGCGGAGCCGCGCCAGAAGTGAGTGGCAGTTGCACAGCGAGTGGCAGTGAGCACAGAGCACAGAGCACGCAGCGGAAGTGGGTCCAAGGGCAGGGGCAGGGTGCAGGGGCGGGTGCTGGTGCAGCGAACGTACAGCATAGCATAGCGGAGCAAGTCCCTGGCGCACAGGATGCTGGCACAGTTAGCCAAACAGCCAGCGCAGCCAGTGAGTCGTATGCTTAGCTTGCTGAATTCACTCGCCATCCTCCCCCTCACACAGCCCCCCCCGCTTACCGCTCCATAGGGGACACTGGCCACCCCATAGCACACTCAACCTCCAGCAGTGCCCGGCAGTGTGCACAGGAATGGGACAGGGACAGGGCAACGGCCAACGACAAAGAACGTGCCACAGCGCAATAGAGGTCGTGATAAAGCGCAATAGCAGCGCAGCAGCAGCGGGGTCACACTGCTGCAGCACAGACTCGGCCACAACCGGAAACAACGAAACGCAGTCTGAAGCGAGGCGGGACGCCACTCGGGACAACGTGCAGGAGAGCACACAACGCCCAACAGTATAACGCAGAACAATCAGACAAGCCACTATACTACCCTGTCGGACACAGCTGCTGATCTGCTCCCTCAAACTCAAACTCAATCAGGCTAATGAGGTCAGGAAGAACCAGAACGGCCATGCCACCCAGGACAGTGGGGAGAAAAGGAAAGAAACAGAACCTCAACGCTCAGCACAGTGCTGAATCACTACTCATTGAAACAGACCAGGACCAAAGTGAGTCAATAACACAGATAGGACTTACTAAAGTCACATGCTCTAATCAACCCAACATTTTTACAAAGTTTAACTTCCTAAGGGATGCAGGCTCAGTCCTTTATTCCAGCAACACAACTCTCAAAGGCCTGCAATCTCCACTGCTACCCCTACAGCTGCAAGCACCTGCCCCAAGTACATCGCCCTCAGATGAAGGCAAGCCGGATACCAGGGCAGCACAACAACAAGGCCAGCAACCACAAATCAAGCCTCAATTCCCAACGCACTCAACGGGGGCGCAAGCAGCAGGCAGCACATCCCCTGTGGTCCTTGCAGGAGCACCCGTGCTTTCAGGGCTCTCACCAATAAAAATAAGCCAAGAGGGCTACATACAGGGGTCTCCGACCATGGAATACAAGACCCAAATAACCTTTCTACCACCACCACCACCACTACAATCTGGCGTCATGGATGGGGATTGTGCAACCAGAAAAACCAGGGATGTGAGCGAAGATACAGAAGCCACAAGGAGAGGAAACGGGGAACAAATTATAGAAATTAATCTTAGCCCCACAACGAACATGACAACCAGTATTCACAGCACCCGATCCAAACAACCCTTTCAACAAACACAAAATCTCCAACAACCCCGCTACTCTTTGCCCAAGGGAGCCCGTTGGCTCAACAAGGAGGACCAAGTGCAGGGATCTTGGACCCAAAGCAGAAAGAGGATGGGAGGGCAATTATATCCTACCTAAACACACAAGAATGGGAAGACATGCTCGCCGCCTACTCACCAGATCAGGCACAAAGGGTGCACTCGACCCATGAGCCTCTCCGGAATTCACTTCGTATAAACCAGACCAAAAATGATGTAAAAGAGAGCGCGCAAACAAAGGAACAAATAGCTGACACCTGGTCTTCTTTACTAAATACAATACAACTTGCCGTTGAAGCGCTGCAATTTCAGTCAGAAAAGATGGAGATCCAGTTGACATTACTGAACACATTGGCAGTCTTCACAGCAGGCATCGATGAGAAATTGGGAAACCTGAATGGCTTGATAAAAAGAGCACAATCCGACACACATCTCAGCTGCAACTGCGAGCAAATAGTCGATAAGTTATCCACCTTGCCTCTAATGTTAAGCAGCATGCTAAAGGATCTCAAAGGCGCAACAGCGGGAATTACAACAAAAGGCCAGGACAATTCCAACAACGTGGAGGGAATAATCAACGGACAGCCAAATAGTAAAACACATACAGGCAACTCCAATGCGAACATTGACATGTTAGAAGGGCCTGCTAATGGAGGATCACCAAAACTAAATGATAAACAACGCCGCCAACAGAAGAGGAAAGGACGTAAGCAAAAGCCCCCCACAAATGCAATAGCTTATTTCCCAATCTTCTCAGGTTCCCACAACAAACGGGATATAAACGACCCGAGCACTCTAGATCAAGTACAACTGTCTCCAACCATTCCAAAAAACTCTCCGGAGCAAGGAAGCACCCTAACACAGTCACCTGCAGCTTTGGCATACATGGAAACTGGAGAAGAAAATGGACAAGTATCCCGACCGGGGGCAAGCACAGAACACACAGAAGAAAATAGACAAGCTATTACAACCAACTCGTTAATATCTAATCCAGCTGGAGGCCATAGACAACAACTAACATACTGCCAAGATCCGAGGAGAGAGTTAGGGGTCTTTTCCAATAAACCTGCATACCTTCAACAGCCAAGGGGAGAGGAGGGTATTGCGGAGGCCCCAAGGCCGACTGAAATAAAGAAAAAAGTTACCAACATGAGCTCAAACAACGGGCCCAGAAGAGAATGCACTGGAAAGATAGACAGCTCAAACCAGGAGCCACTGCTCAGCGAGTCTAAACGGCCTATTATATCACTCAATGATTGCCCCAGCTGGAGGTTCCCGGACAAAGGGCCTCAGGATAGGGCTCAAGATACAAAACAAATACCTCCAAAGTTAACAACACCTAAGGCAAACCCAAGGTACTCTATGGCAGAAGTATCAAGCACACAAGTGAATATCCAGCCTAAAGAAGAAACCAGCTTCATACACCAACCTGCACCGACGGCCAAAGCAAACCAACATCAGCCGGCAACAAAAACACCAAGTACTAGGCAGCAAGAAATAGAGGCTCTGGTATTCTACCCCTTATACACTTCTAAGGGCCATCAGGATACGCTAAACCGAGGTAATATATTAAGATTAATGAAGGCAATTCCAAATCTTGCCAGCATCAGGTCAGAGGATCTACTCTCCATAGAGTTTATACATACCGCCAACCCTCAAAGACCAGAGGCCACAAAGACAACTTGGACTACAAGCAAAATTGCAGAGACAATCCTAGCAAAACTGGATATATTTCACAATTGGGGTATTGACATCACCCCTTACCAAAAACCAGCCTATCCATTTCCACTATTAAACAACGCAAGCCCTGGACCGACAACACACCACGTACACTTAAACTGTGTACTTAGAGGTGCTCGGAGCAGATCCCGGCAATCGAGTGTTAGCAGTCAGAGGGATCAACAAGAAATACCACGGAGGGTACCCGCCCTGACAAGCCAAGGTTTTAACAGGGGAACAATATCCCGCACTCTAATCATACGCACAGAGGACGACTGACGCTATTTACAGGATGAAGCCCAAAGCAGGACAAAGGGGATTCCTCTTAGACTATGCTCTTGGAATATCAATGGCTTAGCAACAAAAATAGACGACCCAGATTTCCTGAGCTATGTTAGATCCTTTGACATAATCTTGCTGCAAGAAACTTGGCTCACGGATACTCAGCACATTCAGGGCTATATGTGCTTTACTACACCAGCAATAAGGACCGGCAGGTTTGGTCATCCCTCAGGGGGGCTGGCCACTTACGTTTCTACGACGAGTATACCTTCAGCAACCCCCATGGGCTCGATGTCAACTGCAACAATAGCAGTCACAATCACTATCTCCCTCCAGGGCGAAGAAATGGAGGTGTGCTTAATCAACTCGTACGTTCATCCTAAACGCAAAGCAAAAGACTCAAAAAAACTCACTGATCAAGTGGCTATGTATGCTACAGAGATGGAAAAACCAATGTTTATCCTGGCTGGGGACCTAAACCAATATCTTATTGGATCAGCTGAAGGAGATGAGGCATCTATCCATAACGGCATCTACAATATTCCCACACAACGTGCTCCACTGCATGGAAGAAAAAAATGCTGCAAAAGCGGCCTTCTCGACGACCTAGAGCACCTAAACCTCCGAGCAGTAAATGGAAGATTCCCGGACGACTCACCCCCAGTTGATTCATTTTACTCTGCAACAACAAGTTCCATACTGGACTACACCTTTGTAAGCCTCTCTCTGTTCCCACACATCCTTGGGTTCAGAATGGGGGACAAGGGCGACAGCGACCATCGCCCTCAGGAACTTCAGCTAACAGCCTCCGCACCTAGATCCATTAGGCCAGACTCAACCTTGGGGCCTATTTTCACCTACAATCTAAGAAGGATCAAATGTACAATAAACAACATAAATTTTCAGGCGGAAGCTGCAATTCAACTTTACAGAACTCAAGTTCTCAGTCAAGAAGATCAAATTGCCCATTGGGGACAGTTCACCGCTACACTCTTAGAACAACATGCAGTTAAATTCCCCACAAAAGAAAACTTCCAGAAACAATATCAAAAAAATAGAATTCCGAAAGATCAAAGAACACAGCTTAAGTCCCTCAAAAAATCAATAAACACAACTCTACGTATGCTGAGAAGACTCCCAGGAAATGACAGCGCACGATTCCTCTTGAAGGACCAAAGGGCATCACTGAAAAAACTGAAATGGAACATTAGCAGAGACCAAGAGAATGCAACCTGGGCAAAACTCCTACATGATATAAATTGCAAGGACAGCGCTCGCTTCTGGAAAACCGTGAACGGGATAATCAACCCTCAACATGAGGGCATCGCGTCAAACATCAGTGAAGCAAATTGGGTAAAATTCCTCTCTACTCACTTTAATAATCAAACGGGAAGCGCCGGAGCACAAAGTCTTAACAGCTGGATACAAGAAGAACAAGCTGGAGCAAGCACTACTAAGATGAAAGAGCAGAAGCAACCAGCTACAGGAAATATATTAGGCGCAGCTAGCAGCCCCCTGTCACTCCTAATTAAAAAGCAGATTGCTAAAGGGAGGAAAGAAGGGGCTCCGGGACCGAATGGCATTCCACCTGCAATGTTCAAAGCAAAGGCGGAGGACAGGGCTGACATTCTACAACCTCTCTTTCTGGAAGTCAGGCTGCTAAACAGAATACCGGAATCTTGGAAGGGCTCGACAATTGTGCCAATCCATAAAAAAGGAGATAAGGCAGAGCCTAACAACTACCGCCTAGTAGCTCTGATAGATAATGAAGCAAAATACTTTGCGGGCATTATACTAGAGGAGCTCACATCCTGGGCTGAGGCGAATCATATACTACCGTTGAACCAAACTGGTTTTCGCAAAATGGCCAGCACAACAACAAACATCCTCACAATCTCTCTACTGATCGACGCAGCAAAAACCTCTAAATTGCCTTTACATCTATGTTACATTGACTTTAGCGCTGCATTCGACAACGTGGAGAGGGGCAGACTGTGGGGGAAACTGGCGAAATGGGGCATACCAGAGCCCATTCTAAACATTCTGTCGCTTCTACACACAGATACCTGGGTGCAGGTGAAATTAGGTGGTGGCACTCACCTCTCCTCGAAAGTTCCTACAACAAAAGGACTGAAACAGGGCTGTGTGCTCGCACCAACCCTGTTCAATCTCTTCATGGCCGACCTCCCGAAGGCGCTCGATGCCTGTAACTCCCATTCACCCAAAATAGGAGGGAAAACATTAACCAATCTCATGTATGCAGACGACGTAGTTCTGCTCAGTCACACTTACGTTGGTCTCCAACATTTACTGACAGAAATGCAGAACTATGCTATAGAAAACAACTTAAAAATAAATCTGAGTAAGACTCGGACGATGTCAATAAATAACAAAAAAAAAAACCTGCAGAGACACTGGCTCCTGAGTGGCACTAAACTTGACCCAGCTCATGAGTACAAGTATCTAGGAGTCATAATCGACAAGGAAGGGTCGTTCAAGCGCCAGAAAGAGGAAATAAGAAGGAAAGGCCTGCTGATAGCCCTATCGATGAAAAACCTTGCAAATAAATTGATGGGGCCGACTCTGACCCCGCTGCTGAAGGTAGTCCAGGCCAAACTTCTCCCTCAATTGCCTATGGCAGCGAGGCAATGAGGGGAAGAGACGCTAAGGATCTGGACAACACACAGGTCAAAGCTTACAGAACAATGTTCAGCCTACCGCCCTATACATCACCTGCTCAAATAAGGTTAGAGTTCGGTCTACTACAACAAGTCTTAGCCAGGTACGGCTCTTACATCATCTGCTGGCATAAGATAAGAAGTGCCACTACAAACACGTTAAATCATCTGCTGTGGCATGACATGCAGCATAGGGAGCACTCCCAAGCTAGAAATTACCTTCGGCTGGCCCTGGAAACTACCCAACTTAAGGGACTCTGGGAAACGCAACTCGGTAATTTAACCTTTAAAAAACTAGTCTGGAAGTCCATAAAACAAATTTCCTTGGTGGAGGACAAGGCTAGCTTTTCTAAGAGATCTCATTCCTGGATGACTTTGAACTCCTACAAATCACTCGCCGCACAAGCATTCTTCAACCAGGGATATCCTAAAGCCATAAAAATGAACTTTCTAAGGCACAGATTGGGGATTTTTCCGTGTGCTCAGCATCTTCCACCATGGTTGAGGACAACAGTACAAGATACGTGTAGGCTGTGTAACACCAGGCAAGGAGATATCTTACATCTAATCTGTTCATGCAAGGAACTGCATCAAGAACGGCGACAGCTCCTAAAAGCACCACTCAAGCACAAAGGCACCCGCACCAGGAGACAAGCAGTGCTGGCCTGCTTAAACCCGGAAAACACACAATTGAATTGCAGAGTTGTAAAATTCCTTACACTGGCAGAAAAAAAAATGCCCAAAATAACGTAAGCTTGAAATATCAATCGTAATGCTTTGAAGCCGCAGGCCGACCTTAAGAGAACATGTTATTGGTCAATGGACAAGCACGGCGGGTGAATAAATCTGTGACTGTTGCACTCAGCGAACTAAGGTCATTTACTAATATCATTATCATTAACTCAGATTTTAGATGGAAAGGCATCTTTCCTACTTCTGGGAGAACCCAGCGAATTAAGGACATTTATTAATACCACCATTATCAATTCTGATTTTAGACTGTAAGGAACTTTCCCTACCTATGGGTTTTAACTGGTTTTTTTAGAAGATTGTTGTTTTATAATTTCAGTGCTTAAATAGGCAGTAATCGTTGATGAAATCACACTGAATGTTTGGTTACATTTTTTTTATTCTTTTAAGTGTTAACATTGCAATGGTTTTAGTTAACTATGCAAAAATAAAGAAACTTGAAATAAAGAAACTTGAGTTGTACAACTCTTCACGAAATAAACCTTGGAAGAAAGAGAAGGTGTTGTGTTGATGGGTTGATTTTTGAAAATTATTACTCCATTTCACTATTACACTATTTAGAGGAACATATCCTACACAAAGAGACATCATAAAATGTCTAACACTGTGAGAAATTTGAAAAGAGAGATAAGGTTGCACAAGGCCAGAAGAAATATCAGAACATATTTAGTTGTATAATTTAACAAATGTGCAATGGCCCATAGCCAGCGACTGACTTAATCGTACAGACCCGTGATCTAAGGAATAGTCAAAGTCTTTTTAGGATGTGAGGGTGCATTTTGCGCCAAGAAAATAGTGCTAAATGCTGGAAGCTAGTTGTGTAAAAATCCTACCCAAGAGCCCATTTAGGAGCGGCTGCTCGCACTCGCTATTTGGGTTTTGTTGCATTTATCGCTATTTCTTGGCGCAAAATGCATCCTTGTGTGATAAGAAATAGCACTAAACGCAGAATTAATCTTCTCACGTAATTCCACATAATCTCGTAGATTCTCTGTTAATGCCGTATGATTACGCTACACAGAATTAAGCGAGTTAGGCCCACCCCAAATAGTAATGGTGCCAGCACACAACCGTCTTTTAAACCATTTTGAGTACGGATACGACTAGAGAGTCCCTTGATACCCCCAATAACATATTGCACCATGTTGAGGAGAAAAGGGAAAATAATAGCTGGAATAAAACACTTGAGATACCCAGTGATGACAACTTCAGCCATTGGGTTGGTCTATCCACAGAATCAAATGCAGTTGAAAAGTCAATAAAAGCAGCATATAAAAATTACTTATTTCTTACAACATATTTATCCAATAAAGACTGCAAAACTGCAATGTTATCTGTAACAGAGCGATTTGCTCTAAAACCGAGATTGTTGTAGAGGAATAATGTTTGCTTCCTTTGCCCAATTCTCCAGGTGGTCCAGTGCGATCGCTGCGAAAAAAAATCCCAATGCATATAATAATGCAATATCACAATAATTTCCGGGCCTTGCCTATTTCTTTCTTGGGAAGTCGGACAACAACAATTGCTTTCCAAGATACTGGTAAGTTACCAGAGGAAAAACAAAACTCAAATAAGGGCATTAGCAATTTAGCCCATACTTCAGAATTATTTTTATTCACCAAGAGTGGAACTTTAACCAACCCCATAGCAGCATAAGATCTAGCTTTTCTGATATACAGTATTTTCTAGTCACAGGAAGGAGAGGGAATAGATTCAGGCACTAAAGAAGACATGTGGAAAATGTTGGCATCCTTGTTTGGCTTATAAAGCTCCTTAATATAGTCAATCCATATTTCTGCCGCTATCTTATTTCTTACCGGGCATTTTTTCAGGCTAGAGTTAAGGACTACAAGGTGCCAAAAAGACTGTGGGGCATATTACCAAGGGCATTATTGCCGCTTTAGCTGCACTTTTCGCCGCTAAAGCGGCGATATTCTTATCGCCCTATTAACAAGGCGGCGCTAACATGCATCAGCGCATGTTAGTGGCCGACTTCGTAACGCATCTCATGACAGCGATAAATATCGCTAATGAGATGCAAAGTAGGCGTTCCCTCCTACGACAACATGTAAAATGCCCGCAAATCCAACATTGCTGTATCAACAACGCTGCCCTGAACAGCGAAGCGATAACAAAACGGGCGCTAAGCCCCCATTATCGTATGATTCCAATGTCAGGAAAAAACATGTCTTACCATTATTGCCTATGGGAGGTGGATTGTAAGGCTGAGTCCACACTCCCCTATTACCAAGCTTGGCATTAGCGCTGTGAAATCATCGCAGGATTTCACACGCTAATGTCCATTATCGCAGTCTATCGCAGGATTTCACATCGCCTGCCAGCTAAGCGTTGCTAATACGCCGCTGACACGGCGAAGAAATCCAGCGATAGCCGGCGATAATTAAAATCGCACTAAGCGCGTTTAGCGATATTTATCGCTTGTCCTTGTTAATATGCCCCTGTGTTTTTTCTCTGATGCCGCTTAAGACATTTTATTGCCTTTTTTTAGCCAAAGAGAAAATATATACTGTTTGCATGTTGAGTTGTGTAATTCTGTTGATAACTGTCTCTCAACTTTATCTTTAGTCAACCTTACATTTCAAGGCCTCTTTTTGTCCTGATTTCTTAACTGCTTAACCACATCAGCCATTAATAGTTCTTAAGTGGCAACAGGGTCACTCATAGAAGACTTATTCTGGGTGATTAAAAATGAAGCAAACATTTCATTGAACATAGGGATATTACAGGAATTCGAGTATAATTTCCCATTTTTTGATTGAATATGAGTAGTCCCAGTACTCATTTCCATTAACCAACCCCTTGCTTTTAACTGAGATAATTCCAGGATGGATAGTAAAAGAGCATGGTCACTGTGAGTTATATCTATTACAGAAAAATGCCCATCGAAGAACTAGACCATGTCTAATAGCTTTTGCTGGGATGTTGGGATACTTTCAACCATTTAAAGGAATTGTTCCCAGTAGCTTTATTCTTACAAAAGAAGATTCCTCGTCTGTCACTTCTGATTTTTTGGGAAACAAAGCCTTTGGAATATTCCATCTGGAATTGAAATCCATCAGAACAATAGAGATCTTTCCATTAAAGTCTCTTCTAATTAGTAACCAAGGATTTTTGTTCTCTCTCTTATTCTATTTATGGACACAAATATTTATTTGAGATTGCAAATACTTTGAGTACCAACGGGTACATACATATTGAAGATTAGGTGAGAATAACCACATGATTTTGACAAATTTGGAAGTGTGGTCCTGAGACATTAAAAAAAAAACATTTTCAAACAGAATTTGTTTAGTTTTCCAGTCAAATGGGACTGAAAGTGATATTGCCAGGCCCCCTTTGGCATGACCTCTGTTTGTTGGAGCAGAAGGGCAGTTGAACATATAATAAGAGCTGACTGTTAGATTTTCTGTGATCCAAGGTTTTTTGATGCAAATTAATGCAGGCTTTTGAGACCTCAGATAATTTATTTTCCTTTCATCAATCCTTGCCAAGTTCCAAGAAAGAAAAGTAATTTTCTTGCTAAACAAATCAAGAGTTTAAAGCAACAGATTTTTTACTGCTCAATGCTCCTGGAAGCCATGCCCATTAGATATCTTTCTTTAAATGATGTTTAAATGATGGCGAAGTTGCTGTTGTTCTCGTTATGTTACGGATCTTCCAATTGTACTCACTTCCACTTTTACTGACTGTGCACACTAGTGCGGATCTTACAGTTGGTCTTAAACATGGAGATTTGGGTGGTGAGAGCCTTCAGATATAGCATGAATCATACTATCACGCTCACCACCATGGACACTCTGTTGGTCTAATAAGGATTACTTCATAACATATGCCATTTGTCCTAAAAAAAATCAACGTTTAGGAGAACAGCGTCAGGAGCCAAACTAGACCAAAACTCTGCTCCTGCGTAGTTCAATTTGTTCTTATCGGGAAATGATACCCGTTTTATTTCAACCAAAGGGATAGATTTCATTGGGGGAAACAGATGTAATAAACTGAGAATATTTTCTTATTTAGCTGTGCTTCTTCTCCTATGAATAAGGAGCTAAATTCTATTATGATACTAGTTGATTGTAGGTTTGTATACTTTGAGTCTATGTTTGAATTTATTAGTGGGATTTCAGGTATCCTGGAATTACTTGCTTCTCTTATAACTTCGAGATCTGTTGATGAAAACCCAAGCAACTGGAAGCTGGCAGCCAATGAGTTAAGAGAAGAACTTCCAACATTCTCGGTTTTCTCTATACTTGGGTTCAGCCCAAAGATTTCTTGAGGAGAGACATAGGATTGTTTAACACTGACTGAACTTGCTTGGTTTACATTCTCTGCAGTGGATCCAGCCCCATTCTCTGATTACCTGTGCATTTTAACAAGTGATTCTTCTATAAGGGCGTGGGAACTCTTAGTAGGGCCATCTTCAACTCTAATTATATTAGTATGCGTTTGGGCTCGACCTGCTGCTAGATTTAACACTTGCATTGTGCAGGCTTGATTGAAGGTGTTAGCTTGAGCCTGTCTTCTTTAAGGAGTCACTTCACCCTTTCCCAAAATTGTACTTGAGGCCTGTGGGAGAATGGCCCTCTTTGAAGGGTCAGCCCAAACCTTTTGCCTTCCTCCTCCTCTATTTCTGACATTCTTTTTGTTGGCTTTAGGTCTCCGGGAACTTTACCACTGCTGACCAGTGCTAAAGTGCATGTGCTCTCTCCTCTAAACATGGCATAATTGGTCTACACCTGTTTGCTATATTTGATTTACTTGTAAGTCCCTTGTAAAGTGGTATATCATATATCCAGGGCCTGTACTTCAAATGCAACTAGTGAGCCTGTAGCATTAATTGTGCCACCCACTTAAGTTTACTTTCAAACCTGTCTCAGATCTGCCACTGCAGCGCCCGTGTGTGCAGTTTACTGCCACTTTGACTTGGCATGTAAAACTACTTGCCAAGCTTGAAACACCTCTTTCATTACACCTAAGTCACCCCTACGGTAGGCCCTAGGTAGCCCTATGGGCAGGTAGCTGTGTAGATGAAAGGTATAACATGTACTGGTATGTTTTGCATGTCCTGGTAGTGATAAACAGCCTATTTCGTTTTTCACTACTGTGAGGCCTACTCCTCTCATAGGCTAGCATTGGTAATTCCTTAATACACTTTTAAGCTGTAATTCCAGATCAAAGAGGACTAGCTTTTTCATGTTTCATATGTTTGGAATGGTCTTGATAAATCCTTTTACTGGTGAAGTTGGATTTAACAGTACTGTTTTAGAAATGCCACTTTGAGAAAGTGGACATTTCTCTGTTCTTTGCTGTTTTGTACCTTGCAACCTGTCTGCAATACACGTCTGTTTTGGGTGAAAGCTACACTTTGTTCATTCCCTTTAGATAGCCCAAATACAGGAAGGTGAGACTCATCTGCATTCCGAGCACTCATCTGCATTAATCTGCATTCTGATGGGTCTTCCGGGGGAGGGAGGAATGGGAGGGGCTGACACTTACTCTTTAATAGGTAGTGTCCTGTCCACACATAAAGCACTGTTTTACCCCCCAGGGTTAGCCTGGCACACAGGACTAGGCTGAAAGAAATTGTGTGCACTTCAGAGGCCAGCCTTTGATGCCACCTCCACTTCAAAGGCACTTTTGGGTATAAGTATTGGGTCCCTGACCCCCATAAATCAGACACTTCTGGATTTTGAATTGAACCTCCATCAGAAGGACTGCTGTGCCGCTTAAAGGACTCAACTTGACTGCTCTTCAGGAAGGACTGCTTTTCTGCTTGTTGCCCTCCTGCCTGCTACTCCCTGACTCTGCTGAAGGAGAAATAGACTACGCCTTCCCTCCAAGTGATCTCCAAGGGCTTGCCTTCTGTTTTCTGAAGTCTCAGGGACACAAAAGACTTCCTGCAATTCTGCTGGTGCTGCTGAACTCTGCCTTCTGTGAGTCCTACCCTTGCCTGAGGTTCCCCCTCTAAGTTTTGGGCCTCTGAAGTGGGTTCTGCAAAACTGACGCATCTTCACCACTGCGCCGATCGGAACCAACGCATTGCCCTTCGACGCAGAAGTTGTTCAATGACAGCAGTTCTACAGCCTGTGTGGGCCGACGATGATGCTCTGCGCGGCTCAATGACACAATGCCTTCACTTCAGCGAAGCTCGATGACGCATCGACCTGACTGCCTGGAAATTATCTACACATCGAGCCCTCAGCGTTGACGCTTTGCTCCATCCAAGATACTTTCTCAGCGGGCCCTGCGTGGGTCTTGTAGCCGGCCTGCCTTCCATAATGGTCGGCCTGAACTTTGGATTTGCACCAGTCCTTTGCGACTCCAAGTAACCTTTTGACCGCTAGTGACCTCTAAGCACTATTTTTGCATTTAATATTTGAAAATTCATATCTCAACTTCTACTGATTGGATTTTTGTCGTTTTGGTCTTATTTTGCTCTGATAAATATTCTCTCTTTTTCTAAACCTATGTGGAGTCTTTTTATGGTGTATGGGTTGTGTTACTGTGTGTGTTGCACAAATTCTTTACACATTGCTTCTTCAGCTAAGCCTGACAGCTCAGTGCCAAGCTACCAGAGGATGATGATGGAGCAGAAATCGCATTTCATTTGTAGGGGTGCATCATAAGCATGTGTAGAGAGCACCCGCATATAATCTTGCAACTATATTAACGTGAAGTGTTCGAATTGTGAAATGTATTAACATAAATACGTGATGTTTTTAGGTTATTGACAAGTGCCTTGGAGAAATTAACGTAGGAAATGGATGTAACTAGCAGAAAACGTCAACATGAAGAACTTGTGTTGTGAAACTGATAAATATTCACGTACTAAAAGTGTTTATTAATGGTGACATTTAATATGTAGGTAAATGTATGAGTTGAAAATGTATTAATGATTATGTGAATTTGCAATGCTTACATGATGCATTCTTATGTTAGCTGAAATCGTAGGCCTGAAATGCAAGTCCCTGACAACTCTCGCTTTAGAATAAATAGTTGAATTTCATGTGCGCTGTGGAATCTGTTTTTTATTGCTGGTGAAGAAGCGTTCTCTTAGGCAGAATAATGTCTTTGTTTTAGAAGCTAGGCAAGGGAGAGACATGGACAACACAGTGGAAAAGTATGCTCCGGACTGTACCCAGAGTTGGTGGTGTGTGCAAGGTGCACTATGGGAATTTATACCTGTGGATAACTGATTGTTGGAACTAGGGAAAGTGCCCTACTTCTTTCTTGCCTTCAGAGAGAGAACATCCTAGAATGAGCTCTTTCTTTGCGATAGTGTATTTATGCTACCTGACCCATCTTGACAATGGAGCGACTTCTTAGGAAGACTCCACGACTGACGCCTTATTTTCCTCTTGACTTGAATTGCTTACCCAGTAACGTAGGGATGTCATCTTAGCGCTAGAGTAGGGACAGATTTTATGCTTTTCACTCTTCAACCCTCGATGCAGGGAAATTTGGACTCATGCTTTCTGATTCTCTGTATCCTACTTCTTGAATTAATAGTTTTGTTCATGCTGCACCATTTAAATTGGATACTTAGATTTGGCTTAATGCTAATTCCTTTGTATTTCTATACCCTCGTGTTGAGGTGTCTCTATGTCCAGTTATTTTTCGCTTTGTAATAAACTAACTAACCCTATGTAGTTGTCAGTGGGTTATTATGTATCAAAGAGAATTATTGGCTAATTAACTGTTTGTTAATGACTTTTCTCCCCTTTACACTTTCTTGCTGCAAAAAAGAACCATCGGAGTGTGTCTATAGATAAGATCTAGATCAAATGGCCCCAGCCCTTTCAGTGAGCACAGGTTATCTTTTAGTGTGTATCTAGCTTACACTGACTAGAGTGACGGTTCCTGCCTGGCCTGGGTGCATATCTCACTTTCAACAAGGCCTGTTCACTGAACCTTATTTTTCTCCTGCCTTTTTTGGGAATCTTCTATTTCTTTTTGCCTTCTATTTCTTCCCATCTTTTTCACCTTTTCCTTCGCAGACGGGACCTCGTTATCTGTTTTAGTTGTTCCAGTCACGCTTTCTGACTAGATAAGTGCTGGCTTAGTAGTCTTAGCCCATTTTTTTTGAATATGGGATATACTGCAGAGGGCACCTTCTCATTAAGGAGAATTGACAAACCTTGGTAATTTCCAGGAACTTTGAGTTGTTCTCTTTGGCTTAATTTGAAGAAATTCTGTAGTGAATAGATAACGTTGTGTTGGATTTTCACCTCTAGGACATTTTCTTCTTTGCAATGGCATCCTGCCTGCAGTGCAGAGGACTTTGCTACAAATGATAAATCATGCCAGGATGGTTTTAGAAGGCTCGCCCCTTTCTCATTCTGGGTTAATGTTAAAAGTATAGCCAACATAAAATCCAAAATGTTGTCGGAGTTTGAAGTGGTCTTCTCCAAACGTTTTAAAATTGAGTCCATATACCCTGCAGGGCAAGAAGGGCTTCAGGTATAACTACATCATCTCGGGTTGTTGAGCTAGAGTTTAATGGAAGCTCAGGGGTATTCAAAAGGTCATCAAGTGGAATCGGGCTGCTTTTGAATAGAGCATGTGTGTCCCTAGGAAAGGTCATGGATGCTCTGCATCCTGTATTATTTCTATGTCGGTTTACGAACAGGGTAAATACGTTACAGTCAATATCTATGTCTGGTAGAGGAAAGTCTATTTCCTGCTCTTGCAACCGATAGGCAACATGTCCCCTATGAGCTCCATTTGCGGGGGTTTCTGACATTGTAATATGTCCGCCGAAGCTGATAGAGGACTCGAGATGGTATTGCCCTTGGCAAGGCTTTGCCCCCTGGAATTGTCTACCACTGTTGGCCAAACAGAAGAAAAAGTGAAGCCTTCCATTCTTTTTTGTAAAGAAAGATGGAATATTTGGCACATTTGGTAAGGAACCGATATGTAATCTCTTTGCGACACTTTGCTAGTACATTTATAGCTAAAAGTGTCTCAAGGTGATTTCACAATGATGTGTCTGACTCAAAGGGGCATATGTACAAGTCCATATTGCCATCACAACGTCACTTTCAGTGATAGTTGCCTCGTCTTATTTACAGGGGACCTGTAAATAAGGCCCCCTTTCACGCTATGCTTAGCGTGAAAGGGGAGGGCAATGGGTGTTGTGGTGGGCGTTCCACCGCAACACCAATTGATTCTGACGCGGCCCCCTATTTACAAGGGAGGCGTAAATAGGAGGCAGCGCCAGAATTAAGACCAGGAAAAACCCTGGTGCAAAGAGGAGAAATGTTTCATTTCTCCTTGTTTTTGCTGTTTTTATGTGTGCTGTTGTTACATTCCCTGGTGGCATTTCTTCACTGTATCCCGTTTCCTGCCTTTCCCTGCCTGGAACATGGAACGCCGTACCTGCGCTGTACAATTTACGTTCCATGTTCCAGAGCTCGTTGAGGCAGTTACTGCTCAGCGTTGTTCAATGCTTGATGTGCTGTGCCTCATCTCTAATAAATCTTTATTTGTACTCACCGGCTGAAGCCTCATCTCTACAAATTTGGCGACGACTGGCTGGAGACTTCGTTTGCTGCATATTTACCTGAGGCACAGGTGCTGCGACGTCTTCCGGACCCATTCCCTCGTTCTTCACCTCTCCGCAGATTAGTGCCTTTCTGCGTCCTGCATCTGAGGTCCCTGCTTTCGGCCCTGAAAACCGCAGTTCGCTGGTTTCTTGGCTGCATCTGCTTCTTCATTTTGGGTTTTTCGTGGATTTTCATTCACCAACGGCAGATTGCTGCTCCTCAACGCGACCGCACCTCCTGATTGGCTACGTAGCGCGTCATCACGCTGGCGGCCATCTTGGTGCAGTTCCTCAACGCGACCGCATTTCCTGATTGGCTGCATTGCGTGTCATCACGTTGGCGGCCATCTTGGTTTGGGTTGATTCACTTAAACGCCGGAAACATCCCTGGTAACACAGTGGTGATCCTTCTACATGCGCGCAATTGAGATTTCCAGTACCTTACCTTACCTCACTGTTTCGTCATTCATACTGGTAAGATAGCCTGTTCATCATCGGTGACAGGCACACCTTGTTAAACTGCTTGTGCTACAGTGCGTGACACTTCTGATCACATTGCATATGCTACTGCCTGCTCGCTTTCGGTGACAGGCACACCTGGTATTTTACTTTCAGTGCACTATACAATATGTTTACAGGCACACCTTGTTAAACTGCTTGTGCTACAGTGCGTGACACTTCTGATCACATTGCATATGCTACTGCCTGCTCGCTTTCGGTGACAGGCACACCTGGTATTATACTTTCAGTGCACTATACAATATGTTTCCCTTCATTTATGCATTATTTTGGTGAGGTTCATTTTCTACCTTCATTACATTAAATTTCGTTCATAGAGTACTTAATAGTTATTATAGCACATTTTTACCTATGTATTCATTGTTTATTTCACAGCTGTGACTGGTACATACCTTTTCTGTCCTTATTTTTTACTTCATTTTGACTACCATCACATCAAAATGCAATTTGATCCACCTTCTAAATTTTTACAAGCTAAAGGAGAACCACCCATACCTTGGACAAGGTGGAAAGAGGAATTTATTACCTACTTAAAGGCTATTGATGGAGAACGTATGTCAGCGGAAAGAAAAAAATATTTTTCTTCACTGCTTAGGTTCTGAGGGACAGCTTGTTTATAGGACTCTGCCTCCTGTCAGGTCGGGAGGTGATTACAATGTGTATGATGAAGCCATTTTACGCATAGAAGGCAGATTCAAACCAACGACTAGTGTTGCTCTTAATAGGTTTAAATTTTACACTAGAGCTCAAGAAGAGGGCGAGAGCTTTGATGAATTTCTCACTGCTTTACGTGCATTGTCTTTACACTGCAATTTTGGCTTAATAACTGACGAGATGATCAGGGACCAAATTATTGTTCATGTAAGAAGTAAGAAGGTACAGGAGCAATTGTGGATATTGGGCGATCCCAATTTGGAGACTGCTATTAGCACAGCCAAAGCATTGGAGCAGTCTGATAAATGGATCAAGTCACTTAACAAAGAAACGAGATCTTCCGCTTCCAGTGAGGTCAATGTGATCAACCCTGGTACCTCTAAGACTTACCCCAATGACACAAGTGTTTCTAGTAGCAGACAATTTTATTGCTATAGATGCGGGAATCCTGATCATATAGCCTCTTTCCCACGCTGTCCTGCCATTAGTAAAGAATGCAGTAAATGTGGACGTTTGGGACATTTCTCTAAAATGTGCAAAAATACTATGAGGGGCGGTGCTCGAATTCCAATTCCAAGATGTTTGTACCAGTTTCTTCTAAATTCTCCAAAGGGAAAGTTTCCTCTGTGTCTTACCATTCTCATTCGTGTGATCATTCCCGAGGTGATGCTCATTCTTGTGATCATTCTCAAGGCGATTTAGAGTCTGGTATTGTGGTTTCGATCCAAGATTCCTTTGATATTTCTGAAGTTGAAAGGATTTGTTCTCCCAAATGCATTGTATGCATCTTGGGAAGAGACTTGGAGTTAATGGCTGACTCGGGATCGCCTTGGACTATAATCACAAAGGAGTATTGTCTGAAATCTTTTGGAGAACTAATTGACCTTGAATTATTATCTGAGCCTGACATTGTGGCGCAGAATTTTGATGGATCCTACATTGACTTTATGGGTTTCAAGGAGGTATCCATTGAGTTTAAGGGTAATTCTGCCAACATCAAGTTATATGTAGCATTCAAAGGTGTCAATGTGTTAGGCTGGCGTGACCAAGCTAAATTGGGAATTGTCTTGAACCCCAGGAACAAAGAACCTGTTTCTGTTCTTGCCTTGTCTTCAACTAGTACTGATTTTGTTAACTTGTTTCCCAAGGTATTTTCTGATGACCTTGGCAAGCTTATAGGTTTCAGCCATAGGATCAAAGTCAAACAAGGTTCTGTTCCTGTGAAACAAAAATTAAGAGGTGTTCCTATCAGTGTTAGGTCTGAGTTGAAAAACTTGTTGGATGAGATGGTTGAGAGTGGCGTTATTGAAGAAATAGAATCTTCTGAGTGGGTTTCTCCCATCGTTTTAGCCCGTAAACCGGATAAAAGTATTAGATTATGTATTGATTTGAGGGCTTTGAATTCCAATCTGGTTGCTGATTGCCACCCTCTTCCCAATATAAATGAGATGGTATGTATGTTGGATGGTGCCTGCATTTTTTCCACCCTTGATCTCCGGTCGGCCTACCACCAAATTGAACTCACTGAGGACTCCAAACATTACACTGCTTTTATCACACCCCATGGTCTTTTCCAATTCAAGAGGATGCCATTTGGCCTTGCTTCGGCCGCTTCTGTGTTTCAGAGGGCTATGTACCACATTTTTAAAGATGTCAGCAAGTTCGTTAAATGCTTCCAGGATGATATCCTAATTTTCTCTAAAAATGAGGAAGACCACTTTCATCATGTAAAGGAGGTTTGTCTTAGATTAGGTAAATGTGGTTTGACACTTAAAGCTGGCAAATGTAATTTCTTTTGTAAATCGGTGGAGTATCTAGGTCATACTCTTTCTGGCGATGGGGTGGTGCCCAAGAAATCTTTGGTCGATGCCATTATCAATGCACCTGCTCCTGACAATAGAGAGAAACTACTTTCTTTTGCGGGCCTGTGTGAATACTATAGCAAATTCATACAGAATTTTGCAAACAAAATGGAACTTCTTAGGGAGTTAACCAGGAAATCTACGGAGTTTTTCTGGTCGGATAAACAAGAGACAGCTTTCATACAAATTAAGAGTGATATTGTTAATGCTCCCACCCTTAAATCTTTCTCCCTCAATAAGAGATGTGTTATCACCGTAGATGCCAGTTTGTATGGTCTTGGTGGAGTGCTTAGCCAGTGTGCGGGGAAGGAAGAGTGGTGTGTAGCTTTTGCCTCTAGGACTCTTTCTATGACTGAGAGGAGATATTCCGTCATTGAGAGAGAATTGTTAGCTTGCATCTGGGCCATTGAACACTTTCGTAACTATGTGTGGGGTAACAGATTTACGCTCAGAACTGATCATAAACCCCTAGTTGGCATATTATCTCCAGGGGGAGGATGGAACTCCACTGCACGTATAGCCCGTCTCACATCTAAACTACAGGAATATGATTTTCAGGTGGTGTATGTTCCTGGCAGGAGCAATGTCACGGCTGATTTCCTTTCTAGATTGCCGTGTTCAGATGAATCCCTAGTTGAACAAGAAATGGACATGGTTACCACTGTCAAAGATTTTGTTTCTCAAGAGTTTTTGTGTTTATCTGAGACTGAGTGGCTTACTGAGATTAATAATGATGTTGTGTCCCAACGTATCATTGAATATGTAAAAAATGGATGGCCCAAGGAAAGGTCTGCTTCTGCTGAGATTGCTCCTTTCTGTCGTGTTTCTAGTGAGATTGAAGACCTTGGTGGTTTGCCTTTTAAAGCAGGTAAGATCATTCCTCCTGCGTCTATGCAGAACAAGATCTTATTACTTGCCCACCAAGGACATTTGGGTATGTCCTCTATGAAAAGACTCATCTGAGCTAATTTTTGGTGGCCTGGGCTTGACAAAATGGTAGATAGGGTGGTTAGAGAATGTCCTGAGTGTATCAGCAGTGATAAGATGCTTAAGGTATCATCTGCCCCCCTTAAACCAGTCTCTTGGCCTGAGTGTCCATGGCAAAAAGTAGCTTTTGACATAGCAGGTCCTTTCAAACAGTTACCTTCTAATGCCCGTTTTGCCCTAGTTATGGTGGACTACCATTCTAAGTGGCCAGAAGTCAAGTTTGTAGCTAATGCTACTAGTCAAGTTATCATTACCTTTTTCAAAGAAGTTTTTGCACGTGAGGGGTCTCCTGAAGTTCTTGTAACAGACAATGGGGTGCAACTCACATCACAAGAAATGGAAAGTTTTCTCCATATGTGTAATACCAAACATGTGACCACTTCCCTGTATGAGCCAAGGGAAAATGGCCAGGTGGAACGGTTTAATCGTGTTCTTAAAGAAGGTATTCAATCAGCTGGCAGCTCAGTTGATTGGAGGGAAATTGTAAGGAAAAAGTTGTGGATGTATCGTATCACACCTCATTCGGTGACTGGGGTAAGTCCTTTCAGACTTT
This sequence comes from Calotriton arnoldi, assembly GCA_963921515.1. NCBI lineage: Eukaryota > Metazoa > Chordata > Amphibia > Caudata > Salamandridae > Calotriton > Calotriton arnoldi. Next base: position 913,552 of record CAWUFW010004803.1, read on the forward strand.
TGAAGGGCAGAGAACCCATTTCGGAAATTTGTCCATGGTGGATAAAAAAAATCAGTAAGGTGGATGAGAGTATTGATCTTAACCAAGTTGCCAAACGGGTGGAGAGTAGGCAGGACAAGATGAAAACTTTGTTTGACTCCAAAATGAATGTTAAAATTCCGGATTTTGATGTTGGAGACTGGGTAAGAATTAAAAAACCTGGATTTTTGGTGAAGGGTTTTTCCAAGTTCAGTCATCCTATTAAAGTTGTTAACGTTTGTAAGAACACAGTTATTACCCAGGATGGTAGAGTATGGAATGTAAGGAGGGTTGCTAAATGCAAGTCCTTAGGGTGCTCTGTCAATAATGACGATGCGTCATCATTATATGATGTTCCTAATCCGGATAATAACTCTCATGGTTCCACTCAACATGAGGTTTCTAACCCGGATGATTACTCTTATCATGTCACTCAATCTGTAGCATCCAGAGTCAAGAGCAATGACCGTCCTAGAGTTTTACCTGCCAGGTTTGTGTCTTAAATTGTTTTTTGTTTTTCCTTTTCCCCTTTTCACTTTTGATAAGGGTGAGATGTGTTACATTCCCTGGTGGCATTTCTTCACTGTATCCCGTTTCCTGCCTTTCCCTGCCTGGAACATGGAACGCCGTACCTGCGCTGTACAATTTACGTTCCATGTTCCAGAGCTCGTTGAGGCAGTTACTGCTCAGCGTTGTTCAATGCTTGATGTGCTGTGCCTCATCTCTAATAAATCTTTATTTGTACTCACCAGCTGAAGCCTCATCTCTACAGCTGTGTTGTTCAGCACACATGAAAAAAGCAAAAGGCCAATGATTGTTTATGTACAGGAAGGTCCCCCTTCCTGCACATAAACAATCATTTTTTAAAAATGCCGTTTTGCAACTTCTGTGTGTGCTGCCTTAAGCAGCACACATTGAAGTTTCAAAGCAGCATTTAAAGGTTGTTTATGTGCAAGAAGGAGGACCTTCCTGCACATAAACAATCTTCTCCTGCATGCAGACACCCTTGCACTATGGTGCAAGGGTGCCTGCGTTGGCGCTAGGCTGTAAAGTGTAGCGCCATTGCAGAGGTAAACGCAGAGCTGCAGCACATTCTTGAAAATATGGTGCAGCCCTGCGTTTCTGAAGTGGCGGAGTGAGGCGTTAAGCCAGGAAGGCTAACGCCTCACTCCGCCACTTCCCTTGTACATATGCCCCAAAATATCAAGTTTGGTGCGTAACTGCGACCAATGCTTGCTGACCGAGGAAATACTTGTGCAAAAGGAAATTGTAGGAAATTGTGAAAGGAGGATTCAAGGGAATCATACCGTAATCCACAGCCTGGACTGCCACCACCACCTCTGACCCTGCACACACAATGCAAGCAAAATGAACAGGGCCTCCTTTATGAGGTTTTGCCATAGGGCAGCACCGCAGGCCTTCCGCATGCGGCGCATTCCTGCCCTTTTCTCCTTCGCCGGCGCACAATGGGTTGCCATGCGCCAACACAGGCCCCTGTGCACCATGGTGCAATGATGCCTGCGTTGTGGGGATGATTATTTTTGTGCAGGAAGGGAAACCTTCCTGCACAAAAGCAATCCCAAGAGGCGTTTTCCTCTTTCCTGCATTTTGCAGCACACATAGAAAAAGGAAAAACGAGGAGAAATAAAGATATTTCCCCTCGTTGTGCCTCCCTTACGCCTCTCCTGAGGAGGCGTATTTTTTGGGCTCTGCCTCAGAATTACGATTTCTTGTAAATCTGGGGCAGTGTCAAAAAGCCATGGATGTTGCTGGGAACGCCCCCAGCAACACCCATTGCATGCCCGCCCCATTAACACAGAAAACTGCGTTAAGGAGAACAATATTTACGAGGCATCATTAAGCCCAAAAAAGTGGCTTAGTGCTGGCTTGCAAATATAGAGCAGGTTCCTGCGCCACGGAACGTCACAAAAAATGATGGTCCGGCGGCGCAAGGGGCGTCATAAATGAGGCCCACAATGCGCTTAGTGCTAAGCGTGCCGTAGGTACCATAGGTTGTTACACAACAATAGGGAAAACCTAGTAAACAGCTGGACTATTAGTAGGCACCATAGGAGCACCCGCCTCTCCTTCATAGGGCAACCAGCTCTGCTCCAACCCCCCAACCAGTCACCACGCCTCCCCCGCAATAAACTGTTGACAGGGACAGATAGAAAGATAGAAGTGAAGATCAGTCCTGCTGCCTGACTTTTTGAGTAGCTGGGCTGACCTCATAGATGGACTTACCATTTTTTGTGTCCCACGCGTCGCTCAAGGGCTGAAGGCCAGGGAGATCACTGGGGAAGGCGGCGAGGCACTGCAGGTTGTGCCTAACATGTGACCGGTGATGGCGCAGACATGACCACGCACACCACCTCCATGAACAAGCAGCGTCCGCAGCATCAGCAACTGTCTATGGAGGAATTATTCAGTTTTGTGTTTGATGTATCCATTCCTCCAAATGCACTATTTTTTGAGAATAAATTAAGGACATTTTATTGAATTGACTCTATTTAAAATGTCATTTTACAAAACTCAAAATTCTTTATGTCAGGCGATTTCAATTAAAAAATGTCATTATGTTATTTTGGTGAAGTTATTTATGCCAGACCAGTCGTTAATGTATGGAATGCCAAACTCTGCTTTAGGCATAAGGAACTTTCCTAGTAGAGCTAATTATGTTTTAATGACTCTAATTTAGCACAATATAACCACTCTCAATGGTCCCTTTTTTGTGATATTCCTATCACAGCCACATTTAGAGATGGCAAACAAATTAGATATGGCAAACAAATAGCCACAATTTATTATTTGTTTGTTCCATCAGATCACTTCAAACCTATTAAAGATTTTTAGGTGGTTGACATTGGAGTTAGCAACCATCTCGACTTGAAAGTAACTTTCAGGGGAAAATACATTAAAAAAACATGAAGCCAGTTTTAGAGTTAATCCTGGTTTATAGTCATAGAATACGTGTCACACTTTTCAAAGGCAATCTGCAGGAATTATTTAAGATAAAAATTGAAAGAAACATTGGTAAGTTCCATTAGAATGATTGAAGAATGATGATGATGTAGAATGGTATAACCAGCTTGAAAAGATTTTTTTGTATTGTTTGACAGCTGATTTTAATCCTTGAAACACACCTGGATGAATAGATCTAGGACCCCTTTGGCGTGATTCTATATGGAGTGTTTTAAACCAAGAAAGGAACTCAATGGGAAGCATCACAAATTAAACAATCGTAAGAGCAACATTGATAAACTTGATCTGAATATAATGAAGAAAAAAAATCTCCTAAAAAAGAAACAAACATCTTATGCTTACAACTAGTTCAAAATACAAGAAGCAATAGCGCAAGGTAACACAAAAGAAATTATGAATTATGGTAAATAATGAGTAATCAGATCTAAATAAAATTTCTTTGTTGTAAACAAAATTTGTTCATAATAATGATTACTCTCTGGATTCCCACTAAATGCGGTTGCAGGAAGTAGGTGTTATTGCCAATATAATTAAATCTATGAAACCTTTACGACCAGTGACCTAGATAGTCTTCCACCCATAACATATAATGCAGATCCCCTTTCGTGGTCTGCAGTATTGAGCCCCTTTTTTAAATGGGTTTCATCTAGTTGGGTGATTCCCGATTCACGACAAGGTGCAATTATTAAGCTGATTCTAAAAAAAAAAAAAAAAAGGCAAAGTGACCCAGCAAATAACAGGCTGATTTCCTTGCTGGAGATCACGTCTCAGATCTATATGAAAACCCTTTTGAAACATCCTCAAAGCTGGATGCCTGGCTCCAGTATGATACCAAGAGACCAAGGTGGTTTTAGGAAAAACTATTCCACAATTCACCACTGTATGCTTCTCTGGAGAGTGGACAGAGGATCTATTGTAATGGCTGGCAATTTATGTTGCTATTTCAAGGCTGCTTTCGACTCGGTAGACCAGAACCTGTCGTTGAACAAATTTCAGTCTCATAAGATTCCCCATGCTTTGATTGCTATTTATGATCCAGTGTACATTTTGGAAACTTGGTCTAGGTGGACTTGAATGGGAATGGTATCCTATCTGACAGAATCCAAAATGGCTTGTGGCAGGGGTGTGTTTTAGCCCCCTGATTATCATCCTTTGTATCTCGGACTTCCCTGGTTTTCCGCTGAAGATAAATTTGTTCTCCCTGAAAATAAGTAAAGTCCATTTTGGTTCTTCCGTAGTTATTCTCTGTTTAGCAAACCTTGTGGAAAGCCAGCGTTAAAATGCACACTAAACTATGACCTTTTGCCAGGTCTCAAATAATTCTCAGTGTAGCCTACCTTTTTTTCAGCATTTCATATTTATGTCTTGAAAATTATCTCAGAGTATTCTGCAGTAGGACCTTTCAAGGTAGGACTACTATCCCAGTGTCAAACATTCCATGATTCAGGAAGCCAGGTTCCACAAACTGTGAGCAGAGACAGGATGGCTGGGAAAGATCCTAACCTTCCAAAAGCCTTTCTCCTGATGGCCTATTCACATCCCTCTCCCACATTCAAAGATAAGTGCCAGTGGAACTAGGTCTGTTGTATCTGTGCAGAGATGTACTTACACCTCTTCAAAGGGCTAATCACTTGCATGAGGGGATAGCCCATTACAACAGAATTAATTACTTCTGGGTTGTTTTATGTCCTCTTTTACAGAATATTTAGCAGAATTACACCTTCACCACTGAAATAGGTTTTTTGATAAATATGAAAAAAGTGAATTGTCGCTGTAGCATTTTCATAGGCTATCCTAAATAATGCATTTTAATCATAAGTAGATATTCTGAATGTGGGAAGCCTGTAGAGCGAAAGCAGCACTTTGTAGCAAGTCAGAGTAGGACCATAAAATTCATGCTACTTCACATCTCCCAAGTGTATATATTAAACTCCCAGTCTTGTGGGCTACCAGGAGCATTTGATGGGTGACTTAGCTAATATTAAACAGTACATGTTCCTATATAGGGAAACAACATCTTTGAGGTTTTACTACATATCAAAATGATTTGTTTTAGTCTCCAGTCAGTTAGACTACAATTGAAGGCTTGGCACCATTCTTGTACAGTAACACATGTGGGTCCTGAAAAAATACATTGCATTATTTTAACTTTTATGCTACTGATGCATTTTCTACAGCATGTAATAGGGGTGTTACTTCAAATTAAAATATGCCAAATGTGTTTAGCCGAACTTTGACCATAGTTTTACCAACAGGGACAAATACTGGGAGGCTGGGACAGCAGTCTCCCAGTGATAAAGTCACAAATGGTACTAAATCCAGTTTAAAATTGTATAAATTAAGGGAGACCACACAGAAAGGGGGTCTCCCTTTCCTCAGAACATGTATGTCATAGAGGGTTGCATGGTTGGCAGCAAAGCATAGGGTCCTGCAGTGCATCGAACCATATGTATGTATGTAAAACTGCATGGAACACCTCTGATTGGACAAGCAGCTTGTGATACTCTCCATCATATTACAAGTTGTCCTTATGCCTTTTGTTTGTGTCTGTAACAATGGTTTTCCAGAGCAGATTTAGTCAATATATTTTTCATTGAAGGTCCTGAGCCAGTCATATTTCACCTGCAATGATGGACACATATATTGCAGCATATACAGGGCAGCTTGCATGTTCCTCAATTAGTCCAAGGACATAAATGATTGCCTGGTGATAAACATTTTGCCATATGTCATCAAACACTGGGCTTGCTTCACAGTCAGTTTTGTCAGCAGTACTACTGCCTAACAAAAAACTGATTTCCTATTGACAAATACACCTCTGAGTGCTTAGCAAGGCACCCAGTATAGTATCAGTGCTTAGACCAAATTTCATTCTGTGATTAATGAGTATCTTGATGTCTGATACCATGGAGTACATTTTCGAGCTCTGACAATACTGTAAACATTGCATTTGTAGTAGCTATACACAATGAGCTCAAACACTGTTTTTTTGTCCTAATTCTGTTGATGGACCATCGGACAGACTTTATCCATGAGCTGCTAGGCTTTAATGTCAAGATATGTTCACATTTCAACACCGAATACATGGCTTAGAATGTACTGAACGAGAGTTTGCAGCAGCATAACTTGATCCCCCCACCTTATTAAGGACACAAGCTATTTGCCTTGGCTTCTATGAAGTGTGATCCTTGAAGAATGTTGACCACATGTACACAATGCTCAGATCTTTTTATCTGACATTTCTTATTGCCAGTTAAGTACAATTAAGGTGCAACCAATGTGAGCTTGCTGTAGAACATCCTTTGCTACCCTGAGCAAGGGTGAGAGAATAAGAACTGCTGCTACAACTGATTTCCATTTTTATGAGCAATCATGCATGTTGTGGATGAGAAAGGGGTATGAAACCCCACACATTAAGGGCAACGTTTTTCAATCAATACCATGCCAGAGCCCAGAGAGGCACTGGCAAATTATTTTGCCAAACCTAGGGGGTCATTACGATGGCGGTCGGAAAACCTTCCCGACCGCCATGGTAGCGGGAAAAGACCGCCCGCAAGGCCCGCGACATAACCCCCGGTCGCATTACGATGTTCCTTGCTCGAAATCCGACCGCGGCGGTCGGATCGCGGGCTTCAACATTGCGGCGGTTGCTGATGCACGCAGCACCGCCGCGATGTCAAAAGGAGCATGTCCTGCATTTCCCTGCACTGCATGGCAGGCACTGCACAGTGCCTGCCACCTGGTACAGGGAAATGTAGGGGGGGGACCATGGGTACCCCCCAGTGCACCCACACCCCCCCAACACATTGGGGGCCCGCAACGGGCCCCTGGAAGACATTCTCCGCCGCCTTTCCATGGCGGTTTGACCGCTGAGGAAAGGCTGGCTACCGCCGGCATCATAATCGTGCCGGCGGAGCCAGATCGGCACCGCCACCATTATCCCGGTCCTTCTCCGTCCGCAAGGCAGGAGTGCGGATGGCAACCGGCAGAAAAGCGGCGGTCGGAATTACCCACCGCCGCGGTCACCACCGCCATCCTAATCTGACCGGCGGTTTTCTGGCTTGCGATCGCGGGCGGATGTCCGCCGCCGGTCTGGCGGTCGCCACGGCCGGCCGGCGGTCATCCGACCGCCATCCTAATAGGCCCCCTAGTCTTGAAGCATAAAATGATGTAGGTGACAGATGGAAGTGGTGCATAGTCTAGCTCTTTTGCCTCATGCATGGTGAAGGCATCCTTCCTTTGAAACTACTGGGATGGCTGGTTTCATGATTTCTTATCCATGCAGGCAATGGGAGTGACTTGTGTAGAACTAAGCAGTCTACGTCTAAGCAAAACTATGTCTATGTATGAACATTCCCAGCTGTCCAGTGTCTTCTTGAAGCAGCCCTTAAGTGCTGTGAACACCAGTGCACTGATATATGGATATATTGTCCCATTCACATGTGTAGAAACACAACTTCAGATAGATAAGCAACAACATTATTTAGTTTAACTCAAAACAGGTGACCAACACTGGTTGAAGCAGTGAGAAGTATGTCAAGTATGTGAAGAGGAACTCATCCACATGAGGGCAAAGGCATAGCTGTCTGAAAAAAACACTAACAATATATTTCTGCTGGTAATGATACAACTGGTGCCTGTAATCTATTAGAAGGAGAATAGTATGGACTACTATAACTATTCTCTTAATTTTCACTCCCCATTCTTTGGACATATAGGGCCTGATTTAGATCTTGGGGGATCTGGTCCTGCTGTCACTTTTCTGACAGTTTCTCCGCCCACCTACTAGGCGGTCCACACGCTCAATTTAGATGTTGGCGAGTCTATGGACGACAGTCTGCCAAGTGCCGGAGCCTCTGCCAGAATTTTCCTCCTGCGTCGACGGCCTCAGAGGCAAAATCGGCTGTCAGAGGGAGGCCAGCCGATATTTTCATCAGGCCAATCATGATGTGCCTTTCTGTTGAGGAAACTCTGGCGAGTAAACCTCCAAACCTGAGATGGCGAAATTGAAGGGATATGAGGTAGAAACATACCTTTTTTCCTGTTTTCTACTTCTGTTTCCATCATGAACCCGATTGCTCAAGTCCTTCCTTTGGTGCTGCTACTTGACCACAAAGCAAATCAACTCTGTCGTCGCCGGAATCGAAGGCACGCTACTTTATTACTTGTTTTCTTATTAATAGTCAGTTTACATTTGCTCTGGACTTGTGAATTTTTAGTCTGAAGTGTAATGCATGTGTGTTAATATTTTCACTTATTAATTTAAAAGAAACACACCTGTATGAACACTTAAAAAACAAACTTCAATTGTAAAAATAAAAATATGTAAAAATAATTGAAATAATTCTCTCATGTAATTTTTTAGGTGGGAGGGGTGGTAGAGGAGTGGTTTTTGGAGGTAGAGGGAGCTGGACTGGGTAATGTGCTTGTGACTGTATGTTTGGCAGCTGCATGGGGGTCTGGTGTTTGTTGTGTAGGTTTGGATGTGTGTTTTTTGGCTGGTGTTTGATAATCTAGTGAGCGTGTGTGTTTGCTTTTGGTTGGTGTTGTTTTGTGTGTAGATATGCTTCTGTGTAAGTGTGCTGGTTTTGATGAGCGTGTTGTTGTGGTGGTTGGTGTGGTTGGTGTGGTTGTGGTGGTTGTGGGTATTATGCTTGTTGTGCTTGTGGGTGTAGTTTCAATAGTGTGTGTATGTCGTTTGTGTGTTTTTTTTAACATTTATTTTGTTACGTTTGGATACAAACAACCATCAGAAAAAAGCATCAATGCCATTATACAATAATCAGACAATTGAAAAGGGTACATGTCAGTATCACCAAGTAGCATGTCTTGTGCCGCAGGGGTGATTTCTCAATTATCAGTACATGGCTAGTCTGGTTCCTTTTACCCCCTTACTATCCACTCTCCCTTCACCTCCCGTCCCTCAGCTGTCCCATTCTTCTCCTCATTCTCTATGGTATATGAGAAAGCATATACATTTGCAGTGGTTCCCATATGTCTCTCGGTCTTGAGTTAAGAAGAAGAAGCTCAGCATATATCGGGGATTGTTCTTGCCACAGCATTAGGTCTTGAATTCAGGTCTTAAATTTGGGTGCTCTGCCCCGTCCCCACCTGCAGGCGACCCTCCGTTTAGCCAATAAGAGCCCCACTGCAATGAATTTCCTATGGATAGCACTAATATCCTCAGTACATCCCAGTAGGGCCATAACCGGGGAAGCCGGCAGTGATATTCCAACCATCTCCACCAGATCCCCCAGAACCTGTAGCCAATATGTCTTCAGAGGTGCACACTCCCGCGCTATATGCAGGAAGTCTGCATCCCCGTGCCCACACCTGTCACATCTACTATCTGACGCAACTTAAACCTGTACATCTTCGCTGGTGTGTAGTACAGGCGATGGTGAAATTTATAATGTCTGATACGTAAACGACTGTTAGCTGAAATGTTTCCAGTGTAGTTGCAGCTATATGTCCATTGTTTATCCGATAGGGGTATGCACAGATCTGCTTCCCATCAAGTTCTGGAGACAGTGGAGGCTCGTATCTGAGATGCCTGTGTGCTACGATATAACAGTGAGACTACATGCGACGGGGGTCGAGTGTGGGCATTGGGCCGAGTGTGGATGGTTCTCTCAGAAAATCAGGTGTAGATGCCTTAACACTCTAGCGTAACCTCACATATAGGAACAGTTCCATTGATGTAGGTTCACTATGATGGAAGAACTGTTCCTTGCTCTTAAAAGTTCCTTTGTTATATAGGTCCCCCCATGCGTGCACTTTGTACTTTAGCAACATTCATCTACATCCTACTTCTTGTGTCACTTCTAGGGTCGGATACTGTGCAATTTGTAATCTTGGTGAGTACAGCATTGGCATCTCTAGTCTGCTAGCTATGCCCCTCCACGCGGCATTCGTACAATCAACCGTTGTGGGGTCTGAGTCTCTAAGTTTGGGTTTATGTGCTATAAAGCCCGCTAATGGGGTGGGGTCCACATACCCTTGCTCAACGGCTAAGTGTGGCATGCATGGAGGTGGGTAAAACCAATATGTGGCGAAATGCGCTTTTGCACATAAGTAATATAAGTGCATGTAGGGGCTTCAAAGCCAAAGGGACGCGTCAATATGCCCCATTGTAGCCTGGGTTGTTTCCCTCCCCACACCAGCCTGGTCAGTTGTGATTGAAGTGCTTTGAAAAAGTTCCCACCCGGATTGTATGGTATATTTATGAAGAGGTACAATAGTTTGGGTAGTATTATCATTTTGATCAGCGATATGCGCCCTGCCATGGAGAGGGGTAATGTGATCCAGCGCGTTATCTTGTCAGTCAGGGATTAGCACGCATGAGTTCGGTTTTATCTCTAGTGATTTTATTCCCAAATATTGCATTTTCGCCTGACACCACACTATAGGGTAGTCCAGAGGATGTGGTGAGTGGCCACCGTGAGTGGAAAAATCTGCGTCTTCTGCAAGTGACCTTAATCCCTAAGATCCCCCCGAATGCAATGAACTTGCGCAGTATTGGATTAAGTCTGATTCGTGGATTTCGGACATAGAGCGTAATGTCATCCGCATATAGGGATACTAGGATCTGTCTCGTGTGGTATCGGATCGCATGCTCTCAGTATTTCTGCCACAGTTTAGCTGCAAGAGATTCTACCGCCAATGCAAACAATAGGGGCGAGTGGGGGCAGCCCTGTCTAGTCCCCCGTGAAATTGAGAATGGGGGAGATCGCATACCATTGACCAGCGATCTGGCCGGTGGCTGCTGGTACAAACGCCGTATCCAGGCAGGAAATCCAGATGGCATCCCCATGCGTCCTAGGACTCCCAGTAGGTACCTCCACTCCACCAAATTGAATGCTTTGGTAGCGTCCCAAAAAACTGCCACCGCTTCTAGGTTCGGGTTCACATCTTGTAGTATCGCAAACAGAGTGCGCAAGTTATGCGAGGTTGATCATCCAGGAATAAACCCTGCCTGATCAGGCAGCATGAGGAAGTTCATTAGAAGACTCAGTCTGTTCACCAGCACTTTGGCCAAAATTTTAACATCACAATTTATGAGAGATAGTGGTCTATATGACTCACACTTGTCTCCAGGCTTCCGGGCTTTAGGAATGAAACAATCATCACCTCCCTCATAGATTGACGAAGAACCCCCACTTCCCTAGCCTTGTCATACACTTGCTTAAGAATCGGAGTCAAGTCGTCCACGTACGTCTTATAAAAGTCCGCCAGAAGTCCATCCAAACCAGGCGCTTTACTGCACCGTTGCTGCATCGCAGCCGCTCTAATTTCGTCTTCTTCGATTTCAGCCGCCAAAAACTCCCTTTGTGCCTCACCAATCCATCCCAGCGCTATGTCTTCCAAGTATGTCGCTAGGGTAGTAGCCTGCTCCCCTCTCGTGGAGTATAGGGATGAATAGAAAGTGGGAAAAGTCTGCATAATATTAACCATGTCCTTATGTACATTATCGTTTGTATCACTTATTTCCAACACATAATTGGTAAATCTAGGGCAGTGGATTTGGTCGGCCAATACCCTCTCTGGCCTTTCTCCTTCCCCATATCTGCGTGCTCTAAAGTACCGGTTGCGAAATAGACATTCCTTTTCTGCTGTTTCCCGGTATTCCGTCAATTTATCTCTGAGGACGACTTGTGTGGCTCCTGTGGGGGAGATCAAGAGCTCTCTTTCCAGTCTCTTAAGGTCTGTTTCTAGCTGGGTAAGGATACCTCGGATGTCTCGCAACACTCCTCCTCCCTTCGCAATGCATATTCCGCAGATGGTGACTTTAAACGCCTCCCACACTGTGGTGAGGCGGGGGACAGACCTGATATTTAGTTGGAAAAAGTCCTTTAATTCTTGTCCCAGTTCCATCTAAAGGCGGGGTCTAGTAAGGCCATTGGAGGTAAACACCAGTTTGCATGTGGCATGCAGTTCCACTGGGGGGGTCAATGCGATCCGTACTGGGGAGTGATCTGACAGGGTCCGAGCTAGGTGCTGCACCTGTGTCACCCACGGTCCCTTCCCTCTGGAAATGATCCTGTAGTTAAGTCTGGACCAGGCTGAGTGTATTGCCGAGTAGTGTACCTTCCTCTAGCTGGGGGTGTGTGTCTCCATGCATCTATGAGATAATGGTCTATACGTATCTGTTGCACCTGCCTCTGTGTGGCTGTATAATGATGCAGTAGGGGCTTTGATCTGTCTTTATCAGGTTCTAGAGTCGTGTTGTGATCTCCTCCCCATAGTACATACGTAGATCCTATCTCCAACACCTTCCCCCAGAGGACATTATAAAATGGTGGGTCATCTGTATTGGGCGCATAGCAACACACCAGTGTGCTCGAGTATGTCGCCAGTCTTCCCCACATAATACTGTACCGTACCTGCATATCCTGTAACGACCCTATCACTACATATGGTGTGCCCCTCTTTATCAGTATTGCTGTGCCCCTAAAATATGTGGAATACATAGAGAAGCATCTATGCATCGCACACCGGGTGTCAAATGTGGGATCTGTGTAGGGCGCAATGTGCGTTTCTTGCAACATGGCTATGTGGCTATTGTGCCTGTCTAAGTATGCTGGGACTTGTCTGCGGATTTCCCAATCCACATACGTTCCAGGTAAGGAGATTTAGACCTGTATTACCCTGTGTTTCCATTTTCCAAGCGGGGAAAAACCATATTTCGCCCTGCGGCTAGAAACTCCCATCTCCGGGAAGCATAGTGTATCTGGTGACTATTAGTTATCATACTATGATAACTACCTTTCAAGTAATTAGCTGCTTTGCACCCCCCTACCACAACGACAACCTCAACTTGTCGGAGACATAGTAACACCCCTCCTCCCCACTCCCCGTCCCCAATAAGTCTAAGGAACATTCGGGCAAGTTCTGGGGTTCTTCACAGCTCACAATAACTGTGCATGAGACACCAAACTGGTGCAGCGCGGGCCTCTCATTCTTGCATTTCACCTGTAAGCATGCCCAAGTGAAGTTCCCCATGTCTCGCAAAGCGAGCTACATGTATAGATCACTGGATCAAACTTGTTTGTTTGTGTTTCCTTGTGTGTTTGTGTTTATGTATGTGTGTGATTGTGCTGCTTGGGTCTCTTGGAGTGGGTGCCTGCAAAGAAGTGAGGGTGCTTGTGATTGGGGTGGGATTTTGGAATTGGGTTGAGGAAGGGACCTGAATTTGGGCAGAAGGTTGGGCTGGTTGGGAGGCTGGGGTGATTGAGAAGGCTGCTATGCTATATGTTAACAAAAATGGGCGAAACACATTTGCAACAGCTAATTTTAAAGCAAACACTACATGTATGTTTAGTGACACATTAAAACGTAGTACTTAGCAATCTCCATTCCACCAGGGATTCCTGTCAGGCCTTCAGGAAGTAGGATCTGCAAGACTTTCTCCTCCCAGGGATTTAGTGGTAAGGGGGACTGGGAGAACCACCACCAGTCCTCTGGGCTTCCATGTGACGCTTGACGGTATGCATGTGATAACAATTAGCACAAACACATCAGGTGTGTGATGCTAGCATCCATTCAAAAGCCACAGAAATATTGTACAATGTTGAACGCGTCTGGTGACGGACTCACTCAATCGCAAATCTGCTGCTAGGACAACTGTGAAATCTAAATAGGCTTGGCGCAAACCCGTTGCCGTGAAGGTGAATGAGTACTGTTAGCCAGCAGAGGAGTCCGCTGCGTCAAAGGAGGCAAGCCGCTTATGCGATGGAAGATAGTCTGTTAGCGCCGACAGCTGATCAGCCACCCACATCTAAATACGTTGGGTGGGAAACCGTGAGCTCGATGGAGTACTTGTAAACTCTGCCATGAAGGGACAACAGGACTCCGGCCAAGATCTAAATCAGGCCCATAGTCTTTTGAGGAGTGTTTGAAATGTATTTGCTGTTTTTCTGTTTACCCAACTCACTTGTAGAAATTATTTTGTGTTTCAAGGTCTTTATTTGGGCCTTGGCCACAGGAGATCTAATGTTTTATGTTGTAAGCCCATTAGTTAAAGCAGTTTCATTTGACATATGTTGCGTGTTTACTATTCTTCTTGTGTTCCAAGCAGGTAAACCATTCTCATTATTGCTACTTTGGCTGGGTTGGAGGTAGCACCTTCCTTGTTATTGGTGGTGGTGGTATATCAACTATGGCAGGGGCTGGTTGTGATGATCTACACTAGCAGTAGAAGTTGCTTAAACTAACAACTCCACAAAAATAATGGTGATATTCATTTAATGTAGTTGAGCACCACCAAATAGCACAGGGACACTTCCTGGCTTCAGAGTCCTACAGTGGAGGTAGGGTAAGAAAGTTACCCAAATATTTCTTCTTGTGAACTTTATGGCAGGTGTGGTTGAGGATACATCACTCTAAGAGGTGGAAACTGGGATTATCAGAGTACTTACATTTCTTTCTCCCCCTTGCATCCTTGAATTCATCCTACTGTGCTGAGCTCACACCTACCTGACTTGTTGCTGATCTAGGGGCATGATGGAAAAATCCCTTCCTTTATACATTCCATTGATTTCTGGTGAGAGCACTTGCGCCAAGGATGTGGCACATCCTTGAGCTGGTAATATCTGCAGTTCAACATATGCACTCAGGTTATTTCACACCCCGTAGCAGGAGGAATGGCTCACAGACCTCTTTACTTTATTTAGTAATATGACTTCAGCTTAATGCCTATTTCTTAGGTACATTTTTCTCTCCATTCATATAACTTTCATGCTTCGTGATCTACTTTATACTGTTTGTATGGCTTATGCCTTAACTAGTTGGAAAGTAATCAATCCCTTGAAGAGCTCAGTAAAGTTACCCTGCACTCCACTGAAAATCAATTCCATGGGCAGCATATTGTTTCTCAAGAAACTTATTGAGTTTTACCAAAAAAGGAGGAAGTGAGATGTATTTTTATGAAAGCCACAATGTGTCCTCCCTAAAAGCAGTTTCGAACATAAGACTGTGGTCCTTAGAAAGTCTAGGACCTTTCTAGGATTTCATAATTGGCTTCCTTTTATGTCTTTACTCTACAGCTGGATGAGGATTAACGATAAGAAGGGTGCATACATATTAGGTGGTATGCCTTCTCATTGGGGTTGCATCTAACCTGGAATAGAGTATTACTGTGGGTTCACTATAAGTCATTAATTTGGGAGTTTTGGGTGTGGGAGTACCTTAACCCTACAGTGAAAAGGGTCCTACCTGCGGTAGGTGTGCTTATTGATCATGTATTGATTTTCTATCCCATACAAGATTAAAATCTGGGGGGGAGGATTTGTCAAGGGTCAACATGTTTCTTCCCCTAATAGTCATGCCAGTCGGCCGAGGGGGGAACGATTTATCAGGATCAACCAGACGCCTCTACAAATCCTACAATACTTCTAATGCCCTGTTCTAAAATGTTTTGGAGATTGATATAGAGGAACACAAGGAGCAAGGTCTGCATTTAACCTGTATGCCAGAAAGAGAAAGACACAGGGGCATATTATCAAGCACGGCGTTAAAATTATCGCCGGTTTAGCGGCAGAAAACTGCCGCTAAAGCGGCGATAATGGGCTTGATAATATGCCCTGGAGAATTCAATAGAAGCCCATGTTGACACCAGAACATGGGCTTCTATTGGAATTCTCTAGGGCATATTATCAAGCCCATTATCGCCGCTTTAGCGGCAGTTTTCTGCCGCTAAACCGGCGATAATTTTAACGCCGTTTCTTGATAATATGCCCCACAGTTACTATATACCTGGATGATTCAAAGTGGTCAAGGTATATTTCTATTAAAAATAGTTCTTTCTAATGTAATAGTTGCTATACTGTGATACTGTGTTGTATTCATGTTTTTTCATGTTTAACTGTGCAATTGGAATGTATGTTAATAAAACAATGATTATAATGAGATATGATAGTGAATTGTAGATAACATTCTAACAACTTGTGGGACAGACGCACTTTTGGTATTTGAACCATTTTTACTATCTCTCTATTCTTTAAATACCTAGACCTTATTTCTGGAAGTCTCAGAAGTGTGGCTAAGGTGTCTGAGGTTGTTGCACTTACTTTCATATTCTCAGTGACTTTAGGAATCTTTTGATTATTAAAGACATTTGCTTTAGACAACTCTTCCAAAAATATTAAAAATGGTAAACATGTGGGGCCAGATGTACGACCCTATTTTGCATGCGCAAACGTGTTTGCGACCCGTTTGCGCATGCAAAATCTAATAGGGCCATGTACAATCCCTATTTAGCGAGTCGCAATTTTTTTACTACTCGCTAAATAAGCATTGCGAGTCGCTATTAGGAAGGGGCGTTCCAAGGGCATCCCTTCCTAATAGCGCGTCAGAGGCCTATGTAAGAATGTTTTGCGACCGCAATTGCGGTCGCAAAACACTCGCACATTTTACCGTCCTCTTCAAGAGGGTGGCAAAGCACTCGCAAATGGGAAATGGTCCCCAGGGGACCCCTTCCCCTTTGCGAATGCAGGGAAAAATATTTTTTAGGGGCAGGCAGTGGTCCCAGGGACCACTACCTGCCCTTAAAAAAATTAAACGAAAATGTTTAATTTTTCTTTTTTTAAATGCATCCCGTTTTCCTTTAAAGGAAAACGGGCTGCATTAAAACAAAAAAAAAACTGCTTTATTTAAAAACAGTCTCAGACATGGAGGTCTGCTGAACCCAGCAGGCCACTATACCTGGGAGGGCCAGCCATTCCTAATGGGGGCGCAAATTGCGAGCGCCTCATTAATATGCATGAGGCATGCAATTTGCGACCCCATTAGGAATCGCTAACAGTGTCTCAGACACTGTTGTACATGGCATTTAGCGACTCGCAATTTGCAACTCGCAATTGAGCGCAATTTGCGAGTCGCTAAATGACATGGTCGTACATCTGGCCCGTGGTGCTTAAAATAGTCAGTTACTGCAGACCTTTGTCACTAAAGATAATCAGTGGTTATTCATTTAATAGGCTGTAATCTACTTTGCTTCCACATCTCTCAATTGCCATTATTGTCACCTTCGCTAAGCAACATCTCCCATCCTTCCTTGATTTGCTAAATGGCATTAGGTTCTGCTGTCATAAGTACACGTGTGGCACTAAGATATATTGGACATCGACCTTTTAAAGGCCTGCTTTGCTTTGCTGAATTTCACATTTAGGGCTGGCAAACAAATTATAAAAAGAGATTTGGCACTATTTGTTCCACCTGATATTTATCAACATCTATGCCTTTGTATGCACTTTCCAAAATAGACATACCTCTGCCTCAAATAAAAGAAACTGATCACTTTCCGTTCATGCATAGACAAGTAGTGCCATTACTTCAGAAAAGCTTTTCCATGATTTGCTAGAGAAATTGTATTGCTTCTTCCTTGAGTGGACACTACTGACTTCCTGTGATTTATAGTGCTGCATTTGAAAGTGTCCACTCTTTCTGACAGTACTCCATGAATCAGTGCTCCAAAACATCTATGATCAAAACCACTGGCCTGACAATACAGAAACAAGCACTGGTTGCTCAGGTTTTAAAAAAGGTCAAATATGGGTGACCCTGCTTTAAATTTGTTTAGGATTGCACATTTAACCAGGAACATGATCTTTAAACTTTTCTCCCTATTCAAACTGCTGTTCCCCACATTTTAGGACAGCTTTAGCTAACTGCAGGAACTGATTTAATGAATATAAAAACAAGCATTGGCTTAGCCAATAGGTCTCGCCTTTGGGACCTTATAAGTATTTCGCCATGCAGCACAATAAACCTCGGTGCTACAACATCTACTGTTAAATTTTTTGTATCTTTGTACAGTGCTCCAACCAGGACACCTGGACCGCGGTATATACATTTGTAAATAAAAAAACTCATTAACTCTGTTCTTGTTGACATCATGATAGTCAACTGCTGAATCTGACTTAATTGAAATGCAGTCGGTGACTTTCAGCTTGTACACAGTTCTCTGCAGTGGGACCTTATCCCACTAACCTGGTCTATCATGCTGTAAGAACTGAGAACGCTGGGTCTTGAAAGTCTTAGGGGCATATTCTCAAGGACTTATCGCCGATTTATCAACACTTTAGCGCCGCAAATGTGGCGATAGACTTATCGCCCTAGTCTCAAGCTGGTGCAAACTGCCGATATCGCCAGTTTACCAGCGATAGCTGCCGCAAAAAACATCGCCACGGATGAGTGCGACAACTAACGCTAATGATATGCAGAGTAGGCGTTCCCGTGCAAAAACACACGAAAACACCACTTCGCGAGATTCTCAACGACCAGCCAGATCTGCGATGCGAACCAAGAACAGGTGATAAGGCGCGTTAGCAGCAGGGATTTAACACCTGCCTTTTGCTGGTGTTAAGCAGGACGACAACCTGCAGTATGAAAGGGAGCCCAGCCCAGAGCCACATCTGAAGACCAACAGATGCCATGGAGCCAATGATCATGCAGCTCGGAGAACCAAGAGGGCCACAACACCCACCGCCACCACTCCCAGGCCCCCCCCCCAGACCACTCCCCCCGGATTACCACCTAGGCAGTGCAGGACAGCGGACGACCCTAAAACGCACCAGCCCCAGAGACTCAACGCCAGAGGAAGCCATTGGCCAACACAGGCTCAAAAGGACAACCATCCACCGCATCCTGACCCACATTGCCCACAGGCTGACGGTACCAACACAGCGGACAACCCACATCCCCCCGCAGACAAGGGGCCCCTGGTACCTTCCAACTAACAACTGCCGGAGTTGGAGGAGTCTCACAGCCAGCCCCATCAAACTCCCTCACATATGTCATGGATGCATGTCCACAAAAGCAACAGGGGGCCCCTGTACCCGCACCACACGATAGTTCCAATTCGTACTGCACCTGCGCAACCAACCCCAACGCCAGCCGTGCTAGACACCTCCGTGCCCCATGCCCAAGGTCGTAGTAACCGAAATGTGGGTGCGATAGGTCATGAAGTCCAGTAGTCAAAAGTAGTGTAAAAACAGAACTTTATTACAAATACACAAACAAACAAAACGAAAAGCTCAGCCAACGCATGCCATTCCCAACGGGGAACTTCAACAGGGCAACGTGTCTTCAGAAACCTGTGGGAGAATTGGTGACAATGGTCAAACTTATGTATAGTCACATGCCTAATCTGGTACAGTGTACTGCACTTGGACAAACCAGAATGCTCACAGGCATGATAAACCATGCATGAGAAGACCGTAACAGAACTACGTGTTGCTGTAACCATCGTAGGAATGTAGAGGAAGGTAACGACCACATGAACTGCTGTTACGGTCACATCATGCAGGACTCATCATGCCTGAAAGCATCACGGTGTGTGTCAGCTCGATACCCCTGCCCCTCACTCCCCCCACACTGCACAGGAACATCTTGAGACCACGCAAGGGAACTACGCCATAGCTGGCGTCACGCACGTGTTGGGGGCAATTCACAGCACACGTGTATGACTAGTGCCCCCTGCCGACACTGCACACAATCACCGCAACAGCAACCACACGCATGCCATCACTGTGCATACAGAAGTGGACCACCGTGGCCTGTCCACCAATGTCGTCGCAAACTCCTCAGGCAGTGTGCATGATCCCCACATGTCCGCAAGTCCGCCACCAACCAGCGCTTTGGGGATGGCCCCCATGGAAATGCACTGCCCATCGGCAAGTACCAACTGAACACACCACACACCTCAACTCCACAATCCCACAAATCACAACTGTGGGAATGCACACGTCACCAATCCACCACCAAAGTGACTACTGGATGTGTCTCAGTCTCCGCCACAACCTGCCCATAGGCCTACACACACAAGGCCAACCACTTTCAATGTGCACATTCACACTGGAGACGAGGTGGCTATGTCCCAAACCAACCCGTGCACATCACGATCATTGCATGCAGGGTCGTGTCAGCAAGGGCGGTGCCCCCCACCCAGCCACGAGTCCGCCGCCGTGACCGGTGGTGCCTGCGTGATCCTGTGCGCGTGATGCACCCCAGCCCTGGTCCCCAGACCGGTCCTCCGCCCAGCGATGACTGGCCGCCCCTGCGCGCCCAGGCCTCAATGCTCACCTGCCGCCACCGGCGTGTCTCTAAGAGGGCCCACCATGTGCCGGTGCATCCTCCTCAGCCGATCGCTGGATTCCGCGCCACAGGCCCCCAGCGCACCCTGAGGCACCGCACTGTGGAGTCATGTGTGCGCTGACTACTGCCTGCGCGTACACTGCGGTCCAGCAGGGCACACTGTTCAATTTGAGTCTTGATTCGCTGGACGCCGTATCGAGGCCAACGCATCATCGCAGGCTGCACACCCGCTCAGCTCTTCAGGTGCCACTAACCCTGTGCAACGCAAGTCATCATCACGTGGCGGTAGGCCCCTGCCAGCTGCAGTGCAGCGGGTGCCACTGACCCTGTGCAACGCAAGTCATCGCCACGTGGCGGTAGGCCCGTGCGGGCCGCAGTGCAGCGGGTGCCACCAACTCAGTGCACCGCAAGTCATCGTCCCGTGGCGGTAGGCCCGTGCCGGCCGCAGTGCAGCGTGTGCCACTAACTCAGTGCACCGCAAGTCATCGTCCCGTGGTGGTAGGCCCGTGCCGGCCGCAGTTCAGCGGATGCCACCAACTCAGTGCACCGCAAGCCATCGTCCCGTGGCGGTAGGCCCGTGCCGGCCGCAGTGCTGCGGGTGCCACCAACTCAGTGCGCCACAAGTCATGGACCCTTCATGATTGGGTCGCGTGGTGCGGACACCATCATGTCATCTCCGGCAGTGGGGAATGTGACGTGCTAGCCCCTTTTATTGGCAGGGTCACATGTCCTGTGACGCATGTGCTGGATGGGTGTGGTGTGGGTGTGAACCAGCCCTCAGGGAGTGGCTGTGGCATGCTGACAACTAGACCAGTGATCAGCAGATCACTACAGGGAAGACCTGGGACATGTAGCTTTGTCGTCCCCCCTCTGAGCGTAAGCGGAGTGGACTGGCCTGGCGTATGGCAGGCCAGCGTAGGGGTGGGAACAATGAGCCCGGGGCTCTGGGCGTGCTTCAGTTCTGGGATGGACATGGAAGTAACTGATGCTTGTGTCTCTGTTGTAGTGTCTACGCCACCCGGACCGCAATCGGCAATGTTGCACCCTGTGACTCAAGTCCCACGACATGAGCAACATGGACGTAAGGGGGAATCACTGACCCTACATTCATCCATACTCTCATACTTGAATGATCAAAGGCATGACACATCTGTGTGATTCTGAATGTTTAATTCACATCCAGTGGAGTGTTGCAGCTGGAGCAGGACAGGGCCATGCAAACCCCACTTCACATTATTGGCCTGTGGAGGGCCAGCCAGAGTCCTTCAGGGAATGACAAGTACATCGGAAAAGGAAGAGTTCAGTCCGCAGTCTGATCGCTGTGTCATTGGTAACCAAACAGAAAATGGCAGTCCATGTCGAGGTCCAAGGTGAGTGTCGTAGAGTGTATCGGGGGACAGTGGAAGGTGATGATGCAAAGGGCAGAACCAAGCAGAAACAGGCCATATGGCGGAGATGAATGCTACTGCCTCCTCCTTACCAGTAAGGTTGATTCACCCGCATCTTCGTCCTCTGATGTCACATGTGCCTCACAGGTGGGTGGTGGTGGATTGCCTGCCACACTGTGAGGCACTGACACATCAGGGGGCGGAGATGTGGATGTAGAAGCAGCAGCAGCATTCATCTGCGCAAGGCCTTGAGGCAGCAATGCCATGACGATGTGCTGCAGGGCATGGAAGGTCCCAGCCACATCTCGCTGGTGTTCAGCCGTGGCAGCCATTCTTTCCGCCGTCATCCGCTCCATGTTCTCCATGAGCCCCTGCATGTGTCCCAACTCCCGGCTGACATCGCTGGAGCCACTCTGACTGGACAGTTGTTCTTGTCTCAGTATCATGACTGCAGCGATGTCAGCCATGGATCGTTGGAGAGCATGGAGCGGACTGTGGGTGTCCGTTAGGGACTGTAAGTGGTCCCTGATGGTACTCAGACACCCATGTATGGCATCAAGTTTGGCTGCCATGAGGTCGAACCCCACCGCACCTGATCAGCCATCTTCTCCTGGACCTCTAACACACGGCGTTGGAAGGCCATGTGTTGTTCGTGGGGGTCCTGGGAGTCAGCCGTGGTGGTGGGTGCTTCCTGCTGTGTGGTCTGTGCAGGGGGTGGGGTCTCCTCGATGCAGCTGAGCTGCCCTGCTCCTGGAGGTGAGGTGCAGTAGCTGTCCATGAACTCTTGGAGGGCGTCGGTGTCGAAGGTGTGGAGGTCCTCTTCGTCATCAGTGAAGAGCTGTTGGGTCTGCTCTGCAGGAGGTGTTGGTTCTCCCTCTACAATGTGAAGGGGAGATGCAGTTTAACATTGTGTTCACATGTATGTTGACGCATTGTACAAGTTTACATACAAACTGCATGACAATGTACATTGTGACTGTTTAGGAGTAGCTGCCTATTTGATGCGGGACAGTGGACATTTCGACAACATCACGGATGTGTGTTTGTACTTGTACATTATCATCTCACATTTCCCTGCTATGCCAAATGTGATTGAACAGTTTCTACACAGAAGCGGCACCAGTTGTGTCCTCTGTTCTGTTGTGAACGTGTTGCAGTTTATACCACATTGTTGTCAATGTTGATGTGCTCTGAATGTTATGTGTGTGTGCTGCATTTTGGGTGAGTCACCCCTGCAGCTCTGATTTGGCTGGCCCTTATCCCTTTCAGGCGGTGTGCCTTTGACTTCTGTGCTTATACAGTGCTGAGATGTTGCATTCTTAGGTAAATTGGGCTCTTGGTGGGAGTTGGGACTCTGGGGCATGGTTTGTCCGCAGATGTGTTGTTGACGTCAGGGGTTGTTTGTGCACGTGGATGTGTCAGAGTGTGACCTGCTCCTTTACGGATGTGGTCCACACTCAGCCACCTCAGTGTCGTGGCGTGCAACATGTCATGATATATTGACTGCAGCCATGCTATTCGTCATGCAGTGTCACTTGCATTGTCAGTGTGGCTCACAGACACGCCGCTTTGCTGGGTTTGGCACATGTGCATGGGTTGGTTGTGAGATTGGTGATGTGTGGGAAGGGTCCCCTCTGGGCACATAGTCGACGGGGGCCTACTTGCTATTTCTAGGTGTGCTGCAGTGTGCCAAGGGGATCAGGGACATGATCCAGAGTCATTGTGGGTGTGCACTGTGCTATACTTGATTGTGCATGTGTGACATTGTGCCCATCTCCCCCCGTCT
Source organism: Calotriton arnoldi (assembly GCA_963921515.1). NCBI lineage: Eukaryota > Metazoa > Chordata > Amphibia > Caudata > Salamandridae > Calotriton > Calotriton arnoldi. The sequence goes on from CAWUFW010004803.1 coordinate 936,820, forward strand.
CCCCCAGTCCCTGGTCGTTACTCACCCTGTTGCTGTTGTGTCAGGTCATGTTGAGCAGTGTCCGGTGCCCCAACTCCTGCCACCGTCTCCACACTGATGACTGTGGCGACCATTTCCTCCATCTCATCCAGCTCCTCCTGTGGCGCTGGACTCCCACCTCCAATCTGCATTGCTGCCTTCTGGTTGTTGGCGAGTTTCTGCTTGGTCTTGCGCTTCACATCGTTCCAGCGCCTCTTGAGCTCTTCCATTGTCCTCCTCAGCACTCCGACTGCATTCACCTTGTCCAGGATGGACTGCCATGTTGCATTTTTTGTTGCCAATGACACAGTGGAGGTGACGAACAGTTGTTGATGGTGTTCTATCACCTCCGTGATCAGGATCCTGTTTTCCTGCCGACTGAACCGCGTCTTCCTCTTCTTCTTGTCCTTGCCCTTCCCTGTCCCCGAGGTCCCAGGCTGCTCCTCCGGGGGGCTTGTGGGGTTCTGGCCGTCCTCTGTACCTGCTCCGGCTGCCTCCATTGTGCTTCGCTGTAGTTTGGTTTTTGTTTGTGTTTTTTTTTTCTGCTTTTGTAGTGATTTTTCCCGCCTGACGTGTGTGATTTGCAGGCCTGGCGCTGCTTTTCACTGATTGTCTTATTGCGGTTGGGCCCATCGCAAATTTTTTCACGTTCGGGTTTGGATTTTCATCGCCGTTCCGGTAATGTTATCGCGGACATTTGACGCGTTATCGGGAGACTATTGCATGTTACCGCCGTGTTGAGAATACGACGTTAACACGGAGTTATTTTCACGCAATAGACGGCGATATGAAAACTTGCGTTATCGCACGTTCTTGAGAATATCCCCCCTAATCTTCTGCTACGGCATACACAGTGGCCCACTGTTGTTGAAATGGCAGACGCAAGATGTGCAGCATCATCTCTATTTCAGATTGGTACTATGAATTCGCCTGTATTCCTAAGCAGCACTGACAGTTTATTTATTTATTTATTTATTTGCGAAGTTTTATATAGCACTGGCTAGACCCGGAGGTATCAGAGCGCTTTACATGAGGATCAGAGCGTTACAGGTTACATAGTTACATCAATTGCAGGTTTCAAGTAAAGACATAGGAGAAAACAAAAACATGAGATGCGAGGGAGGGAAGGAAACACAACGGGGCGACGAGGAAAACATTGTCAGATGTCCGGCTGGGTAGGTGTCGGCCGAGGAGGTGAACCAGAGCCAAAACTCCTCTATAGCTGCATAGGACAGCTCCACCGGGCATCGGCCAAGGTTGCTCGGGCTCCGAGGTAAGTACCAACAGTTATGGTATCCGCCAAGGGGGCATCGTCAAAGTTCCATCGAGAGGCACCGGTCCTGGTATTCCTGGGAAGCGCCGTCCTCTACGTTCTCCAGCTGGCCCCCAGGAGAAAAGTGGTGAGAGGAGAGGTGGAAGGGACAGATTCCAAGGTCGGCAGATTGTAGGACAACCCATCGTTCTTGCCTTCAAACCTCTTGTCGGGGGTGAAGCTGAAGAGGAGTTGTGCCTAGAGACCTGATCCTCATCAGACTTTAGTCCTCTATAGCCCCCCACAGTTATATGCATGACATCCCAGGAAGGCAAAAAAGAACAATTAGATGTCTATTTTTTTAAATACATGCTTCGTTTTGGATATTATGCTCAAAAGTGAGTCCACGCTCTGACATTAGTTGTAGTAACTTATTGAAAATAAAGTTTTAACGTTGCTTTTGTCATTTTTGCACTACAAGGAGCGTGACTTGTTTGCTGCGCTGCAGCTCAGAGCAGCTGAGTTTCTTTTCTGGAGAAAATGAACTTCAGTCCTGTGGTCTTGCTAAATATAGTCAGACAAAACAATGATGACACAGGGAATGTGGTTTGCCTTGATTGAAATGGAATATTCCAAAATATTATTGTGCATATAGCGTTCTTTGTGAGCTTATACTCATAATGTAGGCACTAGGAGGCCCAAAATGCAAATTTACTCAAAATACACAGAAACAATACTGAGACATACACTCCGATATTTGGAAACAGGAGAGAGAGATTTGGAAAAAAGTGTAAAAGTTTGATTTTACTGTTGACTTCCACTGAAGTGAGGCAATGTTAGGTCAGATACAGTTAAAATAAAGCAGTTTTAGGCTTTATTAACTGGGACTATCCCACCTGAATCAGACTTATGTTGTATGCTGAGGCACGGTGCTGCATTGCATTACGCCCTGTACTCTACAATAAAAATTTTACAAATAAAGCAAATACCAGTTATTCAGCATGCCATTGTGCGAACACTAACGATCGCATTGACACTTTAACCGATCGCTTGGCACTCAGCACTTCGCCCCGCAGTTGCGCATTCTCAATTGGTTTTGAAGCACGACTATCAAACTCCCACGACTTGATCTCAGATTACTAGTTAAACAAGTTCTGCTGCCGCAACATTGCCCTACAGGCATGTTGATGAACAAAGAAGAGGGTTTTCGTAATAAAAGTCCTTCAAATTACGTATTTCAATATCACAAAAATATTGTTTGTTTTCTTGAAAATATTACTTTGTATTTTAATGCTCTGTGTTTAGGAAGGGCGGGAGGTGGTGGTGGGGCGACTGCATGGGATATTAAGTGACGGAGAGGGGTGCCGAAGTATTAAAAAGGGGGATTTGGGGGACAGCTGACCGAAGGGAAGTCTGCCCCCGGGCAGATTGGGAAGGTGGTGCATTCCAATGACTGCCATTTTGTGTTGGGCTTCATGGATATTAGCCCAAAGGTAGCCCAACATAGATTTAAGGGGATATTTTGGGCTACCAGCCACCTTTTTAGGTTCAGATGTCCTGATGGCTGGCAGTCTGAGATCAGTGGGAATCTTTGTATTTGCTGGTATTTTGGCGGTTAGTTTGCTTCAGTATGAGGCTAGCGGCACTTATGTAATTTTGGAAGTGAAGTACTTCCTATGGCTGAGAGTGATAGGATGCTGGCAGAGACGATGCGCCTGTTGAAGAAGGCCGGGAGGTTGTACCTCGTGGTGGGCGGCAAAGTGTTTACCACCCTGACTCGCCTGCCTTACTGGGCCTCTGCGTGGGTAGCGGCAGCCGTAATTGCTTGTTCCCCGCTGCGATCATGGCGGGCATTGGGGGCAGCCTTCTCTAAGGTGAGCACTCAATGCCACTTAGCATTGCGTGGAGCGGCAGCATTGGGGGCGGCTCCGTGCCCCATGAGGTGAGGTCTTCCGCAGTGACCGCGTCAGGGCAGGAAGGGAGGGTAGCAGGAGGAGGGCAGGTGTCCGGTGGGCCAGCCAGAGAGCATGGCGGGGAAGGTGCATCCGGGTTCGGGAGGGTGAGGCAGGGCGAGGCGACCCCGTCGCACGGCTGGCACGTATACAGGGCAACAGTTACAGGCAAGAGCAGGAAGCGGACGGCGTCAGAGGAGCCGCCCCCGTATGGCGAGATTCAGGAGAGGCTCCCAGAGGCGCGCAGCATCTGTGAAGCCTCTTGGAGACATTTATGCTGTCAGGAAGGGGGAGGTGGGTGGTGCCAGGTGGGAATCTGGGCTGGGGAAGGTTTTCCCAGACGGACAGCAGCGGGGGAAGGCTGGGTAAGGCCTGGGGGACCGGCAGGTGCCCAGGGAGGGGGTGCCCTGGAGCTGGATCAGCAGGAGGAGAGTGGAGGTGAGGGAGGGGACAGGCCAGGCTGGTCTGGTTTAGACATATTTGGCAATTGGGAGGAAGCAGCAGCAGGGATGGAAGGGGACTTGGTGGCCTGCCTGGATGATTACATATGCAAGGGAGGGTCCCTTCAATGGGGAAGGTCGAGGCAGGTACAGGGGAGGCGGGTTTCAGGAGGAGCCCCGCATTCGCAATAGTAGCAGCTGTGCTGGAATGGAGTGATGGGGAGAATGATTTATAGGAGGAGGGCTTCGTGGATGAGGATTTTGGTATGGTCCAGAGACCCCCTCTAGGGGGGGGTGGGCGCTCGGGGGAGGGGAGGATGTTGGGGCACCTTCAGGTAGCATCGGGCTGAAAGGACAAGGAGGGGCATTTTGGGGCTCTGGGGAGGTAGGGGAAAGGGCGCGGGACGCCAACTCACAAGTCCTTTCTTCTTTATTTCAGGGGCAAGAGAGGTGCATCGTTCCAGACTTGGTAGAGCTGGGGGCAGCTCGACATCACTGTGGAGAAGAGAGGGCTGGGCCCAGTGCGGTTCGCCTGACGAAGCAGGGGATCCCGATGCGGTCAACACACGTAAGTCTGGACCAACCTTGTTGGCCCCAGCAGGTGGTAGGTCTCGATCGGCCTCTGGTAGGTGAGACTCGGCGAGGGTGCATGGGGCAGCGGCGTACCGGCAGGGTAGGGTCGCTTTGGGCCCTCCTGGCGCTGGGCGTCACAGTAACGTTTGGAGCGAGTAAGGCGCAGGGGAATGTGCCGGGTAGCGAATGGGACCATTTGGATGACCCGTTGGAGGGGGTCACTATAGACTACAATGAGGATAGTTTGACTGAGGGTGATGCCCGTGAGGAGGAGCTCGAAGTCAGCTGGGGGCAGGGTGTTCTAACGAATTGTCTAGTGTGTTGCAGGTGAGCTAAGAACAGGCCAACAAAGGAGGTAAAGAGGAGGCAGGACTGGCGAGGCCAACTGCAATGGCACAGGCACTGACCTTGGCGCCAAGCAGGGAAAAAGGAAAGAATCCTGCTCCTAAGATGGTTTCAACAGGCGTGGATGATATCACATGGTCTGAGGGGGGGGGAGTTGCGCAATGGCAAATATGTGCCAGACGTGGGAGTGTGCACAGACAAGAAGGTGGGCACTGGTGACATGGGAGGGGGCGCAAGCAAAACTGAGGACTCGGGGGCAGCAGTGGAAGGGGGATCCAGAAGGGAAGGAAAGAAGGACGGGCCAGACAGCAAGGAACTGAAAATTTAAAAATTGCCTTACATTGGTGTTACAAAACCGTTGGGTGCTCATTTGATGTTGGCCATGAAGGAGTGCATTCAGAAAGGCGAGTACGTAGAGATGTTAAAACTCCTGCATAGAGAGGTGCGGTCAAAAGTGGGTTCTAAAGAGGAGGAATAGGAGCTGGCCAAGTGGCCGAGAGTTCCCCTTATGATAGAAAATTGGACTGCAGCATTTTTGATATATGCCAGTGTGTACTGCGAGAAATATCCAGATGGATGTGATATGGAAGGCTCAGATCCCCCGGGGGGGGGGGAGGGGATTTATGGATGGGCACAGTACGACAAGGAGTTCCAGGCGCGCTTGACATGGGACCCAGAGGTGAAATGGGGCGAACTGGATTCAGATCTATGGCAGCATACCATGGGGGCTGCCAAGGGGGAAAAGACTATCTTTATGGCGAGTGGTCTGCCTATTGTATATCGTCCCTTTCAGGGATGTCCCACTTGAGGAGGGGACCTTCGAAATCACTGACCGGGTCAAGAGATAGGTGTTGGGATTTTAACAAAGGGATGTGCACGCAGGAGTATTGCCAATTCCGCCATGAATGTTCAAAATGTGCAGGTAGACACCCCCTTGTCAACTGCTACGGGACATGGGGTGCATCCAACAGTCAAGGCGGGAGACAGTGGCAGCAGTATGGGGGAGGCCAGGCCAGGCACCAGCATCAATTATCAGGTCCAAGAAGGAGGGGGGTAGGGACCTGCTGCGATGGGCTCGTACTCCGATTAATCTCAAGAGGTTAGAGTATTGGCTGGGGTTTTACAGGTGAACGGACGAGGCAGAGTTGTGGGATGGGTTTTACTGGGGTTTTCGGTTAGGTACAAGGGTCAGAGGACGCGTCGGTGGGCTGACAATTTGCTTCGGTTGCAGAGCACAAGCAGGTGGTGAGGGACAAGTTGGAAAAGGAGGTTTTTGGGTGCAGAACGGCGGGACCCTTCTTCGATTGGCCTATGGAGAACCTTATCGTGTCTCCAATTGGGGTGGTCCCCAAGAAAGAGGAGGGCCAATTTCGCTTGGCTCAGCATTTGTCGTGGCCAGTGGGTCAGTCGGTGAAAGATTTCATTGCGGAAGAGGTAGTGTCTGTATTAGAAATAGGGGTCTCTAGTTGGCACAGGTAGGTACCTTTGCCCAAATAGGGACCCTTGCTTCTAGTCAGGGTAAGGGGGATACACACTTTAGATAACCCCTGCTTACCCCCTGGGTAGCTTGGCATGAGCAGACAGACTTATCCCAAAGGCAATGTGTAAAGTATTTGTACTCAAAACACACAGTAATACAGTGATAACACCACAAATGGACACCACACCCTGTTTGGGAAAAATAAAGTATCTTTATCTAAACTCAACAATACCAAAACGACAAAAATCCAACATACTTGTAATAAGAACATGACTTTAGAAGGGTTTCAAACAACTTGGTCCATAGAAAACTATGGGTGCGTGATTTCTCACAAAGTACCTGTAGATGCGTCAAAATTCACAAGGCCAAACAGCCGCAGAGATGGGAAGCATTGAAAAACAAAGAGATGTGTCAGTGCCTGAGACCATGGGGAGGCAAGGCAACAGTTCTGCTGCACGCAGGAGAAATGATGCGTCTAATCCAGTCTGTAGGAGGAAGTGATGCATCGATTCCGAGATGGTTCTGGTCTGCGGGTGACGCATCGGGAAAACTTGCCGCACAGGTATGATTTGTGGAAATCCGGGATGAGTCGGCAATCGATGCGGCGTTGTCGAGCGGTGCTGCGTCGGTTTCTTCAGCCGCGATCCCTCGATGTGTCGGTTCTTGCAGGGGTGATAGGCGCTGTGTCGGTTTCGGCAGTGCCGCAGCGATGCGTGGAGATTCTTCTCGCACAGCTGTGCTGCGCCGGAAAAAACAGCTGCATGAATACCGATGCATCGATTTCTTCAGTTCTTTAGGTTTCTTCCAGCTCCCAGCAGCAAGCACAACCTCCAGAGGCCTAACTCTGGAACAGGCACCTCCTGGCAGGTCAGAACTCTCAGCAGGAGAGTTCAGGGAAGTTGGGGGTGATGTCTTTGTGTCCCTGAGACTTCAGAACAGGAAGCAGGTACACACAGGCCCTTGGAAACCTTCTCCAAGCAGGTTCAAAGCAAAGTTCCAGTCTTTGTCCTTTCCTTGGCAGAAACAGCAACTGCAGGCTAACCCCACACAGCACAAAGCAAAGGGGCAGTACTCTTCCTCACAGCTCTTCACCTCTTCTCCTTGGCAAAGGTTCCTCTTGAGTCCAGAAGTAGTCTAACGTTCTGGGGTTTTAGGTCTAATACTTATACCCCAAAATGTCTTTGTTCTCTTTGTGCAAGGGTCTCTGAGCCCAGTCCAAGCCAGTTCTGTCTTCACTGGTGCAGTATGACTACAGGGGGTGGAGACAGCATTGTGCCAGGGAGACAGGCCCTATTCAGGTGCAAAGAAATCTCCTCCCACTACTCTAAATTCAGCCAAGGTCTATTCAGCTTAGCTCTGAGTCATCCAGGAAGGGCTAGGCACACCTCAACCCTCCCAGTGGCTGTCTACAATGAATGCATGCACATCCCCAGCCCCTGTCACTCCAAAACCAGACAGTCAATACACAAACAGGCAGAGGCACACAGAATGGTTAAACAAGAAAATGCCTACTTTCTAAAAGTGGCATTTTCAAACACACAATTTAAAAAACATCTTTACTAAGAGATGTGTTATTAAATTCTGAGTTCAGAGAGCCCAAACTTTATTTCTCTATCTTGTCCCAATGGGAAGTTATACTTGTAAGATGTTACAAAGCATTTCCCATTCTATACTATGGGGCATGATAGCCTTTCAATAGTGAAAAACGAAATTGGCAGTATTTCACTATCAGGACATGTCACACACACCAGTACATGTCCTACCTTTAACATACACTGCACCCTGTCCAGGGGGTACCTTGGGCCTACCATAGGGGTGCCTTACATGTAAGAAAAGGGAAGGTTGCCTGGCAAGTGGGTGCACTTGCCAAGTCGACATGGCAGTTAACACTGCAGTGGCACTGCAGTGTCAGGTCTTAGATACTGCAGTGGCAGGTCTTAGATACCTTTTCAGGGCCGCTCATGTGGGTCTGCACTTTGAAGGCAAATGGTATGTCAACAAAGCACTGTCGATGGACTGTTCAATATCCTGTGCACTGTTTGAGTGCTTCAGTACATTCCTACAATGGGTGTTCACACAGCAGATGGACCATCAGTTGGTAATGCACTGTTTGGACGATTTCTTCCTGGTGGGGGCACATGGTTCGGCGGACTGCCAGATACTGTTGGCAAGGTTGAAAGAGCTCATGGGTGACCTAGGGGTGCTGTTGTCACTGGAGAAAAGAGTGGGTCCCGACACAGTTCTGTCATTTTTGGGCATTGAGATTGATTTAGGGCCTCACTCAAAGACCGCCTAGACAACAACGCACACAACAGCAAAGAGCTCTTCAACATCGTGAAGGAACTCTCCAACCCCAGCTCCAACACCAACGACATCCCGCCGTCACGAGACCTGTGCGACTCACTGGCCACCTTCTTCCACCGCAAAATCGCCGACATCCACGACAGCTTCAACACCACGACCGCCCCGGCAACCACCGAGACCACTGCCACCACCAACCGCCTGCTCTCTTGGACCAACATCAACGACGAGGACACCAGCGAGATCATGAACACCATCCACTCCGGTTCACCGCTAGACCCGTGCCCTCACCACGTCTTCAACAAAGCCAGTACAGCCATCGCTCCCCATCTCCGGAAAATAATCAACATCTCCTTCGAGACAGCAACCTTCCCGGAAAGCTGGAAGCACGCCGAGATCACCGCCTTACTCAAGAAACCCAAGGCAGACCCCAAGGACCTCAAGAACTTCCGACCCATCTCTCTGCTCCCGTTCCCCGCGAAGGTCACCGAGAAAATCGTCAACAAACAACTGACCCGCTACCTCGAGGAGAACAACATCCTGGACCCTTCCCAGTCCGGCTTCCGCAGCAACCACAGCACCGAAACCGCCCTCATCGCCGCCACCGATGACATCAGGACCCTGCTAGACAACGGAGAAACAGCAGCCCTCATTCTCCTGGACCTATCAGCCGCCTTCGACACGGTCTGCCACCACACACTACGAACACGCCTTCATGACGCCGGGATCCAAGAGAAGGCCCTGGACTGGACCACATCCTTCCTTTCCAGCAGAACTCAAAGCGTCCGCCTCGCCCCCTTCCGATCCAAGGCCACCAAGATCATCTGCGGCGTACCCCAAGGCTCCTCCCTCAGCCCGACGCTGTTCAACATCTACATGGCACCCCTCGCCCACGTCGCCCGACAGCACAACCTCAACATCATCTCCTACGCCGACGACACCCAGCTGATCCTCTCCCTCACCAAAGACCCTCACACCGCCAAAGCCCACCTCCACGAAGGAATGAAGGCCGTCGCCGAATGGATGAGGTCCAGCCACCTGAAGCTGAACTCGGACAAGACGGAGGTCCTCATCCTTGGTTCCAACCCTTCAGCCTGGGACGACTCCTGGTGGCCGACATCACTGGGAACAGCCCCGACACCCACCGACCACGCACGCAACCTAGGGGTCATCCTCGACCCCACCCTCTCCATGACTAAGCAGGTCAACGCCGTTTCCTCATCCTGCTTCAACACCCTCCGAATGCTCCGCAGGATCTTCAAGTGGATCCCCACCGAAACAAGGAAAACAGTCACCCAGGCCCTCGTCACCAGCAGGCTGGACTACGGAAACGCCCTCTATGCAGGAACGACGGCTAAGCTCCTGAGACGGCTGCAACGCATCCAGAAAGCCTCTGCATGTCTTATCCTCGACATCCCCCGCCGCAGCCACATCACACCCCACCTGAGAAATCTGCACTGGCTCCCTGTCAACAAGAGGATAACCTTCAAGCTCCTCACCCACGCACACAAAGCAATCCACAACTCCGGACCAGCCTACCTCAACAGACGACTCAGCTTCTACACCCCCACCCGCCAGCTCCGCTCCACCAGCCTCGCCCTCGCCACAGTCCCCCGCATCCGGAAAACGACCGCCGGCGGCAGATCCTTCTCCCACCTCGCCGCCAAGACCTGGAACACCCTCCCCACCAACCTTTGGCAGACCCAAGACCTACTGGCCTTCAGAAGACTCCTCAAGACCTGGCTCTTCGATCAGTAGCAGCACCCCCCCCCTCTTCCCCCAGCGCCTTGAGACCCTCGCGGGTATGTAGTGCGCTTTATAAGTGACCTGATTGATTGATTGATTGATTTAATGCGGATGGAAGCCAGGCTACCCCAGGAGAAGAGGGAGAAAATGCTGACTTTAATAATGTGCGTGCTGGGAAAGGAGAAAGTCAAGGTGAAGGAGATTCAAGTTTTGCTGGGTCATCTCAATTACGCATGCAGGGTCATACGGGTGGGGACGTCGTTTTGCAGGAGGTTAGGAAGGTCCTTGTCGGGGAATGCTTTTCCTCATCATCATGTGCGGATCTCAACAAGGGTCAAAGAGGATTTGTGATGTGGTGCGTTTTCTTGCAGGACTTTAACGTTATTCCTTTGGCGAGATGGGGGTGATCTCGATTGGAATGTGCTGTAATTTTCGGATGCGGCGGCAGGCCGGGGCTTCAGTTTGTATTTGCAGGGGAGATAGTGAGCAGAGCAATGGCCGGCTGCATGGCCTCATGGGGGTAGGAGTATTTACTTCCTGGAGCTCTTCCCCTTGGTGGTAGCGGTGACACTCTGGGATGCGGAGTTGGCACACAGAAGGGTGTTATTTCAGCTTGACAACATGGCTATAGTGGAGGTGGTGAATAGACAGTCGGCCAAGGACACACAGGTCCTGAAGTTGTTACGGGTTATTGTGCTGGGGTGCTTGCGGTATGACATAAAGTTTAGAGCGCGCCACGTTCCAGGAGTGGACAATTACATTGCAGATGCCTTGTCTCATTCACAGTGGGGGAGATTCCGTGGGTTAGCCAAGGACGCAGACAGAGACCAGACATCAATGCCGGAGAAGTTGTGGTCGGTAGGCAACGCCGGATGGTACAACTGGTGGTAGGATCCTTAGCTGATTCATTGCGCAGAACATATGTGCAGGCTTGAAGGGAATTCTTTTTTTTTTCAAAATCTTTTTTATTGAAAGAATCAACATAAAGACATTACAACAAAAAACAAGTGCAGTGCGGTGCAGTCATCAACATATCCTGGTAGTCACCATATATCAGTACAAATAAAAAACAAATCGTAGCACAGGGTCTACAGTGCAGTCACATGTTTCGTAGTTTCCTATATGTTACAAACATTAAATGTCCTCGTTATCAATCACCAATGGGGGGGATCACTGAAAGGGGTACATAACAAATCCCTACTCTCATTCCATGGGCCACAAATTCTTGTCCATTTATGCGGGCATCCCCTGCTTTCGTAGATAACCCTCTCTGCTTGCATACACCAATCCATATCTGACTCCCAGTCAGTGTATTGTGGTTGAGCCCCTCCCTTCCATGTTCTGGCGATATTCCGTTTCGCTACCATACAGCCCAGAGAGACCCATAGCCTCTCCGATCGTGACAAATCCATGGCTTCCCAGATATTTAAAAGACAAAGCCGAGGGGAGACGTCAATAGGTGCCTTACATATCTGGGACATGACCGATATAACCTTCTCCTAGTACTTCTGGAGGATCGGGCATTCCCACCATTGGTGTATGTAGGTGCCGGTGTGACCGCATCCTCGGGGACAGGCCGGGGAATCTAGTACCCCCATTTTGACAAGTACTGAGCTAGTATAGTAGGCTCGGTGGAGCAGTTTGAGTTGAATGAGCTTGAAACGAAAACGGATCGCCACCTCGCGAGGTGAGGCCTGGGCCTCCCGCCAGTCGTCATCGTCTATGTTTCCTATGTCGTCTACCCATTTTGCCCGAGTTTTCTCCTGGGTGTCCAGCGTGTTGTTCAGGATTTTACGGTAGGTCAATGAAATAGCTTTCTCCTGGAGATAATCGTCCTATAGCCTAACTTCTAAGGGCGAGGAGACCGGCAAGTCCGTCCCTTTAGGGATCGCTCTATGTAGAGCATTGTGGGCCTGGAGGTAACGAAAGTTCTCCCTCCCTGCAATTGGTAGTCTCTCTGCAGGTAGCTAAATGGAATCACCACATCCGTTCTCCACATATCCCCGACCTTCGAGAGGCCGATCAGATCCCATTTATCGAACCCTGGTTGCTTGGACAGCATGCCCAGTCAACAAGAGTCAAGCAACGGAGTGACTTGCGTAATTATGTCTTTCCATCCGAGTGCAGCTGTAGTCTTATGCCAAAGAGCGACCGTAGTGGAAGTTGGGGTGAATCTGGGCGTGTGCTTCGTGCCACCATAAAGTGCCCTGAAGTAAGTACCCAGAAGCATATTATGTCTATCCATCCTACAAATGCAAAAACAACAATTAATGTACAGAATGCAGAACAATGTCGTACATTCACCCCAGTACAGAGATCTGGGCCTAAATCCATCATGTTTTTGCTCACCATGCCATTCCAGTTTGGACCCAGCCATATGCAAATCAGTCTTGACCCTGCGCCCAATGGGAACAGTCCAGCCCGAACTGCCAGGCCAGGTCCTCCCTGGACTGGAAACAAGCATCCTAGGACCGGTTTCGGGCTTTCAGCCCTCATCAGCCAGGATAGCTTGACTCCAGAGGCATGGAGAGCACGGGACCCACATCTGGGCATAACCGTCCCACTCGGGGTGACAAATGCAAAATCAACAATTGATGGACAGAATGCAGAACAATGTCGTACATTCACCCCAGTACAGAGATCTGGGCCTAAATCCATCGTTTTTTTGCTCACCATGCCATTCCAGTTTGGACCCAGCCATATGCAAATCAGTCTTGACCCTGTGCCCCATGGGAACAGTCCAGACCGAACTGCCAGGCCAGGTCCTCCCTGGACCGGAAACAAGCATCCTGGGACCAGTTTCAGGGTATGTCACCCTTCTTCAGCCAGGTTAGCTTGAATCCAGTGGCACAGTGAGCAAGGGACCCACATCTGGGCATACCCATCCCACTTAGGGCGAAAAGTGTTACAGCAAACAAATGATGGATGGAATGCTGACAATGCAAACATTCTCCCCCAGTCAAAAGATCTGGGTTAAATCCATCGTTCTTTTGCCCACTACGCCACCCCAGTTTGGACCCAGCCATATGCAAATCAGTCTTGACCCTGTGCCCCATGGGAACAGTCCAGACCGAACTGCCAGGCCAGGATCTCCCTGGACCGGAAACAAGCATCATGGGACCGGTTTCAGGGTATGTCACCCTTCTTCAGCCAGGCTAGCTTGAATCCAGTGGCACAGTGAGCAAGGGACCCACGTCTGGGCATACCCATCCCACTTAGGGCGAAAAGTGTTACAGCAAACAAATGATGGACGGAATGCTGACAATGCAAACATTCTCCCCCAGTCAAAAGATCTGGGTTAAATCCATTGTTCTTTTGCTCACTACGCCACCCCAGTTTGGACCCAGCCATATGCAAATCAGTCTTGACCCTGTGCCCCATGGGAACAGTCCAGACCGAACTGCCAGGCCAGGTCCTCCCTGGACCGGAAACAAGCATCCTGGGACCGGTATCAGGGTATGTCACCCTTCTTCAGCCAGGCTAGCTTGAATCCAGTGGCACAGTGAGCAAGGGACCCACGTCTGGGCATACCCATCCCACTTAGGGCGAAAAGTGTTACAGCAAACAAATGATGGACGGAATGCTGACAATGCAAACATTCTCCCCCAGTCAAAAGATCTGGGTTAAATCCATCGTTCTTTTGCCCACTACGCCACCACAGTTTGGACCCAGCCATATGCAAATCAGTCTTGACCCTGTGCCCCATGGGAACAGTCCAGACCGAACGGCCAGGCCAGGTCCTCCCTGGACCGGAAACAAGCATCCTGGGACCGGTTTCAGGGTATGTCACCCTTCTTCAGCCAGGCTAGCTTGAATCCAGTGGCACAGTGAGCAAGGGACCCACGTCTGGGCATACCCATCCCACTTAGGGCGAAAAGTGTTACAGCAAACAAATGATGGACGGAATGCTGACAATGCAAACATTCTCCCCCAGTCAAAAGATCTGGGTTAAATCCATCGTTCTTTTGCCCACTACGCCACCCCAGTTTGGACCCAGTCATATGCAAATCAGTTTTGACCCTGTGCCCCATGGGAACAGTCCAGACCGAACTGCCAGGCCAGGTCCTCCCTGGACCGGAAACAAGCATCCTGGGACCGGTATCAGGGTATGTCACCCTTCTTCAGCCAGGCTAGCTTGAATCCAGTGGCACAGTGAGCAAGGGACCCACGTCTGGGCATACCCATCCCACTTAGGGCGAAAAGTGTTACAGCAAACAAATGATGGACGGAATGCTGACAATGCAAACATTCTCCCCCAGTCAAAAGATCTGGGTTAAATCCATCGTTCTTTTGCCCACTACGCCACCCCAGTTTGGACCCAGTCATATGCAAATCAGTTTTGACCCTGTGCCCCATGGGAACAGTCCAGACCGAACTGCCAGGCCAGGTCCTCCCTGGACTGGAAACAAGCATCCTGGGACTGGTTTCAGGGTATGTCACCCTTCTTCAGCCAGGCTAGCTTGAATCCAGTGGCACAGTGAGCAAGGGACCCACGTCTGGGCATACCCATCCCACTTAGGGCAAAAAGTGTTACAGCAAACCCAGATCCTTGTGACTGGGGGTGAATGTTTGCATTGTCCAGCATTCCGTCCATCAGTTGTTTCTTTTGCATATGTCGCCCTAAGTGGGAAGGGTATACCCGGACGTGGGTCCCGTGCTCACTACACCACTGGATTCAAGCTAGCTTGGCTGATGAAGGGTGATGCCCAGAAACCGGTCCCAGGATGCTTGTTTCCGGTCCAGGGAGGACCTGGCTTGGCAGTTCGGGCTGGACTGTTCCCACAAGGAACAGGGTCAAGACTGATTTGCATATGGCTGGGTCCAAACTGGGGTGGTGTGGTGAGCACAAGAATGATGGATTTAACCCAGATCCTTGTGACTGGGGGTGAATGTTTGCATTGTCCAGCATTCCGTCCATCAGTTGTTTCTTTTGCATATGTCGCCCTAAGTGGGAAGGGTATGCCAGACGTGAGTCCCGTGCTCACTACACCACTGGATTCAAGCTAGCCTGGCTGATGAAGGGTGATGCCCAGAAACCGGTCCCAAGATGCTTGTTTCCGGTCCAGGGAGGACCTGGCTTGGCAGTTCGGGCTGGACTGTTCCCACAAGGAACAGGGTCAAGACTGATTTGCATATGGCTGGGTCCAAACTGGGGTGGTGTGGTGATCAAAAGAATGATGGTTTTAACCCAGATCCTTGTGACTGGGGGTGAATGTTTGCATTATCCAGCATTCCGTCCATCAGTTGTTTCTTTTGCATATGTCGCCCTAAGTGGGAAGGGTATGCCCAGACGTTGGTCCTGTGCTCACTACACCACTGGATTCAAGCTAGCCTGGCTGATGAAGGGTGATGCCCAGAAACCGGTCCCAGGATGCTTGTTTCCAGTCCAGGGAGGACCTGGCTTGGCAGTTCGGGCTGGACTGTTCCCACAAGGAACAGGGTCAAGACTGATTTGCATATGGCTCGGTCCAAACTGGGTGGTGTGGTGAGCAAAAGGATGATGGATTTAACCCAGATCCTTGTGACTGGGGGTGAATGTTTGCATTGTCCAGCATTCCGTCCATCAGTTGTTTCTTTTGCAATCATCTTATATAGGGCAGCTTTGCCCAGCAGCGTAAGGGGCAGTGTTTTCCAGTGCTGCATGTCCGCTCGAAGGCGGCGCAGGGGGGGGCACAAGATTCCGGTCATGAAAAACGGAGGAGTCAGGTGTGATATATATATTCCTAGGTACTGAAAGCCATCTGTGACTATTTTGGCTTCGCAGCTTGCGGGGAGCATGGGGGGGTTTCCGCTCAAGACGTAAACCAGTGATTTATCCCAATTAATAGTGTAACCGGAGTATTTTTGGAAGAGAGTAAAAATATGTATTACTCTGTGGATAGAAAAACAGGGTTTGGATAAATAGAGCAAGATATCATCGGCGTAGAGGGAAATCTTGTCCATCCAATCCACCGACCAATTAAGACCCCTAATGAGGGGATCCCCCCCTTATCCATATAGCCAACGGTTCAAAAGCCAAAGTAAAGAGCAGTGGCGAAAGGGGGCAGCCCTGCCTTGTACCCTTCTCCAATGCAAAGGTTGCCGACCGACCTCCATTCACCGCAATCCGAGCTAGAGGCTTAGAATAAAGAAGACGCACCGAGGACAAAAACCGGCCGCCGAACCCATATCTTTCAAGTGAGGCAAACAAGAAGGGCCATTCAATCATGTCGAACGCCATGTTGGCGTCAAGAGACATAATTACGGAGTCCTCCTGTATGGTGGAGGCCCGACCCAGCACCCCGTAAAGGCGACGGAGATTCAGCGCGGTGTTTCTGGCAGGCATAAAACCGGATTGGTCCAGATGTATCAGCTTGTGAAGATAAGGCGAGAGGAGCAGAGCCAGGAGTTTAGCTAATATTTTGACCTCTGGGTCCAGGAGGGAAATAGGTCTGTACGAACTACATTGCTCAGGGGGTTTACCCTTCTTATGAATGACTACAACAGTCGCAAGACGCTGCATCTCAGGCAAAACACCCCGGGTCGCGCTTTCTTCATACATTCGTACTAGGAATGGGGCAATCGTAGAGGCGTTGGTTTTGTAAAGTTCAATTGGTAGGCCACTGGAGCCCATGGCCGTACCGGACTGCAGAGCGCCAATCGCCTTCGACACCTCCTCGATTGTCAGGGCGGTATCAAGATCAGTAGCATCCTGAGGATCCAAGACAGGCAGAGGCAGAGTGGCCAGCAACTCCGCCGCCTCCACGTGGGTGGATGACTGCGTAGTGGTATAAACCCGCCCGAAGTGATCAGCGAATGCCCTCGCAATCTCAGCTCTATCATGAATTTTCGCTCCTCTTTGATCTGTAATCTGCGCCACCCACCTGTTAGCCATCTCCCTCGTGTCAAGCCACGCTAGCAGTTTGCTGGCCTTGTCGCCTATATCGTAAACACGATGTTGAGTAGCTCGATATTGGGCCCGTGCGGAGTCTTCCGTAATGTCCCTATACTCCTTTTGTTTTATAGCTAACTTATGCGTGGCATCCGGTGCGCCTGACGCCACCAAACCGCCCTCAAGAAGGGCAATCTCTTTCTCCACCTCCTCTAGTTGTTTCCGTTTTTCTTTTTTATGACCCGCTATCGCGGCGACCCCACAACCCCTGATCACAGTCTTGTAAGCCTCCCATAGTGTTACATCTGAGTCAACAGAACCGTCATTTTCGGCAAAGTAATTTTTGGTGGCCTCCACCAGTTTGTCTCTTATCATCGGCACCTTGAGGTACCAGGGATTAAGTACCATTTCGTGACGAGTGGGAGGTGGAACGCCTCCATAGCATGCCATAATTGGGGAATGGTCCGAGATACCCCTGGGAAGAAAGGAGATATCGCCGAACATGGGGAGCTGGGAGGCTTTCCCAAAGAGATAATCTATGCGAGAGAGGCTCCTGTGCACCCCAGAGTGGAAGGTGTATTGTTTGGTCGTAGGGTTACAGGTTCTCCAAATATCTATCAGACCTAGTGCCCCCAGGAAGTCTGCCAGTATGTTCCCGGGCGGTTCCCCCCGTTTGGGCGGCAAGCGGTCGAGATCTCCATCAAGAGCAGCATTGCAGTCTTCCCCCACCAATACGTCTCCCTCAGGCAAATTCAGCATATGCGGACCAAGGTCAGTCAAAGTGGGGGAGTGAAGTCTGGGGGGCACGTATAAGGAAGTCACATTAAGGGGCCTACCTTCCCACTGCCCCGAGACCGTGACAAACCTACCTAATGGATCCCGCGTGACCTTTTGAATTTGGAAGGGGAGGGAGTTACCTACCAGAATACCCACCCCTCTGGACCCCCTAGCATAGCCCGCGTGAACCACCAACTTATATCCCCATCTATTGAGTGCGCAATAGGAAGTTCCCTGGATATGTGTTTCTTGGAGTAATACAAGGTCAGGGGCGTGTCGTTTCAGATATTGCAATACTATTCCCCGCTTGATACGGTCACCCAAACCGTTCACATTCCAAGAGAGTAATTTAAGGCGGCCCAAAAGTGGAGCCACATCCTGATCAATGCTCATTTACACTTAGGGCAAGGGGCCCTTCCTCACGAAGGACAACAAATATGCAATAATGTAGGTTTATCGTTCTTTCCCCGATGGATAATAGCATTTGAAACAAAACATATATGATCCGCGGGAAACTCTTAATTACATTACTGATGACCCAGAGCGCATTAAAGTTAAAGGAAGCACCATCTACTAGACTGCACTGAACACACATAGAAAAACTGCAACAAAACCCGTTAAAACACCCTGGAACCCTGCAACGTGGACGTAGAACTGCCCACCCCCCAATTTCGTAGAGTGCCTGTGTACCCAAAACAAATATACTAAGTGAAGGGGAATGCTACACAGCCGAACTGCCCAAGTGTATGACCTCTTTCCCACATGATAACTATTATGTGAGCCCAAAATATATCATGTAAGTGACAGTAAACCCCACCCAACATGGAGCCCAAATAACCCCAACTGGCAGTCCCACCCCCGATAATAGCAAGGATCAATGTGCCTAGTACATAAATTTGCCAGGCGGTTCAGTGCAATACTGTACGCATACGAGAGATGCAAACAACACACATTATATCTCACAGTATACTAACCCCTGCCCTCCTGGGGCTAGCAGACACTCATAGTCACTGCTGCACATCGATGGACCCTGCTGACCATAAGAAGTGGGTCGAGTCATAGCAGTGGAAAGACCCACAGACGATCAAACACCTTCACCTTGGTCAACCCTTTCGAGGCGGTTGTCTTGCCTCTGCAGTTGGCTGGGAGAGGAAGGTCTCTTCGCACCAGAGGATCGCCAACCTTCCAGCCAGTCCCAGGATTCCTCAGGAGTCTGCAAAAAACCACGATTTCCCCTCCGCTTGCACCCACAGCTTAGCCGGGAAGAGCATTGCATATTTCAGGTTGTGGTTACGGAGAGCCCGCTTTACTTCCAGTAAGGATCTGCGTTTTTGTTGTACCTTGTAGGTGAAATCAGGAAAGAATGTAACGGTAGAGTTCTCAAATTTGAGCGGTGGGGCCATCCTTGCCGTCTGTAGGATAATGTCCCTGTCGCGGAAGTTGAATATTCTGGCCAGTATGGGACGCGGAGGGGCGCCAGGCTTCGGGGGGCCCCCAGGTACTCTGTGAGCACGCTCCACCGAGAAGTATTGCGAGAGGGACCGGAGTTGTAAGTGGTTTTGAATTAAGTCCTCAACAAAAAGATCTGTGGCTTGCCCCTCCACCCTCTCAGGAACCCCCAAAATTCACACGTTATTTCTGTGTGCGCGTCCCTCATAATCCTCCAGTTTCGCCTCAAGGTCTGATGTTTGGGCCTGTAATCGCTTAACCGTCGTTTCGAGTGTCTTTGTGGAGGCTTGAAGCGTTGTGACTGAATCTTCAGTCGCCTTGACCCTTTCTCCCATGTTGGGGAGGTCGGCGCGAATAAGGGTGACTTCAGTCGTCACCGTATCGATCTTTTGTTCCAATGCTGAGCGGACCCCCTGAATAGCTTCCATGACGTCCACTAGCGTCGGGGCCCCTTCATCGGTTAGTTGCTTCGCTTCAGGGTCGTCGTGCCTCTCTTCAGCCGCATCCGGCTTAGAGTGGGCGAATTTCGCTAATTTCAACTGGTGGGTCTGTCTGGAACCTTTGGCAGTGGCCATTGCATCGGGACCAAGAGTGGAATTAAGACCTCCGATACTAGAGGTAGCAGGGGTGCAGACATCAGAAACGGATGCCACCACGAACCAAAAGGAAGTACAAATGAACCGTGTTTCACCACCAAACACGTGTGATGTTCCACTTCAGCATGGGCCCCAGGGACCAGGTTGCAATTTCAATGCCGCAGTCCCCATCACATGCAACACGACACCCGTGCCCACAGTTCTTTACCTGCACTACCAGAACCCGGTCTTGCAGTGGTCTAGGGGCTATAGTAGAACAGATTTTAGTCCCTCAGTCAGGTCCCCGACCAGCTGTGCGTCCAGCAGCTGCCCTGAGATGTGGGGGTCGTGCTACCTGGAATCCCTCATCGCGCACCCTCCCTGTGATTGCAGCAATAAGGCCTCACCGTGGACTAACGTTCACCATGGGGGAGGGGCGCAGTGTTGAGATGCAGCGCTAGGCGGTCAGGGCAAAGAAAGGCTGATTGTCCCGGGCGCCGCGCACACGCGGGACAACAATATCAAGGCTGGGGGGGGGGGAAGTCCGATGTCGCCCCCAACCACCGCACCAATAGCGGAGTTAGGCCAATGGCGCCCGGGATGCTTCGATGATGTCCGCGTGTGCCGGAGCCCACCCGGCGCGTCGCTGCGTCCACTGGTAGCTGAAAAACCACCGGATACCTGCGGGAGATGATCGGCCAGGACACGGCAGAAACCAAGGTATGTCGCGGGCCGGTGATAGGCGAGAACACACTCCAGGGCCTTCGGGTCCGCTTCCACGCAGTCAGGGTGTCGTAGTAGGGCGCCGAGCCCCGTCGCGGCCGGAACTCCACCTCCTCCAGGTCCACGGTTACGGCGCCGATATCTCTGGCTGGGATTAACAGATTTTCATCGCTGATAGACCGGGTGACTCCTGAGCCCAAGGAGCCCCCAATCGTCAATTGTAGCTGGCTCAACAGATAATTGTAACGGATATGGGGGAAAAATTAATCAGGTGGCAATCGGAGCTCTATTCAAGTGCGGCCATCTTGAGTGTTGGCTAGCCACGCCCCCTTGGAGCGAATTCTTGGCGTCAGGAGCATGGTGCCGGGCATTCGGACGGGCATGGAGTGAAGACGTGGTACAATATATCTTGGGGCTGATCGAGAAAGGCTTGTCGCGAGTGACTATTTCTGGGAAGTTGGCGGGTTTAGCTTTCATGGGTAAGTTGTTGTGGGGATGCCCCCCCATCTGCGGGGGAACTGGGGTGTAGGATATTAGAGGGTTGGGCACGGGAGAAGGGTCAGCAGGGCTGGTTAAGAATCCTTTTCTTTGAATCTGTTGCTACAGGTATTGCAACAATTACCTGCAGTTTGCTGAGACGCTGAGAAAACCTGTCTTTTGTCCAAAGATGATGGTCTGGATGTTCTATGGGGCTTTCAGAGTATCAGAGCTACTGGGGGGTAGGGGCAGGAGAGGCCTGTTCTGGGAGGAAGTGATTCAGGCACCGGCGAGATGGGAGGTGTGTATTCGTCAATCCAAAACAGATCAGAGGGCCCAAGGAAAGCGGGTCAGTTTGAATGCTATGGGTACTTCTGGAGTATGCCCGGTGGCATGGGGTAGGTACTGGGCGGGGTGTGGCGGGAAGCCTATCAGGTTGGTTTTCCTCCATATGCAGGGAGGCAAGGTGACAGCATACCAGTTATTGGTGATGCTCTGGCCTACACTGGCCCGGCTCAGGGTGCAGGCAGCCAACTATGGCACACACTCTGCGCATTGGAGCAGTGTCGGAGGCAGCATACAGGGGTTGGGCACAGGAGGACATCATGCGGTTGGGTCGTTGGTTGTCGGGATGCTATAGGCACTATGTGCGGGGACTGGGGGTTGAGGGTAGCGTGTTGAATGCAACCCAGTGAAACACTTACTGCTTGTTTGTTTCTTTCCAGGTGCAGGAGAGGGCCCTGCGTCTGAGGAAGTGGTGATTTGGATAGTGGGCCACTTCTTCGTGAAATGGGCAGCGATACAAGCAGGACAGAGGGGTTTGGGGCTAATTTGGGTTTTAATGAACATCTGTTTTAAGTTACCTGGAATGAATAAGGGGGTAGGCTCTGGAGGGATCTTTTGCACACATTAAATGTAATGGTGGTCGAGTCTCGGTGCCCGGATGTGTTGCTGCTTCACTTGGGGGAGAATGATTTGGTCAGGGAAAAGGGTTTTGTATTGTTGAGGGCCATGAAGAGAGATTTGTTAGAAATTAAGGCACAGTGGTCCTGTGTGTTTGTGCTGTGGACTGAATTTGTCCTGCGCCAATTTTGGAGAGGGGCAGCCAAACCGGCGACAATAGACTGGGCGAGAAGGAAAATTAACAGGGAGATGGCGCGCTTTCGCAGGGAGATCGGCTTTGGCAGGATTTGTCACTCTGATATTAATTTTGAGGCCACAGAGTTTTCTTGTAGGAGATTAAGTACATTTGTCTCATATAGGCATGGATTTGTGTTTGTTGAAAATCAGGGAGGTTTTAGGTAAAGTTTTGAACGTGAAACATTAAAAAGTTTGCCAGACTGGGGAGCCGATACCTAAAAGTGGGGGCAGAAAAGGGGGGTAGTTTCACAACCCCCCTTGCCTGGGTGGCGGGAACATGAAAAGTTTGACTGGAGTTTGCAGAAGTTGCTTGGCATTGCCAATTGGGGAGTCATGTGCAAGGGGAGGATAGGCAGATAGGTAAAGGTTCACTTTAGGACATTTGGTTACTTACAGATTCATATAAATACTCATAGGATGTACGGGAAATTGGAAGTTAGAAATGTTGAAATGCAATACAGTTAATGAGTTAGCTGCAGCTTGGGTATGTTTGGGGGGATCGTAGGTGTGGGGTGGGGGTAGGATAGGGGCTAGTTCACTGGATGTATAGTGAGGTTTTAGTTTTGTAAGGCTGTTGGGCAAGAAATGTTGTGATGTGCACCTGTTTCAATAAAGCGGCCTATTTCACACACAAAAAGTGGTCAGTGTTTGTACTGCACCCCTCCCTCCCAAATTGGCTTTGTGGTAGCTGACCATAGGGAAGTCTTCCCCCCGTGCAGATTGAGAGGGTGGTGCAGTCCAATGACTGCTATTTTGTGTTGGGCTTCATATTAGCCCAATGGTAGCCCGACATATATTTAAGGGGATATTTTGGGCTACCAGCCACCATTTTAGGTTCAGGTGACCTGGTGACTGGTAGTCTGAGATCAGTGGTAATCTTTGTCCCTCCCTCCCGTCCCTTCAAATAGGGCTTCGGGGTGAAACATTTTGGTTATTGTTAGGCCGAGGTTGGGACAGGTATGAAGGGGCTGGGTTTGTGTACGTTGTCGCTTGGAACAGGTGCTACGGGGGTCATGAAAAGTTTGACAGGAGTTTGCAGAAGTTGCTTGGCGTTGCCAGTTGGGAAACCATGTGCAAGCGGAGGGTAGGTAGGTAGTTAAAGGTTCACTTTAGGACACTTGGTTACTTACAGGTTCATATAGATACTCATAGGATGTAGGAGGAATTGAAAGTTGGAAATGTTGAAATGCAATAAAGTTAATGAGTTAGCTGCAGGGTGGGTATGTTTGGGTGGATTATAGGGGTGAAGGTGGGATAGGGGCTAGTTCACTGGATGTATAGCGAGGTTTTAGTTTTGTAAGGAGGTTGGCCAGGAAATGTTGTGATGTGCACCTGTTTCAATAAAGCAGCCTTTTTCACACACAAAGTGGTCAGTGCTTGTACTGCACTCCTCCCTCCCAATAACAGGCAGTGACGGATGGGGGCATAGGGTTATTCTTCTAAAGAAAGATTTACAGGCTTGAGACCGAAACATGAAGCGCTGCATATTTACCGCATGTTTAAGATCGGTGCACACAAGGCAACGTGGAAATCTCCTACCAAATCCCATCCCAGTTTACGTCATTGTTTAGATGGTGCCATGCCCGCTCTGGTAGGCAGTGAGAACTCGCCGGGTGTGCAGTGCACATGTATTAATAATTCCAAGTGCTCTGCGGTTCACAGGAATCCCCTGAGGTGTGAAACGAGCCTGGACAGAGGGAGAAAACATGGAATCTCCACATAACAGCTGTTAGAGCTCATTTAGAGCTCATTTATCAGAACCGCCGGCCGCCGGAAATGTGAGTGCCAGACTGCACTCACATTTCAATTAATTGGATTTCCATACGTAGGGGCTGCATGCGTGGCGCTGCTCATTCCAGCGGCAATCCTCCATAGGAGTTAACATTTGAAAAAAGGTGGGACATGCACCATTTGGAGGTTACGATTTTTAATGTTAATGTTAATGTTACTGGAATTTATAAAGCGCACGTATACCCGGAGGTGTCTTGGCGCTGAGGACATTAGTAGACCTGCTTGGGCGTCTAGTTCTGGAACAACCAGGTTTTCAGTCCTTTCCTGAAGGAGGAGAGGGAGCTCGCACTCTGAGCTCACTCGGAAGAGTGTTCCAGAGTTTAGAAGTGCCATAGCAAAAGCTGCGGCCGCCCCAATGCGATGTTCGAATTCTGGGCACTGTCAGGAGTTTGGCTCCTGTAGTTAAATGCCACAGACAAACGCCAATCCAAAATGATGGGAGGAGTCAGACCCCACAAAGTACATACAACAGATCACCTCTAGGCTCGACCTAAAAAATAAATACAGATGATTTTTGTGTTATCCCCTTTCCATCTTTGCTTGTTGGAAGTGTCATTCGCATCTTGGATCAGCCCACGGGATGCCAGGCAAGGAAGGGCAGAGGCAATGGGAGTCCTCTTCAGCCTCTTCAGCCATTGTTTTGTTGGAGGTGCCATTGACATTTTGGATCATCACACAGGACAGCCATTAATTCTTGGAATGTCAGTCATCACGATTGACAGTGTTTGCTTATTTACACTGAAGTCCGTATCCAGAAGGGGTGAGCACTGCGAGGCAAAGGAGTCCATTTCCAGTCTCATTACCTGCCCTCAATGGGACTAATGAGTGAGGTCAGTGTAGTTGATGAAAAGATACCACAATTGCCCCCACACACAGGCAGCCGTGACGTAGCCATGCTACCCACAGACCAAAGCCCCTACACCTGAATGGTGACAGGAGCAGGGTCTGTGGAGCCAAACAAGATGAAAGCTTCAACACTTCTTGTAGATGTGGATGAAATGATGTTACATCCAGAGCAGCAGCATGGAAAGAGGACAGGGAGTGGAGCCTGCAGCAGGGCAGCATAGCAAATGTGATCCCTTAAAGAGCAGTTGAGCAACTAGCAATTGAAGTTGCCACCTATGGGTGATGACTGTGAAGACTCCCATTGGTATCCACAATGACAATTCAAGTTGCAACCTATGGGTGATGACTAAGAAAGAGGTCTATTCACAGGGTAGCTCCTGGCAACTCTGTGCCAGACACCCCTGGATTGGGCAGTCCTTCGACATTCAAAGCCAGAACCCAGCATCAGCGCCTTTCTTTCCAATCTGAGGTCTTTTTACACAACACTGACAAGACACTGCAGGATCCAGCAAAAGTATTCATATGGGGCAAATCACTTGCTGCCACCCGAGTTTGAGGTGAGTACTTTGTCATTTGCATTTAGATGTATTTGGGAGGATATTTACTCATCTTGTAAAATTAATCTCTTGCTCCACCTTTCATTTTAGACCTCTTTGTATAACATCAGTGCCCCCTCTCACAGCTTCCACTGCCATAAGTCTGACTTTCACACCCTCCCACCAGTCAAGCCACATCTCAATAGTCCATACCACATGGGAAGGCTTCTCACATATATTCTTCACACAAGGCCATGTTTCACAGTCGTCCACACTCCAAGGCCACTACCCTGAGTTCTACACATTCTTGGGCTGCCCTTGAAAACCTGGTATTTCCTGGAGTGTCCTTTTCCTGCCTCTGATTCATAGCGTTGCCTTGTCAAGTCTCCTACCTTCCTATGTCTGCCTGGTCCAGCCCTTGTTCCCAGGATCTTCCTTGCCTGCTTAGACCTTATCACCAAGCTTCCTGAAGCGTAGAGCTGCCTCATTCAACGCCTTATCACTGAGGACCTCCTTACGTGGGACCCATATCCAGGTCTCCACCTAGAGCATGTTCTCCAAGCTCTCCAATGGAGGCTCCCTCTTCCAGCTCACTGCATGCTTGAGACTGCCAACCCCAGCCAAGACTCATCCTTCCAAGTCAGCAGAGACACTATACGCCTGTCTGCTGGGCTGGGATTGTGGTTTACAGAATTGTGGTTACAGATGGCCTGTCTACCACATAAAGACTCCCATTGATATCCGCAACGACAATGACCCTGTGCACAACTGACCATAATCAATGTGCCATTGTTGCCCTGAATTCTAATGGAAGCTGCCCGGTGTCATTCCCCTAGATTGGGTTAATGGCTAGTCTGTACTTGGGTATAAGGCAAGGGAGATCTAAGGCTAAGGAGATATCTAGGTCACCATTGACAAGGGTGTCAGGTGGTGTTTAAGTTGGATAAAAATTAATATTGTCCTAAAGCATCATAATGCAATATTTGAACATTTTAATTGAGTAATAAATAAAATATTCAAATGTGTTTAATAGCTGGGCATCTTTCATCCAGTTGCTCCACTGTGACTACTTGCTTACCTTTCTAACCCTCTAAGCTAAACTTCTCCCAAGCAGATAGTGTCAGTTCAGTTGACCATGTGCTTATGAAAGCTCAATTACTCACAACATTACTGGATGGCTGAGCAATACTTGGGAGACCACGTACCCCCCAGCAATGGAGGTACATCCCTTGGAAGGACAAAAGGGTCTTAATGATGGCTGGTTGACTTTGAAGTACACTGCTGACACTTTACTTTCACTGGATTTGTGTGCATAGATTTTTTTTCTGGAGTATTTTGGGGGTTGCTTTAAACTCTACGCCATTACATAAGCTTCCTTTCTGAAAATCTCCCTCTTGCTTCAGGGACACCTGACTATTTCCACTGTTTTGTTGCTCCCACTGCTACGTAGGATGTTGACTAAATGCTTCTTAATGTTTTGCAGATTCAGGGGCTCATTTATGAAAAGTGGTGCATCGCTGGGCAAAAACAGCGATGCATCATGTTTCATAGCACCATCCTTACGACACCGTGGATGCAACGTATTTACAATATGATGGTCCATGGAGCAAGGATTTACAGATACATCAGGAGTTCTGGCGTATCTGGTGGTGCACAAATTACACATTGCTGGAGTGTATCGGAAAACCGACGCAACTCCAGCAATGTGTTGTAACCCATGGGCGAGTCCTATGTGAAAAGACCTGCATCAATCCTTACGCCTGCTTGACGCAGGTTAAGGATTTTAGCGCACTCAAGCCGTAGAAGTGAAGTAGTGAAATCTCATAAATTTGACTGCGCCATTTCTATGATGCTTTGTTACGGGGAAACGCCCACCCTGCATAAATTATACCTGACGCAGGTATGATGTAGTGCAGGCCTTTACAAAGTGACGCTATCTGCCTAGATGCATCACTTTGCAAATAGGGCGCAGTGTGGCGCATTGATTATGCCGCCGCAGCATCACAAAAGAAATAGCAGCGCAAGCCCTTCATAAATAAGGGCCTCAATCATCTGCTGTTGATATTCAAGATGTTACAGACGAGGAATTTCGTATACATCAGTGCACATATCTGTGACTATGCTTCATTTTATGCTTCTGTAAACACTTGTGGCAATACACACACACAAGCTTCCCTAAACACACTTTTGGTTCTGTAAACTGGGCTGCCTTGTTTTCAGTGTGCTCACCTGTGCCATTTATATGTTGCATGTGTGACTCTTTCAGTAAAACTTCATTGTGAACTCAGAAAGATCTCATGCCTCTGTAATAACATTACCTCATGGGAATATCACATTTAGTCCTTCCGTAAGAGCTTAAAGACACTGCTGTTTAGTGACTTGGTTTGATTTCTCTTTTCTTTTATCCTTTGTGATCTCTGCTCTTTTGTCCTTGTCTAGTTGTGTCGGCCTCCACATGTCTAGCGCTGGGAGACCCTGTTGTGTAGCTGCACACTTTATAAGTGTAATAATAATAATAATAATAATAGTCAGTGTGAAGGTCCACAGAGCGTTGTAAAACAGTTATCTCACTCTGGATGCCCTGGCTCTTTGTAGGTGGTGTGAGTGCTGCTTTTTCAGTCCATTAAGACTTGCAACTCTTCACCTCACATGCAGTGTGGCCCTCTTTGCACTAAGGGCCATATGTATGAAAGTTTGGTTTTGCGATTCTCAAATAGCGAATTTTAGAGAATCGCTATTTGAGAATCGCAAAACGAGATGTATGTAGGATTTGCAAAAAAATTTGCGAATCCTACATATTCCTTAATTGCGAATCGCAAATTGCGATTCGCAATTAACCCCTTCGCTGCGTTCGTCGGCCAACGGCCGTCGCGAGCACTACCTCGGTAGTGCTGCGCACGTCCGTTGGCCGACGCGGCCCCGCCCACTCCTTTAAACCGCCGTACTGCGGTGGAATGTTCGCCGCGGTAAAGGGGTTAAGGAAACCCTCCCCATTCATTCCTATGGGCCTAGAGGCCCATAGGAATGAATGGGAAGACATTCTCAAATTGCGATTAGCAATTAGAGAATCGCAAATTGAGAATGCAATTTCAAGGTTGTCAAAAGGACACCCTGTTGCACCCCTGAAATAAGCATGGGTGCACATGTGGTGCACATACATGCCCTAAGGGCCCTAAGGGCATGTATGTGCGCCACATTGCACTTTGAAAAATGCAAAAAAGTGCATTTTTCAAAGAAATCGCAAATTACCACCAACTTGAAGTTGGTGGTAATTTGCAATTCCTTAAGGCCAAATTGCACTTTTTTTGTGCTTCTTACATTGCATTTAAGGAATCGCAATTTGCGATTCCTTAAATGCAATCGCAAAATAGGGAATCGCAAATTTTGCGATTCCTTATTTTGCGAGGCAGTTGTTCATTAATACATACCACTAAGCCCAATTGCGATCGCAAACGCCGAAATTCTGCGAATTTCGGCGTTTGCGATCGCAATTTGGAATGATACATATGCCCCTAAGTAAGCTTCAAGATATTGCAGACTATGGATTTGTGTGGGGGAAAGCTTTGACAAGCTAAGCACATTGACTTCACCACATCCTTCTCTCAAAACCCTATGGTTTAGTGCATCCCTTTCGCATTGCACTTCGTCATAGCTGGCAGAACACTGCTCTATGAATGCCCCTTACTCTGCCCCCTCAAAAAATTAAATGAATGGGTGCTTTCGAGCATCCTATACTCTGCAAAGTACCCTCATGTCCAATGTTACCAAATACACGCCAAACCTCATTGTTGCACTTAATGATATTCCACACGAGGTGTAGATAAAGAAACATGCTTTATTGACCACATAAGGTGAAGATCCTCCCTGCCAGTCAACCGCAGCTATTTAAACACAGAAAAGCCAAACCTGTGATATCACTGGATTATACGTGCCTGCGCCCTTTATTAAAGAGGCAGAGATAAGAACACAACTGAACTCACATTTTTGGGAAATGAAACGGAATAATACATTAAAACATGAGTAAAAGGAACTCCTGCACACTTTGAATATAAGGAAAACCACAATGCCACAAGGCAAAAGCAAGAACTCTTTAAACAAGAGTAAATGTTTACCACATTTAGTCAATGCTTTTGACAAGTGCCCTCCTGACCCTTGGTTGAACTAGACTTCTGCATCTTCCCTGACTTCCACTAGGAACACCTCTGCCATCACCTGCACCCTTAGACATTTCTCGCATAACAACAGCCCTTGAGTCACCCACACACTCAGCATCAGTCATCAGTACAGCTGTGTTACAATTTTCATCCTCATCCACCACCCTAGAGCTTACTCCACAAAGACCACCACTTTGGTTAATGGTCACTCTCCTCTTACTACACCTCTGGCCATTCTGCGATTTGATGTGGTTCTCTTGTCCCGTCACAATTGTGTAAGGCGCTCTGAATTTTGAGAGACCCGCCCTCTCAGTCAACTGGCACCCCGCTCACTTAATTGGGTTTAATTTTGACCCAATCTCCTCCAGCTACCCACCTGTCGTTTTTACTTTACTTTCAATTAGTTGCACTTGCTTTGACCTTCTCTTCCACTCATCAGTGAAAAATGTGTGTGACATGTAGTCTTATTAACACAAGAACATTGCACCCACACTGCCTCAATAAAAGTCTTCTCTGTCCAATCTACTTTTTACCGCCATCTCAATCACTAACCAGTTAGTTAGCTCTCTCGACCATTGTTGTTCTACTTTGTTTCACACTAGACTGAACCTCAAAATCATTCATCCCTTTGGAGGTCAACTGTGTGCCATTGTCTATGACCAGGTAAGTCAAAGCACCCTCCCTTGCAAAATCCTTCTCGAGGACCTTAATAGAGCTAGCTGTGGGTATCTCACTTATGAAGCCAATGTCTTACTACCTTGTGTGCACTTCAACCAAGACCATGGCTAATCATAAGTTATTCAGGCAGCAGTTCATAGGTCTATGAAGTCCAGACATACCTTCACTCAAGGTTTACTTGGATCTAGTTTGTGTTGTGTCACTCTGCCATTTCTCCCCTTCCTTGTATTCTTCACAATCCCACACAAATTGCATTGCCTCTTCATACATTTTCGGTCGCAAAAGCAGCCTTTATCCCGCTAACCTTCATGGTTTGCCCTAATTGACCCTCATGTGCGAGTTCACATACCATCCTCTTCAGACTGCTAGGTGGTATGAACCTTTCCCCATATATGAACACCACTTCACACACGAGTGTTAACTCACAAAGCACCTGGAAATATGACTTCACACATTCACTGACACAGCTCTCCCTAACACTCCTTCTTATAACAAGGTTCTGCACCTCTTCCAGAATTTGTCCTCTGCCTATGCAGTTATCCACTCCTTGGAAATCAGCTAAAGCATCATGTGCACAGACCTCAACCTCCTTTGAAGAAACATCTTCACCATCATCGACTGAAGACAATTGCAGGTAAGAAAAGCAGTCTGCCTTATTCATCCAACTAGGGATGCATTCTAGTTTGTAGCTGTAAACTTGGAGTCTGACCGCTAACCTTGCACGGCATGCAGAGACATTATTTACCCCCACCCCCATGCTGCAAAACGCAGAGCAATGGTTTGGGTTTTGTGCGTGGAACCATAGTCAAACCTCACACATAGATTTTGAAGTGATCCATGGCCAGTGCCTCAGCCAACGCCTCCTTCTCAATGAAGGAGTAGTTTCTCCATGCATCTGTCAACGAGCCTAAGAAAAAGGCTACTGCTCTTTGTGAACCCCCTTGTACCTAACACCACACTCTGTATCCAACTGTGTAAGCTCTGCTACAAGCTCTCCTACTGACTTACTTTGCCTTTGTAGGTTACCATACAATTTCTGATATGTCACTACAATGGTAATGGCCATGGTGAATCTTGTTCCCAATCTTTGTTTTGCCTCCTTGTGCATATTTGCTATTTGATTACCATGGTGGTCCAGTACCACTGGCAAATATTTAAAGATATGCTGACCCTTCTTGCCCGGGGCACTTATTAACAAAGGTCTCTTTCTGTTCAGACTGTAGTTTTGCCTGTCCAGTGAAACTTCTCAAAATCTTCACTCCAGTCTTCCCAGTCTGTTGGTAGTGGACCTGGCTGTAATAAACAAAAACTGGTAGGTTGAATTATTGCTTGATGGTATTCCATTGAAAACAAAAGAAGTAGGTGGTTGTTGAGAAAAGGAAGAAAAACACAATATGGTTATCCTGGTTAATAGTCCCATATAATGGCTGCAGGACATCGTTTTGACAGAATGTGCCAGTGCATCGAAAGTCAACAAAGAAGGAGGCACACCTGGAAAGATTTCTCGTGGGCGGTATGATGCCACTTCCTGGCTTGAACATGAGAGAGAGTCTAGGGGAGGCAGTTCGGGTTACTCAGTGTTCAATGATAATTGCGTTCAACTTTTTTTATGAATTGCACTTGTTTGAAATAGCAAGTTGTGGTTACTGACAGGGTTCTTGTGTGTTGGTTAGTTCAGCAACATTGCACATCTGCTTATTGCTTTTCTCTCAGTGGCACGTGGTTAATGCTGGAGGTGCTAAAGCACTTTCAACAGTTGTTAAAGACCTTCCATATACAGTGGGCATAGCCCAGTATCAAAAGTAGCGTACATCACATGAGAGGTCACACACATTTACCTCATTAGTGTTCTGGAGGCTGCTGGGGGTGCTGGCCACCAAACTGTAGTGATGTACACAAGATGTAGGAAAAGAGACGATTTATTG
The DNA here is from genome assembly GCA_963921515.1 of Calotriton arnoldi. Classification (NCBI taxonomy): domain Eukaryota; kingdom Metazoa; phylum Chordata; class Amphibia; order Caudata; family Salamandridae; genus Calotriton; species Calotriton arnoldi. Next base: position 968,869 of record CAWUFW010004803.1, read on the forward strand.
ACCACAGACTACAAAGGGGAACGATTCTCCTTGCCAGCCAGAATCATCCAACTGAACACAGAGGGCCCGATTCACAGAACTAACTTCAGACAAAATCCTAAACTTACTACCATTTTGGTATTCACAGAAGGCACTTACTCATTTTGGTATTCACAGAAGGCACTTACTCATTTTGGTATTCACAGAAGGCACTTACTTACTTATTTTGAGTAACTTACTCATTTTGAGTAACTTACTCATTTTGGTATTCACAGAAGCACTTACTCATTGATGAGTAAGTGCCTTCTGTGAATACCAAATGAGTAAGTTACTCAAAATGAGTAAGTTACTCAAAATGGGTAACTTACTCATTTTGGTATTCACAGAAGGCACTTACTCATCAATCAGAAAGTGCCTTCTGTGAATACCAAAATGAGTAAGCTACTCAAAATGAGTAAGTTACTCAAAATGAGTAAGTAAGTGCCTTCTGTGAATACCAAAATGAGTAAGTGCCTTCTGTGAATACCAAAATGGTAGTAAGTTTAGGATTTTGTCTTAAGTTAGTTCTGTGAATCGGGCCCAGAGAACGGAACATCACTGGAATGTGTATGACTACACATTCCATAAAGAGGCAGAGATTAGAACACAGCACCAGCTACTCTATCACTGGGACCTCAAGATACAGCTCTGTCCCCACATTTGGTGTATGGTCTTCCACAGGGACAAATGGAAAAAAGTGATGGATGGACTGCTTGAAATAATCTGCACCACTGGTACTTACTCTAGGCCTAAAACATCCATCACCCTCCTTTGTGCCATTCCATACAGCGCACCCTCTCTTGTGGACTAGAATGGCTACACAGGTGTGCCTTATTAATATTTAAAAGGAAAGTTTAGACCTGTCAAAAGAGCTTATTTTAACAGGCCAAACTGCAGTTTTTACACTACTCTAGTTAGGCTACAACTTACACTACTCTAGTTAAGCTACAATGGTAGGCTTGAAGCCATGGTTGTGATCCAGCGTGAAGAGGCCAGGGTTGGATATTTTACACAAAAACTGAACTTTTCAATGGGCCCATATACATTTATCCAAATATGTTCATTTGCATTCCCTGGCCAATCCGATGGGGGTCAAGTTTTATAATTCACTGAAGTTCTGAATAGTTATTTCCCTGTAACCACAAATCAATTACAGTATCATTTCAATGTCTAACTAATCTTCACGAATCAACACTCTTCCTCTGGTCGATGGACCATTAGTTGAGTTAGTTGATGGTGATATTAAGAACTTCTTAACTAAATTCTTAGTGAAATAACCACAGACTCTGAATAATAATAATAAGTTTATCTAAAATTTCAGTCATTAAGTTGAACGCTCATCGATTATAGGTACACAGTGCAAACTCCATCTTTCTTAAATGGGAGATAGAACAATCATATAGCATAATACATTCAATTACACAAACTCATTCAACAAAATCAAACGCATAAGAGTGGATAGATGTAGAGACAAAAGGCACATTATAATACATTTGCAAAGAAATATGCAAATTTTGGACAGAATGACATTTACCTAATAAAGATGACTGGAAAACCACCCCTCTGGCCAAAGGACTGGTGGGGGCCCCCTGACTTAAGATCAGGAGACAAAGATTATAGGATAGGATCAGGAAAGGTCTGATACTTACTGGACTTCTCTACAAACCCGACGCACCAGTGCGATTCCCTCTCTTACACTCTCTCCCTCCTCGATATTCTTCCACAATCTTCAAATCTAATCAGGCAGTAGTTTGAATCTTCTGAGTCTGCTCTCGTCTTTTCTCTCTCTCTCTGCTCTCTCGTGCTCAGCTCCCAGCAGCAGTAGTTCTCTCACAGCTCCATCTAATTTACTTAACTCAAGTCACTCTAGTTATAGTCTTTATTTCTTCATGTCCCACCCTCAAGAGTTGCAAATACAGAATATGATTGGACAGGGTTAGGGGAGTCTTCATCACACCAGGCTGACGTATTCATTTTTATTAGTAAAACCTATTGTTTGCTAACCCTTCCCCTTCGACTCATTCATATATTTTGTTTTCACATGCATATTTTGTTGCAAATGCAGTAATTTATTTAATACAAGCTTCATAGATGAGCGATACATCTTCTTCTTTTCCCATCCCTTCTGTCCTTGGATCTTGGCAGTCATTCAGCTCTCTCTCGGTCACCGGGTCATCTCATGGATTCATTGAGCATGCGTAGCTTTTGCCATTTTCTTTTTCAGTCATGGATTAGCAGGCCCAAATGCACACTATTAATAAAAGAATCATAAACAGATGTTATTTTCTTAAACATGTCATTCTCACTGTTCACCACCCACTTCTACTCTATCCCATGTAATTATTATTACTCTTGGGCAAAAGCGTTAATAACAGCAGCTTTCTTTTAAATCAGGCAAGCATATGCCGGGCATGCGGTACCTCAAGACCGCGTTTTGGTGTTTCTTGCGCATCCGTGAGGTTTTCCCTCTCAAAGCGAGTTAGTCACGTTATTTCTGCGTAATTCGGGTTTGCACATGCGCAAAGCATTTTCGCAAGTTAAAGCGGGTTTTAATCGTGTTGCATTTTATTTCTCATTAATTCAAGCATGCGTAAGCTTTTTCTCCCCGTGTATCTGTGTCTGGTGTATATTAGTTTCGTCTCATCTACTAATTTAATGATTAGTGAAAGTTAATGGAGGGTTCATTCGAGCAAGTTTCATTTTCTCGAATCCTTGCTCCATCAATCCCCCTCTGATGGCATTTTTGAGCCATCATAAAAATACCCATCATTACCAAGTGCCAACTTTATTCATTTAATTTTTAGCATCTTCCTTTCTTTCTTCTAATTCTTCAATTTTCCTTTTTATGCCTACTCCTTTTATTTTATCATATAAACTTCCTTTCATTTCCTCTAATTCAATTTCTTCCCTGTTTCTCTTTATTCCCATTTTTTTATTCTTTATTTCGTCTACCATTCTTGCTTTTGTTTTATTCTTGCAACATTTATATGTCATTATCATTATCAGAGCTACTATTGTTATGGAAATTACTGGTATTAGTATCTTCCCTAATAGACTACTCCCTAAAGTGGAAAACCAACTACCTATAGTGGAAATACTTTTACTAAGTCTTTCCCAAACACCGTCAACCTCCAGTTGGGTCAAATCGTCATGAATCTTTGTAATATTCTTAATATATCCCTCAATACCTTTACTTTTGTCTGGGATATATGTACAGCAATGTTGGACTTTCAACATGCCACAGACTCCACTCTCTTTTGCCAATAATATATCAAGTGCAAGTCGATTTTGCAAAACCATAGATCTAATTGAAACCATTTCGGTATTAATCATTAAGAATCCCCCAGCAGTATCTGTCGATAGACAATCAACTATTGTTGACAATTTACGTATCTTATGTGAATTCGGTATGACTCCAACTGACGGTATCAGTGCACCAAATATATCACCTATTATTTCTGAAAAACATGTTCTTTTTCTTCGTTTTAGTCCTTGACTTAATACATTGAATTCATTGTTCTTAGTAATGTGGTTCACTTTTGGAAATACTATCCCAAGATAACAACTTCCATACCATTGTGTTGGCAACCTATAATAGGCATTCTTACCACACACGTAATATATTCCCGGAAAGGCGGGATCAGTTCCACCTTTTAGTCCCCATCCCCCCATGATTGGGAAGGTGTGTTCACATTCACTAGAACCAATGAAAATGTTGTTATAGTCAGTTTTTTCCCAACTTTGACAAGTCTAGAGACATTGCAGCATGAGTCTTGCCTTTCTTATAGTTTCCCTCCTTACTTGCCCATGGAGGTACATGTGACTTCTGTTCAACAGCCTTCTTTTGAAAATCCTGTCTTCTTTCCTCTATTAAATTTAGAAAATCTTTTTCTTCATCTAACAATATACACGTTAAATTGTTCTTATGCGCATATGTTATGTCTATTGGGTTTGTTGTTAGGAAGAACTCGCCCATAAATTCTGCATCTTTAGCACTAAGCACTGGGTTTAGGTTTCTTCTAATAGGAATCTCTGGGAATACTAAATCCATGTTAGAATAATAATACTGCAATTTGCCTGTTTTATAGAACAGACTGGACACAACACTACATGACACACCATATGTTAAAGGAAGATGGTGATAGGACACCCCCTCCGAAACAGATGAAGGCAATTTCATGCAAACATAACAATCGCTCACATCCATTGACACACCATATGTTAAAGGAAGATGGTGATAGGACACCCCCTCCGAAACAGATGAAGGCAATTTCATGCAAACATAACAATCGCTCACATCCATTGTATCTACGTATTCATATAGAAGTTTAGTAAACACATTTAATGAAGAATCACTATTTAATCTGCCATGTTAATACATTCTCTCATCTATTTGCTCTAAATTAGTGGTAGTTGTTCTTTTAGTACCTGCATTCACTTGATCACTTGTATTAGTATTATTTCTGTTATTAGCTACCATTAGAACAGGTATCACGACTGTTAGCAATAACCACATTAGTATTAGTATAAACATACTGCACAAACAATATTTAACACATCTTCGTTTTAAACTAGATTTCGGATGTTCAGTCACTTCTGTTTCTGCCATTTTAATTTTCTAAAATTTATTAATATCTAAATTTTCTTCTAGATTCTAAATTTATTTTAAAACTAAAATATATATAAAAATCTTTGTGTGATCCCACACTTCAACCGCTTTTCGTCTTTTGTTTCCCCTTTGTCTTTATTTTCTTTTCCTCATCGGGTTCTTTTATTCTCTTCTTTACTTGTTTGTAAAATTTCCACCTTCTGTGTCAAAGTCTTTTCTCTTAAGGTGGTCTCAATTTGCTTTCGTCACTTCTTTCATTAGTGACATTTTCTTGTTCTTCGTTTAGATCAAGATTCTCAAAGTCTTCAAGGATGATGTATGTCCATTCAGGAGCTTTATATTGTCTGCTCGGAACTCTCAGTCTTTTTGATCTTCGTAAAGGTCTTTTTCTTAGTTGTTCTTGCTCAGTTTGACTCAATACTTTATTTACTTGTTCTTTCTCTGTTCTTCTTCTTAGAATATATTTGAGTCCTTTTACTCCACTTGACCTGTGATCACTTTTTCTGACCCTCTTTGTTTGTACAGCCTTTTCACCTATTTCTAGTGTTCTTTTAGTTTCTTTTTCTTTTAGCTGAGCTTGTTCTGGGCTTTCTAATTTTTGTCTTTCTGTCAATTGAATTTCTTCTTGATCTTTTAGTCCTTCTTTTTCTATTTCTAATTGAGCTTGATCTGAGTTTCCTGCAGCAGATTCTTCTGTTGACTGAATTTGTTCTGAACCTGTCAGTCTCTCATTTTCTTCTTCTGATTGAGCTTGATCTGGATTTTCTGTTTCAATTCGTTCTGGTCTTTCAATCTCTTGCTCTTCCTCAGCCTCTACAGCAGTCTCTTGAGACCAAGTGTCTGGTACCCACCCTACTTGACTTGTACTTGTTTGTTCATCATCGATGCATTCTTCAGAGTCTGTTTCTCTGTTTTCTTCGACTTCACAACTGTCAGCTTCTGGTTCTTCTCTTTGCTCTACCAGTTGCTGCTCTTGTCGTTCAGATGGACTTGGGACTCTTTGTGTATGACTGGTATGGATCCAGTTTGGCAAGCCAAAACACTTCACTGCTGTTGTTGTGACCAATATAATTTGATGCGGTCCTTTCCACCTGGGTTCTAAACACGATTTTCTTGTGTGCTTCTTTATCATAACCCAGTCTCCTGGACACAAATCATGAGCTTGATTCGGCTGTGCTGTGGTTGCACCTTCTCCAACCTGGTGAGACACAGAACGTACCAGATCAGCTAGTCCTTTACAATAGTCCAATATTAGATCATCAGTTATATTCATCAGTTTGTTTCCAGGTACAAATGCTTGTCTCATTGCTCTTCCCACGAGAATTTCATGAGGACTCAATCCTGTTCTTCTGTCAGGGATGCTTCTAAGACTCATCAAGACAAGGGGCAAAACATCAGGCCATTTCAGTGAAGTGGATGCACACACCTTTCCTAACCTGGATTTTATTGTGCCATTGAGCTGCTCAACCACTCCAGAAGCCTCTGTACGATAGGCACAATGTAGTTTCTGCTCAATTTTTAGAGCTGTACAGATTAATCGAATTATCTCATTATTAAAATGAGATCCTCTATCTGATTCCAAAGTGACTGGAAACCCAAATCTTGGAATGAGCTCCCTCAACAGTAATTTGGCAACTGTGATGCTGTCATTCCTTCTCGTTGGATAGGCTTCCACCCATCGAGAAAACAGACACACAATGACAAGGACATGCTTCAAACCATTACACAACGGTAGTTCTATAAAGTGAAGCTGCAACCTTGTAAATGGTACCTCTGCCTTTCCAATTTTTCCCCAACTGACAACTGCCTTTCTACCTGGATTCTGCTGTTGGCATGTCAAACATCGCTGGCAGAGACTCTCTGCAATGAGTCTAAATTTAGGATTATACCATGCTTGCCTGAAGTGTCTAATCATGGCATCCCTCCCAATGTGTATAGCTCCATGATATACTCTTGCAATTTGTGATAATAAACTGTCTGGCATTATTGGTCTACCATCTGGACACACCCATACTTCATCATCTGCTCTTCTTGTGCATCCTGATTTGATCCAAAGTTCCTTTTCTTTTGGATTTGCCTCTTCCTGTAACTGCCTAACTTCATCCCATGTTTCAAAAGCAGAGAAAAACATTAGTAAAGATGTCCGGCCTGGGCTTTGTACACATCTCTGTTAGATCCAAACAATCATGATCAACTTCTTCTTTTACTTCTTCACAGAATGGGTCCGACAACAAGGTTGCTGGATTCACTGTGGTGCATCTTATCACACTTACATTTTCAGCACCTAGGATCACTCTTTCATACTTAGTCAGCCGACTGGGGTCAAGTGCTGAGGTCAAGTCCTTGTTAAAAGGATCTCGACAGAATGTGGCACATATACCTTCAAGGGATGTCCCATTACAATATACTCACTCTGCTCCAGACTCACACAAGTAGCAGCTACTGCTTTTAAGCAGCCAGGCAATGCTGCAGCCACAGAATCCAGAGTGGCAGAAAAATATGCCACTGGACGTCGCATCAATCCATGTCTTTGGGTTAACACTGAAAGCGCACATCCTTCCCTCTCACAGCAGAACAAAGCAAATTCTTTCGTATAGTCAGGCATTCCTAATGCTGGTGCTTGACACAAACAATCCTTCAGTTTTATGAATGCATCCTCGCTTTCATCATCCCATTCAATCGGATCTATCACGTCCTTTCGTGCCAATTTTATTAGAGGTTTTGCAAGCAATGAAAATCTACTGATCCACTGACAACAGTATCCAATCACTCCCAAAAACATTAGTACTTCTTTCTTAGTTTTAGGCAGATTCATCTGTCGAATCACTTTTATTCTCTCTGGTGTCACTTTTCTAACTCCCTTTTCTATCTTGTGTCCCAAATATTGGACTTCTTGTTGGCAAAACTGTAATTTTTCTGGTGACACCTTGTGTCCACCTTCTGCCAAATGGTTCAGTAAAGCAATTGTGTCTGTGACACAGGCCTCTCTTGTCTTTGATGCCACCAATAGGTCATCAATGTACTGAACCAAAACTGAATTTCCTGGCATAACCAATGTTTCCAAGTACTTTTTCAAGATATGATTGAAAATCAATCGAGGGACTCTCTGTGTACCCTTGAGGAACTCAGCACCATGCCAAAACACGGTCCTCGAACCGAAATGCAAAAAGATATTGGCTATCTATATGCAAAGGAATCGAAAAGAATGCTTGGCACAAATCAATCACTGTGTACCAATGTGCATCCCAAGCTACCCGATAAAGAATTACTGCTGGATTTGGTACTACTGGACAACAGGGTACTACTATCTTATTGATTTGCCTTAAATCTTGCACTATCCTATATTTGCCACTAGGCTTTTTAAGTCCCATAATTGGCGAATTACAAGGACTGCCCATTATTTCTTTCAAAATACCTTGTTCAATCATTTGATCAATTACTGGAGTAACTCCTGCTTTTACTTCTGGACTCATTTTGTACTGTCGTGTGTTTGGATAAATCGCACCTTCTTTCATCATTATTTTAATTGGGTCTACATTTGCCATCAGACCAATTTCTTTTCCTGAAAAATCCCACTCATTGGATCTCACTCTCATCAGGCAGACTGTTTTCAGTCAGAAGTGAAAACATCTCATCCACTTCTGTTCCTTGTTTTGCTAGCATCATTTTGAAAGCGATATCTTCATCAGGTGTTTGGAAAGCAATACCATCAGGAGTACAATAGATGGTACAGTTCATTTTACACAACAAATCCCTCCCTAACAAGTTAACTGAGCTTGAATCACACACCACAAACCAATGCATGTCTTTGAAATTTCCGATATTCACTTCTATTGGTTTAGTAACCGGGGTTTTTATTTGCTTATTTGAGACTCCTACAGCTTGGATAGTTTCTCCCGAGAGGGGTAGGTTTGGAATTTCTGCTGCTCTCACAGTAGAACGGGTAGCACCAGTATCCACTAGGAAAGTGATGTCATTACCTTCCACTTTTCCATCAACAAATGAACCTGACTGATCTACCGCCAAGGATGCGCCAAGCACGCATTCTTCCTCCCCCCTCAGGCACCATCATTGAGAAACATCCGAATCACTCTCATTACTTTGCATCCAATATTGTTGAACCGTTTGTGTATTCTTACCACTCTCTCCACGAAATCCGGTGTTCACACTGTATCTCTGCACTTGAGCGTTCATACAGTTGGGCATAGGGGCTTGTGGCACCTGTAACTGTGGAGTAACTACCTGTTGCTCTTGCTGCTGGTTCACAACCCCCTCATTCTGCATCTGTGGATTTAAATTTTGATTTACCCCATTATTCTGTTGAACGTTTCTACACTCATTCTTCCAATGTCCATGCTTTCCGCACGCATGACAAGGATACTTCTTTTTCGCTTCTTCTCTACTCATTCGCATTTTCCTTTATTTCCATTCGATCCTTGACTATTCTGATTCTGGTCATTCGACTGGTTATCGTTTTGAGAACCAGTACTTGCCTCTTGGTGTTCTGCCAACTTCACTTGTGCCCACATCATCTTTTCTTTCAATTTCTTGTGTTTTGCGTCAATATCATCACTACAATACTTTGCATACTTCAAGATGTCATCAATGGGCTTACTTTGCCAGCAAAGCATATGCTGCTGAATCATCTGACTAATTTCTGATCTCAATCCATACACAAACCTGTACACAAAATGTCCCATATCCTTATCACCAATATTTTCAAATCCACTATACTGTTTAAATACATGTAACAGCCTTTTGTAATGCGCATGCACTGACTCCTTTGGTTCTTGAGTTGTTCTATCTATTTTAACCCAATCTGTTTCCTTTGGAGGAATTTTCCCTTTCAAGAAAGTAATCACTTGCTGATACTTTTTCATCACATCTTCTGCAGGTGCACCTGTCTTTGCATCTCTTGGATACTCTTCAGTTGGCCAATCAACCGTAATCTTACATTCTGTCCACAAATCAGTTGGTACCACTATATCAAACAGGCCATCCAAATCCTTTAATAATACCTTTGAAACTTTCACAAACCTCTCTACCTGCCTGTACCATTCAACTGGTTTCTCCCTTAATCTGGGAAAATCATTCGTAAAAGACAAAATATCCTGTCTAGACCAAGGAACATGAACATATCCACCACCAGGAACTTCTCTCATTGGACACACTCTTTCAACCTGTTCTGTTTCTCTTAATGGGAATGCAGATGCTTCCTTTGTAGCTGCCTCATCCCTTTTACTTGCCCATCTACCTCTCCATCTGTCTGCATCTCCCCATTTCTTCAAAATATTCATTAATTCTTTGATCTGTAATCTCCTTCCTGACACATTCAAACTTTCTAAATCCTTTTCAGTAAATTCTGCCCTATATGGTTTCTGTAATAATTTCGATTTTTCTACATCCTTTCCAAATTTTGAAGCAACTTCTACTATTTTCTCATGCAGAATCTTTGCTCTCCATGTTATACTTTTACACAAAAACAACAATTCATCATCTCTGTATGTACCTAATCTATCTGGGCTTATTGTACCAATGATCATTCCTTCCAAATCCACTTTCAACTTGGCTACATCTATACTTGGTGTTTGGGGTTTCTTCTTGTCTAATCCTTTCGCCCACTCCTCTAGGTCTTCTGGCAAAAATCCTATAGAATTTCCTGCTACTGGAGTGACAATCAGTTCCTTTCTCCTTTTATTCACTGGTGAACCTCTCTTCGGGATTTCAGTCACTGTTTCAAGATTAGGGAGATCTAGTAACGAGATATTTGAATCACTTTCACTGGTTAGATCTTCTGACATTACTACCTCTTTTCTAACATTATTCTGTGGGACTGTCACTGTTTGTAATCTCGGGGTGTCTCGTTTATCCCCATATAATGGAATAACCGGACCTATCGTTACTGGTACTGTCAAGGCTTCAGCATTTAAACCTAACTGATTTATCTTCTGAATTATCTCTTCTTTTGTTCTATTCAATGCATCCCTTTCCTTTTCCTGTAACACTCGGGTGACTGTTGGATCATATAAAACCTGTGGAACTAATGGAGTTCCCATCATTGGTGCCCTTGGAGTTGCCTCTCCAGCATTTTCTTGATAAGGTGGAGGTCTTTTAACTAAAATGTCCTCTAATAACTCATCAGTTTTTTTTTTTTTAAATTTGTTTTTATTGATTTTCACAGCAAGTATCCAGTCATTGTAGAGCGATACATGAACATATTGATACATGGCATAATGACATATGTTAACATTCAAATTTAAGAGTACACATACACATTGCAGTAGGACTATGAGATACCCTATATGTCATTGGATAAAGTCTTAAATCTTGAATGAGTCTCTAACAGCAGGCCATTACGGACAGTACGCAACGTATTCGCCTACATCAGAAATCCAGCATAACATATCATGGTTAATCAAATCTAACATGACCTATCAAATCTATACCATTTCAAACAAAACTTACCCACCCCTCCCACTCCCCCCAAGCTCGGCAACAGTGCCCATTGTAGCATTTTCACATGTCTAGATCTGAAACATGTGTGTAGCTTGGTTCCACAGTCTGTCCTAGGTGTACTGTGCATTCCTGCTATATTAAGTAATAGAACCCACTGACGCTGTAAGGAGCCTATGTGTCCCATTGTCAGTGGTCCAAGACCTCAACAGATGGCGTCGCAACTCCTTAGTAGGATAATATATTTATCGCTGCATATTCCTCCATGATTGCATTCCAGCTCATCGATATCAGTGTTTTCCGTAAGCCTCTATACTCCTCTCTCTTTAGTTCAGCCCCCTCCGCCTTACCCCATCTCATCACTTCCGTGTGCCAATCCTGCAGGGACGGAGCCCTAGCGGCTTTCCACCGTGTGGTTATGGCTCTCTTAGCTAGAAGAAGCGCAAGATTAGCAAATCGACAAATGGGATTACCCTTCTTCCCGCGGGGCCCTAGTCCCAGTATACAGTATTCCAATGTGTTGTTATGGCACACCGGGGCTATATCCGTCATGATTTTGCATACTGTCGTCCAGTAGTGTCCCAGTCTAGGGCAGTCCCATACCATGTGTATCAGCCCCGCGTTGGGTGCGTAGCAGCGCGGGCAGGCATCACTTGCCCCCGAAAACATAGCACACAATCTGCGTGGGGTTAAATAAGCTCTGTGGAGTAACATTAATTGAATACATTTAAATTTGGGGTTACGAGACACCTTTTTGGGGTGCCCCAGCACAGTGTCCCATTCCTTGTCTGTAAATGCACGGCCCACGTCCTCTTCCCATTTGTCGCGTAGTGGTCGTAATGAGATCGCTGTTTCCGTCCGAATCCCGTGAGTCAACCATTTTGTCAGACGTGCCCCATTTCCCATTAGGTATTGCATGGTAAGGAGCGTGTTCGTGGTTGGTTCAGTACCCTCTGGTGACCATGTAGTGCGTATATATCTGGATATATGTGCATGTAATAGGAACAGTGTATCGGGTGCACCATGTACGCGTATAAACGTTGCATGTGTCATTAATACCCCTTCAGAAAAGAACTCTCCTACCATGGCAATGCCCGCATCAGCCCATGCCTGTAAAGCACGGGTAGTGACCAGTCCCGTTCGTGTGGGGACACCTAGTAGCGGAATAGTGGGAGCATACGGTGGTGTCCATCTAGTGTACTTCACTGCGCTCCTCCAGTAAGTAATGGCTATCCTTAGCAAGTGAGGTGTCGATGTCGGTAGGAAGGCCTGAGGCAGTAAGAGCCGGTGGATGACCCCCTTGTCCCTATCCCACAGTGACATATCCAATTCTTGTAAATTACGTCCTGCAAGCCAATATGCCAGCCACTGCAGTTGGCTAGCGTAGCAATATGCGTGCAAATCTGGTACTCCCATCCCCCCTTGTTTCGTGGTTAATTGTAATTTTGCCAGTCCAATACATCTGCACCCCTTGCCCCAGACTAGCTCTATCAATAAAGAGTTCAATACTTTAAAAATCCTCGAGGGTACAAGTATAGGTAGATTGGTAAAGTAATAAAGCAGCCTCAGCAGCAGCACCATTTTAGTGATGGCTACTCGGCCCGCCACCGATAGGGGCAGCGAGACCCAGAAGTGGATCTGAGATTTGAGAGCAGTAATCGCGCGTATTAAGTTGCCATCTAGGAGATCCGTGGCATCACGGTAGATCTGTATTCCGAGATATTTAAAAGTATCAGGTGCTATGTGAAAGGTCCAGGGGCCGAACGTAAATTGACCGCTCCTCGTAGAGCTATCAAAGAAGTAGGCATATGACTTGGCAGCATTAATAGCCAGGCCAGAAAGTTCTTGGAATTACGCAAAGATGGAGGGCATTGGATGTGGGTCCGCATCCATGTCTTTAACATAAAGAATGAGATCATCTGCGTACGCTGAAACAGTGTGAGTTGCACGACCTCGCGTTATCCCCCTACAGCTTGCAAAAGAACGGAGCCTGTGCAGAAGCAGTTCCAGTGCTAGGATAAACAACAACGGCGACAAGGGGCAACCATGTCGGGTGCCCCGAGCCACCGTATATTGCCTCGAGATATGTTGACCCGTGCGCGCTCGCGCAGTGGGGTTCGTGTATAGTAAGCGCACCCATGCAATGTATTCGTCAGGTATACCAAATCGTGCGAGGGCATAGAACATATAGTCCCAACGCAAGGAGTCGAATGCCTGCCGCAAATCGAGTGATATGCAACCTTCCTTAGTTCCCGTGCCGAGTGTGCCCAGCATAATTTGGTGTAGGCGTCTGATGTTAAGTGCCGTATTTCTACCAGGTACAAACCCACATTGATCAGTGTGTATTAGTTTGGGGATAAACTGACAGAGGCGGTTGGCCAACAACTTACTCAGAATTTTATAGTCCGTGTTAAGGAGTGATAAAGGTCTATATCTTGAAATGACCAATCCATCCCTCCCAGGCTTCAGTAAGGAAACCACTAGCGCCTGCAGAGTAGTAGCGGGGAGCCCATTTCCTTCTAACGACTCGTGATATATGCACTGTAAACGAGGAATCAGCAAGTCGGCATATACCGCGTAAAATTCAACTGGCAGGCCATCATTCCCGGGGGTTTTATTACATGGTAAAGCTTTAATCGCCTGTCGGATTTCCACCCCTGTTATCGGTTGTGCTAATTCGTCACGCTGCTGCTGTGTTAGCTGTGGTAAGCACAATCCGTCAAAGAAGGGTTCAAAATCAGTGTCAGTATGTCCAGCTAGTGGACCATAGAGGTGCTCATAGTAGTCCCTAAACGCAGTATTGATGTCTATTTGCGTGTTAACTACAACATCCTCACTGTTTCGAATTTCCAATATAGGTGTGGGCAAGGGAGCATTTCGAACCAATCGTGCTAATAGCGGCCCTGACCTGTCTGCCTGTGTGTGTTGTTTCTGTGTGTATAGTCGGTGATCGACAACGCGTAGCTCCTCAAGGAGTTCCGCGTATTGTATGTTAGCCTCCCGTAGCTGTGTCAATTGTTCATTTGTCCCCGAAGCTTCCCCTTCCAATGCAGCCAATTTACCCTCGAGGTCAGTGAGCCGTTCTATCAGAGCAAGCCTAACTCCTGTCTTAGTGCTAATTGCCACTCCCCTGATAACCATTTTAAAGGCATCCCACTCCATCTGGCGAGTGCTAGCAGACCCCGCGTTCTCCGAGAAATAATGGGCAATCGCCTCCGAGAGGGCATGACGGAAGACCGGATCCTCTAGCATCGTGGGCTGTAGTTTCCAGGTCGGTATCGGAGTTGGAATCTTGCCCCATTGTAGCGTTAATTCCACCGGGTTATGATCCGATAGGGTTTTGCCCATGTGGAGCGCAGAAGTAACGGATCCCATCAGGGTGCCGGAACACAGGAACCTATCTGAGTATGCAGTCTGTGTGGTGGTGAATAAAAGGAATATTCTCTGTGCCCTGGATGTTTTGCCCGCCATGCGTCATGGATTTCCCACCCCTCTATCCACCCTTTAAGCGCCTCAGCTTGCTTTTTGCTTTTAGTAGCGTGTAATGGGGGGTGAGACCTGTCCAGGTCAACGTCTAATACAGCATTAAAATCGCCCCCCAACACCCAGGGATATTTGGCCCAGTCTGCCAGGGCTGCACCTAGTGTAGCTAAATACTTATCCTGGTCAGTGTTCGGTGCATATATACAGCCCATAACCACATGAGCCCCGTCCAACAAGCCATGAAGTAACACATACCTGCCGTTGAGGTCTATTTTCTGCTCTAGAAGCCTGAAAGGGACGTTATTTCGCACCCACACTGCCGTCCCCCTGGCAAAAGCTGAGTATGTCGTGGCGAACAGTTGCCCTCTCCACTTCTTCTGCAACTTGGCTGCCTCATCAGCATTAAGGTGAGTTTCTTGTAGGTAAGCTATAGCCACCTTCCTTCTATTGAGTTGCGCCAGGACACGGTGCCTTTTATGGATTGAGCCCATGCCCCTCACGTTCCAGGTGCAGTAGGTGTATTTATTATGGAATGCCATCATGATACAGATAGCGTATTTGCCATGTGACATGTGGAGATCGAATCCCTTCAGACATGAGCTGCGTACGAGCCGAGCATGCGTCAACACAGAAACTCCCCAATACTAGGTTCCCCCATAAAACATCAGAGGACCAAACTTGAAACAAAAGTCCAACATGGACTCTAACCAACAAATGCCATATCGCAATCGCCTGGGGGGTGAAGGCCAGAGCTGTGACAGTACGTACAAACATCACATTGCCCATTTGAAACTGCGTTGGTTATGTTAGCACACTTCCCTATACAGCTCAGTTACACTAGACCTACTAAAGCAGTCACCAACAGTAGTATATATTGCATAGCATCTTTATACATTACCACTCCCGACCATCTCGGAACGCATCATTAGAAGTCTCTGGCCATTTGAGCTGTGATCGAGGGGAACAGCGTTATGCTAGTCTCAGAGTCTGAGCGCACCGTGGCCGCATCCGATGAGTGCACCGAAGTCGCCGCAGTTTGAGCATCATGAGCAGCCAACGCCGTCAGGAGTGCCTCTTTCTGGTTGTTTGTGTTCTGTTCCGAGGTTGGGCCAGCGTCCATAGTATCCACAGTATTGCCATGTCCCGGCCTCAGTAGTCCAGCTGTCCGTGGCGGGGAGGCACGATGTAGTTGTCCCGACGGAAGTGAGGTTTGTGAAGTCTCCGGTGTAAAAGTTATTTCGAGCCAGTCCGCCGCTTCCTCTGGGCTTTCAAAAAAGATCGATTTTTGTCCGTAGACAACCTTCAGTCGAGCTGGAAAAAGCAGTGCATATTTCAAGTTGCGTGCACGTAGGTTCTTTTTGACTCCTTGAAAAGTAGCTCTAGCTTTCTGGACTGCCGGTGTAAAATCTGGATAGAGAGAAATTGTCCTATTCTCAAAACGTATGGGAGCATTTTCTCTAGCGGCCCGTAGAATCGTGTCGCAGTCCTTGTAGTGGAGTATGCGTGCTATCAGCGGGCGAGGTGGTGCACCTGGTCGAGGAGGTCTGGGAGGCACTCGGTGCGCTCGCTCCACACTGTACAGAGATGTTAGGCCCTCTTTCGCCACATGGTCTCTCAGCCAGTCCTCTACAAACTGTGTGGGGTTGGACCCCTTGCTGCGCTCCGGAATTCCGAGTATGCGGACATTATTGCGGCGGGACCTCCCTTCCGCATTGTCCACTCTGTCCTGCAAGCCCTTCAGTTGACGTTGGAATTGTTCGAGCTGGGTGGAATGTATGGTCTGCTGGGGTAGGAGATCGTCCAGTGCCAACTTATTCGATTTGACCTTGTCGGCAAGCTTTTTGTGGTCCGCCTGCAGTAAACTGAGATTGGTGGACATTGTTCCCATTCGCGCCTCCAGCGCCGTTCGTGAGTCGCGTACCTCCTTCAGGATTAAGTCCAACTTAGCATCGTGGGGATCCGTCCCGGTGGGAGGTATCACATCATTGTCCGAAGCATTGGAGGGGTCACTGCCAAATGTAAGCTGCACATCGTCGCCGGCGGCCGCGTCCGCTTGTTTGTTTTTAGTGCGTCCCATTGTGCCACGGCGTCCGCCCGTCCGTCTTTGCTCCAGTATGTTGACTTGGGGGGCCACCAGGGCACTTCACCTAGCAGTTATATGCTCACAGGGAGGTTCAGGTCAAAGGTGTAAACAACTATACTTGCAGCCGCGTGGCACGGTCCCACATACCCAGCCATGCACCGGTCTCGCACTCCCAGTGTGCACCGTCAGGGATGCCAGTCTCCTCACAGCCAAGGAACAATAGATCAATCCCAACGGTGGCGGTATCAATGTACCCCCAGCCTGGTCCTGGGCACTCCACTACAGCCAGGGCAGACAGCAGATAGGGAACTTCACCACTGTCAGCGCGTATGGCCGCCAATCATGGGGGCCCCGACAGCAACATAGCACGCTGGTTCCAGCAGCAACCGTTCAACCCACGCACAGAGGCTGAGGTAGTATGCGTGGATCACCCCAAAGCGTTTTTGTGCAAGTTGTGTCCCTCTGTAGTCAGTGGGGATTATAGCGGCGTCTGGCTGAGGAGCAGGGGGGGTCTCCACATGGGTTCTCACAATATGCCTCCTCTCGCAGGCTTTTAATGGAATCGCCAGGATATGTCTCAGTTAGGAGGGGGGAGGCGCCCACAGCTCCCACGCTCTGCAACGCCAGTGTTCTCCCCAATCGTTTAGTCACTCACCGTGGCGCCTCCCGCACTCACCAATACTTGCGCTGGTCGGGTTCACATCCGCCCATATCCGCCATTTTGGTTTCGCGGCCGTTGCCTACCAAAATGGGCGTTCAATCGTCCGCCGCAGTCGCCTCCTGTAGTACCACCAACCATAAACAGTGCCCGCACCTCGGTCAACGATGCCGCCCATAGCCGCCACAGCCACGGCAGGAGCTGCGATGTTCAACGGGAGCTCCTCGCAGCAAACGTGGCTCCGCCCTTCGTCATTCCACTGCCCCGTTACCGTTCAGGAGTAGCACGGAGATGGACAAGATCCGCCGAGTTTACGAGGCTCAAAACATAGCCATCGGTCCCAAAAGTGTTCCGCTGCCGGAGGATGGGTGACCCAGCTGTGTAGGTCCAGGCAAGTACAGGATATTTCGCTAATTGTCAGGGTATGGAACGGAGCTCTTTCAGCTCACGTCCTCCATGCCCGGCAGTTGGCCACGCCACCTAACTCATCATCAGTTTCATCACATTCTGTTCCTGCCATACCTATGTGTTTCATTTTTTCTTTACATTTACTCCCTACTTGATCCTCAGCCATCAATACTGAATACAAGCCTTCCGTTACTACAGCTCTTCTCCATCTTTTCATCTCATCTCCTCAAGTATCAACCGGATATCTTGGAAAAAATCCTCTATTTATTCTTCTAACTCCTCTGTATTTCTCTCGTTCAAATGCCTCAACTTCCCATTCCTCCAAAGCTTCATACTGCGTTAACCTAGGGCTAGGTTCTAAAGAATTCATCCGATTTCTCAAATTCTGAAGAATCCTTACATTAATTGTACCATTTTCAGGAAAAGCTAGGACACCATCGCCTTTCGTATGCTCTTCCCAATTTTCCAACCAAACACAAGTATGATATCCTCGTTCCAACATCATAAAGGAAGCAGGCGTATTAGGGGGTGGCATAAGAATTCCTTCTCTGGTTACTACACACTTTTTTGATTTTATTAATCAGCTTCATTCTTCCAATCCCTGTAACTAGTTGTTTCAGTAATCAATACTTAGAAACTCTTCCGTATTTCTCACGTATCCTATTCGCCAACTCTTGTCCTATACCAGCGCGACTCACACCAACAGTCCAATTGGAGCTCACTACGTATTTTCTTCCACAACCAGTACCTGCGCGGCTCTTGTCTGCCAACCAATCAGAGCTTTCAACACACCCACTTGTCTGACCAATGCCAGCGCGGCTTTTTATGACATCAGTATTACTCCTACTACTGACCCTCCCTTTACAAGGTAATACGACAATGTATTTTGTAAGCTTTCTTAATAACTTTTCTGTTAGTAACAACGTAAAAACAGCGCTACTCTGTCTGCTCTGCTAATTCAAAGATAGTTTATTCATCTGCTTCAAAGAGAAATTACTTCCTTACACTGCGAGTAAAAAACACTGTTTACCCTTCACTTAAGCTCGGGGAGGACCTATTACTCCTCTAGGGATACTCCTCCTTCGGGTAAGGCCAAAGTTTCACAGGTGGACCCTTTGCTATCACTCACACTGTACTCTTATACGATATAGTCCCTAATATAACACCTACAGCCCTCCGTAGCTTTTAGGTATTATGACAACAGACGAGTAACCTTCTGCAGTGTGATTTCCTTACCACACTCTTCAAAATTCCATTCCCGGGATACCCAGGTATCTCTGTACCTGTACTTCCAGACAACATAGAACAAGACACTAACTTTTCATGTTAAGAACATTTTGTCAATAATCAATAATCACCAACCTAATCAATAATAACCATAACTGCTACCAGAAAAACTGATCCAGCGTGAAGAGGCCAGGGTTGGATATTTTACACAAAAACTGAACTTTTCAATGGACCCATATACATTTATCCAAATATGTTCATTTGCATTCCCTGGCCAATCCGATGGGGGGTCAAGTTTTATAATTCACTTAAGTTCTGATTAGTTATTTCCCTGTAACCACAAATCAATTACAGTATCATTTCAATGTCTAACTAATCTTCACGAATCAACACTCTTCCTCTGGTCGATGGACCATTAGTTGAGTTAGTTGATGGTGATATTAACAACTTCTTAACTAAATTCTTAGAGAAATAACCACAGACTCTGAATAATAATAATAATATTAAGTTTATCTAAAATTTCAGTCATTAAGTTGAACGATCATCGAAAGGTACACAGTGCAAACTCCATCTTTCTTAAATGGGAGATAGAACAATCATATAGGATAATACATTCAATTACACAAACTCATTCAACAAAATGAAACGCATAAGAGTGGATAGATGTAGAGACAAAAGGCACATTATAATACATTTGCAAAGAAATATGCAAATTTTGGACAGAATGACATTTACCTAATAAAGATGACTGGAAAACCACCCTTCTGGCCAAAGGACTGGTGGGGGTCCCCTGACTTAGGATCAGGAGACAAAGATTATAGGATAGGATCAGGACAGGTCTGATACTTACTGGACTTCTCTACAAACCCGACGCACCAGGGCGATTCCCTCTCTTACACTCTCTCCCTCCTCGATATTCTTCCACAATCTTCAAATCTAATCAGGCAGTAGTCTGAATCTTCTGAGTCTGCCCTCGTCTTTTCTCTCTCTCTCTACTCTCTCGTGCTCAGCTCCCAGCAGCAGTAGTTCTCTCACAGCTCCATTTAATTTACTTAACTCTAGTTATAGTCTTTATTTCTTCATGTCCCACCCTCAAGAGTTGCAAATACGGAATATGATTGGACAGGGTTAGGCGAGTCTTCATCACACCAGGCTGACGTATTCATTTTTATTAGTAAAACCTATTGTTTGCTAACCCTTCCCCTTCGACTCATTCATATATTTTGTTTTCACATGCATATTTTGTTCCAAATGCAGTAATTTATTTAATACCAGCTTCATAGATGAGCGATACATCTTCTTCTTTTCCCATCCCTTCTGTCCTTGGATCTTGGCAGTCATTCAGCTCTCTCTCGGTCACCGGGTCATCTCATGGATTCATTGAGCATGCGTAGCTTTCGCCATTTTCTTTTTTAGTCATGGATTAGCAGGCCCAAATGCACACTATTAATAAAAGAATCATAAACAGATGTTATTGTCTTAAACATGTAATTCTCACTGTTCACCACCCACTTCTACTCTATCCCATGTAATTATTATTACTCTCGGGCAAAAGCGTTAATAACAGCAGCTTTCTTTTAAATCAAGCAAGCATATGCCGGGCATGCGGTACCTCAAGACCGCGTTTTGGTCTTTCTTGCGCATGCGTGAGGTTTTCCCTCTCAAAGCGAGTTAGTCACGTTATTTCTGAGTAATTCGGGTTTGCACATGCGCAAAGCATTTTCGCAAGTTAAAGCGAGTTTTAATCGTGTTGCATTTTATTTCTCATTAATTCAAGCAGGCGTAAGCTTTTTCTCCCCGTGTATCTGTGTCTGGTGTATATTAGTTTCGTCTCATCTACTAATTTAATGATTAGTGAAAGTTAATGGAGGATTCATTCGAGCAAGTTTCATTTTCTCGAATCCTTGCTCCATCAATTGCACTGCCACTATAGCCGATGGCTCAATAGGTGCTGCAGCCCTCTAATGGCGTTTAACTTCTGTGCACACTTTTTGTATGAGGGACATATAAGCAAATTAAATATGCCAATTAGGAATATACCAATTCAACCATGTTAAAAGGGGGTGCACAGGCACTTTGCTGCTGGTTAGCAGGAGTAAAGTGCACAGAGTTCTACAGCTAGCAAATACAACTGAGGCAAAAATCGGGGGGGGTACACCATACAAAAGATTGTCATTTCCTACACTGGTGATAAAAATGTAAATAAAAATAAAGATGGAAGGGGGAAATAGCATTATAAACTCTTCAGTGAAAGCATGTTGGTAAAATGAAGACAAGGGACGCAGAATCCTTGATTGGTTAAAACACCAGACAACAGATTTAATTCTGCTACTGGAGACAGAGCTCCTCAGTGGAGACTGACGGTCATGTGTGGAGTACGTTATTTAAATGTCTCATGTTTGTGCATAAGCATTGATGATTAATCTGGAAGATGGCTTTTCGAAAAAGTGGAAATCCTGGGAAAATAACAACAGTTGTGTCATTATGGCCAAAATTCTGAGGATGGCACATGCTATGTACTGTTGCTTCATGAGTTTCAGGTCACTGAGCTCTTACATAATGGCGAGAAATTTTATTCTCATGGCTAATCCCAAAATCAATAGGGCTGTATTACACAGGACGTGTATAGACTCATGACAACTAATAGCTGATCTTACAAAGATCGAGATCTGAAGGTTGGAAAGGAGGTTGTTTCAGAACATGCCTTTTTATTTGCATTTTCTCAACATCAAAACGCTGATCATCCCACAGTGGTGGATAGCTGCTGTCATGTACGCCCAGCAGGCTGAAGCCAAGCTGACTGGGCAGTGCTGCACAGACAACCCTTCCAGCTCCCAGTGTCAGCTTACACCCTTCTGTTATTTCTGTCATTTTGACTCGTGGTGCAGTTAGACCAGTAGTTGAATGTTTTCTGCAGCAAATCTACAGTAATTGCCTGGACAGGCTGCTTTGATCCATAAGGCTGAGGATGAATGAGCTCGGCTAACCGAAGATGGCTCAGAGGATCTAGGCCACACACACTGTTAGTCAGGGCAGTTCCTGGCAGCACCATGTTGGTATGCTCCTCTTGGCCCCACTGCTCATATCATGAGAGGAATGTCCACACATGCTGCAGGACAGAGTACTGTAATGCAAAGTCAGCCTGAGGCATATCATGAAGCAGAACCCTGGGTTTCACATGACTCATAGTTGCCTCCAACCAATCCTGGCTGCAGAACTGCCAAACAACTTAAACCTAAGACCGTACTGTGGTACTCTGGGTACTCAGCAAATGCTTTACAGGACGCCACACCATATCTCAGCTAATTTCCGTGAGCAACCGACAACGGCGTGGTCATGAAAGATGTCATCAACATGTAGAAATGTAATGCAAGATGTGTGAAAATTGACAGGCTGTAGTAAGTGCACTTGTGATGAATCACAAACACACACCAGGGCGCTTGCAATATTTTTGCCTGAAAGCCTCATTACTGTGTTATGGTATGAAAAACTACACAATTATTTAACTTTGGGTGTACTTTTAATGCCATACCAGAGTTCTCATTGTTACCTATGTCAGGTGTAAATAGCCCTGCCATTCATTCCCCTTGTTGGGTCTTGCACAGGCAGCTTTAGATGTCGGTCAAATCTTTTTTAACCTGTGCATAATAATACAAGGGAGAAAGTATGGTAATTTGCCAGTCCCATCAGTCACTGCTTGTTCCAAGTGTTATTCACTTTTTGGATCTACTTTTCTTACAGCCATTCGGTGATGGAACTGTCATTCATGTTCTATGGTGTTTCCCTTGTTTACTGTAGCAATCTGCAAGACAGTTATACACTGATAGCTCAGTAACCACAGTACTCCTAGTGGGTATGGGGGAGAACTATGTGAGTGTGTGCCAGTGCAGACCCCACAGCCAGTTCTCAGCAGTATCATCAATTCTGAGGGGCACTGGTATGATTGACTCCTGTGCTCTGCCATAACGTGTGTCCTCTGTCAGTGCTCTTTTGATGGCAGAGTGCATAAGTGAGCACTGTGACAACTTTTTCAGAGCACTTGGCAGCACATTTCTTAATGTGGTTGTGCCGTGGGGTCCGCTCAGCTGTTGCAGTGCTTCTGGTGCAGTGTTGACTAATTTGGACAGTCACAGGCCAGTAATGGTACTCATGATCACCAATTAGTTCGTCGGCGGTCATGATGAGAGGCTGGGCTAATAGCTATCACTCACACATTTGGACTACCTCTGATTAGACACGTGAACTGTTAGTGCACGCACATGGGCTCATTACTACTAAGTGATGGTGCATCTCTGGGCACGTTATGAGGATTAGTTAGTGACTGATGATTCAAATATGGTCATGTAAAGAAAGTGCTTACACGATCTGAACACAAATTCAAGATTAAAAAGTTATAGTGCAAATCATAATACCTAGGATTACTGAGTAATGTGGCAAATGTGAACATGTATAGTGGTAGAAATTCTTGACATATTGTGGCCATTCTTGGTATGATGATGCCCACCCCTGAGTATAATGTATACACTTGCATAACAATGGTAATTTTTAACAAACTGTAGTCTCTCTTAGCAGGAAAATGCTCTTTTTACATGGTCACCACCTTTTGTTTGAATTGATGCTGCTATTTGTTGGACTCTCTTCACTGGGACTCTGTTAACCAGGCCTCAGTGCATGTGCTCTGACCCCTAAAACATGTCAAAATTGGCTATACTTTCAATTGGCATACTTTAGGATCCTAGTATATGGTATAAAGTGTACCCATGGCCTGTAAGTTAAATGTCACTAGTGGCTTGCAGCTCTCATTGTGCCACCCACTATAGTGACAGTGCAAACATGATTGCAGACCTACCACTGTAGCCATTGTCTGCAGCTTTTGCACATTCAACCTGTCAAAATAAGCCCTTTTGACAAGCCTAAACTCTCCTTTAAATATTAATGTCATCCCTAAGTATGTCTTGCTGCCCATAAGGCAAGGTGCATGGTATTTAAAAGTAGGACATGTAATAGGTTTATGTCAAACATGTCCTTACAGTGAAAAGGTCCCAAAGGTTATTTTCACTGTTGCAGGGTTAGCTGCTTCCTAGGAAAGCATTGGGAACAATATTAGAAGTACTAAGTACTAAGTACTAAGAAGTAGGTAACCCCTCCTCTGTGGTCACTTCAAACCAGTTCTGGGGGCAGATGCTCCCCCATTGGGATGGGAGCCTTTCTGATTGGGGAAACGAAAGGTGCCAGATAACACTTTCCTGTGACAGGGTAGGCCTCTTTGCATTTAAACAAGTTCTTGGGCCAAGCCCAGATGGTCATCCTACTAGAATAACAGATCTCCTCCCGACATCCAAGGCCTTTGTCACAGCTTTGGGAGCATGTACACACCGTATCAAGGGGGCTACTCAGCTGTCAGGTGACAACCCCCCAGAAGCATAATGCAGGGAAAAGGTAACTTTATAAAAGTACAATTTCTAAAATATTTGTTATAAATCTGACTTCACCAGTGAATTTGGCTTGTAATAAATATTTTAAAAAGTCCAAGAATGACTTTTCTAGCTGCTTCCAAGCCAGACATAACATTAATAAAAACCCGCACCCTACCATCAGTCCTCAGCGCATGCGCCCGCATACGCATCTCCGCCCAGCTTTCTGGGCTCCGTGATGCGTACAAGCGCCTACGCATTTCTGTGCTGCCCCTCCCTGCCTCCCTTTGAACACACCGGCACGCAATCAAGAGGGCGCACCGGCATATAAGCTCTCCCATTCCCGGCGCACTTCACCAGCCGGGACTACGGGATTCCGAAGCAGGTTTACAGATGGGTTCCTATCCGAGACCAAGTAAGGTTGCGCTGCAGAGATCCATTGCAGGATCCTCGAGCACACTCCGCCTCCGTGCTCACTGATATATATCTTTTTAATACCACTTCTCCCCAGATTCATGACATCGGATGACCCCTCCCGAGCCCCGATCAGCTGCCTAATTTTATACATAGTGTAAATATACTTTCCTACACAGCGTTGCTAGCGGAGTCTCTCCCGCTATACTTTTAACTTTTTCTCTTCTACGCGCCGCATGACCACTTGTGCCCTTCAACGTGTGCGTGCACAGCCTTTACGCTCACATCAGGCACAGTCACTAGTGTGGATAACATCCGCACAGCGCGCCACTTGACCACCAACCACGGTGGCCTCTGCCTGCTCACCACAACTGTAAGTGTGATGCAATAGAACATAGCGACCTTGCTCGTCACCCTGAGCCGCATAACCACCTGGATCTCACTTGGAGCTTTTGAGCTCCATAGCACGATAAGACAGGGGCAATCACCTTAGGCTGCTTGTCACTTCTTGCATGCAGCATGCCCCACCTTGCCAAGACAATGCGTACAACTGCTGGGTTAGTCATCGCGTTTGACCATAGCACCTACGTTAGATTGCGTTTTATGTTGCTTAACAGTAAAAATGTGTATACATGTTCAGTGTTATTGTCTCCTTTTCTCCCACAGGTTTTTCAAGTGTCCGTAAGTACGTTGACACCCAGTCCACACACCTTAGCGCGTGTGTAGGTACTTCACCCCTTTTTTCACGTGGCACTTTCCTTTTTGAATCTCACACTTTCTCTATCCGGTCCTGAAGAAAGCCCCCTACTAACACTTTCGCGGGCTGAAACATGTAGACCATTCACATAGCCAACTAAGGATATAATTTTCCGTTTTAGTTGCACCACACATATTTTTAATCATATCCTGAGCCGCCACTAATAAAGACTACAGGCAAGGATTCTCAGAGGTATTTTTAACTTAAATCACGACACATCACACATTCGCACCACACCAGATCCGCTGTAATCAGGCGTCGTAGCACAACCGGGGGGCATTCGGCCACCCGGTTGGGACCCCAATGATGAAGCACGACACCAACTAGGTTGGTGTGTGAGGGGTCTTTTAAACAAACCTAGTGGGTTCATATACTAACCAGACTAGCGGTTGTACCACATCCACATAGTGGGTTCGTTCTTTTTGTTTAGCTTATAAACATATCACTACTGCTGTCTGAGGCTTCAATCTATACGATTAGTGTAACCTGTCTGCATCTTTCATCCCTTTAAACGTTTTATCCTTACGCTCTCCCATCCATCCTTCCATGGGTGGAGTTTTTCAACGCTTCAACAATGCACACATCTCCATCCATCCATCCATGCACTTCCTCACCCGTTAATTATGCATGTACTCACACACGACCATGCGTCCATCCAACTGTTCACTAATTCTACCTTTCTCCCACTCGTCTACTCAACCACAGATACAAATTCACCAGTCAGTTTTGATGCTCTTTCACTTACAAACAGACCTATTTGGTTTGTCAATGCTCGTTTCTTTTGTGAGGCCACAGCGTTTGAACTTATGTCTGCCGAATTCAGATGTACCTCAGTTATCCAGCAGATAACTTGCTAGGTTGATGAACGCTTAGACATGTATACTAGTTAATACCTGTGTGTATCCATGACTTTAGTCCACTGTGATGTTGTGTTCCATCTCAGAGCTGGTAGCTCAGGTTACCAGCAGTGACACGTAAATATTTAGGGCCCCTTGCGCCACTTTTGCGTCACTTTTAACATGGGAAAAGTGACGCAAAAGTGGCGCAAGGGGCTTGTAAATCTGCCCCTTTGAACATAACTCACCAAATGATGCTTCACTCAGGCAGAGACAGCGTCTCGTTCTTAGCCAATTAAATCGATTTGATTTGGGCTCATTGAGGGCAGGAGAGGGGAGTTGCCAGAAACATTTACAGCATCTGCTGCGGTGAGAGTGTGTAACACCTGGTTACCGACTGCTTTCCCGAAAATTCCAGAAGACAGAAAATATGATAGCTTTCAGGGCTGTCTGGGCACACCCAGCAGCTACACAGCTGTTCCTAATAAAAGCGAAATTAAACAACTGGTTTTCAAAGTGATCAGAGAGCACTCTTCCGACTATGAATCACACCTGATGCTTGTTCAGGGTTGGTTCATATGGGTGCAGCCTTCGCCCTTTCACTAGCTGTTTATTTACACCTGTCCCCAGAGGCCAAGCTATGGAAGGAGTACCCGGCTGTCAGCGAGGTATAATTCAGCTTCAACAGGTCTTCTCTGCTACCACAATTTGTCATTCATCTTTTAAATTCTATCGTCCTTGGTTGACAAACCAAACTACTGTTTTGATTGTCGATTAGACTCATCTGCAATTTAGAACAGTTATTGTGTCACAAAAGAATACCTTAAAGAAAGTGAATTTAGCCTTATCAGCGCCTAGAGCAGGACATGTGGGCGCCTTAGATGCAGGGCGTGGTAGCACATATACCTGTAGAGTCAAATATTTACGTGAGAATGCCAGAGTTTCTCCTCCCTTTAAAGTGTTGTCAAAATTAACTTAGAAGTTAATTACAAAACCGACAAGGATATATATCTTCATTTTCAGGCACATTTTTTCTAGAAGCTCCTGCACCGTAAAGTCCGTATCAAAGCTGTAAAACACATATGAGATTACTCATTGCTGGAATTTTGGAGGTTTATAAACCGTATCTGCAATGCTTTGAAAATGTTTGGATATCATTTCTTGTTTTTTAAAGCAATCACGTATATACGAATAAGTCTTTGTCTTTCCTTAAACCAAGTGTCCGGTTCGGTCTCCCGGAAGATGCGGGGGCCTTGAGCACCCCAACAGGGAGACTGATGAGGGTCCATGGCAACCGGTGCCCCAAACACAAGGGATTCAGAGGAACGTGGACCCCACTATTTATTCATGACTCTCGCGATGGAAGGGGACGCCCAACCATGGCCTAAATTAATGAGGGCGGCGTGGGGTGTGTCTGGGTGCAGCACGACAACAGGATTACAGTTATGATAAAGTAGATATGTCCAGCCAAGGTTGTGTGCTTCCAAAACACTTTCATATATCGTGTTAAGTATATCGACAAAATAAGCAGTAAAGAGAAAATGGAAAGTACTAAATACACAGTATACAGGGAGAACAAAATAATCACAACCAGTCTTACAATAATAATAATGAGAGCAGTAATCGCATGTATGAAACAGCATGTAAGCAGACTCGATGAAATTAGCACTGTACAACAATGAAACCCGGGCCATAGCTAAACACTGTGTATTATGTTTGTGAATTTATTCTAATATATGGAAGCTTGGAATGTGCCTAAAATGGAAGAAAGGCAGGATCAACACAATTCAGTGCAGAACTGTCAATAGGGTTGCACCAGGATTACAAATGGCTATTGTTGGGGAAGCTCGATCGACAATGCAGGATACTGTAACAAAGGAAGATCACAAGCTCCTTCCAAAATGGTTACTTTGTAGCGATCTGTAAATGAGAAGATTACAACCATGGAGTTTGACAAATAATACAAAACACACAGAGAACAACAGCAATTTGCATCTTGGCTCACAACAAAGTATGTACATTCACAAGCAAATATTGATTAACAATAATCCCAAGCAGTCTATGGATATGACTAGCTGGTTAGCCAATGGGGTGTCGAATGGTCACACTGAACAAGGACAAAGTAGCAAACAAACATAACAAATGTTGTAACAGTAAGGCGTATGCTTGCCAGGTGGTCACCACCCATCTCAACTGCACACACGTGCCATTCGAACTCTCAGGCAGTCGGCCTCCCTCTCTGGTAAGGGGTTTGATGGGCATCAGTTGTGGTGAAAGCCATTTCTGCAGCAGCCAATCTCTGGTCTCAAGGTGAGTGGTAAAGTGGGCTTGAAGGCACTGGCCCTGTTCTCCGGTCTTCTTGGGATGGCTGAGGAAAGTGCCAGCATGGCAGGCAAGCCGAGATTCAGCAGGATCTCAGGATTTAGGGCCAGATATGGACTTAGGCGAATGGGATAGTCTGTCACAAACGTGATGGATATCCTGTACGCCGTATTACAAGTACATTATAGCCTATGGCACTTGCAATAAGGCAGATGGGATACCTGTCATATTTGTGACGAAATATCCCATCCACCAAAGTCTAAATCAGGCCCTAAGTCTTTGCCAACAGGATGTGTGGAGTCTGCAGACCCATTCTATGGATACACCAACAGCAACAAGTTGAAACGATGACCAGTGAACTGCAGGGCCGGACTGGGAACAGCAACCAGCCCTGGCAGATTGCTGCTCAACCGACCCTGGGAGCGACGGGCCGGGGGGGGTGGGGTGGTGGTGGTGCTAGTAAGCACTGTTCCTGCTTTTGGCAGCGCCGATATTGCTGCAAAACCGGCCCCCAGTGACAAAATCGGCCCCCACGGCCTCATAACCGGCCCCCACTCCTCCGGCCCACCGGGGAAACGCCCGGTGCCTGCTATAGTCAGTCCGGCCCTGGCGATCTGCTAGACACCTCCAGTACATCTTCCTAAAGCAAGGCAGTCCGACTGGGCCAGTCTTTCCTTCTCCAGAGAGCAGTCTAGCAAGGTTTTCTCCTCAGAATGAAGGCAAGGGCCTCTGTCTATCTGTAAAGGCCAGAAACACCTTCAGGAGCTGCTCAAGCAAAAAAACAAAATGGATTCCCCACAGACAGGCTGTAAAACAAAACGAAACAGGGAAGATGAAGCAGGGGGTTGGATTCTCTTTCGTCAGCAACCCTCATCCTCTACCTTGCAAATGCCATCCTTACACAATCATAAATGTATGTGATCAGTGTAACGCTAATGACAGGTACACCAAGAATTTGCTGTACACATTCTTTCTAAATTTTTTGAAGGGAACCTGTTCCAGTCTCATTTAAGGAAACATTGTTGTTGTCATCTTCTCTGAAACATTTCAATTGAGCAAATGTGCTATAGACTTGAGTGATTTTTTGAGGTGCTAGCTGTGCATGTGTGTTAAGTCGTGCAGGACTAAACAGGTTTTGTTTGGACCTATTTTTTATGTGGTGTACAGTGGTGGCTGCTACGGAGCAGAGATGTGGGGAGGCTAAAAAAAAAAAAAAAAACACTTACTTGATTACGGCCGCAGCTGCTCCTTCGTCTTCTTCTCTTCCTTGCTCCTGGCAGCACACAAGGCTCTCCTAAGCCAATCACGATGCTGATGTCACCAGCATGACAGCAGCATTGTGATTGGTCCGAGCAGCCTGTTTGGCTGCTCAGACGGTGCCTGGGAGCCTTGAGACTGTTCTCCACCCGGCTGTGAAACACAACCAGGTGGAAAAATTCAAAGTGCGCATGACTGTTTGGCCAGCCCAAGGCGGCCGGCCAAACTGTCATGCTCACTTATGGTGCACAAACCACTCCTCCTCCCTGTGACCGTAGCCCCGCCCACCCGAAAATAATGTGCCATGGCTTTGCCAGTCTATGGTATGTCTGGGTCTGGAAGTGACTCCTTGTTTCCTGCTGGAGATTTAAGGTATATTGTATTTTGTAAACTGTTGGTAAACTGTTAACACATGATTAGAAAAAGATTAATGGGATTAATATGAAGGCGGTATAATGTATGATTTTGGGAGATCAGTTCATCTCATTGTACCTAAATCTGTAGTTACGGGCAATGTAAATAATTATAAATGCTAGCTCTACAGTGCACTGTCTAGTAATGAGTGCTGTTACAAAGTTAATGTAAAGCTGTCCCATAGTTGTTCTGTAAAGTTAAATTTAATACTTACAGATATCGGGGTAGGAAGATACATGATGGATACAAATAGATTCTGACCTGCTCTTCGGAGCTGACCATTTTGCTCCATCGGTTAAACTCAAAGGTAAGCAGAACTTCCAATGGGAACGAATGTGAGGCAATGGGTCGATTAGAGAAGTAGGAACCCCAAATAAAAAAAACAGTTTTGCATGTAGAGTCTATGGATTAAAGTTTCTGGACAATTTTAAATGTAGGTTTAGAAGAAAAACTTGAGGGATCATTAAATGCTCCACTCAAAGGACACTGTGGCTGCAGTAAACCTAGGTAGTGTATTGCAGGGGAATAGTTATAGTTAGCTCAGGCAACTATAACTGATGAATTTCTACGGTTTAGTGTGTGTAAAATCTGAACCTAACTATAACGCCCCTATAGTGTTTTTCAGTGAAATTTTAATTTTTTTAATGCTATTTCCTAACTATAACGTCCCAGTAAACTTTGTTTTTTCTAGTGAATTTTTAAGTTTTTTTTAATGTTATTTCCTAACTATAATGTCCCTGTAACTTTGTTTTTTTTAGTTAATTTCTAAGGCTTTTTAAATTGTATTTCCTAACTGTAATCTTTGAGAGTGGGTGTGTGAGTGACTGTATAGGTTGATGAGTGGGTGTGTGAGTAGTTTTTAGGTGTGTGAGTGGGTGTGTGGGTGGCTGTAGGGTTGTGTGAGCGGGTGTGTGAGTGGTTTTGTGGTTGTGTAAGTGACCGTATGGCTCGGTGAGTGGGTTTGAGTGGTTATATGGGTCTGTGAGTGGCTGTGTAAGTGACTGTGTGGGTCTGTGAGTGGGTGTGTGAGTAGCTGTATGGGTCTGTGAGTGGGTGTGTGAGTGCCTGTATGGGTGTATGAGTGGATGTGTGAGTAGTATTGAGGGTGTGTGAGTGGTTGTTAGAAATGGGATCTCTAGTTGGCAAGGGCTTGCACCTTTGTCCAAGTAGGGACCCTTCTTCCTAGTCAGGGTAAGGGTGTTACACTCGTGAAGTAACCCCTACTCACCCTCGTGGTAGCTTGGCACGAGCAGTCAGGCTTAATTCAGAGGCAGTGTGTAAAGCATTTGCACATAACCAACAGTAATACAGTGTAAGCACTACAAACGGACACCACACCAGTTTAGAAAAATAACCAATTTTTATATACTCAAGACAAGACCAATTACGACAAAAATCCACAATACTATACTTGAAAAACGAATGCTTGATAAGGTAACTTCTTCTTTGCAGGAATAGTTCAAAAACAAAGTTCGTACGAGTCGGTAGCTCCGTCCGAGCCTACCGCGAGGCTGAAAACCACAAAGTCTAACAGTTCCAGCCGACCGCGTCGATACGGGCCAGCAGAGTCGTGAACAGACTCGGTCACAGTACCTTTCTCGTTGTGGCTGGTACAGAGTGTACGAGCCGGTCGGCGTTCGTCGCGGTTGCGGTGCAAGACGGAGCGATGCAAGGTGCGGTGTCCCTCGATGCGGTGCAGGCAGCAGCTCGATGAGCGTCGTGCAGACGGAGTCGGTGAGTCCAAGGCGTGCGATGCAGGGTGAGACGATGCTCGATGCGGTGCTGACAGGTTGCGATGCAGGCTGTGAGAAGTTGGCCTGGCATATGCTGTCCACTAATTATAGTGGGCACCTTGCACTTTCCAAACAAACCCCTTATTGGAGATAGGTTAAAGACAACCTTATTGAAAGCTATCCTAGTGGTAGCTATGGAGAGCAGCCTTCAGGCTAAGTCTTGAAGGAATGTAAAGCAGCTTGTTTTACCAGTCTATAATCTCTTTGAGTGACCAAATGAAAGAGCACCACACCAGGTATATATTCAAAATATATGTATTTATTACTAAACACACCCCTCTAGTCTCTTTATGAGGCTAGAGTTCGAAGTACATAAGTTATAAGTTATTTAAACACAGTAATAGCACAAATACACGTTTGGGCCCTAGGGGCGTACCAAACCATATACCAATAAAGTGGTATAAGAACCACGACTGAGCTAGACACTAGGCCTAGAGCCTCTAGAAGTGCTTGGACCACAAGGAACCACCCAAGGTAGTGACACAGGGGATCCACGGGGGACGCGTGCAGTGTAATTACACAGCCGCGAATCGCCGTTAACTTCTATGGAGAAAGTCGCGGTTTGGAAATTAAAGAAAAGGGACACTTAAAGAAGGACTTGGAGCAAACCCTTTGAGAACTAGGTCGTTCTAGAGTCTCTACCCACGGGAGCACCGGAGTACTCTTGTTACCTCACCCAGGGAAGCCGGGTGCATAGGTGCCTTTCGGGGTCGGGTTTCGTCGTCGATTTGAATGGCGATCTGCTGCAAAGTGCTGCTGGCGACCAAGTGAAAAGTATCCGGGTGGATCCAAAGGTGGATCGGAGATCTGAAGAACCTGAAAGCAGAGGGGACAGAGTCTGGGTCACTAGCCAGTGACCAGGAAGGCGATGTGCAGGTGCCCACCGATGTCGAGTGCTTCAGGTAGGTTGACCATCGTCTTGACTCTTCAGCCAAGAGGTCCAGGAGGCGTTGTCGGCAACCAGGAGCAGGATTCGGGCTGGTACACGATGTCTGTCGAGTGCTGAGGTGTCGGCGACCGGATTGGACCCAACAAGCCTTGGCAACGGCAAGTCTTGATGTAGATGAAGATTGACGATGATGCAGACCAGCAAGGTCTGAGGAACTCACCCAGCAAGGGTAAGTGAGGGCAAGCCTGGAGCAACCAGGGAGCCCAAGAAGAAAAGGATTGGCCTTCGTGAAGGGCTACTAGCCAACGGGCTAGCGACCGCAAAGGAGCCTCAAGACGGTGCACGTGGAGCTGGCTCACAGGACACTCGTGGAGTGGAGGCCAGTGATCTTTGGTGCAGTTGGTGCTGGAGGCTAGGGCTACTCGGAGCCCAAAGCACGACTTCTTGGGAGACCCAGAAGAGGATGCACTTGCAAATGTGTGCGGTGTCCAGGGGTCACGGTTCCACATTACCCACGACAGCTACGGGCCTCAGCTTTGCTGGGGACTCA
Organism: Calotriton arnoldi; assembly: GCA_963921515.1. Lineage (NCBI taxonomy): Eukaryota > Metazoa > Chordata > Amphibia > Caudata > Salamandridae > Calotriton > Calotriton arnoldi. The sequence goes on from CAWUFW010004803.1 coordinate 1,002,454, forward strand.
GGGCAGCCTCGGGGAAGTCTGGAAATCCACCTCTGGTGATGCAAAGACTTCGGCGTCCAACGGGAGCTTAGGCGATGCAGACCGGACAATTGCTTCTTTGGTGCCTGCCAAGCAGGGAGTCACTCCTTGACCCCAAGGGAGATTCTTCTGTCCTCTAATCTTGTAGTAGAGCGTCGAAGGTCCAGGATTCTGTGTCAGAGTTTCGTCCAGGGATAATCTAAAGTCCTAAGGACTGGGTTCCTATACTTATACTAAGTTTAGGGGTTGGACTTACTCTGTGGTCCCACCTATGGGTGGGTCAGGGCAGAGGGGTGGCTACACCCCTTTCCCTTGTCCAGTTCACGCCAAAGCAGGGGCTGCAAGCCCCTGATCCGGTTTGAACTGGGGTATGCACAGGGACACCAAGTGTGCCCCCAGTGCAGGACTTCAAAGCACCCGAGAGTGCTCCCGCCCAGCCCCAATACACACTATCCTGTCTGGGGAGGTGGTCACACCTCCCTGGGACAGGAAACCTATTGTCCAGGCCTCCCCTGCCGGAGTTTCGGTCAGCAGCAGGAGGCCAGACTTGTGTCTGTGGCAGCAGCATCCATTTTGTGATGCCAGGGCTTTAGAAAGAAGTTACCGGCCAAGCCAGGGTTAACATGTCTCTCCTCTAGAAGGGTGGAATGCTACCCCCGCCGCCAGAATTGGCGGGGGGTAGTATTCCAAGATGTTTGACATCAAACACGACATGTTTCGGTGCAGCCATTCCAAAGTTAGCATTTAACGCGAGGTTATAATGCGCTTAAGAGTATATGGTCAGGCTGCACTACAAACAGCATCAGAGAAGGGTCTCCGAACGCTGCAGAGGGGCCCTGCTCATGCAGGGGCACCCTCTCACATAGGAACCACGCACTCTGCCTTCAGGATTGATAAGGCCTGCCATAGGAGTGACTTATAGGTTTATATGTGTGTATGTATATAGTGATATAGGTAGCCTATATCACAGTAAGGGGTGCATGCACCACCTTACCCAGGCTGCAGTAGCAGACCTGTGGTGTCAGTTTGGATGGCCTTCCAGGGGTGGCATAATACATGCTGCAGCCCCTGGTAGGCCTCTGAGGTACCTATGCCCTGGGTACATAGTATACCATATACTAGGGACTTATAAGGGCACTCCAGATTCCAATCAGAGATGTGCCTAAGGCACATGGAAACCTTTTACAGAGAAAGCAGATAGACTGGGGCCCTGAATAGCAGGATCCCAGCCCAACTAAGTCATAAACCAGCAAAACACCATAAAAAAAAGTGGGGGCAACCATATAGGCAGATTCCACCTTCCTACACAGGCGACCAAGCCGGAGTGCGGGAGCTGGCATCGGACAGCGGTGCGAGTCGGAGCGGTGCGTCGCAGACGTGCGAGTGGTGCCCCAAATGCGGTGCGGTCACGACTCTTGAGCCAGTTGCAGCGACCGCGTCGGTCGGGTCCGGCTGGTTCAGTGAAGCGATGCGATGCGAACTGCGGTGCCCACAGGTCACGGTGCAAGCAGCGGCTCGGTGTTGGCGGCGTCGGACGTCACCCACGGTGAGACCAGGGTTGCGATGCGAAGCGGGGCGATGCGGTCTGCGGTGCAAACAGGTCACCGGCCAGGGATGGATTCGGTTGACGGAGTCGGTTGCGGTTCCCTTCCTCTGTGGCAACTGAAACAGCGTTCCAGAAGCGGTACCCAGAGGCTTGTGAAGTCTTTGCAGTCCCTGAGACTTCTTAACAGGAGGCCAGCTCGGTTCCAGGCCCTTGGAGATACTCAGCACAAGTTTGTAGAAAGTTCCTTCCTTTCACTGCCCAAGGCAGAAGCAGCAGCTGCAGGCCAACCCAACAAAGCAACAACACAGCAAAGGGGCAGTACTCCTCCTGGCAGCTCTTCCAGCTCTTCGTCTTGGCAGGTTCCTTGATTCCAGCGAGATCTAAATTTATGGGGTCAGGGCCCCAATATTTATATCCCAAAGTCCTTTGTTCTCTGAAGGCAGAGAGGCCTTTGCCTAGTCCAAACCAGTTCTGGAGCACTTTGTTGACAAGTCTCCGTCCCTTCTTTCAGTGAGTAGGCCAGGGACATCAGACGCACCACAGGAGGTGGAGCCAGCATTGTGGAGGGAAGGCACTGTCCTATTCAGGGCCCAGGTGCAACTCCTCCCACCCATCTACATGTAGATCTTGCTATTCAGCCCTGTGCTGACTCACCCTGTCTCCTGGCATCCCCCAGCCCCTCTCACTCACACTCCAGACAAGGAATACACAACCTCGCAGAGGCAGGCTTGGATGGTTAGACAAGAAAATACCCACTTTCTAAAAGTGGTATTTTCAAACACAGAATGTTAAAACCAACTTCACTAAAAGATGCATTTTATCATTCTGAGTCCAGGCATACTAAACTCGAATTTCTACCATGTTCCCGGGGTCAGTTAGGATTATAAACTGTAATAATCAAAACTGCCCGTTCTGGCCTAGGGGAACAGGTAGCCTTGCAATAGTGAAAAACGAACTAGGCTGTAATTCACTATCAGGACATGCCACACACACCAGGGCATGTCCTACCTTTCGCATACAACGCACCCTGCCCACAGGGGTACCTTGGGCCTACCTTAGGGGTGACTAACATGTAGAAAAGGGAAGGTTTAGGGACTTGCAAGTGTGTGCACTTGCCAAGTCGACATGGCAGCCCCAGGCTGCGCACAGGCTCTGCAACGGCAGGCCCGAGTTACTCTTTACGGGCTGTTTGCGTGGGTGGCACAATCCAGTGCTGCAGCCCACCAACAGCATTTGGTCTATAGGCCCTGGCACTCGCAGTGCACTTTACAAGGGACTGACACATAAACCAAATAGGCCAATCATGGAAACGCCAATCCGTAACACATTTTATACAGGAGCACTTGCACTTTCCCACTGGACAGCAGTGAGGAAAGTGCGCAGAATCATTACACCAGCAAAAACAGAGTCAAAACCGGGAGGTCAGAAAGCAAAAAGTCAGGGGAAACACGCCAAAAGATGCCAAGTCTAACACATGTCCCCTCCAGCTGAAAGTAGGGAGAACTACCCAACCCCATTGGAGTTCTCTTCACTAAGGCGGAAGAACCTGGACAGACCATCTGCGTTGGCGTGTTCTGTACCAGGACGGTGTTCCACCGTAAAGTCCATTCCCTGTAGGGAGATGGACCACCTCAGCAGTTTTGGATTCTCACCCCTCATTTGCATCAACCATCTGAGGGGCCTGTGGTCTGTCTGAACCCGGAAGTGAGTCCCAAACAGGTATGGTCTCAACTTCTTCAGTGCCCAGACCACAGCAAAAGCTTCCCTTTCTATGGCACTCCACCTCTGTTCCCTGGGAAGTAGTCTCCTGCTAAGGAAGACTACAGGCTGATCCAGGCCCTCTTCGTTCAGTTGTGAGAGCACCGCTCCCACACCATGCTCTGAAGCGTCAGTCTGCACGACAAATTCCTTGGAGAAGTCAGGTGCCTTGAGCACGGGCGCTGTGCACATGGCTGCCTTCAGGGCATCAAAAGCTTTCTGGCAGGACTCAGTCCAGATCACTTTCCTGGGCTGCTTCTTAGAAGTCAGCTCTGTTAAGGGGGCAACGATGGTGCCATAGCCCTTAACAAATCTCCTATAGTAGCCGGTGAGACCTAAGAAGGCTCTCACCTCTGTCTGGGTCTTGGGGGCTCCCAAGCCAGAATGGTGTCAATCTTGGGTTGTAGGGGCGCCACCTGGCCGCTTCCTACCTGGTGTCCCAAGTACACCACAGAACCCTGCCCGATCTGGCACTTACTGGCCTTGATCGTGAGGCCTGCACCTTGCAGAGCCCTCAACACTTTCTCAAGGTGCTGTAAATGTTCTTCCCAGCTGGAACTGAACACAGCAATGTCATCCAGGTAGGCGGCACTGAAATCCTCCAGCCCAGCCAACACCTGATTGACCAACCTCTGAAAGGTGGCAGGGCATTCTTCAACCCAAAGGGCATCACCCGGAATTGGTAATGACCTTCTGGGGTTGAGAATGCTGATCTCTCCTTGGCCCCATCGGTTAAGGCAATCTGCCAGTACCCAGACGTCAAATCAAACGTGCTGAGGAACCGGGCAGCTCCCAACCGATCAATGAGCTCATCAGCTCTGGGGATGGGGTGCGCGTCAGTCCTGGTGACGGCATTGAGCCCACGGTAGTCCACACAAAACCGGAGTTCTGGAGTGGCACCGGGCGCCGCAGACTTTGGGACCAAGACCACTGGGCTGGCCCAAGGACTGTGGGAGGGCTCAATCACCCCTAACGCCAACATCTTAGAGACCTCCTCCTTGATGCTGGCTCTGACCCGGTCAGTCAACCTGTAAATCTTGTGCTTCACAGGAGGGCTGTCACCAGTGTCCACGTCATGGGTACACCAGTGAGTGACACCGGGGGTCAGAGAGAACAGTGGGGCGAACTGTCCCAACAACTGGTGACAGTCCCCCTGCTGCTCCTGAGTCAGAGTAGGGGAGAGGATCACACCTTCTACTGACCCATCATGCTCCTTGGTAGACAGGAGGTCAGGGAGAGGCTCACTCTCCTCTTCCACCCCATCATCTGTCGCCAAGAGCATACTCACTTCGGACCTCTCGAAGTGGGGCTTGAGGCGGTTCACGTGAAGGACCCTCAAAGGGTTCCTTGGAGCCTGCAAATCCACCAGGTAGGTGACGTCACTTTTGCGCTCCTTTACCTCATATGGCCCAGTCCACTTGTCCTGCAAGGCACAAGGTGCCACTGGGGCCATGACCCACACTTTTTGCCCAGGTTGAAATTCGACCAGAGTGGCATTCTGGTCATACCATCTCTTCATTTCTTCCTGGCTTGCTTCTAGGTTCGCCTGAGCGATCTTCCTGAAGCGGGCAGTTTGGTTTCTAAAGGCCAGCATGTAGCTAAATACATCCTGGGGAGTTTTCCTGGGAGCCGCCTCCCAGCCTTCCTTTACCAAACTCAGAGGTCCTCTGACAGGGTGGCCATACAGGAGCTCAAAGGGGCTGTACCCAAGAGACTTCTGAGGCACCTCCCTGTATGCAAAGAGTAGGCATGGCAAGAGGACGTCCCACTTACACCTCATGGGTTCTGTTAGACCCTTGATCATGCCTTTCAAGGTCTGGTTGAATCTCTCCACCAGACCGTTTCCTTGTGGGTGGTAAGGAGTGGTGAACTTGTAGGTTACACCACACTCCTTCCACAGGGATGTCATATACTTCGATATGAAATTGGCCCCCCTATCAGAAACCACCTCTCTGGGGAATCCCACACGGGAAAAGATCCCCATTAACGCCCGGCCCACCACTGGCGCCGTCGTTGTCCTGAGAGGGATTGCCTCCGGGTACCGGGTGGCATGGTCCACCAAGACCAGGATGTACCTGTTGCCCATGGCTGTCTTGGGATCCAGTGGCCCCACAATATCCATCCCTACCCTTTCAAAGGGTGTTCCAACAACAGGAAAAGGTTGGAGAGGAGCTTTGACCTTCCTCCCACTCTTACCACTTGCCTGGCAAGTTTGGCAAGACCTACAGTGCGCATCTGACTGCCTTCGCATTTGGGGCCAAAAGAAGTGGGTGACAAGCCTGTCAAAGGTCTTGCCCTGCCCCAAATGTCCTGCCAAAGGCACGTCATGAGCCAGACCCAGTAGGAAGGTCCTGAAGCGCTGGGGTACCACCAGCACACGGGCTGACCCAGGCTCAGCAACCTTAGGCTCACTGTATAGGAGACCACTCTCCCAGTAGATCAGATGTGACCGGGACTGATTACCAGCTGCCTGGTCTGTAGCCTGTCGCCGCACACCCTCCAGAGTAGGGCACTCGTTCTGCTCCCGGCAGAACTCCTCCCTGGTGGGACCCCCTTCTTGCTGCCAATGGGTCAGCTCAGAGATGTCTCCCAGTTCGGCTACCTGCTCCCCTGTAGGCACCGGGGCGTCCCCCTCGAGGTCCGCCTCCTCCCGGTCCGTGGGAACTTCGGGGGCCGGTTTCCCGCGCCCCCTGCCCTTTCTCTTGGCAGGGACTTGGGCCACTGTTCCAGGCTCCAAGTCCTCTTGATCACCCTTTCTGGCTGCCATTGACCGAGTAGACACGCATGCCCACTCTGGCAACCCAAGCATCTCCAAGTGAGACCTGAGCTCAACCTCCTTCCATAAGGACTGCTCCAGGTCGTTTCCTAGCAGACAATCTACAGGCATGGTAGGGCTCACAACCACCCTCAAGGGACCTGAGACCCCCCCCATTCAAAGGGAACCTGCGCCACCATACATTGGCGCTCTGAGTTGTCTACAGCAACTACTTGGTGGAATGCTCCGGGGACTACTTGCTTCTCAGACACCAGGTGACACCGGACTGAGGTCACACTGGCTCCAGTGTCTCTGAGAGCCTCTACCCTGTTCCCATTAATGGTCACCCAGGTGCTATATTTCTTTGTGTTAGGGGGCATCTGGTTTCCTGGGACCATCTCACTGTCCCCTAGTGAGACAAGGGTCATTTCTGCGGGATCCCCACCCTCCTGTGGGCACCCCTCCTCCCCAAGCGCTACACTAGCCAACACTTTGGACTGTCCACCGGTGGGTGGCTGTGTCCCCTTTGGGCACTTGGGGTCCCCCTTAAAGTGACCTACCTGGTCACATGCATAACACTTGCGGGGCCGGTCTCACCAGGCTTCCCTGTAGAGACCCCTTTCTTCTTATCACTGGGGGCTGGGAACCTTTACCCTGGGTACTAGTTTGGGGCCCTTTAGAGAACTCCTGTGCTTTACCCTTGTCCCCCCACCTTTCTGCTGGGGACCCTGCCCACCTTTGGCTGAGTCTCCCCCAAACGCTTTCTTGTGGACCCTGGTACTCACCCAGCGGTCCGCTTCCATAGCAAGCTTCCTGGGGTCAGTTAGCTTACTATCAACTAGGTGCTGGCGCAGATCTGCAAAACATAGACTAGACAAGTGCTCCCATGCAATCAAGTTGTAGAGCCCCTGAAAATCCGTTATACTACTGCCCTTTACCCAACCATCCAGAGACCTGCAGAATACATCCACACATTCCAACCAAGTGTTGGCATCAGACTTCTTACTGGACCTGAACTGATCCCTGTACTTTTCAGGAGTAAGACCATACTTCGTGAGAAGGGCATCCTTCATGTCAGCATAGGTGAGGTGATACCCCTTACCCAAAGCTATCAGAGCATCCCTTGCTTCTTCCGGGAAAAGTGGCCACAATCCTGCTCCCCAATTCTCCTCAGGGACCCCATTCATGTGTATGGCTGCCTCATAACCCTGAAACCACCTTTGTATGTCATCCCCCTTCTTGAACTCCTTGCCTACTTTCTTGGGAATGTGCACAATCCTGTCTGCCTTTCTGGACGAATTGCTGCCACCATCTGAGCCTGACTTACTCCTAAGTTCTAGCTCCTTCAGTTCTCTCTCATGCTCTAAGAGCATCTTCCTCTCCTCTATGGCCAATCTCTTCTCTTCCCGCTCACTCTCCAGCCTGAGCTTCTGCAGCTCAAACTGCCTTGCCTCCCGCCTGTCCTCCAGCTCCTCTGGGGACAGACTGCTGCTGCCTGACCTGGCGGGTTCCCCCTACCCAAAAGCATATCCACCCTGGAAATAGGCTCCTCCACCTCCTCACTGAGATTACCAGGCTGCCCGCTGGCATGTCTGGCTGCTACCCAGGCCCTCAGCACCTTCTGTAGCTCCTCCTTCCTTGTGAGGCCTTTAATTTGGACTTTCAGGTTTTTACAAATTGCTCGTAGTTCCTTTACGGCGTAGGTTTCCAACCTATCCTCCTCAAAGATAATTTCCAGAGATGCAACGGATGATGCAGCTGTGTCAGGCATGACAAAAGTAGTGAGTTGAAAACTGGCAAGATCAAAAATAGGCCAAAAGAAAAAGAACCAGTATGTGGTACGTAATGGTCTGCGATATGGTAGTAGTGCACACCAATCACTGTAAGTCAAGTGCAAACACAAGTCCTATCCTCACCGCTGACAACCAATGTTAGAAATGGGATCTCTAGTTGGCAAGGGCTTGCACCTTTGTCCAAGTAGGGACCCTTCTTCCTAGTCAGGGTAAGGGTGTTACACTCGTGAAGTAACCCCTGCTCACCCTCGTGGTAGCTTGGCACGAGCAGTCAGGCTTAATTCAGAGGCAGTGTGTAAAGCATTTGCACATAACCAACAGTAATACAGTGTAAGCACTACAAACGGACACCACACCAGTTTAGAAAAATAACCAATTTTTATATACTCAAGACAAGACCAATTACGACAAAAATCCACAATACTATACTTGAAAAACGAATGCTTGATAAGGTAACTGGAATAGTTCAAAAACAAAGTTCGTACGAGTCGGTAGCTCCGTCCGAGCCTACCGCAATGCTGAAAACCACAGAGTCTAACAGTTCCAGCCGACCGCGTCGATACGGGCCAGCAGAGTCGTGAACAGACTCGGTCACAGTATCTTTCTCGTTGTGGCTGGTACGGAGTGTACGAGCCGGTCGGCGTTCGTCGCGGTTGTGGTGCAAGACGGAGCGATGCAAGGTGCGGTGTCCCTCGATGCGGTGCAGGCAGCGGCTCGATGAGCGTCGTGCAGACGGAGTCGGTGAGTCCAAGGCGTGCGATGCAGGGTGAGACGATGCTCGATGCGGTGCTGACAGGTTGCGATGCAGGCGACCAAGCCGGAGTGCGGGAGCTGGCGTCGGACAGCGGTGCGAGTCGGAGCGGTGCGTCGCAGACGTGCGAGCGGTGCCCCAAATGCGGTGCGGTCACGACTCTTGAGCCAGTTGCAGCGACCGCGTCGGTCGAGTCCGGCTGGTTCAGTGAAGCGATGCGATGCGAACTGCGGTGCCCACAGGTCACGGTGCAAGCAGCGGCTCGGTGTTGGCGGCGTCGGACGTCACCCACGGTGAGACCAGGGTTGCGATGCGGTCTGCGGTGCAAACAGGTCACCGGCCAGGGATGGATTCGGTTGACGGAGTCGGTTGCGGTTCCCTTCCTCTGTGGCAACTGAAACAGCGTTCCAGAAGCGGTACCCAGAGGCTTGTGAAGTCTTTGCAGTCCCTGAGACTTCTTAACAGGAGGCCAGCTCGGTTCCAGGCCCTTGGAGATACTCAGCACAAGTTTGTAGAAAGTTCCTTCCTTTCACTGCCCAAGGCAGAAGCAGCAGCTGCAGGCCAACCCAACAAAGCAACAACACAGCAAAGGGGCAGTACTCCTCCTGGCAGCTCTTCCAGCTCTTCGTCTTGGCAGGTTCCTTGATTCCAGCGAGATCTAAATTCATGGGGTCAGGGCCCCAATATTTATATCCCAAATTCCTTTGTTCTCTGAAGGCAGAGAGGCCTTTGCCTAGTCCAAACCAGTTCTGGAGCACTTTGTTGACAAGTCTCCGTCCCGTCTTTCAGTGAGTAGGCCAGGGCCATCAGACGCACCACAGGAGGTGGAGCCAGCATTGTGGAGGGAAGGCACTGTCCTATTCAGGGCCCAGGTGCAACTCCTCCCACCCATCTACATGTAGATCTTGCTATTCAGCCCTGTGCTGACTCACCCTGTCTCCTGGCATCCCCCAGCCCCTGTCACTCACACTCCAGACAAGGAATACACAACCTCGCAGAGGCAGGCTTGGATGGTTAGACAAGAAAATACCCACTTTCTAAAAGTGGTATTTTCAAACACAGAATGTTAAAACCAACTTCACTAAAAGATGCATTTTATCATTCTGAGTCCAGGCATACTAAACTCGAATTTCTACCATGTTCCCGGGGTCAGTTAGGATTATAAACTGTAATAATCAAAACTGCCCGTTCTGGCCTAGGGGGAACAGGTAGCCTTGCAATAGTGAAAAACGAACTAGGCTGTAATTCACTATCAGGACATGCCACACACAACAGGGCATGTCCTACCTTTCGCATACAACGCACCCTGCCCACAGGGGTACCTTGGGCCTACCTTAGGGGTGACTAACATGTAGAAAAGGGAAGGTTTAGGGACTTGCAAGTGTGTGCACTTGCCAAGTCGACATGGCAGCCCCAGGCTGCGCACAGGCTCTGCAACGGCAGGCCCGAGTTACTCTTTACGGGCTGTTTGCGTGGGTGGCACAATCCAGTGCTGCAGCCCACCAACAGCATTTGGTCTATAGGCCCTGGCACTCGCAGTGCACTTTACAAGGGACTGACACATAAACCAAATAGGCCAATCATGGAAACGCCAATCCGTAACACATTTTATACAGGAGCACTTGCACTTTCCCACTGGACAGCAGTGAGGAAAGTACGCAGAATCATTACACCAGCAAAAACAGAGTCAAAACCGGGAGGTCAGAAAGCAAAAAGTCAGGGGAAACATGCCAAAAGAGGCCAAGTCTAACAGTGGTTTTGTGGGTCAGTGAGTGGGTGATTGAGGGGCTGTATGGGTCTGTGAGTGGGTGTGTAAGTACCAGTGTGGGTGTGTGAGTGAGTTTGTGAGTGGCTCTGTGAGTGGGTGTGTGAGTGGCTCAATGGGTCTGTGAGTGGGTGTGTGAGCGGCTGTATGGGTCTGTGAGTGGGTGTGTGAGTGGCTGTATAGGTGTGTGAGTGGGTGTGTGAGTGGTTATGCAGGTGTATGAATGGGTGTGTGAGTGACTGTGTGGGTGTGGGTGTGTGAGTGTGTTTGTGAGTGGATGTGTGGGTTTGTGGGGGGCATATGTGAGTGGCTGTATGGGCCTGTGAGTGGGTGTGTGAGTGGCTGTATGGGTCTGTAAGTAAGTGTGTGAGTGACTGTATGGGTCGGCGAGTGAGAGTTGTGGGTATGTGTCAGTCAGTCAAAGAAATGTTTATTTAGACCTCTGGTCTTTAAACAACACAATTACATGTATAATCACCTTTTATTATCATTTGTCAATTTATATAAAATTATAACATCATTAATACTTTCATCAATAATTTGTAGCTAAAACCAATACAGCTTAAAAATACCCGGTTATAGAAATACCACTTGATTGCTCATAATGGTTAAAAAAATAAAATTTCTATAAAAATGTTCCCTATCGAAAAGTCTTCTGCTGAAATCATACTAAGACAAGACCAATTAAAAATTAAAAATCCCTGTTTTTTTATACCACTTTATTTCTCATTATAGCTTCTATTTATAGATTACCTGAGTACATAGTTCATCTTATTTCTCCAAGCAAAGCTTTTTTTACTGCATCATAAAACTTCCAGTAGCTAGTGCGATATCCAGGTAGCGCATGTCAAGAAGAAGTTCTACAGCTTGCGCACAATTCTTAATTTTATATTTTAAAAAAAGTTGGACATAAAATCAGTTTCCGCAAGTGCAACACTTTTAGGCAGTCCACTGATATGTGGAAAATGTCACATTTTGTGCTCAGCTCACATGTACAATTTCCACCAGGTTGGATCATTTCCATTTTTGTTATCTCATTTCTAAACCAGGGGTTAACACCAATTCTTATTCTTAGTAATTCACACCTAAGCCAGCGGTTTGGTAGCATAACCAAATATGGAAACTAGATTTCCTTCTGCCAGGAATTTAACATAGATGCCACCGTTTTTTTCCCACTCAGATACTGCCATTCCTTTTCCCAAGACAAATCCTTCCCTAAAGTCCTCAGCTTGCCCTTTAGACTTCTACTTGTAATGTCTGTTGGCATAAACTCACCTACATATCACCACATACAGATTCCAAATTCTTTCTGACTCCTGTGGCCCATTTTAGTTCACTTTGCTGGATCTTGTTTTTACACCATTGGGAGACTTTCTGTTCTTCTCCCGATGCCAGTCTTTTCCAAAATCTTACAAGTGCCACTTGGGCCAGTATATTCCATGAGGTCATGCCTGTCTCCAATCTTATAGCCTGTGTCACAATGAGCCTGGTAGGGACATTTAGGTCTTTAAACATTTCCCTTCCTCAATATCCCACCCGTTTTTACTGCTGATACAAAGTAATTCGGCTCCGTTTTGTAGTTGCGGGGGTATCATGGTCATAAAGGATTTCAAAACCGGTCTATGCGACATCTCACCATAGTCTTGGTAAAAGATTTTCAGCCACTCACAGATGTAAGGGCCTTAGCCTTTAGGGCCTCTATATAACCCCTAGATATTTATATTCATTTACTATTTCTAGCTTTGTGGGGCCCAGGTACCAACTAAAAGTATCTACTTTTTTTTACCAAAACACAACACCTCGGTTTTATCCATATTTACAGTTAAATATTTGAGACTGCAATATTCTCTGAATGCATCAACTTTCTCTGCAGTCCCATCTCTATCTGATCTAGAATTACAAGATTGTCTGCATACAAAAGACATGATATATGTTTGCTGTTCATTCTAGAGCTAGCACCTCTGCCCACCGCAAGGGCAGACGGTAGGTCAGCTACAAATAAGTAACAGAGTAGTGGGGCCAACATGCATCCCTGTCTTAATCCATAATTGATTGCTATTTTCTGCGTCAGTGTCCCCTCAGTATTCGTAATGACCTGGACCCAATTATGCCTATGCAGCTCCTGTATTAGAGACAACAACCCCCTTGAGATGTCATATTTTATCAGGGTTTCCCAAAGACAATTCCGGTCCACCAGATCGAAGGCTGCATGAAAATCTATGAAACAGCAAAACAACTCCCCTCTCTGCTTGACTGATTTCCGTGCAATGGACCAGATGGCAAAACAGTGATCGATTGTGGAGTGGCCCTCCTTGAAAGCACTTTGTTCTGCTGGCACAATTGATCTCTGTTCAACTCATTCCTTCAGTATTTCCAAGACTATTTTTGCAAATACTTTTTCTCCCACATCTAAGAGATTAATCAGCCTATAATTTTTGGGGGCCTTTATATCTCCTGTCTTGTGTATCGGTTGGATTATGGCACCTCTCCAACTATCAGAGATGTGACCTGTATCTAATATGAGAGAGAACATTCGAGATAAAACTTCAGGGGCCACTTATTATAATAGCAGGGAGGTTATCGAGACCAGCTAACCGAGTCAAGTTTAGATTCACTATGATACGTTTTATATTGCCTACTGTAAAGTGTACTTTGAGGTTATCATCCACCCCTTCCCAGGGGGTTAAACCTGTTTTTGCGGGCTCTATTCTCTTACCATATATTTCCTCCAAATACTCCGCCCATGCGGCTTCCTCCACCACACAATTCATTGCCCCTTGTATCGTGCCTGAACCTTCCTGAATTAACTTCCAAAACTTTCTTACATTTTTTGTTTTTATTGCTTCCAGCAAATTTTCTCAACATTTCTCTTTAAATTTTCTTTTCTGATTTCAGATTAGCGTCTTATACACTTTCCTCATTTTTACAAGATTAATATAATTGTCAAAAACATACCTTACTCTGAAGCTTCTCTCCCCTTTCCTTATCAGCCCCTTTAGTTTCCTGCATTCCACACTATACCAATCCGTTCTCGTTCCATGTTTACCTCGGGTCTTCTTAGCTCTGGATTCTTTCTCTTTGAAATTAACCCTAAGACATTGCACAACTTGCCTAATTGTATTTTCATACCTTTCTAGATTTGGTATCCTGGCATTTTCCAGAGTTAAGTTCTGCTGAAAATTAGCCAGTTTTATCAAGCATTCCTCTGTCAATCTCATGGTAAGGCTCCTAGGGTAGTCCAGTTGTAGGGGGATTACTGTATCTCGCAAGCTCCTTTCACCTATAGTTAATTCTAGTTTTAGCTGTGGGTATGTAAGTGGCTGTGTGAGTGGCTGTATGGGTCTGTGAGTGGTTCTGTGTGTGGGTGTGTGAGTGGTTATGTGGGTGTGTGAGTGACTGTATGGGTGTGTGGGTGTGTGAGTGGATAGTAGAGTGGCTGTGTGGGTGTGTGAGTGGGTGTTTGAGTGGCTCTGTGGGTGTGTCAGTAGCTCTGTGAGTGACTGGACCAGAACTGAACCTCACCTGCCCGTTTATCCAACAAGAGTCCATAGTTCTGCACAAAATGTCTACACAACTGGGGTACTTTCTACTGGTTAACTAGTTCGTGGTACCTTTTTGGGTAAATGTCTAGTGCATATTCTACGCAATGTCTGCATAATGGACCGTGAAGAAATGTCTTCTGTGACGTGGTGTGTGTTTAATTTCGGCAATGTGATAGTTCCTAGAGTGTCTTCTTTCAGTTCATGTGATAACATGAATCCTCGTACAGAGATGACAACGAAACTAGAAAGAGGTGACTATCCACCAAACAAGGTTACTTCCCCTTAACTATATGAAGAAAATGTCTCTTTGTTTGGTGGAGATGTCCTCATATTCCTCTGCATCGAGATCGCGCCACCAAAATCAGGGGGAAGCGCGCTCAGGGGGCCTTTAGGTAAACTGTCCATGTCACGAACCTGTAGCTTCTAGTTCCCAGTCTTTACAGGAGCAGAATGATGCTAAATACCCAATGCCCCTCTTGAAATCCCTCCAATCTCAGTGAAGCACGAAATAGAGATTAAAAGGGTCTCAAGGGGGGAAAAGGGGATGGGACATACAAGAAGAGACTGTCTCATCTTTTTCTTGGGACTTTTTTCATGGGACTGTCTTTTAGTGTCATATAAGCTGTAAAACAAGCAGACTATCAATATACTTCTCAACCCCATTATCTGAATCACATTTACTTTTTAACTAATGACATTTAGTTCTACTATAAAGACTTGCATACCCCTTAGACTGAGGCTTTTGCTTTTGTTCTATTCATTCAAAGAAGGGAGGGGAATTACCTTCTGGGAGAATTCCTTGATATATCCTCTGTAAAAATTGGTGAAACCAATAAAGCTTTGAATTTCTTTTACAGAGTTGGGTGGGGGACACTCTATTGCAGCTTTTATTTTTTGTTCATCCATGGTTACTCCCTCAGGAGCTAGAATAAAACCCAGAAAATCTACTGTTCTGACGCTAAAAGCACATTTCTCCAATTTTACATATAGACTGTTTTCTCTCAGACTGGGTAGTACGCCTTTAACATGTTCTTGATGTTCTTCTTCAGATGCTGAGTAAATTAAATATCATCAATATAGGCAACTGCACACCTGTTTACGAACTCACTCAGTACATCATTTAGGAACTGTTGAAAGGGGGTGGAGCTTTGCTCAGGCCATAAGGCATTACTTGATATTCGAAGAGCCTGTACTTTGTCCTGAATGCTGTTTTTCACTCAATCTCCTTCTCTTATTCTGGTGAGATGCTACACCCCTCTTAGATCCAACTTTGTGTATATCTATGTTTCCTTCACCTGGTCTAAGAGAACGGAAATCAAAGGTAAGGGGTAATGGTTCTTGACAGTTATTCGATTCAAAGCCCTGTAATCGATACACATTCTCAGGTCTCCTTCTTCTTTCGCCAGAACAAAAAATAATGGTGAAGAAACAGGTGACTAAGATGGTCGAAGGAACCCATTTGTTAGACATTTTTTAATATTCTTCCAGATGTTGATTTTCCTTCTCAGTTAAGGTGTAAATTCTACTACAAGGAAGTTTGGCACCTGGCTCTAACTCAAACTTGCAGTCATATGACCATGGAGGAGGAAGCTTCTCAGCCTTCACTTCATTGAATACATCTCAAAATTCTTTGTATACCTCTGGAATTTCATTAGTGTGTATCACACAAATAGAGGCTCCAACATCCCACACCCAGGTGGCTAGACTGGATTCATTTGGTTGTGAATTTTTGTGGAAGCAATACTCTTTACAATACTCAGAGTTCATTTTAATAGATGTTTTTTCCCCATCAATCGTCAAATTGTGCTCTGTAAGCCACAGGAGTCCTAGGATAATTCGGAACTGTGGTGCATTTATTAAGATAAACTGCATGCCTTCTTGATAGCCCTCTTAGGAGATTACCGTAGCTCTTTCTGTATGACTCACTATGGGATCTGAGGAGAGGTTAATTCCATCAACTGCTCTCACAGCGTCACTCCTAGACTTCCGAATAGCCTTTAAACCAATCCTAGAAGCACATTTCAGTTCGCAGAAGTTTCCAGTGTCTCCAGAATCTATCATCAATGAAATGTCAGACAGAGCTGAATTTCCAAAATTTAGCATCATAGAAAGAGTGAGAGGCGGAGTGGATGACTTTAGTGTGTTGGCGATTGATGGATCTTCGGAGTTGTATTTTCTGTAGCACTCACCAATCCAACCCCTCCTACTGGTGGTGCCACATGTTTTCCTTCAGTGATAACTTAGGCTTTTTAGGACAAATCTTGACGAAATTACCACTTGCTCCATAATACATGCATAGATTGTTTTGCCTCCTTTTCCTCCTTTGAAAGAAGCCCTTGCACTGGGCCTATTTGCATGAGTTCTACCATTTGTCCATTTTCTGGAGTTCTTAAATTTTCTGTGCTCATCCGATAAAACCTAGGCATACTTGGGCGAAAGTCTTTCTTCTTCTCTCAGTTTGCCAGTAGTCTATCTCCAAAACCAAGTCTATCAACGCTGAGACTTCAGTAGGCCTGTTAGGCATTTGTGACATGGTATCCTTGAGTTCATCCTTCAGACCCCTTTAGAACAGGCCTGCCCTCTTGTTATATGGCCATTCAGTTTCTCCAATTAACTTATTGAATTGAGAGAGGTAGGTGACCAGATCCTTATTGCCCTATTTCAATTGCAACAGTTCATTGTCTGTCGCCTGGGCTACTTTTCTTCTGTCAAAGATTCTAAGTAATTCCTTCTTGAAGTCTTCAAAGTTGTATAGAATTGGGGTATCCTTAGACACCAATGGCAAGGACCAGGCAGCAGCATCACCACTTAAATTGTACAAAACAAAGGCTACGTTGAATTGTGCATCAGGGAAAATTGCGGGGCTACACATGAAATGAAGTGAACATTGAGTTAAGACAATTTGGGCTTTTTGCGGGTCACCACTAAAACACTCAGAGGTGCCAACAGAATTGCAATTCTCCTATTACCATGACAAGAGAATCTGGATTTCATTAAAGACACGGAGGCTAACATTATGCATATTTCTTTTAATGTAACTCCAAGCAGCCACTTGAAAGCATTACATCACAAAGTGAAAAAGTTCTAGAACAGAATCTTCAATCTGTACAATAACCATGAGCACAGAACAGTCTGCCTCTTTTAAATGTGGTGGAAATAGGAAATAGTTCAGAATTATTTTTTTTTTTTTTTGCTCTTCTTCTTTAGAACCAATAAGGACGTAAATAAAGGAAAACTCAGAAAGTCCAAACTTCGAATGGAGATTCAATTATGAAGAGTTACCTGAAATAAAGAGAAGTATAAGTACTCCATTTTTGGAATGACAGGTAGAAAAGGACATAGAGACAAGCAATAAAATTATGTACGTCAACTTGTTATTGTAATAAACCATTTAAAGACACTATGTTATGAAAAAATATACCGTCTATTAAACAGAATAAATGTTAACCACCCATTGGAAGGGACGTGTGGGATAATGTTAGCCTCCGTGTCTTTAATGAAATCCAGATTCTCTTGTCATGGTAATAGGAGAATCAAAATTTCATTACAAGACCGGAGGGTACCATTATGCATGCTGGTAGCTTTGTAAGACTACATCAGACATATGTTCAATTGGTTTGCAGTAGTGTTGTGCAAATGTGTTTGCATTAGACCAGTCGGCTGCCTTGAGAATGTCGTCTAACTTACCTCCAGTCCAGAAAGATTTACTGGCCATAGCACCTCTGAGGGAGTGTGCTTGGAATTTCTTTAAGTCAATGCCCGCTAATTTCATTGCGGATTTAACCCATCTGGCTATAGAAGCAGAAGTTATGGCTTTGAAAGGTTTGACAAAGGATATAAGTAATTGATTCACACCGTGAGCACAAAGGTCTTTCATTCTACTTTCGTACTCTTTCATTCAATCTACAACACAGAGTTTCTTGCATAAGTCAAAACGTGGATAAAAAATTGAATCTGACATAGTTTTAGTTCTTCTAATTATCTGAAATTTAACACCAAACATATTGTAAGATCTGTTGGTGACTTCAAGGGCTTTGACATCTGAAACCCGTCTGCAAGATATTAGGCACAACAAGGTTGCGAGTTTAATGCAAAGACTTTCCTATGTAGTTGTCTGTTATCCGGCCAAATTGTGAAAAGGTCTAAAATTGCTTAAACGTCCCACAGTGTCTGATATTTAGGTTTAAGGGGTCTCCTTAGTCCGATACTTTTTAAGACTCTACAAACTATGATGTTCTTACCTACCGTTTTTCCATTGACTAGAGCGTGACCTGCAGAGATAGCTGATCTATAACAATTAAGCGTTCTATAAGTGAGACCCCTTTCAAACTGTTCTACAAGGAAGTTTACTATGTGTACAATAGGAGCCTCCACGGAATCCAGGTTCCTCTCCAGGCACCAACGTACCCATTTTCTCCAGATGCTGTTATACCTATAGTGCATTCCAGGGGGCCATGACTCTCCGAGGAGAGTAGCAGCTGTTGAGTCCAGACACTTCATTGGATTTCCTGACACTTTCCAGTCAAGAAGGTTCAAACTCCCGGTCTGTACTAGGGGGTGATCTCTTTCATCTACGCCTGTTAGGAGCTCCCTCTCCGCTGGAATTAAAAAGGGAATGTTGCAAGCTAATTCCAGCGTCGTGGGGAGCCATGCCTGAGATGGCCAAAAGGGAGTTATTAGCACTAGAGAGCATTGTTCCTGTCTCACTTTCTGTAGGACTCTCGGAATCATGGCAAAAGGTGGAAAGGCGTATGCTTGGATTTCTTTCCAGTATTGGAGAAAAGCGTTTACTGCAAGAGCACCCAGGTCTGGCATCCAGCTGTAGTAGTTCTCTAACTGGAAGGTCATTCTGCTCGCGAACAGGTCTACTTCTAAGGGGCCCCATAATTGATTGAGGGCTCTGAAGACATTTTCGTTGAGTTTCCAATCGCTGTGATCTAAGAGGAATCTCGAGTTCCAATCTGCTGACACCTTTACCTTCCCTGGGAGGTATTCTGCTTTTAGGGCAATCTTGTGCTCCAGGCAAAACATCCAGAGTTTCTTGGCTAAGGTCAATAGATCTGCTGATTTGCCCCCCCCCCCAGATGATTTATATAGGCCACAGCTGACATATTGTCCATCTTCAGAATGACTGATCTCCCTTGAAGGGAATGTCTGAAGCTCATCAGAGCATATAACCCTGCAGTCAGCTCTAGGTAGTTTATGTGATGCAAACTCTCTGCTTGTGACCACACGCCACCTGTGTTCTGATCGAGAAGACAAGCTCCCTAACCTTGAAGGCTCGCATCTGACTCCAGAATGAATTCCGGCGTTGTCCCAAAGATGGCTTTGCCATTCCAGGCATCTAAATTCTCTAACCACCAAGTCAGTTCTGATCTGGCTTCCTGATCTAGGCTTATCTGATCTCCGTAACAAAGGCCAGACCTTAGAGCTCTCGCTTTTACCCTTTGAAGAGCTCGGTAATTCAGAGGGCCCGGGAAGATAGCTTGAATAGATGATGAAAGGAGGCCCAGAAGTCTGGCTAATTCCCTTAGTGTTAGGCTTTCTTGTTTCAAAACAAACCTGATTTCCTTGCGAATTTTGGTTATTTTCTTTGAGGGTAATAAGAGGAGGCATTTTGTTGTGTCTACGGTAAACCCCAGGACCTCCAGGGATCTGGAGGGAGTTAGTATCGATTTCTCTCTGTTTATAATGAATCCTAAGCTTTCTATGAGATCCATAACTACCTTCAGGTCTTGTATGATTTGTGTGTGGTGTTGGGACATAATTAGTCAAATCCCTCCTTCCCTCAGGAGTGAGGCGATAGTTCTCATAACTTTGGTGAAGCACCAGGGGGCAGATGATAGCCCGAAAGGTAGAGCATGAAATTGGAACAAATCGTTGTTCCAAACAAGCTGGAGAAAGCGTTGGTGTTCTTTCGCCATCGGGATGGTAAAGTAGGCATCCTTTAAATCTAGTTTGACTAACCAGTCTCCTTACAATAACAAATCCCTCAGGAGGTGGATGCCCTCCATCTTGAAGTGTCTGTAAACTAGGAATTTGTTTAGTTCCCTGAGGTTTATAACGGGTCTCCACCCTTTGTCCTTTTTCTGGACGAGGAAGAGAGTACTTACAAACCTCTTCAATTCCCATGGTATGATTGCTCCCTTCTGGAGTATGGAGACTATTTCCTCCTCCACTATTTTTTGTTGTTCCTTGGTCAGTGGTAGGTCTCTTGGGTGTGAAGTTTGTGTAGGTATTTTTACGAAATCTATCTTGAAACCTTTGACAGTTTCCAATACCCATGGATCTTGAGTGATTTATTTCCAATTGGGGAGGGTTTGATGATTGGAAGCCTCTTCCGAAACCTCTGAACCTGAGTAGGGCCTTGGGTTGAAGCAGCCGGAGGAAAGGCCCCTTCTTCCGGCCCGTCCAAAAAGGTTTAGGTTGAAGACATGTCTCATATTAAGCTGAGCTTTGTCGAGTGCTGTGAATGTTGATACATATTTGCCAAGCGTTTTAATCATGTCTTCACCGAAGAGTAAACCTTTAGGGTTTTGGGAAGGTTCCTTGTCTGCCATATCGCTCAGTTTAGGATTTATTTTGGTAAGAACTACCCTTCTCCTTTCTGAGTTCAGGCTGGCGTTAGCATTTCCAAGAAGGATCATTGCTCTCTAGCTCCAACCTCTGATAAGCTCGGTATCGAGAGACGTCCCATTTATATGGCTTTCTTCAGCTGTGTCTATAATCCTGGTTAGAGGCCCAAGGACGTCGAGAAGACGGTCTTGACAGGCTTTAAGAGATATCTCCATCCCCTTCCTGGGGTCTCTCCAGAGTTTGAAGAGGAATTTAATTAGTCCAGGGTCGAGGTTGGGAGTCTGACAGACTTTCTCATGAATAGAGGGTCTTGAACATTCAGCTCTGAGAATGTTATGTGTATCTTTCTCAAGTAGATTCCTGAGCCATTTTTTAATAAATTTGGCCACATGATCTTGTGGCCACCATTCCGAGCTTCTCGGATGTGTAATATTGTAGGGTGAGAACATCTCTTCACCCAAAGGGTTAATTATATTGTCCCTCGAGGAAGATGGGAGTTCGTCTTCAGTAGGTTGGCTATTAAATTCGTGATCGTCTTCGTCTAGATCGAGGACATATTCATCAAAGATGTTAGTTGCCTCGTTGTCCTCCATATCATTATTAGTAACATTGTAGTGAGCACTTTGATCATTTGTGCCGCTATGGATACCCATATGCGTTGTGCCGCTGGGGACACCAGTATAATTTGTGCCGCTAGGGACACCTTAGGCATTTGAGGTGCGAGGACCTCCCATATTGTTTGAGGTGCTAGGACCTCCCATTGTGCTCAGGGGGTTTGGGTATTCGATGTTTTTAGTCTTCTTTAGTCTTTTCCCCCTATTTTTAGAGATGTCATCCTCCTCTGTAGGGAGGGATCTTTTGGATGACATAACTTGGTTTAGAGTCTCCAACATACAAGATCTCATTTCTCTGTGAATGATTTTCTTGAAAGCCTCATTATTCATGTTAGGGGCTACCGCATCATCAGAATCGATCTCTGACATTTTTTAAAAGGATATGATAAAATAAGAATGGCTCAGTCTGGGATTTTAACAAATCCGGTAAATAAATAGAATTATTTTGGAATTAATTTTGCTTGAATAGAATTAATTTGCAATTAACTTGGCTTAGTTGTGAGTAAGAAGCCAACCAGAGCTTATATATAAATTAGTTAAAGGTAGTGAGGACAATTAAGCCCTTAATTCAGCATAGGCTTACTTCTGAAATCAACTTATTTAATATTATCAATTCAAGAATGAATATAAATTATAAGTAATCCTGTTATTTTTAAAATATGATTTTTCTGCAGAAAAGTACAAGTACTCACGTGTATGGCAGCAGCAGCTGATCGAGAAGGCAGAGCAACTGTCAGTTTCCTTGCTCGTGCGATCAGATCAGCTGCTGCCGGTTGCTAGGGAACAGAGGCTTTGCCTCGTAGCAGCGATTGTGTGTGAGGAGTGAACCTTTGCAACGGGACGACGCGATGTCCTCGTTGCCAAGGTATTTTTATCTAATGGCTTCCTCTACTCCAAAATCGGAGAAGGAGCCAAATCCCCCGATCGCGTCTATCTGGAGTCGTGTCCCCGGGCATGTCCGCGCTCAGGAATATGGGGAGAGAGACGCCCGCAGTCGGCGGGGCTCTCTCCCTGTCCGGCACTTGTTCGTTGGGGGAAGTTGAAAACGGGGAAAGCGCTAACGATTCTAGAGCGCGCCCGCTCCCGAAAGGTTGAGTAAGAAACCTCAAGAGGGAGAGAGTGCAGGGCTGAGCTCCGGTGAGGAGTTGGGGGAGGGAGGGGAACGAAACGGTGACAGAGGCTGATCTCCGTAATTTGGAGATCAGTAGTGAATAAAAGGTGGATAGAAAGGGGAGTAGTCCCTTGAAAGGTATTTGAAAGTTGAAGTAAACAATTGGTTGTTAGTAACTTGATGAAGCAAGCAAAATTAGTAAAATAAAAAGAGTAGTAAAAAATTGAACTTATCTGCTTGGAGCCGCATTTAAAAGAGGCAGACTGTTCTGTGCTCACGGTTATTGTACAGATTGAAGATTCTGTTCTAGAACTTTTTTCACTTTGTGATGTAATGCTTTCAAGTGGCTGCTTGGAGTTACATTAAAAGAAATATGCATAATGGTAGCCTCCGGTCTTGTAATGAAATCACTGGCAAAAATGAGTGGACCACCTTAGTTGTATTTCTAGGATTGGGAACAGATGTTGAACTAGAAGCCTGCCTTTCAGGGCACAAAGCTGCAAAACTCGCTCCAGTTAGATAACCACTAATCTTAGTTGCTAATTCTGTTTTTTCTCTCCTCAATGCCACTATATCCTGTCTTAGGCTTTTGTTCTCTTCTCTAACTGCCATTAAGTCTTTTTGAATGACTTCTAAGATCTCTTCCAGCTTCCTTAAATCAAAACCTTCTGCCATTCTGCTCAGGTGAATAATTTGACGTGGGCACTTCACTCTGTCACGAACATGTACCTTCTTGTTCCCAGTCTTCAGAGGAGCAGAGTGATGCTAAATACCCAATGCCCCTCTCAAACCTCCTCCGATCTCAGTGAAGCACTAAATACAGATTAAAAAGGCCTCAACGGGGGAACGGGGATGGGGAGATACAAGTAGACTGTCTCGTCTTTTTCTTGGGACTTCTATGAACCACCTTGCCTGGCTTCTTTCATGGCACTGTCTTTTGGTGTTGTTTAAGATGTACAACAAGCAGGCTATCAATATACTTCTCAACCCCGTTATCTGAATCACAGTTACTTTTCAACTAATGACATTTAGTTCTAATATAAAGACTTGCATTCCCCTTAGACTGAGATCTTTGCTTCTCTTCTATTCATTCGAAAGAAAATTGAGCATTTATGTATTCATATATATTGCATTCAGACATTATATTTAGCATAGACCTATACAATTGCTTGTTATCAGTATCCTTTGAAATAATGAGGTTGTTATATGAACTTGTTATAACTAATATTTTATCTTTCCAGTTATTAGACATAAAAATTAGGCATGTTAATGAGTCTCTTTATCTTTTTTCTCTTCTAGGAATACTTGCGTGACCAGTGCTGTGGTAACAAGACTGGACGATCACAACATATTACTGGATTCGGGTAAGTGTCTCTCAGCTTCCTTTTTTGTTGTTGTTCTTGCTGTAGGTTTTCTCAGAAAGACTTTCCTCTTGTATGATGAGGAGATTGCATGAGGAAAGAGCTGAATTCTCACAAGAACGCTCGAGAGATAGATTTTATATAATCACAGTATTACTTTTTTCTTTTATTATTATTATTATGGCAGTTTATAAAGCGCCATGGTTACGCCATTACGGAGTGTCCCCGCACAGAATTCCATTCAGAGGCTGAGATCATGAAGAGCATAAAGGATAGAGAGATCCTAGGTAGCGAAATCTTTCCTAAACAGCCAAGTTTTGAGTTGCTTCCTAAAAGCTGCTTTTACTAGCTCCTACCTGAGGTAAACGGGTAGAGAGTTCCACCTCTTAGCTGCCACATACCTAAAAGAGGTGCTTCCGAAACATTTCCTATTGAATTTGGGAATGCAGACCAGTCTCGTTTCAACTGATCTCAGGCTGCGCGTGGGGTGGTAGGAGTGTATCATTGGACGAAGATATTTTGGGCCCTTTCCCTGTAGTATCCTGTGGACATAGCATAGGCCTTTGAAGGAGATCCTCTCCTTAACAGGGAGCCAATGGAGAGTTTCCAAAGTGCTACCATCGGGACGAGTCTAGGGATGTTTAAGGACATCCGAGCAGCCGATTTTTGCACCCGCTGGAGCATATGTATGCTCCTCTTTGGTGCCTTTGGTAACAGGAACAACAATGAACCGATGTCCTGAACGAGGTGTGCCTAAACTAAACCACCGAACATGCGCAAAGGAAACTTGCCCTGAAACACTACTCTAAAAACCCCAGCACGCTTTGAGAAAAGCCACTGCATTAGGGGAAATCTTCACGGAAGTGCACTGCTAGAGAGGCTGCATGTGCACTTCATACTACACTGCAATCCACGCAAAGCCTGAGCAGTGCTAAACCGCTAGAGCGGTAACTTCTTAATTATTGCCAGCCGCCATCTTGTGAGACCATTTTAGGTCTCGCCTAGCGTTGCAGCGCGCATGCGCTGCTCACTTTGCGAGGCATGCTGTATACACTATAGCGTGGAAGCTTCGTGGAAGCTCTGCCCACTCTCCGCCCATTTTTTTAATTGGCTTTTGTCTTAAATGCTGCCTTCCGATTGGTTTGAGGCTTGTTAGTCCCTCCAAATGAAGGCCATGTCGTCATTTGTATCCTTCCACGGCTACTGGCCCCTTTATTGCCAACACTATTTTTCTTCCCCTGCCTCCCCGCCTCCCCTCCCGCAGTCCGTGACTTCTCGGACCACCCCAGCCCCCCCCCCACTCCCGTTCGTGCCTTCTTTCCCACCCGCACTTCCGATTCTAATCCAATAGGTCTAGCGTAAATGCGAGTCCTATTGCATTTCCAATGCTTGCTTATAAAGTCCTTTCTGTGACGTACAAGGTGGATTTGATATCCCGGCATGCCTATGTTCGCACTTGCGTCTCTCTGGCGTTTACACTGTTCTGGTTACTTCCTGCTGCAGGCCCGTTGCTCGCTGTGTTCTGATGCGGGAGGGAACGAGTAAGGTGGGAGTGGGCTGGAGTGGAGTATATATAGCCTAATATATAAATCACGACACATGTACAAAAAAATGCTACGTCATGATTATTCGTAAACCGCATTCAGAATGCCTTAATTAGGATCTGCGGTGGCAACGCACACATCCCCCTTTCATAATATACTTATATGTTTTTGACAGTGTACACACAAACCAGATCTTATGTAAACAAAATAACCACACTCTATGAAAATAAAAAACAGACAAGCACACCGCGCAGCACCGATGAAACTGTGCTGCCAAAATGTAAACACAACATTTTCGTGAAAATGTGCTATTAAGGTACACAAACACATACACACGTTAGACAACCACTATGAAACTGCACGTCCCCTTACAAGGCACACACCACAGAATCCTTGCGGAAGAGGGGTTTCCCCTTGAAGTAGATGTGTACACACAGCGCAGCCAAAATATTCACCCTGCATAACCTGTGCACAGCACACCTCCACGAAGGAGGGGCTGTGCAGACTTTCATATGCAAAATATATCTTCTAACTTTGATTTGGGTGAATGTCCAGTCTGTCGTCCTCCTCGGGTAAACACAGTCTGAACATTATTACATATAAAAGAGGGGCTGCTGGGCGCCTGGTGCACGCATTAGGTTGCCTCTAATCGAGGCTTGTTGGAATTTTGAAATTTAAGGAGCGTTTTCATAAAATCGCAAACATTAGGAGTTCCTCGTCTTGATAATTATGTCAGGCCTTCTATAAAAGTCACCGGATAGCCTCTTCCAGAGCATATGAAGGGTTATCCCTTGTAGGCTGCAGACAAAAGTAATGCCTATTATTTATTTATTTATTTATTTTACTTTGTCGAATTTATATGCTCTTGCACGTTATCTCCGGTAGCTGACGTCTCTATTTCGATATATTAGTTCTTTCTGGCCCTGATTCTCACGCGTCGCCTTTCTCTCATCAGCACTTTTTCTTTTCTGTTTCATTTCTATTCTGCAGCTAGGATAGCGCTGCGTGAACCCGATTCATGTGCATATACAATGCATAAACAAAAAAACTTGAAATTCCGGGGCAAGCGCATTTGCAATGGGAGAAGCCATTAATTGTGCAATAAAAACTTTTATGGCTCTCATTTCCATACAATGCTACTGGCTTTGCAGGGAATGGCGCCTGGGCTATAATTAACAACAAGATGAGAGTACTGCAATGTGCGCACCGGGTAAAGCAGAGGTCAGATGTTTTATTTATGACCACGTTTAAAGTTTTGATATGATTTTATGGATGGTAAAATCAGAACCAAATCAATAAATGAATGGATGTATGAATCGATAACGTTGGTGCAAGAAGCTTTGCAATTTATTTAAATGAAGGACTAATGTGCTGCATAGCTAAATACTTATAAGGTCCCAAAGGCGAGACCGATTGCATTGCAAATGCTTGTTTGCTACAGTGATCTCCACGATAGTGGTTTTTCTCATTTGAAAAGCTGATGAGCTTGTTATATCTGTTCCTTTTGTACTCAACCCACAACATGAGGAGCGGAACCCTGATCAGCACTGCAATTTCTGACAGTCCATCTACATGAGAAAAGGCAGGAAGACCTTTGCCTACTACTAAGGTGGGCGGGGCCAAATGGGCGGAGCTTGCAAGTGATTTTGCGCATTTGCATACCCGTAGTAATTTAAAGGGAGAAACATGCATTCTGCTGTCACCAGCAGACGACAAGAAAGAACCCACGTGTCACAGTCACCACAGAAGAGATTGCGCTACAGTAGATCAATTATGCATTCACCTGCATCAAGGATTTCAGATAGTTTTTCAAGGTGGAATTGCCAAAAAGCACACTTGTTTTGCCTTCACCAAGCAAAATAAGTTAGGATAATTTGGTCTTTACAGAGGTGGAGCTTCTACAGGGGCACCTGCTATGTTTATATTTGTAGGTGCTTCCCATTGAGGTTTAATTTCTGTGAAATGAGCATCAGGGCAAGAATGGAATCTCACCTGCACATTTATTCAACCAGAGTCCACAATTTTGCACAAAATGTCTACCCAACAGGAGAATTTTCTACTGGTTAATTAGTAAGTGCTACCTTGTTGGGTGAATGTCTAGGGCAAGTTCTACACTACAGCTCCATATTGAACAATGAGGAAATGTCTCCAGTGACCTTGTGTGCGTTTAATTTTGGCAATGTAATTGTTCCTCGAGTGTCTTCTTCCTGAAATCTGTGATAACATGAATCTTCGTATAGAGAAGATGACAAGACTACAAAGAGCCCTTGGGAGGAGCCCCAAAGCCCCTGCGGCCTGAGCCAGCTCCCCACCTCCAGCGGGAGCCAGTACTGCTACCACACACAGGGAGCAGCAAAAAAGGCTACTCCCTGCGTGTGGGAACAATTCTTTCATCTGGTTCCCTGGCTGCTTCACAATGGGCAGGGAAACAGATGGAAAGTCCGCTACCAGTGGTTCAGGAGCATTTTTCCTGCTCCACAGTCCACTCCCAGCGGGCAAGAGTATTTTAATGCTCCGGCCCGCAGGGAGCAGACTTAGGGGATTATTACGACACTGTTGCAGATTGGGAACAGCCCGAACTTAGGTTGGCTGTTCCAACCTCAGTATTTGGATGAGACCGCCCATAGGGCAGTCGGAAACATTCATTTTTCAATGGAAGCTTGTGTTGCGGGCAAAAAAGGCCCACAGCACAAGCTTCCATTGAAAAATGGATGCTTTAAAAAATCTCTGCACCGTGTGGCAGGCACCTCATGGTCCCTGTCACATGGTGCAGGGATGTTTAGGGGGCCCCATAGGTGCCCCCAGGCCACAGAGCAGAGGGCCAGGAGGGAAGGGGGCCCTGCTAGGGGCCCCCAATATTGCTTTACGACAGCCTTTCCATGTCGGAAAGGCCGACATGCAATGGCTGTCGGAAACCAACATCATAATCCCAACGGTGGAGCCGCTCGTCATTAAGGAATTATGAAGGATTTCTGATGGACCGACATTGTAATGCGTCAGTTGGACTGCAGCAGCAGATGGCAGTCGGACGCAACCGATGAGCCGTCAATTGCGGTTGGACCGCCATCATAATTGGCCCCTTAGTGTCTTATTACAAGTACGTCAGTCCACAGGACCCAACCTGAATTCAACTCTAAATCTGGTGGGCGGACGCACATGGCCTTGGTGGCCTCCTGCGGACGGAGCGGTGGAGGTGCTGCAGGAGGACCACCAAAGTCATAAGGCCCTTACCTTTTGTTCTCTCTTGGCGGGAGCTTTAAATTGCGCCTGTCAAGCGAGAGCAAACAGAGGTTTCTCTGCCTGCACACTGAGAAACCACTATGTCCCAAATGTGAGCATTTCAGACATAGCAGCAGTCGGCCCTGGTAGGTAGCGGTCCCCAGAGCCATTAATGGCTCTAGGAGGGGGGGCCATGTGGCCCCTCTCCTTTTAAATTGCATGGCCTGGCACCAGGACAGAAACAGCCTGGGGAGGGAAGCCGCATGGCCCCCTCCCCCTTTTAGCATTTGGTCTAGCCCCAAGGAGGTGGTGGTCCCCAGGGCCGAAAACGGGGGCAGAGTAGCCCTCCTCCCCCTTTTAGCAATCATCTGTGCACGGTGGAGGTGGTGGTCCGTGGGGCCGAATACGGTCCGGGAGGTGGGGCCGCATGGACCCCATCCCATTGTAGCCTTCAGCCTGGCTCACTATCTTTTCCCACTGCTACCGACCAACCTACCTCAGTACATTGTTAGTGTCAGTAAAATATTTATATTGTAATTTCTAATTTTTATTGCATGCTGATACATGTGGCATTATCACCATGTGCCCGTTGGTACTGCCCCCTCTCTTTCTTGCCAATCACATGCATCCATCCTGATGTTGTTTCCCACTAACAGATGAATAACTATTTTCTCTGTGATCTCGATTCCTCACCTAAGATGGCGCCCGCCTTTACCCTCCTAAGCCGAGCGCCCGTGAGTAATACTCGTGACGCCCAGCACGTCATTCCACACATAACTGGGCTGCTTCCAGCAATTGCACTGGATCCAGCAGCTCTCCGGGTACATTAGCCGGACCTGCTCTCACCCCCTTACTCTTCTCAGCAGGCGGAGTGAGGGGTAGGTTCACGGCAATAGATTCCTGCTGAACTGTAAGTACGATTTCTTCCCTGTGGACGCCGCACAGTGCTTGTGTGGTGTGCGTCCATTGTAGCTCGTCTCTGCTGCTGTTCCCAATTTTGGCAATACCTTTCTTTGCTTTTAAACCATTAGGACGTTAACTATTGTAACGTACACCCTCTGCCTGTAACTCGATGGAGTCGTTCTACCACCCACATCGGGTGAGTTTTATGCTGCAGTAATTTGACGGTGGTTGGTTTTCCACCTCCCTCACCTCAGTACCTTATTGTGTTTCACGTATGTCACGTTTTGCTTCTTTGTTTTTACCTGGCTAAAACACTGTTTTAGTTACACTAACCACCCATGCATGAGATGTGGCATGTTTTTACTTAAGAGGCTGCTTTGTCTATTTTCATTTGATCAATTATGATTTATGTTATTGTGATTTTTTTGTCCTTTTATTTATGTAGGTCGGTCCATCTAAAAGGTACCTCAATGGTAGGTTTCTGAGTGCTTGGTTCACTCTTGAGAGCATCACCGAACCAACCACTGTGTAGATAGTGTAGTTTACCCCTTTTGGTCCTGACGAATCGCCACGTGATCCCTGACACACAAGGCGAGAAACATGTTGACCACTAACTTGTAGCCGCCTCTGACCATTATATCAGCGGCGACACCATTATTGTTTTTAATTGGGACCAGTGGGCTCACAGATTAAATTGATTTTGGAGCACCACTGCGCCCCATTTTATTCCTTCCCACACCATTCCTTCACATACCCTGTCCACATCTAGACAACGAGACCCCACACCCACACCACACCAAACGGCTTGGGAAAAAGATTTCCGACAAAGAGCCCCTCATAGGGTGCCCGTCAAGCATTGCAGCGCCGGCCTGACGAGGAGCAAGCCCTATGATGAAGCATGACACCCAACCGGGTGTGTGACTGCCCCATTTCCCAAATTGGAAGACACCCCATCTCCACCTTAGGGTGAGGGTACTTACTGACCTAGCCTCTACCTCCTCCCCCCCATAGGAACTGCATACCTCTTCTTCTAAACTAGATTCTCTGGGGCTCGTATGCTGGACCTACAAGTGCCCCTTATCCCTCTTTTGTTGTAATACATTACGTATGCTGAACATCTTCGGATAAAAAGAAATTACAGAGAAGTAACCACATTGAGGGAGGCGCAGTTGCAACTCCAGAACAGATCTGCCGTAAGAGGGTATAGCTCTCAGGTATTAGATAAAACCAAAAGCAAAGTAGAGAGGATGTCAAGACAATCCTTACTGTATGCACACAAGGCAGTATGAAAGAAGTCAGGTGACAAGAAAGAACCTAGGATGATCACAGGGTATCACACTTACCACCAGAAATTGAGAGGTAAATTATCCAGGCACTGGAACCTCATTAAGAGTGATCCTGTGATTAGTCACTTGGTTCCTAAACAGCCCCTGCTCACGTTCAGACGTGCCAAGTCTTTGCACCAGGAATTGGTAGTCAGAGACACAATAACCTGACACTTGGCTAAGAGGCAATCCTGGGTTTCAGAAATGTCACTAGTGCAAGGCATGTAAACATGGTCTGAATGTTAAAGAAGTTCCATCGCCATTATTAAAAACTCTGTTTAAGATACGCAAGTCATACAACTGCAGGAGTGATCATGTGGTCTACATACTACAGTGTCCCTGTCCCAAGATGTATGTATGGAGCACCATTCTTATGGTGCATGTGAGGATTCTGCAGCATTTGAGAGCAGTAAAGAATGAAGACAGGAACTATCCAGTTGCTCGACATATGCATGAATCCCGCAAAGGTAGATATGATAAATTACTGTATTTTGTAATTGATTCAGTTCACAAAAGTAGAAGGGGAGGTAACAGAGAACTAAGATTGAGGCAGTTGGAGTCCAAATATATTGTCATTCTCAATACAAAAATTCTGAATGGACTGAATTCTGATGAAGAATTACATGTGAAGACCGCGATTAACCTTCCCTGTTCTGTAGAAGACCATTTGTAGATAGATTAATTCATTACAATAATAAAATTTTTAGAAACAAATAGTATGCACTGGTTTTGCACTTTATGGTTCGATTGAGTTTTTCTGTTTTTGTTTGGAGATGCTATGATGTGATGATGTTTGCAATATACTTTCACATTTATTTAATGAAATCTGATAGATATGGCAGTAAGAGTGAGTTACTACATAAGATAATTCGTTTTATGTATTATCACCAGCCTTAATAGAAGAGTTAGAGTCTGTATGGATTTTCTAGTAGGAAATTCATGGTAATTTTATGTCAGCAATGTTTGAGGAGGGTTGGGAAGTGTAACACAAAATCCCACTCGGGCATGACATGCCCGTCCGTAACTCTTTGCAACAAATGAAATGAACACAACATGAAATGATCGTGGAAGGTGATAGCTGATGAGAAATTGGCAACATAAATAATGTGTGCAATACTGCGTTTCATCCTACCCCACTTGGGACCTTGATTTACTGTTGGCCTCGTCACGATTCGCAGACAGCGACTTCATGTTGGTGAGATTCATTAAACCAATGGTGATCTTTTCTATGATGTTTTAGAGTTGTTTCCCTATTTATATCCAATGTGCATTTTTGCACCTTTGCATGTTCAAGGATCAAGTTTTGCACTTTCATAGCACTTGCACTTTGAGGTGATTTAAGAGGATTAAATATATCAGAAAAATAAAATAATGAAATATGAGGATAGAAAAAGAATATATTCACGAAGCAAACACGGAAAATCATGTAACTGTGTGTTTACTATGTCTATGCCGTTCTGTATGCACAGCGTGGCTATGTGTACATAAGGGTGAGAAAATGGAGTCTATATTGTGTGAGCAAGGCAGTGGAGACTGCCGAAACGCATTATGCCATAGTGATCCAAGTAATATAACACATAAAACAGTTTTAAAAAGGTTCCAGCAGTGTTGGTACCGTTTGGTATATGTATATATATGTGTATATTTCGTCATGAAATGCGGAGAAAAGATGCACTCTTAAATCCTTACGCGTTTCAGCCTTGAGCCTTGTTCACAGGTGAGTGCAATTAAAATAATGTAGTCCAAGTGGTCATGTGGCTTGGTCAACAACCACAAATCCCAGAATGCATCAGTATTGTAAATTCAGCAGCAGGACATGGCATAGTACTCGATTTTGCCTAAATAGCATTTTTGCAGCCAATGTCCATGAAAATAAATGACAAATCTGCAGATGCTTACTGGTTAATTCTATTACTGCACAGTGCGGTTTCCTCCGCATCTCTTCAATAATTGCTAGTCATGCGATGTCGTAGGAAAATGAAGCCTCACTCTCCTCTCCCTTTCTCAAACAAAAAGCTGCCAAGTTGCTTCGGAAGTCCTTCATGCTGGCGCTTATTGTGAGCGGATCATGCCCCCTCCGTAAATATCACAAGAAACCTCCACTTTGCCGGGGCCCCCAATCCTGCAGGGCGGGCTCTCAAGCCAGGAATGGAGATCCTGGTAAATGAAACTGCCTCCAAAAGAAAAGAGCCCAACACCGACTTGCTGACTGGCTGACTTTATTTCGTCATGAAATGCGGAGAAAAGATGCACTCTTAAATCCTTACGCGTTTCAGCCTTGAGCCTTGTTCACAGGTGAGTGCAATTAAAATAATGTAGTCCAAGTGGTCATGTGGCTTGGTCAACAACCACAAATCCCAGAATGCATCAGTATTGTAAATTCAGCAGCAGGACATGGCATAGTACTCGATTTTGCCTAAATAGCATTTTTGCAGCCAATGTCCATGAAAATAAATGACAAATCTGCAGATGCTTACTGGTTAATTCTATTACTGCACAGTGCGGTTTCCTCCGCATCTCTTCAATAATTGCTAGTCATGCGATGTCGTAGGAAAATGAAGCCTCACTCTCCTCTCCCTTTCTCAAACAAAAAGCTGCCAAGTTGCTTCGGAAGTCCTTCATGCTGGCGCTTATTGTGAGCGGATCATGCCCCCTCCGTAAATATCACAAGAAACCTCCACTTTGCCGGGGCCCCCAATCCTGCAGGGCGGGCTCTCAAGCCAGGAATGGAGATCCTGGTAAATGAAACTGCCTCCAAAGAAAAGAGCCCAACACCGACTTGCTGACTGGCTGACTTTATTTCGTCATGAAATGCGGAGAAAAGATGCACTCTTAAATCCTTACGCGTTTCAGCCTTGAGCCTTGTTCACAGGTGAGTGCAATTAAAATAATGTAGTCCAAGTGGTCATGTGGCTTGGTCAACAACCACAAATCCCAGAATGCATCAGTATTGTAAATTCAGCAGCAGGACATGGCATAGTACTCGATTTTGCCTAAATAGCATTTTTGCAGCCAATGTCCATGAAAATAAATGACAAATCTGCAGATGCTTACTGGTTAATTCTATTACTGCACAGTGCGGTTTCCTCCGCATCTCTTCAATAATTGCTAGTCATGCGATGTCGTAGGAAAATGAAGCCTCACTCTCCTCTCCCTTTCTCAAACAAAAAGCTGCCAAGTTGCTTCGAAGTCCTTCATGCTGGCGCTTATTGTGAGCGGATCATGCCCCCTCCGTAAATATCACAAGAAACCTCCACTTTGCCGGGGGCCCCCAATCCTGCAGGGCGGGCTCTCAAGCCAGGAATGGAGATCCTGGTAAATGAAACTGCCTCCAAAAGAAATGACTAGCAATTATTGAAGAGATGCGGAGGAAACCGCACTGTGCAGTAATAGAATTAACCAGTAAGCATCTGCAGATTTGTCATTTATTTTCATGGACATTGGCTGCAAAAATGCTATTTAGGCAAAATCGAGTACTATGCCATGTCCTGCTGCTGAATTTACAATACTGATGCATTCTGGGATTTGTGGTTGTTGACCAAGCCACATGACCACTTGGACTACATTATTTTAATTGCACTCACCTGTGAACAAGGCTCAAGGCTGAAACGCGTAAGGATTTAAGAGTGCATCTTTTCTCCGCATTTCATGACGAAATAAAGTCAGCCAGTCAGCAAGTCGGTGTTGGGCTCTTTTCTTTGGAGGCAGTTTCATTTACCAGGATCTCCATTCCTGGCTTGAGAGCCCGCCCTGCAGGATTGGGGGCCCCGGCAAAGTGGAGGTTTCTTGTGATATTTACGGAGGGGCATGATCCGCTCACAATAAGCGCCAGCATGAAGGACTTCCGAAGCAACTTGGCAGCTTTTGTTTGAGAAAGGAGAGGAGAGTGAGGCTTCATTTTCCTACGACATCGCATGACTAGCAATTATTGAAGAGATGCGGAGGAAACCGCACTGTGCAGTAATAGAATTAACCAGTAAGCATCTGCAGATTTGTCATTTATTTTCATGGACATTGGCTGCAAAAATGCTATTTAGGCAAAATCGAGTACTATGCCATGTCCTGCTGCTGAATTTACAATACTGATGCATTCTGGGATTTGTGGTTGTTGACCAAGCCACATGACCACTTGGACTACATTATTTTAATTGCACTCACCTGTGAACAAGGCTCAAGGCTGAAACGCGTAAGGATTTAAGAGTGCATCTTTTCTCCGCATTTCATGACGAAATAAAGTCAGCCAGTCAGCAAGTCGGTGT
Organism: Calotriton arnoldi; assembly: GCA_963921515.1. NCBI lineage: Eukaryota > Metazoa > Chordata > Amphibia > Caudata > Salamandridae > Calotriton > Calotriton arnoldi. Next base: position 1,037,294 of record CAWUFW010004803.1, read on the forward strand.
TGGGCTCTTTTCTTTTGGAGGCAGTTTCATTTACCAGGATCTCCATTCCTGGCTTGAGAGCCCGCCCTGCAGGATTGGGGGCCCCGGCAAAGTGGAGGTTTCTTGTGATATTTACGGAGGGGCATGATCCGCTCACAATAAGCGCCAGCATGAAGGACTTCCGAAGCAACTTGGCAGCTTTTTGTTTGAGAAAGGAGAGGAGAGTGAGGCTTCATTTTCCTACGACATCGCATGACTAGCAATTATTGAAGAGATGCGGAGGAAACCGCACTGTGCAGTAATAGAATTAACCAGTAAGCATCTGCAGATTTGTCATTTATTTTCATGGACATTGGCTGCAAAAATGCTATTTAGGCAAAATCGAGTACTATGCCATGTCCTGCTGCTGAATTTACAATACTGATGCATTCTGGGATTTGTGGTTGTTGACCAAGCCACATGACCACTTGGACTACATTATTTTAATTGCACTCACCTGTGAACAAGGCTCAAGGCTGAAACGCGTAAGGATTTAAGAGTGCATCTTTTCTCCGCATTTCATGACGAAATAAAGTCAGCCAGTCAGCAAGTCGGTGTTGGGCTCTTTTCTTTTGGAGGCAGTTTCATTTACCAGGATCTCCATTCCTGGCTTGAGAGCCCGCCCTGCAGGATTGGGGGCCCCCGGCAAAGTGGAGGTTTCTTGTGATATATGTGTATATATATATATATATATATATATATATATATATATATTATATATATATATATATATATATATATATATGTGTGTGTATGTATATATTACACAGTTGCAGTCACTATTGTGTAGTTATAGTTAGATCAGAACTTCCAAAGGGGAGCATTTTTTGTTTTGCTAATAACTGTGGCACTGTTTGACGAATCTTCACAAAGTAATCCAGAAAAAGTTCATTCACCTCAGATCCTTCCTGGAAAGTTTCAGGGTGATCCATCAAGCAGGGGCTGAGAAAAAGGGGGCCTCAAACCACTCTTGGTAACTTTTCAGACTGACTGCGATAGATTGTGGGTCAGGTAAAACCTAGGGGTTACCTCTGCTCAGCAGTATTAACTTTGGGCTTAGTATCTCAGATAGGAGTCAAAATCCTCCAGCAGTGCAAGGCTGGACATTTTGGCTAGCCAGGATTCCATGGAGACTTGTACAGTGAATTTGGATCCTGCTGACATTTTCACTTTCAGTGCCAAAAACTCAGTGTTAAAATCAGTAGCACCACGGTGACACTGTCGCTGGTTTCACTTGTCCACATTTTCCCACTGTCAGACTGCACATCAGACTTAGTCACTTTTATAGAGCCCCCTAATTGTCCAGTGGGGTAAGGCAGAACATGGTGACTGAGGATTGGAGTCGGGGTCACTCACAATCCTTGGGTTTTGAGTCCAATAGGTCTCCACATGAAAGACTTAAAATTTCTTGTTGCTGAATTGGGAAGATTATTTTCTGACACCCTGGTGGAAACAGCCCCAAGAAATTGTAGTATCTCAACAGTGGTTTGTGATAGTCTTAATTTCCTTGTTGGGCCCTACCTGATTTTTTGACATTCCCATGGCCTGTTGTAACTCTGTCTCAGAAGGCACTCTTCTGTGGGATTTCCAAGATTGCAGATGTCCACTTCCAATGCTGGAACTGAGCTAGCTTGCCCCTTGGTTTGTTTATTAAAATGAGGTACCTTCCTCTTCTCACTGGTGGAAATGATACCCAGACTGTGTCTGAGCACATGCAAGCTGTGAGGCAAAACTTAAAAAAAACATCTTTGTGGCATAACTACTAAAAATTCCAGTGTGCCAATAGGTGACGTCTAATTAATAGAAATTGCCACAAAGGTGGACTTTCTATCTCTATATCAAGATAGTGAAATATGCTTTTTTATGCTTAAAGCATAATTTGACAAAAATAGAAAGATCGATTCAACCTATGTAGTAAATGCCTTTTAGAATCATTTATGAAGAGACATGCCAGACATAAATTTGGCATGTATAAATTCTACACATCATATACATAGGTTCAAAGTACATTTTACAGGTGACTTACTATTGTTAGAAGTAGACGTTCAGACATGCCAGAGAGGATAACTTTGACATGTGACTGCTTTAGCTTGGCTTGCAGACAGCCAGGTTTGCAGAAGCAGACAAGATGCTACTCATGGAGCTTATGTAAGTCTACTCTCCAGCCACTGGGGCAATTTTGATACCAATTTACTCTGGCCTCACTTGAGGCACATATGCGTTTTGAGCTTAGCCAATTGTCTGCTATATTTAATAGTCGGAGCACAGCATCAGACAGGTGTTGGAAGCCTAGAGTCAAAACATGCCCAGCTTTGCCTTGAAGGAAAAAGATGAACACGTTGCAGCAGATGGCCTCTTACCCCAACCCACAGGAAATAGATCAAGTCATTACAGCACACAGTCTTCCAGCTCTGCTCACGAGTGGGCTCGCTGCATTCCAGATGTAGCCAGATGGAAGACATGGCACCCTGCTGATGGCAGATGGCATGCGGACAAAATGATTGATGTATTTTTACCTCTTCTGAGAAAGGTGAATCGCTGCAGTGGTTGTAGACAGAAATAAGCATCTGTCAGGGCCAAACAGTACTGCGAATGAACGCATGCTGATGCTTCACATGACAAATGGCTCTTGACCTTGACCTTGTCAATTTGTGCCTGTGATCATTAAATCAAGCACAAGGTTGTGCAAAAATGAACAGACAAACTGCTACCTAAAAGTGTAGAACACAAAGCATGGAGCTGTCAGGAGAGCCAGTCATGATTAAATCATATATAAAGTTGATGGTTGGAGAGTATGAACATGTTACGAGGAAATCAATAGTCCTCTGAGAATCTACATTTAGGGCCTCATTTATGAAGGCCTTGCACCGCCGTTGCGTCACTTTTCAGTGATGCTGCGGCGGCGTAATCGATGTGCCACACTGCGCCCTATTTACAAAGTAACGCATCTAGGCAGATGCGTCACTTTGTAAAGGTCTGCGCTACATTATACCTGCGTCAAGTATAATGTATGCATGGTGGGCCCATAGAAAACCTTCGTAGAAGTGGCACCGTGAAATTTAAGAGATTGCACTGCGCCACCCGTACGACTTGACTCAGTCACAATGCCTACGCCTGCTTCAAGCAGGCGTAAGGAGTTAGGCGGGGCTTTTCACATGGGACTCACCCATGTGTAATGACACATTGCTGGAGTTGCGTCAGTTATCCGACACACTCCAGCAATTAATCATTATTGCACCACCAGATATGTCAGGATTCATGATGTATCTGTTAAGGCCCTGCGCCATGGAGCTCTGAGGTGTAAATACGGCACATCCATGGTGTTGCAAGGATGGCGCTATGAAAAGTATTGCATCACTGTTTTTGCCCAGCAATGCGCCACTTTTCATAAACGGAGCCCTTAAGCCCACAAACCGTCGCAGGTGGCTATACGGACTAAAAACCATTCTTTAGGGCCATTCATAAGCCCATTCTACCAGCCATGCAGGCAGGCACTGGCCTGCAGAAATAGACAATGTTACACATTAGAAGTACACGTTTGGCAGCATTGGGTTATACAAAAGTCAAGCATCAATAACAATTGTTAATGTTTGCCAGTGTCTGCATAAAGAGTATAAAATAAAAACATGGAGGAATCCTTCGAAAGGATACTTGGCATAAATGACACAACCAGAAGCTGTAAAGCCAAAATCTGTGATTCATATTTGACTAGACTCCTGATAATAAAAAGCACTTCGTGCTTGTAAGAAATAGGGTTATTGGTTAAGAAGGGAGGAAGTCCCACTCAAGCAACAACTATAATCCTTGTCATAGTGAACCACAGAAGTCACTAGATTAACCTGTGTTTAACCCTCTGGTAGCTTGGCACAAAAGCAGTCAGGTTTAAATTAGAGGTAAAGAGTAAAGTTTTTATGCAGCACACAAGCGGCAATACAGTAAAAACACAACAAAACCACTTTTAAAAAATAAGAGTGCATTTTAATAAATAAAATGATGCCAGAATGACAAAAACCCATTCAGAACTGGAGATATGCAAATTTAAAGTTTAAGGAAAATATAGCACCTAAAAGCACAAATTCAAGGTTAACTGGTTGTGCTAGACCGGGGACAGTCAAAAGTTCAGGCTGATTGCAATGGAGCACTGGTCGGATGCAGGGACCAGGTTAGTCCCGTTAAAAAGTTACCTTCCCAAAGTCCAGCACAAAGAGTTCTGTTTGCAATGGAGGAGGTTGTTAGGAGCAGGGAGGGCGTCACGGATGGTCGTCCCTGTAGCACGGAGAGCAGGCTGGGTGGCATGGGCTGTCATTACTGTTGTGTGAAGAGCCAGTTGGGGATGGTCGTTGCTGCAGCTTCGCATTGGCGGTTACCACGGGGTGTCATTGTTGTAGGGCGCCTTGCTGGTCATCGTTGGTGTTAGCTGTAGATGAAGAGTCGGTCTTTACTGGAGCTTCGCGTCGGCGGTAGTCATGGGTCACAGAGTCTTGGCTCAAAGAGGCCCATTCGTGGTCTCAAAGAAACCAAACTTCACGATTTCACCTTTTCTTCTTAGTAAATCCAGTATTTGTAAAGCGCAAACAATTACCCGAAGGCGTCAAGGCGCTGGGGGCCATCGGGAAGATTAAGCGAGCTATTGCCCAGAGTCACATGGTGCTGGGCTGACCTGCCGCTGGCGCTGGGGATCGAACCGAGAGCCCCGTGTTCCAGTGTCAGCCGCCCTGGCCGCTGCGCCACACCTCTTCCCTCAAGGGAGGAATTCAGACTGATGCCAGAAAAGGGCCCAGAACCTGTGGAGGCACCTCTTGGGGATCAGGAACTCACTCCAGCGGAGGTAAGCAGGGCTCATGCAGTTCCGCTTGCAGGTTCAGGCAGGTCCAGTGCAGCAGGTCAGCTGGTCAGTTGTAAAGAGGCCTTTGGAGCTTGTTTCGACCCTATTGCTCAGACAGGAAGTCAGCCAACTAATCATTGGAGGGACTCAGACTAGCCTGGGATGAACGTTAACAGGTCCAGTCTTCTTTCTCAGACAGCAAGGCAGTCCTCAGCTGCACGGCAGTCCTCTGGCAGTAGGACAGTCCTTCTTCTGTAATGTCCAGAGGTCAAGGAGTGTTCTGAAGAGTGGCGACAGGGATCCAATATTTATACCCATACCAGCCTTTGTGTATGAGGGAAAACAGTCCTAACCTCAAATCTGGTTCCGGAAACTTCTTCCTTTCCTCTGCCAAAGCTCCAGATTGTCTGGGGGGACAATAGGTTGGTGTTATGGTCCTTTGCATATACTAGAGGCAAGCCCTTTGAAGTGTGAGTGGGGCAGGGCACAGCTCCACTCCCAGCCATCCTGGCAGGATGGCCAATCCTGCCCACATCTAGTCCTCTTTTGGGAGGAATACACAAACCCCAACAGTAGATCCTTTTGCAGTCATGTGACCCAGGATATTGGCAGAAAGCACAAATGGTTAGGACAAGAAAATGTCAACTTTCCAAAAGTGGCATTTTCAGAATTGTAACCTAAAATTCCGCATTCTACATTAAAGAACGTTTTAAATTACAATCTATTAGAGTCTAACCAGCATATCTCTCTCTGCTTCCAATCCATAGTTATGACTTAATAAATATGAAAAGGCAACTCAGTGTTAGTCAATGGGAAAGATAGGCCTTGCAACAGTGAGAAGCAACTTAAGGAGTTTTTCTCTGCTATTGCATGCAAAACTTAAACAGACTACTTTTCAAGTACAATCCTACTTTTCAAGTACAATTCATCCTGCAATATGAACTATTAAGGCCTACCTTGGGGATGACTTTTAAGTATTTAAACCAAAGGTTTAACCCTGCCAAAAGGTTTGATTTGCCAGATTGAAATGGCAGTTTAAAACTGTACTACAGGCTGTAGTGGAAGCAGTGAAGCATATTCTAAAAGGCTACTTTAATGGGTGGCACAGTGAGAGCTGCCGACCCACTGATAGCATTTAATTTCCAGGCCCTGGGTACATTTAATATCATTTACTAGTGGCCTGGTAAATTTAATGTATCAATCTGATGTATGACCAAGTTTACCATGCTTGAGGGAGAGAATGAAGGAGCTTGATTCACGAAGGTAAACTTAGACCTGAAGTCTAAGTTAGACCTGAAATGTAAGGGCCCGATTCACAAAGGTAAACTTAGATCTGAAAAAAAAAGCGAGCCAACAAAATATTAGATCCACTTCCCAAATTGTTTTTTTCTTCAAAGCAATCAGTCCTACAAACACAATTTAGAAGTTTGTTCCAGCCAGGTTGATTTGAATAAATTGTTTATTCATCATTTCTTCATATACTAGCAGCCACACTCAAGCTTTATCAGGGCTCACGGTAAATGTCACTTTCGGTATCACGACAAAGGGTATCCTCAAAAACGCGACTTCAAAAATGGATGTGTCCTCATGCTCATCTATAACAGCGACTGCTGAAGTGCTAAGGGATGAGTGAATGAGTCGCCGCACATGGGCCCTGATTCTGTAATTGAACATGCGGAAATGCCTGGTTATCAAATCAAGTTTTTGAGGATACTGCGTTCTATGATACTGATAGTGATATGTACTGTGAGCGCTGCACCTCAGCAGTTGTTATTATAGATGAGCACAACGTTTTCCATATTAAACTGTGGAACATGTTTGGTAGCCACTATTAGGAATATATTGCAAAGCATTAATTCATATTTCATAGGTCACTCGTTATCAGCAGAGTACACTAAAATCATCTGAGGCGCCATCGACTAATGAAGAAAGGATATGGTGAAAAGTGTTGGTGAAAACTTGAAAAAGAACAGATGTACAAAGAGAAAGCATGGACGCTTTAAGTGGGATATAGTTTCAATTTATTCCAACTGAAAGTGATGATTCTATCTGGCTATTACTCTTCAATAACTATAATTGTCTGACTATAACTATTCCTTGTTAAAGTAAAACCAAAGATTCCCTTTCCATTTGTTATCATTTCTTAGGTAGCTCAAGTTCCTATAGATATGGGGTATGTCCCTGTTCTTCTCTTCATTTCCATCAGATATAAAATCACTCTTGACTCTACACCCAGTGAGAAACCTTCTGCAAATGCTAGTAATGCTTGACCACTTTTTATCCCATCAACAATGACAACATTTCCACTTACCAACTACTACTTGAACATCCTTCCAGTCAATATGATTATGTCTAATTTTCATCTATTGGTATTTGGTGTGATTTGACCAATGCAATGTATCCATAACAAACTGTGAACTGTTAAAATCTTGCCAAATCATTCTATCCTGAAAAAAGACAATTATATGCTAACCTGCTCTCTCGGCCCAGCCCTGTATCAAACTTATCAACAAAAAGCATTAGGGAACAAACGATAAATCAGACTTCTGTTATAAATGAAGAATTGAAACAGTCACAAATATTGGTTGAGGTGCACCACATTCTAGGTGAGGCGGGTTCTTGACTCTTCATAATATTTAATCTCTTGCCATTTGCTGCAGTTAATCACCAAGATCTAATTCAGACATTGGGACTTTGCATTGACTTCTGTGGTCAAGTCCTGTGCTGAGTCTCCTATTCTCTGACTAATTGTCATGAGCTGGTGAATACTGGAAAACACATCACTGGTAAAGCTGTGATATTGTGTGTCATTATTCAGGGTTCTATTCTAGCACCCACCATATTCAGCAGGGGTTTGTTTTATAAGATTTAAGGAGTTTCAATCCAGCAATATGCCGATAACCTAAAACTCAGCAGCATCTTAACTATTTGCATCTGCCTTAGAAGATTCCAAACCTGGATGTCCGACACCTTAATAATGGTCAGCCCATAGGAAATTAAGTTCCTCCTTCTTACTCCCAAACACAAAAACATATTTGACCTATTACTGCGAGGTAAGCATAAGTCGAAAGGCTTTCTGCCATTTCGAGCCCCTTCAGTGAAATCTCTGGGTTTTGCACACAACCCTCGCTCGCCCCTCATATTAACCAGATTGGTAAATGTGCCAAACTGTTCACTGGGGGGAATATTCACGAGAACGTGTGATAACTACCTCAAGAGTAGCGTAACGCAACTTTCAATAACGCAGCCTATCACGGGAAAATAACCCCGTGTCAACGTGGAATTCACAACAAAGCGGTACCATGCGATAGCCCGCCGAAACCGCGGACAAAGTCTGCGATACAACCACCACGATGGAGATAAAAACACAAACCACAACACCAAAAAACACGCGATGGGCCAAAGCGTGATGAGGAAACCAGCGAAAAGCTGCGCCAGGCCTGCAACACACACCTGGCAGGCGTCAGAAACCTCCATAAAAGCAGAACAAAAGACCCACACACAAACTGACCAACACACAAGCACCATGGAGGCAGCCGGAGCAGGCGCAGAGGACCAGCGCAACCCCACAAGCACCCCGGACGACCAGCCTGGGACCTCGGGGACAGGGAAGGGCAAGGACAAGAAGACCAGGAAGACCAAGTTCAGTCCGCAGGCGAACAGGATCATAGTCACGGAGGTGATGGAACACCATCAACAACTCTTCGTCACCTCCAACGTGTCATTGGGCACCAAAACTGGAATATGGCGGGACATCGTCGACAAGGTGAATGCCGTCGGAGAGCACAAGCGGACAATGGACGAGGTCAAGAGGCGATGGAATGACATCAAGCGGAAGACCAAGGAGAAACTCTCCGTCAACCTGAAGGCAGCAACGCAGACCGGAGGTGGGGGTCCAGAGCCACAGCTGGAGCTGGATGACATGGAGGAGCTGGTGTCGACAGTCATCAGTGTGGAGACTGTGGCTGGAGTCGGGGGACCGGACACTGCCCGACAGGACACAACACAACCGCACCAGGGAGAGTGACCACCAGGTACTGGGGGGACGGGGGGAGATGGCCACAATGGCACACATGCACAAGCAAGCAGGGCACAGTGCACACCCACAATCACTCTGGGTCCTTGCCCAGACCCACACACTGTCACAATGTACAATGCCATGCTGTCTGAATGTCAACCTGTACCATGCGGCTACATACATGTGGACACATTGTAATACACCATCTCCCCTTCACATCACAGGGGCATCGTCAACACCTCCTGCAGAGCAGTCACAGTCACACTTCACTGATGACGAGGAGGAAGACAACACCAGCATCGACACCCAAACCATCCAAGACCTCATTGACCACCTCCGCAACTCACCTCCAGGATCAGGGCAGCCCAGCTACATCCATGAGACCCCACCCACCACCCAAACCACCCAGCAGGAGGCACCCACAGCCCCAGCACCCTCCCAAGACCCCCAGGAACAACAAATGGCCTTCCAACGCCTTGTGCTGGAGGGCCAGAGGGAGACGGCTGAGCAGGTGCGGGTGGGGTTCGAGCTCATGGCTAACAAACTGGACGCCATCCTTGGGTGTCTATGTCCGCCCCATGGACTCCAGTGAGCCCTGACTGACATCTCTGGAGTCATGACGCGGAGGGAAGAATACCTGTCCACTCAGAGTGGCCCCAGCGATGCCAGCCGTGAGCTGGCACACATGCGGAGGCACATGGAGGACATGGTGCAGATGGAGGCGGAAAGGATGGCAGCCTCCGCTGCACATCAGCGAAATGTAGCTGGGATCTACCGTGCCCTGCATGTCCTCATCATGGCATTGCTGCCACAAGGCCTGGCGATGATGAATGCTGCTGCCCCCACACCATCCACATCTCCGCCCCCTGGTGTGTCAGTGCCTCCCAGTGCGGCAGGCGTATCCACTCCGGCACCTGATGTGTCACTGCCACACAGTGCGGCTGACAATCCACCTCCGTCCCCTGATGAGTCAGTGGCACACAGTGCCGCAGCCGGCACTACAACACCCACAGGTGGGGCAGGGCACACACCCGGGGACGAGGACGTGGATGGGACTGTGGTCAGGAGGACCAGGCACTAGCATTCATTACCGCCACATTGCCTATTTCTGCTTGGTGCCGCACATGGCCTCAAGACCTACCACTGACCCCCGATACACTCCGAGGCACTCACCTTGGACAGCGACATGGACTGCCACATGCTGTTTGATGACCAATGACACGGCGGACAGACTGCGGACTGTACCCTTCCTCTTCCGCAGTACAGGTCATCCCGGGATGGACACTGGCTGGCCCTCCACGGGCCCATATTGTGTGGTGAGCTCGGCATTGCCCTGTACCGCTCCAGCTGTTGTCTCGGCTTTTGTCACGGGAACGCCTACTCATTAGCGATATTTGCGGGGTTCCTCTGTGGCAATGTATTTTGCGGCTGCTATCGCGGGTTAACTGGTGCTGTGGGCTGTTAACACCGGCTTGTGAATGGGGGGGGTAAATTTATCACGACTTTGGCTGCGATAAAGTGCCGTTAATTCGGCGATGGCTCCTTGTGAATATGCCCCTGGGTTTTTAAAAAGACAAAAACACCTACTTCCACCAGCACAAAAGAGAGCAGTTCATGCTTTAGTATTGTCTCGTTTGGATTTTAGTAATGCCATAATGGTATGTGTCTGACAATCCTAACTTCCTCTGCTAGAAATCACTAACTCTATGCAGCCTTTACTGGCTGCCAGTTGACGCCATATTGTGCACATAAAGTCACTCACCTAAATAAACCCCTCTACCTAGCTATCTTACGTATTAGGAGAATTTAGGGCTCTCAAGCATAGATCCCTAATGCCTGGAAACACAGAGACTTAGAACTTCCCAAGATCAAAACCAGTTTTTCAAAACTGCCCTGTCGAACTTTTACCTGTGAAACTTAGGAGTCAATCTACTTTGCTTACATTCTGCAAGTATTTAAAAACTCTAATCTTCTTTTTCTTTCTAAAATGACCTTGGTTATCTGATGAACCAGACTGTACACCGTCTGACCTTTAATGATGTTTACTTTACTAGCATACACTCAGATTTATGTAAAGCACCCTAATGCCCATGTAGCACCGGAACAGTATATAAAATGTCCAATAACTAAACGTTTACAAAAATAGATTGAATCATCTGTTCTCAATTTATTTAGAACTGCCTCCTCTATGAGGGAAGTAAACTCCTTGGTAGGTTGATATTCATTAAAAGTCCTTTATCCCATATGCAATTATTCCAAATCACTTACAAAACTGCATGTGAAGCAGTGGTGAAGAAGAGGTGTTGGAAATTCTAATAACCAATGTGGAAGAAATTCCCCAAAACGATTTAGCAAAAGAATAATGAATTTCAAAAATGTAGAATGCTGTAAACAAGTCATTAATAAAAATATTTTTTCTCAATTGAAGTAATTGCTTTCACAATCACATGACAGACATGTGCTAGCTACTGCCATAAAAGCATAGTGGGGACATTTATTTAATTTGGAAAAGTGAAGGATTCTGTATGAAAGGTTTCTTTTGTTGAGAACTGGTAGACAATGTCGCCTTTGTACCACTCTGAAACTGCTTGGACTGTAAATATCCCTCTATTTTTAGTTAACATCTGCAAATTATGCATCAGATAAATTATGTGGCAAGAGTGACAATTTCATAATAATGAGGAAAACGCTGCAACCAGGAAACAGCATAATACCAGGGGCCCTGACTATATTCGTCACTTATTGTCATTCGTTAAATGAAATCTAAACACATTAACCAAACACCCAGTGTACTCAAGAAGTTCTCCTTCATGGCAACTTTTAAAAGAGCATGTACAGTGGTATTACCTGTTCAGAACGTATTCATTTACTTAAACAAGTTAAGAAAAAATTGGGAACCATCAAGTATTGTGATAAATTAGGAAACTGACAGTTCATGCAAATATAAGCAGGTGTATGAAAGGTTTATGCAGCTTCTACCTCAAAATGTGCGTTATTTGAATGTGGTGTCCCCCCGGGGCTGGACAGACTAAACTGCTTGCTGAGAAATCCGGATGTTTCATGACCCCATGGCACGCACCGTTGAGCAGCTAAATGTTCCTGTTAGCCTGTCTCTCACCTCAGATCTCAGAGAGCTACCTTGAGGGATTTCAATTCATCAATTGTGACAAGCTGGCATTTTCTTTCTTTTCAAGAAGGCGTCTAGTTTCCTTCTTATTTTTAAGTGTAATATAACCAAAGACAATCCACATGAAAAAGGATGTTGATAAAGCCTGGAGTAGGAGGACGTTATCCCCCTTTATGCAGGTGATTTGCTACTATACTTAGGGGGGGGCGCAGTTCTCGATACCGGGGCTCTTGAAATCATTGATACCTTTGGCAGGTAGTTAGGAATCCGGAACAATTGGCACAAGTCAATGGCATTACTGTTGTCCAATTGGGTTTCGGGGGTGGGCTGGTCTTGACCCCTGCTGTGGTCGCCTGAGGGATATTTTGGTACCTTGGGGTACACATCACATGGAAAGAAGGGACATTGGAGAGGCGTAACCTGGGATGGGTGCTGGAGGAATACAGGTGGGTCGTGGGTCCCTCGAGGGGGCTCCCGCTATCTCTGCTGGGAAGGGCCACGTTGTTTAAAATTATCATGCTGCCGCAATTCTTATACCTGCTACAAAATACACTGTACGAAGCCCCTGAAGAATTTTTTAAGACAGTGGATGCTGTAACCCAATGCTACTTTGGCACGGGGGCATTCTGCACATCGCCTTGCGGAAGCTCACCAAAACCAATAAGAGGCCCAGCTGCTGACGGTGAATGAATGGACCTTTGCCTCCCCGCAGGAGTCATATCTACAGGCAGACAGGTACGCCACGCATCCTGTCGAGTACCTCCAGTGGTTATATGGCAGAAGCAGAATAGCCATCGCTCACACACCAACAGAACTGGTCAAAATATGGCATAGGGCCACGAAAAAAATAGATGGAAAACTATACTAACACTGGAAACAACATTCTGAGAGGTTGACATATTGGCAGAATTGAGAGGCCTGGTGTGCTGGTGGCAGTGGGATATGATTGAGAATTCCAGGTTAGGGCATATGGAGCCCATAGGGGGTGGTATCATTCAAGGGACTCTGTGAACTTAAATGGGCATTGCCCCGGGTAAAATACTGCGTGTGGAACTAACATCTTACCCTCTGCATTTTGGTCTGTCTTTGAGCTACTGAGCCAAACCTCCCATCTATCCCTCTTCTGGGAAACAGCCTCCCACAGCACCCGTTCCTGGCCCCCTGCCTCCCAAAAATTCCAAAACCCGGAAAGCACCAAAAAACGTCCAAGACATAAGTACCGAAAACAAGAAACACTCCGATTCCTCATGGTGTTTCAGCCGCAGCTGCCCCAAGACTCTACACAATAACTGCGAAGTTATCAGTCTCCTCATCCACTCCCTACTCCCCATTTCTCTAGCCCACCCTTCCAGCATCCTGCAACCCACCTCACCCCCTGAAGGAGTGATGGACTTAACCCTTTTTGCAGGGTCATCCCTGAACGTTTTGCCTTCCTCCTGTATTGTTTCTGACCTGTTTTTGTTGGTTTTAGGACTCTGGGCACTTTACTACTGCTGATCAGTGCTAAAGTGCATATGCTCTCTGTGTAAATTGTTATGGTAATTGGTTGTCCATAATTGGTATGTTTGTGTTACTAGTGAAGTCCCTAGTAAAGTGCACTATGTGTGCCAGGGCTGGTAATACAAATGCTACTAGTGGATCTGCAGCACTAATTGTGCCACCCACACATGTAGCCCTAAAGAGAGATCTCAGGCCTGTCACTGCAGTGCCTGCGCGCAGTTGGTTAACTGCCTTGTTGTCCTGACAAGTGCACCCACTTGCCAGGCCTTACCTTCCCTTTTTTTATGCACATCAGACACCCCTATAGTAGGCCCAAGGCACCCCCCTGGGCAGGGTGCAGTGTATGTGAAAGATAGGACATGTACTGGGGTGTGTACCATGTCCTGACAGTGAAATACTGCCAAATTAGTTTTTCACTGTTGCAAGGCCATCTTGCCCATAGGACAGAATGGGGAATGCTGAGTCCCATGTTTCCAGCATATCTTCCCATAGGCATAAGATGGAGAGATGGAGTTTAGTGTGCCTGAACTCAGAATTTAATAACACATCTTTTTGTGAAGATGGTTTTTGAATTGTGTGTTTAGAAACCACGCTTTCGGAAGTGGCTGGTTTCTTGCCTTAAACCATCCTGTGTGCCTCTGCCTGGTTGTATATTGCCTGCCTGGGTTTAGACGTGACAGGGTCTGGGAAGTGTCCTGACCCCAGGGAGGAGAAGGTGAGACAGCAACAGGCTGGCCTGCATTTGATGTGGGGGGGAGGAGTAGCCCCCTGGATGTGAAGAGGGCTGTGTTGCTGCTACAAAAGGATGGCTCCACCTCCTGCTGAGCATCTGGGCCCCAGACCCTGACTATCAAAGGAGGAGGGTGTGCACTGGCAGGAAGACACCCAGGTCTGGTTTGGACCGAGGTCAGAGCCCCCTGAACACAAAGACTTCAAAGGCATTTAGGGGTATAAATGTAAGAGCTGAAACCCCTGAACTCAAGACTGAAATTCATACTGAAAAAGGATTGAACCTACTTGATGATCAAGAGGAACCTCTGCCAAAGAAGAACAGCTGAAGAGACTGAAGAGAAGGACTGCCCTTGCTGTGTGTTTTAGGGCTGCCCTGCAGTTTGCTGGTTTGACTAAGGAGAGGACAAGGGACTTTGCTGTTTGCTGTGTCCCCCTGCTTGTGAGGACTTTGCTGTGTGCTGTGTCCTGAAGTAGCGTGTCTCCAAGGGCCCAAGGAGAGCTGGTCCCCTGTTGTGGAAACTCAGGAACACAAAAGTTTCCAACCGTGTCTCAGCGACGCTGTGTGCGTGGTGCCCTTGCACGCCTGAGACTGCAGTGTGGTCCGTGGTACTGTTTACGAGGTGCCCCGTGATCGCATTGCCCCCGCAGCGTGAAACATCATCCACGCTGCTGCCTTGGTGTTGTGGCTCGAGCCGTCATCGTACCTGAGGCTGTGAGGAAGGATCACCGCCGCTGGCCCGAGCCGCAACATGCCAAAGGATTGTGTGGAACTACGAACTGTTTCTCAGCGACGCTGTGTGCGTGGTGCTCTTGCACGCCTGAGACTGCTGTGTGGTCTGTGGTACTGTTTACGAGGTGCCCCGTGATAGCACTGCCCCCGCAGCGTGAAACATCGTCCACGCTGCTGCCTTGCTGTTGTGGCCCGAGCCGTCATCGTACCTGAGGCTGTGAGGAAGGATCACCGCGGCCGGCCCGAGCTGCAACGTGCCAAAGTATTGTGTGGAACTACGAACTGTGTCTAAGCGACGCTTTGTGCGTGGTGCTCTTGCACGCCTGAGACTGCCGTGTGGTCCGTGGTACTGTTTACGAGGTGCCCCGTGATCGCATTGCCCCGCAGCGTGAAACATCATCCACGCTGCTGTATTGCTGTTTGTGGCCCGAGCCGTCATCGTAACTGAGGCTGTGAGGAAAGATCGCCGCTGCCAGCCCGAGCCGCAACGTGCTAAGGGGATACTTGAAACTGAGGACTGTGTCTCAGCGATGCTGTGTGCGTGGTGCTCTTGCACGCCTGAGACTGCTGTGTGGTCCGTGGTACTGTTTACGAGGTGCCCCGTGATCGCATTGCCCCCGCAGCGTGAAACATCATCCACGCTGCTGTATTGCTGTTTGTGGCCCGAGCCGTCATTGTAACTGAGGCTGTGAGTAAGGATCACCGCCGCCGGCCAGAGCCGCAACGTGCTAAAGGATTTCTTGAAGCTAAGGAAGCTACAAGGTGAAAGGGATCATGATCGTTGTTCGTCGAAAGGAATCTGCTCAAGATCATCAACGACGGAGAAGGCTGCGCTGTGACCTGTCCGGCTACAGCGTCGCCTAGCAACAGAGCTGCAACGTGATCAGGAACGCCCAGCAGGACGTCCGACGAGCGGGGAGAGAGAGAGAGCGAGGCAGCGCACCCCCCAAGGTAAGGCTTGGACTCCGGTCGGGAGCCGCAAAGGTGTGTGGCCTGGGGAGGCGTGCAGGAGGAGTACAGGAGTGCTCCGAGCTCTCTCCTGCTGCACCGCGTTAGACGCGCTGAGTCCCCGAGCGGCCCGGACCTGCCCAGCAGGACCGGGGCCGCCCCTGTAAGCCTATGACCGTTGTCTCTGCTGTTGGGGCCTAGTGGTGCCCAAGTAGACCGCGCAGATTGCATTACGAACCGCATTATTATTGCATTACGAACTGCCTGATTCTTGCATCACGAACCGCATTATTATTGCATTACGAACTGCCTGATTCTTGCATCACGAACCGCATTATTATTGCATTACGAACTGCCTGATTCTTGCATCATGAAGCGCATTAGTATTTCATTACGAATTGCCTGATTCTTGAATTACGAACCGCATTATTATTGTATTATGAACTGCCTGATTCTTGCATTAAGGACTGTCCTATTATTACATTAGGAGCTGCATTACGAACTGCATAGCATTGCATTAGGACTGCATTAGAAATCGTAAATTGCTCATTAATACCGCAAGAACCTACAAGTGATTGCTGGCCTAATAACCGGCCAAGTGAATTATTACGAACACGCATATGTTGTTTTTCTAATGCTTGGTCTCATCGTATTCCTTTTTATAAAGATACTGCTGTTTTAATGAAACCAGTGTGGTGTCCATTTGTGGTATTATCACTGTGTTACTGGGAGTGTGGTTGCAAATACTTTACACATTGCCTTGGAGATAAGCCTGGCTGCTCGTGCCAAGCTACCAGGGGGTGAGCAGGGGTGATCTAAGGGTGTGTCCCTCCTTACCCTGACTAGAAGCAAGGGTCCCTATTTGGACTAAGGTACCTACCTCAGCCAACTAGAGACCCCCAGTTCTAACATTGGTGGTCAGCGGTTGGGATTTGAACGTGTATTTGCAACTGACTCACAGTGATTGGTGTACATCACTAGTTTAGCGCAGACCACGACGCAACCACAAATTGTGTTTTGATTTTTGGTTCTATTTTTGAGCGACCTTTAAGCCACACATCATGTCTCAAAGGAGTCAAGTAGCCAGTGAGGCTGCAGAATTGGAATTCGACATTGAGGCATTGCTTACCTACAAAGTTGATCAATTGAGGCAATTCTGCAGAGCTTTGGGATGTCCCATGAAAAGTAGCGCCAAGAAGGAGGAGCTGCAAATGGCCTTGAGGGCCTGGTGGGAAGCCAAAGAGGCTCAGGAGACAGGTGATGCTGAGGTGGATGAGGATGACCCAGGGAATGGATTTGGTCCACAGGATTTGCCGGTGGGAGGACCAGCCTCAGGGGCTGGTAGTAACCATTCAGGGAGGAGCTGTTCCCCAGAGGAGTTGGAGGAAAACCAAAGGGTCAGAGAGCGTGAGTTGGAGGTTTTGAAACTAAAGGCTCAGGCGGATGAGAAGAAGTTGCTCATTGAGAGCAAAAGGTGGGCAGAGGAGAGCAAGAACGCTCTCGCTTTGGAGGAAAAGAGATTGCTTTTGGCACATAAGTTAAGAATGAGGGAGCTTGATTTGGAGCTCGAAAGGCTCGAGGCCATGAGTGTCTCAGCCAAGCCAAAAGAGATGTGTGTAGCTCAGGAAGTGAGCTCTGCTGGGTTGGAGGTGGAGTCCAGCTCAGATGGTGGCAGCAAAAATGTAGTGTCTAGTGCTGAGAGAAAAGTACATACACCCAGAGATGTGGCGCCTGACTTGAGGGAGGGGGCTAACATACACCAGGGGGTTCAGGTTTATGGGGTAGCTCCAGTGGTGTGCAGTGTCCCTGAAGTAGATTGGGGAACTGACACAGGGGATCATATTCCTAGTGGTGGGAGGGACACCCTACTGACCCTAGATGAGAGGTGCAGGGAGAGGGGTTCCCCCATGGTAGAAACCTTGGTGTGTGAGTGTGGAGACCGCCCAGAAGAGTGTAGGCTGAGTGACAGAGACAGTCAGACCCTGTCTTGCCAATCTCAGGAGAGTGGTGTGGGGTACTTGTGTGAGGCACTGGAGGGTGAGGCAAAGGATAGCTTGGTTAACAACTGTGGGGGGCTGTGTGATTCATTTGTTGGAGAGCATATTTTAAGTCCCTGTTTTCCAGAGCTATGCCAACACCCGGTGGGGTGCCAGTTCTCTGATTACAGGGAGCTTGCGCAGGAGGCAGACCTTTGGGTGGATTCCCGAGGGTCTGAGGAAGCTTTTGGGAGTGACCCAGAAGGGGGTGGTTCAGGTTTTCCCCAACCAAGTGAGGTCGAGGAGGTTTGTGGTAGCCCAGATAGGTCCCAATGTAGTGGGAGGGGTGTAGGGTCCCACGTCCTGTCTCAGAGGAGAGGGAGTGGGAGGGGGCTGTGCCCCAAGGTGCCCGATACCCAGTCCCAGGACCTGGTTGGTTCCATAAGGGAACACCAGGAGGGGAGCCTAGTCTGTACCGGGAGGCCACTTCCTGAGGGGGATCCCAAAGTGTCAGGTGAACTGAGGGGGACTGCTGTAACCAGCATTCCACCAGTTCTGGTGTCTGGTAGCACCGCTCCAGTGGGGAGGGTGCATGGGTCCAGAGAGGAAGGCAGGGTGTGGAAGAGCCCACCCCAGTCTCTTGTCCAGCCGGAGGGTACAGACCCTGGGCTGGCGGGCCAGTGTCAGGATGCCATTCCTGACTTGGCAGAAGGGGGAGTGGAGAAAAGGTGCCAGGCACCTGGGGCTACTGCCCCCCGCTTTCTGACGCCACAGAGGTTAGAGAGGCCTGAAAGGCATGAGGCCTGGCTCTCATCACTGACAGCTGTCAGTGGCCACCATGGCTGGTTGTCCTGGTGGACAGAGTTGCCCCTGGGAGGGGGGCTGGAGACACACCTTGAGGGTGGACTGGGCCACACCACTGTGTTGGCCATGTGGGTACTGTCTACCAGGGTGGACACATCTGTGAGCAAAGTAAGTTTAGGCGCTGCACAGAAGGGGTCCCCAAGTGAGGAGATGGGTCCTCCCTGGGCTAGCTTAGGGGGCCCTGAGAGTATGGACAGAGGGATCCAACTGGGCTCAGATTGGTGTAGAACTGGAATATGCCCCTGCAGTTACGGGCCAGGGTCCGTGTTCTATCGCCCAAAGCAGGGAAGCCCATCAAGGTAGTGATTGGTCTACCCTGAGTTTTGGCTGGAAGGGGGTTGTGTTGGACTTGGCCCTTTTTGCAGGGTCATCCCTGAACTTTTTGCCTTCCTCCTGTATTGTTTCTGACCTGTTTTTGTTGGTTTTAGGACTCTGGGCACTTTACTAATGCTGATCAGTGCTAAAGTGCATATGCTCTCTGTGTAAATTGTTATGGTAATTGGTTGTCCATAATTGGTATGTTTGTCTTACTAGTGAAGTCCCTAGTAAAGTGCACTATGTGTGCCAGGGCTGGTAATGCAAATGCTACTAGTGGGCCTGCAGCACTAATTGTGCCACCCACACAAGTAGCCCTAAAGAGAGAGATCTCAGGCCTGCCACTGCAGTGCCTGCACGCAGTTGGTTAACTGCCTTGTTGTCCTGACAAGTGCACCCACTTGCCAGGCCTTACCGTCCCTTTTTTTATGCACATCAGACACCCCTATAGTAGGCCCAAGGTACCCCCCTGGGCAGGGTGCAGTGTATGTGAAAGGTAGGACATGTACTGAGGTGTGTACAATGTCCTGACAGTGAAATTCTGCCAAATTAGTTTTTCACTGTTGCAAGGCCATCTTGCCCATAGAACAGAATGGGGAATGCTGAGTCCCATGTTTCGAGCATATCTTCCCATAGGCATAAGATGGAGGGATGGAGTTTAGTGTGCCTGAACTCAGAATTTAATAACACATCTTTTTGTGAAGATGGTTTTTGAATTGTGTGTTTAGAAACCACGCTTTCAGAAGTGGCTGGTTTCTTGTCTTAAACCATATTGTGTGCCTCTGCCTGGTTGTATATTGCCTGCCTGGGTTTAGACGTGACAGGGTCTGGGAAGTGTCCTGACCCCAGGGAGGAGAAGGTGAGACAGCAACAAACAGGCCAGCCTGCATTTGATGTCGGGGGGAGGAGTAGCCCCCTGGATGTGAAGAGGGCTGTGTTGCTGCCACAAAAGGATGGCTCCACCTCCTGCTGAGCGTCTGGGCCCCAGACCCTGACTATCATAGGAGGAGGGTGTGCACTGGCAGGAAGACACCCAGGTCTGATTTGGACCGAGGTCAGAGCCCCCTGAACACAAAGACTTCAAAGGCATTTAGGGGTATAAATGTAAGAGCTGAAACCCCTGAACTCAAGACTGAAATCCATACTGAAAAAGGATTGAATCTACTTGATGATCAAGAGGAACCTCTGCCAAAGAAGAACAGCTGAAGAGACTGAAGAGAAGGACTGCCCTTGCTGTGTGTTCTGGGGCTGGCCTGCAGTTTGCTGGTTTGACTAAGGAGAGGACAAGGGACTTTGCTGTGTGCTGTGTCCCCCGGCTTGTGAGGACTTTGCTGTGTGCTGTGTCCTGAAGTAGCATGTCTCCAAGGGCCTGAGGAGAGCTGGTCCCCTCTTGTGGAAACTCAGGAACACAAAAGTTTCCAACTGTGTCTCAGCGACGCTGTGTGCGTGGTGCTCTTGCACCCCTGAGACTGCTGTGTGGTCGGTGGTACTGTTTACGAGGTGCCCCGTGACCGCACTGCCCCCGCAGCGTGAAACATCGTCCGCGCTGCTGCCTTGCTGTTGTGGCACGAGCCGTCATCGTACCTGAGGCTGTGAGGAAGGATCACCACCGCCGGCCCGAGCCGCAACGTGCCAAAGGATTGTGTGGAACTACAAATTGTGTCTCTGCGACGCTGTGTGCGTGGTGCTCTTGCACGCCTGAGACTGCCGTGTGGTCCGTGGTACTGTTTACGAGGTGCCCCGTGATCGCATTGCCCCCGCAGCGTGAAACATCGTCCACGCTGCTGTATTGCTGTTTGTGGCCCGAGCCGTCATCGTAACTGAGGCTGTGAGTAAGGATCACCGCCGCCGGCCCGAGCCGCAACGTGCTAAAGGATTTCTTGAAGCTAAGGAAGCTACAAGGTGAAAGGGATCGTGATCGTTGTTCGTCGAAAGGAATCTGCTCAAAACCATCAACGACGGAGAAGGCCGCGCCGTAACCTGTCCAGCTACAGCGTCGCCTAGCAACAGAGCTGCAACGTGATCGGGATCGCCCAGCAGGACGTCCGACGAGCAGGGAGAGAGAGAGAGAGCGAGGCAGCGCACCCCTCCAGGTAAGGCTTGGGCTCCGGTCGGGAGCCGCAAGCGTGTGTGGCCTGGGGAGGCGTGCAGGAGGAGTACAGGAGTGCTCCGAGCTCTCCCCTGCTGCACTGCGTTAGATGCGCTGAGTCCCCGAGCGGCACGGACCTGCCCAGCTGGACCGGGGCCGCCCCTGTAAGCCTATGACCGTTGTCTCTGCTGTTGGGGCCTAGTGGTGCCCGAGTTGACCGCGCAGATTGCATTACGAACCACATTATTATTGCATTACGAACTGCCTGATTCTTGCATCACGAACCGCATTATTATTGCATTACGAACTGCCTGATTCTTGCATCACGAACCAC
The DNA here is from genome assembly GCA_963921515.1 of Calotriton arnoldi. NCBI lineage: Eukaryota > Metazoa > Chordata > Amphibia > Caudata > Salamandridae > Calotriton > Calotriton arnoldi. Next base: position 1,058,770 of record CAWUFW010004803.1, read on the forward strand.
ATTATTATTGCATTACGAACTGCCTGATTCTTGCATCACGAACCGCATTATTATTGCATTACGAACTGCCTGATTCTTGCATTACGAACCGCATTATTATTGCATTACGAACTGCCTGATTCTTACATTAAGGACTGTCCTATTATTATATTACGAGCTGCATTACGAACTGCATAGCATTGCATTAGGACTGCATTAGAGATCGTAAATTGCTCATTAATACCGCAAGAACCTACAAGTGATTGCTGGCCTAATAACCGGCCAAGTGAATTATTACGAACACGCATATGTTGGTTTTCTATCGTTTGGTCTCATCGTATTCCTTTTTATAAAGATACTGCTATTTTAATGAAACCAGTGTGGTGTCCATTAGTGGTGTTATCACTGTGTTACTGGGAGTGTGGTTTCAAATACTTTACACATTGCCTTGGAGATAAGCCTGGCTGCTCGTGCCAAGCTACCAGGGGGTGAGCAGGGGTGATCTAAGGGTGTGTCCCTCCTTACCCTGACTAGAAGCAAGGGTCCCTATTTGGACTAAGGTACCTACCTCAGCCAACTAGAGACCCCCAGTTCTAACAAGGAGCATAACCCCACATTAATTTGCCCATGAAAGCCACATCTTCCAGTTTGCCTGTAATTGTAACCCGAGTCAGACCTTTTTGTATTAGCTCCAATATGAACTGAATTACATCCTCTGCCCGCAACAAATCCTTTTCCCTGTGCTGCGCCACCTAAGCCAAGAACTCCATCCATACCTAACCATAAGCTCGCCCTGTGGACTACGCGAGGGACCCTACCACCAGTTGAACCATCCTGTCTTGCCCACCAACCATAACTGCTCTGGCATGGGCATCTGGTCTCTGTCAGCACCCTTGGTCAACCCACGGAATCTCCCCCACTGTGAATGAGACAAAGCACCTGCAATGTCATTGTCCACACTTGGCACATGCTGTGCTCTGAAAGAAATATCATGACGCTAACAACCCAAAACAAATACCCACAGCAATATAAGATCCTGCACATTCCTGGCTGACTGCCTGTTCACCACCTCCGCTTTAGACATGTTATTCACTCTGAGACCTTGTGTGCCTCACAAGGTCACCACTACCATTAAAGGGAACAGCTCCAAAAAGACAATGCTCCTGCCCCCATTAGCCCACTGATCCGGCCATGGCTTTGAGCACCACCTTCCATTCCAAAAAGGCCAAAGCCCACTCTCCTGACTGCGCCAGAGAATATCTGTACATCACAGTTCAGGTCATCCTGCCCCGCTAGTGGAATCCCATTGAAAGAGTGCAAGAAAAAACACCTCATCCGCTAATCCTATTTTGCTCCTGTTGAGAGCCTTACATGATGATAAGGTAATGAAAGACCTAAAAGGGCAAGCCTCACCCTTCTGCAGAAGGTCCTACCTGCCCTTACCACCCTACAAGTGAAGTTCATGTGGCCTAACAGTACTTGTACCTCTTACACTTTCACCTTCTCTCATGCGAGTATGCATTCCAAAAGACTTAACATCTTTACTTTTTTCTCCCGTGGGAATCGCACCTCCACTCGCACAGAGGCAATTTTAATTCAGAGAAAGGAGAGCACTGTTTGTGGACCCACAGTTTTCTCTGGGTCTAAAGGCACCCCCAAGTCACCCATGAGCTCCTGCAACCTTGCCAGCAATAACTGGCAGTCCACCGAGCCGGGTGCCCCCACAAAAAAGAAATTGCCCACGCAGTGGGCACTAACTGATGGCCCGTCTGCCATGTAAACAACCACTGCATGAAAGAGCTGAGATATTAAAAAAGTGCGCATAATATGGAGCAACCCATTGGTAACGCCTTATCTATGTACCAGCATCCGTCAAATTGTATCCCCAAGAGCTGAAAGTCCTCAGGATGCACCGGAAGCAGCCGAAAAGCTTACTTCACGTCGCATTTTGCCATTTGGGGTCCGAGGCCCGCCATCACAACCAGTGACATGGCCACATCCATGGAAGAATATGACACTGCGGCCACTTCCTCCCCGATAAAATCGTTCACTGACCCCCCTTCTGGCCATGATAAGTGCTGAATCAGAAACTGCTCCTGCTCCTTTTTGGGCACCACCCCTATTGGAGAAACAATCAAATCCTCCATTGGCCAATGTAAAAGGGGCCTGCCATCCTGCCCTCTGAAATTTGTTTCTCCAATTTGTCTTGAGCCACATGCTTGTGTGTTTTTGCTAACCTCAAGTTATCAGCCGGCGCACCAGCGGACCCTTGTAACCCAAACAAAAACCCCATCTGATCCCTTCTCCCAGAATTTCTTCTTCCTCCCGACACCCGTAGAATCCCAGCCAGTACTCCAACCTGTCCAGCTTAACCAGAGTGTGAGCCTTTTGGACCAGATCCCTGCGACCCACTCCCCCCCCAGTTGCCAGAAATTTGCTGCTGCTGGTGCTGCCATTGGCTGGATCCCTGTTTTTGCTGAACCCCTTCCGCCCTGAAACAGTTAACAAGGGGTTGCCTACCCATGCTCTTGGAGAACTCGTGGTGAAATTGGCAGTATTTCTGAGTGCGCATCCCTTTCATTAAAGTCCCAGCAGGTCCCGTCCCCATCTGGGTTTCGGCAGTGTAACCCACCCCTCCCCAGGTGGAGCGCCCCTGAAATGGCCGGTACACGATAGGAAAACCACTTGCCATAAAGATAGTTTTACCCAGCTTAGCTTCCCCCATGTTGTGCTGCCACAGATCTGAGTCCAACTCCCCCAACTACACCTCAGGGTCCCACGCTAATCTTGCCTGAAATTCCTCATCGTCCTGGGCCCATGCATAACCCCCCCATAATGTGTGCTTTCCAGGTAACGTCCATATACTTGGCCACACAGCGCTCCGGATACTTTTCACAGTAGACGCTGACGTAAATTAAGAATGCAGAGGTCCAATGCTCAATCATCAGGGGTACGTTTGGTCACTTGGCTAGCTCATATTCCTCCTCCTTCGGGCTCTCTTTGGAGCACACCTACCTTTGCAGAAATTTGAGCATTTCAACAAACTCCCCTTTCTATGTTCGTTCATTTGTGGCTAACATTCAATGCACTCCCAATGGCTTAGTGACCCCCATATATGGTAGTCTCTTTATCGTAAGCTCTTTGCCCAAACCTGTTGCCTGACTCCCCACCGCTCGACGCTCCCTTCCCTTCTGCCACGCTTTGGACTCCCTGCAAACCTTCTTACTTTTATTCAGTGCCCACAACCACATTGGTGACATACTTCCCCTTATGCAGCCACACCCCTGCCCCGCATCCCCCCACAACCCCACCAGTGGATACCATTATTGGACCCCCTCCAATGGCCTGGGCTTTACCTGGCTCCAAGGATGATGCTCGTACTGCTGCTTGCTGCCTCACCAGGGGCCTCTGCGCCTCGAAAGTCCCAGTTGTCTGCTCCAATCTTGCCTGAAACACTGTGGACATGACATTAGTTGTGCTCCCAACCCACCCTTTGCTTCTCGGCTCCTCATCCCCCACCTCGCCTTCCTCTAGGCTTTCGACATCATAGTCCAACATTGTGGCCCCTAGCGGGTCCACCACATCACCCCAACTGGAGCCCGCATCCAGCTTGCAAACCAATACTGCTTTGGGGGTGGTAAGCCGACGTGCGATGTCCAGGGGGGGCGAAATAACCCCCACCCTGCCGATCCGCTGGCTCTACTCGCCTGTCCACCATGCAGCGATCGCCAGAGGCCATTCTAGACCTACCAGCCGGAAGGTCAGATGAGGTCATACCAGACCTTCTTGCATCTATCTCATGCAGATCCCTCGATGACGTCAGGCGAGCCGCAACCAGCTCTACCGAGTCCGGAAAGCTGCGCTGATACCAACCCTGCTATAAAGAGGACAGGACTGGTGTGCTGTGCCCATGCACCTGTCACAAACGCACCTCCACCCCTAACAGGCACCCAACCCGCTGAATACCCCACCGACACCTCAAAAATCTCTTCTGGCACCTCCTGCTCCTCTGCAAACACCTCCCAGCCGAGGATCTCGTCCCCCATTGCCTCCTCAACCCCCTCGTCCTCTTCCCCACTCCATTCTAATATGGCCGCAACTAGAGCAGAAGCGGGGCCCTTCACTGCCTCCCAACACCGCTCATACCCTCGCCCCAAACCAGGCTCCGCTCTTTCTCCCTGTCCCCCCACCCCACAAGAACCCCCGGCTCCCCACCTATCTGAGCCCCTGCGATGCCCTTTGCACCTCTCCATCACAGGTACTCATCCAGCGGTGACACCATGTCCCTTCTGCCAATACCTAACTCAGCACATGAGAGCCCCTCTTTGCGCAGGTCTCACCATATGCTCTCTGCCTTACATTCCCTCTGCGCTCAGCAACATTCCCCAGTCTTCTCACCAGCAGCCTGTCATCCCCCCACCCATCCCTTCCGAGTAATAATCACCATGAGCATCCCCCCTTCCTCAGGCCCTAACAAACATCATCTGGCTTAATGCAGCCCCCAGCTCTCCTGGAAACGGAGCCCATCGAACATATCCCCACTGTGGACACCACCTCGGCCCTCCATTTTCGTGGCTCTGAGCATGCCACCACCACACAAGCCGATGCCTGCCATGCTGGGCAGGCCGCTGACACCACGCCTCACCTCCGACAATCCGTGCTTCAATTTGCTCTTGATGCCCGACATTTTCTTTCTCAGTGAGTACTAGCGATTAACTAATGGTGAAGCTGAATACCTATGTCAAATAAACAAACATGAAAAATGCCTAACTGCTCCCTGTCTCCAGCCACCAGGTCACCTACGCCTAAAAAATTGACAAGGAGCCCAACATGGCCCTAATTATACTTTGGGCTACATTGTGCTATGAAAGTAGCCAAACACAAAATGGCAGCTCATGGATGCACCACCTTCCCAATCTGCACCAGGGGCAGAACTCCAGTTGGTCGGATGCCCGCAAATCCCCCATTTGGTACCTCTACTGGCAGGAAATTCCACTAATCGAGAACAGAGATGCCGCTCTATAACATAAAACTCTGGACAACCTCACTGATTACACTTTTGGTGTACACGCAGCTTTATTGGCTGAGAATCTCTCTGTCTTTCCAAGAGACCTTGAAAAACATAAAGTGTGTTTCCACGAAAGGAAGCCTGTTCTCTGACAGATAAGTAGAGGAAGTGTCAGCACATTATCATCTTAGGGCCTAAAATATGATCACAATTGTAGAATTATGCAATTGTATAATGTATAACCCTAGGCGTAGTTCGCGTAGTAGCGCTACGCGTAGCTACGCGAAGTGCACTTTGCACTACGCGAGCTACGCGTAGCACTACGCGAACTGCGTAGTGCGGTAGGAAATGCTGTTCGCGATGATTGCACAGTCCTGGATACTTGTCCGTACTGTGCAATCATTGCAAATGGCTCGCGGTCACCAACTTGACGTTGAGGACCGCGAGCAAGCAAAAAATGACCGCTACGCTACGCGTGTTTGCACTGTGCTACGTGCAATTCGAGTAGTGCGAAGTAGCGCAAACTTCGCAAACTACGCGAGCGTAGCGTAGTACTTCGCCCAGGGTTAATAATGTATGGATTTAGGCACAAATCAAATAATAAAGCCATATATAAAATGTCTGAATCTATGAAGACATACAAGTATGTATTACCCTGTTGTCTTTGGGGAAACAAATTTGGAATACTTAAGAAAAGGTTATCAATTTGAAGAAACAATTTTTTTTTAAAAAGAATCTTTAAAGTTTCAGTGTGTCAAGCATGCAGATTTTCCACTGTGCAAAGAATTTGTATTTTTAGGGTGAGAAAACAGGAGCATATGTCACGAAAGGTTCACGAATCATACAGTTACTGACATTCAGGGACTTAATGAGTAAATTAGGTCATTAGTCTTAAATGTATGCAAAGTCTTGTTCTATGTGTAAGCATCCAGAGACTTATTACTGTTAGGAATCTGATGCACAGTATTCATGGATATGGAGTTGCACAAATATGAGACTAAAATATACATTTGATTTTTAATTCTTTTGTCCAGAATTATTTGGCAGAAATCTGTGTAACTAACCAAATGATTATTTCCAGCCTTCATCTGTTAGCTTTTTAAGTCCAGTATTCCTTCCAGGAGTCTTAGGCCCCCCTCTGTTTGCCTTGTTACTATTGTTCATTTCAGCAAGTCTTATTTTAAGGAATTTTGGGGCATATTCTCAAGGAGTTATCGTTGCAATAGCGGCACTTTTCTGCCGCTAATGCAGCGATAATTTTATCGCTCTATTAGTTTTTCGGCGAAAGCGACTGTTGTAAAGATCGCCACTTCTGTTAGCGATAATTATATGCAGGAGAGGCGTTCCCGTGCAAAAACGGCCGCAAACACCACTACTCCATATTCACAAGGGGATCCTTGAACTTCTGAAGACCCAAAAAACTGGCTCTAACTGCAGTTAGAGCCATTTACTTAAGACCAGAAAATAGCTGGTCTTAAAAATGGGGATAACACTTGGGGCCACATCTCAGCAGGTTTTGGTGCTGGACAGCGCTGCAAGCAATGTTGCAGCGCTGCCCTGCGACAAAACTACAGTGCAGGAATGCGCACCATCAATAAGATAGTGCACATTCCTGGGCCCCAATCATTAAAAGTGTTGCAGCGCTGCGACAAGACAGCGTTGCAACACTTCTCACTACGCCCTTCTTGCGACAGCATGGATGCGCTGTATTCACTGGACAGCGCTCCATGACGCAAGTAATGACAGATACGTCAGGAATCCTGACGTATCTGTCTGCGCTAAAGTCACGCATTGCTGCAGTCGTGTCACAACCATGACGCAACTCCAGCAATGCATGGGGCCAGCCTATCCCTGTGGCACTGCGTCACCCTCACGCCTGCCATCAGGCAGGCGGAAGGTACTGACGCAGTGCCGTCCATGAGGGGTGCCCGAATGTCGGCGCTGTTGGAGACCCATCGGTGGTGGTTGCGCGCTGCGGTGTCATCGTTTGGAAGCATTGGTGGAGTGTTGGTGCGGAGGGAGTTGACGAGACGTTCTTTGGTGGCCTTGATCCAGCTGCCAGGGGGTGCGATGATGGCGGTGGCGTCCGGTGGGCAAGGTGAAGACGTGATGTTACCAATGATGGTCGGTCCAGGAGAGTCCGGTGTTGTGGCTGTAGTTGAAGTTCCCGCTGGCGGAGGTGACGTGCTCGACCGTGTGTCCTGCTATGTGGCTTGTTGAGGTGACTTGCTGCTTGCGTCTGATGTAGGGGACCTTCCCCAGGAGGGGGTGGTGCCCTGGTCACTGGAGTTGTCCAGGTGGAACTTGAGTTCACCGAGTAGGATGTCGTTGGTGGATGGGAGACCCTGGGGTGCAATGAGGTCTACAATGGTATTGAAGAATGGGGGGGCATGGCCCGGGGGGGCCTGCACATGAGGGTGCCGCAGAGGATGTGCTTGGGCTTGGTCCGGATCTGGGAGTTGAGGTGGTCCATGGTCACCCTTGGGTCATTAGAGTGCGTGGTCAGTCTGAGTGTGCTTCTGTAGGTGATGGCAATGCCTCCTCCTTGATGGTCGGGGTGCTCCTTGCGGGTGATACTGCAGCCGTCAGTGATGGCGATGGCGATGTCCGGTCCGGAGCAGAGGTTGGTCCTGGCAGGCGAGGTGGCATCCAGGTTTGATGGCGAGGAGGGTGCTGGCGTCGTAGCGGTGGAGTGTCCAAGATGAAGGCTCCTTGGTGCTGAGCGCGGTCCAGGGGCAGACAGACGCAAACGGCGTAGCCTACGGCTTGCCTTTGGCACGGGAGACGACCATTAGAACGCAGGCAGTACATCGTTAACACCGCAACTCCGACAACGCAGGTGCCTTTACATCGCATTTGATTACAACGGATTGTGAGGTCAGTAATGGGGTAATTTAAAGTTTTTCCGGTGGGTATGGGTTTCGGATGTAAAATATGAAAATTGGGTTGTGCATTTGGGTCTAATTTGATTTTTGGGTGTGTTATGGGGGCTCAAAAAGGAATTCCAGGGTTCACAGTTGGGTTTGGGGTGCAAAGGTTAGTTTTGGGTTTCACTCACTGAAGTGGGAATAGTGATTTTAATGTCTCCGCTATGCAACACCTACTCTACTGTTGCAATGTGCCTAGTATTAGTATGCATTGGAATGGAATGCGATGTTATGGCATGCGTCGCAACCACGTATGTGCCTTTGGCACACGGGTGGTACGCCCGCTGTGCATGTGCGCACAGCGGCCGCCATTGAGAAGTGCTGGGGGGGGCTGGACAGCTGTGAGGTGGTAAACGCTGGAAAGAACACTGGATGGGGCGTGGACGCGGGGATGTGTGTGTGAGCGGGTGTTGTAAAAATTTTAATAAGGGAAGTCTTACCTCGAAGCCGGGTCCCGTGTCTTCGTTGCTCCTGCTCTCCTGCATCTGCTTCCAGGAACAGGAAGTAGGTAGCCAGGCTCCCTCCCCTGAGCCAATCACAACGCTGCGATGCGGCGGCGAGGTTGGTAATTGGCAACGGGACAAGGCACACAGCCAGGGGCTGGAGGGGTGGGCATGTTCTCCATGCAGGCTGTAATGCAGCCTGCATTACGAACAGGGAAGTGCGCATGACTGCTTTGGGAGGCCTGAGTGGGCCGACCAAACAGTCATAGCGCACTTGAATGGGCATGCCAATCCGCCCATGCCTTGCCCCGTGCTTGGAGCAGTCCTACCCACCCTCCCACCCGCAAGGGAAACATAGCACGGTTACATCACTAAGTTATCATCATGTGATGATTGTTCCTCTTCTGCACTGCTTGAAAGCAGGGGGGCGATGCTCTTCCGCCATAGCGGATGAGCCACCACTGGGGGTGCGTCATCTACGTGTGCTAGGCCTGGGGGGACTCAACCCCCAGGCGTCCTGCGCTACGCGTCCCACAAGTTTGGTGCAGCTCAGGGGCCTCACCCTCCACAGCGTCCAGCCAGTCCAACATCATCCGGCCTGTGATGCAGAGAGGCGGCACCCACCATAGGTAATCCCCTCCGTGCACCCCGGTGTAGTGGTGGATCGTTGTATGTGATGCAGACCTCTCTACGTTGGGGCGCAGGAGCGCCTCTACTAATAAACAGCTCCAAGGTGCGCAAGGCGGTCTTCTCACACAGGTCAGCAACGTGTCTCCATGCGACCTGCCAGACTTCACCACCAGGTACGGGCGATCGTCGCGCCTCAATGTCTACCGCCACAGCTCATCGACTCCACAGCTCCTCGGCATCCCACTCCACGCTCCAGACGCAGGTCCAGCGAGGCATCCAGGCTCCAGACGCAGGTCCAGCGGGGCATCGAGGCTCCAGACGCAGGTCCAGCGAGGCATGCAGGCTCCAGGTGCAGGTCCAGCGAGGCATCCAGGCTCCAGACGCAGGTCCAGCGGGGCATCCAGGCTCCAGACGCAGGTCCAGCGAGGCATGCAGGCTCCAGGCGCAGGTCCAGCGAGGCATGCAGGCTCCAGGCGCAGGTCCAGCGAAGCATGCAGGCTCCAGGCGCAGGTCCAGTGAGGCATCCAGGCTCCAAGCGCAGGTCCAGCGAGGCATCAAGGCTCTCATCCTGGTCATCCTGGATGTTGGCTGGCTTGCAGGGGTTGTTGATGTGTACTGCACTTGGCCCTGGCTGCTCCATTCTGCATTTTATTGATTTTTATGTCTATTTTATATTGGAGGTTGACTGATAGGCTATTTTTTGCATTAGAGACAAAAAAAACTCACGTTGAGCTGACTAGCGTGAGTTTTTTTGCCGCTAATTGGCCTATTGGTAGTTATCGCCCGCTAACGCCGGATTTCCTATCGCCATCGCGCTGATGTTAGCCGCAGTTTTCACCGCCGTTCCCTGATACTATCGCCATGTAGCGACGGGTTGGTAATACACCGCTAACATGGCGATAGTTTTCAGGGTTAGGCGGCGATAAACAAACTGCCGCTAACTGGCGTTTGCGGTAGGTATCGCCTGTCCTTGAGAATATCCCCCTGGCTTCCTTCCAAGCTGACAAATAAAGGGGCATCCAGAGAAAAAACAGTTTACTTTGCCCAGCCCTGCATCTCTAACAATCACTAACATTGGGCATTTAGAATGCTGCTTTGTTTAATTATGTCGGCAGGGATTTGAGATCTATTGTGACATAATTTACCAGATTACCCTTTTAATGGTCTGGAACAACTTTCCACTCAACCGGAAAGTCACTGAGAGCCATCTTTGTTTCCAAAAGAAACAGAAGACATTTATGTTCTCTTCTAGTTTGCTGTTTTCTAGACATCTGCTCTGGTTGTATGCAGTGTCATAGAAAAACGATTTCATGGCACACCATTACTTAGAAACCATTTCCCTTAAACTGTTTAATGGAAATTTGCAGAATGAATGCCATTTACCATTTTATAGAAACCCATTCATAGACTGCCTTTTTTTAAATTGGATTTTGCATGCTCAATTTTTTTAGGTGTAAATACAATGGTTGAAGGTCTTACTTTCAGAAACATTTTTGTCAGAGGTATTTATTTCGCTGCTTTACTTCAGGGACCCTCGGAGGATTGTCATCTTGAAGGGGTAGAGGGGCTTTCGTCTCTCAGTGTCCTGGAGAGCTATACCAACTTAGTCTCCTGGCATGGCCGTGCAAAGCCAGACAGGTCAAAGGGTAGAGATCAGAGGAAGTGTGTTCTACTGCTCTCCAAGTTGGGGGTTGGTGACGCTGTATTCACTGGAAAGCTGTTGTTAAGGAAACATCAGTAAGTACCACTAAATCTTCTGGGCACAACAGACATTCAGAGTCTCTGCAAGAGACATGCACAATTGACAGTAGTTAATGCTGAAAAGAAACTACTATTGACAGAATGACGGAAGTTCAGAGTGGCAAGTGCAAGTCCAGAATCAGATTCCAAAACATACAAATTATGTAAGACACAAGAAAGCAAGTAACATCTGAGATAAGGAACACCTGGAGGCAACCTGTGAAAACAGAAATTGAGGCCCTGAACCACAGCTGGGGCACCGCAGAGAAACTTCTCAAAACAAACAGAAGTGGAGGTCCTTCATGCTGCCCGACATGCCAGCCGGCATTACGGGTAATAGTAGTAGTTTTCTTCAGGGGACATTATTTTGGATTTATATATTTTGCATTGTCAAACAATTGTTTCAGATGCTTTCAATTCGCTGACCTCTCACCACCCCTAAGCACCATCCGTCCATGCCCCCTCACAACCCTTACCACACCTAAACTCCACCATCCCTGACCCCTGAACTCCTCCATCACTGAATCCTAGGAGGCCTTTCTATCTCTAAACTCCACCAATCCATGAACCCCAAAAATCCATCATCACACCTAAACTACACCTATACCTGACCCCTAAACTCCAGCCATTCCTGAACTCAAAAATCCCTTTCTACCTTAAACTTAATCCATTCCTGAACCCTAGTACACTTCACTAGCCATAAACGTCACCCATCTCCAAACCCTATAAACTCCTTTTTTATGCTTAAAACACACCAATCCTTAAACTCTTAAATCTCTACATATCCCTGAAACTGAAAAAGCTCTACCCATCACTGAAACTGAAAAAAAACCTCAATATCCCTAAACACCACCTATCCATTACCCCTACAAACCATTACCATGCCTAAACTACACCCTCTCTGACCACTAAACTCCACCCTTGCATGAACACTAAGACCCCCTTACTACATCTAAACTTCCCCCATTCCTGAATGAACCCATAAACTCCCTCACCACCTCATCTCCACCCATGCCTGAACCCTAAAATTCTTTTGCCTGAAAAAATCCACCATCTCTGACACCTACAACCTTTCACCATCCCTAAACTCTACCCATTCCTACATCTTAAAAGCCCTTCACCACCCCTAAACTTTACCTATCGCTGAAACTTTACAGCCTTCACTAACTCTAAACTCCACCCATCCATGAACCCAAAAATCCAATGAACACCCCTACACTCCACCCATTCCTGTTCCCTAAAAAACCCTCACCACCCTAAACTCCACCCATCCCTGAACCTTAAAACGCCTTGTATGTGTAGTACCATATACTAGGGACTTGTAAGTAAATTAAATGGACCAGTGAGATGTAAGCTGATTTTACCATGTTTTATGGAAAGAGCACAAGTACTTTAGCACTGGTTAGCAATGGTAAAGTGCACAGAGTCTTAGTGCCAACAAAAGCAAATTCATAAAATAGGTGGGGTGAATGCCAAACGTTTGGGAGTGACCCTGCAGAGAAGGCCAAGTCCAACAATGTGTAACATAGTGAAATATGTCTTATGAGTTTACTCTCTTATTACATCATAAATGACTGGGACACTTTCTTACATTATGTTGAAAATGAGCATGAAAGCAGTATTCTTTTAGCCCTTTTTGGGCACAGAAAAATATTTCCACTTCTGTGAAACTCCTTGTTTTGCTAGCAATACTACTGACTTAGAACATATTGATGTCCCAGAAATATAAACTTGCATACAGGCTGCTCCGCCTGTCTGCCTTCACATTTCAGGCAAGTGACAAATGTATTTCAACCATCATGATGGCAGATAATTTAGTGCTAATTATTATTAGGTAAGATTTTCAAGAAAGGAATCCTTAGGGGGGGGGTAGCTAGCGGCCGCTGGGAATGGTCGCTCTCTAAGGCGGCTCCGCAGCCCTCGCCGATTATCCGTCCATATATCCGTCTCCAGCGATGAAGATTCCCTATTGCACCCGGGAATCTCCCACTAAGCTGATCCAGCACGGAGGCATCGCTCCAGTATCTGTCCAGACCAGCAGCGGCTTGAGGAATACTCGGCGGTGTTTTGTGGCGACTGCCGGTGCTGCACCCGGAGACGTGATCGCCTTCGATTTGGGCCCCTGTTCCCCTTGGAGACCAATGAGAGGCGGAGGTGAGGAGGTGTCGGGTGAGTGCTGTGGCTGGGGGCGACGCGACGAAAAGAACGCTGCGGCCCGAGAAGGACTGTGACGGAGCCGGGAGGCCGGGTGAAATCGAGGCCCCGGCTTTGAGGCCTAGCGGTGAGATCGGCAGGCGGAGTCCCCTTCTCCCGGGCTCTGGGCGAGACTGGAGGGTGGCGATGCCATCGAGCCCCTGCCCCTCCTATTAAGCGGCGGTGAACCATGCCGATTAGCTACTTGCGCCCCCCACGTCCTCTGGCCTCATCGGGCACTCCTCCTCCAGAGACGCCATAAGCCGAGGTGCCATGAACAACCAGAGATTGCCGACCCCATCCACCGCGGCGAATCCTGCAGATTCGGGGAGGGACAGGTGTGGGCCCCCCTTGACTTGAACGGGTGTCCGCCTCCCCTTCCCTACACCGACAACAGGCAACGGCTGTGCATCGCGCCCGGTGGGGTGAAGATTGAAGTGAGGCCTAAGAAGCGGTAGTCCATAGGCCACCTATCTGCCATCTTAAACACCAAGACTGACTCCCCCCCCTGTTGTGGCTGTCCAGCAGACCGGGCACCCTGGCGGGTAGTGGTATTGGCTCCCCTCCCCCTATCCTTCGACCTGGACTGCTGAGGCGCTATTGAGGGAACTTCTGCGCCCTTTTCCACATGGACCTGGGGTGAATCACGACTGATCCGACACAGTCTTCCGGGGGCTTCATAGAGTGGCAGAGGGCTGTGAGTATACCCCTTGCACCTGCCTGCTGGACTCCAGGGGGTCACCACCGATCCAGTGCCACGGTGTGACTGAGAAAGGCCTGTATTAGCGAGACAGTCCAGGTGACGACCAGGATCACTGCCCAGCTATCAGGACCACCTGGAACCCCAACAGGCCGTCGAGAGGCAGCTTCTCCTCTGCGCAGGCGGCGGCGAGTACAGGTGTGTCCGGCTGATCTACTCACATCTCTCATGTCTCCTAAATTCCACCAATGGCTGGCAATAAAGGACTCAAGTCCCAGGCCCAAAAACAACTGGTTAAATTCGCCTGGAACAAGCCGGGTGAGGATACCGACGGAGCGCCGGGGGACGACCCCAAAGCTTCCCAACCTCGCCCCTCCGCCAAAGACCTCACCCTTCAGTATGTTATGGAGGCCATAGCAGGAGTACGGACATCCTTAGAGACCCGCATTGACTCAGTAAATATAGAAGTGACCCTCCTGCGGGCAGACCTTAAGAAAATGGACTCTAGGGTTAAAGATGTGGAAACCACTACGAGAGCCCTTGTGTCCGACACCTCTACTTTACAACGGCAAGTAGCTCAGCTTCAAGATCAGCAAAAGAAGATGGAGGTGCTTCTCGACGATTATGAAGGGAGGGCGAGGCGGAACAACATTAGAATTTTAGGGGTCCCTGAACGGGCGGAAAGGCCGGCAATGGATCTCTTTGTGGAGGATCTAGTGATCAACAAACTCCAACCCAAATGTCTTTCCAGCTATTTCTCTATCGAGCGGGCCCACAGAGTTCCTGGGGGGCGTCCAAAACCCGGAGCCCCTCCTAGGCCCATAATTGCTAGGGTCTTTAACTTTCGCGACAGAGACATCATCCTACAGACAGCAAGGGCCGGCCCTCCGCTAAAAATCGACAATGTGGCTGTTACCTTCTTTTCGGACTTCACCACCAGGGTTCAGGCGCAGAGGCGCAGCTTTACAGCGGTCAAAACAGCTCTACGCGATAAAGACATAAAATACTCCATGCTGTTCCCGGCTAAACTCCGTGTTGAATCCGAGGGCAAAGTTTGGTTTTTCCTATCCCCGGATGAGGCCTGGGAGTGGCTGGAGGGCTGGCGTAGGGTGGGAAGACCGGCAGAGGGTCGCAACACCAGGACCCACAAAAATGGCCAACGCGCCCCTCCGGCGTACACGGAAAACCACTCGGGAGAAAACCAAGATGGAAAACTCTGACTCGATGCATCGAGCCTCAATTACCTTAAATGGCACTCTTCCACCATGTACACACTCTCCTATTTCGGGGTCTGCGGCCCACATGGGATGGCCTCCCATGTTCCCATTTGCGCTACTTCCGTAGCAGCATTGGCTGTACAGAGATTGTGCTTTAATACTTCATCATCGGCACGCAAATATCTGTGAGTATTGGACTAGAATTGACTGCTTTTACGTATACCATGTTTATGTCATACTGAATAGGCGAGGGGCTGAGGCAGTTACCTAGGCACCTCACACACGGGGGTGGGCGACAGGCACTCTGCCTTGTTGGGGAGTGGAAAGTTGGAATTCCGCTGGCAGGGGGCAGGGAGGGGGGTTCGGGGTGGGTGAAATGCAGTTTTGGTTGTGGTTTTTATTTTTATACTTTTAATTACACAGTGCATCATAGCGGACCTAACTCGGTTGGGTCACTCTGCTTGACTGCTGGTACTGCCTTCCTGCTTGGAGAGGCGCGACTGGTGGGGCTCCACCTTTGCTTATACAATGGACTGCTTTAGGGAATTGGGGCTGCTATGCACGCCACCAATGGCTGCAATATATTCCCTCTACGGTCTAGATGACTACCCGCCATGACTGATGCAGGGGGGTTAAAGTTGTCAATGCTGACGTGGAATGTGAACGGCCTGGGCGATAAAATAAAACGGGGGGTGGTTCTGCAGTACCTTAAGAGACAATCGCCAGACCTGATATTATTGCAGGAGACACACCTGGTGGGCAATAGCTGTAAGGCCCTGCACAGGTGGGGATACAAGCTCCTGATACATGCAGGGTTTACGTCCGGTTCCAGAGGCACATGTATCTTTGTACGTAAGAGTCTGGCTCTTACTCCTACCCGAATGTGGGCTGACCCACAGGGAAGATTTGCTGTTTTGGAGGCGCTCTGGGAGGGCAATCCACTAAATGTGGTGTCAGTCTATCTGCCTCCTGCACTGGGAAGGGCTGCACTGCAGGATCTGGGTAAAATTTTAATAGATCTTCCCCCTGGCACCCTTATACTAGGAGGAGACTTCAACATGACCATGGACGAGCGGCTTGATAGGCACCCCCAGAGACTTTCTCCCCACTGCAGCACTCATATGGCAGACTTCGCCCACGCAATGGGCCTGATGGACATTTGGCGTTCACTGCACCCTACTATAGCTCACTATACACACTATTCCAATGCACACAAAAGCATGTCCCGCTTTGACTATTTTCTTGCCTCCCTTGCAGACCTGGGCCGCTTCCAGAACCCTCGTGGGCTCCCAAGAGGTATCTCAGATCATTCCCCCCTCTGGGTTGAACTCACCTTTCACCGTCAGAATTCCCGAGGCCCAATAGTCATCAATCCATGGCTCCTTAAGATTCCGGATATTAAAGACAACCTCGCTGACCACACTGACCATTATTTTACTGAAAATGTCAGCTCGGTCGACTCGGCAAAGACTATTTGGGAAGCCTACAAGGCGGTGATTAAGGGGCACGCCTTGGCGTTAAAGGTTGGATATATCCAGAACCAGAACAGACAGCTGACGCAACTCGAGAGCGATTTGCTCCAATTAGAAACGGACCGTAACGCTTCTCCCACCGCAACCACGGCCCATAGTCTCAGGTGTAAACAGCTGGAATATAAAGCCCTAGCACGCGAAAAAACCCAGGCGAGATTACTCCATACTCGCCATAGGGTGTACGAGCTCGGGGATCGGGCCTGCAAAATGCTGGCGTGGCTGGAGCGACGAGAGCAGGCGGCTAGATGGGTCCCTGAAATCCTGCTTGAAGACGGGCGACAGGTGACAGATCCCCGGGAGGTAGCGGGAGCATTTGCAGACCACCTGGAGGCTGTATATACCTCCAAGACCACCACTTCCTCAGACGATTCACGTCAACTTCTGGAGGAAATGGACCTACCTACATTGTCGGACAGTGACCGAAAAGCGCTAGACGCAGATTTAACGGCAGAAGAGATCTGTACAGCCATTTTTGCCATCCAGTCGGGAAGGGCAATGGGGCCTAATGGGATTTCAATTGAATTCCTTAAAGAGATGGCCTTAAAGGTGGCCCCACACCTTAAAAACATGTATGAAGAGAGTTTACAGCAAGGTATTCTCCCGTTGGATCAAAGGCTGGCTACTATAGTGGTCATACACAAATCTGGGAAGCCACCGACTAACTGTGGCTCGTACAGGCCTATCTCTTTAATAAGCTCGGAAGCCAAGGTGCTGGCGAGACTTCTCGCGTCTCGTTTGCTCACGGTCCTCCCCTCGCTGGTCCATGAAGACCAATCTGGGTTCGTGCCGGGGCGTAACACCGCCCTCAACATCCGGCGGGTCCATAACATCCTGGGTCGACAGCCACATATAGAAGAGGACGCGGTCATACTGTCACTGGATGCCGCCATGGCGTTCGACTCAATAGAATGGCCGTACCTCTTTGAGGTCTTGGCCAGGTTCGGTTTTGGTCCACGGTTCCGACAATGGGTGGCACTGCTCTACACCGCACTGCTTGGCCAAGTCAGAGTAAATAACCACACGTCACGAACATTTGCCTTACAAAGAGGGACCAGGCAGGGATGTCCCCTGTCTCCCTTATGGTTTGCGCTGACTCGGGAACCGCTGGCAAGGTGGATACGACGCCACGAGACACTCCTTGGACTGCGCTGGAGTGAAGACAAGGAAGATAGAATATCGTTGTACACGGATCACATCCTTGTATATTTGGCATCCCCACGAGCCTCTATCAACAGCCTTTTAAACATTTTTACTAACTTTGGTAAATTCGCAGGTTACACCATTAACTGGTCTAAATCTGTGCTCTATGTCTTACACGGCCCTCCGCCTAGATTGCCTCGTGGATATGCGATTGAGCTGGCCACAGAAGGTTTTAAGTATTTAGGCATCTTTATCACGCCTGACCCCAAGATATTCTATGACCGGATCTAGGCCCCCTTAAAAGATTATAAGATGACGTCCGGCACTGGAGATCACTGCCCCTGTCCCTCCTGGGACGCGCAGCCTTGTTCAAAATGCTCGCTCTACCTAGATTCCTGTATGTACTCCAAAACTGTCCGTACCCGATTCCTGATAGCTATTTTGCCACCATTGAAGGGGAAATCCGCACCTTACTGTGGAACGGTGGTGGACCTCGAATCGCCCTCCAAAAGCTGACAAAGGGGTGGTACGATGGTGGGATTGCTCTTCCAGATCTGCGCTTATAATATTGGGCCTCGCAGCTGGTGGCAGTTAATCACTGGATCTATGGCTCCCCGTCCAATCCATCTTTCCACTTAGAAGAGTATCAAACGGGGAGAGAAGGCTACATGGGCGCCCTCTACACCAATGTCCGGAGGGGACGTTATCTGGGACCCATGTCACAGACCGTAGCCATCTGGCACGCGGCCACTAAACGTCTGGGGTGGGCGGGTAGACTCTCTAAAGCCACACCTTTGTGGTCCTCTCAGAGGCTAGGATTGCTCTGCCACCACACAGGCTTTGATAAATGGGACACCATTGGCATAACAGCTACAGGCGACTTGGTCAGCAAGGGCCAACTTCTCACGTTTAAGGAATTAGAAAGCCAAATATGCTCTTGCGCCCGGGGAGGTTTTTCGCTATCTGCAAATTAGGCACGCCCTTCTTACGACAATTCCAGACTTGACTTCCCTACCAGATTCCTCCCCCTTGGAGGACCACTTGCTCTCAGAGCCTCTCTTGCACAAGGCTGTCTCCTGTACCTATCGTAAACTCTGTAACAACTTACCTGACTCCTTTCAGGCTCTTCGAGAACGCTGGCAGGAGGACGTAGGACCCATAGATGACGAAGACTGGCAGACAGCGTTAATGTCCCCCAGGGAAACAGCAATCAATCACCGCTTTCGCCTCATACAACAAAAAATTCTACATAGGTCCTATCTTCCCGGGGTGCTCCTGGCCAAAATAGGTAGTCGTGCGGATGCACTGTGCCTCAGGGGTTGCAACTGAGACAGCACTTTTTATCATATTTTGTGGGAATGTCCCGAAATACGTTCTCTGTGGGAGGATGCAACCAAGAAAATGCAAGACACGTTGGGCAAACAGATCCAACTGACACCAAGGTTAGGGATCCTGAACATTTGGGAGGCCACAGATTTGACAGACCTCGAGCAGCAATGGGCCGCATTGGGGTACCTGCTGGTCAAAAGAGCCATAGCGATGCTTTGGGGATCCAATAGGCCTTTAACAGTGGGTTGGGTGTCGGAGATGGATAGATGCATGATAGCAGAGAAGGAAGTTTACAAATCGAGGGGCTGCCCCAAGAAATGGGACAAGAAGTGGGGTGGTTGGAATAATTATAGAGGGAAAATCTGTACCTCACCGACAGCAGACATGGCAATGTTGAGGCGGCCTGACTTATAACCTTTCAAAGTGCTGAATGTATGCAGTCCAAGAACATTGTTCACTCAAATTTCATTGCAGCAGTGGAACGACATGATGTTGTAATGATGTCTCTGTGTTTCAATTTCAATAAAATTGTTATATAAAAAAAAAGAAAGGAATCCATCAAATTAACCATGTTGTCTGTTTCCATAAAATGTACTCTGTTCGAATTTATAATTCACACACCTATTTTAATAGCAGCTGTGATAATTTTACATATGCTTTGCATTAGATTGACTTCAAATAAATCTTTAAAAATAATGCTTCAGATTTCTTGTGTGTGCTTTAATGGGAGGAAAGGTAAAGGAACTGTTCCAAACACAAATCTGTTCTGGGAAAATTCAGTAGAGATCCATTAGATACCACCTGTTCATTTTCCCTTCTCTGAGTGGGAAGTTGACATACTTGTGCTTTCTGTAGCACCAAGTGGAATCTACTGTGTATGGTCAGGATTGAATCCTGACATGTAACAAGAAAAACACCAATACATTGAGGGGATCAATAAAATGGGATGAGCCATCCATGAAGAACATAAAGAGACCCATTTTACCATAGATCACTAGCTTCCTTTTCATTCGCCATAAACAGATTTTATCCCAGGGGCCATCTAATCCACTTAAAACAAAACTATTGAAATCTGGCTTTAGCCAAGACCTCGTAAAGGGGCGGTCACTAAAATGTGACGATTCCAATTTAGGGGGTCGATTCCGATCTCGGCCGGAAGCGCACCTAACAGTATTCGTCTGGAAAAAATACAAGCCGAACGCGTGTTTCCCGACCGATTCGAACACTCGTCCGAACGAACAAGTACGATGCGCACAACAGCCCAGATTTCGAGCGAGCCGTACTTACCCATTTCAGCTCCTGTTCCCCGCCCGAGCCGGATCTGTAAACGCCGATTTGAGTCGCACGGAAGCAAATACACAGCACCTTCCGGCCGGACTAGTACGATGCGCCTTCCGTACGCGCCGAACCCGTCGCTACGTCCGGCACGTTTGAGCATCCGGGAGAGCTGTACATAAGCTCCGATTCGCGCCACAAGACGATCCACGGCTACGAGACGAACAAGCCAGGGACGAGTACGAGTCGAAGCCACGAGAAACCCGAAGGAGATGACCCAACCATGAATCCCATCGCGCAGGTCCCAACAATACTCTACATCTATTACCGGGACCGGTACGGACGCGTACGGCGCAGACGGTAAGTCAAACACCCACTACACAAACAAATGACACGTACCCGAAATATGTCACACACACATAGGGATGCACAAATGACGTACACCAGCAACAGCAGAACCATAGGGGCGGGATGGCTATCACCAATGCCATACACACCCATAGGGGGATGGATGCCTACCACTAACACCACCCCTACTCATGGGGGCCTGGATGCCTGTCACTACTACCATCCCCACTCATAGGGGGATGGATGCCTACCACTACCACCACCCCTACTCATGGGGGCCTGGATGCCTGTCACTACTACCATCCCCACTCATAGGGGGATGGATGCCTGCCACTAATACCATCCCCACTCATAGGGGGATGGATACCTACCACTACCACCACCCCTACTCATGGGGGCCTGGATGCCTGTCACTACTACCATCCCCACTCATAGGGGGAGTGATGCCTACCACTAATACCATCCCCACTCATAGGGGGATGGAAGCCTGCCACTAATACCATCCCCACTCATAGGGGGATGGATGCCTACCACAACCACCAACCCTACTCAGGTGGGCCTGGATGCCTACCACTAACACCACCCCTACTCATGGGGGCCTGGATGCCTGTCACTACTACCATCCCCACTGATAAGGGGATGGATGCCTACCACTACCACCACCCCTACTCATGGGGGCCTGGATGCCTGTCACTACTACCATCCCCACTCATAGGGGGATGGATGCCTGCCACTAATACCATCCCCACTCATAGGGGGATGGATACCTACCACTACCACCACCCCTACTCATGGGGGCCTGGATGCCTGTCACTACTACCATCCCCACTCATAGGGGGAGTGATGCCTACCACTAATATCATCCCCACTCATAGGGGGATGGATGCCTGCCACTAATACCATCCCCACTCATAGGGGGATGGATGCCTACCACTACCACCACCCCTACTCATGGGGGCCTGGATGCCTGTCACTACTACTATCCCCACTCATAGGGGGATGGATGCCTACCACTACCACCACCCCTACTCATGGGGGCCTGGATGCCTGTCACTACTACCATCCCCACTGATAGGGGGATGGATGCCTACCACTACCACCACCCCTACTCAGGGGGGCCTGGATGCCTACCACTACCACCACCCCTACTAATGGGGGCCTGGATGCCTCTCACTACTACCATCCCCACTCATAGGGGGATGGATGCCTACCACTACCACCACCCCTACTCATGGGGGCCTGGTTGCCTGTCACTACTACCATCCCCACTCATAGGGGGATGAATGCCTGCCACTAATACCATCCCCACTCATAGGGGATGGATACCTACCACTACCACCACCCCTACTCATGGGGGCCTGGATGCCTGTCACTACTACCATCCCCACTCATAGGGGGATGGATGCCTGCCACTAATACCATCCCCACTCATAGGGGGATGGATGCCTACCACAACCACCACCCCTACTCAGGTGGGCCTGGATGCCTACCACTACTACCACCCCTACTCATGGGGGCCTGGATGCCTGTCACTACTACCATCCCCACTCATAGGGGGATGGATAGGATGGATACCTACCACTACCACCACCCCTACTCATGGGGGCCTGGATGCCTGTCACTACTACCATCCCCACTCATAGGGGGATGGATGCCTACCACTAATACCATCCCCACTCATAGGGGGATGGATGCCTGCCACTAATACCATCCCCACTCATAGGGAGATGGATGCCTACCACCACCACCACCCCTACTCAGGTGGGCCTGGATGCCTACCACTAACACCACCCCTACTCATGGGGGCCTGGATGCCTGTCACTACTACCATCACCACTTATAGGGGGATGGATGCCTACGACTACCACCACCCCTACTCATGGGGGCCTGGATGCCTGTCACTACTACCATCCCCACTCATAGGGGGATGGATGCCTGCCACTACTACAATCCCCACTCATATGGGGATGGATGCCTACCACTACCACCACCCTTACTCATGGGGGCCTGGATGCCTGTCACTACTACCATCCCCACTCATAGGGGGATGGATGCCTACCACTACCACCACCCCTATTCATGGGGGCCTGGATGCCTGTCACTACTACCATCCCCACTCATAGGGGGATGGATGCCTACCACTACCACCACCCCTACTCATGGGGGCCTAGATGCCTGTCACTACTACCATCCCCACTCATAGGGGGATGGATGCCTACCACTACCACCACCCCTACTCATGGGGGCCTGGATGCCTGTCACTACTTCCATCCCCACTCATAGGGGGATGGATGCCTGCCACTAATACCATCCCCACTCATAGGGGGATGGATACCTACCACTACCACCACCCCTACTCATGAGGGCCTGGATGCCTGCCACTACTACCATCCCCACTCATATGGGGATGGATGCCTACCACTACCACCACCCCTACTCAGGGGGCCTGGATGCCTGTCACTACTACCATCCCCACTCATAGGGGGATGGATGCCTACCACTACCACCACCCCTACTGAGGGGGGCCTTGATGCCTACCACTACCACCACCCCTACTCATGGGGGCCTGGATGCCTGTCACTACTACCATCCCCACTCATAGGGGGATGGATGCCTGCCACTACCACCACCCCTACTCATGGGGGCCTGGATGCCTGTCACTACTACCATCCCCACTCATAGGGGGATGGATGCCTGCCACTAATACCATCCCCACTCATAGGGGGATGGATACCTACCACTACCACCACCCCTACTCATGGGGGCTTGTATGCCTGCCACTACTACCATCCCCACTCATATGGGGATGGATGCCTACCACTACCACCACCCCTACTCATGGGGGCCTAGATGCCTGTCACTACTACCATCTCCACTCATAGGGGGATGGATGCCTACCACTACCACCACCCCTACTCATGGGGGCCTGGATGCCTGTCACTACTACCAACCCCACTCATAGGGGGATGGATACCTACCACTACCACCACCCCTACTCATGGGGGCCTGGATGCCTGCCACTACTACCATCCCCACTCATATGGGGATGGATGCCAACCACTACCACCACCCCTACTCAGGGGGGCCTGGATGCCTGTCACTACTACCATCCCCACTCATAGGGGGATGGATGCCTACCACTACCACCACCCCTACTCAGGGGGGCCTGGATGCCTACCACTACCACCACCCCTACTCATGGGGCCCTGGATGCCTGTCACTACTACCATCACCACTCATAAGGGGATGGATGCCTACCACTACCACCACCCCTACTCATGGGGGCCTGGATGCCTGTCACTACTACCATCCCCACTCATAGGGGGATGGATGCCTGGCACTAATACCATCCCCACTCATAGGGGGATGGATACTCTACCACTACCACCACCCCTACTCATGGGGGCCTGGATGCCTGCCACTACTACCATCCCCACTCATATGGGGATGGATGCCTACCACTACCACCACCCCTACTCATGGGGGCCTGGATGCCTGTCACTACTACCATCCCCACTCATAGGGGGATGGATGCCTACCACTACCACCACCCCTACTCATGGGGGCCTGGATGCCTGTCACTACTACCATCCCCACTCATAGGGGATGGATGCCTGCCACTAATACCATCCCCACTCATAGGGGATGGATACCTACCCCTACCACCACCCCTACTCATGGGGGCCTGGATGCCTGTCACTACTACCATCCCCTCTCATAGGGGGATGGATGCCTGCCACTAATACCATCCCCACTCATAGGGGGATGGATGCCTACCACAACCACCACCCCTACTCAGGTGGGCCTGGATGCCTACCACTACTACCACCCCTACTCATGGGGACCTGGATGCCTGTCACTACTACCATCCCCACTCATAGGGGGATGGATAGGATGGATACCTACCACTACCACCACCCCTACTCATGGGGGCCTGGATGCCTGTCACTACTACCATCCCCACTCATATGGGGATGGATGCCTACCACTAATACCATCCCCACTCATAGGGGGATGGATGCCTGCCACTAATACCATCCCCACTCATAGGGAGATGGATGCCTACCACTACCACCACCCCTACTCAGGTGGGCCTGGATGCCTACCACTAACACCACCCCTACTCATGGGGGCCTGGATGCCTGTCACTACTACCATCACCACTTATAGGGGGATGGATGCCTACGACTACCACCACCCCTACTCATGGGGGCCTGGATGCCTGTCACTACTACCATCCCCACTCATAGGGGGATGGATGCCTGCCACTAATACCATCCCCACTCATAGGGGGATGGATACCTACCACTACCACCACCCCTACTCATGGGGGCCTGGATGCCTGCCACTACTACAATCCCCACTCATATGGGGATGGATGCCTACCACTACCACCACCCTTACTCATGGGGGCCTGGATGCCTGTCACTACTACCATCCCCACTCATAGGGGGATGGATGCCTACCACTACCACCAACCCTACTCATGGGGGCCTGGATGCCTGTCACTACTACCATCCCCACTCATAGGGGGATGGATGCCTACCACTACCACCACCCCTACTCATGGGGGCCTAGATGCCTGTCACTACTACCATCCCCACTCATAGGGGGATGGATGCCTACCACTACCACCACCCCTACTCATGGGGGCCTGGATGCCTGTCACTACTTCCATCCCCACTCATAGGGGGATGGATGCCTGCCACTAATACCATCCCCACTCATAGGGGGATGGATACCTACCACTACCACCACCCCTACTCATGAGGGCCTGGAGGCCTGCCACTACTACCATCCCCACTCATATGGGGATGGATGCCTACCACTACCACCACCCCTACTCAGGGGGGCCTGGATGCCTGTCACTACTACCATCCCCACTCATAGGGGGATGGATGCCTACCACTACCACCACCCCTACTGAGGGGGGCCTGGATGCCTACCACTACCACCACCCCTACTCATGGGGGCCTGGATGCCTGTCACTACTACCATCCCCACTCATAGGGGGATGGATGCCTGCCACTACCACCACCCCTACTCATGGGGGCCTGGATGCCTGTCACTACTACCATCCCCACTCATAGGGGGATGGATGCCTGCCACTAATACCATCCCCACTCATACGGGGATGGATACCTACCACTACCACCACCCCTACTCATGGGGGCTTGTATGCCTGCCACTACTACCATCCCCACTCATATGGGGATGGATGCCTACCACTACCACCGCCCCTACTCATGGGGGCCTGGATGCCTGTCACTACTACCATCTCCACTCATAGGGGATGGATGCCTACCACTACCACCACCCCTACTCATGGGGGCCTGGATGCCTGTCACTACTACCAACCCCACTCATAGGGGGATGGATACCTACCACTACCACCACCCCTACTCATGGGGGCCTGGATGCCTGCCACTACTACCATCCCCACTCATATGGGGATGGATGCCAACCACTACCACCACCCCTACTCAGGGGGGCCTGGATGCCTGTCACTACTACCATCCCCACTCATAGGGGGATGGATGCCTACCACTACCACCACCGCTACTCAGGGGGGCCTGGATGCCTACCACTACCACCACCCCTACTCATGGGGCCTGGATGCCTGTCACTACTACCATCACCACTCATAAGGGGATGGATGCCTACCACTACCACCACCCCTACTCATGGGGGCCTGGATGCCTGTCACTACTACCATCCCCACTCATAGGGGGATGGATGCCTACCACTACCACCACCCCTACTCATGGGGGCCTGGATGCCTGTCACTACTACCATCCCCACTCATAGGGGGATGGATGCCTACCACTACCACCACCCCTACTCATGGGGGCATGGATGCCTGTCACTACTACCATCCCAACCCATAGGGGGATGGATGCCTACCACTACCACCACCCCTACTCATGGGGGCCTGGATGCCTGTCACTACTACCATCCCCACTCATAGGGGGATGGATAGGATGGATACCTACCACTACCACCACCCCTACTCATGGGGGCCTGGATGCCTGTCACTACTACCATCCCCACTCATAGGGGGATGGATGCCTACCACTAATACCATCCCCACTCATAGGGGGATGGATGCCTGCCACTAATACCATCCCCACTCATAGGGAGATGGATGCCTACCACCACCACGACCCCTACTCAGGTGGGCCTGGATGCCTACCACTAACACCACCCCTACTCATGGGGGCCTGGATGCCTGTCACTACTACCATCACCACTTATAGGGGGATGGATGCCTACGACTACCACCACCCCTACTCATGGGGGCCTGGATGCCTGTCACTACTACCATCCCCACTCATAGGGGGATGGATGCCTGCCACTAATACCATCCCCACTCATAGGGGGATGGATACCTACCACTACCACCACCCCTACTCATGGGGGCCTGGATGCCTGCCACTACTACAATCCCCACTCATATGGGGATGGATGCCTACCACTACCACCACCCTTACTCATGGGGGCCTGGATGCCTGTCACTACTACCATCCCCACTCATAGGGGGATGGATGCCTACCACTACCACCACCCCTACTCATGGGGGCCTGGATGCCTGTCACTACTACCATCCCCACTCATAGGGGATGGATGCCTACCACTACCACCACCCCTACTCATGGGGGCCTAGATGCCTGTCACTACTACCATCCCCACTCATAGGGGGATGGATGCCTACCACTACCACCACCCCTACTCATGGGGGCCTGGATGCCTGTCACTACTTCCATCCCCACTCATAGGGGGATGGATGCCTGCCACTTATACCATCCCCACTCATAGGGGGATGGATACCTACCACTACCACCACCCCTACTCATGAGGGCCTGGATGCCTGCCACTACTACCATCCCCACTCATATGGGGATGGATGCCTACCACTACCACCACCCCTACTCAGGGGGGCCTGGATGCCTGTCACTACTACCATCCCCACTCATAGGGGGATGGATGCCTACCACTACCACCACCCCTACTGAGGGGGGCCTGGATGCCTACCACTACCACCACCCCTACTCATGGGGGCCTGGATGCCTGTCACTACTACCATCCCCACTCATAGGGGGATGGATGCCTGCCACTACCACCACCCCTACTCATGGGGGCCTGGATGCCTGTCACTACTACCATCCCCACTCATAGGGGGATGGATGCCTGCCACTATTACCATCCCCACTCATAGGGGGATGGATACCTACCACTACCACCACCCCTACTCATGGGGGCTTGTATGCCTGCCACTACTACCATCCCCACTCATATGGGGATGGATGCCTACCACCACCCCTACTCATGGGGGCCTGGATGCCTGTCACTACTACCATCTCCACTCATAGGGGGATGGATGCCTACCACTACCACCACCCCTACTCATGGGGGCCTGGATGCCTGTCACTACTACCAACCCCACTCATAGGGGGATGGATACCTACCACTACCACCACCCCTACTCATGGGGGCCTGGATGCCTGCCACTACTACCATCCCCACTCATATGGGGATGGATGCCAACCACTACCACCACCCCTACTCAGGGGGCCTGGATGCCTGTCACTACTACCATCCCCACTCATAGGGGGATGGATGCCTACCACTACCACCACCCCTACTCAGGGGGGCCTGGATGCCTACCACTACCACCACCCCTACTCATGGGGGCCTGGATGCCTGTCACTACTACCATCACCACTCATATGGGGATGGATGCCAACCACTACCACCACCCCTACTCAGGGGGCCTGGATGCCTGTCACTACTACCATCCCCACTCATAGGGGGATGGATGCCTACCACTACCACCACCCCTACTCAGGGGGCCTGGATGCCTACCACTACCACCACCCCTACTCATGGGGGCCTGGATGCCTGTCACTACTACCATCACCACTCATAAGGGGATGGATGCCTACCACTACCACCACCCCTACTCATGGGGGCCTGGATGCCTGTCACTACTACCATCCCCACTCATAGGGGGATGGAGGCCTGGCACTAATACCATCCCCACTCATAGGGGGATGGATACCTACCACTACCACCACCCCTACTCATGGGGGCCTGGATGCCTGCCACTACTACCATCCCCACTCATATGGGGATGGATGCCTACCACTACCACCACCCCTACTCATGGGGGCCTGGATGCCTGTCTCTACTACCATCCCCACTCATAGGGGGATGGATGCCTACCACTACCACCACCCCTACTCATGGGGGCCTGGATGCCTGTCACTACTACCATCCCCACTCATAGGGGGATGGATGCCTGCCACTAATACCATCCCCACTCATAGGGGGATGGATACCTACCACTACCACCACCCCTACTCATGGGGGCCTGGATGCCTGTCACTACTACCATCCCCACTCATAGGGGGAGTGGATGCCTACCACTAATACCATCCCCACTCATAGGGGGATGGATGCCTGCCACTAATACCATCCCCACTCATAGGGGGATGGATGCCTACCACTACCACCACCCCTACTCATGGGGGCCTGGATGCCTGTCACTACTACCATCCCCACTCATAGGGGGATGGATGCCTACCACTACCACCACCCCTACTCATGGGGGCCTGGATGCCTGTCACTACTACCATCCCCACTCATAGGGGGATGGATGCCTACCACTACCACCACCCCTACTCAGGGGGGCCTGGATGCCTACCACTACCACCACCCCTACTCATGGGGGCCTGGATGCCTCTCACTACTACCATCCCCACTCATAGGGGATGGATGCCTACCACTACCACCACCCCTACTCATGGGGGCCTGGTTGCCTGTCACTACTACCATCCCCACTCATAGGGGGATGGATGCCTGCCACTAATACCATCCCCACTCATAGGGAGATGGATGCCTACCACTACCACCACCCCTACTCAGGTGGGGCCTGGATGCCTACCACTACCACCACCCCTACTCATGGGGGCCTGGATGCCTGTCACTACTACCATCCCCACTCATAGGGGGATGGATGCCTACCACTACCACCACCCCTACTCATGGGGGCCTGGATGCCTGTCACTACTACCATCCCCACTCATAGGGGGATGGATGCCTGCCACTATCCATCCCCACTCATGGGGGATGGATGCCTACCACTACCACCACCCCTACTCATGGGGGCCTGGATGCCTGCCACTACTACCATCCCCACTCATATGGGGATGGATGCCTACCACTACCACCACCCCTACTCATGGGGGCCTGGATGCCTGTCACTACTACCATCCCCACTCATAGGGGGATGGATGCCTACCACTACCACCACCCCTACTCATGGGGGCCTGGATGCCTGTCACTACTACCATCCCCACTCATAGGGGATGGATGCCTACCACTACCACCACCCCTACTCATGGGGGCCTGGATGCCTGTCACTACTACCATCCCCACTCATAGGGGGATGGATGCCTACCACTACCACCACCCCTACTCATGGGGGCCTGGATGCCTGTCACTACTACCATCCCCACTCATAGGGGGATGGATGCCTGCCACTACTACCATCCCCACTCATAGGGGGATGGATGCCTACCACTACCACCACCCCTACTCATGAGGGCCTGGATGCCTGCCACTACTACCATCCCCACTCATATGGGGATGGATGCCTACCACTACCACCACCCCTACTCATGGGGGCCTGGATGCCTGTCACTACTACCATCCCCACTCATAGGGGGATGGATGCCTACCACTACCACCACCCCTACTCATGGGGGCCTGGATGCCTACCACTACCACCACCCCTACTCATGGGGCCTGGATGCCTGTCACTACTACCATCCCCACTCATAGGGGGATGGATGCCTACCACTACCACCACCCCTACTCATGGGGGCCTGGATGCCTGTCACTACTACCATCCCCACTCATAGGGGGATGGATGCCTGCCACTACTACCATCCCCACTCATAGGGGATGGATGCCTACCACTACCACCACCCCTACTCATGGGGGCCTGGATGCCTGCCACTACTACCATCCCCACTCATATGGGGATGGATGCCTACCACTACCACCACCCCTACTCATGGGGGCCTGGATGCCTGTCACTACTACCATCCCCACTCATAGGGGGATGGATGCCTACCACTACCACCACCCCTACTCATGGGGGCCTGGATGCCTGTCACTACTACCATCCCCACTCATAGGGGGATGGATGCCTACCACTACCACCACCCCTACTCATGGGGGCCTGGATGCCTGCCACTACTACCATCCCCACTCATATGGGGATGGATGCCTACCACTACCACCACCCCTACTCATGGGGGCCTGGATGCCTGTCACTACTACCATCCCCACTCATAGGGGGATGGATGCCTACCACTACCACCACCCCTACTCAGGGGGCCTGGATGCCTACCACTACTACCATCCCCTACTCATAGGGGGCCTGGATGCCTGTCACTACTACCATCCCCACTCATAGGGGGATGGATGCCTACCACTACCACCACCCCTACTCATGGGGGCCTGGATGCCTGTCACTACTACCATCCCCACTCATAGGGGGATGGATGCCTGTCACTACTACCATCCCCACTCATAGGGGGATGGATGCCTACCACTACCACCACCCCTACTCATGGGGGCCTGGATGCCTGCCACTACTACCATCCCCACTCATAGGGGGATGGATGCCTACCACTACCACCACCCCTACTCATGGGGCCTGGATGCCTGTCACTACTACCATCCCCACTCATAGGGGATGGATGCCTACCACTACCACCACCCCTACTCATGGGGGCCTGGATGCCTATCACTACTACCATCCCCACTCATGGGGGATGGATGCCTGCCACTACTACCATCCCCACTCATAGGGGGATGGATACCTACCACTACCACCACCCCTACTCATGGGGGCCTGGATGCCTGTCACTACTACCATCCCCACTCATAGGGGGATGGATGCCTACCACTAATACCATCCCCACTCATAGGGGGATGGATGCCTGCCACTAATACCATCCCCACTCATAGGGGGATGGATGCCTACCACTACCACCACCCCTACTCAGGGGGGCCTGGATGCCTGTCACTACTACCATCCCCACTCATAGGGGGATGGATGCCTACCACTACCACCACCCCTACTCAGGGGGGCCTGGATGCCTGTCACTACTACCATCCCCACTCATAGGGGGATGGATGCCTACCACTACCACCACCCCTACTCAGGGGGCCTGGATGCCTACCACTACCACCACCCCTACTCATGGGGGCCTGGATGCCTGTCACTACTACCATCCCCACTCATAGGGGGATGGATGCCTACCACTACCACCACCCCTACTCATGGGGGCCTGGATGCCTGTCACTACTACCATCCCCACTCATAGGGGGATGGATGCCTACCACTACCACCATCCCCACTCATAGGGGGACTGGATGCCTACCACTACCACCACCCCTACTCATGGGGGCCTGGATGCCTGTCACTACTACCATCCCCACTCATAGGGGGATGGATGCCTCGCCACTACTACCATCCCCACTCATAGGGGGATGGATGCCTACCACTACCACCACCCCTACTCAGGGGGGCCTGGATGCCTACCACTACTACCACCCCTACTCAGGGGGGCCTGGATGCCTGTCACTACTACCATCCCCACTCATAGGGGATGGATAGGATGGATACCTACCACTACCACCACCCCTACTCATGGGGGCCTGGATGCCTGTCACTACTACCATCCCCACTCATAGGGGATGGATGCCTACCACTACCACCATCCCCTACTCATAGGGGGCCTGGATGCCTGTCACTACTACCATCCCCACTCATAGGGAGATGGATGCCTACCACTACCACCACCCCTACTCAGGTGGGCCTGGATGCCTACCACTAACACCACCCCTACTCATGGGGGCCTGGATGCCTGTCACTACTACCATCCCCACTCATAGGGGGATGGATGCCTACGACTACCACCACCCCTACTCATGGGGGCCTGGATGCCTGTCACTACTACCATCCCCACTCATAGGGGGATGGATGCCTACCACTACCACCACCCCTACTCATGGGGGCCTGGATGCCTACCACTACCACCACCCCTACTCAGGGGGGCCTGGATGCCTACCACTACTACCATCCCCACTCATATGGGGATGGATGCCTACCACTACCACCACCCCTACTCATGGGGGCCTGGATGCCTGTCACTACTACCATCCCCACTCATAGGGGGATGGATGCCTACCACTACCACCACCCCTACTCATGGGGGCCTGGATGCCTGTCACTACTACCATCCCCACTCATAGGGGGATGGATGCCTACCACTACCACCACCCCTACTCATGGGGGCCTGGATGCCTGTCACTACTACCATCCCCACTCATAGGGGGATGGATGCCTACCACTACCACCACCCCTACTCATGGGGGCCTGGATGCCTGTCACTACTACCATCCCCACTCATAGGGGGATGGATGCCTGCCACTACTACCATCCCCACTCATGGGGGATGGATACCTACCACTACCACCACCCCTACTCATGAGGGCCTGGATGCCTGCCACTACTACCATCCCCACTCATATGGGGATGGATGCCTACCACTACCACCACCCCTACTCAGGGGGCCTGGATGCCTGTCACTACTACCATCCCCACTCATAGGGGGATGGATGCCTACCACTACCACCACCCCTACTGAGGGGGCCTGGATGCCTACCACTACCACCACCCCTACTCATGGGGGCCTGGATGCCTGTCACTACTACCATCCCCACTCATAGGGGGATGGATGCCTACCACTACCACCACCCCTACTCATGGGGGCCTGGATGCCTGTCACTACTACCATCCCCACTCATAGGGGGATGGATGCCTGCCACTAATACCATCCCCACTCATAGGGGGATGGATACCTACCACTACCACCACCCCTACTCATGGGGGCCTGGATGCCTGCCACTACTACCATCCCCACTCATATGGGGATGGATGCCTACCACTACCACCACCCCTACTCATGGGGGCCTGGATGCCTGTCACTACTACCATCCCCACTCATAGGGGGATGGATGCCTACCACTACCACCACCCCTACTCATGGGGGCCTGGATGCCTGTCACTACTACCATCCCCACTCATAGGGGGATGGATGCCTACCACTACCACCACCCCTACTCATGGGGGCCTGGATGCCTGCCACTACTACCATCCCCACTCATATGGGGATGGATGCCTACCACTACCACCACCCCTACTCAGGGGGCCTGGATGCCTGTCACTACTACCATCCCCACTCATAGGGGGATGGATGCCTACCACTACCACCACCCCTACTCAGGGGGCCTGGATGCCTACCACTACCACCACCCCTACTCATGGGGGCCTGGATGCCTGTCACTACTACCATCCCCACTCATAAGGGGATGGATGCCTACCACTACCACCACCCCTACTCATGGGGGCCTGGATGCCTGTCACTACTACCATCCCCACTCATAGGGGGATGGATGCCTGGCACTAATACCATCCCCACTCATAGGGGGATGGATACCTACCACTACCACCACCCCTACTCATGGGGGCCTGGATGCCTGCCACTACTACCATCCCCACTCATATGGGGATGGATGCCTACCACTACCACCACCCCTACTCATGGGGGCCTGGATGCCTGTCACTACTACCATCCCCACTCATAGGGGATGGATGCCTACCACTACCACCACCCCTACTCATGGGGGCCTGGATGCCTGTCACTACTACCATCCCCACTCATAGGGGGATGGATGCCTACCACTACCACCACCCCTACTCATGGGGGCCTGGATGCCTGTCACTACTACCATCCCCACTCATAGGGGATGGATGCCTACCACTACCACCACCCCTACTCATGGGGGCCTGGATGCCTGTCACTACTACCATCCCCACTCATAGGGGGATGGATGACCTACCACTACCACCACCCCTACTCATGGGGGCCTGGATGCCTGTCACTACTACCATCCCCACTCATAGGGGGATGGATGCCTACCACTAATACCATCCCCACTCATAGGGGGATGGATGCCTGCCACTACTACCATCCCCACTCATAGGGGATGGATGCCTACCACTACCACCACCCCTACTCAGGTGGGCCTGGATGCCTACCACTACCACCACCCCTACTCATGGGGGCCTGGATGCCTGTCACTACTACCATCCCCACTCATAGGGGGATGGATGCCTACCGACTACCACCACCCCTACTCATGGGGGCCTGGATGCCTGTCACTACTACCATCCCCACTCATAGGGGGATGGATGCCTGCCACTACTACCATCCCCACTCATGGGGGCATGGATACCTACCACTACCACCACCCCTACTCATG
The DNA here is from genome assembly GCA_963921515.1 of Calotriton arnoldi. Classification (NCBI taxonomy): domain Eukaryota; kingdom Metazoa; phylum Chordata; class Amphibia; order Caudata; family Salamandridae; genus Calotriton; species Calotriton arnoldi. The sequence goes on from CAWUFW010004803.1 coordinate 1,093,634, forward strand.
GGGGCCTGGATGCCTGCCACTACTACCATCCCCACTCATATGGGGATGGATGCCTACCACTACCACCACCCCTACTCATGGGGGCCTGGATGCCTGTCACTACTACCATCCCCACTCATAGGGGGATGGATGCCTACCACTACCACCACCCCTACTCATGGGGGCCTGGATGCCTGTCACTACTACCATCCCCACTCATAGGGGGATGGATGCCTACCACTACCACCACCCCTACTCATGGGGGCCTGGATGCCTGTCACTACTACCATCCCCACTCATAGGGGGATGGATGCCTACCACTACCACCACCCCTACTCATGGGGGCCTGGATGCCTGTCACTACTACCATCCCCACTCATAGGGGGATGGATGCCTGCCACTAATACCATCCCCACTCATAGGGGGATGAATACCTACCACTACCACCACCCCTACTCATGGTGGCCTGGATGCCTGTCACTACTACCATCCCCACTCATATGGGGATGGATGCCTACCACTACCACCACCCCTACTCAGGGGGCCTGGATGCCTGTCACTACTACCATCCCCACTCATAGGGGATGGATGCCTACCACTACCACCACCCCCACTCAGGGGGCCTGGATGCCTACCACTACCACCACCCCTACTCATGGGGGCCTGGATGCCTGTCACTACTACCATCCCCACTCATAGGGGGATGGATGCCTACCACTACCACCACCCCTACTCATGGGGGCCTGGATGCCTGTCACTACTACCATCCCCACTCATAGGGGGATGGATGCCTACCACTACTACCATCCCCACTCATGGGGGATGGATACCTACCACTACCACCACCCCCTACTCATGGGGGCTTGGATGCCTGCCACTACTACCATCCCCACTCATATGGGGATGGATGCCTACCACTACCACCACCCCTACTCATGGGGGCCTGGATGCCTGTCACTACTACCATCTCCACTCATAGGGGGATGGATGCCTACCACTACCACCACCCCTACTCATGGGGGCCTGGATGCCTGTCACTACTACCATCCCCACTCATAGGGGATGGATGCCTACCACTACCACCACCCCTACTCATGGGGGCCTGGATGCCTGTCACTACTACCATCCCCACTCATATGGGGATGGATGCCTACCACTACCACCACCCCTACTCAGGGGGCCTGGATGCCTGTCACTACTACCATCCCCACTCATAGGGGGATGGATGCCTACCACTACCACCACCCCTACTCAGGGGGCCTGGATGCCTACCACTACCACCACCCCCACTCATGGGGCCTGGATGCCTGTCACTACTACCATCCCCACTCATAAGGGGATGGATGCCTACCACTACCACCACCCCTACTCATGGGGGCCTGGATGCCTGTCACTACTACCATCCCCACTCATAGGGGGATGGATGCCTACCACTACCACCACCCCTACTCATGGGGGCCTGGATGCCTGTCACTACTACCATCCCCACTCATAGGGGGATGGATGCCTACCACTACCACCACCCCTACTCATGGGGGCCTGGATGCCTGTCACTACTACCATCCCCACTCATAGGGGGATGGATGCCTACCACTACCACCACCCCTACTCATGGGGGCCTGGATGCCTGTCACTACTACCATCCCCACTCATAGGGGGATAGGATGGATACCTACCACTACCACCACCCCTACTCATGGGGGCCTGGATGCCTGTCACTACTACCATCCCCACTCATAGGGGGATGGATGCCTACCACTAATACCATCCCCACTCATAGGGGGATGGATGCCTGCCACTAATACCATCCCCACTCATAGGGGGATGGATGCCTACCACTACCACCACCCCTACTCAGGGGGCCTGGATGCCTACCACTACCACCACCCCTACTCATGGGGGCCTGGATGCCTGTCACTACTACCATCCCCACTCATAGGGGGATGGATGCCTACCACTACCACCACCCCTACTCATGGGGGCCTGGATGCCTGTCACTACTACCATCCCCACTCATAGGGGGATGGATGCCTGCCACTAATACCATCCCCACTCATAGGGGGATGGATACCTACCACTACCACCACCCCTACTCATGGGGGCCTGGATGCCTGTCACTACTACCATCCCCACTCATAGGGGGATGGATGCCTACCACTACCACCACCCCTACTCATGGGGGCCTGGATGCCTGTCACTACTACCATCCCCACTCATAGGGGGATGGATGCCTACCACTACCACCACCCCTACTCATGGGGGCCTGGATGCCTGTCACTACTACCATCCCCACTCATAGGGGATGGATGCCTACCACTACCACCACCCCTACTCATGGGGGCCTGGATGCCTGTCACTACTACCATCCCCACTCATAGGGGGATGGATGCCTACCACTACCACCACCCCTACTCATGGGGGCCTGGATGCCTGTCACTACTACCATCCCCACTCATAGGGGGATGGATGCCTGCCACTACTACCATCCCCACTCATAGGGGGATGGATACCTACCACTACCACCACCCCTACTCATGGGGGCCTGGATGCCTGCCACTACTACCATCCCCACTCATATGGGGATGGATGCCTACCACTACCACCACCCCTACTCAGGGGGCCTGGATGCCTGTCACTACTACCATCCCCACTCATAGGGGGATGGATGCCTACCACTACCACCACCCTACTCATGGGGGCCTGGATGCCTACCACTACCACCACCCCTACTCATGGGGGCCTGGATGCCTGTCACTACTACCATCCCCACTCATAGGGGGATGGATGCCTACCACTACCACCACCCCTACTCATGGGGGCCTGGATGCCTGTCACTACTACCATCCCCACTCATAGGGGGATGGATGCCTGCCACTACTACCATCCCCACTCATGGGGGATGGATGCCTACCACTACCACCACCCCTACTCATGGGGGCATGGATGCCTGCCACTACTACCATCCCCACTCATATGGGGATGGATGCCTACCACTACCACCACCCCTACTCATGGGGGCCTGGATGCCTGTCACTACTACCATCCCCACTCATAGGGGGATGGATGCCTACCACTACCACCACCCCTACTCATGGGGGCCTGGATGCCTGTCACTACTACCATCCCCACTCATAGGGGGATGGATGCCCTACCACTACCACCACCCCTACTCATGGGGGCCTGGATGCCTGTCACTACTACCATCCCCACTCATAGGGGGATGGATGCCTACCACTACCACCACCCCTACTCAGGGGGCCTGGATGCCTGTCACTACTACCATCCCCACTCATAGGGGGATGGATGCCTACCACTACCACCACCCCTACTCATAGGGGCCTGGATGCCTACCACTACCACCACCCCTACTCATGGGGGCCTGGATGCCTGTCACTACTACCATCCCCACTCATATGGGGATGGATGCCTACCACTACCACCACCCCTACTCATGGGGGCCTGGATGCCTGTCACTACTACCATCCCCACTCATAGGGGATGGATGCCTACCACTACCACCACCCCTACTCAGGGGGCCTGGATGCCTACCACTACCACCACCCCTACTCATGGGGGCCTGGATGCCTGTCACTACTACCATCCCCACTCATAGGGGGATGGATGCCTACCACTACCACCACCCCTACTCATGGGGGCCTGGATGCCTGTCACTACTACCATCCCCACTCATAGGGGGATGGATGCCTGCCACTACTACCATCCCCACTCATAGGGGGATGGATGCCTACCACTACCACCACCCCTACTCATGGGGGCCTGGATGCCTGCCACTACTACCATCCCCACTCATATGGGGATGGATGCCTACCACTACCACCACCCCTACTCATGGGGGCCTGGATGCCTGTCACTACTACCATCCCCACTCATAGGGGGATGGATGCCTACCACTACCACCACCCCTACTCATGGGGGCCTGGATGCCTGTCACTACTACCATCCCCACTCATAGGGGGATGGATGCCTACCACTACTACCATCCCCACTCATGGGGGATGGATGCCTACCACTACCACCACCCCTACTCATGGGGGCCTGGATGCCTGTCACTACTACCATCCCCACTCATAGGGGGAGTGATGCCTACCACTAATACCATCCCCACTCATAGGGGGATGGATGCCTGCCACTAATACCATCCCCACTCATAGGGGGATGGATGCCTACCACTACCACCACCCCTACTCATGGGGGCCTGGATGCCTATCACTACTACTATCCCCACTCATAGGGGGATGGATGCCTACCACTACCACCACCCCTACTCATGGGGGCCTGGATGCCTGTCACTACTACCATCCCCACTCATAGGGGGATGGATGCCTACCACTACCACCACCCCTACTCAGGGGGCCTGGATGCCTACCACTACCACCACCCCTACTCATGGGGGCCTGGATGCCTCTCACTACTACCATCCCCACTCATGGGGGATGGATGCCTACCACTACCACCACCCCTACTCATGGGGGCCTGGTTGCCTGTCACTACTACCATCCCCACTCATAGGGGGATGGATGCCTGCCACTAATACCATCCCCACTCATAGGGAGATGGATGCCTACCACCACCACCACCCCTACTCAGGTGGGCCTGGATGGCTACCACTACCACCACCCCTACTCATGGGGGCCTGGATGCCTGTCACTACTACCATCCCCACTCATAGGGGGATGGATGCCTACCACTACCACCACCCCTACTCATGGGGGCCTGGATGCCTGTCACTACTACCATCCCCACTCATAGGGGGATGGATGCCTACCACTACTACCATCCCCACTCATAGGGGATGGATACCTACCACTACCACCACCCCTACTCATGGGGGCCTGGATGCCTGCCACTACTACCATCCCCACTCATATGGGGATGGATGCCTACCACTACCACCACCCCTACTCATGGGGGCCTGGATGCCTGTCACTACTACCATCCCCACTCATAGGGGGATGGATGCCTACCACTACCACCACCCCTACTCATGGGGGCCTGGATGCCTGTCACTACTACCATCCCCACTCATAGGGGGATGGATGCCTACCACTACCACCACCCCTACTCATGGGGGCCTGGATGCCTGTCACTACTACCATCCCCACTCATAGGGGATGGATGCCTACCACTACCACCACCCCTACTCATGGGGGCCTGGATGCCTGTCACTACTACCATCCCCACTCATAGGGGATGGATGCCTGCCACTACTACCATCCCCACTCATAGGGGGATGGATGCCTACCACTACCACCACCCCTACTCATGAGGGCCTGGATGCCTGCCACTACTACCATCCCCACTCATATGGGGATGGATGCCTACCACTACCACCACCCCTACTCAGGGGGGCCTGGATGCCTGTCACTACTACCATCCCCACTCATAGGGGGATGGATGCCTACCACTACCACCACCCCTTCTGAGGGGGCCTGGATGCCTACCACTACCACCACCCCTACTCATGGGGGCCTGGATGCCTGTCACTACTACCATCCCCACTCATAGGGGGATGGATGCCTGCCACTACCACCACCCCTACTCATGGGGGCCTGGATGCCTGTCACTACTACCATCCCCACTCATAGGGGGATGGATGCCTGCCACTACTACCATCCCCACTCATAGGGGGATGGATACCTACCACTACCACCACCCCTACTCATGGGGGCCTGGATGCCTGCCACTACTACCATCCCCACTCATAGGGGGATGGATGCCTACCACTACCACCACCCCTACTCATGGGGGCCTGGATGCCTGTCACTACTACCATCTCCACTCATAGGGGGATGGATGCCTACCACTACCACCACCCCTACTCATGGGGGCCTGGATGCCTGTCACTACTACCATCCCCACTCATAGGGGGATGGATGCCTACCACTACCACCACCCCTACTCATGGGGGCCTGGATGCCTGTCACTACTACCATCCCCACTCATATGGGGATGGATGCCTACCACTACCACCACCCCTACTCATGGGGGCCTGGATGCCTGTCACTACTACCATCCCCACTCATAGGGGATGGATGCCTACCACTACCACCACCCCTACTCAGGGGGCCTGGATGCCTACCACTACCACCACCCCTACTCATGGGGGCCTGGATGCCTGTCACTACTACCATCACCCACTCATAAGGGGATGGATGCCTACCACTACCACCACCCCTACTCATGGGGGCCTGGATGCCTGTCACTACTACCATCCCCACTCATAGGGGGATGGATGCCTGGCACTACTACCATCCCCACTCATGGGGGATGGATGCCTACCACTACCACCACCCCTACTCATGGGGGCCTGGATGCCTGCCACTACTACCATCCCCACTCATATGGGGATGGATGCCTACCACTACCACCACCCCTACTCATGGGGGCCTGGATGCCTGTCACTACTACCATCCCCACTCATAGGGGATGGATGCCTACCACTACCACCACCCCTACTCATGGGGGCCTGGATGCCTGTCACTACTACCATCCCCACTCATAGGGGGATGGATGCCTGCCACTAATACCATCCCCACTCATAGGGTGATGGATACCTACCACTACCACCACCCCTACTCATGGGGGCCTGGATGCCTGTCACTACTACCATCCCCACTCATAGGGGGATGGATGCCTACCACTAATACCATCCCCACTCATAGGGGGATGGATGCCTGCCACTAATACCATCCCCACTCATGGGGGATGGATGCCTACCACTACCACCACCCCTACTCATGGGGGCCTGGATGCCTGTCACTACTACCATCCCCACTCATAGGGGGATGGATGCCTACCACTACCACCACCCCTACTCATGGGGGCCTGGATGCCTGTCACTACTACCATCCCCACTCATAGGGGGATGGATGCCTACCACTACCACCACCCCTACTCAGGGGGCCTGGATGCCTACCACTACCACCACCCCTACTCATGGGGGCCTGGATGCCTCTCACTACTACCATCCCCACTCATAGGGGGATGGATGCCTACCACTACCACCACCCCTACTCATGGGGGCCTGGATGCCTGTCACTACTACCATCCCCACTCATAGGGGGATGGATGCCTGCCACTAATACCATCCCCACTCATAGGGGATGGATACCTACCACTACCACCACCCCTACTCATGGGGGCCTGGATGCCTGTCACTACTACCATCCCCACTCATAGGGGATGGATGCCTACCACTAATACCATCCCCACTCATAGGGGATGGATGCCTACCACTACCACCACCCCCACTCAGGTGGGGCCTGGATGCCTACCACTACCACCACCCCTACTCATGGGGGCCTGGATGCCTGTCACTACTACCATCCCCACTCATAGGGGATGGATAGGATGGACCTACCACTACCACCACCCCTACTCATGGGGGCCTGGATGCCTGTCACTACTACCATCCCCACTCATAGGGGGATGGATGCCTACCACTAATACCATCCCCACTCATAGGGGGATGGATGCCTGCCACTACTACCATCCCCACTCATAGGGAGATGGATGCCTACCACTACCACCACCCCTACTCAGGTGGGCCTGGATGCCTACCACTACCACCACCCCTACTCATGGGGGCCTGGATGCCTGTCACTACTACCATCCCCACTCATAGGGGGATGGATGCCTACCACTACCACCACCCCTACTCATGGGGGCCTGGATGCCTGTCACTACTACCATCCCCACTCATAGGGGGATGGATGCCTGCCACTAATACCATCCCCACTCATAGGGGGATGGATGCCTACCACTACCACCACCCCTACTCATGGGGGCCTGGATGCCTGCCACTACTACCATCCCCACTCATATGGGGATGGATGCCTACCACTACCACCACCCCTACTCATGGGGGCCTGGATGCCTGTCACTACTACCATCCCCACTCATAGGGGGATGGATGCCTACCACTACCACCACCCCTACTCATGGGGGCCTGGATGCCTGTCACTACTACCATCCCCACTCATAGGGGGATGGATGCCTACCACTACCACCACCCCTACTCATGGGGGCCTGGATGCCTGTCACTACTACCATCCCCACTCATAGGGGGATGGATGCCTACCACTACCACCACCCCTACTCATGGGGGCCTGGATGCCTGTCACTACTTCCATCCCCACTCATAGGGGGATGGATGCCTGCCACTAATACCATCCCCACTCATAGGGGGATGGATGCCTACCACTACCACCACCCCTACTCATGGGGGCCTGGATGCCTGCCACTACTACCATCCCCACTCATATGGGGATGGATGCCTACCACTACCACCACCCCTACTCAGGGGGCCTGGATGCCTGTCACTACTACCATCCCCACTCATAGGGGGATGGATGCCTACCACTACCACCACCCCTACTGAGGGGGCCTGGATGCCTACCACTACCACCACCCCTACTCATGGGGGCCTGGATGCCTGTCACTACTACCATCCCCACTCATAGGGGATGGATGCCTACCACTACCACCACCCCTACTCATGGGGGCCTGGATGCCTGTCACTACTACCATCCCCACTCATAGGGGGATGGATGCCTGCCACTAATACCATCCCCACTCATACGGGGATGGATGCCTACCACTACCACCACCCCTACTCATGGGGGCTTGGATGCCTGCCACTACTACCATCCCCACTCATATGGGGATGGATGCCTACCACTACCACCACCCCTACTCATGGGGGCCTGGATGCCTGTCACTACTACCATCTCCACTCATAGGGGATGGATGCCTACCACTACCACCACCCCTACTCATGGGGGCCTGGATGCCTGTCACTACTACCATCCCCACTCATAGGGGGATGGATGCCTACCACTACCACCACCCCTACTCATGGGGGCCTGGATGCCTGCCACTACTACCATCCCCACTCATAGGGGGATGGATGCCTACCACTACCACCACCCCTACTCAGGGGGCCTGGATGCCTGTCACTACTACCATCCCCACTCATAGGGGATGGATGCCTACCACTACCACCACCCCTACTCAAGGGGGCCTGGATGCCTACCACTACCACCACCCCTACTCATGGGGGCCTGGATGCCTGTCACTACTACCATCACCACTCATAAGGGGATGGATGCCTACCACTACCACCACCCCTACTCATGGGGGCCTGGATGCCTGTCACTACTACCATCCCCACTCATAGGGGAATGGATGCCTGGCACTAATACCATCCCCACTCATAGGGGGATGGATACCTACCACTACCACCACCCCTACTCATGGGGGCCTGGATTCCTGCCACTACTACCATCCCCACTCATATGGGGATGGATGCCTACCACTACCACCACCCCTACTCATGGGGGCCTGGATGCCTGTCACTACTACCATCCCCACTCATAGGGGAATGGATGCCTACCACTACCACCACCCCTACTCATGGGGGCCTGGATGCCTGTCACTACTACCATCCCCACTCATAGGGGGATGGATGCCTACCACTACCACCACCCCTACTCATGGGGGCATGGATGCCTGTCACTACTACCATCCCAACCCATAGGGGGATGGATGCCTACCACTACCACCACCCCTACTCATGGGGGCCTGGATGCCTGTCACTACTACCATCCCCACTCATAGGGGATGGATAGGATGGATACCTACCACTACCACCACCCCTACTCATGGGGGCCTGGATGCCTGTCACTACTACCATCCCCACTCATAGGGGGATGGATGCCTACCACTAATACCATCCCCACTCATAGGGGGATGGATGCACTGCCACTAATACCATCCCCACTCATAGGGAGATGGATGCCTACCACTACCACCACCCCTACTCAGGTGGGCCTGGATGCCTACCACTAACACCACCCCTACTCATGGGGGCCTGGATGCCTGTCACTACTACCATCCCCACTCATAGGGGATGGATGCCTACGACTACCACCACCCCTACTCATGGGGGCCTGGATGCCTGTCACTACTACCATCCCCACTCATAGGGGGATGGATGCCTGCCACTAATACCATCCCCACTCATAGGGGGATGGATGCCTACCACTACCACCACCCCTACTCATGGGGGCCTGGATGCCTGCCACTACTACCATCCCCACTCATATGGGGATGGATGCCTACCACTACCACCACCCCTACTCATGGGGGCCTGGATGCCTGTCACTACTACCATCCCCACTCATAGGGGATGGATGCCTACCACTACCACCACCCCTACTCATGGGGGCCTGGATGCCTGTCACTACTACCATCCCCACTCATAGGGGGATGGATGCCTACCACTACCACCACCCCTACTCATGGGGGCCTGGATGCCTGTCACTACTACCATCCCCACTCATAGGGGGATGGATGCCTACCACTACCACCACCCCTACTCATGGGGGCCTGGATGCCTGTCACTACTACCATCCCCACTCATAGGGGGATGGATGCCTGCCACTACTACCATCCCCACTCATAGGGGGATGGATACCTACCACTACCACCACCCCTACTCATGAGGGCCTGGATGCCTGCCACTACTACCATCCCCACTCATATGGGGATGGATGCCTACCACTACCACCACCCCTACTCAGGGGGCCTGGATGCCTGTCACTACTACCATCCCCACTCATAGGGGGATGGATGCCTACCACTACCACCACCCCTACTGAGGGGGCCTGGATGCCCTACCACTACCACCACCCCTACTCATGGGGGCCTGGATGCCTGTCACTACTACCATCCCCACTCATAGGGGGATGGATGCCTACCACTACCACCACCCCTACTCATGGGGGCCTGGATGCCTGTCACTACTACCATCCCCACTCATAGGGGATGGATGCCTGCCACTACTACCATCCCCACTCATAGGGGGATGGATGCCTACCACTACCACCACCCCTACTCATGGGGGCCTGGATGCCTGTCACTACTACCATCCCCACTCATATGGGGATGGATGCCTACCACTACACCACCCCTACTCATGGGGGCCTGGATGCCTGTCACTACTACCATCTCCACTCATAGGGGGATGGATGCCTACCACTACCACCACCCCTACTCATGGGGGCCTGGATGCCTGTCACTACTACCATCCCCACTCATAGGGGATGGATACCTACCACTACCACCACCCCTACTCATGGGGGCCTGGATGCCTGCCACTACTACCATCCCCACTCATATGGGGATGGATGCCTACCACTACCACCACCCCTACTCAGGGGGCCTGGATGCCTGTCACTACTACCATCCCCACTCATAGGGGGATGGATGCCTACCACTACCACCACCCCTACTCAGGGGGCCTGGATGCCTACCACTACCACCACCCCTACTCATGGGGGCCTGGATGCCTGTCACTACTACCATCCCCACTCATAGGGGGATGGATGCCTACCACTACCACCACCCCTACTCATGGGGGCCTGGATGCCTGTCACTACTACCATCCCCACTCATAGGGGGATGGATGCCTGCCACTACTACCATCCCCACTCATAGGGGGATGGATACCTACCACTACCACCACCCCTACTCATGGGGGCCTGGATGCCTGCCACTACTACCATCCCCACTCTTATGGGGATGGATGCCTACCACTACCACCACCCCTACTCATGGGGGCCTGGATGCCTGTCACTACTACCATCTCCACTCATAGGGGGATGGATGCCTACCACTACCACCACCCCTACTCATGGGGGCCTGGATGCCTATCACTACTACTATCCCCACTCATAGGGGGATGGATACCTACCACTACCACCACCCCTACTCATGGGGGCCTGGCTGCCTGTCACTACTACCATCCCCACTCATAGGGGGATGGATGCCTACCACTACCACCACCCCTACTCAGGGGGCCTGGATGCCTGTCACTACTACCATCCCCACTCATAGGGGGATGGATGCCTACCACTACCACCACCCCTACTCAGGGGGCCTGGATGCCTACCACTACCACCACCCCTACTCATGGGGGCCTGGATGCCTGTCACTACTACCATCCCCACTCATAGGGGATGGATGCCTACCACTACCACCACCCCTACTCATGGGGGCCTGGATGCCTGTCACTACTACCATCCCCACTCATAGGGGGATGGATGCCTGCCACTACTACCATCCCCACTCATAGGGGATGGATACCTACCACTACCACCACCCCTACTCATGGGGGCCTGGATGCCTGCCACTACTACCATCCCCACTCATATGGGGATGGATGCCTACCACTACCACCACCCCTACTCATGGGGGCCTGGATGCCTGTCACTACTACCATCCCCACTCATAGGGGGATGGATGCCTACCACTATCACCACCCCTACTCATGGGGGCCTGGATGCCTACCACTACCACCACCCCAACTCATGGCGGCCTGGATGCCTGTCACTACTACCATCCCCACTCATAGGGGGATGGATGCCTACCACTACCACCACCCCTACTCATGGGGGCCTGGATGCCTGTCACTACTACCATCCCCACTCATAGGGGGATGGATACCTGCCACTAATACCATCCCCACTCATAGGGGGATGGATACCTACCACTTCCACCACCCCTACTCATGGGGGCCTGGATGCCTGCCACTACTACCATCCCCACTCATATGGGGATGGATGCCTACCACTACCACCACCCCTACTCAGGGGGCCTGGATGCCTGTCACTACTACCATCCCCACTCATAGGGGGATGGATGCCTGTCACTACTACCATCCCCACTCATAGGGGGATGGATGCCTACCACCACCACCACCCCTACTCATGGGGGCCTGGATGCCTGTCACTACTACCATCCCCACTCATAGGGGGATGGATTCCTACCACTAATACCATCCCCACTCATAGGGGGATGGATGCCTACCACCACCACCACCCCTACTCATGGGGGCCTGGATGCCTACCACCCACACAACCCCTACTCATAGGACGGGTAATGCATGACACAACCAGCATACTCCAACATAAGGAATGTCTGAAAAATACATCCCCCCAACACCATGACAAGCGTGTGTAGTCTGTGTCAAATGCCTACAACACTGAACATGACATTGAACATACAATGTGACCCCCTATCACATGTGTCACACATAAATGTGTGTGGCCTCCACAATGCAAGCAGACCATGACCACTCTGGCAATGGGGTCTAAAGCCCCATCACCACAGTGACCAAAAGGTAAGTGTGCGGTCCATAGCTGAAGCACATTTTGAACATTGTGGCAATGGGGTCTAACACCCCATCATCACAGTGACCAAAAGGTAAGTGTGGGGTCCATAGCTGAAGCACATTTTGAACATTGTGGCAATGGGGTCTAACGCCCCATCACCACAGTGACCAAAATGTAAGTGTGGGGTCCATAGCTGAACCACATTTTGAACATTGTGGCAATGGGGTCTAACGCCCCATCACCACAGTGACCAAAAGGTAAGTGTGGGGTCCATAGCTGAAGCACATTTTGAACATTGTGGCAATGGGGTCTAACGCCCCATCACCACAGTGACCAAAAGGTAAGTGTGGGGTCCATAGCTGAAGCAGATTTTGAACATTGTGGCAATGGGGTCTAACGCCCCATCATCACAGTGACCAAAAGGTAAGTGTGAGGTCCATAGCTGAAGCACATTTTGAACATTGTGGCAATGGGGTCTAACGCCCCATCATCACAGTGACCAAAAGGTAAGTGTGGGGTCCATAGCTGAAGCACATTTTGAACATTGTGGCAATGGGGTCTAACGCCCCATCACCACAGTGACCAAAATGTAAGTGTGGGGTCCATAGCTGAAGCACATTTTGAACATTGTGGCAATGGGGTCTAAAGCCCCATCACCACAGTGACCAAAATGTAAGTGTGGGGTCCATAGCTGAAGCACATTTTGAACATTGTGGCAATGGGGTCTAAAGCCCCATCACCACAGTGACCAAAATGTAAGTGTTGTCATGTGAAAAGCTGCAAATGCCAAACTGCATGGATGATTCCTGGTCACACAACAACAAACACATCAGTGGCATAGTAGTGCTTGTGTCCCATAGCAACATAGATTGGGTGAGGCAAACAGTGCAGTGCCAATGAAACATCGCTTTGGCCATGTGCAGACAAACCTCACCCATGGGGGCTCACATTGTCAACATTCACGAATTACACAATGACAGAAGTGACCATCATAATGCAGACCCACACATCAGCACCAATGGACACACAAATGTAGATATCCTGTGGAGACTGTAGATGTCAGGTGAACAAATACCATTCCATGGCAGCAATAGGACATACAAACCATGATCATTGTGCTGACTGATGACCTAGGAGTCCCAGGGACAGCAGGGGAAACCCACCAAACAACATACAGCCAATGGCACACTAAAGAAATGCCAATGCAGTGGTGCAAATGCACAAACACAAACAGGCAGACTCACACTGCATATCAAACACAACAGGTGATGGGGGTGTGCCAGTGTCCCCAGGCAACCACACAACACATGAGGAGGCCTGAATCCCTATTACACAGATGTGTATACAGTGCCACACAAAAGTAACTCATGGATCGGATTCCCCTATGTGGGCAATCAGGCATTGTTAGATGAGAGGGAGCACAAATTACAAATGTCACACAAGCTTGTAGGAACAGCAACTAACACAGCAAGAGACAGACCCACCACAGCACTACCCCCAGGGACCCCACATTGTGGTGACACTGGCCTGCATGATAATCCCACTGTGATGACAAAGGTAGATGTCGTACACACAGTGAACCACAGTCATGTTTCCTGAGCAACTAACTACCATCACACCTACACAAGCACAAATCAATCAGCACGGCCTGTCAGCCAAGGCCAACATGGAGGTAGGGGTCTAGCCGTGCAACAACTCTCATTTGCACACACTCAACACCACACACCTTGACCTCCACCAATGTGCAGCAGTGAAGCTCACATGGACTGGTGACATTGCACATGCACCCATGACAATCCCAGGGGTGGTGGGGGGAACTAAGGTGGAGATACCCATCACACATGGCCAGTCAACAAGACTTGTGAATGTCTGACACACTGCACAGTACGCTGTACATGGGCATGACGTCAAATCCACACCAACCAATGGGATCCCGGCCACAGTCACACACCAATGAAGAAGCCAAGGTCACCCACCAAGAACACACATAGACAACTTCCAACATTGCAGCTCTGACCCTGAGGAGTGGCAGCAGTCACACACACAACGTGTCACAATCACTGAAAGGTAACACAAAATGTAAATTACATGACTTGTGTAACCAACAAGTGCCAAGGGGAATCCTGACTGTGTCTCATCTGCGTTTGCCCACAAACTCAGCCCTGACAGCAAACACACCTATGGATGACACCCTGATGACCAGTAATGTGCCATGCACCCACATCACAGAGAACCCAGGGCGAAGATTTGGGGGGAACATTGCTCAACTCAGCAAGCATCACAAACAGGAACATCACTAGGGACCCCAGCCTGCGTAGCAAAATGGAAGTGAACACACACAGACATGCTCACACAACACACACCTTGGGCTCAGGCAATGTCACGGAATTACACACTGCCATGAGGGGACTCCACTCCTGTGTAAGGAAAGCTGTGCCATACGTTGTCTCTGCAGGGCTCAATCATGTCAGCAGAACACTTGGTCACTCAGTCAACAATTAGCACAAAATGAAGGCTCTCGTCACATCAGCCTGGTCATGGCAGTGTCACCAAAATCATCTGCACCGATCAAATACACATGTATAGCAAGTTGCACTGATACCACAGATGAGTCCTTCCCCATTGATGCCCAAACTTGCATGTTCAGTGGAGATGGTCACACGGTCAGGGAAATAGACAAATTGAACAATGGCAAGCACATCTGATGTGCAGGGGTGTAAGCCACAGATGTGATATTGCAAAAACATGTAGGGAATCCCATTGGCAAATATGAATAACATGACACCCTCATATTGCTGCAAAGGATGACATGGCTACACCCCAGGATAGGACACATTCACCCTGGACCACATGGGGTCCTGCACAGTAACACTTCATTTACCTGATAGTAAAAATCACCATCACTGCAGCAAGGGCATGTTTAGCATCCTCAACATCATGTACATCTGAAGCAAAACCACTGGAGAACTGAAAGGAGCTTTATTCAGCATATGTCATATTAAAAAGAAAGTCCAGACAAAACCCAAAGGCCAATGGCCAGTCCATGACTGAAGTCCAAACAGGGTGACAGTGGCAGATGTCACCCTTTGCTTTCCTGCACTGCTAATAACCAGGGACACTCCCCTCGGAGGGGCATACGGGGGTCAGGCCAGGCACCGCAGGGACAGGATCAGGGCTCACCAGAAGGAGGCAGGGAAGGGGTGGCTGGTGGTGGAGAGTCACTGACAACTGCAGTGGAGGTGTCTGACATGGTGTGTGCCGGCACAACTGGGGGCATGAGTCAGATGGTGTGGGTGCCGGCACAACTCCAGTGGGCTGGCCAGATGGAGTGGACAGGTTCCCCACTGCAGTGCCCAAGTCAGACGGGGTGGTAGTGGACTCCACTGCAGTGCCCATCTCCGGGGGAGTAGAATGGGGTTCAGGTAAGGTGGGCAGGACAGAGGGGAGGACACGGTCTCCACACCAGTGGCACAAACATGTGCAGCGGGGGTGTGGGGCTGGAAGAGCAAGTGGTAGGAGGAGAAGGCCGCATCATTTTGGGGATGGTGTATCTGTGGGTGGGGGAACCTGGGACAGGGTGTGGTGGGGGAACCTGTGTTGTGGGTGACTGAGGGATGGAGGAAGGAGACTGTGTGGTTGACCTGCAGGGCGGTGGCGGGGTCTTGCTCTTCTGGGACCGGGGGGACTTGCGGGTGGGGGCCTTAGGCTGTCTGCGCCTGGGGGAGGGTGTCCGGGAGCGAGGGGCACTCCCCTCTGTGTGGGTGGACTTCCTCTTCCCCCTGTATGCTGGATCAGCGGGATCGGAGGGGAAGAGGCTGAGGTCACAGAGGAACAGCTGCTTTGTAGGTGGGGTTGCAGGTGAGGCAAGGGAAGGGGTCTTGGAGGGAGAGGATTTTGAGGACTGCGGAGTGAGTGTGGATGCCTGTGTGTGTGTCTGTTCCCCATCCCCTGTGGGTGTGGTATCAGTCCCCTGAGGATGCTTGTGTGCACGTTTTGCCCTTGTTCTGTGTGTTTCTGTGCTGCTCGTGTCTGTGTGTTTGGGTGATTGTGCAGGTGTGCATGTGCTTGGGACAGGTAGGGTGCCAGGAAGTGTGGATGGGGCAGAGGTAGGAGGGGTGATGGACTGTTGGAGGAGGGACACTGCTGCCGTCAGGGAGGAGTCCATGGACCTATTGCTCCTCTGTAGGGCAGACATGCCCGTCGAGATGCCCTCCATGAACGACACCAGCTGTGTCAACAGAGTGGTGTGTGCATGGAGGACACTCAGCATTGCTGTCTGCCCTACATGGAGCTGCCGAAGTAGGTACACAGACTCCTCACTCAGGGCAGCAGGGGACACAGGGGCAGGGGTGCGGTGCCTGGCACGAAGGAGACACGCTCCCGGACACGGGAGCCTCCACGGACCTCTGGAATGGGAGCCAATGGGAGGGCGGTGGTGGTGGTGGCGGGGCCAGACATACTAGCTGGGGTGTGGTGGCTGCTGACACCCGCCTCCACAAGGGAGTCATCCTCCGAGCTGCTGTGGTCCTCAGCTGAGGTGGATGGTGCTGAGGACTCCTCGGTGTGGCTCCCCTCGCCCTCCGTGCCACTGGGTCCCTCCGACCACTCATCGCCTGCTGACCCAGTCTGGCTCTGCAGCTCCTCCTGGTCCGTGGAGCTGTCCCCTCCTGTGGCCGTGGATGTATCTGCAAACAATTAGGGAAACAGACAAACATCAGTCACCTGCACTGACCGCACACACCACAGTAAGTACAGCACATTACAGAGCAAGCCCTGGCATCCTCAGTTGAACATTGCCAAAAGTCCTCACACAGATTAGGAGAAGCCAATTGTCAGTCTGATGGTCAACCATGGCACTCACACCCCTCCTGCCCTTGCACCCATCTGTCTGGTGCCTGTTGGATGGTAATACCCCAGTGTGGACACAAGCACCACGTACACAGTTGTTGGACATTGCAGAGAACACGGTGAAGTATGTGAACATGCACACATCACATCTCTTGCCACTGAGTTAGTACAGGTGTCCGGGTAAAGGGATGGCCAGAGTCTAATTAGAAATGCATGTGATGCATACCAGCACCAGACACCATGATGCACCCATGTCCGGATAGTCAATGCCACAATGGGGTGCATGTTGCACATGTAACTCCCCTGCAGGATCACTCTTAGGAAGTTAAATGCCATGGCACAGGCATGCCTGCAAAGTCATACATCACTGTCTCCAGTCACATGGGCATGGCAGCCAGCCAACAACAGTCTGCACTGTGTCACAATCCTAGGAAATGGGGAATGCAAGTTATGTAGCTGACAAGTGCACATGTCCATCCCCCACAAACCACATCATCTGAACTCTTATTTGGCCACGTCATGCCAATTGGACATATGGGAGACATGAAACACAACTCTATGAACCTGAGCACCTCACAGTCTGCTGTGAATGTAAAACAGCTGCCTGAAGTTCACAGTCGCATACACCTGTGTGCACAGTCAAGTGATCAAACACCTATGAGTCACAGAAGTATCGTCTCTCATGGTCACATCTCAGATGGCATGCTGAGCCCTAAACGATAAACATCCCAGTAGTCCTGACAACGAAGCCACAGCACAATGACACAGAGGCAGACACCTGAGGGAACATTTCACTGATCACAACATGTCAGCTGATACACGGGAGTGGGAGTACAGAGTGTATTGTATGCCCTGGAGTAGGCATGACTGTCCTGCTCCACCTGAAAGAGGGATGAGCCCTGGACAGTAGGCAGGTGGCTAAGCATGTGTGACACACTTGATATACATACTCCTGAGGCCCAAACATTGTTCCCACCCGCAGCATGGGGGTGTGCCAAATACCCCAGGGACATGTGGTGATTCAGATCAGCAAGTGGACCACATATCAAAGTTACACCCAGATTACATGTCAGAACTTAGGCATTGTGTAAGCAATTGACCCACCCATGAATCCCACAACATAGTCACGGGAACAAATGCTGTCCCCCACCTTGAGCGAAGCAAAATGCAATGACACAGTACCCAAGTGACACAATTTCCTGACTGTAAGGGCCACACATATGCGTATCAGATGAGGAGTGGGCATGTCACAATTGAGGGACATGGGTCCTGGACCACAAGACTGATGTACTGTGGAAGTTTAACCAGGCCAGAGGAGGGCACATAGCATGTCAGACAAAGTGCACAGTGCAGTCATGGACTCACCCCCTCCTTGCTGCTGTCTGGCCTTCAGCTGCCCATCCAGGTCAGGGAAGACCACCGCCAGGATCCTGAGCATGTGGGGGGTCAGGGTCCGGTGTCCGCCCCTCCTGCGAGGAGGCGACAGCTTCAGCTGGACCCTTGCGATCCTCCGGGTCCAGCCCCGAAGGTCCTGCCACCTCTTCTGGCAGTTGCGGATCCGGCGCTTGTAGACCCCCACGGATCTTACTGCCCGGGCGATGGTCAGCCAGATTTCCTGCTTCTGGTGGGCATCAACCTGTGAGGATGACAAAGTGAAAATGCCATTACTACACATGCAACATATACGTGCATCACACAGTTGGATATACATGTCTCAATCACAGGGGCATATGATGTACACAGGCAGTGCAACGATGGCTATGAACAGTTTGCCAGCAGTTACTACATGGTATCATTGCATGGGAAGTAAACCTTGTTGGAATGCACTGTTACTGCACTGTACCTGTTCAGTGCATGTAACTACACACTTTGGGGGTGAGAACTACTCAGTGAGCATGCTAGCCAGTGGTGTGCACACTGTAAGTCTTGCTAGTCAGACAACATGCACAATTAGTAAGGCAGTGGACAGCACACTCACCTGCTCCCCTGGTTTCCCATACAGCTTGCTGTACTGTGGAAGGAGGCTGTCCAGCAGGGCCTGGTTCTCCTCAAGGCTGAAGGCTGGGGCTCTCTCCACAGTACGTGCCATTGCAGTAGCCAGAGGATGCAGAGACAGCAGCAGTGTTGGTGGCAGATGTCGTCCTGGAGCATGTAGTGCAGGCAAGTGAGCTCTCAGGGGAACAGCCAGCATTATATGTGTGCTGCAGAGGCAGATACTGTCCCATGTGTCCAAAGTGATAGGTCCAAGTCGTTTGCATCTTCTGAATCTGGCCAATCCATGGAATTGCACCACTTATACACGCCCACAGCATCCTTCAAAAGTTAAACTTCATGACACCCATGTTTTTGCAACATTGTTGTGGCTGGCCAACTGAATTCACTGCATCAGACTCGTTACAGCTTCGAAACGCGTCCGTTGCCATGCCAGGCCCTAGCCAATGCATGCGCACCGTCCGGACCATTGCTGTACAACGCGTATTTCAAAAGACAACGCGTACACGCTCACATCAAATGCAATGTCCAATGCGTGCGCACCGATCGGTCCATTGCTGTACAACGCGTACCCGCTCACAACAGATGCAATGGCCAGTGCGTGCACACCGATCGGTCCATTGCTGTACAACGCGTACCCGCTCACAACAGATTCAATGGCCAGTGCGTGCACACCGATCGGTCCATTGCTGTACAACGCATACCCGCTCACAACAGATGCAATGGCCAGTGCGTGCACACCGATCGGTCCATTGCTGTACTACGCGTACCCGCTCACAACAGATTCAATGGCCAGTGCGTGCACACCGATCGGTCCATTGCTGTACAACGCGTACCCGCTCACAACAGATGCAATGGCCAGTGCGTGCACACCGATCGGTCCATTGCTGTACAACGCGTACCCGCTCACAACAGATGCAATGGCCAGTGCGTGCACACCGATCGGTCCATTGCTGTACAACGCGTATTCCGGGAAACAACGCGTACCCGCTCACAACAGATGCAATGGCCAGTGCGTGCACACCGATCGGTCCATTGCTGTACAACGCGTACCCGCTCACAACAGATGCAATGGCCAGTGCGTGCACACCGATCGGTCCATTGCTGTACAACGCGTATTCCGGGAAACAACGCGTACCCGCTCACAACAGATGCAATGGCCAGTGCGTGCACACCGATCGGTCCATTGCTGTACAACGCGTACCCGCTCACAACAGATTCAATGGCCAGTGCGTGCACACCGATCGGTCCATTGCTGTACAACGCGTATTCCGGGAAACAACGCGTACCCGCTCACAACAGATGCAATGGCCAGTGCGTGCACACCGATCGGTCCATTGCTGTACAACGCGTCCCTGTACAGGTCACTCGCATATGTCACCATGCTTGTCACTGGTGAACGTATGCCAGCCACATATACTTGCCAGGGACTCAGGGGCACACCTACAACACCACACCCAGTCCACACTGTATCCTAAGGCATGTAAGGCTGCATTACCTTTTCTGTGTATGGGGGTAAACATGTGGTTTTTGGGGTGGCACTTGGGGGCAGCCACTCCCAGGCTGTGCACGTGTTCATGGGGACAGGATCCTTTGTGTGTTGTGCACATGACCACTGTGATGTGCAACTGTTCATTTCGGAGCATGTGGCATGGTCACATTTCCAGGTTGTGTATGTGTATGACATGTCACATACCCCCAGAGTCCCATGTGGGAAGGCATGTACGTCACAGGGTGACCCATTGCCACAATAGTGATGGCCCTCCACAGTCTGTGTGCATGTTGTGTTTCCGATGTCTCTGATTCCATGTGCACAATGGGAGACAGTCTCCACATCCACGTTGTTTGTGCATGGACTTTGATGTTGTGCGTGTGTGTGTCACAGACGTCCATGTCTGTCCTGCGGAGGCAACAGGGGCCACTACCTGTGGGAGTCATGTTTGTTTTTCTGACGTGTACATGATACGCCATGTCATGCCAGTGTCCATGTGGCAAGACAGGGTCACTGGGAATCTACCTGTCAATGAGCTGTGATGCCTGTGGCGCATCTGTCCAGACATGTCACTGTGGTGTGTGTGTGGAACGTGACAGCAGTAAATGGGTACTGTGACACAGCCTAATGGTTTCCCATAGCACAACCTGGAACCTGTTGTCAACACATGTTGAACTGAGATGTTAGATGATGTCCATGTAGGTGCCATATATGTCCATACAGAACGGCACACACATCAAGTACTTGTGTCTCGTAATGATGTATCATGTGAAATTGAGTATGGTGAATGGCACATATGTGGGGTGACTGACAATCTTTCTTTCTTCACCTATGCACTGCAGGGCACCAGCTGTCCATAGACCATTCCCTGACCTGGCAACGATGGTGGAACGTGACAGCATCCGACGGTACCGCTTCACCAGGCAGCTGATTGAGGATTTGGCAGTGCGCTTGGCCCCACATTTGCAACCTGGCCGGCCGTACCCTACAGCGCTGACCCCCAAGGTGAAGGTGATGGCAGCCCTACACTTCTTTGCCACCGGTACCTTTCAACACACTGTGGCGACTGCTGGTGGGATGTCACAGACTATGTTCAGCCGTGTGCTACGCGATGTTTTGGAGGCAATGTTGAGATGCCTGAACCAGTACATCTATTTCCCTACACGTCAACAACTCACTGACGTCAAGAGTGACTTCTATGCCCTGGGGAGGATGCCACATGTCATTGGCTCCATTGATGGGACACATGTGGCTTTGGTACCACCACAGGCACATGAGCAGGCATACAGGAACAGGAAACATTATCATTCGATCAATGCTCTGGTGGTATGTCTTGCAGATATGAGCATCTCACATGTGTGTGCCCGTTTCCCTGGTTCGGCACACGATGCCTACGTGATGAGGAGTAGTCGCATCCCGAGGATGATGTCACAGATGCAGAACCAGCGTGCCTGGCTTGTCGGATGTGTACTGACTTTGTACCATTGTGTGTGTTCTGCTATGTTGTATTCCGCCCTCTTTTCCAACTCTGCTAATGTGCAATTGTCTGTCTGTAGGTGACTCCGGATACCCCAACATGCCGTGGTTGCTGACACCCCTCAGGAACCCTGTGACACCAGCCCAGATGCGCTACAATGAGGCACATGGTCGGACCAGGAGAGTGATCGAGCGGACATTTGGTCTCCTGAAGAGCCGCTTCCGCTGCCTGGACAAGACAGGAGGGGCCCTCCCATATGCCCCAGCAAAGGTGTGCAAGATTGTCATCGTCTGCTGCATGCTACACAACCTGGCAGTGCGGAAGGAGTTGCCTCTCATCCTGGATGACGATGACCAACATCCGCCACCTGTGGAGGATCCTGGCCTGGGCCACGATGCCAGTGATGATGATGATGGTGATGTCCGCACACAGCTCATCACCAACTTCTTCAGCTGAATGTGAGTATCCAGAGATGTCATGTCAATGATGTGTGTTTGCGTGATATGTGTTGGTGGTGCTCTGGTGCTGTTTGAGTGTGGCCATGTGCTACTTGACTGGAAGCGTGCAGCGATGTGTCCTTACAGGTAGTCTGTACTCCCCAACAGTGTTGACATGCTAACTTGGTTTTCTGTGAGTATCTTGTGACATGTATTGGCCATGAGTATTGCAGTTCTGTCCTGTTCTTCCGTGCTTTTGACTGTGTGTCATGTCTGTCCTTCACAGGGTACTTTCAGAGTTGTTTGGTGAACTGTGATCCCCCGACACCATGATTCAACTTCCAGGGTGGAAGCAGTCGTTTCCCTACAGGTGATGTGCCACACACCCCTGGACTTTATTTCTTCTACACTTGTTGACTGTGTGGCCACTGCCACGTAGGATTACCTTGCATCTGTAGTGGAAACAACATGTTGCAAATGTGTAATAAACCTGTGCTTCACTTTGGGTTGTGCGTTGTCTGTGGTCACACATCTGACTGACATGTGCTTACTGCACCTGTGGGCTAGTTAACACAGACTGTGAATAGGTGTGGTGTCTGTGCATTCCACTGTATTTCCTGGCAACATCAGTGTAGGCGATGAGTCTGATGGCCCTGGTGTGTATGTGTTGTGTAGCCCTAGTGGTGTGTCTCCCTCATATGTGTCACGTCGCCATGACTCACATGACGGTGTTGAACTTGCTGTAGCAGTTAGCATGCACAGTGTCATTTAGCAGATCACCATCTACATGACAAAAACCACGTTGGAATCACAACAGAGGCAAGTATGGTGTATTAGTGAGTTTATTTACATACATGTGTGAGGATAGTGCACAGGATGGTGGGTGCTGTACATTGGGATTGGAATCCAAAGTTCCCAGATGAGTTGGAAGTCTTGGTAGCAGAAATGTCCTGAGTAAAGTCCACAGTCATCTGATACATTGGGCCAACTTAAGCTCCCCATGTCATGTGGGAGAGTTGTGTTGCATTCGACAGGGTGAACAGTTTGCACACAAAGGAGAATTTCCAGAACAGGTGTTGGGTTCCTGGGGGATGTACATGGCCATCGGCCTCTCAGTTTTCCTTCCTCGGACGACCCCTCTTCTTCCGGGGGGACCCTCACGTGCAGGCTGCTGCGGTGCAGAGGACTCTCCGCCAGAGTCCTCCTCCCTCCCTGTGGCAGTTGCAGTTGTTGCAGCACCAGATGTTGTGGGCACACAGGGAGGTGTGGCCATGTTGGTGCTAATCTGGCGGAGGCATGTCAATATGTCCCTATGCACCGCTGTCAGTTCTTCCAATGTGTCCCACTTGGACTCCATGCCAGACATGTGTGTCTCCACACGGGACATGTGTGTCTCCACACGGGACATGTGTGAGTCCAAGCGGGCATGATGGGCAGCCTGCTGCTGTTGAATGTCCTTGAGGATCCCCACTACCTGGCTGACCTCTCCGGTGCTATTCTGGTACGCCTCAGCAATGCGTGCCAGTTGTGGGTCATCATGCAGTCCAGGCCCCTCTGCAAACAGCGACCTATGTCTACCACCCCTCCCACCACCCCTGGCGACACGTGCGGGACCTGTGGTGGCACGCACAGGTGACCGTAGGCCCACTTGGGGGTTGTTACTGGGGTCGTTGTCCGTTGCTCCACGTTGGGCCGGGGTCCCTGTGCTGTTGTCATCGGTGGTCCTTGGTCTGTCCGTGTTGGCAGGGGTGGTCTGTGTGTTGGCAGTTGTTGGAGGGGTGGGTGCAGGGGTGCAGATGTTGGTCCTGCTGGTGCTGCATGATGACTCGCACCGGAGGGGCCAGGTAGGTCTTCGCCATCCGAGGAGTGCAGAGGCTGTTCCACACCAGTGAGCTCAGTGTCCCCCGGAGCCTGGGACAGGGACTCCTCATCGTCTGCTGCTGTGTCCCCATCATCACCTGTTTTTGGAAGAGACACACAATGTATGTTATGTTTCTACGGGCATCAATGGTTCACACACCTGACAGTTGTGACTGTACCTCTGGATGCGGGCCTGTACATTGCATTGTCCTAAGTTGTCACAGTCAGAGGTTGATATTGGTGTAGCACATTGTCCTGCCAACCTGAAGCTTTTCAATGTGAATGTTGAGGTGTGTGCATGGCCAGCATTGGTGGTATTTGGTGGACATCCGGCCCTCCTTCTCCCCCAGCCCAGTTATCCCACCATGAAGCATGCCACCCTTGCAGTGTGTGCAGGTTGACTCTCAGGATGTCAGTCAGTGGTGTCCTGCTGTTGGTTGTTGCACAGTTCCCAGCAGGGCCTTGTGCTCCCCACAGCTGAGGCCAGTGTCAGACATCTTTGAAGTGGCTTTTCACTGGCTGTGAGGTGTGCATGCTTCAGTGTGAGCTTGCTGGGCCATGTGGGTGGGGGATGTTGAGCTGTGACTACCACTCCCATCATGCTATTGCCTACACCCCCCTTCCCAGCATGCCCATACTTCCTTCCTTTTGACTCTGCTTCCCTGTGGGGTAGTGTGCCTGTGCTGACAGGATGGCTGACAGTGTTGTCCTGGCGTTTGTTTGGCTACAAGTCCCAAGAGTGTCCCTGTGCTTCACACAGCATAACCCAGTGTGGTTGTTCTTTGTGGGATATTTAATTAGAGTGTGAGGCAATGCATTCTCCCAGGTGAGTTGTGTGGAGTTTGTGTTAAGGGGGTGTGTGAGAAAAGCTGCTGGTAACTATGGTCAGAGCTGTCAGTCCTCCTTCCCACCCAGCCAGATATCCCACCATGGAACGTGCTTCCATTGCAGGGAGTGCAAGTTGGCTTTCAGGATGTCAGTCAGTGGTGTCCTGCTGTTGGTTGGTGCCCAGTTCCCAGCAGGGGCTTGTGCTCCCCACAGCAGTACCCAGTGTCAGCCATCTTGTCAGTTGTTTTCCACTCCCTGTGATGTGAGCATGGTTCAGAGTGGTGTTGATGGGCCAATTGTGAGGGTGACCAATATCTGTGACTACAACTCCCATCATGCTATGGCCTACACCCCCTTCCCAGCATGCCCATACTTCCTTCCTTTTGAGTGGAGTTCACAGTGTGTGAGTGTGACAGCAATGGCAAGATGGCTGACAGTGGTGTCCTGCTGTTGGTTGGTGCCCAGGTCCCAGCAGGGCCTTGTGCTCCCCACAGCTGAGGCCAGTGTCAGACATCTTTGAAGTGGCTTTTCACTGGCTGTGAGGTGTGCATGCTTCAGTGTGAGCTTGCTGGGCCATGTGGGTGGGGGATGTTGAGCTGTGACTACCACTCCCATCATGCTATTGCCTACACCCCCCTTCCCAGCATGCCCATACTTCCTTCCTTTTGACTCTGCTTCCTGTGGGGTAGTGTGCCTGTGCTGACAGGATGGCTGACAGTGTTGTCCTGGCGTTTGTTTGGCTACAAGTCCCAAGAGTGTCCCTGTGCTTCACACAGCATAACCCAGTGTGGTTGTTCTTTGTGGGATATTTAATTAGAGTGTGAGGCTTCCTTCCTTTTGAGTGGACTTCACTGTGTGTGAGTGTGACAGCAATGGCAAGATGGCTGACAGTGGTGTCCTGCTGTTGGTTGGTGCACAGTTCCCAGCAGGGCCTTGTGCTCCCCACAGCAGTACCCAGTGTCAGCCATCTTGTCATTTCTTTTCCACTCCCTGTGATGTGAGCATGGTTCAGAGTGGTGTTGATGGGCCAATTGTGAGGGTGACCAATATCTGTGACTACAACTCCCATCATGCTATTGGCTACACTGACTTCACCAGCATACACAGGATTCATTCCTTTTAGTGAGCTTCCCAGTGAGGTGGTGTTCTAGTGGTGGCAAAATGTCTAACTGTGTTTGTTGGTTATATTTGTGCCACTGCCTTGCTGTATTTGTAGTTATGTTTGTACATATCTTGACACAGTTACATGTCACTATGAGATGGCATGTATTGTGTTTATCTGACTGACAGACAAATCTTGGGGTGATTATCTTTTGATTGTTGTGGATTTGCTAAGGGTGAATGGTTTGACTATCCCCTTGACAGTGATGTGTGTGTATTGTCACACAATATTGTGTATATTTGTTGTGTACTCACCAGGCTCTGGGATGTTTGATAGTCCATATACGCTCACTGGTGGTAGGATGGCCCGCACCTTCTCCTCCCAGGGCCTGAGGTATAGTGGTTTGGCAGGAGGGCCACTGCTGGTGCGCTGACTCACGATGTAATCCTTCTTTAGTAGGTCCCTGACCCTCCTGCGCACATCATACCACCTGTTCTGGATGTCTTCCTTTGTGCGCAAACATGGTGATTGTGCGTTGACCCTGTCGACGATCCTCTGCCACATCTTGGTTTTCTGCGACATGGGGGTCTGTTTTACCAATGTACCAAACAACTGTGGCTCTACCCTGAGGATCTCATCTACCAGGACTTCCAATTCACTGTCTAGGAACTTTGGATTCTTCTTTAGGGGCATGGTGATGGGTGGTGGTGGGGATTGATGTGTGTGTGTGTGCAGGTGAGGGTGTGTGAGTGTAGGTTTTGCTGGGTGTATGTGAGGGTGCTATTTGTTGAGGTGCTAATGGTGTGTGGCTTGTGTGATGGATGAGCTGTGAGTGTGTCTGTGGTTGCTGTGTGATGGTGTTCTGTGCTGGCAGGTCAGTTGAATTTCCAAAGGATCATGGTAGGGATTTGTGGCCTTTATATAGGTGGAGTTGGGGGTGTGTCCTTGTTCCATGTTTTTTTTCCCTTTATTTATTGACTTTGTCATTGCTTGTTTGGCCCTTTTTTTGTTTTTTTCCTTAGTATTTTTTGTGCATGTAGGAGACGTCCTTATGACCGAGTAGGACGCTGCAGTTGTCTCATGTGAGCTTCTCCGAGTGGTTCACGCTGTGTTTCTGCAGGGTTTCTTGTGCGTCGTACGCGTCGGTCGCCGAGTATTGGCTTCCTTCGGCTGGCTTTTGTATGCGTGTCGGTCGTTCGGCTTGAGCTCCGTGCAACTCGGTCTGTTTTTCCTCGCATTGCATCGTACTGCGCGGGTCGGAGTTCGCGGGTACGTTTCGTTCGGGTTGATTCCTGGTGCGTGTCGGTCGGTTCTATTCGCGTGGTTTCCCGGCCGGATAGCTTGTTTCCGTCCGGTTCGGTCGTTCGGCTTGTGTTCCGTACGAGTCGGTCGTGATTCACATGCATTTCATCGTACTTCCCAGGTCGGGCAACGCCGGTACGTGTCGGTCGGACTATATTCCCGTACCGAGTCGGTCGGTATGTTTTCCAGCCCGAATCGGAATCGGCCCCTTAGTGTCTTGTGAGCATCGTGTTACATCAACGTAGTCCCTAACTAGCAGTAGATCTGCATTTTGATGGGTATGATGGGATTAGACAGGTATGGACTTCTTGCACAGGTCAGGTATGGAGCTCTTGCACAGAGTGTTTGCTGGAATAAGTGAGGATGCCATATACACGAGGGAGTGCTGGGCAGCAGGATCAAATGTACCGAAACGTATACAAGGGGCAGGGAGAAAGGGAGAATTGGATTACATAATGGGTGAGAGATTTCGAAAGGTTGGGTAGAATAGAGAGCTGATATGAAAAGGGGTCCCGGGGTTGGACTGTGGTGCGGGTCATCCTACAATATATATATTTTTTTTTTAGGCAAATATGTTGAGTTTTCCAAAAACATATTTTGTAGTATTTTTTAAAGTAGTAAAATATTTTTAAAGCGCTAGTATTATTCTACCTTTACAACTATTCATTATAAGGGTGGCTTTCGAAACAAAGTGACCCAAGAACATTGGGAACTTTTTAAAGAAATGTGCAAAGGATGGTGTTTTGAAAGCCCTTCTATCCAGTAAAATTGATGATAACTGTAACGAACATGAATGTAATTATGCAGGTGCCTGACTGTTCTCCCTCAAGGCACCTTTAAAGAAATGTGTGGTAAACGCTGCATTTCTAGACACATTTTACTAACTGAAAGGAATCTCAACAGGCGGCGAAGAGAGCAGGTTATGTATTATCCTGTCAGCTCAACAGGCCGCAACCGTCAACAGAACCCCCAGATTCCAAGCAGGGAACTAAGGGGCATATTATCAAGAAATGGCGTTAAAATTATCGCCGCTTTAGCGGCAGAAAACTGCAGCTAAAGCGGCGATAATGGGCTTGATAATATGCCCTTGAGAAATCCAATAGAAGCCCATGTTCTTGTGTCAACATGGGCTTCTATTGGAATTCTCAAGGGCATATTATCAAGCCCATTATCGCCGCTTTAGCAGCAGTTTTCTGCCGCTAAAGCGGCGATATTTTAACGCTGTTCTTGATAATATGCCCTTCGAACCTTCATATCCCCTACCTTCCATTCCAACACACCCCCCTTCCTTCACAAAAATGAAAAATAAGAAATAACAATATAATGAGTGAAAATACAACAAATCAACATGAATAGAAGAATACATCACAAAATGGAATGTACAAAATGTATGACGTGAGATATTCAGAACTTAAAACAAGTTTCCAGTTAAAAAATGTACAGAATGTATGATGTAAAAATATTGAGAATTAACTCAAAATTACAGTTAATACATGTTGTAATTCTTAAACTTCACAGGACTCGACCTTGTTCAACCAGAAACCCTCTTGTTGGAACACTGGTGGTCAAACTTAAAGTATGTTTGTACTCCCATTTTGCTACCAACATACACAGTTTTGGGTTCTGCCACTACTAAGACAAAACATTTGTTCCATGTTTTACCGTTTTCTAACACTACCATGTGATCTTTCACACCTTTTCACACAGATAGGTGCAGAAAAATGTGACTGACCTTTGTGTACAAAATCAGGCATCTTGATCCTTACCCAGTCTCCAATCTGAATTGCCAAGAGTTTGTGCCTATCATCCCCAGTACTATATTTCTTCCGTACCGCAGTCCTTACATCCACTACCCCTGCCATTTTTACCACAGCAATAGTTTTCCTAGACATCCATTCTTTGTTTAATTTAGAGCCTGCAACCCTACCTCTCAGTAACGTAATAGGGGATACCCCTGTACTTATATGAAGGCTAGTTCTTATGGCCCATAACATATCATCAGTCGCTCTTTTCCAATGCAACCTATTTATGAGTGCAAGCTGTAACTGGTCCTTGATGACACGGTTCACCCTCTCGACTAAACCATTACTGTGGGGATGATATAAAGAAGTTAAAATGTGCTTTATGCCTGTTTTTTTCTAGGAAACTTTTAATTTCCCTGGATATAAGTTGAGTGCCATTAGCAGTCACGAGTTCCTCAGAGAATCCCTAACTCAAAAACACTTCCCTGAAGAATTTAATGACTGCATCGAATTTATGTTGTCAACAAATTTCACTTCGGCCCATTTAGTCATGTAGCCTAATAAGACTAAAGAAAATTTAGGTGTGCTACCTGTAACCCTAAAAAGCCCAGACACATCAAATGCCACTTTATATCAAGGTGT
Organism: Calotriton arnoldi; assembly: GCA_963921515.1. Taxonomy (NCBI): domain Eukaryota; kingdom Metazoa; phylum Chordata; class Amphibia; order Caudata; family Salamandridae; genus Calotriton; species Calotriton arnoldi. Next base: position 1,124,531 of record CAWUFW010004803.1, read on the forward strand.
ATTTTTAACTATGATAGGGATGACTGGGGATGGATATACCACCTGTGTTTTTTTACTGAGGATGCACATGCAACAATCACGGACATAATGCTCAAAAGCTTTGTCCACCCCGGGTCGCCAAAAATCCTCTCTTACTCTACGCTTCATGGCACGAATACCAAGATGGACTTCATAGGCCAAATCCAGGACTCTTTTGCATAGGCACCCCGGGATGATCAACTGTCCATTTCTGCACAGAATGCTCCCAACAATGGACAGTTCCTCCTTCACTCTCTTGTAGGGTATTAATGCCTCAGGGGTATCTTTGATAATGGGCCAACCATTCACAACAAAAGTTGCCTTATCCTGAAGTTCCTTATCATTCGACTCTGCATCCAACCACTCCTGCTCAGACAGAGGCCTCTTCGTAGTGTCATTAACTGAACTTACAACACATACTATCTCAAGATCATCCATTAATTTGTGTGGTTCTTCACTCCCCTCCAATGGCAATATAGACAGGCAATCAGTCACATAATTCTCAGCACCTGCTACATATTCCAAATTCTAGCAACTATATCTCCATTGGCAGTATGTGGTATAGCTCTTCTGCCCACTTTCATGATGAAAAGATCCACTAATGGCTTGTGATCCGCCCTCAAAAAATTAATTCCTTTCCCCACAAAAGGTTTTTAAAATATTGCACTCCCCACCACAAAGCCAAAGCTTCTTTTCCTATTGTAGAATATGTGACTCCAGCTCCCCTTAGAGTTCTAGAAGCGAAAGCAATGGTTTCCTCCTGCCCATCGCCCCATTTTTGCATAAGCACTGCAGCAAGCCCTACATTACTTGCATTGGTGGAGATGATACACAAGTCAAAAGGTTTAAGAGGATGAGCCCTCACAATTTCTTCTTGATCAACTTGAAATTAATTTTGCATTCCTTGTCCCATACATACATCAAATTTTTTTTTTAGGAGCCTCCGCAGGCACGCAGTTTTATCCGAGAAATTGTTAACAAGTTTAGCACAGTATTCTACCAATCCAAGCAATTAGCAAAGCTGATCTTTGTTTTTTTTGTTATGACGCACTTTGGATGGCTTCTAGTATCTTCACTTTAGGTTCAACCCCCTTATCTGACACATGATGACCCAAATATTCCACACCTTCCTGGAAAAAATTACATTAGTCTTTTTTAGAGTCAACCCACTAGCCTGAATGATCTCTAACACACATCTCACTCTGTCGTCATGTTCCGCCTCTTTCTCACCAAATATCAAGATGTCATCTTGGAAAAACGTGACCCCCTTGGTGTTCTTAAATAAATTGTTCATTAATCGCTGGAACATGGCTGATGCTGACGCCAGCCCAAATGGCATAGGTATATAGCGATATGCTCCTTCAGGCATAATGAATAATGTGAGGTGTCTGGAATCCCTGCTCAACTCAACCTGATGATAAGCTGAGGATACACCTAGAGAAGTGAAGAATCTAGCACCACCCAAAGTTGCCAGCATTTCATTGATGTTGAGTAGGGGTTGGTGATCCATCCAAATATTAGAATTTAAATCTCTCATATCTACCCAAAGTCTTAAAGCCTTATCAGCTTTACACACTAGAACTACGGGGGCCAGCCATTCCGACCCTTCAATTGGTGCGATTATGCCCATGGAACATATTCTGTCCAATTCGAGTTCCAATTCCTCAAGCAAGCTTGATGGCACCACTTGTGCATCGTCTTTAAGAATTCTGCGATGCTTGAAACCCTTGATGTTCCCCAATTTCTCGTTACAAACCTCAGGGTAATCCTTGACCAACTCATCAGCCTTTACATAACAAACCAGACTTGAACTCGTAAGGCTTGCAAATTGTTGTGCACAATAAATTGCACTCAATTTTTGTTTAGATAATACGATGTCAGGATGATTGGGGTCCAAAACAATTCCCAGTTCCCCTTCCTCATCCTAATCCAACAAGTTGGCACTATTCTTGACAACATATACTGGTTCCACAGCAGATTTCCCATAAAACTCCAAACAGCACCAAATTTACCCATAACCTCCACTCTTTTGCCCAAATACGCAAAAAAGTTTATGTGAGATTGATGCTCTTCAATGTCCCCGAATCCACCAAAATCCTTCGCAATCATTAGTGTGAAAGGAGAACCAGAGTCTGCCAAGAATTTAACGTCTCTAGTATTCAGTATGCATGACCCCAATATGGATGATATTTCCATGACACCACTCCCTTCCTGCCTTGATGAGGATAACATTAGTACAACATTGCTATCTTCATTGGAGTCAATAAAATCTTCTTCAAGGGTCTTGACAGTCTGCAAAGGGGTGTTTTTTTGCCCAGAGATTGCTTTTCACATGCATGCAAAGTGCCCTTTCTTGCCACATTTAAAACAAATTTGATTCACAGAAGAACAAAATCTGGCATTTCCTAGATGGTACCTGCTGACACAGTGGAAGCATGAAGTCTCATTCTTCTCGTTCTTTAACTTGAATGGTAAAACTTCAGAATTACTCAAAAATACTGGCACTAGCTCCTTTTGCCGGTTGTTTTGGATTCTGTTTCAAGTTGAGTTGTTTCACTTCACTGGACTTAACACACTCATTCATTTCTTTCATGCGAAATTGAGAATGCTCAATACTTATGGCTAGATTTAGAGCTGTCTCTAAATCGGGGCCCTCTGTGGATAAAGGTTTCTCTTGCACTTTCTTGTTGCTAGTTCTTTCAATCAATTGATCTTGGATAATTTCATCTTGGAATTCCCTATAATTGAATGCAGCAGCAAGTGTTCTAATGGCGGCAACACAATCATCAATTGACTGTCTGCGAAGTTGGGAACGTTGAAGGAACTTGTGATTAAAGCTTTTATCCAATGATGGATTCATAGTCATCAATCATGATTGAAAAAATCACCCTCCTCTCCTCTGCCCGTGTGAACACTAAATATTTCCAGAGGTAGAGTTTTCAATATGTTCCCACCTTGTGAACCCAAATTATATATTAGAAGCACATGTCATTTTGATGTAAATGTGTCCCTATCAGTTGCTTCTAAATACGCATCAAAGGCTTCCTTCCACAGTTGCCAGTTTAATGGAGGAGTACCAGGTACTTGAAGAAACGGTGGTGGTGCTGATATTCTTTCCATGAGGTGACCGTACGTGGGTGAGTTGCTGCCACACAGTACTTAAGATGAAATTAGCTCTCGATTCACTATTTTTCTTTTTAAACTTTTCCAAGATGCACTCAGAACACAATTGTAAAAACCATGTGCTATTAATAACAATAATACCAATACAAGGAATTAACTTAAATTTAGGTGTGCTTGTCACTGACTGTTGATGCAGACTTAGTACTTAGCGCGAACCAGGGTGTACCTAGCGATAATAGTGAATGTAAGTCTCCTCCCAAATTCACAGGTGTGCCTGTCACCATAAGTTGTTGCAAGCTTTTTTATCTATTTCAAATATACAGGTTTGCCTGTCACCATAGAACAGTGCAGGCTTTCCAATGATGTGATACACATGAAGTTTAATTAATTGTCTCCCAATTCAAGATGACCACCATGTTGCATGTGTTTCTGTAAGAAACGTGCCACACTTTGCCAAAGTTCCTAATTTCCTAAAATGGCCGCCAAGAGTGAGTGCTTTAACGTCAATTTCTACAGGTCTGTGGGGCTTGCTTCGACTGTTGGGAGGATCAGGAGCCCTTTATGATGGCTGCTGAGGGGCGTGCGCATAGGCGTGGCACTGGCCATTTGTCGCTTCATGGCCGGTGAAGCGACTCAGCTGCAGGACACACACACCTACCTGAAAGATTAACAAACCAGAACCTCACTGCTTGCATAGGTGATCAGGGAGTCCAATGATCACCACGGCATTCGGAGACGCTGAAGTCTTCGAGAAGACAGTATGAGCACTGACCAGTCCTGGCACGGCAAAGAAGAGAGGCACCACAAAGGGTAACGCTGGAGCTGACAGATCGTCGCAACTGAAAGGAAGCTCAAGAGGCGGTGAAGAGAGCAAGTGATTTATTATACTGTCAGCTCAACGTCCCTGCAGCAATTGCCAACAGAACCCCCAGATTCCACGCAGGGAACTAAGAACCTTCATATCCCCTACATTCCATCCCAACACTAACAAGCAGAGATAATAGGTGAATGGGTTTTGAAGGCAGTTTTTAACATATTGGCATCTGGTTAGCAGTGCACAGACATGTTGCATACAAAGATATGGCACACTGTCAGCACCTATGTTAGGGGCATTGATAGAACAGTCAGCAGGACAGTGTCCGGATTAGTGCAAGAACATGGAGAACAATGAGATAGAGACAAGTTGGTTGGAAGGTGTAGATGTAGAGAATTACTCTATGGTTGCCGAAGCACTGCAGGCAACAGCAGAATTTCCAGGACACAGTGAAGCAGAGTCCCTAGCAATTGGTTAAGGGAACGTCCAATCATGAGGAGTGTTAAGCACTTCTGGGGGAGTTTATGTAGAGGTAGCAGGAAGTGACTGATGCCTCACAACTATTGTTGTTTTTATGGTTCTCACTGCCACTAGTAACCATTCACTTTGCTGTTTTCTCCCCTTTCCCTGGTTACCCTTTCCTTGCAGTTCTGTGACGTCAGCGGATTTCTTTTCTGGGTGGAAAGATGCACTGTGTAACCTCAATGCTCCCCTGTACCAGAGCTGAATCCCAGGGATATATGACACCCTTTATAGCTGTGGAATATCAGGTAAAATTGCTTGAAAATTAAAGTTTTATCTTTTTGAGATGCTTTACCCCTTCACACACACATACTCATTAATCACTGTTGTCTATTTCTATAAGAGTATACAGCCTGCAAACTACACCCCATACTGCTACTGCTCGGGTCTCAGAAACAGCTTACTCAAAACAATCACACTTGACATCTCACAGGAGATATAACATACCCTCCCTAAAACTCAAAGCATTCCCAGGAAGCAGACATTACAGAAGAGTAGAGCCAATTCCAGTGTTTTTTCTTTCTCATTCTCCTACCCTTTAAACCCCATTATCCCTTGGGGGAATTACGCAGGCCAGGTTTGCCATTCCTGCTTTATGTGGATCCCGCAGTCCAGTGGATGGGTGGATTCATATCTGTGTTCCTGCGTTGAACATCATATAGCAGAGAATCCTGACAGAGGGTTGTACAAGGTAAGCATAGTGTGTTGGAAAAGCATGGGCACAGCTGATGATGAGGTCACTTCCACTAGTCAAAGAAGTAAGGATTAGCCAGGCAGACAACTACCTATCGCTGCATAGCCTTTGACAATTCTGTGAAAATGGTTGGCACCAGCACTCATTTTCAAGGACTTTGATTTATTTTTCATCATCAGACTTTGGACCTGATCCAAAGATATGAAGGCAGAAAATTTAGGAAAAAGGAAAACAAGAAAAAAAGAAAACTTGAGAAAGGGAGCATCAGGGATGAAAAGAATGTATAGGAGTAAGAAAAAGAGACAGGAAATGTAGGGCGGTGGAAGGAAGGGGCATGAGGTAGAATCAAAACTAGCCAGCCTTGGTACTCACCAACTTCCTCATGCAGCAGGCCTAGCCTGATTGAAGCCCATTGTATTTTGGGAAATCACACTGCCTTCGTCAGAATTTGAGGATGTTTTAGGCACTGCTAAGGGGTCATTATGTATGGAATCTGATTGGAGACCTTATTATGTCAAAAGTGAAGGTTATCGTTTTTCCTTAACATTAATATCAATTGATGTTCCTGTCAGTGTCATAAGAGAACTTGAGGGGGCCCCCCTGCAAGGTACATGGAGGGGCCACCCTCCAGACTCAGTCAGGAGCTCTCAGACCAGGGTACTGTGCTGAGGAGGCCCCCTGGAGCTTTTGGCCCGCCCCATGTTAAGGCACTGGTTCCTATGTCCATGTATCCTTATCAATGCTGTTGTGTTGGTATCCCTTGTCAGTATTCATGTGCAAGTGTTGATGTTCTAGGGCCAGAGACAAAGTATCAGTGCCTCCATGATGGTGCTTTTGAGATGTGTCACTGTCCATGTGTTAGTGTCCCAATGCTTATGCCCTTGTGTCAGAGTTTCAACATTAGTGTGTATGGACTTGTCAGTTTTCCAGGGTCAGTGACTCCATGACAGTGCTAGTGCATATGTATCAGTGTCCCACTGTCTTGTTTCGCAATTCTGTATACTCTTTTGTGGGTGATAGGTCCCACAGTTTATTGCTGTGATTCCTCACACTTCAAATAAAGTAAGATTAGAGAGAATCTTCTGTCAAAATGTCTTAGTAGTAATCTTACACGTGGATTAACATATACTACTGTTTTCTTAAGTAGGCCAAAAGGACAAATGTGTTTTTTCCTGTGGTGTGTTTTAAATACTCTTATTGTGAGCCACATATTAAGTGTATTTGGCAGTGTGCTAAATGTCTGTGCAACTGATGAGTAATTAAAACTTGTTTCTGTTGTTCTATTACTTTTTTCTAGAACTTCATACGTTTGGTCTTTTTTACCCTTTCCTTGAGGGCCAATGTTTGCAGTACACTTCCAGGAGATTGTCCTTGTACTTTGTGACCTTATTTTGTGGGTGCTACGATGACTACAGTTTATTTCTGAGCCATTCACCATCAGACCTGAGGTGTGGCATTCTCAAGTAGTTTTTAAATGTCATTACTTGTCTAAAAGGTTTGGGCTAAGGTTGCACCTTTGTCTGACATATCATTCCTGTTTGAAACCCTTGGTTTGTACATTGTTTTCCTTGAATGTACTTCTCATTGAATCAATTACTGATTTTATTAGTTTGTGTGTTCTGACCTCTATTCCAACTTAAAGTCACATGAGTGTTAGAATGGAACAAATGCTTTTCAAAAGTCAATAATACAAGCAAATCCTTTCTTCTGGTTCCTCTCTTTATATGTTTGTTGATCACAGTCTTTAAGTTGAGATTATTGTGTGGAGTTTGGTGGCTAATGGTCATTAATTTACCTGAGGTTTTATATTGAATACCTTTGAAATGGGGTATGGTAAATCCTGCTATTTAGAGTGACACAAAACAGCAGAGCATATATCATAAGTATTACTACATGGAGATGGGATTTTCTGTTGTTCTTCACAGCTCTTACCTCTATTTGAAAGTCTACTTTGCTCCAGGGATCCAATGTTTTAAACACCATCTGAATGTCCAATACCAATCTGAAGCCCAACCCCACCGAACAGACATCCTACTATAGATGGCATGGTACTAGCTATCTACCACAGTACATGAAACGGTTCTGCCCACACAGTGACTTCAGAACACCTATTCAAGCTATCATGCTAAAAGAATTCTCAGACTCCACAATGGCCCGCTTAATGGCACCCTACATGCCTCAGCATGCCACAACAAGAGCCTGATGAAATATGACCACATTACCCCAGCATGATGGAGCTACGCTGGGTCCCTGTTCCAGTCTGCACTATCTTCAAAGCCAGCTGCATCATCTACAAAGCCATCACTGCAATTAGCCCTGCCTATATACAGACAGGCTAACCCCTCTGGTTGCTTTCTGCACATACACAGCCAAGACACAGTCAGGCTGGATAGGGAGAAGTGCAAGGCAGCAAGCCTTTCCCATCTATGAACAGAGGATCTAGAACGGGCTTCCCTTATGCATGAGGACTTACCTAACCCTGCTCCAATTTAGGGAAGAGTTGAAAACACACCTCTTTAACACCAGTATGTCAACATGCAGTAACAGAACACCTCCACTCTCCAAACCCAGCTGTTCTCCAATCACAAGCTGACTATCTGGCCAGTTTATATATTGATGGTAAGCATACCTCGTCGCAATGGCAACAAAGTTGGCTTACCACCAATATAATGGTCCATCCACAGAATTTATATGAGGGCAGACCAAAAGTTTGGCAACAACGGACACTACCCCCTCTCCCCATAGCCAAACTTCTCCAACAGCTTAAAGAAGTAATGGCCATCAGAGAAATGGCTAAATGTTCACCCGCCCAATTTAGATGGGTGGACATACTGCCATTTTTTTTACTGCCCATCACCGCCATGAAAATCCTGGAGTTAAGGGGCATTAAAAAACTAAAAATGTCCCCCTTGCCATGGAAGATAGCTCCAATGGCGAGGAGGGCATTGTTTTTTAATTTTAATAGTGACAATCCTACTTAGAACATTTTAAATAATACGTTTGATGGACAGCTCCGTCATGTTGATTGAGCCGTGCGTCAAATTTAACAAAGCATTGACAGGAACCGCCATGATGGCAGTTGCTGCCAATGCTTAAGAAAGGACCACCGGCTTTGCAGTCATTTCTAAATTTCTCAGGCAGTGACTTCATCAGGGCGACGAAGTAACCTACTACGAGGCGATTGGCGATTATGAATTTTAAGAAATTAAGAAAAGAATAAAGATTTTTTCAACTACAATCAAAATTCATCTGTGTTTCTTTTACTTTTGGGAAGATCTTAATATACTGTTTTTTTGATGTTGAGTCTTAAAATTTGTTGAGTATAAACAAGCTCTATTCACATGATACACTAGTTGAGTGCTGGGCCACTCCTTGTTTAATCTGTTCTAGTGGCACTTGTGTCACTTTTTTTGGGAACATATGGAGGTCATGTTCCAGGCCCCTGTGCACCACAAAATGCATAAATAGATTTAGCCTAGACAGGGTATTGTTGACTGGTGCGGGATCTTTAGCCTTGACTCTCCTCCTCTTTTGAATCTACTACGATACCCTATTGGACTAATCCTCCGCATAAATTGGCCGCTATATCTTTACTTTTGACCATATACAGCTGTCTTTTGGCTTGGTTTGAGTTTACAAATAACACTCATCTACATACAGAAAGATGACCTATTTGTATTGCAGAAAACAATCATCCAAACATTAGTAGTACTCAATACTCTGTTTCACTATTAAAGGAATTATTTAACAGAGACTAAATAGGCAATTTTATAGGCTTTCTTAATAAGTATCCTAGTGCATGCTTCCATGCTGAATTAATATGCTTGCACAGGTTACAAAGACCAGAGCAGATTTATAATCTAAATTACACATTTACATTTATACATCTCAAATATAAATCTTTTGACCTTTTTGGAGAGTGATTTATATTTTTGCTAGCTCAGTTGGCATATGTGACAGATATGTAGCAGTAACATTAGAAGTGCTATAGCCACAAGCATAATTATTGCTTAGGTACTCATATAAATGAAAAGATTAAGCATTGATGATGAGCGGTAAAAACCTGAACTCTGTCAGCAGATGTGGGTCTAGGTTAACCCTTTGCCAACAAAAGCATTTGAATTGAAAAACTTTGCTTTGAAAAGCTGGAGGAAATTTTAAGACGTCGGCCGACTGCAGCAATACAACATTTTCCCATGTATGGCTCAGCTCGCACAACTAGGCCTTTTTACCAGTAGGTGTGGGAATGGGACATGGACAAAGTAGAAGATGGGTTGGAGAGGCTAAAGCTCTGTAACCATGCATGTTGAATTAGATGGAGGCCCAAGGGAATGCTGATGGGGAGTAAATAATTAGGCTCTGTGACATTGGATGAGTTGGGGGTCATAGAACAGCCTGAAAGGGACACCCTGATGGGAGTAGCCACAGAGCAGGGTCATTTTTGACTGTGGGGTTCAGATCCAAGAACAGACGACACGGATACGTAAATGTAGATATCTCTAATCTTTATTCCTTTCACCTCTTCTCTTCACGTCTATCCTCCTTACTTCCTTTTTTGCATTCCCCTATGGCCCTAATCTTCCTCCTTCCTGTTTCCAGTTCCCCTTTTCTTATTCCGTCAAGTGGCAGGTCCTAGTGCCCCACACATGAGTCTACTACATCATTACATCTCCCCCCTTCTTAAACAAATTGGTCTCAACTTTAGGCAGAACGAAAAAAACACAAAAAAATAGTTACAGTTCTTCAGTGAGACGGGTAGGTCTTCCACAAGTACACTGTGGCCTACGGGCTACATCTTGGATAGATCTCTCTCCTTCAGCTGAAGGGAGTGAAGACACTCACTGCCCAGCACTTGAGTGTCCTCCATATTTGCACTTTCTAGTGCAGACACTGTCTCTCTGATGGTTGGCGGGCATCTGTGAAAATTTGCAACATTTCTTGTTATTCTCTTGTCGTCTGAGGCAGCCGTGATCATGCTCCCCTTTTGTTTTGTTACCAGCAGTGGATGAGCATGGTATCGACTGTCAGTTTTTCTTTGTTGCTCTTGCCGGACAAGTACCCAGTCTCCTTCCTTGATGGTTGATCGTTTGGCTGTCCGATGACTGCCCGCATATTCTTTCATCTTGGCTTTTCTGGATCTGTCCACTGCTGCTAATTCTTCATGTTATGAATCTTGATGAACACAGCCAGGTAAAATTTTCCCATGCCGGAATTCTTGTGCGCACAGTGCGGCCTAGCATCAGTGTAGCTGGAAATTTATCTGTGGTATTGTGTAGTGTGGTTCGGTATGCTCGTAATACCTCATTTAATGACGTTTGGACATCTCGCATAGACAGTTCAGCTTGCTGTATGGCCTTCTTCAGGGTGGCCATAAATCTCTCTACCATCCCATTGGCCTGTGGCCACATGGGGGTGATTTTCCGATGTCTGAAGTTGAGATGGTTAGCAAATGCAGCAAATTCATGTCCGTTGAACAGAGGCCCATTATCCGTCTTAACTACTTTAGGTATTCCCCATGCTGCAAAGGCTTTATCCATCACTGTTATGGTGATGTCTGCTTTGGTTGATGATATCAGGTGAGCAATTGGATATCAGGAATATTCATCCATTATGACAAGAATGTATTTGCTTGGTCATAATGGACCAAAGAAATCTACTGCGACATGTTGCCAGACGCCATCTGGCAGTTCTGACATTTGTAGAAGGAAAGGTGGCTCTTCTCGACCTACTAACTGACCCTGAGAACAGTCTTTCAGCGTGACTTCAACCATCTGATCAAGAGAAGGGAACCAGACCCGTTGGCACAACGCTCTCTTGGTAGCCACGATACCTCTGTGCCCTCCGTGTGCCAGATTGATGACCCCTTGATGTAGCTGTTTCGGAATGACGATCCTTTTGTCTCCTAGCAGGAGCCCATCTCCAGCAATGGACAATTCGTCTTTTACATGCCAGAAAGATGTTAATTCGTGGCTGTCAACATGTTGATTGCATCCTGGCTCTTCTAGGTCTCTCCATCTGTTTGTTTGGATGCAATGTATCACATCCTTCAAGGTGGCATCTACTGCCGTGGCTTCAAGAATTGCTTCGAGAGGGACTGCAGGTGGTTTTGCTTGAGCAACAACAAAATGTACATATTCCTCTGCTAGAGATTGCTTTGTGCTTGAGGATATTTTGGGGTGTTTCGACATGTAATCAGCTGGATTCTCTGCTTTTCCAGGCTTGTGAATGATTGTATGAGTATATTCTTGAAGACGAATCCCTCAGCGCTCTATTCGGGGTGGCATCTAGCTTGAGGATTTCCGAATATGGTTATTAGGGCCTGATGGTCTGTGATCAGCGTAAAGTATTTCCCATAGATAAAGATATGAAAGTGCCCAGACCACAGCCAGACTTTCCTTCTCAGGCTGCGAGTACGCCTTCTCGGTGTCAGTCAGGCTGAGGCTGGCGTAAACTACTATGTTACATTGATCACTTTCCTTATTATATTGGGCCAGTATGGCTCCACGTCCTACAGGGCTGGCATCCACAGTGATTTCAGTCTATCGACGAGGATAGAAGTAGGCCAGATTGTTGGCCAACTCAACAGATGCTTTGATCGAGAGAAATGCTTGAGCGCATCGTGTTGTCCATTTGAATACGTGACCTTGTTTAGTTAGTTCCCTCAGGGGATAACTGATGGTGACAAAGTCCTTGATATAACGCGTGCAGTAGCTGGCCATTCCTAGAAATGATCAAACGTCTCCAACATCTCGAGGTTGAGGTGTGTCATTTAACGCTGCAACCTTTTCAGGGTCTGGTCTCATTGCTGCGCCAGAAAATATGTGCCCATAGAACTTCAATGTTGATTTGTGAAATTCGCATTCATCTTTGTTAAGTGTTAGGTTTGCTTCCAGGGGGGCGTGATATATCCGATCAAGTGCTTTGTTGTGTTCCTGTACAGTCGCTCCAAACACAAGGATGTCATCACTGTAGTTGAGGGTGTTGGGAATGTGATGAATGACCCTTCTGATCGCTTCTTGAAAGATCTCAGCAGCAGAGGAGACTCCAAAGCTGAGCCGTTTGTATCTGAATAGGTCTTCATGAGTCGAGAAAGTGGTTATGTACCTCGAACTTTCGTGAAGTTCAAGCTGGTGATATCCCTTGTTAAGATCCAGCTTAGAGAATATTTTTGCCCCATTTAGTGACGTGATCATGTCACTGATGTGGGGTCCCGGATGTCTTTCCCTTTCAATGGCGGTATTTGGAGCTCTCATGTCAACACAGAGACGCACTTTGCCTTCAGATCCTTTTTTTGGTACTACAACCACTAGAGATACCCAGGGAGTGCGCCCCGATGTTCTCTCAATGATGTCCGCCCTAAGAAGATCCTGTAGCTCATCCTCCACAGACTGTTGAAGATGGAACTGTACTTTCCTGTGATTCTGAGCTATGGGTGTCACGCGCTCATTGATGTGCAGGTGAACTTGACAGTGAGCCATTTTTCCCAGTACTGTGAATAGTTTTGGAAACTTGTGAATTATGTCGGGTTCATCATCTACTCGGTTTAGTATCTCTACCAGTTGAAGTCGTTCAGCTGTAGGCAAGCTTCTGGCCCCTCAATAACATGAATGCAAGCTGGAATGGTTCTATCTTTGTACATGAGGGATGTCTGAAATTGTCCTAGACAAGGGAGGGGCTCTTTAGACATCCACATGTAATCCCACACAGAAGCTTTGTGCAGGTGGGGTTGTGGATTCATTTTGTTGTACTCTGCTACCAAAATGTAATTGAGGGATGCTCCACTGTCCAGCACAAACTTGGCCTGGTGTTCTCCCATCTGGAGATGTAGTCGTGGGTATTTCTTTAGTCTGTCGGGATCTGCAACCATACAGATGTATTCCTCGCTATCTTGAAATACGGACGTGAGAGACCTCGACTCCCGGGATTCTGAGCGTCGCGACCTGTAAGTGACGTGTGAATAGAGGCTTGATCGTGATGAGCTGGTGGAGGTGTCTCTTTGGTCAGGTACCGCTTTTGCATGATGGCAGGAGCTGGATTCCCTTGACTTTCTGTGAGTGTCTTTGTGTGCTGCCCTGCATACCTTCTCGAAATGATTTTCTTTACCACATCGCTGACATTTCTGACCAAAGGCAGGACATGTCTCAGTGTGTGGGAAATCTTGTCCACAGCGATAACATCTTAGCTGACTCTCCCATCTCTTGTCGATCCTGTTGGGACTGCGATGACGACTTGTTCGTTGAGGGTGCGCCTTGGACTTGGATGTTTGCCTTGTGGCGAGATTGAAGTCGGAAAGCTTGTTCCTGTTTTTCAACTTTCCCAGCTTCCATTTTCTTCGTATGTTCTTCTGTTTGATCATCCACTCTTGTCATTTCTTCAATTTCAACCAAGGAGTAGCTTTTCTTTAGGAGACATCTGCTCAGAGACTCTCATTGACATCCTTCGATAATTCATAAGCGAAGAGCGTCTTCAGTCGTGAAAGTGTCAAAAGCACAGCACAGTGCTAGCCGTTTGAGGCACGATATGAACTCTCCCATGGATTCATCCTTTTCTTGGGAGGTCAGATTGAATGTGTAATGTTCATAATCAATGTTCTGTTTGTGAAGAAATTTTCTGTTGAGTGCCTCGCGAACATCTGGATAAGACGACACAACATCAACCAGCAGTTCCTTGATGATTTGGCCAACGTCTTTTCCGGCGTAGTGCCAGGAGCTGCTGATCAGGGTCAGAAACTTGAGAGCCTTTCATGAAATCTTCGAAATCTTCTAGCCATTCCTACCAATGAAGACCCATACCGTCACCGGATACAAGGGCCAGGGGTTCCAGTGGGTGCAAAAAAGGAACTCCCAGGATGGCAGTCCTGTGCCCCACCTGCCACGACGAGGTAGGGGACTCTCGCCTGGTTCCCCTTGTCTTAGAGTTGTGACGTCGGCTTGAAGACGGAGAAAGGGACATCTTTGCAAACGTGGGTAATCAGAGTTGTCACCACTAACTGGTCAAAACGAGTTAATACCTCGGAGTGAGGAAAAGTTCACAAAGTAAGTCACCCAGGGACACGCAGTGCAGGTCATAGTGGTGTCCTGTAATTATTAATGGAGAAGGTGTTTGAAGTGCGAGCATGCGTCCCACGCCGGTGAGGAGAATGACAAAGGAAATGCCCAGCGGTATGAAGAATCCAGTAGGTAAAGTTCTGTTTGATTTTTTTTTTTTAAGGTTGCCTGACTTCAAAATGGCCGCCCTTGGTTTCTGGCAGCCTATTGGATGGCCTGCCTGACTTCAAGATGTCCACCGGGGAAGCTGTCTTCTTGCGAGACTTCAGGTCCTGTGTTACAGATGCAGAGGCTCGTCGGGAGGCAGCAAGCACAAAGCTACAATCACCAGCTGGCAGGCGGTCAAGCAGGCAGCTGCCACGAAAGACATGCGACCGGGGTAGGCTCCCAAAGTAGGTTGCAGAGCTGGCAAGGGCTGAGGAGAAGAGTGCACATGCCCAGGGTGGGCTCCTGAAGGCATGTTGACGCAACCACGCACCGCAGCAACAGTCTTGAGCGACTGGGGTGTACTCCCAGATCGCTTCATGGTGAAATGGTCCTCTCCTCCTAGAGTTGACACGCAGTTTGGGGTGGGCTCCCGACCACAGCGGCAGTCAGACGTGACCGGGGTGGACTCCGGGGATCGCGGTACAGCAGATTGGACCCCGCCGCCAGTTACACGGAGAGCAAGGGTCGCCAGCAGGGGTCCCGTGACCCTTGTGTCGTGTTCAGATCCCCGAACAGATGACACGGACACGTAAATGTAGGTATCTCTAATCTTTATTCCTTTCACCTCTTCTCGTCACGTCTATCCTCCTTATTTCCTTTTTCTCATTCCCTTATGCCCCTCCTCTTCCTCCTTCCTGTTTCCTGTTCCCCTTTTCTTATTCCATTTAGTGGCAGGTCCTAGTGCCCCACACATGAGTCTACAACATCATTACACTAACCACCAGCCTTGCAGGCCCCTACATCAGGAGTAATAGCCTCCTACTGCTACAAAGGTCAGCTTAAATAGCCATTTTAAAAACAAAGAAAGCTTATGCAGGTTTCAAACTTTTCAAAGCTTGCTGTCTTTAAAAAATCACTCAGTTGTGAGTTGACCGACTTTGCATCTTGAAAATACTTAACTGTCACCGATGCATACTATGATTGAGCCCTAAACTTCAGGTCTATACTATGACAGAGCCACGTAGAAAAACGACTTGATTTGAATACACGGTCAGCTGCTTAGGAGTGTATCAGAAGCTATTAGGGCATATGATTAGGTTTGCAACCCAGGAAAATGCCTCTTGACATCTCCATAACACAACGGAAAACGAGAAATGAATGCCAAGTGCAAGAATGACTGCATGATATATAAAAATTCTACAGATAGGTGCATGCTGTTCATCTTAATAATAAACGTGTTGGACACACTCCAGAGATCCTGCTATACAACTTTTATCAGAATGAAAATATTGCATGCAAAATTGAAATCCTGATTCACAGAATCAGGAGTCTATGTGAGAAGCCTTTCATTCTTGTACAAAAAGTTGACTATCTATATGGATTGTTCTGCACTAGCTGTTGAGGTTTAAGAAAGCAGAAAGGAGAAGTGAGCATGGATTTTTTTTTATTTATGGATCAACATTCATGTATCTTATTATGATTTTTTATATAGTTTCTCCTGATACACTTACGTAATAGTTATCTTAAGTTAAAAACATTTATAGAAAACTCACAGAAGCTGTATGTGGCTGTCAAATGCCAACACAACCTGAAGTAAGAATACTCACAGAAGCTTTTTGTTAGTATTAAAATACTATCCAATAAAGTAAAGCCTAAAGAAGTAGAAAAATGTAAGACTGAAGGTGCTAAAATCCATATTTAAATCAGTCATAGTCTTTATTTGATTATGTGTAGTATAATCATAAAAGAACATTAAAAACAATATCATCATATATTACAGCAAATATAAAATGGTTAAAAAATTATTTAGGAATAATAATTGTGTTGCGCAATTGCAATGCGTTAATTAAAAACAACCCTGCAGAGTAACAAACAACAGGGTCTTTGTTGCCGAAATCCCTGACTTTTTAAAAAAGGTAATAGATATCTTTGTCTAAAAGGCTCATAATATTTACAAAAGAGAATATAATGCATCAACAGTTGAGGGGAAGTATCATCACACAGGAAGGCCAAAATAAGCTTTGGGGCGTATTGTCACAATAGAACGCAAAGATTGCTTCAGATTGACCCTAGGGCAATGTGGTTTAAAGTGACCATTACCAAACCTTTTCACCTGAGAGAGATACGGTTTAGCCGTTCCCCCCACATGTTTTACGCACAAAATATTCACTCAGGGACGGTTTTCCAAGTTCTCTGCCTTCTCTAGTGCTGTTTGCAAATCTCATAAATAACTCTTTAACCCTTCTGCCCTCCCCTTTGTCCAACAGATGTGAAGACATATACAACTCAGGCCTTCCCAGCGCATCGGCAAACCTCCTGATATAACTCAGCCATGGAATCTTATGACCGTAATCACTTGCTAAGCAAGCCATCATGTAAACTCTTTTTTACTTTTTAATATTATCTGGATGTTTTTTTAGCACAAAAATTGTAATGGTTTTAATTAACTATATACAATAAAATTTACTTACTTACACTTGCTAAGCAATCATTAATAACATCACGATGGAATGCAGTATGTTGGTTCCTCCAGAACATAATCCAAAGGAGGAGTGAGGCAAGTTTTATGCAGTCTTCCACATAGGTTAAGCCCAACTCCTTGTGGAGAAAAAAGTTGGGGTTACTTGGCCCTACACCTAAAAGTCTCCTGCAAAAGTGGTTCTCCTCTTGTTGTAACAGTCCCGATACCCCTATATGCCGGCTCAAAAGGTCAGAACTGGTAAACATACTTCCAGCACCGGCAGGATCAGCTTACTGCCAACTCTAGTCACCAATCCAAACAGGGCCTCCACTGAATGATTAAACTGGAGGCATCAGTTAGAGATACAGGGTGATCAACTTCCATATGAATCGAAAGTTACCCCTAAATAAGAGAACTTCCTGACCCTAGCTGTATATTGTCCGTTAATAGAGATGGGTCTCATATTACAATGCTTCTTCCCAAACACAATATAATGGGTCTTTGAAATGTTAACTTCCAATTCGAAGTCATCCATAAGCATGACAAAAGCATCTCTGAGACCACGGAGGCCATTAGGTGTGCAGGAGAGCAAGACCGCATCATCAGCATAGAGCAAAGCCGGAACATAGCTAGATTTCACTTTTGGTAAGTTCTTTCCCTGTGAAATTATAAAAGGATACATGCCATTTATATAACAGAAAAAATATGGGGTCAAGGACACAGGCCTGGCGTACACCCCGGGACAAGTTAAAAGGGTCAGTGCATATGCTATCTATTCCATATCTAACTGAAGCATTAACTCCCTGATGCAGGGTACAAAGAAATTCTAGCAATGGGTGGTGCAGGCCTGTCTTAGATAAAATACTCCGAGGTTTACAGCGATTTACCTGGTTAAAGGCACTACTCAGATCTTTAAAGGCCTGTTAGACCTGTCATCCTTAGGGTGGTCTTCCCCCAAACGTTTTGCCTGCTTACCTTCTCTTTTTGCTGTATCTTTTAGTTGGCCTTAGGACTCTGGGCACTTTACCACTGCTGACCAGAGCTAAAGTGCATGCGCTTCTCCACTAAACATGGTAACATTGGTGGATACACAATTGGCACATTTAGCCTACTTGTAAGTCCCTTGTAAAGTGGTATACCATATACCCAGGGCCTGTAACCTAAATCGTACTAGTAGCCAGCAGCACTGATTATGCCTCCCACACAAGTCACTGTCTTGTCTCAGGACTGCCATTTCAGGGCCTGTGTGCAGTTTACTGCCACTTTGACTTGGCATTTAAAACCACTTGTCAAGCCTTAAACTCCCCTTTTAATACACATAAGTCACCACTAATGTAGGCCCTAGGTAGCCCTGAGGGCAGGGCACTGTGTAAGTAAAAGGTAGGACATATACTTTTCACTTTTACATGTCCTGGTAGTGATAAACAGCAAAATTTTGTTTTTCACTACTGTGAGGCCTACTCCCCTTATAGGCTAGCATTGGGAATTCCTTAATACACTTTTAAGCTTTAATTCCTCATCAGAAAGGGGTAGCTGCATCATGTGTTATATCTTTGGAATAGTAATCATAAACCATCTTTAATGATACCGTTGGATTTAACATTGCTATTTTAGAAATGCCACTTTTAGAAAGTGGCCATTTCTCTGCTCTTATTGCTCTGTGTATTTGCAGCCTGTTTCCAATGCATGTCTGGGGTGGGTGACAGCTACACTTTGTGCATTCCCTCTAGACAGCCACAAACACAGGAAGGGTGGGTGTGGCCAAGAACTCATCTGCATTCATCTGCATTCTGATAGCTCTTCCTGGGCAGGAACAGAGCGATAGTCTGAAGCCAGGGCTGGGAAGAAAGGGGGATATGTGAACTTCAAGGGCCTTCTTTGAAGTCACCCCCACTTCAAAGGCACAACTGGTTATAAACACTGGGTCCCTGACCCTACCAAGACAGAACACTACTGGACCCATGAAAAACTCTGCCAGGAATAAAGACTGCTGTGCTACAAGGAATGCCACTCTGCGTGATTGCTGTTCTGGAAGAACTGCTTTTCTACTTTGCTGTGCTGCCTTGCTGACTGCTGAGCTCTGCCCTGCTGAGGACAAGGACTGGACCCATCTCACTTGAACCCTGAGTGGCTCCAAGAGCTTGCTGGCTTGCCCCCTGTTCTGAAGTATCAGGGCCATCAAAGACTTCAACTGTGCAACAGCACCTGGACTCTGCCATCTGTAAGTCCTGCCCTGCCAAGTGGTGCCAATGCAGTTCTGGGCCCTTGAAAGGTGATTTCTGCTGTACAGAACCTTCAAAATCAAAGCAGTGGCAACTTTGCGCCGATCGGAACTTACGCATTGCCCTCTGACTCCGACGCCGATCGACAACCTCGCTTCAACGGACTGCTTGGCTGGAACACGATGGACAGTGTGTCTCGACGACAATGTAGTGCCTGCATCGTAAAGGGGTCCATCGATGAAGCCTTCATCGCCTGGGCGGATTGGAACTGACACATCGAATCTTCGATGTCGACTCTTCCTCCATCCAAGGTACTTTTTTAGATGGAACTGCTTGAGTCCTGTAGCCGGCCTGCCCACCCTCAAGGTCCACCTGACCTTTGGATTTATCCCAGTCCAGCAAAACCTAAAATAATCCCTAAGCGCTATTTTCTTCTAAGCACTACTCTTCGATTTATTGTTTAAAAATTCATAATTCCGGTTGTACTTATTGGATTTTTGTTGTTTTTGTCTTGTTGTACTCATAAAAATATAATTTATTTTTCTATCCTCTAGCTTACCCTGACTAGAGTGGTGGTTCCTGCTTGAAGAGGGTCCATACCTCAGCCAACCAGAAACCCCAGTTCTAACAAGGCCAAGCTGAGCTAAACTTTCTTGGCAATCGCATATCTTCCTATTATAAGATGTTAGTTCAGGCACTGTTTCTGAGTCCTCAGACCTTCTCTGACTCCATATTACACAGGGCTGAGTATATTATTTTGCTGCACACAATTCTTGATCTTGTGCAAAATAATATGCCCAACAATCTTAAACACAGAGTCCATTAATGATATCAGTCTATAAAATCTATGTTTTGAACAGCTTCCTAAATTTGTAGAGAAATTATTCATGGTGTAAAAACTTGGGCAGGGAGTTTCAGGACTTAGCAGTAGCTAAGGAGAAATGCTAAACTCCTTGTCATGCTGGCATCTATCAGGCAGTCACCTAACGGCTGAATGGAAGTCTTGTCCACTGACATACCAATTAAATTTCAGAGCTAGGAAATCTGGGTGTTCTAGTAAATGGCTCTGTAAGTGATGGTAAAGACTTGGAATATTACTGTCTTTATGAATAGGCAGCTGGGGGAGTAAACGTGGTGTAGAAGAGTCATGTTTCCACTTTAATAACTTGGTAATCAAACTGGATGATGAAGTTTAAACCAATTTAAGCCAATTTAGTAGCTTCTCTCTGGTCGCTGAATAAATGCCATAGTCCAGTTGAGATCAGAGCCAAGATGTACATTCTAGCCAAAAGTTTCAGATGAAGTTAGGAAAGCCATAGGGGCATATTCACAAGGACTTATCGCCGAGTTATCGGCATTTTAGCGCATCAAAAGTGGAGATAGAATTATCGCCCCATTCACAAGCGGGTGCAAACTGCAGACATCGCCAGTATTCCCGCAATAACAGCCGCAAAATGTATCTCCACGGGTGACACCACCAACTAACCCTAATGAGATGCAGAGTAGGCGTTCCCGTGCAAAAACACATGAAAACACCACTTCGCCACATTCACAACGAACTGCCAGATCCGCGATGCGAGTCAAAGCCACGCGATAAGCCGCAGTAGCAGCAGGTATTTAACACCTGCCTATTGCTGGTGTTAAGCAGGACGACTACCTGCAGTAGGTAACGGAGCCCCGCCCACAGCCACACCCGAAGAACAACCGACACCATGGAGCTACTCATCATGCAGCTTGGAGCCCCAACAGGGCCACAACACCCACCGCCACCACCCCCAGGACCCGGACTGGCAACCCCCCCCCCGGAGTACCACAGAGGCATCGCAGAGTAAGACAGCGGACCTACCGAAAACGCACTAGTCTCACAGACCTAACGCCCGAGGAAGTCATTGCCCACTACAGGCTCAAAAGGTCAACCATCCTCCGCATCATGACCCACATCGGCCACAGGCTGACGGCCCCAACACAGCAGACAACCAACATCCCTCCGCAGACAAAGCTGCTAGCTGTGCTGCACATGTTGGCCTCTGGTACCTTCCAACCAATAACAGCCAGAGTCGGAGGAGTCTCACAGCCAGCCCTATCAAAGTCCATCACACCTGTCCTGGATGCCATCATCAGCTTCATACCCCAGTACCTTCACTTCCCCCACACTGCGCAGGAACAGCTGGAGACCAAGCAAGGCTTCTACGCCATTGCTGGATTCCCTCACATGTTGGGGGCTATTGACTGCACACATGTCCTACTTGTGCTCCCTGCCGACACTGCACACATCTACCGCAACAGAAAGCACACGCATTCCATCAATGTGCAGGCAATAGTGGACCACCGGGGAATGTTCACCAATGTCGTCGCAAACTACCCAGGCAGTGTGCACGATTCCTACATCTTCCGACAGTCCATCATCAACCAGCGCTTCCAGGATGGCACCTATGGAAATGCACTGCCCGTTGGTAAGTACCAAATCAACACACCACACACCTCAAATCCACCATCACACAACGCACAACTGTGGGAATGCAAACGTGACAAAACCACATAGAACATGTCAATCAACATGCCCACCTACCAGACACGACAACACAACTCCATTGGGATCCTGGGCTTCCCATGTATACAAGCCAGCTACATCATGGCACCACAGCCACACAACAGCTAAACGTGTGGAGAGGCGGAAAGCAGGCATGTGCGAAGGAGGCAAGTGACCTATGAATTGGAATGTACACAACGACAAGTGTGGCGTGAATGTGCTGGACAGACCTGGGTATGCAATCCACAGATATGTCCATGCAGACATTAACTGCTGGTGTCTGGAGAGTAGTGGACAGTGGACGCAACCATGTCACCTCAGGCTGTGGGGTAGATCGCGGAAATGTCGCTCGCTGCATCCCCCCCTGTGTGCATGAGCGTAGTGGGTTGGCCCGGCTTATGCCAGGCCTGCGCAGGGGTGTGGATAAAAACACCGTGGCGCTGAGCGTGGTGCTCTCCCAGGAATGGCCAACGTGACTGCCAGGGCGGCGCCTCTCAGCCCGCCACGAGGCCGACGCCGTGAGCAGCGGGGCCTGTGAGCCTGTGCGCCTGCTGCACCCCAGGCCGCTGATACCCAGACCCGACTTGCCCGCCCCAGCGCACCCAGGCCGCACTGCTCACCTGCCGACATTGGCGTGTGTCAAAGAGGGCCCACCACGTGCCGGTGCAAGCTCCAAGCCTCATGCCCGCGACCTTGGCAGCCTCCTCAGACCATCGCTGTCCTCCGTGACACAGGCCCCCAGGAGTCCTTATTCGTTGACATACTCCACCGCTGAAGCCGGCCTACACTGCAGTCCAGTAGGTCCCACATCTATAACTGAGTCTTGATTAATCAATGGCAGAGTTCATGCCAGTGAACGCAGGGAGAGGAGTGAGAGGAAGATGCGGTTCAGTCCGGTGGAAACACGGATCACTGTTACGGAGGAGGTCGACCACTAGCAAGGACTGACCTGGTGCCACTAACCCTGTGCGCCGTGAGTCACCGTCAGCCTCCGGCAGAACATTGTTGGTGTCTGAACCTGTGGCCTGGGGGTTGTCATCAGCAACTGGCAGGTACGGACTTGGTGTTTGGCATGAGTCTGTGGCATTCATATCCGCCATGTTGCCGGACACAGCTGGTATGTGCCCTCTGCATCATGCCCTGGGGGTACACCTTCCACTCTCCCCCGAGATACTCCGCGAAAACCACCCTTGATACATACGAGACCCTGCTCTGCTCTCATGACCCTACCCCAGTGCCCCGCAAGTCAGCGTCCCGTGGCGGTAGGCCCTTGTCGGCCGCTGTGCATCCGGGGCCACTAACTCTGTGCAACTCAAGTCATGGTCCCTTGCTGGTCGAACATTGCATTTCTGAGTGCCTGATGACTGTTGTAGTTTTTGCCAGCACCAGCCACTCCCTGAGGGCTGGCTTACACTCACCCCACACAAACCAGCACAGGCGTCACTGGACCAGTGGGCCTGCAAACACATCATGCCGAACCAAGTATTGACTCTTTTCTCTCTGCACTGTCACGGGTGATCAAGGATATGCACTCTGCCCTTGGATGATGACACCCCTCCGAGACCCAAACACACCCGCCCAGAGGCAGTACAATGCGTCCCACATACGCACCAGGGGCATTGTGGAACGCACATTTGGCATGTTGAAGTCACGTTTCAGGTGCCTGGACGTCACAGGTGGAAGGCTCCTGTACAGCCCAGACATCGTGTGCAAGATGATCGTTGCATGTTGTGTGTTGCACAACATCTGTGTAAGCACCAATGCCCCATGGATCCAACTGCCAGAAGCACCGGACGATGATGAGGGCGATGGGGCAGGTGGCCCACATCCCACTGCAGCTGCGGCAGGAATAGCCCGTAGGAACACCCTCATTGCCAATTTCTTCACATGAGCACGTCACATAGTGACCGTCCCTGGCAATCATGGGACAGTACAAAATGTCCACAGGCACAGCATGTGTGAATAAAAAAAAATTGCAGGTTACAGGTTGTACTCGTAGATTGTCATGTCACAGTTTACTGCTGTGCCAGATGTGATTGGCCATGTTGTGCACATATGCGGCACAAGTTGTGTCCTGTGTTCTGTTGTGGAGGTGTTGTTGTTTGTACCACGATGTTGTCAATGTCGAGGTGCCCTTCTTCTTATGTGCGTATGCTGCACGGTGGGTGAGTCGCTCCTGCAGCTCTGCTTTGGCTGCCACTTATCCCTTTCATGCAGTGTGCCTTTCAGTTGTGTGCTTCTACAGTGCTGAGATGTTGTAGACTTGGGTAACTTGTGCTCTTTGTCGAGATGTGTTGTTGAAGTCAGGGGTTGTTTGTGCAGGTGGATGTGTCCGAGTGTGACCTGCTCCTTTCCGGTTGTGGTCCGCAC
Source organism: Calotriton arnoldi (assembly GCA_963921515.1). Taxonomy (NCBI): domain Eukaryota; kingdom Metazoa; phylum Chordata; class Amphibia; order Caudata; family Salamandridae; genus Calotriton; species Calotriton arnoldi. The sequence goes on from CAWUFW010004803.1 coordinate 1,148,479, forward strand.
TCAGCCACCTCAGTGTCGTGGCGTGCACATTGTCATGATGATTGGACTGCAGCCATGCTACTCGTCATTTGATGTCTCTTGCATTGTCAGTGTGGCTGACGTATATGCATGTTTGCTGTGTTTCGCACGTGTGTATGTGTTGGTTGTGTGATTGGTGATGTGTTGGGTGGGGGCCCCTTTGGGCACATGGTGGACGTGGGACTACTTGGTGTTTGTGTGTGTGCTGAAGTGTTCCCGTCAGATCAGGGACATGATCCAGAGTCATTGTGGGTGTGCAGTGTGCTCTGCTTAATTGTGCATGTGTGCCATTGTGCCCATCTCCCCCGTCCCCCACTCCCTGGTCGGTACGCACCCTGTTGATGTAGTGTCGGGTCATGTTGAGCAGTGTCCGGATCCCCAACTCCTGTCACCGTCTCCCGACTGATGACTGTGGCCACAATTTTCTCCATGTCATTCAGCTCCTGGTGTTCTGCTGGCCCCCCTCCTCCGAAGTGCGTTGCTGCTTTCATGTTGGCAGCAAGTTTCTGCTTGGTTTTGCCATTCACATCAATCCAGCGCCTCTTGTCCTCTTCCATTGTCCTCCTCTGCGCTGCGACGGCATTCACATGGTCCAAGATGGTGTGCCATCTTTGCCTCTTTGTTGCCAATGACATGTTGGAGGTGACGTACAGTTGGTGGTGGTGTTCTATCTCATCCGTGATGATAATCGGGTTTTCCTGCAGACTGTACCCCGTCTTCCTCTTCCTCTTCTCATTGCCCTTCCACGACCCCTGGATTCCTGGCTGTTCCTCCGTGGGGCTTGTGGGGTTCATGTTGTCCTCTGCAGTCGGTCAGGGTGCATCCGTGGTACTCCGCAGTTCATTTCCTTTTTAGTGGCATTTTCCGTATGCTGTTCTTGTGCTTTTTCCCGCATTACCCGTGGGTTTTCCTGGCCTCTCGCTGGTTATCACTGTTTTCTTATCGTGTTTGGGCCCATCGCGACTTTTTACGCGTTGGGGTTTGTGTTTTTATCTCCGTCGCGGTGGTTGTATCGCGGACATTGGCCGCGGTTTCGGGAGACTATCGCATGGTACCGCCGTGTTGTGAATTCCACGTTAACACAGGGTTATTTTCCTGCGATAGGCTGCGATGTGTGAAGATGCGTCAACCTTCTTTGGCGATGTTTAGCGCACGTTCTTGTGAATATACACCTTAGTCTTTGTGGGATTTAATCTTATAAACTGGCAGCCAGTGGATGGGAGAGAGAGAGAGAGAGAGAGAGAGAGAGAAAGAGCGAGAGAGAGAGAGAAAGAGAGCGAGTCTGTTATTGATGACTATTCATTTTTATTACTGACTCTAGGTAGCATGTTGAGAAAGACCAAAACAAATTAGCTGAAGGTCAACTGCATACATGCAAAAACATGAATCTTCTAGGATGTTAGCTGGAGTAACGTAGGCAGTAATTTAGATATTAAATAAAAGGTAGAAGAGAATTGACCCTAGCAGACAAACAAAGTTAGGGTTTGAGGCCTAGAGTTAAAGGGAGGAACAGAGATAGCCTGTGTCATACCTTCCAGGGTAATATACAGGCAGACAGGGCAAGGGTCTTTGGGAGTACATTATTACTGCATCTGTCAACGGGAGTATCTTCACTCAATCAGGATCAGTCTTTTATCAAAGACACAGTTACTATTGCATTATTTATACACTGGCTTGCGGCCTGGGCTAATCTAGTTTGACACAGGCCATTATTATGGATTTACTAGGAAATTTGGCTCTCATTGTTGATTGATGAATTTTCTCCTCTTGGTGCATCATTATTCTCTAATTCTGAAGCCCCCAAAAAGCTGCTAATTCGTGTATCATAGAGAGAATCAGTGTCGTCAAGGGGTCCTGGTGACATCATAAATCACAAGATTGCAGGATGAGTGGTTTGTAAATGGCACCAGAATCCCAAGATGGCAATATATAGCTCCATATATCATGTCACCCATTCAGAATGTTTATATTATATGTTTATTTTGTTTTTTGGGGGCATTTAGCTTTAACAATGTATTTTTCAGATAGGTAAACGTTTATTGAAAACAATAGGTGAAATACTGGACTATACTTTTGGTTGTCTGTAGTACAATACTTTTAATTATGTGGTTAGGAATGTAGAAATGTAGAAAAATCACCATTTGCTTTGTTAAAAAGCACATTCTATCTTTAGAAGGGGAGATTATTGAAGTTGTTCTCTGTAAAGTGCAGCTTACAATGGGTACAGATTGGAATCTGAATGTTCGGGTTTTGTATACCTTTCATGAATAGTATACATTGATTCAAAATGAACAATAGTAAAGCTCTGCAGATTGGTTAAAACATTTTGCATACGCATGTAAAACAATAAAACAAACAGTTAAAAACTGTTCTGGCTCAAATGTTCAAAACCACTGTAATTCCCCACCAACCATGTTGTTCTCTAAATTGCTCTTTATTTTAATTTTACCAACGGCAAACTGAACTTAGTGGGCTGTGCGAGTTATAGCATGTATTGTGTGCATTGGAAGACATAACTGTCTAATTTCGATGGTTTTGTGCATTTGAGTCAGAACCACAACCCAGTTTTTAACAGTTTTTTCCAGTGAGTTTTTCTTTTTAATGATGTACTTATTTTGTGGGCCAGGCCTGTGGCCAGTCACTGCACCTAAACTGCAGCAGATAGCCAACCCCCTGCTGTGCACCTCCAACCAGGTGGTGTGCCCCATGCTGCCATGGGTTGCCAAAGTGCACTACACACGGCTGCTGGCCGTGCGGATTGGTTGCAGTGTCTGCACCCAATCTAGAACAGGTGGCCAACCTCCACTTCAACTGTGTTTAGGGGTTGGCAGAAGGGCATGACCTTGCCTGGCTGCACATTGGGGTACGCCTATAAAGCTTGACCTATGGTCTGGCCAACTTTTTACTTTTTAAAATTTTTGGGGAATTTGCGAATCCTACTATGCTTTTGGATCCTTTTTGGGATTTACAATCCGCAACACCTACACTAGCGCCTGGGATCCTCTCTACCAGCATTGGTACCACAAACCCCAGCTGACATTTTTGGTGTCGGGGTCCTGGAAATCATAAAAAAGGATCAGCAAACCCCCATGACTTTTGTCTTGTCTATTTTTAGGTCTCGCCTACGCAGCGCGCATGCGCTGCACATGCGCTGCATAGGCAAAAAGACCTTTTACAATCGATTCGGCTTTCCAGCCAAAAACGTGCACGCGTTCCATTGCCTTCAATGGCTACGCGTGCACGTTTGGCGATTCACTTGCGGGAGCGAGCGGCGCCATATGGTAGCAATTATCGCTCCTGGTGCCGCTCGCTCCCGCAAGGGAATCGCACTCCCCCACCCCTCCCACTTCTTTAACCCGGAGAGTACTGTTTCACTTTTGGGGCCGCACTTGTGTTTCAGTGCTTGTTCTCAAAGTGGCGTCTGCAGCTGTCAGTCTGGTATGGTTCATTGCATCTCACACTAGGTCTTTTTCCCTTCTTTGCTTCAGTGTAACACTGCTAATGCTAAACAGCGAAGGCGCCTATTCCAAAAACGTGTTATCTCTTTTAGTGTTTGCTTTGAACGCCGGTTCGGCTCGTGCGCAACTTCATTCCGTTTCTCTTAACCAATATTACATGTTATCATGTAAGCATTTATTTGGCATGCTTCTTTTTTTAGTCAGGCATTATAAAAATAGTAGGTGATTGGTATTACGTCGTCCCAAAAAACAACCGCAGAATACGACCGTGTATGTGCAATGACATGTACATCCTAAGCGCCGCACAATTGCAGGAAGTGACTTAATTAATTGTTCTCAGAAACAGATGCGCATATTATTATAAACTAGGTGGAGCAGCAGAGGGCCCCGGGTGGGGAATAGTGACGCAGCGCGGGTCCGGGCCGTGGCGCGTCACGTGTGCCGACAGGAGGGTTGGTCAGCAGAGCACTTCTCCAAACTGAAGTCAGAAAGGGCCGGGGAGGCACTGCAATGGAAACAACCTAATGCACAGGATCTATATGCTGCAGTACGTTTAGCCTGGAACTTGGAGAAGATTGGCTCTGACACTGATTTTACAGTAGGGACAATACACAGTAAGTACTTGGTATCAAGAAATGCTACGCCGCAGTTTGACGTTGTCCATATTAAAATGGATTCTTGCTTTTAACTTTCGGCTCTTCTGCAAACGGAGCCGTACGAGCTGCCGGTTGCTGCGGATGTTGAGCGCTGCGGGACATTTCTGTTCTCTGCTCTTGCTCGCTTTTATCAGAGAGGCACCGTGTACACAAACACAGCGTGGTGGAAACCAAACACGTCTGCCCTAGAAATATTTCCCTCCGATAAACAACTCTCCTCAGTGCTATTTGCTGGGATCCCAAATAACATTTGCCTGCACCCTACCCTGTGACTTGCGGCTCTTTCACTGCACTTGTGCTAAACCACAATATGTTGTTTTTCAACCCCTTGGAGTCATGAAAAGCTTTTATCGTGCCAGGCAGTGAGGCGGTTCATGCCGCAGAGCCGTGGCACTGTAGCAGAAAGTTTGGTGGCATTTCATTTAAAGCACTCGGAGGCTTTTTGCAGGGTGTGGTGAGCTGTGCAAACGGAGCCTTCCTTCTGTGGCAGCTTGTGAGGGCAGCGCACATGCATGTGAAAAGTTCTCCGAGCACCGCCCTGTCCAGTGTGACTCCATGACTTGAGGGCGCCGAGGGTAGTCCCCGCAGAGGCATCAGCTGCCTGTGCTCTGGCCGAGCCCTGGAAGTGGTCCAAGCTTCTGTCTGACGAGACGGCTGTTCCTGTGAGTGGTAAATGAGAAGTGCTTTTGTCTAAGTGGTGCAGAGCTACTGACTTGCTAACTAACTCAAATGGTCCCCGAAGTTGCTCGTTTTGCCTCTGTGAGGGTCTGCGGAGTGGCACTCCAGCAGGAAGCGAAGTGTGAGGGACGGAAGAACTTAACTTTGGTCGTGGTTTACCCACGGTGTGGGCTTCTAGGCCTCGTAGTACATTTCTCAACTGACTGCGTAATTTAATTATAAACTGCTGTGAGGGGTGATCCAGAGAGGAATGTTACACGTTTAGAAATATTTTACATCTTTGAGGCCTCTCAGGTCCTCCCATGTAAGTTTCTGTTTTGCACATTTACATTATGGACCTGGACAGCTCAGTTCATTACTTAATAACGGGTTTCTTTTAAAGATGGGACAACTACACATGCGTCAGGAGGCCATCCCTCACTCACTGTACCCCCATGCGTGTAGCTTGGGAGCTCAGAGGAATGGTTGGTTTATCCTGCCTCTGCGAACCCTGTTAGGTGATCCATGGACAGCTCTAAGGCATGGTGTAGCTCAGTGGTTCTTAACCTGTGGTCTGGGGACGCCTGGGGTCCGCAAAGGCTATTCAGTGCGTCTATGGTTGTTTAGAAAACAAAATAACATTATCAGAATAATAAAATGTATGTATATGAAGAAGCAAAATTTTAAGTTGAAAATTTTAAAAAGTACTGTAAATATGAAGGAATTTGAAATTGGAGGCTAAATATTAGGTTAGTACCCTCAGATTGATTCATGGGAGCAATGCGAGTGCATCAAACACAATATAGTATGGATGATAAGTGACCTAAATTGAATTTTGAAAAGCTGTAACCTTCCCATTAAAATTCAGATTTTTTTAAATGAATGTTTGTGAAGTAAATAAAATATTTCACCAGTTATCAGTTTAGTTGATGAATGCTTTTTTGTGTATTGTTTTGCATGTCAAGTTATCGAAAATGCTTATGCCGGGGTCCCCGGCTTTCAATAATGATTCAATGGGAGTCCTCGGGTTCTAGTAATGATTAAATGGGGGTCCACAGAAGTCAAAAGGTTAAGAACCACTGGTGTAGCTAAAGCGAAATGTTTAGCAGTTTCCAGCAAAAATATATGAATCATATTACACCTGTATATGGAAAGCAGAAGCACAGAGCTTGTTCTACTGAACATCACTAACCAAGCACGTGGCCCTATCTGTGGCCTGCTTGTAACAAGCATTGGCATAGCCAATAGGTCTCGCCTTTGGGACCTTATAAGTGTTTACCCACGCAACAGCTGATGTTGTTGCACCAAGGATATTGTGCTGCATAACTAAATACTTATAAGGTCCCAAAGGCGAGACCTATTGGCTATGCCAATGCTTGTTTTTAAACGTGGTGGGCCTCCTTTGAGGGTCCCCCCAACTATGGCTGGGGATTCAGTGTGTGCCTAGTCTGCTCTTTGTATGGTCTTTACTCTTTATCTTCAGGACATGGGAACAATGCCTTACATTCAGATATGGCCACTGCTTGGAACATTTTTCTCTAGCAAAAGCCAATCAGATGACTCGGATCTGCAGTACCAACTTTGGAACTGCAGATCGAAAGGGATGACAGGAGAAAAAGCTTTCTAGTCTTATTCTTTCATTTTTAATTTATTTCTGGCCTTGCGAAAAATCACAAATCCCAAAACGCACAGGCATGCAAAAGTGTTGACTCTTTGATGTCCATTTAGCATCTTTTTGAATGCTTATATCACAAAACGTGCTGGACAGATTTACATCAAACCAACAAAAACAGACTTTCTGAGTAGAGTAAAGCTCTACTTTCATGCCAAGTTTGATGTAAATCTGTGCATTTAGGCTGAAGACATGAGCAAAATTTCCTATGAGAGCTAAAAAGGGAAAACACATAGGGCCATATTATCAAGAACGGCGCAAACATTATCGCCGCTTTAGCGGCAGGAAACTGCCGATAAAGCGGCGATAAGGGGCTTGATAATATGCCCTAGAGAATTCCAATAGAAGCCCAGGTTTGATGTCCTTGACACCGGAACCTGGGCTTCTATTGGAATTCTCTAGGGCATATTATCAAGCCCCTTATCGCCGCTTTAGCGGCAGTTTCCTGCCGCTAAAGCGACGATAATGTTTGCGCCGTTCTTGATAATATGGCCCATAATTTTTCACCCCCTTAACTCTTTCCCCCTGCAATGATCTAGGCTAAAATTGGCATGCTGGATTCTAGCTGATTACACCAAGTGAGTGCTAAATTTGGAGCAATCCATCTGAGGGGTCAAAAGTTATAGGCAAATCAAAAATGCCTTTTCAATGGAAAGTGTGACTGAACCGAAACTACACGGTAGTTATTTCTCCTGTGACAGAATGGCCGAGGAAAGGGTAACATGTTTGCTGAAAATAAAAGGTGCCAATTTTCAAATTTGTTAACATAACTGAAACAAAACAAATCTGAACTTAAATCTTTATACTATAGTTATCTACATGCATACCTTTTTTTAAATACCAGTAACTCAACAATATTTAATCTAAAACCACATGGCGTGGACTATACTCTTGTGAGTACAGTACAGTTACATTATACATAGTCCATTCAGTGCAGCAAATGGTGGGGCATATTAGCAAGGGCACTATCGCCGCTTTAGCGGCACTTTTTGCCGCTAAAGCGGCGATATTTATATCGCCCTATCAGCAAACTGTCTCTAACAGCAGTTAGCGACAGTTTGCGGGCATTAGCGCCCGTTTTTTTACCGCTTTGCATGTCAGCGATATTTATCGCTAATGACATGCAAAGTGGGCGTTCCGACGAACAAACCTGGGAAACACTCGCTAACAGGCCTATCGCCTATTAGCAAGGTGGCCATGGCCCCAGTTAGCGACGTGAAAAGTCGCGCTAACCGGGGTCATCGTCATTTATTTAACACCTGCAATTAGCAGGTGTTAGCCATACCTAACATGGGGGTGGATTATGCTGATACGACCACAGGGTCGTATCAGCAAGGTGTTCTCCCTTCTCCATGCAACATCGCTGGTTTTTCAGCGATGTTGGCCCATTCCCCCGCTATCGCTGGAATATTCATCGCCATAGCGCTAATCGTTGCATATACAGCGTTAGCGTGGCGATATATTCCAGCGATAGCTGGCGATAAAAAATCACGCTAAGCAGGGTTAGCGATGATTATCGCCTCTTCTTGCTAATATGCCCCGTTATTTTGTGTTTTTCTATTCGAATGTTCTCCTAATAGTAGAAGTCGATCAGGCATGGTTACTTGCTCAAAGGGAGGAAGTGCTGTACTTGTGTGACCTCAGTTTCTTGGTATGTGCCCGTTTTCAGGTGTGGGTGGGAGTGAGCGCATATATGAAGCATGAAATCTCCAGATATTATCAAAGTGCTTTCTGCTCCCACCTGCTAAAATTCTTATAAGTCAACAGAGCAAAATACAAACACTGATGAAATAGGCGATAAGAAACAGGATATACTCGGATTCTGCTAGGCTCTCACCAGTACCTACCTGCACAAAGCAGGAAATTGTTATTTGAAAGCAAACAGCTGACAAGAGGTATGTAAAACTGAACGAAGGCTGCCAGCAGTGCTGAGTCATGTAAACATGGCCTCGTATACAGTAAGCATAAGGAGTTTCATTTCGGTGCAGTTTATGAAGAGATTGTACCTGTTTGACAATAACACAAATGTTTTGGGGAGCACTCAAGCGCCTCCTGAGGGTGAGCGTTTCAAGCCGCACCTGGGTAATGTTCTGAGCCCAATCGTGATATATTTTATTTCCTTCAGTTTCTAAAACACTATTCACCAGTCTGTGCTCCAAAGGGCTGTCTTCCTGCACTGACTTAGAAAACATCTTTTTGGACTCAGTGATGCTGAAGTTGGTTATTAAGGCCTTAGACTGAAGCCCAGATTTACTATGGATTTGTGCCGACACTAGAGCAGCACAGAGCGACAACAGCAATTTACTATCCAACGTAAAGATGTCTTGAGCTGGAAAGGTGCACTTCTCTCCGTGCAACAGCCACTGTGCGCCTCTTTGCAACTAGGGGAAGCTCCTGGAGGCTGATCAGCAGAAGCACCCATAGGTTGTGACGCAATACCCAAGCTATAGGTTTTGCGTGACAAACGAAAGCCTACTAGAAGCAGGCTCAAGCAAGGGGGGGTGTGCTGATTTATTCCAGAAACCCAGGCCTTGCATGTGTACGGCAGGGCACAGCACGCATTCATGGTGTCAGAACATCTTCATAGGTACTTGTACTGTACAGAACAAACCCTACACTAGACGATGCACACACAACCCCTTGCCAGGGTGTGAGGTGGCTGCGCGTGGTGCAAGGCAGCCTATTTGTACAGCAGTGCAGCGGATGACACGAGCAGCAGGCCAATCTATGTAGATATTGCACTGCGCTGTGTTTTCCATTTCACACAAAACATTGCAGGCAGTGTTGGCGCTCTGCTACATTGCGTGAAATCTTACTAAGTAGTAGGGGGCATATTATCAAGCACGGCGTTAAAATTATCGCCGGTTTAGCGGCAGAAAACTGCCGCTAAATCGGCGATAATGGGCTTGATAATATGCCTTGGAGAATTCCAATAGAAGCCCATGTTGACACCAGAACATGGGCTTCTATTGGAATTCTCCAGGGCATATTATCAAGCCCATTATCGCCGCTTTAGCGGCAGTTTTCTGCCGCTAAAGCGGCGATAATTTTAACGCCGTTTCTTGATAATATGCCCCGTCTATCTTAGGAAGAGGGAGATGTGACCTAACGACCAGACATGACCCCCTTTAATGATTCGGAAATCCTTATCTGAACTGGTAAATTGGTTTAATACATTTAAAACAGAGGGGCATATTAGCAAGACCGGCGGTAAAATTATCGCCGCTTTAGCGGCAGGAAACTGCCGCTAAAACGGCGATAATGGGCTTGCTAATATGCGTTATAGAATTCAATAGAAGCCCAGGTTAGATGTGCAGGACATCTAACCTGGGCTTCTATTGAATTCCATAACGCATATTAGCAAGCCCATTATCGCCGCTTTAGCGGCAGTTTCCTGCCGCTAAAGCGGCGATAATTTTATCGCCGGTCTTGCTAATATGCCCCAGAGTTTTAACGTTTTCGAAATTTCTGATTTACTAATCTGGGTGTTTGAAAATGCTAAAACCCTTTGTGCATGAGTCCATTCGATTCTTTTTTTTAATTGTTCCTCTAACGCTCTCAATAGTTGGGGCTCAATGGCTATGCTCGCTTGTTCGGTGAACTTTATGATTGACCATAATTCCATATCTGTCTCAATGTTCACCATCTGGATGACCAAGATGCAAATACCTCAATACTTTGGGAAGTACCCATGTCAACTATATGGAGAAAACTGTTTAATGCATAAAACCAATCTCCAAGAAACCCACGATGGATGCCCCACACTTCTGTCCAGTGTTGTTATCTGTCTCCCATAGCGTACAGGATTGGCCTCCACAGATGTGATCTATACACAATACTCAGCCTATAAAGAACTGATCATGTGGTGTCTGCATTGAAGTCACTCCACTGAGACCATGTGAAAAGCGTTGCTTCCTTGCCACTCGTCTTCATGCCTCATGTTAGCCTCCCAAATCCATCTCCGTCCTGGGGACTGTCCTGCTTTCACAAGGCTCAACCCTTTGGAGCTCCATGTCTTTGCCCCTGAGCCTTAAGGTGGATGTCTGAAAGTATGGAATGTGCATACAAACTATCCTCGCTCATACAGTTATTTCCCAGACTCTGTTTTTCTTCTTCCAGTCTCCCCACCCACTCTCAGCATCCACTATCTCTGCTCCTTGTGAGCCTACGGCCATGCAATGTTTCAACATTTTATTTTTCAACCTTCAAGAAGCTCTAAGGAAATTACTGCGGGGCAGATTTACAAGAACTGACGCATCTCTGCATATCAGCAGAGATGCGCCAGTTAATTTGAGTCACGTAAAAAAACCCTTGCGCCACCATGGATGCGTCACATTTACAATGCGGCGCACCGTGGCGCAAGGATTGACAGATGCGTGACGCATATGTTGGTGCAAAGGTAACGCATTGCTGGAGTTGTGTCGTAAATGTGATGCAACTCCAGCAATGCTCAGGGGCGGCCTATACTTATTGTGCTGCGTCCCTCCTTACGCCTGCTTCAAGCAGGCGTAAGGTTGTGATACAGTGGCGTCGTAAAAGTGACTCACAGAAATCTTTTAGATTTCACTGCATCACTTTTACGAGGCTTTCTTGCGTGGGAACGCCCACCCTGCATACATTATACCTGAAGCAGGTATAATGTGACGCAGGGCTTTACAATGTAACGCATCTCCGTAGATGCGTCATGTTGTAAATGTGTTGCAACATGGCGCATTGTTTACGATTCCGCTGCGTCACAAAAGTGACGCAACGGCGGTGTAATAGTGTCGCAAGGGGCTTGTAAATCTGCCCCTGCATTTTTGCAGCGGTTGTGAATGTTTTCGCGCTTTCATTTCCACGTCAAACAAATGAAGTTTGTGACAATTTAAGTCAAGTATATATCCTAGTTTAACACTGACAAAATAGTTCTGCATAGGATATACTTTGCGGAAAACAGTTTGTGTTCTTGGCCATTGTGCATAAAAAGCGGTGCAAAATGTAAACTTGCAGCAGAAATTTGTGCAACGATTCGCCATCCACGAATGGTAAACTCACAGGGTAAAGGTTTCATTCAGCTTGTCTGAGTTCTGGTAAAGTAAGACTGATGTCATCATGCAGTCAAATTTATGGGGGGCGAGGCTTCATAAACCAAGATGGCGGTGCACGGACAATAGGCTCCGCCACTAAAACCCATCATCTGTCAAATATCAGTGCCATCCACTAAATTTTTGCACCCCCAGACATTTCCTGCGACGGGGACGGCTCTCCCAGTGGGGATGTGGGTGCTGAGGCCTGCGTTAGAGCGGGTTGGAGCTGTGGCCTCACCAAGGAGGAGTGGACTCGAGGGACCTGGGCTGCCTGCTCGGGCTACATGGCACCTCTCCCAGAAGGCGCTCAGCCTGCCAAAAGAACTGCAGTGGGACACAGCGAAGTGAGTTACTCGGACCTCAAATGTGGTGGCGGAGGGTGGCACGTACATGTCTTTTCAGAGGGAAGGGCCCTCTGGATTTCTCTAGACTGCCCTACTGTGGGTATAGCAGAGGAGCCTGCATGGTAGCTCCTACAAGGGCTGGGTGAGGAGCACCGGCCAGAGCCTCCTGTGCACCTGCCTCCACCTGTGGTGCAGTGTGGTATGGAGTTGGCCTTACGGTTCAGCCTCACCGTTGATTGCAGAGCCCCAGGCCTGCACCACCTTATTTACCCGGAAGCTGATCTTCGTTGCCACTTATAGGTACTAGACTACACTTGCACTGAGCAGTGACTTTTTCCTGGGGGCAGCAGTGGGGGCATCTGCTGGACTCAACCACTGCACGGAGACAGCTGTACTGCAAAGTGAATCACGCAGACCCAGTGGGCAGTCCTCAGCCTCACTCTGTACTTTGTACCATCGTGGCCTGACCTTTGCAAACAGGGGTTGGACAGGACTGTGATGGCGTCCCACATTAGGACGGACCGTCGGCTCCATGGTGGCACTGTGCTCTGAAGAAGGAAAGTTCCATTGTTCTACAGTCATTATCATTGGTGCACCAGACTGTAGGTACTAGAACGGTCTGCTCGTAATCCAGGGTGGACTAGCTTCGCTACAAGGGGGTCTACACGTCCCTACTACAACACTGGTATTGTCTTCATCATCTTGCTCCCACCATCTTCACTCAAAAGCTCAACTATGGGAAAATCACGAGTGAGCGAGGTCACCCTCCAACCAGATGGTCTGAGACCGAATGGGCCCTCACAATCATCAGGGACTGCATCTGGGTCCACAACCACCACATGCTCAACAGGTAAAGTGGATTACATTTTGTAGGTGTGTGTTTGCCTCGAGCTCAAAATCGATGCTGTAACTATAAAGGTGACTCTTCTTTGCGATAAGCACAAACAGCTTGCTGATAGCGTATCACAGACTAAACAGTCAGTATGAGAGGTGCAGCCTTAAGCAGGAGACACACAAAAACAAGCTTTGACCCCAATGAACAGAGTGCGCCTACTAGAGGAGCGGGCTGAAGAGGCAGAGGGTCAGACCCGCAGGAGTTACCTACAAACTGTGGGTTCAGATGAGGAAACAGAGAGTGCGGATCCTCTGTCATATCTGGAGGAAAGGATTAGATCCTTTATGCCACCACAGGTCCTGACACCCTTCTCCATTGGGAGGGCACATAGAGTTCCTGGGCATCTACCTGTCCTGGGATCCAGATCCAGGCCACTTCTGGTGGAGTTGCTACATTACAAAGACCGGGATGGGATCCTATGGGAAGCTCGGAAAGCAGGGCCGCTGCAGATCGACAACTATCAAATTATGCTGTTGCCCGACTACACTGTTGCCCTCCATGCCAATGGCCTCTTTCACAGCAGTGAAATGTAGACTGTGGGAACTGGGATTAAAACACGTAAATTACGAATTACAATGCAGAACACCTCACACTTTTTCAAGGATCCAACCGCAGCCTGGGACTGGATGGAGAATTTTTCTTCCGTCACAGGGCCGGAGTCGATGAGAGTGCAGTCGCCGAGGGTCCTGTCACTGTACCAGGCCTGGGTGGTGAGGCAAGGGCACCCCCAAAGACAGTTAAGTAGAGAAGAGCCAGCATTCAGCACTAGAAATCACAACTACCTTCTGTATAGACTTCAGGGCTCTGGACTTGGACCACACGGCCTCTTTCAGTGATGCCCAGTCCACCTCCTCTCAGCCCGCGATGCTGGCCTTAGAGGCCTGTCTGGATATCACGATACAAATGGCAGATGGTCTGCCTTGTTTTTTTTCTTGCTGCTGCCACTGCGCATCAGTACCTCTAACATATTGAGGGCCTCCTCCCACCTCCTTTGCCCCTCCCCTGCTGTGGACCCTCACTGGCACCACTCACCATCTTTGTGTGAACGTATCAAACTGAGCAAACACATCTGGCATCTGCTTCATCCCAGCATGTCTCCTGACTTTTACTTGTCCTCATGGGCTTCCACGCATAACTAGGTGTATGTAACAATGGGCTTGCGCGCAGCATAACACCATCAATACCAATAGGGCTACTCACCCCATCAGAAGGTTCTCCGACTAATTCTTTCAGTTTGAACGAGGAGCCTTTTGCTCTATGCCTCTCAAAGTTCTGTTTTTATAGTTGTTTAAGAAGGGATGGAAACGTTACCACTTCTTCAGGCAGGCAGGCCAGGGCTATGGAGCTTAGAAGAACTCACAACTAAGAGTCACTCTTACTGCCCCAAACCTTAGACATCCCATTGATGGCTACTGGTGGTGCTAGACCCTCCATAGATGACATCATAATGTGATACTCCTCATGGGTTACATGTGTGCCTGAACAGAATCCTAAATTCTTCCAGATTAGCTCCCGTGGCAAAGCATGAAGACTATCTCGGCCGCACTATATCTGATCATAACCCCCTGCAGATGGACCTCAGTTGGCGCCAACCATGCTCACCCATTCCTACCTGACGCATGGGACCAGAGGTGCTTGGAGATGCAGCTTTTCGTGCCTCACTCCGAACTATGTCTATGGGATTTTTTGACTTATATCAAGGCACTGCATCATCTAGGGGGATTGAATGTGAAGCATTCAAAGTAACAGTCATAGTTTAAATCATTGGGGCGCTAGTGGGTGAGCAGCGCAAACTTGAGCAGAAACTCCTAGCTGTGGAAAACTCCCTCATCTCTTCAGAAAGAGAGCAAATAGCCTGCAGTGCTCCCTACCGCCCTATAGTACAGACATGCACTCCCCATGCTGAACTCCTTGAATGGCTGTGCTGCATCAACCTTAAGGCATAGCTAGCGCGCACACACTCTGAGGCTAGGCGCTCTGCTGGCCTATCTGATCCAGAAGGACCAGGCCCAATGCCCTATCACCTCTATAAGTATGAGCCCAGATACCTTGCTCCACATGCCACATGAAATTCACAATGTCTTACCACTCATTACCAGACGCTGATAAATGCACCTACAGTTCACCTTCAAAGTTTCAATGCTACTTCTAGTTCTCTTTTTAGAGTTGAGGCTGCAAGAGCATGCACTAGTGCATGCGCCTTGCTTGTGAGACACTCATGTATACATAAAAGGGCTTGGAGACCGCCCATTGCTTACAGTTTGTTGGCTTACATGGCACTCTTCTTTAGAGCCTCGTAATTCGTCAAGGCAGGCCTAACATAATTTCTGTTCCTCTCTGTGGAACAGGGACCAAGCACTGATTGATTCAACTTAATTAGTGCCCGTCCGCTGCTCCCAACATGATTGAGGTACTAATTTGTTCTTTTTAACTTTTAAGTTAATTTAATCCACCCAATTCTTGCAAACAAAAGGCGTGTAACTGGCAAAAACGTGCCCAGCAGGACAAACAAATTTGCAAAGATTTATTTTCTATAGTAAACTTTCTTTTATTTTGGCAAGACTTCTTTTCTCACTTTGCACTCGTGTTTTCTTTTGTTTTTGATCGTGGGTGCTGTTCGTCAAAAGATGAGGATTATGTTATTGGAAAGCATCATTGCTTCTTTCTTATGTGTAATTTCTGAAATAATGCTTTAACGCATAATCGTGCAGTACACCCCAATCTTCCCATTCCAATTCGCCCCACTCCAAACCACTCCACACCAATATACACTACTCAATCTAGTCCATCCCAGACCAATCCAATCCACCCCATTCCAATCTAAGCCACTGACTTAATCCAATCCACACCAACTACACAACCCATCCCACTCCAATCTGCCCCCTTCCAATTCGTCCCACTCCAATCCAAAACAATTTGCCCCAATCCAAAACAATCTGCCCCACTCCAATCCAAAACAATCTGCCCGACTCCAATCCAAAACAATCTGCCCCACTCCAGTCCAAAATAATCTGCCCCACTCCAATCTGTCCCACTCCATCTAAAACAATCTACTCCACTCCAGTCCAAAATAGTCTTCCCCACTCCAATCTGCCCCACTCCAATCCAAAACAGTCTACCCTACTCAATACAAAACAATCTGCCCCACTGCAATTCAAAACAATCTGTCCTCTAATCTGCCCCACTCCAATCTGCCCCACTGAAGTCCAAAACATTCTGCCCACTCCAACCTGCCCCCACTCCATTCCACCCCACTCCAATCCGCCCCACTCCAATCCAAAACAATTTGCACACTCCAATCCACCCAACACCAATCTGTCCCATTCAAATACAAAACAATGTGCCCCACTCCAATCCATCCCACTCCAATCTGCCCCACTCCAATCTCAAACAATCAGCCCTACTCCAATCTGCCCCACTCCAATATGCCCCACTCCTATCCACCTCACTCCATTCCGCCCACTCAGATCCGTCCCACTCCAATCCAAAACAATGTGCCCCACTCCAATCTGCCCCACTCCAATTCAAAACAATCTGTCCCACTCCAATCTGCCCAACTCCAACCCATAACAATTCACCCCACTCCAATCCACCCCACCCCACTCCACTCCAGTCCAATCCGCTTATCCCAATCCAACTCACCCCAATCCAATCTACACCACTCCAATCAAATCTACCCGACTCCAGTCCACCACACCACACCACACTCCAATCCAATTCACCTCACTCAATCCAATCCACCCCAATCCAGCCAAATCCATTCTACCCCACTCCAATCCATCCCACCCCAATCCAATCCATCTCAGTCCAATCCACCCCACCTCACTCCAGTTCACCCCACCCCACCCCACCCCATTCTAATCCATCTCATTCCAAACCATTCCACCCCACCCCACTGCAATCCAATCTACTCCTCTCCAATCCTCCCCACACCAATCCAATCCACCCCCTCCATTCCACTCCACTCCAATTCAATCCACCCCACCCCAATCCAATCCACCCACCCCACCTCATTTCAATCCACCCTACTCCAATCTAATTCACTGCATCCAGTCCAACCCATTCCAATCCACCCCACTCCACTGCAGTCAATTCCACCTTATTCTACTTCAGTCCACCCCACTGTACCCGAATCCAATCCACCCCACCCCAGTTCTGTCCACCTCACTCAATCCATCCAGTCCACTGCACTCCAATCCAACCCACTCCAATCCAATCCACCCAACCAACCGCACTCCAATCCACCCCACTCCAATCCAATCCAATCCAGCCCACCCCATTCCGATCCAATCCATTCCACCTCCCTCCAGTCCAGTTCAATCCACTCCCTCCACTCCATTCTAATTCGCCCTACTCCAAACCATTCTACTCTAATCCAATCCAATCCACCCCACCCCACCCCAAACCAATCTAATCCACCCAATTCCAATTCACCTCAATCAAATCCCCCACACCCCATTTCAATCCACCCCACTCCAATCCAATCCACCCCATCCAGTCCACCCACTCCAATAAACCCCACTCCACTCAATCTAACCAGCTCTACCCCAATTCAATCCACCCCAATCTACTCCAGTCCAATCCACCCCACTACCTCAATCCACTCCAACCCACACCACCCTATTCCACCCCACTCCACGCCACTCCACTCTACACCACTCCACTCTATGACACTGCACTCTATGACACTCTCTCCCACTGATCCACTGAACTCTAATCCCCTCTTCTCAACTCTACAACACTCTCAACACCCTGGGCCTGATTCACAAAAGTAATCTGAGACAAAATCCTAACTTTACGACTTTCGGTATTCATAAAGGGCATTTAGGAGTAGTGAAGTTAGGAATCCTAACTTTACTACTTCCAAATGCCCTTTGTGAATACCGAAAGTCGTAAGTTAGGATTTTGTCTCAGATTACTTTTGTGAATTGGGCCCCTGTATTCCACACTATGACACTCTATTCCAACAAATCCAGTCTACAACACTCTACTCCCCCCACTCCACTCTAGGACACTCCACGCCACTAGCTTTTAGCCATGCTGAACAGCAGCCACACTGGTGTACAACATGGCAAAACCACATTGCCAAAGCCAAGAGCTCTTGCCTAGGCGAGACGTATTGGCTTTGCCAATGCTTCTTTTTTACGTATCCTCCTATGTACTGCAATGCGCAGTATTGAACATTCACAATAACACGAGGCATAAATTCCTGTTATAACCAATACAGTCTTCTATCAACCTCCCAATGTTGTGTATTATATGTGCATTTTTATTGTAATGCCTTTAAAAGCTCAATAAAAATATATTTAAAAAAATCATGTAGTGAAAATGATTTTGCGGTGTACGGAAAAACTTTGCTCTTGCAATGCTAAACTAGTAAACTTTGCTCATTTTGGCACTTGTGAAATTTTGCAAAAATATGTGCCCTAAACAATATGCTTACTGCAGGAGTTCTCTACAACATCAATTAATCAATTAATATCAATAAATAAATGTGGTGTTTTAGGGTGATGTTTGTAGAGTGTTTCCATCACCTCTAGTTCCGCTCGTGAGAATTACGAACCGGGAAGAGCAGGTGCACGAGCACGACCCCCAGAACAAAGCTGCCCATGTGAATCTGAATCTCTTCCCATGATACTAAACATGGTCTAACCAGTTTTTCAAGTCCTATAAGTGCACCTGCCTAAAACAAGCTGGGTGAAACACTGCATGAAGCTGTTTTGGATGAAGTCTTAAAATCACATCTGCAGAGCACACCTGTCCTCAGGTGCAGTGAACACTGTCATATCGAGAAAACGACAAAGGTGACAGAGATCGCCTACATCAACATCCTCATTCCCACCTCCTCCCTGCTACTGAAAGTAGAACATTTACTTTTGTACTTACAATCCACAGATATCTATCTCTTTGTGCAATTTTAAGTGCGCTTTGAAAAAGATGACCATCTCTACCAGGTGCAAACTTTTTTGCAGTTTAAATAGAAAGTGATTTGGGACAATTATACTGCTATTGACATGAAAATTGAGATACATCGCTCCACTCACACATCAGATCCGGGTTTGTGAGCACGTGCAGACACACACCTTCAGAAGATCACTCTTTGTTACATTATGCCATGTTTGAGAGCCACTTGACGAAAGAGATGTTAACGTAAAAAATGTACAGATGGCTGTAGGATAAAAACATATTTAAAAAAAAAAAAAATGTACAGAGTTTTATATAGTGCGAACTGGACCTGAAGGTATCGGGTATCAGAGCACTTTACAGGAGCACCAGCTGCGTTACATGAGAACACATTCATTTTTGGCAGGCACGGGTCAGCAATGCTGTGGCCTCTGATGCTGTACTGGAAGACCAGCCTCTGCGGTGAGAGACCTCCACCAGGCAGGCAGGGATCTCTCAGCCTCCAGAGGAGCTGCAGTTGTGCCAACTTGCTTGAAGGCAGTCAAGTTTTGCCAAGCAGGTGCCAGGTTTGAGGTTTCTGCTTTGTAAAGTTTTTTTGTTCTCACTTAATATAGTCCAAAAGGTGGAGCTTGTTTCTATAAAGCAAAAACACGTGGCGCAAGTTTTCACCCTGCACATGGGCGCCTTTGTGCATTGTCCACACCTGGGACCTCCACACCGCACATGGTGGTCCAAGGTGGGGAAACCTAGTGACAGTCACTCCACCCTCAATAGTGCAGAGTGGTCCTCACTTTGACCTGATTGCAGTGAGGTGGACAGGCTGTCAGTAGAGGCTCCACCGGTGTAAACACAGGGCTCCCTGTAGCTGACAGTAAAGCAGAGGCACAGTGGGTTTGGCAGGGCGGGAGCACCACCTACACAACAAGGTAGATCTTAAGACAGTACTGACAAGAACAGAAGATCAGGAGGTTCGTTTCCTTAAAGTCCCAAAAACATTGAATAGAGTAATATGGACTGTTTCTGGAGAAGTTTATTCCTGAAACCCTTCCCAATGCTGCTCTGTCTCAGTTCTTCTTGGTGAAGGGAACTCACTAATGCCTCGGCCCAAAACTGGGTTCAGAAGTGCACTCTCGACCCATTAGTATCATAATATTTTGTGTTTAAAAATGCTTTATTGAGAAATAAATATGAACAATGTGCAAATACATCAAACAAAGTACTGATCTATAGAACAATCCAAGTAAATGTAAGAGCAAGTACTAAGGTACAATATAACAGTCCAATAATAAAGAGAGGATAATAAACCTTTAAAAGATTGGCAAGTTAAACATAACTTATATTATGAAAATGTGGACTTGAAAAACTTGAATTGTAATAAACAACTATAATGCTGAAACAAATGCATTTTAATCTTTTTATAAAGGAAAAAGGAAAGGTAAAAGAAGAAAAGAAGAGAAGGAAGAGACAAAGCAAAGACATAAGAATAAGAAGGGAGAAGAGAGGGGAAAATATAATATACTGTAAGGTTGAACCAACGAGTGTCTATCAACTATGTAGTATTATAAATGGATGGTAATTAAACAATTATATTTTAAGGAGGTTCGTAATTGCAAACTTTAGAGACCGGTTGATTCATACATCTGGATCAAAATGAAGTAAGAGGTGACCATAATAAATCTTTTTTAATTTTCAAAGGAACAGATGTGGCATGAGCTCGATCTAACCGGTGATGATGACATAACAGGTTCCACCATGCCATATAGGAAATTTTCTCTGTATC
The DNA here is from genome assembly GCA_963921515.1 of Calotriton arnoldi. NCBI lineage: Eukaryota > Metazoa > Chordata > Amphibia > Caudata > Salamandridae > Calotriton > Calotriton arnoldi. The sequence continues at coordinate 1,168,929 of CAWUFW010004803.1, forward strand.
CTTCCAATTAGAGGTCCTTATTTGAAGAGCTAGGGCAAACAATAAGTCAACACATTTTCCAACCAAACGCTGAGAAGTCCAAAGGGGGGAGGCACTGCCCAAAAATATATGTGTAACATCAAAAGGGAGAGATACAGATAAAAAATCATTCATTTTGTGCCAAATCTGTAACCAGAACTTTTTAACAAGAGGCCATTCAAAAAACATATGAAAAAGATCACTCTTATCATGCGTACAAGACCAACAATTAGTATTAGGAGAAACTTTAAATTTATACAAGCTTGTGGGTGTGATAAATAATCTGTTATAGAAATAATATAGTGCTTGTGTTGTGCTCGCTGATGAGGACGCGGTATGAATCTTGGCCCATATCAATTTCCAAGTATGAGCTTAAAATTCTTGATTTAGCTCTGATTCCCATACAAGTTCTATTTTATGCTTTGAAAAAGATTTAGTGGAACCAAGCAATAAATGTTGGAGGCCTTCAGTTGTGTAGAAAAATCTATTGAGGAAAAAGAGGGCTGTATGTCTGTAGCTGGAAGAGTTTGCTGGGAAGTATATATAAGAAGGAGAGGTCTAAGAAGTTGAAATTGAGAAGCATATTTGTTAGATATATGACATTTTTTTGTATCTCAGAAAAATCTAATAAAGTGCCATTAGAGAAAAGTTGTCCGATGACAATAATGACTTTGTTAATCCATTCTTTCCACCCAAGAATCCTATTGTTTAATTTAATATTTGTGTTATACCAGATTGGGGTTTGTAAAATATTTTCAGAAATGGAATTTAAGGAAGTGATCAAAGGTTTGCTAATAGCTACTGAATGGGTAAGTATGGGGGAAATTAGACCTCTTGGGGGTTGAGTGATACAAATCACGTCTTTGAAAGTAAAAGGGGAGAATTGTGCATGTTCTAATTGACCCCAGACTGTGGATGAGTCTATGTGATTTTCAGAAAGGGAAACCCAAATATGTTTCAATGTGAAAGCGGAGTGATATGTTCTAATATTGGGAAAATTAACCCCACCAAGGTCTTTTGGTTGTTGAAGTCGAGCTAAAGCAATGCAGGGTTTGCGTTTGTTCCATAAAAATTGAATTAAGGAATGATTAATGATTTTAAAGAAATTAAGTGGGAGGGAAAAAGGGAGCACTGACAAGTCGAAATTAACAATAGGTATAACATCATTTTAATTGTGGCCAACCTACCCCACCAGGAAAGAAAAAGTGGAGACCAACCATCTATTAGTCCATTGACTTTAGACATAATTTCATTCCTGTTGATTTTAATAGTGTCTTTAATATTATTAGTATAAAGAATACCTAGGCATTTAATACCTTTTGAACTCCATTTGAAACCAGAGTCCCTAAACATATGAGGGAGACAGTATTTATTCAGCGGTAATACTTCTGATTTATCAATATTCAATTTATAACCTGAGACAACTGAGTAAGTATTTAACAATGAAAAGAATTCCAGCAAAGATGTAGTAGGGTTTGATACATACAATAAAATATCATCTGCGTACGCAGTGTATTTTATATTCAAATTTTTTAACTGAAAACCAAGAAAAATGGGGGATCTTCGAATTGTTTCCAAAAAGGGTTTTAGTGCTAAGATGAATAATAGGGGAGACAATGGGCAGCCCTGTCTAGTACCTCTATGGAGGGGGAAGTATTTGGATTGTTTACCGTTGACCCAAGTAGATGTAGAAGGGTTAGAGTATAATAACTTAATATATTTGATGAAGTGGGGACTAAAACCATACCATTTCAAAGCACCAAACATAAAATCCCAGTTCACTCGATCAAAAGCGTTCTCGGCATCTAGTGTTATGGCAGCTAATGGAGAGCTAAGTTTAGCCCTAAATGAATAATATTAAGAAAAGTTCTTGAGTTATCTGAAATGGATCTTCCTTTCACAAAACCAGACTGATGCATATCTACTAAATCAGGAATAACAGAGTTAATCCGAAGGGCCAATAATTTAGCAAAAATCTTGTAGTCCGTATTAATCAATGAGATAGGTCTATAATTGCTACACTTAGAAGGGTCTTTATTTTTTTTAGTGTTTAAACATAACATGGCCTGAGTAAAAGAACCCTGTGTACAACTAGCGTTCAAAAAATGATTAACAAGAGATAATAGCTTAGGAATTAAAGTTGCCTAAAGTGTAAATAAAAGCGTACATTAAAGCCATCAGGCCCAGGTGTTTTATCTTTGGGAAGCTGATTTATGGCAATTAATAATTCTTGTTCAGATAAAGGTGTATCTAGGGAAGATAAGTCTACAATTTTATTAGGGTCTTTGGGGATTTACTGAAAAAAAGTATCTAATTGTTTAGTGGAGGGAGATGATTCCGGGGTATATAGGTTTTTATAATAATCAGTAAAGGAATCTAAAATGTTTGAGTCACTGATATGCCGTACCCCAGAGGGATCAGTGATGGCAACAATCCTAGATTTCAGTTTTTTAATTTTCAGCTAATTTGCCAAAGATTTACCTGCTTTATTGCGGCCTCCATACATTTTGGCATTAAATCGAAGTAGGGTACCACAAGCATCGTTCCAAGATTGTTTGTTGTATTGCAATTTTGACTTAATAAGTTTAGATAGCGTATCGCTGTTATTGGAGGAAAAATACTCGTGTTCCAAGGTCTTAATCTGATTTAAGAGTTGCTTGGAATCTTTAAGAAGTCTTTTCTTTTTCCTAGCTACATAATCAATTTTAAAACCTCTTGCGGTTGATTTAAAAGCGTCCCAATCAAAATTCATCTGTGTATCTAAGGGAAGGTTGTTTGTGAAATATTCCTGCGTAAAAGTTGTGAATTGTTCTGTAAACTGTTGATCCAATAAAAGGGAATTATTAAATCTCCATCTGCGGGTGGAAGAGATGGGATTAGGATAGTCAAAATCAACAATAACAGGTGCAGGATCAGAAATAAGAATTGATCCTATTTCTGCATGTGTTAAAAATTGAAGTGTTAGGTTAAAAATACATAGGGCCGATTCCGATTCCGGCCGGAAATCTCTCCGACCGAGCCGGACCCGGAGAGAATTCCGACCGAATCGGACCCTAGCAGTCCGACCGGACGAGTACGATGCATTCGCATGCTATCGGACTCGATTCGGTCGGACTCCCATTGAAGTCAATGGGAGCCGGTCGTACGACACGTACGCGGGCTCCCATTGACTCAATGGGTGCGAGGCGAACAAGGGCGGGTACGCGTCCATGCGCATCGCGGCATACATGCACAGGTAGGGGGGACCCATGGTTCCCCCCTGTGTGCGGCTCGCGCGCCTATGCATACAGGGGGGTCCGACGCGGACTCCCAAAGTCCGGCTCCGACAGTTCTTTCGAGCCGGACGGCGCGAGTCGGTCGGTCTGCTCGCAGCACGCATCGTACTTACCCGGCCGGGAAACGTCTCCATAGCGCGGTGCGAGTCGTGTCCGTGCGAGTCGGTCGGAGCGTGTTGAAGCCGCGTACGAGTCGTTCGGCGATTTCGCGGGAGCTTGCATCGTACTCGCTCGGCCGGACCCGCGTACGATTCGGTCGGGAAACAGGGCTCCAAATCGGATCCGGTAAATCTGAATCCGATTCGGAGCACTACCGGCCGAGATCGGAATCGGCCCCATAGTCTATTCTAGAATGGGACCTATGAACGGGAGAAAAGAAAGTAAATTCCAAAACATCAGGGTGGAGTGCTCTCCAGACATCAATCAACCCTCTAGCAGAAATGGTTTTGTGGAAGGTTTTATGCATTTGAGAGGGGACAAATTTAGTTTGTGACTTACGGTCTAAAAAAGGGTCCACAAACTGATTACAATCACCACCAACAATTAAATTTTCTGAGGCATGAGAGGATAGCATAGATGAAATGTTATTCCAGAACATTAGATCTACTCCATTTGGTCCATATATATTGCAAATCGTAAATTTTGTATTATTTATGATCACTTCTAGGAGAAGCCAACTTCCAGCATCATCTTTGGATTCATTTATCAACTGAATATTTAGCGATTTATGAAACAATATAAGAACGCCATTTTTGTTTTGCACAGCAGGGGAACTAAAGACATTCCCAACCCATTGTCTCTTAATAGAATTAATGTCTTGTTCCTTATGATGTGCTTCTTGTAACAAAGCAATTTGGCAATTCAATCTTATTATTTATTTGTTTATTTATTTATTTTAGAGTTTTATAGAGCGCGAACCAGACCCGTGAGGGTATCAGAGCGCTTTACAGGATTGACAGGTGGTATACAAAAGACTTAGGAGGGGTGGATACAAATGGGATAAAAACAGGTAGATACATTATTCCAAAAACAAGCAGCTTCAATCCCAGGATACATGTGGGATAAAAACAGGTAGATACATTATACAAAAAAAACAACAACAAAAAAACAAAAAGCAGTCTCAAAGTGCCGGGTAGGTATCATCCGGAAAGACCATGGATAATGCCGTAGTAGTGGGTGGAACAAAGTCACTGAGGTGAATGTAATGCCAGCGTTAGGAGAGGAATTTGCCCATTAGGAAAGTTTTGGCCTCTTTTTTGAAGCGTGCCGAAGAGGGAAGTCTTCTGATGGCGGGCGGGAGTGAGTTCCAAATTCTTGGAGCGGCCCCAGAGAAGGCCCGATTGTAAGTTTTTTTTCCTCGCAAGCGTGCCGGTTGGAGCAAAAGGTCTCTGGCCGACCGGGAGTTTCTGGCTCCTCTGGATATCACGAGTTTCTGGGCAAGAAATGCCGGGGAATTGGATTATAGAGCCTTGTGAGTGATGCAAGCCAGCTTAAGTTGGATCTTGACAAGTGGGTCAAAACTCTTTGGGGGATATTCACAAGAACGTGCAATAAACATCGCCAAAATAGGTTAACGCAAGTTTTCATATCGCCGTCTATCGCGGGAAAATAACTCCGTGTTAACGTCGTATTTTCAACACGGCGGTAACATGCGATAGTCTCCCGATAACGCGTCAAATGTAAGCGATAACATTACCGGGACGACGATGAAAATCCAAACCCGAACGCGAAAGAAGTTGCAATGGGCCCAACCACGATAAGACAAACAGCGAAAAGCAGCGCCAGGCCTGCAATTCACACACGTCAGGCATGAAAAACCACTACAAAGGCAGAAAAAAAACCCCACAAACAAAAACCAAACTACAGCGAAGCACAATGGAGGCAGCCGGAGCAGGTACAGAGGATGACCAGAACCCCACAAGCCCCCCGGAGGACCAGCCTGGGACCTTGGGGTCAGGGAAGGGCAAGGACAAGAAGAAGAGGAAGACGCGGTTCAGTCCGCAGGAAAACAGGATCCTGATCACGGAGGTGATAGAACACCATCAACAACTGTTCGTCACCTCCACTGTGTCATTGGCAACAAAAAATGCAATATGGCAGTCCATCGTGGACAAGGCGAATGCAGTCGGAGTGCCCAGGAGGACAATGGACAAGGTCAAGAGGCGCTGTAATGATGTGAAGCGCAAGACCATGCAGAAACTCACAGACAACCAGAAGGCAGCAATGCAGACTGGAGGTGGGAGTCCAGCGCCACAGGAGGAGCTGGACGAGATGGAGGAAATGGTGACCACAGTCATCAGTGGGGAGACAGTGGCAGGAGTTGGGGGACCGGACACTGCTCAACATGACCCGACACAACAGCAACAGGGTGAGTAACCACCAGGGACTGGGGGACGGGGAGATTGGCACAATGGCACACATGCCCAATTAAGTAGAGCACATCTGCGGACAAACCATGGCCAACAGTCACAACTCCAACCAAGAGCCCAATTTACCCAAGTCTGCAACAGCACAGCACTGCATAAGCACAGAAGTGAAAGCCACACCGCCTGAAAGGGATAAGGGCCAGCCAAATCAGAACTGAAGGGGCAACTCACCTACAATGCAACACACACACATAAGATCCAGAGCACCGCAACATTTACAACAATGTTGAACAAACAGCAACACCAGCACAACAGAACAGAGGACACAACTGCTGCCGCTTGTGTGTGGAAAATGGCCATTCGCATGTGGCATAGCTGGAAACTGTGAGATGATGATGTACTAGTACAACCCCACATCACTGATGGTGTAGTAATGCATGTATGGTCGTGACCCAGATAGGCAGTGAGACACACATTGTCAAACAAATCAACACTCATCACAGTTGAATACAAGTGAAAGTGCGTAGACTTTATTAGCATACGTGTCAGTACGGCCAAGATAAGTGCCACAACATGCAGACCAATGCAGCAGTATGTCAGAACGTGTGGAACGTTGCCAAGCGCCGCTGTCCACTCCGGGGGAGTGCCGCACCATTCACAGGTGTGTGTTTACCCGCGTTGTTGTCCGCTCATGTATGCGGAGTCCAGGCGAATGCAGCCATGTCCACTGTCGTCGTGGGAGATGTGACCAGAACCCCAAGTCCCAACAAGGTGTCGGGACATGTGCAATGTGTTCCTAACTGTTGTGTCTGCAGGTACGTAGTTACACGTCCATGAAAGTGAGTGCAGCTTCGTAGGCAATCATTTCCAACATGAGGTCGTTGTCGAATTCATCGAACAGGACGGCAAGGCTAACCATTAGCAGGTCCAGACAGATGTGCTGCGTCCACCCCCTTTCACCAATTAGCACTACAGCCCAATAGGGGAGCGGCTCAATGTGGTCACTGCACACAAGGAGTTCTGCAAACTCCCAGGTCCAGCTGCCAGCATGTATGCCAAGTATCCAGGCATCCCATAGACGGGTGTCACGGTGACACTCATGGTCGTGGGCCAACAGAGGGCGCACACACATGTCAAAATCCAGTTCGGCTCCCGTCCTGTTGGATAGGCAGACATCCATGGACCACTCGAATATGCACGAGCGACAATGCAACACAGGCTGCACGCAGGTGACGTTGGCAAGGCGGAAGCTCAGCCGGTAACTGATCCGCAGCACTACCAATGGCAGTGCCCCCAGTAAATGCAGCATACGTGCACGGTACAGTTCCACGTGACAGGGGTTGTGCATGTGTCCGGGATGGTCTGCCATTGCGTTAGTGGCTCTGGTTGAAGCGGCACTGTTCTGACCTGCGCCAGTTCTGTGGATGAAATGCCATAGCTCGGATCAATGAGTTGTTTAAGTGTGCAACGGTTGTACGCATGGGATGGCGTGGGAGTAAGTGTGAAGTCCATTCCATGCAAGATAACTCCGAGCAAGGACTTCTGTGTGTGGGGTGTGTATACGTTGGTCTGTCGTCGGGCTGTGCGTAGTGTGGGAGTCGTCCTCAACTGCTATCGTATCTGTCGGGGTGCCGGGCACATGCAATTACGAGGTCGGATGTGCTTCCGCCTGATAGTTCAGACAAAGGAGCTTTCATCCCTAATGTCAGTTTGTCATCTGCTTGCATTCATGAAGTGTGATGTGGCTTGTTGGGTGTGGGGTGGGATGTGTGTGACTTTGGGATCCATGTTTGACATGACTTGCATGTGGCAAATGAGCGGCATCACTGTGTGTTACGTTGCCTCACAGCTGCTCCTCCCTCCCCCCAAGCCTATTTACTTGTGTGCGCTACGCGGTTGCATCACTTGCACTCCAACGGAACACCATTGTCATGCCTGTCTGCGCATGTTCACAAGCCTGTCAACGACACTGTGATGTTGTCCGTTGAAGGTGGGCGGCCACGTGAGTGTAGGCCTATGGTAAGGTTAGTGCGGACACAGATGTAGAGTTCATGCCTGGCTGAACTCGCGCTAAGGCTAGGCATTTGGCTCATGCAGATACACACAACACTTGGCATGTATGAGCCAAGACCCCGAGCGGTCATGCGCTCCTTCATTTCTCCGTTCGTGCGAGACCACCCTCCGGGTGCATGCTACAATGCAACATTGTCAATTGCGGGCAGGGTGGTGCCGACACTACAACAGAGACACACGCATTGGTGACTTCCTTCTCCAGGCCAGAACTGAACCACGCCCTGAGCCCCGGGCTAATTCTACACACCCCTGCGCTGGACTGACGTACGCCGGCCCAGCCCACTCCGCTTACACTTACAGGGGGGGACGGCACAGCTACATGTGCAGGGTCTTCCCCACTGCCTGAGGTAACATGTTTGCGTCCACTGTCCACAACACTACAAACCCCAGCAGTATATGTCCACATGGACATGTCTGTGCTCTGCATTCTGTGGTCTGTCCAGCACATCACCGCCACACTTGGCGTTGTGTACATTCTTCTTCATGGGTGAGTTGCCTCCTTCACACATACTTGGTTCCCAACTCTCTCCCCATTCTGCACTTGTGTGGCTGAGGGGCCATGCCGTTTTCGTAAGGTCTGTTGTCTTGTCCTACGCTGCCTCGGTGGTAGTCCGGGGAGGGGGTCTGGAGGGGGGGGTCCTGGGGGTGGTAGCGGTGGGTGTTGCGGCCCTCTTGGGTCTCCGAGCTGCATGTTTATTGGCTCCATGGCATCTGTGGGTCTTCAGTTGTGGCTCTGGGCTGGGCTCCCTTGCATATTGCAGGTAGTCGTCCTGCTTAGCACCAGCTAAAGGCAGGTGTTAAATCCCTGCAGCTAACGCGCCTTATTGCCTGTTCTTGGTTCGCATCGCAGATCTGACTGGTCGTTGAGAATCGCGCGAAGTGGTGTTTTTGTGCGTTTTTGCACAGGAACGCCTACTCTGCATATCATTAGCGTTAGTTGTCGCACTCATCCGTGGCGATGTTTTTTGCGGCAGCTATCGCTGGTAAACTGGCAATGTCAGCAGTTTGCACCAGCTTGAGAATAGGGCGATAAATCTATCGCCACTTTTGCTGCGCTAAAGTGCCGATAAATCGCAATAAGTCCTTGAGAATATGCCCCTTTGTTTTTTAACCGGGTTACGAATACCTTTAACATTCCATGACACCATACGTAAGTTACTCATTAGGATAAAGATGAGAAATATTTCAAGATTAAAATTGTAAAACTTTTAACATGACATAAATGAGTACTAGAATATATGCATGAGTTAGCCAACCAAAACAGAATTAATAACAAACAATAAAGGTCTGAATATACGTAAAAACGGACACATATACAGCTGATAATTAAGTAAGAGAGTTGAGAAAATGTGAGGAAAGAAAAAAAATATTGAATAAAATGACCAGCAAACTTACCAAGATTGATCCGGTCAAATAGGGAATAGTAAAAGACAACAAGAACCACATTAGAAAAGAAAAGGTTCGCCCAAGTAGAATGTATAAAGGGGGGGAAGGAAAGAAGAAAAAGAGCCAAGGTAAGAATTTGGAGAAAAAATAAGAGAAAAAAAGGAGAACATAGTCTCCTCTGAGAAATGTAGTCAAAATAGATGACAAAAAGCCTAAGGACTTTAGCCATATTGATCAAAGATAGAAAGGACAATACAGATGAAAAGTGGGGGACAAAAAGGACAGACACCGCTCCAATGAGCGACACCAAGAATAGACTATTAAGATGTCAGCAAATAGTGGAGGGACAATATTAATGAGAAAGGAACTGAACAAACACACCACAAGGGGACTTACCATACATTGGGAAGACAATGCAACCAGACGAAACATGGACGACGGAACTGATGTACAATGAGAACAGAGACAACATCAGACATTACACGAATGGAAAACCTGTGGAAGAAAACAAGAGAAAGGACTAATTAGGTTTTACTTAGTTCCATTTCTTCTGCTTTATGCATATGTATACATTTCTTAAGTTCCGCAGGATCTTCAAAGGTCAGTGTTCTGTCTCTATATGTAACTTCGAAAAAACATGGATGAATGAGGCCATAACGAGCATTCATAGAACGGAGCATAGGTCTGAGGTCCAGAAAATATTTCCGGTGATTGGCTGTGGGTTTTGAAACATCTTGACTGAAAAAGATTTTGAGACCCGACCAAAGCATCTGTTTACGTTGTTTGGCTGCAGCAAGAGTCACCACTAAGCCAGAATATAAAAGAAAATAGGCAATGATTCCTCGTGGTTTATTTGAGGCGTCTGCAATGCGAGGACCACTCCTGTGTGCTCTCTGAATATTAAGGTCTACAGATTTTGATAAACCTACAATTTGTGGGATATGGATCTTTAAAAAAGAACTCATGTCGTTGCCTTCGGATCCTTCCGGAATACCATAGACTCTTACGTTGTTACGTCTATTTCGATTTTCCAAATCCTCCGTTGTTGTCTTCAAATGAGCAACCTCTTTAGATAAGACATTTACTTTGGCGATAACATCATGCGCGTCACTAATTCTTTGTTCGACGTCGGTGAGCCTTAAATCCAAACCAGACCATTTCTCTTCAATTCTTTGAAGTGTCGCAGTAGTATCTACCATAAATGGACGGATATTTCTCAATTCTTCCATAATATCCTCTAAAGTCAAGGGTAGAGGTGATTTATTTGGGGAAGAAGGATCTTTTTTAGCCCTTTTATTGGTGTTATTAGCAGTCTCTTTACGGCCAGTAACACTGAAACCAGAAGATCCTTGTGATTTTCTTGAACTTGCAGAATCCATTTTCAAGGCAGACAAGAGAAAACTCAGCCACTTAATAAAGATATTCTTAAAAAGAAAAAGAGGAAGCCTATCTCTGAGCACAGAAGAATAAGCTCTAAAAGTAGAGAAAGGTCAGAGCAGGATTATAATTCTATCAAATTTGAGGTAAAGAGTCTTCCCATCGAGGCAACTCTTGAAGTGAAAACAAAATGGCGGCCAAAAATAGAACTTTCCAGAAGTGGGAGGTAAGGTTCCATCAACTGTCACTTTGATCAAATAATAAGTGTGTAAAAGCCTTCTCACTCCTGTGGCTTTCAAATCTGCTCACAGACACCTTTATAAATAAGAGCACACTTCAGGTAGAAACAACTCTCCTCAAAAAGCAACATAGGTCAGTCAAGAATGCCACAATCCCCCAGTGCTGAGTAATTCCAGGGAGATTCCCATAATGATAAAACAATGCTGTCTGGCTGCAATATGGGTATTTGAAGTGCTACATCTGGTGAGAATAGTGAGAGTCTAAGCTCTCAAATCGCTGCATCTTGTAAGTAAAACAAGAGCACAGACTGTCAAAATGTTGCAACTGGTGAGGGGAATGAGAGTTCAGGCTCTCAAAATGGCGACCGGGACACGGAGCACCCCGGAAGCAGGGGAGAGTAAACCCAGAGAATTAGACAGATTTAAGGTCTAAAAACTTGCCTCTCCACTCCCGGGTGCTTCCGACGTCCATTCCCGTGCCCGACCTGCCGCATAAGCTCAGTTGAGCGCCCCTCCGTAACCGGCGCTGTTCTGGGTGTCGCAGAGGTATTTACGGAGCGGCTATCTTGTTTTGCCGCCACGGCCGAATCGTGGCAGTGTCATAATATTTTGAACTTTATAGATAGATACAATAATCAAAGCTGCCCAGGACACGGGGGATGCCAGGCATGACAACAAGTGAATAGCTCACTACTCCTTTTGGCTGATCAATAAGTCACAATGCAGTTCAAACCAGCACGAGCAGCAGTAAGGAACTGGCAGAAGAAGTAAACAATGCTTCACCCTGCAAAACTTAAAGTTGTCTTAGTAGGTTTGGTACATTTCTTTGCAGACCCAAAAGAAGCGATGGTGTTCTTGCAAAAGGCAAGAAACGTCTAATGATGGCAAGAGCAGGATGTCAGAGGAGCGGAATATAAACCTATGGGCATATTTATGGGAATTGTTTTGCAGTGCAGCGCAGCAAGTCACCCTGCTGCATTGCACTGCGTGATAGGGAAAGGGCAGGAATGAACTATATTTAAAAGACTCATTCCTGCTTTGTCCCCTGTGCTGGCGCCGTTTTGGCAGCCTAGCGACAACGCAGGCACCCCTTGACCATAGTTTAAGGCTGCCTGTGTTGCATGCAGGATTGTTCTGCACCTTCCTGCACAAAAACAATCCTGAGAGGCATATTCCTCTGTCTACGTGTGCTGAAGAATACAGCACACATAGAAAGGAAGTAACGAGTAGAAATAAAGATATTTCTCCTACTTACGCCTCTCCTGGGAAGGAGTATGTTTTTGGCGCATTCCCAGGTTTACCAATTATTGTAAATCTAGAAATGCGTCAAAAACCATGCAAGTTGCGTGGGAACAGCCACGCAACGCCCATGGAATGCCTCCCTACCACTGGGTAAGGCAACACAGCATTTTGCGATGCGTTGCTTCACTCTAGATTTATAAAGCCACTTAGGGCCACGCAAGGTTGCCTTGCGTGGCTTCATAAATCTCACTTTTGAGTTGCGTCACTCTTGCATCATTACTCGAAATGAACTTAATATGGAATTGGGAGTTACTAATAAGCTTGATACTGATAGTGGTTTAAAAAAACGTTCCAAATTTACACCTCAAGTATCCCATCCTAGAATAGATCTTTTCAATGCACGGGTAACGGAGGATTTTCATAAATTACTAAATTCGAACCAATACAGGGATAAAGGTCCATTCAATCTCACCCGGGAAGAACAACAGGCCTTATATTCTCTATGTGATCGAGAAGATATAACAATACGTGAAGCCGATAAGGGTGGTAACGTGGTTGTGATGAATAAATGTGATTATATGGGTGAGATAGCAAGACAATTAATGGATGGTGCTTGTTATGAGACAATTCAATCTAACCCCATACCTGATTTGACTATTTACATTAACATGAGACTTTTGGATTGGAATGAAAAAGGTCTCTTGAATGATGGAGAACTGAGCTATTTGAGGGTTAGTAAACCCAGTTATCCCTGTATTTATGTGTTACCAAAAATACATAAGGGGGGAGATTTCCCCCCTGGGAGACCAATAATAGCAGGAATAGACTCTCCAACTGAGCGATTATCTGAGTATGTGGATAACTATTTACAACCACTAGTAAGACATTTACCTGCATTTATACAGGATAGCAAGGATATCCTCAGTAAATTTGAGGACATCTCTTGGACTGAGGGGCTACATTTGGTTACACTTGATGTGGCCAGTTTATATACCTGTATTAGAAAAGATCTGGGGCTTCGTGCATTAGGTTACTTTCTAAAAAATAGAACAGCTGAGTGGTTTGAACATAATGAAATGTTACTCGAGATGACGGATTTGATTCTTTCCAAAAACTTTTTTCTTCATGGTACACAGTGGTACCACCAACTCCAGGGTACGGCGATGGGAGCCAAATTTGCGCCTTCGTACGCGGGACTGTTTATGGGTTGGTGGGAAAGAGAACATGCATGGGGAAAATATGCCTCCCCCTGGGTTAATAACATCATTTTCTGGGGGAGGTATATTGATGATATTATTTTACTGTGGAGTGGCTCAGTTGAGGGGTTACAAGAATATTATGACTACCTTAACAGGAACCCATATAATGTGGCGCTTACAATGAGCCACTCCGCTGAGCAAATTGATTTCCTGGACATTACGTTTTATGTAGAAGGCAATAAATTACAAAGTAAATTATATCGGAAACCAACAGAGAGCAATAGTGTATTACATGCTACTAGTGCGCATCCTGAGGCCACTATCAACAACATTCCATATGGAGAAATGTTGAGGACACGGAGGAACTGTAGTGATAACAAAGTGTTCAATGAAAATTTAATAACAACTAGAAGAAGATTTGAATGTAGAGGCTATCAGAAACGGATATTGGAAAATGCGGAAAAGAAAGTAGTGCAGAGAACAAGGGAATCTACAATGCAACATCAGGGTTCTGCCCATGTTGGCTCAACGACTCGGTCTTCAATTAATTTTGTTACGAAGTATAACAAACATAGTCAGGATATTTATAAAATCCTGTATAAACATTGGAAACTATTACAGGAAGTGCCGGGAGTTAAAGGGAAATCTCGATAAAACCCAAATGACCTATAGAAGGGGAAGAACACTAAGAGATATGTTGTGCCCAAGTTATGTGTTACCAAAAAGATAGGGAGGACCTGGTTGCCATCACAAGTGAAGGGTTTCTTTACATGTACAGACTGTAGTGTGTGCCAGTATGGTAAAAATAGACTGAAAGAATTCAGTTACAACACTTCTCGGGTTTATAAAATACAACAAATTATAACATGCAAAACTACATATGTTACATACATAATTGGTTGTAATTGCAACATCATTTATGTAGGTAGTACCACTCGGGCACTTAAAACTAGAATTCAGGAACATATTAGGGCAATCCGGCACCAGGATAGTAGATATCCAATGACTGCACATATGTGTGAGTGCCATGGAGGCAGACCAGAGATCTGGTTCCATGGCATAGACCATATACCCTTGAGACCAAGGGGGAGGGACAGGGAGCGGTCCCTTCGACAAAATGAGGCGGGCTGGATTTGCCGGTTACGATGCACTAAGTTGGGACACAATACTGATGAAGAGTTACATTATTTTCTGTGATCATTCTGATAATAAGGTTGTCACTGGTAATATCCTTTGGGTTTTATATTTCTGAAATTGAATGTGGCTATCCTTCCATTCACTTAAATGTGTAGGGAGAGATTGTAAACAATGTTATCAATATGGAAACAGTCGATGGAGTTTGTGTAATTGTTACCTTTACTTGCATTTCCATCTTCAACTGTGGTCAAAATATTGAATAAAACGATAAAGGAATCTTATTTTTATATTAATTACAATGGGATATGTTTGACAGTGACATTATTTCTGTATATAGATTCCAAATGGTATATGTTCAGTCTGCCTGGATTAAATCGTTTATTAAAGAATTGTTTGCCAAAATTATGAATAGATTTGGTTGTAATATGCCTACACACAGTTTGCCAAGGCTCTTTTTTAAAACCGTACACTTTTTTGATCTGGTGCTGTGTAGCAGTCTTGGGAGGGAGTCGGGATTGTCATGGTTGTTATCGCCTGGAGACTTGGCGGTGAGTATTGGGCTTTGGTGGTGGCGTTGGTTGGGTCCCATCACTGCTCTTTGTGTTTTTTCCCATCATTGAATATATTAGGGAGAATCGAGGCTCTAATTTTGTAAGTGCTTTTGGATTTATTCATAAATTCAATGATCAAAATTGTTTTTATTCTAAAATCTATGGATGGGATTCGAACCGGGTTTATGTGTTTGATTGAGTTCCACCGTAGTTGGTGGAGCTTTAACCTGGTTTTTATCTTTATTTATATTTTTACTTTTTCAGGGAAGCTTGGGGTAACAAAGAAGGATTAAATTGTGCCATCTGGATACATAATAAATTTAAAGAACAAAACTTGTGTTAATTTCTTGCTTCCATGATGGGGATTCGAACTGGGGTCATGTGGTGGATTGTGTTCCGCTCTTATTGGTGGAGCTATGCCGATGTTAGGATTTTTTCGTGGAGGATTCAAGTAACTATGATTTATTAGTGGTGAGAAAATATATGAATGCTATGCCCAAATGTGCGACTATTATGTAGCAAGGGGACATCGTTAAATTTAGTGTACTGATAAAGAGCGATTGCTACAATTCTTAAGAGTACAGTGTGCGTCTGGAAATAAGAGACTCCGTGTGCCTTGTGTGGCGCATTGGTGTTACAACGTGGTTTTAAAAAAATTTCTTTCGCAACCGCGTATTAGGAATTGATTTGGTTTCTTTTTTGAATCATTATTGGGGATCAATATACTTTACTGTTGACCCCTTCCTTGCATTAACGCGCCAGGTGATACTGGTGGTTAACGTTTTTTTACGTAAACGGGTGCTTAAATAGACAATCTCAGGCGGGTTCTCACTTGCGCCTTAAATATATTATTCGACGGTTACGCAGTGCAGGTCCGGATTCTCATGGTGAGTAGTAATTGGTCTTTAGACGGATTTATTGATTTTTCCCCCTTTATCAAACATGGGGGTCATATACAGGATTCTTTTTGATTAAATCTAGGTGGGGTGAAGATACATCTCCTACTACACTTTTGTTAAAAATGGTGTGGGGCATTGTCTTTCCCCTCAACAATGTATTGGGGGATTCCTGTGAATGACTATGGGGCCTTATGGTCCCCCCGTTTCGAAGGTTCATTGCCAATGCATTCTTCCGTTTGTAACTACAGTGTGGGTTGACCGAGAATGCCTGTATGGATAATTTTTAGGCATTATATGTTTGAAGGTGTTTGTGATTGAATCGACGCTGAGGACTTATTGTGCTTCGGGGTTGTATGTTTCTTCGTTTTATATGATACTGCTATTTTTGTTTAATTGATAAGTTATTGCTGTATGTTGGATTCTTCGGTATAAATTTCTTAACTGCATATCGTATTGTAGTTGGTCTCTCATTGCTTCGCTAATTGTATTACAGGCACATCAGCATTTTATATTTGAATTTCCGAACCGGATTCTGGGTCGGTCAAAGATCAGCTAGTAGGTAAGCGAGTGGTTCTTAACAATGCATATTCTCAGTTTTGAGAATGTGTATGCTAGATTTGGGATCTTTTTTTGAATTTCTCTGTTTTATGATTATTGCAGGTATAATACGACTTATTTTAGTCATATCCTGCAGCACTTTACAATTCAATTGGAAAATCGGTGGTCTATTGAAAATGCCGAGTTGATTATATTTGAGGACTTGGCATGTAACTTCCTGGTTAACCTTTTGAAACCAGTCAATATACTTGGTAGGTGCTACAATATTTTACTTATAACTATAACATTTATAGAATTTGCTTATTGGCATAGGATGTAATAACTGGTTGGGTTCGGGTCTAATATGTGTATGGTAATAAGAAAGGAAAATGCTCTTTTAAAGGTTATTTTTGTTGACTCTGGTTGGGCTCTAAACAGGATTATAATGTCCACATGTTTCCCATTGGCTAATTATGATTTGTGCTTGACTTATGGGAAATATGTATTAGGATATATAGAGGGTAAAATATGAGGAATAGTAGGAGGAGTGTCCATAAATAGATATTTAGACTATGGGACTAAGGAAAGATGATACGAGTGACTGTTTCAAGCACTTTCTTCTTTCCTTTTTTATTAACAATTTTTTTAAATGTGAGGTTGTAGGTTTTAGACAGGAGCTTTGCCAAAACTGGGTCTGGGTGAATTCTTTAGTATGTTTTTATGTTTCTATATTATATGTTTTTCTTATTTTATGTATTTTATGAAGTATAAGTCTAGCAATATGTACTATAAAAGAGTAATGTACATTTGTAAATGTTGTTTTACAGCCCTGATGAAGTTCTTGGGATAGAACGAAACGCGTTGGCTGTTGTGGCTGTCTACGTTACGTTTTTTTCATCATTTGTAAAGAAGAATAAAGATTTCACTTTTTCAAATTACTGGATGGACATTTACATATGTAATACATTTGGACTTTACTGTTGAGTGGTGCAACCTGCAGTTGCTATATCCACTCTTGCATCATGTTTTGTGGTGCAAGAGTGACGCAACTATAGGTCATAAATATGGCCCTAAGACTTTTGTTTCATTCACCTGCTGACAGTCCAAAGATAGAAGTGTTGTTATGGTATGGATGGACTTGTGTATATATACATCGCGTTCAATCATATGGTATTTTTATGTGCACTCTACGGTACAGATCTGACTAGTAGGTGTGAGTAATATATGTTTACTACAGTCCTGGAGTGTAAATCTGATTAGCACCACTGTGTTTTGATACAGGAGTGACACACCTGATGGGTAATAGTTTACCAATAAAAAGTAGTACAGTAAATAGACGCTAGAAAAACAGCCAGGCTCTCCAGCAGAGATTTAGAAGGCTTAATGGCCACCAAGTACACAGGCAGACACTCATCGCACAATATATAATGCTCCAGAGCCGAAATGGAAGAGACCCACTTTTGTCCACCTTGGTGCAAGTCAACATAGTCCATGTATCCCGCCCTTGGCAGAGGAGAAGCTCAATAGTCTCACAGTGTGGGAGTGAGTGATAATCAAGGTTTTAATAAGACACCGGCTCCAGATTGGGCATCTCTCCCCACTAATGATCGATCTGGTTAAACAGGGACATCTTTTCTGCCACATAGATAACACGGTTGGGCAGTGAGGGATAGACAACTATGCAACAACTAGCAGTGTCGTTGAAGGCCACGCATGACACTGCGAATGCTATGAAAGAGGATTTTTCCAATTGAAATTAATCTGTGGTGGCATAGAAGGTGACGCAGTGTCCCAGAAACATGAGAATTAGTGTAGAGCAATTCACAATGCAACAGGTAACTCAGACTTTGGAGATGATTTGAATATTACTCGGATGGGGAGGTAACAAATGGTGATTTGCCTAGAATACAATGTCGGTAATTTGTGATTTTCTAAAGGCAAGAGATTGTATAGCAGCATTGGAGATACTAGGGTTCCCCCATGTAAAAAAGAAGTTAAGAATTTATGTGAGTAGCCAAATCTCCCTGACAGAACCCAGAGGAATAATACATTTACAAAACCAATTTGGTAACAGAATAAACTTGTATTCTTTTTGATCAAAGTAAATATAAACAGACATACATGGAAACAGACAATGTTGCAATATTGATAAAGAAGGTGCTCCATGTGACAGCACAGTGCGACTGACAGTGGTTTTGCAAATCAGAGGTAGTGCTCACATGACCATAGTAATTAATTTGTCCAAATATGCTAAAGAAGATTCCAATAGCATTGAGTATGTTTGCTAATTTTCATGGCTCAATTAGGCCAGAAGGGCGAGGTTGTACATTTGCCTATTTCCTAAAAGCACAACCTCGCTTTAGCCTAGTGTGGTAATGATGCTTCTCCTCAAGGACATCCAGGACCTCCTCAATAGGTAGGAATAGTAAGGACAGTGTTTCTATGGAAATAGTTTTTTTGGTTTGTGTATGAAAGTAGAGTATTATGCAGTGAGGCTGGTTAGGCTTTACTATGCAATACTCTCACAATACCCCAAACTAGGTCCTTTGGATTCACACTAATAAATCCTTAGCTCAGTCCTGGCAGTGTTGCAAAGAGCAGTTAGGCTTTACTAGAGGAACATGTGCTAAGCATTTCAGAGTACCAACATGGATGATAAGTAATTGACACCACTCGAAAGTAATTTGATATCAATTTATAAAACTAAAGCATATATTTATATTAATTTAGACACCAAAACGAAGACAATCAGATGAGTATAACTGGAGCTATGGATTTTAGAAGGAAAAATAAATCAATGCAATGCAATACTGCAGAACTTTAACATTGCGGTCAATGGTTAAAAGCACTAGTGACAATCGGTCACTTGCAGGTCGAGTTGTGTGGAACCCACTGGGGGTTAAGGTGATGCTGGTCCCAGGATCAGGCCACAATAGTCAGTTGAATTTTATCTGGCTCATATGGCCCGGGTGTAGAGTTGCTCTTGCTGTCCCTGGTGCTGAAGAAGGAGCCGGGGGGGAGCTGGTTTTATCGCTTAGATGGTGCTTGTGAGGAAGCGGGTGTAAAAAGTCCACAACAGGGCCCCTGAGGTGGTCGGTTGAAGGTGCTGCAGAGTTCCCTCATGTTGCAGCGTCGTTAAAGTTAGTGGTTGATGGACTGCCCACCAACAAGCCTTAGCAGCGGTAAGGTCAGCAAGAAGATACTTCGACATCCGGAGGTCTGGGGGAAAACAGTCACCTAAAACTTGCTGGAGGTCAGGACTGTGTTTCTCACAATACACTGGACCATTTACTTTTGGGCGATCCCTCAGAGGGCCCGATGGCCGGGCAGTGAATCTTTGGTTCCAGGACATTGTTTTTACCAGCGGACTGCAGGGGATGAGTGCCACTAGTCCAAGGGAGTCTGGAGTTGCCTTTGGTTCTCAAAGGGGTCCCTCTGTCTGGGGGAACTGGTCTTTGGTACTGGCGAGGTGCAGTTTTGCCAGTGAAGGGTGGTTGCCACAGGTGCAGAGTATCGCACCAATTTGTGGACACTCTAGAAGGCTTTAATTTGGCACAACTCGTTAAGGGACCTATCAATACAGCTGGCCATACCCTGGATCTTATTTTTGCTAACCATTTCTTGAGCAAAGTACTTCCGGTTGTTAACCTTACATGGTCAGATCATGTCTTAATTCCTTTTGAGAATTCAAGTCCCACTCCGCATGTCCCACCATGCACAACCAAGAAAATGTCCAGACCATGGCATAAAGTCAATGACCTTCTTTTGACTGATGCTCTACAATCCGTTTCTGTCGATCAGACCGGAGTGTTAGAGCAAGATGCCTTGCTCTTTAATGTTTGGCAAGAGAAGGCTATAGACATTGTTGCTCCTAAACAAGTGCATTCTGCCAAGAGACTCACGCCTTAAGCCCATCAGTTATCTGACTCTTTAGAGCTTCTTAAATCCAGCTGTAAGAGGCTAGAGAGACTTTGGAGAACTAATTATGATGTAGAGGCCAAGGCAACTTATCAGGAGGCTCTTAAGAAATACCATAAAGCCATGTATGTGGCTCGTAAAGCTTTTCTTGCCCTGTTAATCTCTGAAGCCGATAATTCCCCTAAAGAATTGTTTAGCTTTTCTTTACCCTTTGGTGACAAAAATGTCATCACTCCTTTAATGGAACTTTGTGCAGAACTCTCTGATTTGTTTCATAATAAAACCCAGGCTATCTACGAATCTTCCACACCCTCCTTAGGTCCTGCTGCTCCTTCGTCTGCTCCACTTCTGCCCTGTTTCTCTCCCATTCACTTGATACATCTGGTACTGATCTTGCCAACTGTAAATCTTGATTCCCACTTGATCCTTGTCCCACGACTATTCTTAAAAAGGCTATACCACTGATTATCCCTGGGTGAACAACTTGCTTAATGAGTCTCTTGCCCCGGCAATGGTCCCCTTGGGATGGAAGCAGGACATGCTACTGCCCTTACTTAGGAAGCCTTCTGCCGACCCTCAGATTTTGAGCAATTTGAGGCCTATCTCTCTTTTGCCTATCATGACAAAGCTGGTGGAAAAAATGTCAACAGGCAGCTCAGTTCCTTCCTAAAGGAAAACCTTCTACTACATGATTCGCAATCAGGCTTTCGGCACGGTTACAGTACTGAGACTACTCTGCTCGAGGTTTCTGAGCATATTAAAATCAATCTTGACCGAAATTCCCAAGTTATGTTAATGCTGTTGGATCTCTCGGCAGCTTTTTATACGATTTCTAATGCTATTTTGCTTGAGAGACTGGAAGGCATTGGCATTTCTGATTGTGCCTTGTCTTGGTTCAAATGTTTTATTTGCAACAGCACACAGTAGGTCTTCCTTCCTCCTTTTACATCTGAAGCTAAGCCTCTAAATTGTGGCGTTCCTCAGGGTTCGGTGCTCAGCCCAACCCTTTTTAATATATGTCACCCCTGGCTAATATTGTGGAGTCTTTCAGAATTAGAGTTGTCTCATACGCTGATGATACTCAGCTGTTTCTGTCGTTTTATGAAAATGCTCCTTCTACACGGATAGCTTTCAAAATATGTCTCAGATCAGTACTAGATTGGATGAATACCAACTTCTTGAAATTAAACTCAGATAAGACCGAATTTCTATTCTTTGGTCCTAAAACTATATCCGACTTCAACCTATGGTGGCCACCTGAGATGGGCAATCCACCATGTCCTGCTCATGTGCTCAGAAATTTGGGGGTTAAATTTGATGCGGAGTATACTTTTGAACCACAAATAAAATCTCTGTCTAGTTCCTGTTTCTTGACTCTCAGATCTCTGAGACGTATGATTCATCGTATTCTCGTGGAGCAGCAGAAGACCATTATGCATGCCCTGATCACTTCCAAACTGGACTATTGCAATAGTCTTTATCTTGGACTCCCTTGCTTTCTTATACATCGGCTGCAGATTATTCAAAACACTGCTTCCCGACTGATCCTGAAACTTCCGCCCTCGTTTTCTATCTTAAATCACCTACGTCAGCTGCACTGGTTGCCGTATGGCAAAAGGATGAAGTTTAAGGCCCTCATTTTTTCTTTCAAGATCTGTAACTCCAGGGGTTCTTTATATCTTAGGCGTCGGTTCAAACTCTCATCCCAGGAACGATCCCTTCACTCTAATAGTCTTAGGCTGTTTCAAACCCCTCCTATTGTTACATCCAGAAGAAGTGGTCGTTCCTTTGCCTATCTGTCAGCCAGACTGTGAAATTAATTACCTGTGGCTTAGAGAAGTTGTCCATCTGAAATTTTCTTCAGGAAAAGGATTAAAACGTTTCTCTTTGACTCTCTAATAATCCCCTCCTGAGCTGATTTCTGCTATTGAACTCAGTGGACTCTCTCATCGTTAGCGCTGGGACACCTTTTATGGTAGCTGTGCACTCTATAAAATGTATTGTATTTCTTTGTGGAGGTCCTTCAGTCAGATACTCGAGTCTCCTCTTTGTCCTCTGTCGCAATTCGAATCAGAACTACAGTCTAGTGCAAGGGGTGCTCCTTAATGGATTTAGGGGCACTAGGGATGTGGGTACAAGTAGCCAATGGGCTACTAGCCCCAGCGGATAATCCACCCCTGAGGGGACCACATCTGGTGGGTTGTGCCATCTTTTGCTACCCAGAACCCTCTATTCTGCCACTTTTAAAAATGGCAGAAACCTTCCTTGGCTGTACAGACCAGGTAGCCCACTATACAGATTTGGCTAACTCTCTGGGGGTGTACACCTCCTGACTACATAATCTTCCTACCTGCCTAGGTACAAATGTTCCTGGGGGCAGAGAGGAGGGCTGTTTCATCCTTTGGGAGGAAGCCTGGATGCATATCAGAAGTGATGTAAGCTTTGAAGCGCACCGCCTTGATGTGCCACTTAACTAGCCATCCTGTCAGGGAGGGAGGTGTCACCTCCTTCCCATCCAGGCCTTTGTTTCTGACTCCTGGGAGGGTACACACCTCCTGGCAGGGGGTTTGATTACTGTCTTGGTGGCAGCAGCTGCAGGCTGTCAGCCAGGGCACAGGAGAGGCTGGGGCAACGAGGCAGATAGCCTCTAAGGTAGACATCTGGGTGCATGTCACATCAATCTTGGCATGAGAATCTTGTCAGGGGTGATGAGATGAGCTGTTTGATATCAAACATGACATATTTCTGTGGGGCCATTATGGAGCTGGCAACTTCTTGGGTGCCAGCCCATGTTATCCTATGGCCACCTGATAACTTATAGTAGCCCTTAATTGAAGGAGGCTGCTATAAGTACTTATAGGCTTGCACTTATATATCCACACACTTAATATAATGCACCCTGCCTCCTGGGCTCAGGAGGCCTACCTTAGCAGTGACTTGCATATATTAAAAATAGTGCATTGACCTTCCCACACATGGTGAGGGCAACATTGAGTTTGAGCAGTTTGCAATGGCAGGAAGCTGCCATCTGTTTACTTGGGTCACTCAGGGTGGCACAAACAGTGCTTCAGGCCCTAGTAACCCCTTTAACTCCCATGCACTGGTTACCAGTGGTACCATTTACCGAGGGTTTATAATGGGGTTAAAGTCCTTGCCAATTGGGGTTACCAATTTACTTGTATCAGTTTTAAGGAGAGAGCACTGGCCCTGGGGCCTGGGCAGCAGGCTCTGGTGCACTTTCAGAGTCATAAACATCAGCATTGGGGCAAAATGTGGTGGAGGGAGCATACAAAAAGGGCACTTTCCTACAGTTTGCTAATAACTTTGGTGCTATTTGATGAATCTTCACAAAACTTTCTAAAAAAGTGTTCTTTTTTGCTTAGCTCCTTCCTGGAATGTTCCGGGATGATCTGTCAAGGGGGGCGGCACGAGAAAAAGGGGGACTCCAAAACTACAAAATCCCCATGTAATTTCCCTAGACTTTTCTTGAACTCACTACAGGCAAATTGATTGAACAGAATTACACCAAATTTGACAGGAAGCTAGCTCTTGGTCCACATTTATGCTTTTTGTGATTTGGTGTAAAAACGTTTAATAGTTCTTAAGAAATTAAGATTGAAAAATATTTGTAAATCCGGATCATTGGGGCGCAAAAGTCCCACAAGCACAACTTCAAAAAAATGGAGCATTCTGATTGGCCTAGGGTTTACTCCCCCTTGGGCCACCTCGCTCCCGCGGAATGAGGGTCCTGTTGGAGAGAGCGAGCGCTCTGATTGGCTGGCCACAACATGGAAACAAATGCCATTACAGGACTCTGGGGACTTCATCCCCTGTCCTGAAAATGTTTAAAAAAAATATAAGGGAGCAGGGTAGGGACCCTTGCCCCCCTAGCCCTAGCCAATCCCACGCAGTTGGCTGCCTGAGAGGGGTTGGTCGCAGGGCCTGCCCATGCTACATTACATATTGTAATAAAATATTACTTTACTTTAACACAAACCCTAGAAAATCATTGAAAAATCGACTTTATAGTTAGGTATGGTAATAATATCTTACTTTCCATAAAAAAAAAAAAAAAAAAAAACCTTAAAAATTCACTGAAAAAAAATAAAGGTTAAAGGGATGTTATAGTTGGGACATACCATTCTAAACTAACAAAACCACTGAAATTCACCAGTTATAGTTATCGCAAGTAACTATAACTCATGCCCTCAGGTCACTATAACTCGCGCCGTCGCCAGGCACTGCTAATTACACCATGTAGGAAATTGGGTTACTGGTTGAGGGGGGTGAAACCTTACTCAAGCAAGAAACACAATTCTTGTCAGTGTGAATCACAAGCAAACCCTAAATTAACCTGTACTAACCCTCAGGTAGCTTAGCACAAGGCAGTCAGGCTTAAATTAGTGGCAATATGGCAAGCATTTATGCAGCACTTCAAACAGTAATAAAGTGAAAACCCAACACAAGAAAAATTCCACACCAACTTAGAGAAATAGAGTACATTTAATACATTATTTGACCCCAAAACAACAAAAATCCAAGTAGAAGAAGATATTCAATTTTAAAGGTTTTAAGAAAATCAAGCGCTAAGAAGCAAAAAGCACCAACTGCGGTTATCTGGACGTGGTGGACCAGGTTCAAATCACAAGTTCAGGCCGATCATGATGGAGCGTGCGCCAAATACAGGACTGAGTTCATTCCGCTGACAAAGTGCCTTGTGGCCTGGGCGTCGAGATGCGAAGTCCTTGCTTGAAGATGCACTGGTCACAGTTGAGGAACCGTCGACAAGAAGCTGTGATGCAAGTTCCTGCATCGTTGTCGAGGAAGCTGATGGGGCTCATGAAGGCTTGCACTGTGATGCATCAGTATAGTGGACTAGATGTGTTGAACTAGGCCTGTGTCAGGTTGCAAACACAAGGGGATGATGGACGGAGCACTGAAACTTTTCAGACACTCACTCCCAGTCACAGATCTGGGTTTAATCCATCATCATTCTTTAGCTCACTTCACCACCCCAGTTCAGACCCACTCATATGCAAATCAGTCTTGAACCTGTACCTCAAGGGAACAGTGCAGCCCGAACTGCCAAGCCAGGTCTTCCCTGGACCCGAAACAAGCATCCTAGGACTGGTTTCGGGGTAACACCCCTCATCAGCCAGGCTAGCTTGAATCCAGTGGCAAAGTGAGCAAGGGACCCACGTCTGGGCATACCCTGCCAACTTAGGGCGAACAAAGCAAACACCAAGCCAGGTCTTCCCTGGACCAGAAACAAGCATCCTGGGACCAGTTTCGGGGTTGCGTCAGCACCGAAAAAGCCGCCGGTGCTTATGAGGACTTGGGCTGAGATGAGTTGGCGTCGACTACAAGCTGCATCATGCTGGGCCTGAGTTGATGGGGGCTATTTCATGATGCATGGAGATGCGTTGACGCTGAAGAAGCCTGAAATGTCCATTTGTCTTGAACAGAGGGCCAGCCAACTGACCCTTGGAGATTTCCTGGAGTTCTGGGTCCACACAGGCAGGCTGGATTCAGCAGGGCAGCTCACAGCAGCAGAAGAGTTCATGTGCAGAACAGGAGGCCTTGGCAGCAAAATCAGGCCTTGGCAGCAAAGCAGTTCTTAGTCAGCAAGCAGGTCAGCAGGGCAGACTTCACAGCTAGGCAGTCCACATACCTGGTAGAGTCCACAGGTCCAGAAGTGATATGAAGAGTTGGGTCTAATGGTCCAATATTTATAAATGATGTCCACTTTGAAGTAGGAGGAGCTTGTAGAGTCCTCCCCCTACAGAGGTGTCTGGAATTTCTTGTCTCTTTGAACTGGTCCCAGCTTGTCTGGGTGCACAAAAGACTAGTGTGAAACCCTTTGTGAGTGTGCTGTGGCATAGTCTTTGTGATATGCAAGTGTGGTAGATGACAGCTCCGCCCCTATTAAGTCCGAGATGGCCCTTCCTGCTAATACCGATTCTCCCTTTGTCTCACTGTCTGGGAGTAATACATAAAGACCAATTGCCAGCTATACCTTGTCATTTAACCCCGGATACAGGCTGCAGGCACTAAATAGTTGGGGGCAAGAAAATGCCAACTTTTTAAAAGTGGCATTTTCAGAATTTTGACCTAAAATCCAACTTTAGCATTAAAGAGGGGTTTATATTTAAATTCTTTAGAGAACAAACTCGACATTCCGACCTGCCACCTAATTGAAAGATATCACTTATTAAATGTAATAAGGTAAGCCAATGTTATCCTATTAGAGGGGAAGGCCTTGCATTGGTGGAAAAAGGATTTAAGAGTTTTTTACTACTAGGACATGTAAAGGTTAAAGGTACATGTCCAAATTTTTAAATACACTGCACCCTGCCATATGGGCTGGTTAGGGATGACTTATATGTATTAAAAAGGAGGTTTAGGCCTGGCAAAATGTTTATTTTACAAAAACCATGGGGTATCCCTTGCCTGACTCTGGAAAAAGTATCCCACGTTGATGCACTGTCACTCATCAGAAATATTTTTCTATTTTGATTAAGACTCTCACCCACTCTAGTAGTGGCATGCTTCATAATAGGGTCTAATCCTGGCCCCTAAGAGCTAAGATGGGCTCAGCTGTATTCCAGGGAGCAGATATTTTTGTGACCAGGGTATCTAAAAAGCTACAAATACCTCAGACAGACCTAGGTATCCCTTTATTAGTGGTCTGGGTGGGTATGAATAAAAACTTGTCACCGGGGGTTAGAATATAACGGTCCTATGACCCTAAAATCACTGTCAACATGTTTCAGCCCCTATTCTACAGCTTCTCTGGTCCAAGGCTTTCATCAGGACACATTCTACATTCAATGCCCTGGTATTACATACTTTTCTCATTGAAATGTGTGTATATAAAAGGCACGCCATGCTAACTTGCATGCAAGGTGAGTAATCTTACTTGCCATGTCATGGGATCACTGTTCCTAAAAATGAGAAGATATGATGATTCGAACATTATCACTAAGGGGCCGATTCCGATCTCGGCCGGTAGGGCTCCGAATCGGATTCGGCTTAACCGGATCCGATTCGGAGCCCTATTTCCCGACCGATTCGTACGCGCGTCCGGGCGAGCGAGTACGATGCGAAACATCCGACCGACTCGTCCGGGCGTCTCGACCGCTCCGACCGACTCGTTCCTGGGTCTAACCGCACCGACCGACTCGCTCGGACTCGACTCACACCGCGCAATGGAGACGTTCCCCGGCCGGGTAAGTACGATGCGCGCCGCGAGCAGTCCGACCGAGCCGCGCACTCCGGCTCGTAAGAGCAGTCGGAGCCGTACTTTAGGGGTCCGTGTCGGACCCCCCTGTACGCGTAGCCACGCGAGTCGCACACAGGGGGGACCCATGGGTCCCCCATACCTGTGCGTGTACGGCGCGAATCGCTTCGCCACGTACACGCTGTAGGGGGCGCCCTTGTCCGCCTCGCACCCATTGAGTCAATGGGAGCCCGCGTACGCGTTGTACGACCGGCTCCCATTGACTTCAATGGGAGTCCGAGCGACTCGAGTCCGATGGCATACGTGCGCATCGTACTCGTTCGGTCGGGCTGCACGGGTCCGATTCGGTCGGAAATCTCTCCGGGTCCGGCTCGGTCGGAGAGATTTCCGGCCCGAATCGGAATCGGCCCCTAAGTTGTTGTATATAGTTATACACTCTGTTCTGGGACCACCACATGGGAATGTGTCTTGAAAATGCATCCGACTGCTTTCCAGGGCACAAAATCGATGGTGTTTGTGATCATATTTTTATAAGTTCCACACCATGATGCCAAGCCACTCTCTTTTTTCTTCACTTCTTTTTTTGTTGACGAGTGACAGGGCATCGATGTGGGATTCTTTTTCCAGAGTCAGGCAAGGGATACCCCATGGTTTGTTGTGCTGTATTCTAGGGAGAGTGTATCCTTTGGGCCTATCTACACTAAGGTCTCCCCCTTCCTCCAAGTGAGAAGCACCCCCGTTGTATTTCACCATGTTAAAAGGAGAGAGCTCAAGCACTTTAGCACTGGTTAGCTGTGGTAAAGTGTGCAGAATAATAAAGTCAACAAAAACAAATTCAGCAAATACAGGAAAAGTAAGGCAAAAGGATTTGGGGGAAGGCCACCTTAAGGTCTAACACCCCACATATAACATCACTCACGACATGATCTATGACATCATTGATAAGATGACTGCAACATCTGAAATTATGTAATTGGTAGCATTACTGTGCATGGCGGGGGAACAAGTTATAGTTACCTTAGGGAATGAGTTATAGTTACTGAGTGTCTGAAAATGTCTTATTAGTGGGGAATGAGACAGAGGTGTCTTTTGTCACTGCTTCTTTTGGCACTTTGGTAAAGTGAAGCCTCTGCTGCTGGTGATTCATGCAGAGCTGAGAGGTAAGGGTATAAACATGACAAGGGTAGAAACAATCATAATACTATGGGAGGATGGCATATTGCTATATTTACAAGACAGGGACCTATAAGGGGCATTGGATTTTGAGGGCTAATTTAAAGGTATCTCTGAGATACGGTTTGATCGATATTAATCAGAACTATTGCTACTGGGGTGCAGAGGGCCCTTGTCATTCCAGTAGGCCTGCAACTCAGTTATGTACCTGGGTATTCATGTATATCGAAATGAGAAGCTAATGTCACAACACAAACTGGATAAGGTCTTAGAAAACCTTGACTAAAGAGTAAATATTACTAGGGCCATTTGTTCAGCTTCTTATTCAAATGAAACTTTCATCGTTTGCCCAACTACCTTCGACACCATATCTATTGAAAACCCTCTTGGGGAGGTGAATAGTTTTCACTTGTCCTCCCCAAATAATAATCCAATTTTCTACACACTGCATCTTTGCTACAAGGGGATAGGGCAGGCCAAGATCAATTCTCGTGCCAAGACTACCTGAGCATGAATATGGTGTGGTAAAAATGGGAGTCATTTTCCCAAGAGACTCAGGGGCATATGTACAAGCCCCTATCGCCACCACAACTTCACTTTTCAGGACGTTGTGGTGGTGATAGGGGCTGAGCCTTATTTACAAGGCAGCGTTAAGCCACTTAACGTGGCATAACGCAAGCCTTGTAAATAAGGCCCCCTTTCACGCTATGGTTAGCGCGAAATGGGTGGGCAGTGGGTGTTGTGGTGGGCGTTCCACCGCAACACCCTTTGATTTTGATGCTGCCCCCTATGTACAAGGGCAGCGTACATAGGAGGCAGCGCCAAAATTAAGACCAGGTAAAACCTGGTCTTACGTTGGTTAAACGAAGAGACATCCTCGTTCCTGTACATAAACAATCTTTTTTTTTTAAATCCATTTTGTCACTTTCATGTGTGCTGCATTAAGCAGCACACATGAAAGAGACAAAATGGCATTTTAGGATTGTTTATGTACAGGAAGAGACACCTTTCTACACATAAACAATCCTCCCCTGCACGCAGACACACTTGCAATATGGTGCAAGGGTGCCTGCGTTGGCGCTACACTGCTAAGAGAGGGAGAAACGCAAGGCTGCACCATATCGTTGTAAATATGAGCAGCCTTGCGCTTCAGAAGTGGCGGAGTGAGGCGTTAAGCCATGACGGCTAACGCCTCACTCCGCCACTTCTATTGTGCATATCCCCCTCAGTGTGTAGAAGTGTGTTGGGCTTTGTGCAAGAGATCTTTATACAACAAGGTATAAGGGAGGAGACATCCTGTGTATATTGCCTTGCATAGTGCCTGGAGCAGCATTTTTATTCAAAGAAATGCACAGGTGAGCGCAGCAGTCTTCTTGACACATGCACGCTTCGGACAGATGTGAGGGTATGCCCATGTCCACTTTTGCAACACATCTCTGTAACTAGGTTCCTGTTCCCTAGTTGCTATTTCTTGGTCACTACCTATTGTGAGTTACTGAATAGTCAGGACCTTACACATTGGCAGATATGAATAACTTAGCTTTCTGAAGTTTCCTTAAATTTCAGCGATTAGGTCCTGCCCATGGGTTAGGGATCAGAAAATTCCAAAATAATTGATCTTGGGCTCCCAGAAATCTGCTTTCATGTTTTTAGTGTTTAAGTGTATGGAGTGTGATATTGTGCAGTGCGGTTGAGAAAGGGTTCCTAACAGATACATATTAGGATGGATTTGCTGCATGTACTCCAGGCCTTTTCGTCAGGCACCTTTGTTGATTGGACTGAGAATCTGCAACTTGATTTGAAATTCTAATAGCAACCATCACCTTTCAAGGCTGGTTCTATGTTGTCCATTTTTGACAATTCAGGGAAAAAGTGGCTGCTGGTTTGCATGTGTCCCTCCTGTAACTGACCCTCTTGGGAATGCCAGTGCACAACGTGTTACAATGGTCCAGGTTTGCCACCACCAAATGTGCTCTGCCTGAATCACTGCCTGGAACAGAGGGACAATTTTCGAAGAAGGGCTACATACATCATTAACGCGGCTGGTGCCTTTGGGTCTGAAGGACATGTTGGCCATGTTCTACCTACATTGATGTGACCGGTCTGGAAGCATTCCAGGAACTGGTTGCCATTCAAAGGATCTCATCTCTGGGTCCCCACAGCCAAGCACAAGGATTTCCGTCTGTGACATAGGAAGTTTTGTTGCATCAGGTGGTTTGTGAGGTGGAGGGATTTGTTGAGTTCGTTCAGGACTATGCTGTGGGTATTATGTGGCACTATGCGTCGCTATAGCATAAAATATGTTCTACAACTCTGTTATCCTATGTTTTTACTGCTTATTTTAAAACTTATTAGTGAAAAAAAAATATTTCATATAGTTGTGTTGAACACTGCAGTACTTCATAATCTCTTTAGCTTTTAATATTTACACAGTTCGTGGCAGTAAGTTAGTCAATCACCTTTTTTTTGCACTTCATTACGTGTGCACATTTTGAAAACTGTTGACCCTGGAGGCAGATGTGATCGTTTGAAACCTGTTTAGCATGTTCTGTGGTTTTAAAGCTCTAACAGTTGAGACAAGTTTCTTCTTGATTTTTACTTGTCAAAGAATAACCCAGTAAAGTGAACACTTTAAACATTGCATCACCTGTTTTGTGTATAATTCTTTTTGTTTTTATCAATAAGTTACACTTTGAGCAAGTGCAAGAGGTATAATTTACCTTACCAAGGCATTTTGAGGTGGTTTGTTGACACATATAACTGAAACACATATTTGCCTTTATTTTCACATTCAATTGTAATTATATGTTCTTGAGAACCACTCCCTTAGCTTTATTCAATGCAATTTGTTCTAGACAAGGGTTGTTTCATCTTCACGTTTAGTTTTTAGGGACATTCTGCTTTTTTGTACTTGTAAACATTGGCAAGCTGCACTCACTGCTAAAATGTTTAGCAAGTATTTTGTTTGGCTATTTACCTGTCTTGTTACTTAGAAAATGCACTCTTTCAGGATCCCACCCAAAAAATATTTATTTGCTACTACACACATGAAATTGGATCCAAATTCACAATGTCAGGATCTAAAAGTGGTGCTTTATGTTATGTTAATTTGTATAGCACACTAATCACCCTGTGTGGGTACCAGGTGCTAGGTCAGGTGTATAGATGGGTGGACCCCTCAGCGTTTATTCGAAGAGCCAGGTCTTCAGCTTCTTGCAGAATTCAAGAAGTGAAGGAGGCTCTGATGTGTTGAGGGAGGTCCTTCCATGTTTTGGATGTGATGTAGAAGAATAAGCAACCTCCTTCCTAGCTTTTGCAGATGTGGGGAGTGTATGCGAATGAGAGTGAACCAGAGCATAGGTGTTTGGTCGGCTGGTGAAAGTGTATGTGGCTGTTCAGGTATGCTGATCCTGTGTTGTGTAGGGCTTTGTATGTGTGCATTTGAATTGGCTGCCCTTGTGAATGGGGAGCCAGTGAAGCTTCTTGAGGTGTGATGTGATGTGGGTGCGTCGTTCAGGGTCAAATACGAATTTTGCGGCCATATTTTGGATGATCTGGAGTCTGTGTAGGAGTTGTTTGGAGATTCTGGCGTAGGGAGTGTTTCTGTAGTCTAGCCTGCCGGTGATGAGTGCTCGTGTGAGGGTCCGTCTGGTGTTCTGTGGCAGCCATTTGAAGATCTGTTGCAGCATGCATAGGATGTGGAGGCAGGAGATGCTCACTGTGTTGACTTGTGCTATTCTTGCTCCTGAAAATTACCAATACTGCAGACATCAACCTTTTCAGAAAGTTGTAATACCATGGTATTATGAGTTACTGTTCCCAATCCCCATGGATAGTCCACATTTTTTGCCTGTTTCCCAGCCAGAAGTTTATTCAGCTTTTAGTTGGTGAATTGATGGAGGGGACACACTGGGTGGTAGGTTTTTTCACATCACTTGTAGTTCCTGGTTCGGTCCACAACAGCATTGCCAAGCTAAATGTGACTCTGTCAGGACCCAGAATTGAGGATTATGATGCACTTCCTTGGGTTTTATTTCAATAGCAGCCTCACACAGACTTTCACTGAGTGCCAGGAATAAGTGATGCTCCTCTTCCACCTACTCTCAGTCTAATGCCCGTCTGAGCTACTTCTCTCCATTAGATCAGTGTTCTCTAATGCGAGGGAAAAGAAAAATTGTCATACTAAACAGTGTGATGTTGGTGGTATTGTCCCTTTCAAATTAAAGAAGTACAGGTACTCAGTACCAGACAGTTCCTGCTCATTTAAAGCACTGGTTGTATGATTTTCTTTACCACAGGTCCCAGGTCTCTCCTTTATACTATGATGATCTTGAAGGGCGTAACCTCTGTGCAGTGCCACACTGACAACAGCCCCGCCTCTGTGCTCCCTTGCTGCATACATAAAATGGTGATGTGGCCATGGAAAAAGAGGGTGGTCTTTCTGGGGAATCACTGACAGAATATCGACGACCAGAATATCGACGACAAAAATATCGGACCCGAAATACCGATGTCCAGAATATCGAAGTCCTATCTACATAATGGTAAGCACAAAATTATCGAGAAAAAAAATATCGTTAAAAACATTGTTGTTGAAAATATCAGGTTTTTTTATGTTTAAAAATAATGTAAAATAAAGTAAATAATACATATAATAAAAAAAATTAGTTAGAATTATTAGAAAATGTTTACAATTATAAGTAATACATATAATGTAAAAAAAATTAAACATACATATATATAAATTATAATATATATATTTACTTAATAATATTAAAAAATAATTATTTAAATAAATTATAAATTACAAACATATTAAAAATTATAAATACACATATATACACATACACCAATAACATAAAAATAAAAATTAAATATATATATATAATAAATTAAAATATTAAAATATTTTTAATATTTTATAAATACATTTTACACTACATTAACTAAAACAGTAGAGAAAATATTGGATAGCGGAGGGTATAAAATGACTATTCCCACTCCAAAGAGTGCAACAGTAGGGAAAGTATTGGATAGCGGAGGGGTAAAAATTACTATTCCCACTCCAATAAGTGCAACAGTAGGGAAAGTATTGGATAGCGGAGGGGTAAAAATGTATATTCCCACTCCAGAGAGTGCAACAGTAGGGAAAGTATTGGATAGCGGAGGGGTAAAAATTACTATTCCCACTCCAATCAGTGCAACAGTAGGGAAAGTATTGGATAGCGGAGGGGTAAAACTTACGATTCCCACTCCAGAGAGTGCAACAGTAGGGAAAGTGTTGGATAGCGTAGGGGTAAAAATTACTATTCCCACTCCAAAAATTGCAACAGTAGAGAAACTGTTGGATAGCGGAGGGGTAAAAATTACTATTCCCACTCCAGTGAGTGCAACAGTAGGGAAAGTATTGGATAGCGGAGGTGTAAAAATTACTATTCTGACTCCAGAAAGTGCAACAGTAGGGAAAGTGTTGGATAGCGTAGGGGTAAAAATTACTATTCCCACTCCAGTGAGTGCAACAGTAGGGAAAATGTTGGATAGCGGAGGGGTAAACATTACTATTCCCACTCCAGTGAGTGCAACAGTAGGGAAAGTGTTGGATAGCGGAGGGGTAAAAATTACTATTCCCACCCCAGAGAGTGCAACAGTAGGGAAAGTGTTGGATAGTGTAGGGGTAAAAATTACTATTCCCACTCCAATGAGTGCAACAGTAGGGAAAGTATTGGATAGCGGAGGGGTAAAAATTACTATTCCCACCCCAGAGAGTGCAACAGTAGGGAAAGTGTTGGATAGTGTAGGGATAAAAATTACTATTCCCACTCCAATGAGTGCAACAGTAGGGAAAGTATTGGATAGCGGAGGGGTAAAAATTACTATTCCCACTCCAGAGAGTGCAACAGTAGGGAAAGTGTTGGATAGCGTAGGGGTAAAAATTACTATTCCCACTCCAAAAATTGCAACAGTAGAGAAACTGTTGGATAGCAGAGGGGTAAAAATTACTATTCCCACTCTAGTGAGTGCAACAGTAGGGAAAGTATTGGATAGCGGAGGTGTAAAAAAATTACTATTCCCACTCTACTGAGTGCAACAGTGGTGAAAGTGTTAGATAGCATAGGGTTAAAATTAATATTTCCCAAAAATGTAAATAAATAAAAAAAAAAAAATAGCAACTACAATATAAAAAATATTGATAACACAAAAATAAAAACAATTATAAAAATATAAAAAATTTCAAAAACAGAAAAATTATTTAATATTAAAAAATACTAAAAAATAACTACAAGCATTAATTTATAAATGTTTAAAAACAACATTTTATTAACAAATAACTATTTTTTACATAAAGTAATTATAATAAAAAAATTATTTATTAATAATTTTTAAATAAATTAATTCACACCATATTCCCTTATAAACACACAAAAACTCCTACATATTTGACACAATTAACATATGTAAAAATTAATGAATTATAATTTACAAAGAATTAATAATTAATTATTAATAAATAAATTAGCACAAACAACACTATAAAATAGAAATAAAAATAAATACCAATAAATAAAAAATATTTATTACTTTATTTTAATTAAATTACTTCCCACCCTATTCCCATATAAAACTACAACCCACTTCTTTAAAAAATAACACTATTAATATAATTATCAATTAATCAATTAATATAATTTAATAATCAATTAATAATTAATTCATTATAATTTAATTATAAATAATATTAAATAAATATTAATAATTACTTTATTATAATT
Source organism: Calotriton arnoldi (assembly GCA_963921515.1). Classification (NCBI taxonomy): domain Eukaryota; kingdom Metazoa; phylum Chordata; class Amphibia; order Caudata; family Salamandridae; genus Calotriton; species Calotriton arnoldi. The sequence continues at coordinate 1,204,329 of CAWUFW010004803.1, forward strand.
AAATTACTTCTCACCTTATTCCCTATAAACTCACAATGCGCTCATAAAAAAATAACGCAATTAATATAATTATCAATTAATTAATTAAAACAAATTAATAACCAATTAATAATTAATTGATAAAAAAATTATTTTGAATACTAATAAATACAAATTATTAATTACTTGATTATAATTAAATTACTTCCCACCCTATTCCCCTATAAACCCACAACCCGCTCCTAAAAAATAACGCAATTAATATAATTATCAATTAATTAATAAAAATTAATAACCAATTCATAAGTGATTAATAATAAATTAATTATAAATACTAATTAATAAAAATTAATAATTTCTTTATTATAATTAAATTACTTCCCACCCTATTCCCCTATAAACCCACAACCCGCTACATAACTAAAATACGCAAAATTATTTTACATAAAATAAATAACTTCTAAAAATTTCACACATACATTAAAAAACAGATATACTTATACAAATAACATTAAGGGGTCGATTACGATGTCGGGCGGATCGCCACCGCCCGCATGGAGGTGGCGATCCGCCCGCCATAATCGCCCGTCCGCTAACAATTCCCCCCGCCATATTACCATGGCGGAGGGAGCCCGGCAGACGGTAAGACCGTCCGCATGTTTTCCGCCCGGCCGAACAGTCGACCGGGCGGAAAGGGTTTAATATGGTGGCGGTGTCTGCAAGACACCGCCATCCATATTATGATGCCGGCGGAGATGAGCCTTTCCATGGTGGCGTCGCCGCCATGGAAAGGCTCGCAGTCTTTGCTGTTGGGGGCCCGTTGCGGGCCCCCAGGGTGTTGGGGGCGTGGGGGATGCACATGGGGGGTACCTATGGTACCCCCCTGCATCTGCATGCACAAGGTGGCAGGCACCGCGCGGTGCCTGTCACGTTGTGCATGTAGATGCACAACATGCATTTCCAGCACTGTGGCGGGCGGTGTTGTGAGCACCGCCCACCACAATGCTGGAAATGGGGGATGCCACCGCCACCGTGGCGGTGGCATCCTAATCACATGTGCGGGATCACCGCACACATAGCGGGCGGTCCCATTTACCGGGGCGATGGCGGGCGGACAAAGTCCGCCCGCCATCATAATCGGCCCCTAAATAACTTACTATTAACATACACACTAAAATACACAACACTAATATAAATATCGATATTTTTAACAACGATATTTTAGCAAACGATATTACTAACTCCGATATTAAAAAAACCGATATTTCTTACTTTCATGTCGATATTCTGGTCACCGATATTCTTGATGTCGATATTCTGTACCTCCGATATTAACAACTCGGTATTTTTGTAGGTCGAAAATAAAAACTCGATATTATGTCTGTTTACCCTTTCTGGGTTCCGGAAGTGCATCTCCCTCAGCGATGGCAGCGCTTCCTCAATGACTGGTTTGTGGACCGCACCGAGGACATGCCATGGGAGATGTGCCAATAAAGGGGGTAGGAATTGTGGCAGAATGGTCCCCAAAGTTACTCACCCACATGCCAAAGTGTCAGCCAGGGCCTCAAAATGCTCATTCCCAGTTACCCTTTGAGAAGAGGGTAGCGCACTTTTGTAACATACTAATCAAACTCCTAACACAAGTAACCACGGAGGGAAGCGCTCACGCTAATTACACGAACAATCAATAAGTGCAATGTTAGTGGAAGCACTGAATGTTATAAAACCATCATCGTCAGATACCAGAGGTTATGAATGCACTCTGTTGGGGAAAAACACAAAAAATAAAACACTACTTGTCATTGTGTAATATTGAGTGTTCAATTATATCATATGCCACTCGGAGGTCAAGGAATATCAGAATGAATCACGTGTCCTCATTCAACGAAGTAACGGTTTCCTACCTAGTTATAGCCAATGAGGTCGTGGACAAGTGGAAGGTGCTTTTTTTTACATCATTTTGGAATTGTTTAATCGCCTTTTTTCAGTATTTTGCTGGTATATGGCAGGTTGGAGATTCCACAATCTTTGGATTCTCCACTTGTGTCTTTAAATAAGTTGTAGTGGCCTGCTTGAGTGGTTTGGGACAGAATCTTATGAGATAGAGTAATTATGTTTGTGAGATCCTGGACAACTGGTCAAGCCTCCACTGGTAGATTGAAGTCTTTTGGTTTTCTACTCTCATAACCTGCTTTCTTCCAGTTGTTTAAATGGTGCAAAACAGCTCGCAGAGTTGGTGGTGATATAGGACAGTAATGAGATGGGGCACTGTTGGCACTAATGGATTCCCAGAATTTTATGCCAACAAATGACATAATATAATTTCAGGGTTGTCCAGCTGAACAATGGCCATTTTGGTGGAATTCAGATATGTATGTTCTCAGACTATGCAGACGTATCTTTTGTTTTGTTTGGTGACTCATTAATGCATCCCTGAAGTATGCCTTTGCGTCACTCTTTATGGTTTTGTGGTGGCCACATATAAATATCTTGCAACATGTGTTATACATAATAGATAATGCATTACAGACTGCAGGTCAAGTTGGCAACATTTTGTTTGCAGTCTAGTCACTTCTTTATAGAACCAATTGTTTTTTAATTTGATTTCAAACTTTGTTTTGTTCAGCAACATGTCAGGTTAGCTGGTTATGTGTTCTATAATATTATAGCCTGTCTTATGGATCTGGAGGAATAGTCAGACTATCCTAGACCAATATCCCCATCTTATTGACACTTTTCACATTTATGTTTCTGAAATATGATTACTTTAATAATAATTCCACCAGATTGTCTCAAAGTGTGATTGAGTCAGCGCCCATCTGCAAGCTGACTGCACCCAGCACCAGGCACCATGGTCCTTTCTCACATGCATTTACCTCGCTGTGACCCTCTGCATTCTCAACCAAGGCTGCTGCTTGTTACGTCACACCATTCAACACTGAGTGAGTGTTCTCCTGCAAGTTCTCATGCCCTCTCCCACACCCAGCACCAACAGAACCCAAATCCCCACTTTCTCTCAGTTACATAGATCAACCTGCATCCACTCAACACACTGCACTCTCATGCATGCTCCTTACCACCCGCTCACTCACCAACCATGCCACGGAAGGAAGTGCCATAGAGACTGGGAGGTTGCTGTACATACAGTATGAACTCCACCTTCCTGTCCTGAAGTCTCATCCTTTTTTCGGCCCTCTGTCACTTTGTAATTGCATTTTGAAGGGAAATCATCACTCTCTTTATCTGCAGTCTCTGCTGCATCCACACACTTGGAAACTTAACATTTTTGGAAACATCAAGTTCAATGCAGCACTTTGGAAAACGTGTGTTGTTTGAGGAAGGGCATGCACCAGTATTTTTTGTTCCTTTTTTGATTTTGTGTCTTTGTTGATGGGGGGCCTGATTTTGGACATGTTGGATTAACTTTTTAAAGGAAAAATGCCTGCACTTTTTGCTGGTGGAGGGCAGGGATTATACACAATTTCTTGTGTGGTTTACTGTTTTGGGCTTAGTCTGCCCTGCACTAGGCCTTGGGTGCATTTTTGATATATTTTATACATTGTCACTGCTGCTGTGCTATATGTTTTAAAAAAACATTTAGGTGGTTTTGGATGGCCTTGTATTAATGGCAAAATATGTGTTATTTGTGTCTGCTTGTGCCTGTTGGTGGCTAGGGTTGGGGGGCTCATGGAGCCCAGGCCAATGTAGCCAGACATCTCCTTTGTTCTCACCATTTTTTGTGAATTTGGGTATGTGTGACATGGTTGATATATTGAGGATGGGGAATTTTTAAACTTAATTGAAATTTTGTTTTTGGCATTGCTCATTCAACATTGGTGGGTAAAGGGCAGTTGCATGAATGGGCCCAGTAGCATTGGGTATTTAATATCTCCGCAATCCATTCCATTTTCTGCAATGCTACAAGTTGTGTTTTTGGGGGTGGGGAGGTGGGAAGGTACTCCATGCAGGACAGTGCAACTATCTTCTTTTTTCTCCCTGTCTCCTTCTTTGCTGCCCATGTGTCAATTACCATTTTGTGTAGCCAGTGTGTGCTTACCATAAGCTGCCATGTGTTTTTTGTTCTCCATGCCGCCTCCTTTGCTTGCCATGAAGCAGTAGCCATTTTGTGTAGCCGGTGTGTGTTTTTGCCATAGGCCACCTTTTGTCTTTGTGCTCTATGCCTCCTTTGCTGGCCATGCGTAGCCATTGATTAACGTGTTTATCATAGGCCACCATTTTGTATTTGTTTGCTATGCTATGCAGTTATCACCATCTTGGGAAGCCAGTGAGCTATCTATGTTTGTTGGCCATGTTGTCTTTGTTTTCCATGCGTCCTTTTTCAGTGGCCATGTGGTTGATGCACTAGCTTCCACCATTTTATGCAGCCAGTTTGTGTTTCAATCATTTTCTTATATTTTTAAATTTCATTTTCTAGGAACATATATAGAAGAGGCTTATGACATTTGTGTTCATTTTTTCTTTTTTTCCTGATATATGTATTGGTGATTGTGGCTGAATGTATTTATTTGATTTTTGCCTGCCTCCTTCTGCTGTCCATGATGGGCCCTGGAGGGGCACGATCCATTATTCAATGTATATATTTGATTTTTGTCTGCCTTCCCCTGCTTGCCATTGAGCCCCCAACCATGGGCCTAGAGGGGCATCAGCAATTATTTAATTTATTTATTTGATTTTTGCTTGCCTCCTCCTGTCTCATCTAGGAGTCTCATGGCCCTGGATGGACACCAGCAATTAATGTATTGATTAATTATTTCCCTGCACTGCCTGCCTCCCATATGGGTTCCATGGCTGTGCATGGACATCAGCAAAAAATTACCACATTTATAAAAAAAATTCTCTGCACCTCTTTACTACTATGACCGTTGAGGGACATAAACTAACCTTTTCATGTGTAATGTCGTAATGAGAAAAATATTGAGTGTATGCGTGGTTTGGCTACAGTATTTGTAAGCATTTGGGATGATTAATGATGATGATGATGGTGATGATGGCGATGGTGACTTCACTTGTGTTACTTTGGCAAGATTCTGATTGCCCATGTTTCACAGACTTTTGGTTGCTGCTTGCAGGTGCATCAGACATAACACACAATACTGATGCAGAGAAAAGTCTGTGAATTAGCTGACAGTGACACCTGAGTCCTCCTCTGCAAAGTGCTTCTGTTTATGCTAAGTTCCAACCTCTAATGCTAAGAAGATGGCCCCAACAAATGAGGCTCCTACCAAGAATGTGGCTAGTGAGGAGGAGAAGAAGTAGCCTGTTTCCACCACTGGGATCAAGCCCTCATCCTTTTTCAGGAAACGTGACGTACCTGCTGCACCCTCCTAAAGGCAGAAAGCGGCTGAGATGATCACTCCTGCATCAACAACAACACCAAAACCTAAGCCTATGTCTCACAGCGCTGCAGTGACTGCTGTTATAGACAGCAGTGAATCTGAAATGGAATTGTCTCAGCCACAAACTTAATCATCACAGGAAAATTGACAACATGACCCACAGTCAGTAACAGATCTTCCGGATGTAGGAGCAGAACAGGAGGTTGAGATTCCTGCTGAGTAAGATGTTGTTGACAAGACTGCTCTTCACCCATCAACTTCATGATTTCCTGCAAGGAAAAGAAAGAGTACTTCCCCATCTTCTCCAAGCCCCCTTTCTGATGATCCAGAAATAGATTGGGCTACGAGTTGTCAAGCAATAGATTGCATGTGCATCACTGCACACTGGATTTCTTTCCTGGCAGTTAAACAATGGCTAGCTTCTTGTTTCACCACTGAAGATAGTTTTCAAGGCATTTGGAGGCATACAAAAGTTGCAAGTTCACCATGAAAACATCGCATACAGCTGCTAACATCTTGGCCGAATTTTATACCAAGATCTATGAATGGCTTAAGCCCAAAGGTCTCTCAATTGGATTTGTTACCACTGACACTGGCAGTAATATAGTCAAAGCCGTGGCTGACGTTGGATATTTCAGAGTCCTTTGATTAGCACATTGCATCAACCTAATTGAGCAGCACTTTCTCAAAAGAGAAGATGTAGTCAGCAATATACTGGTCACCAGCTGAAGAATACGCACTAATTTTAGTCATTTATTCAAACCCCTGAAGCAGTTGAAAATCATTCAGGGTGCTAAAAATCTACCTGCCCTTGTACAGGAGGTGCCAACACTTTGGAACTCAACCTTCTACATGCTGCAACACCTGTTTGAGCAGTACAAGTCTATCAACGATTATGTAATTCAAAGGAGAGGGTATTCAACTGTCAAAGCCATGACAATGAAGAAGGACAAATGGGGCCTAGTGGAAACAAATGCAACTTCCTTTTAAGATTATGACACAGGAAGTCAGAAATGAGGACAGTAGCATGAGCCATGAAATTCCGTTGTTGCATCTGCTACAGGATCATTTGAAAACGGCGGAACAAACGTTCTCCAATGTCAATGAAAAAGAAGCTTGTTTGGTGGATAGCTTGATCCTTTGCTTGAACACTAACCAAATGCTGTAGAAAGAGATTGTGATCTCCAAAGAGCACTTCTGTGCCACAATACTGGATCCATGATACAAAAAAGTGCTGGGCACTTTCATTCCTGTTACAGAAACGGATGTCTAAATTTACCAGACTTGGATAGTCAGTAAGGCGAGTGATCAAGAAGATAACTGCAAATTTGAGGCCAAGGCAGAAGTTCTTAAGTGCAGCCTTCAATTTCCAGAGAGGGTGACGCTGCTGGCTCACAGTCTCTGCAGCAGCAACCAACATCATCACCAGCTACTAAACCCACTGCAACAACAGAATCATGTTCACTACCAACCTTTTCAATGGGTTGATTTCATATGACAGGACTTAATTCAAGTGCAGAGGCGCAGGTACAGTAAGTGGCAGCCCCAATCACAATTAGGAAGATGGTTCAAACCTATCTGGATGACCCAACAGAGGTGTACTTGGAACAAGATCTATTGATCAACTGGTATGGGAAGAAAGCAGATTGGCCAGTGCTCAGCTGGCTGTCAATAAAGTAGTTAACATGTTCGGTGGCCAATGTGTCTTCGTAGTGTGTGCTCAGTGCAGCTGGTACAGGTGTCACAGTCAGAAGGACCAGTCTCTCACTACACAATGTGGAGATTAAGATTAATGTGTGATTAAGATAAACAAACAAACACTTCATAGCAAAAGATTATAGTGCTCCTGAAATAGCTAAGATTGATGAGGACAATTGGTCTGATAAGTGTGGCGAGTTATTATCCTCCTGATGAATCCACCCTGAGTTTGAGGATAAACTCTACTTTCCTGACTAATATAAAACAGACGTTATGTATACAACAACTTGCTTCAAAACTATATGACAGAGTGGCAGTAGCCACTCTGTAGTTATAGTTAGGATTCTTAGAGATAGGAATTACCATGTACCACAGTATGCCTCATGGCATACTGTGGTACATGGTGATGATGAAAAACAGTATTATTGGTTAATTAAAACCCTTGCAAAATGTAAAGGCAGCCATATTGTTTAGGCCACACTTTTGTAGGTGAAAAATAGCTTACTACTGTTTTCTAATGCATAGGAAGAAATGAAGCAGTTTAGGAAAGTCTGTAGAGTTAGGGAAAAGTATTTTTATTGATTTATATATATTTTTTTTAAGTCTGCGATGTACTGTGGTAATTTCGTAATATTATCTAGAAAGTACTGCGTTACCTATTGAAATCTGAAAAAAAACTTTATATATGACAAAAGACATGCTACAACATGCCACTTCACTCTACAATATGACATGCCACTCCACTGTCTGACACGTCACTCCACTCTTTGACACACCACTCACTCTATGACACGCCACTCCACTCAACGCCCCTCCATTCTAAGACACTCTACGGCATGCCACACTATGACATGCACCTCCACTCTACTCTACGACATGCCACTCCACTCTATCCCACTCCACTTTACAACACTGTAATCCACTCTATACCTCTCCACTCTACGCCACTCTACTCAATTCTACGACACGCCACTCCACTCCACTCCAACATGCCACTTCACTCCACTGTGACACTCCACTCTACTCCTTTCCACTCTAAGACACTATATGACATGCCACTCCATGCCACTCAATGCCCCTCCACTCTAAGATACTCTACGGCATGCCACTCTATGACATGCCACCCACTCTACTCTACGACATGCCACTCCACTCTACCCCCCTCCACTTTACAACACTCTACTCCATACTATGACACACCACCCCACTGCGACATGCCACTCCACTCCACTGTGACACGCCACTCCGTTCTATGACATAGCGCTGGGAAACCCTCAAGGGTAGGTATGCGCTTTATAAAATCTCAAAAATAATAATATGACATACCATTCCACTCTATGCCTCCCCACTCCACTCTGTGACACCACAGTCTACTCTACGACTCTCTGCTCCACAGTACAACAATCCACGCCACTCCTCTCCATGAGATGGCACTCCAATCTATGGCACATCACTCCGGTGTATAACATGCCACTCCATCCAATGACATGCCACTGCACTCTACACCACTTCAATCATCACCCCTCCACTCAAAGACATTCTACAACACACCACACTATTACGCACTACTCCACTTTACTCTGCGACACTCCACTCCACTCTACTGTACGACATGCCATTTCAATTACGACACTCCACTCCACTGTATGACACTCCACGCTACTCCATTCTGAGAAACGCCACTCCACTCTACGATTCACCACTCCACTCTATGGCAGGCCACTCCAGTTCACTGTAAGCCACTCCACTGTACACCACTCCACTCTACGCCTCTCCACTCTAATCCCCTCCACTCCATGCCCCTCCACTCTAAGACACTCTACGACATGCCATGTTATAACACAACATTACACTCTTCTCTGCGACATGCCACTCCACAGTATGACATGTCACTCCGCTGTACAATACGCCACTCCACAGTATGACACTCTACAACACGCTACTCTAAGACACGCCACTCCACTCTACTTTAAGAAACACCACTACACTCTACACCACTCCAGTCTACAACACTTTATTCCACTCTATATCTCTCCACTCTATGTTCTATGGCACTCTACTCCTCTCTATGACATGCCACTCCAATCTACTTGATGACACACCACTCCACTCTATGACACTCCACTCCACTCCACTCTACGACACCCCACTCAACTCTACAACACTCTACTGTACTACACTCCACTTCCACTCTATGCCTCTCCACTCTACTCCTTTCCACTCTAAGACACTTCATGACACGCCACTCTACTCTACTCTACGACACGCCACTCCGCTTTGTGACACACTACTCCTCTGTAGGACACTCCACGCTACAACAATACATGTCACTCAATGACATGTCACCCCACTCTACACCACACCACTCCACTCTACACCCCTCCACTCTAAAACACTCTAAGCCACATCACCCTATGACACGCACTTCAGTCTACTCTACAACACGCCACTCCATTGTACGACACACCACGACACTCCACTCTATGACACACCACCCAACTCTACATCACACCACTCCACTCTATGCCCCTCCACCCTAGGGTAATCTACGATTCAACACTCTATGACACGCCACTCCACTCTACGCTACGGCATGCCATTCCACTCTACACCACACCACTCCACTCTACAATACTTTACTGCACTCTATTCCCCTTCACACTACGCCACTCTAATCCACCCTATTCCACGCCACACCACTCCACTCCATTCCACTCCACTCCACTCCACCCCACTCTATACAACATGCCACTCCACTCTATGACACTCCACTCTACTCTACGATACCCCACTCCACTCTATGACACTCCACTCCACTCTACGCCACTCCACTCTATGCCACGCCACTCCACTCTATGCAAAAGATGGAGAATAAAGATGGAAAAGTAATGAAGGCCATGAAAAGTGGTCACTTAGTTAGAAACCGTTGGAAAAATGTGGCACATGCCAAAATTGGATTGTAATTTGTGGGCTGGTGAGACAGAAAGAATGGGGGCAGTGTAGGTGAGTGGGCACTGAGCCCCAATTCAAGAGAAGATGTGACAGGGACATAGGTACATAGGAGACTGGATAATTTATGAAAGGATTACTAACTTGGCTTGCCACTCCTTCCCCCGCCACATGATGTTGTCTCCTCTGCCCTTCTCCTCAGGACCCTCAAGTACTTCTGGATCTTGACAAACACATAACACGCAAAGTTAGATGCCTGAACCACCACATTATTTTTCACAAATTCCAAAAACAACACCTCACTAATGTTAGGTTATCCTTATCGATCCCTATCAAAAGTATCACTTTGAAAGGTTTACTTGACATTTCAAATATCAAATAGTCAACCTTTCAACATTATAATACTTTTTGGAAAAATGGAGGGACATTGCTACGAATGGATCTGAAAAACAATGAAGCAATGGAAAGGAATGGAAAGGACATAGGAAATTGGTATCCTGTCATGCTGCAGTGTCATGACATCATGGAACCTACTATGACATCTTGTTGGGACCCATGATACCATCTCTGTTCCTGTACTCTGACTGTTCAATAAAGCCTTCTGTCAACCTACATGTTGTCAATACTTAGGCCTGAGTTCCCCTTTACGTTACCAACAAACTTCTGTTAACAGCACCTGGGATGTAAAAGAGGGATGAGGAAAAGGTTACTAAAAAAAGAGAGAGGGGAAAACTATATTAAAACACAAAAGAGAGAAAGTTGTCAGAAACAACGGGACAGGCTCCAGTAGACACAGCAAACTGAAAATTCCCCTAGGGATAGAAATACATAGCCAAACAGACCATGTGTAAACTGCAATTTTCTTTATATATAAGGACAACAAATGTACAAAAATATATGATTTATTGAAATATAAATCACACATACCTCATAAATTTATAATGACAAACTACCAGACAAACAGAGAATGAAAATAAAATTACATAAAAATAAAGTAGTAAAAACACTGGCTCTTTCAATTACAGATTGTGCGGTATTGAATATCTGTTTATCTTCATATTTCAAAACCCAAACGTGACAAGAAATGAGACTTTATGATCAGACAGGAGGAAGTCAGATAGGAAATGATGCAATATAAAAGAAGCAGTACACAACAAGTAGGCATGTATGCATGGTAAAAGTGGACACTAAAGTAGATAAGGTGGAGTTGGAGAAAATAGAAAATGAGTTGGAGAAAATAGAAAATACAGAAGACCATAGTGCATACTAGTTGAAATGTAGAAAATATTGAACATGACTTATCAGCAGCACCAGCAGGAATGGGTGTGGGCACGGAGGCTGTGTCTGCTGCCTGACTATGCATACTTTCCCTCCCTTCATGTCCACCCTAAAAATAAAATAATTCCATCTTACAGTTTCCTACAAACGGTATTGCTCCTCCACTTGCTTTATACAGTTTTGCTTTTTTGTCTAGGCCTTGTTTTGTCACTTTGCAAGCTATGGGCAAAGTCAGCCGCTCTTTGTGTACCGCACCACACGGACATGTAGAGGATATATGTACAAGAGGAGTAAAGAATAGGTTTCTGTCACAGTTACAGAAAGATGTGGCTAAGGGAAGCGACAGACAGGAGGAAGTCAGCTGTGAAACAGGGCATAGAGAAAACACAAACAACTATGGGGAATAATGAACATTAGATCAAGGGAAGTTGGGAAAATTGAAAAAGTACTGAAGGCCATGTTACATACTATATGGGAATGGTTAAAAGTAAGAAATAATTATTAAACTTGTTGACTTACCAGCACCGGCAGGAACTGCTTCTGATGCTGAAGCATCTCATGCAGCAACATTCTCTTTTCTCCATGGGCTCTAGCCAAGTTGCTGCTGCTGGTGTCCTTCCCAGTCTTGGTCTGTTGCTTGGTTCTCTTCTGAAAGGAGGAAAGATAAATAAATAGAATGATTAATTTAGTAGTACTCTCTACAAAAGGGCATTGTTTTACAGGATTAAAATTCTAATGTCTGACTAACCAAATCTGTTCCTCCCTATCTCCACCCTAAAATTATTTCTCTGCCCTATGCATTGTTTGCGTCCTACAAATAATACTGCTCCTCAATTCATACTTTTTTGCTATTATTGGACAAAGTCAGTCTCCCTTCGCATAGTACATCTCACGGAGATGGAGACTGTATTATCAATATAAAACTAGCACAGAAGAACGCCAACATCCCTGATAGCAGTCTAGTCTAGTGACATCCTTTAAATCACCCCAAGCAAACAACTGGCTCACTCTGGAACAGAATCAAGGCAGTATGATTCACTTGTCGTCCACTCCCAATACTCCAGTCCTACACCCTCCCGGTCAGGCTGCCACTGCCAACATGCCACACTACTCTGCTTCACACACACTGCACTCCCCAAAGTGCACAGAGAAACCCTAATATATTATATGCCCGCTCACTCAAAACAAAAAGAGCGGACACAGGCACAATCTGATGCAAAAAGTGCATTAATTTATGGAAGTGGCACACATCAACATTAAAACAACTCGGGCCTGTTCACTGCAAACATGTTACTGCATACGTAAATAAATGTCTTTTTTGCACCAGAGGGGACTTGTGTCCACAAGCATTGTTGCAAACGAGTGGCCAATTAAATAACTTACAATTTTAATATATGTATATTCTTAAATATATATTTTTATTTATATATGTAATGTGTGTTATAATATAAATAAATACATTCACACAGATACATGTATATGTACAAGTTGCTATATTATTAAATACATAGATTTTTTTAAATATCTAGATATTTACTAAAAAATTACAACTTATTTATTTATTTATCAAGGTGTGCATATATACTATATGTATTTATGTGTGAAATATTTATTTATATATCATGACACACATAAACACAATTTTATATAAATATATATACTTATTTAATTAAATATAAAAATAATTGTATATCGCAAACAAACAAATTCATATTTATATATAAAAAATATTGTGTGTATATATATTATATATATGTTGAATATACATGTTTATTATATATAAAACATATTTATATACATTATAAAATACATAGGGCCTGATTACGATGTCGGTCGGAAAGCCTCCGACCAACAGTCGGATTCCCCTAGACCGTGGCCGGAAATCTCTCCGACCGAGCCGGACCCGGAGAGAATTCCGACTGAATCGGACCCTAGCAGTCCGACCGGACGAGTACGATGCATTCGCATGCTATCGGACTCGATTCGGTCGGACTCCCATTGAAGTAAATGGGAGCCGGTCGTACAACGCGTACGCGGGCTCCCATTGACTCCAATGGGTGCGAGGCGAACAAGGGCGCCCTACAGCGGGTACGCGTCCATGCGCATCGCGGCATACATGCACAGGTAGGGGGGACCCATGGGTCCCCCCTGTGTGCGACTCGCGCGCCTACGCGTACAGGGGGGTCCGACGCGGACCCCCAAAGTCCTGCTCCAACAGTTTTTTTGAGCCGGACGGCGCGAGTCGGTCGGACTGCTCATGGCGCGCATCGTACTTACCCGGCCGGGAAACGTCTCCATAGCGCGGTGCGAGTCGTGTCCGTGCGAGTCGGTCGGAGCGTGTTGAAGCCGCGTACGAGTCAGTCGGCGATTTCGCAGGAGCTTGCATCGTACTCGCTCGGCCGGACCCGCGTACGATTCGGTCGGGAAACAGGGCTCCGAATCGGATCCGGTAAATCCGAATCCGATTCGGAGCACTACCGGCCGAGATCGGAATCGGCCCCTGTGTCGGAACCCATCCGCCCGACTCAGGGGCCGATTCCGATTCGGGCCGGAAAACGTACCGACCGACTCGGTACGGGAATTTAGTCCGACCGACACGTACCGGCGCCGTCCGACCCGGGTAGTACGATGAAATGCATGGGAATCACGACCGACTCGTACGGAACCCAAGGCGAACGACCGACCCGGACGGAAACAAGCTATCCAGCCGGGAAACCACGCGAATCGAACCGACCGACACACACCAGGAAATAACCCGAACGAAAAGTACCCGCGAACTCCGACCCGCGCAGTACGATGCAATGGGTGCAAATTCAGACCGATTCGCACGGAGCCCAAGCCGTACGACCGACACGCATACAAAAGCCAGCCGAACAAACACAATACTCCGCGACCGACGCGTACGCCGCATATGAAACTGAGCTGAAACACAGCGGGAACAACTCGGAGAGGCGTGCACGAGACAACTGCAACGTCCTACTCGGTCAGAAGAACGACTCCTACATGCACAATAATCACAAATGAAAAAATACAAAAAAAAGGGCCAAACAAGCAATGACAAAGCCAATAAATACAGGGGGTGAAAAAAATGGAACAAGGACACACCCCCAACTCCACCTACATAAAGGCCACAAATCCCTACCATGATCCTTTGCAAATTCCACTGACCTGCCAGCAGAGAACACCATCACACAGCAAACACAGACACACACACAGCTCATCCAACACAAAAGCCACACACCATTAGAACCTCAACAAATAGCACCCTCACACACACCCAGCAAAACCTACACTCACACACCCTCACTTGCACACACACACACATCAATCACCACCACCACCCATCACCATGCCCCTAAAGAAGAATCCAAAGTTCCTAGATAGTGAATTGGAAGTCATGGTAGACGAGATCCTGAGGGTAGAGCCACAGTTGTTTGGCACATTGGTCCAACAGACCCCCATGTCGCAGAAAACCAAGATGTGGGCGAGGATCGTCAACAGGGTGAACGCACAATCACCATGTTTGCGCACAAAGGAAGACATCCAGAACAGGTGGTATGATGTGCGCAGGAGGGTCAGGGACCTACTGAAGAAGGATTACCTCCTGAGCCAGCACACCGGCAGTGGCCCTCCTGCCAAACCAGTAGACCTCAGGCCCTGGGAGGAGAAAGTGCGGGCCATCCTACCACCAGTGAGCGTATATGGACTAACAAACATCCCAGAACCTGGTGAGTACACAACTAATATACACAATATTGTGTGCCAATACACACACATCACTGTCAAGGGGACAGTCAAACCATGCACCCCTAGCAAATCAACAGCAACCAAAAGATAATCATCCCAAAAAGTGTATGTCAGTCAGATAAACACAATACATGCCATGTCATAGTGATATGTAACTGTGTCATGACATGTACAAATCCAATACCAAATTGAGCTAGGCAGTGGCACAAATCTAACCAACAAACACTGTCAGATATGTAGCCACCACTAGAACACCAACTCACAGGGAAGCTCACAGAAAGGAAGGAATCCTGTGTATGCTGGTGAAGTCAGTGTAGCCAAGAGCATGATGGGACTCGTAGTAACAGATAATGGGCAGCCTCACATTTGGACCATCAACACCACTCTGAACCATGCTCACATCACAGGGAGTGGATAAGGACTGACAAGATGGCTGACACTGGGTACTGCTGTGGGGAGCACAAGGCCCTTCTGGGAACTGTGCACCAACAAACAGCACAACACCACTGCCTGACATCCTGAAAGCCAACTTGCACTCCCTGCAATGCAAGCACGTTGCATGGTGGGATATCTGGCTGGGTGGGAAGGAGGACTCACAGCACTGACCATAGTTACAAGCAGCTCTCCTCACACACCCCTCAACACAAACTCCACATAACCCACCTGGGAGAATGCAATGCCTCACACACCAAATGAAGATCCCACAAAGAACCACCACCCTGGGTAATGCTGTGTGAAGCACAGGGACACTCTTGGGACTTGTAGCCAAACAAACGCAAGGACAACACTGTCAGCCTTCCTGTCAGCACAGGCACACTACCCCACAGAGAAGCAGAGTCCAAAGGAAGGAAGTACGGGCATGCTGGGAAGGGGGTGCAGGCAATAGCATGATGGGAGTTGTAGTCACAGATACTGCTCACCCTCACAATTGGCCCATCAACACCACTCTGAACCATGCTCACATCACAGGGAGTGGATAAGGACTGACAAGATGTCTGACACTGGGTACTGCTGTGGGGAGCACAAGGCCCTGCTGGGAACTGTGCACCAACAAACAGCACAACACCACTGCCTGACATCCTGAAAGCCAACTTGCACTCCCTGCAATGCAAGCACGTTGCATGGTGGGATATCTGGCTGGGTGGGAAGGAGGACTCACAGCACTGACCATAGTTACAAGCAGCTCACCTCACACACCCCCTCAACACAAACTCCACATAACCCACCTGGGAGAATGCAATGCCTCACATACCAAATGAAGATCCCACAAAGAACCACCACCCTGGGTAATGCTGTGTGAAGCACAGGGACACTCTTGGGACTTGTAGCCAAACAAACGCAAGGACAACACTGTCAGCCTTCCTGTCAGCACAGGCACACTACCCCACAGGGAAGCAGAGTCCAAAGGAAGGAAGTACGGGCATGCTGGGAAGGGGGTGTAGGCAATAGCATGATGGGAGTTGTAGTCACAGATACTGCTCACCCTCACAATTGGCCCATCAACACCACTCTGAACCATGCTCACATCACAGGGAGTGGATAAGGACTGACAAGATGGCTGACACTGGGTACTGCTGTGGGGAGCACAAGGCCCTGCTGGGAACTGGGCACCAACAAACAGCACAACACCACTGCCTGACATCCTGAAAGCCAACTTGCACTCCCTGCAATGCAAGCACGTTGCATGGTGGGATATCTGGCTGGGTGGGAAGGAGGACTCACAGCACTGACCATAGTTACAAGCAGCTCACCTCACACACCCCCTCAACACAAACTCCACATAACCCACCTGGGAGAATGCAATGCCTCACATACCAAATGAAGATCCCACAAAGAACCACCACCCTGGGTAATGCTGTGTGAAGCACAGGGACACTCTTGGGACTTGTAGTCAAACAAACGCAAGGACAACACTGTCAGCCTTCCTGTCAGCACAGGCACACTACCCCACAGGGAAGCAGAGTCCAAAGGAAGGAAGTATGGGCATGCTGGGAAGGGGGTGTAGGCAATAGCATGATGGGAGTTGTAGTCACAGATACTGCTCACCCTCACAATTGGCCCATCAACACCACTCTGAACCATGCTCACATCACAGGGAGTGGATAAGTACTGACAAGATGGCTGACACTGGGTACTGCTGTGGGGTGCACAAGGCCCTGCTGGGAACTGTGCAACAACCAACAGCAAGACACCACTGAATGACATCCTGAGAGTCAACCTGAACCCACTGCAAGGGTGGCATGCTTCATGGTGGGATAACTGGGCTAGGTGGAGAAGGATGGCCGGATGTCCACCAAATACAACAAATGCTGGCCATGCACACACCTCAACATTCACATTGAAAAGCCCCAGGTATGCATGACAATGTGCTACACCAATATCAACCTCTTACTGTGACAACTTAGGACAATGCAATGTACATGCCCGCATCCAGAGGTACAGTCACAACTGTCAGGTGTGTGAACCATTGATGCCTGTAGAAACATAACATACAATGTGTGTCTCTTCCAAATACAGGTGATGATGATGGGGACACAGCAGCAGGCGAGGAGGAGTCCCTGTCCCAGGCTCCGGGGGACACAGAGCTCACTGGTGTGGAACAGCCTCTGCCCTCCTCGGATGGCGAAGACCTACCTGGCACCTCTGGTGTGAGTCATCATGCAGCACCAGCTGGACCAACATCTGCACCCCCTGCACCCACCCCTCCAACAACTGCCAACACACAGACCACCCCTGCCGTCACGGACAGACCAAGGACCACCGATGACAACAGCACAGGGCCCCAGGCCCACCGTGGAGCAATGGACGACAACACCACTAACAACCCCCAAGGGGGCCTTGGGTCACCTGTGCGTGCCACCGCAGGTCCTGCACGGTTCGGCAGGGGTGTTGGGAGGGGTGGTAGACATAGGTCGCTGCTTGCAGAGGGGTCTGGACTGCATGATGACCCACAACTGGCACGCATCGCTGATGCATACCAGGATAGCACCGGAGAGGTCAGACAGGTAGTGGGGATCCTCAAGGACATACAACAGCAGCAGGCTGCCCATCATGCCCGCTTGGACTCCCACATGTCCCGTGTGGAGACACACATGTCTCGCATGGAGTCCACGTGGGGCACATTGCAAGAACTCACAGCGGTGCATAGGGACATATTGACATGCCTCCGCCAGATTAGCACCAACATGGCCACACCTCCCTGTGTGCCCACAACATCTGGTGCTGCAACAACTGACACCGCCACAGGGAGGGAGGAGGACTCTGGCGGAGACTCCCTGCACCGCCGCAGCCTGCACGTGAGGGTCCCCCCCAAAGAAGAGGGGTCGTCCGAGGAAGGAAAACTGAGAGGTTGATGGCCACGTACATCCCCCAGGAAGCCAACACCTGTTCCGGAAATTCTCCTTTGTGTGCAAACGTTTCACCCTGTCGAATGCAACACTACTCTCCCACATGACATGGGGAGTTCAAGTTGGACTAATGTATCATATGACTGTGGACTTCACTCAGGACATTTCTGCTACCAAGACTTCCAACTCATCTGGGAACTTTGGATCACAATCCCAATGTACAGCACCCACCATCCTGTGCACTATACACACACACACATTTCTGTAAATAAAATCACTAGTACACCATACTTGCCTCTGTTGTTATTGAAATGTGGATACTGTTATGGTGATGATGATCTGCTAAATTACACTGTGTATGCTAACTGCTACAGCAAGTACAACACCGTCGTGTGAGTCATGGTGACGTGACACATATGAGGGAGACACACCACTAGGGCTACACAACACAGAGACACCAGGGCCATCGGACTCATCGCCCACAGTGATGTTGCCAGGAAATACAGTGGAATGCACAGACACCACACCTATTCAGAGTCTGTGTCAAGTAGCCCACAGGTGCAGTAAGCAAATGTCAGTCAGATGTGTGACCACAGACAACGCACATCCCAAAGTGAAGCACAGGTTCATTACACATTTGCAACATGTTGTTTCCACTACAAATGCAAGGTTTACCCACGTGGCAGTGGCCACACAGTCAACAAGTGCAGAAGATATGAAGTCCAGGGGTGTGTGGCACATCACTTGTAGGCAAACTACTGCTGCCACCCTGAAAGCTGAATCATGGTGTCGGGGGATCCAAGTTGACCAAAGTACTCAGTAAGCACCCTGTGAAGGACAAACATGACACACAGTTAAAACTACTGAAGAACAGGACAGAACTGCAATACTCATGCCCAATACATGTCACAAGACAACTACACAAAACCAAGTTAGCATGTCAAAACTGTTGGGGAGTACAGACTACCTGTAAGGACACATTGCTGCACGCATCCAGTCAAGTAGCACATGGCCACACTCAAACAGCACCAGAGCACCACCCACACATATCATGCAAACTCACATCATTCACATTACATCTCCCTGGATACTCACATTCAGCTGAAGAAGTTGGTGATGAGCTGTGTGCAGACATCAGCATCATCATCATCATCATCATCACTGGCATCGTGGCCCAGGCCAGGATCCTCCACAGGTGGCGGACGTTGGTCATCATCATCCAGGATGAGAGGCAACTCCTTCCGCACTGCCAGGTTGTGTAGCATGCAGCAGACGATGACAATATTGCACACCTTTGCTGGGGCATATGGGAGGGCCCCTCCTGTCTTGTCCAGGCAGCGGAAGCGGCTCTTCAGGAGACCAAAGGTCCGCTCAATCACTCTCCTGGTCCGACCATGTGCCTCATTGTAGCGCATCTGGGCTGGTGTCACAGGGTTCCTGAGGGGTGTCAGCAACCACGGCATGTAGGGGTATCCGGAGTCACCTACGGACAGACAAGTGCACATTAGCTGAGTTGGAAAAGTGGGTGGAATACTACAGATCAGAACACACACAATGGTACAAAGTCAGTACACACCGACAAGCCAGGCACGCTGGTTCTGCATCTGTGCCATCATCCTCGGGATGCGACTACTCCTCATCACGTAGGCATCGTGTGCTGAACCAGGGAAACGGGCACACACATGTGTGATGCTCATATCTGCAAGACATACCACCAGAGCATTGATCGAATGGTAATGTTTACGGTTCCGGTATGCCTGCTCATGTGCCTGTGGTGGTATCAAAGCCACATGTGTCCCATCAATGGAGCCAATGACATGTGGCATCCTCCCCAGGGCATAGAAGTCACTCTTGACGTCAGTGAGTTGTTGACGTGTAGGGAAATAGATGTACTGGTTCAGGCATCTCAACATTGCCTCCAAAACATCGCGTAGCACACGGCTGAACATAGTCTGTGACATCCCACCGGCAGTCGCCACAGTGTGTTGAAAGGTACCGGTGGCAAAGAAGTGTAGGGCTGCCATTACCTTCACCTTGGGTGTCAGCGCCGTAGGGTACGTCCGGCCAGGTTGCAAATGTGGTGCCAAGTGCACTGCCAAATCATCAATCAGCTGCCTGGTGAAGCGGTACCGTCGGATGCTGTCACGTTCCACCATCGTTGCCAGGTCAGGGAATGGTCTATGGCCAGCTGGAGCCCTGCAGTGCATAGGTTGAAGAAAGAAAGATTGTCAGTCACCCCACATATGTGCCATTCACCATACTCAATTTCACATGATACATCATTACGAGACACAAGTACTTGATGTGTGTGCCGTTCTGTTCGGACATAACTCGCACCTACATGCCCATCATCTAACTTCTCAGTACAACATGTGTGCACAACAGGTACCAGGTTGTGCTATGGGAAACCATTAGGCTGTGTCACAGTACCCATTTACTGCTGTCACGTTCCACACACACACCACAGTGACATGTCTGGAC
Organism: Calotriton arnoldi; assembly: GCA_963921515.1. Lineage (NCBI taxonomy): Eukaryota > Metazoa > Chordata > Amphibia > Caudata > Salamandridae > Calotriton > Calotriton arnoldi. Next base: position 1,225,165 of record CAWUFW010004803.1, read on the forward strand.
AGATGCGCCACAGGCATCACAGCTCATTGACAGGTAGATTCCCAGTGACCCTGTCTTGCCACATGGACACTGGCATGACATGGCGTATCATGTACACGTCAGAAAAACAAACGTGACTCCCACAGGTAGTGGCCCATGTCGCCTCCGCAGGACAGACATGGACGCCAGTGACGCACAACATCAAAGTCCATGCACAAACAACGTTGATGTGGAGACTGTCTTCCATCGTGCACATGGAATCAGAGACATCGGAAACACAACATGCACACAGACTGTGGAGGGACATCACTATTGTGGCAATGGGTCATCCTGTGACGTACATGCCTTCCCCCATTGGACCCTGGGGGTATGTGACATGTCACACACATACACAACCTGGAAATGTGACCATGCCACATGCTCCGAAATGAACAGTTGCACATCACAGTGGTCATGTGCACAACACACAAAGGACCCTGTCCCCATGAACACATGCACAGCCTGGGTGTGGCTGCCCACAAGTGCTACCACAGAAACCACATGTTAACCCCCATACACAGAAAAGGTAATGCAGCCTTATATGCCTTAGGAAACAGTGTGGACTGGGTGTGGTGTTGTAGGTGTGCCCCTGGGTCTCTGGCAGGTATATGTGGCTGGCATACGTTCACCAGTGACAAGCATGGTGACATATGCGACTGACCTGTACAGGTACGCGTTGTACAGCAATGGACCAATCGGTGTGCCCGGCCGGCCCATTGCATCTGTTGTGAGCGGGTACGCGTTGTATCCCGAAATACGCGTTGTACAGCAATGGACCGATCGGTGTGCCCGGCCGGCCCCTTGCATCTGTTGTGAGCGGGTACGCATTGTACAGCAATGGACCGATCGGTGTGCCCGGCCGGCCCATTGCATCTGTTGTGAGCGGGTACGCGTTGTACAGTAATGGACCGATCGGTGTGCCCGGCCGGCCCATTGTATCTGTTGTGAGCGGGTACGCGTTGTACAGCAATGGACCGATCGGTGTGCCCGGCCGGCCCATTGCATCTGTTGTGAGCGGGTACGCGTTGTATCCCAAAATACGCGTTGTACAGCAATGGACCGATCGGTGTGCCCGGCCGGCCCATTGCATCTGTTGTGAGCGGGTACGCGTTGTACAGCAATGGACCGCTCGGTGTGCCCGGCCGGCCCCTTGCATCAGTTGTGAGCGGGTACGCGTTGTACAGCAATGGACCGATCGGTGTGCCCGGCCGGCCCATTGCATCTGTTGTGAGCGGGTACGCGTTGTACAGCAATGGACCGATCGGTGTGCCCGGCTGGCCCCTTGCATCTGTTGTGAGCGGGTACGCGTTGTACAGCAATGGACCGATCGGTGTGCCTGCCGGCCCATTGCATCTGTTGGGAGCGGGTACGCGTTGTATCCCGAAATACGCATTGTACAGCAATGGACAGATCGGTGCGCACGCATTGGCTGGGGCCTGGCATGGCAACGGACGCGTTTTCGAAGCTCCAACGAGTCTGATGCAGTGAATTCAGTTGGCCAGCCACAACAATGTTGCAAAATCATGGGTGTCATGAAGTTGAAGATTTGAAGGATGCTGTGGGCGTGTATTAGTGCTGCTATTCCATGGATTGGTCAGATTCAGAAGATGCAAACGACTTGGACCTATCACTTTGGACACATGGGACAGTATCTGCCTCTGCAGCACACATATAATGCTGGCTGTTCCCCGGAGAGCTCACTTGCCTGCACTACATGCTCCAGGATGACATCTGACACCAACACTGCTGCTGTCTCTGCATCCTCTGGCTACTGCAATGGCACGTACTGTGGAGAGAGCCCCAGCCTTCAGCCTTGAGGAGAACCAGGCCCTGCTGGACAACCTCCTTCCACAGTACAGCAAGCTGTATGGGAAACCAGGGGAGCAGGTGAGTGTGCTGTCCACTGCCTTCTAATTGTGCATGTTGTCTGACTAGCAGGACTTACAGTGTGCACACCACTGGCTAGCATGCTCACTGAGTAGTTGTCACACCCCAAAGTGTGTAGTTACATGCACTGAACAGGTACAGTGCAGTAACAGTGCATTCCAACAAGGTTTACTTCCCATGCAATGATACCATGTAGTGACTGCTGGCAAACTGTTCATAGCCATTGTTGCACTGCCTATGTACATCATATGCCCCTGTGATTGAGACATGTATCTCCAACTGTGTGATGCACGTATATGTTGCATGTGTAGTAATGGCCTTTTCACTTTGTCATCCTCACAGGTTGATGCCCACCAGAAGCAGGAAATCTGGCTGACCATCGCCCGGGCAGTAAGATCCGTGAGGGTCTACAGGCGCAGGATCCGCAACTGCCAGAAGAGGTGGCAGGACCTTCGGGGCTGGACCCGGAGGATCGCAAGGGTCCAGCTGAAGCTGTCGCCTCCTCGCAGGAGGGGCGGACACCGGACCCTGACCCCCACATGCTCCGGATCCTGGCGGTGGTCTTCCCTGACCTGGATGGGCAGCTGAAGGGCAGACAGCAGCAAGGAGGGGGTGAGTCCATGACTGCACTGTGCACTTTGTCTGACATGCTATGTGCCCTCCTCTGGCCTGGTTAAACTTCCACAGTACATCAGTCATGTGGTCCAGGACCCATGTCCCTCATTTGTGACATGCCTACTTCTCCTCCGATACGCATATGTGTGGCCCTTACAGTCAGGAAATTGTGTCACTTGGGGACTGTGTCATTGCATTTAGCTTCGCTCAAGGTGGGGGACAGCATTTGTTCCCGTGACTATGTTGTGCGATTCATGGGTGGGTCAATTGCTTACACAATGCATAAGTTCTGACATGTAATCTGGGTGTAACTTTGATATGTGATTCACTTGCTGATCTGAATCACCACATGTCCCTGGGGTATTTGGCACACACCCATGCTGCCAGTGGGAACAAGGTTTGGGCCTCAGGAGTATGTGTATCAAGTGTTTCACACATTCTTAGCCACCTGCCTACTGTCCAGGACTCATCCCTCTTACAGGTGGAGCTGGACAGTCATGCCTACTCCAGGGCATACAATACACTCTGTACTCCCACTCCCGTGTATCATCTGGCATGTTGTGATCAGTGAAATGTACCCTCAGGTGTCTGCCTCTGTCTCATTGTGCTGTGTCTTCGTTGTCAGGACTATTGGTATGTTTATCGGTTAGGGCTCAGCATGCCATCGGAGATGTGACCATGATAGACGATACTTCTGTGACTTATAGGTGTCTGATCACTTGACTGTGCACACAGGTGTATGCGACTGTGACTTTCAGGCAGCTGTTTTTCATTCACAGCACACTGTGAGGTGCTCATGTTCAGAGAGTTGTGTTTCATGTCCCCCATATGTCTAATTGGTATGACGTGGACAAATAGTAGTTCAAATGATGTGGTTTTTGGGGGATGGACATGTGCACTTGTCAGTTACATAACTTGCATTCCCCATGTCCTAGGATTGTGACACAGTGCAGACTGTTGTTGGCTGGCTGCCATGGCCATGTGACTGGAGACAGTGATGTATGACTTTGCACGCATGCCTGTTCATGGCATTAAACTTCCTAAGACTGATCCTGCAGGGGAGTGACATGTGCAACATGCACCCCATTGTGGCATTGACTATCCGGACATGGGTGCATCATGGTGTCTGGTGCTGGTATGCATCACATGCATTTCTATTTAGACTCTAGCCATCCCTTTATCCGGACACCTGCACTGACTCAGTGGCAAGAGATGTGATGTGTGCATGTTCACATACTTCACCGTGTTCCCTGCAATGTCCAACAACTGTGTAGGTGGTGCATGTGTCCACACTGGGGTCTTACCATCAGACAGGCACCAGACAGATGGGTGTAAGGGCAGGAGGGGTGTGAGTCCCATGGTTGACCATCAGACTGACAATTGGCTTCCCCGAATCTGTGTGAGGACTTTAGGCAATGTTCAACTAAGGATGCCAGGGCTTGCTCTGTGATGTGCTGTACTTACTGTGGTGTGTGCGGTCAGTGCAGGTGACTGATGTTTGTCTGTTTCCCTAATTGTTTGCAGATACATCCATGGCCACAGGAGGGGACAGCTCCACGGACCAGGAGGAGCAGCGGAGCCAGACTGGGTCAGCATCAGACGAGTGGTCAGAGGGACCCAGTGGCACAGAGGGCGAGGGGAGCCACACCGAGGAGTCCTCAGCACCATCCACCTCAGCTGAGGACCACAGCAGCTCGGAGGATGACTCTCTTGTGGAGGCAGGTCTCAGCAGCCACCAAAGGCCAGCTAGTCTGTCTGGCCCCGCCACCACCACCACCACCACCACCACCACCGCCCTCCCATTGGCTCCCATTCCTGAGGTCCGTGGAGGCTCCCGTGCTCAGGAGCATGTCTCCTTCGTGCCAGGCACCGCACCCCTGCCCCTGTGTCCCCTGCTGCCCTGAGTGAGGAGTCTGTGTACCTCCTTCGGCAGCTCCATGTAGGGCAGACAGCAATGCTGAGTGTCCTCCATGCACACACCACTCTGTTGACACAGCTGGTGTTGTTCATGGAGGGCATCTCGATGGGTATGTCTGCCCTACAGAGGAGCAATAAGTCCATGGACTCCTCCCTGACGGCAGCCGTGTCCCTCCTCCAACAGTCCCTCACCCCTCCCACCTCTGCCCCATCCACACTTCCTGCCACTCTACCTGTCCAAAGCACATGCACACCTGCACAATCACCCAAACACACAGACACGAGCAGCGCAGACACACCCAAGAGAAAGGCAAGACGTGCACACAAGCATCCTCAGGGGACTGATACCACACACACAGGGGATGGGGAACAGACACACACACAGGCATCCACAGTCACTCCGCAGTCCTCCAAATCCTCTCCCTCCAAGACCCCTTCCCTTGCCTCACCTGCTACCCCACCTACACAGCAGATCTTCCTCTGTGACCTCGGCCTCTTCCCCTCCGATCCTGCTGATCCAGCATTCCGGGGGAAGAGGAAGTCCACCCACACAGAGAGGAGTGCCCCTCGCCCCCGGACACCCTCCCCCAGGCGCAGGCAGACACAGGACCCCATTCGGAAGTCCCCCCGGACCAGGAAGAGCAAGACCCCACCACCACCACCACGCAGCTCCACCACCCAGTCTCTCTCCTCATTCCCCCAGGCCACCACTCCACAGGTTCCCCCGCCACACCCTGCCCCAGGTTCCCCCACACACCGTTACCGCATCCCCAGACTGCTTAGGCCCTCCCCCCCTGCCACTTGCTCTTCCAGCCCCAACCCAGAAGCTCTGCCTGTTAGTGCCACTGGTGTGGAGACCGGGTCCCCCCCTCTGTCCTGCCCACCTCATCTGCCCACCCTTCCACTCCCTTGGAGTCATGCACTGCAGTGGAGTCCACAACCACCCCGTCTGACTCGGGCACTGCAGTGGGGACCCAGTCCACTACATCAGACCAGCCCACTGCAGTGGTTGCAGCACCCACACCAACTGACTTGTGTATCACAGTGGTGCCGGCCCCCTGAGTCAGACACCTCCACTGCAGTTGCCGGTGACACTCCTGCACCCACCACCCCTTCACTGCCTCACTCTGCCATCCCCTGATCCTGTCCCTGCGGTGCCTGGCCTGCCCCTTGTATGCCCCTCCAAGGGGATGTCCCCTGTCCGTACCAGTGCAGGCAAGCAATGGGTGACCAGTTGTCACTTATCACCCTGTTGGGACTGTGATTTTGGACTGGCCATTGGCCTTAGTTTCTTTTGGACTTCAGAGTTTTCCTTGACATTTGCTGAATAAAGCCTCTTTTTGTTTAATTGTGGGTTTTCTTTTGATGTACATGATGTGGATGAGTAGCATCCTGCATTTGCAGTTGTAATATTGTTCATATCAGGAAAATGAAGTGTTGCTGTGATGGACTCCATGTGGTCCATGGGATATGTGTCCTGTTGTAGTCTGGATCTATGGCATTCTTTGCTGCAGTCTGAGGGTGTAATGTTCAGCATTTGACACAGGGATGTACGTTTAGCATTTGTAAATGAACATCTTTGTCTTACACTGATGCACATCTGGTGGGCTTACCACTGTTCAATGTTCCGATTTCCCTGACTGTGTGCCCAGCTCCACTGGACATGCAGTTTTCCAATTCAATGTCGAAGGACTCATCTGTGTATACAGTGCAACTTGCTTGACACGTGTTTTGGGTGTATGCAGATGACTGACGTGACACTCCCGTACCCGGGCTGATGTGAGCAGAGCCTTCTGTGTGTTGTAGTTGTTGACTCACTGACGGAGTGTTCTGCTGAAATGTTTGGGTCGTGCACAGACAAGGTTTGGCACAGCGGACCTTCCACAGGAGTGGAGTGCCCTCATGGCAGTGTGTAATCCGGTGACATTGCGTGGGCCTGTGTTGTGTGTTGTGTAAGCATGTCTGTGCGTGTTCCCTTCCCTTTTCCTACACAGGCTGTGTCCCTAGGGATGTTCCTGTTTGTGATGCTTGCTGAGTTGTTCTGTGTTCATCCAGCATCTTGGACCTGGTTTCTCCGTGATGTGGGTGCATGGCAAACTAATGTTCATGAGGTTGTTATCCCAGGTTGTCTTTGTTGTCAGGGCTGGAGATGTGGTCAAACGCAGATGGGACACATTCAGGATTCCCCTTGGCACTTGTTGTTTACACAAGTCATGTGATTTACAGTTTGTGGTAGCTTTCAGTGATTGTGACACATTGTGTGTGTGACTGCTGCCACTCCTCAGGGTCAGAGCTGCAATGTTGGAAGTTGTGTACGTGTGTTCTTAGTGTGTCACCTTGGCTTCTTCGTTGGTGTGTGACTATGGCCAGGATCCCATTGATTGTGGTGGATTTCACATCATGCCCATGTACGGCGTACTGTGCTGTGTGTCAGACATTGACGAGTCTTGCTGACTGGCCATGTGTGATGGGTTTCTGCACCTTAGTTCCCACCACCACCCCTGGTATTGTCATGGGTGCATGTGCAATGTCACCAGTCCATGTGAGCTTCACTGCTGCACATTGGTGGAGATCAGGGTGTGTGGTGTTGAGTGTGTGCAAATGTGAGTTGTTGCACGGCTAGACCCCTACCTCCATATTGGCCTTGGCTGGCAGGCCGTGCTGATTGATTAGAGCTTGTGTAGGTGTGATGGTAGTTTGTTGCTCAGGACACATGGCTGTGGTTCACAGTGTGAACGACATCTACCTTTGTCATCACAGTGGGATTATCATGCAGGCTAGTGTCAGCACAATGTGGGGTCCCTGGGGGTAGTGCTGTGGTGGGTCTGTCTCTTGCTGTGTTAGTTGCTGTTACTACAAGCTTGTATGACATGTGTAATTTGGGCTCCCTCTCATCTAACAATGCCTGATTGCCCACATAGGGGTATCCGATCCATGAGTAACTTTTGTATGGCACTGTATACACATCTGTGTGGTTGGAATTCAGGCCTCCTCATGTGTTGTGTGGTTGCCTGGGGACACTGGCACACACCCCCATCACCCGTTGTGTTTGATATGCAGTGTGAGTCTGCCTGTTTGTGTTTGTGCCTTAGCACCACTGCATTGGCATATCTTGAGTGTGCCATTGGCTGTATGTTGTTTGGTGGCTTTCCCCTGCTGTCCCTGGGACTCCTAGGTCATCAGTCAGCACAATAATCATGGTTTGTATGTCCCATTGCTGCCATGGTATGGTATTTGTTCACCTCACATCTACAGTCTCCACAGGATATCTACATTTGTGTGTCCATTGGTGCAGATATGTGGGTCAGCATTATGATGGTCACTTCTGTCATTGTGTTATTTGTGAATGTTGACAATGTGGGCCCCCATGGGTGATGTTTGTATGCACATGGCCAAAAAGATGTTTCAGTGACACTGCACTGTTTGCCTCGACCAATCTATGTTGCTATGGGACACAAGCACTACTATGCCACTGATGTGTTTGTTGTTGTGTGACCAGGATTCATCCATGCAGTTTGGCTTTGGCAGCATTTACCATGACTACACTTACCTTATGATCACTGTGGTGATGGTGCTTTCGGCCCCATTGCCACACTGTTCAAAAAGTGCATCAGCTATGGACACCACACTTCCCTTTTGGTCACTGTGGTGATGGGGCTTTAGGCCCCATTGCCACACTGTTCAAAAATGTTAATCAGCTATGGACCCCACACTTCCCTTTTGGTCACTGTGGTGATGGGGCTTTAGGCCCCATTGCCACACTGTTCAAAAAGTGCATCAGCTATGGACCCCACACTTCCCTTTTGGTCACTGTGGTGATGGGGCTTTAGGCCCCATTGCCACACTGTTCAAAAAGTGCATCAGCTATGGACCCACACTTCCCTTTTGGTCACTGTGGTGATGGGGCTTTAGGCCCCATTGCCACACTGTTCAAAAAGTGCATCAGCTATGGACACCACACTTCCCTTTTGGTCACTGTGGTGATGGGGCTTTAGGCCCCATTGCCACACTGTTCAAAAATGTGCATCAGCTATGGACACCACACTTCCCTTTTGGTCACTGTGGTGATGGGGCTTTAGGCCCCATTGCCACACTGTTCAAAAAGTGCATCAGCTATGGACACCACACTTACCTTTTGGTCACTGTGGTGATGGGGCTTTAGGCCCCATTGCCACACTGTTCAAAAAGTGCATCAGCTATGGACCCCACACTTACCTTTTGGTCACTGTGGTGATGGGGAGTTCGAGCCCATTGCCACAGTGGCCATGGTCGGCTTGCATTGTGGAGGCCACACACATTTATGTGTGACACATGTGATAGGGGGTCACATTGTATGTTCAATGTCATGTTCAGTCTTGTAGGCATTTGACACAGACTACACACGCTTGTCATGGTGTTGGGGGGGGCTGTAATTTTCTGTCATTCCTTATGTGGGAGTATGCTGGTTGTGGCATGCATTACCCGTCCTATGAGTAGGGGTGGTGTTAGTGGTAGGCATCCATCCCCCCATGAGTGGGGATGGTAGTAGTGACAGGCATCCAGCCCCCCTGAGTGGGGTGGTGGTAGTGGTAGGCATCCATACCCCTAAGGGTGGGGATGGTAGTAGTGACAGACATCCAGGCACCCATGATTAGGGGTGGTGGTAGTGGTAGGCATCCATCCCCCATGAGTGGGGATGGTAGTAGTGACAGGCATCCAGCCCCCCTGAGTAGGGGTGGTGGTGGTGGCAGGCATCCAGGCCCCCCTGAGTAGGGGTGGTGGTAGTGGCAGGCATCCAGGCCCTCCTGAGTAGGGGTGGTGGTAGTGACAGGCATCCATCCCCCTAAGGGTGGGGATGGTAGTAGTGACAGGCATCCAGACCCCCTGGATAGTGGTGGTGGTAGTGGTAGGCATCCATCCCCTAAGGGTGGGGATGGTAGTAGTGACAGGCATCCAGCCCCCCTGAGTAGGGGTGGTGGTGGTGGCAGGCATCCAGGCCCCCTGAGTAGGGGTGGTGGTAGTGGCAGGCATCCAGGCCCCCTGAGTAGGGGTGGTGGTAGTGGCAGGCATCCATCCCCCTAAGGGTGGGGATGGTAGTAGTGACAGGCATCCAGCCCCCTGGATAGGGGTGGTGGTAGTGGCAGGCATCCATCCCCCTAAGGGTGGGGATGGTAGTAGTGACAGGCATCCAGGCACCCATGATTAGGGGTGGTGGTAGTGGTAGGCATCCATCCCCCCATGAGTGGGGATGGTAGTAGTGACAGGCATCCAGCCTCCCATGAGTGGGGATGGTAGTAGTGACAGGCATCCAGCCCCCCCTGAGTAGGGGTGGTGGTAGTGACAGGCATCCAGCCCCCCTGAGTGGGGGTGGTGGTAGTGGTAGGCATCCATACCCCTAAGGGTGGGGATGGTAGTAGTGACAGACATCCAGGCACCCATGATTAGGGGTGGTGGTAGTGGTAGGCATCCATCCCCCATGAGTGGGGATGGTAGTAGTGACAGGCATCCAGCCCCCCTGAGTAGGGGTGGTGGTGGTGGCAGGCATCCAGGCCCCCCTGAGTAGGGGTGGTGGTAGTGGCAGCCATCCAGGCCCCCCTGAGTAGGGGTGGTGGTAGTGGCAGGCATCCATCCCCCTAAGGGTGGGGATGGTAGTAGTGACAGGCATCCAGCCCCCCCTGGATAGTGGTGGTGGTAGTGGTAGGCATCCATCCCCCTAAGGGTGGGGATGGTAGTAGTGACAGGCATCCAGCCCCCCCTGAGTAGGGGTGGTGGTGGTGGCAGGCATCCAGGCCCCCCTGAGTAGGGGTGGTGGTAGTGGCAGGCATCCAGGCCCCCCTGAGTAGGGGTGGTGGTAGTGGCAGGCATCCATCCCCTAAGGGTGGGGATGGTAGTAGTGCCAGGCATCCAGCCCCCCTGGATAGGGGTGGTGGTAGTGGCAGGCACCCATCCCCTAAGGGTGGGGATGGTAGTAGTGACAGGCATCCAGGCATCCAGGCACCCATGATTAGGGGTGGTGGTAGTGGTAGGCATCCATCCCCCATGAGTGGGGATGGTAGTAGTGACAGGCATCCAGCCCCCATGAGTGGGGATGGTAGTAGTGACAGGCATCCAGCCCCCTGAGTAGGGGTGGTGGTAGTGACAGGCATCCAGCCCCCCTGAGTAGGGGTGGTGGTGGTGGCAGGCATCCAGGCCCCCTGAGTAGGGGTGGTGGTAGTGGCAGGCATCCAGCCCCCTGGATAGGGGTGGTGGTAGTGGCAGGCATCCATTCCCTAAGGGTGGGGATGGTAGTAGTGACAGGCATCCAGGCACCCATGATTAGGGGTGGTGGTAGTGGTAGGCATCCATCCCCCATGAGTGGGGAGGGTAGTAGTGACAGGCATCCAGCCCCCCATGAGCGGGGATGGTAGTAGTGACAGGCATCCAGCCCCCCCTGAATAGGGGTGGTGGTAGTGACAGGCATCCAGCCCCCCCTGAGTAGGGGTGGTGGTGGTGGTGGTGGCAGGCATCCAGGCCCCCCTGAGTAGGGGTGGTGGTAGTGGCAGGCATCCAGCCCCCCCTGGATAGGGGTGGTGGTAGTGGCAGGCATCCATCCCCCTAAGGGTGGGGATGGTAGTAGTGACAGGCATCCAGGCACCCATGATTAGGGGTGGTGGTAGTGGTGAGCATCCATCCCCCATGATTGGGGATGGTAGTAGTGACAGGCATCCAGCCCCCATGAGTGGGGATGGTAGTAGTGACAGGCATCCAGCCCCCCATGAGTGGGGATGGTAGTAGTGACAGGCATCCAGCCCCCCCTGGATAGGGGTGGTGGTAGTGGCAGGCATCCAGCCCCCCCTGGATAGTGGTGGTGGTAGTGGTAGGCATCCATCCCCCTAAGGGTGGGGATGGTAGTAGTGACAGGCATCCAGCCCCCCCTGATTAGGGGTGGTGGTGGTGGCAGGCATCCAGGCCCCCCTGAGTAGGGGTGGTGGTAGTGGCAGGCATCCAGGCCCCCCTGAGTAGGGGTGGTGGTAGTGGCAGGCATCCATCCCCTAAGGGTGGGGATGGTAGTAGTGACAGGCATCCAGCCCCCCTGGATAGGGGTGGTGGTAGTGGCAGGCATCCATCCCCCTAAGGGTGGGGATGGTAGTAGTGACAGGCATCCAGCCCCCCATGAGTGGGGTTGGTAGTAGTGACAGGCATCCAGCCCCCCCTGAGTAGGGGTGGTGGTAGTTACAGGCATCCAGCCCCCCCTGAGTAGGGGTGGTGGTGGTGGCAGGCATCCAGGCCCCCCTGAGTAGGGGTGGTGGTAGTGGCAGGCATCCAGCCCCCCCTGGATAGGGGTGGTGGTAGTGGCAGGCATCCATCCCCCTAAGGGTAGGGATGGTAGTAGTGACAGGCATCCAGGCACCCATGATTAGGGGTGGTGGTAGTGGTAGGCATCCATCCCCCCATGAGTGGGGATGGTAGTAGTGACAGGCATCCAGCCCCCCATGAGTGGGGATGGTAGTAGTGACAGGCATCCAGCCTCCCCTGAGTAGGGGTGGTGGTAGTGACAGGCATCCAGCCCCCCCTGAGTAGGGGTGGTGGTGGTGACAGGCATCCAGCCCCCCCTGAGTAGGGGTGGTGGTGGTGGCAGGCATCCAGGCCCCCCTGAGTAGGGGTGGTGGTAGTGGCAGGCATCCAGCCCCCCCCTGGATAGGGGTGGTGGTAGTGGCAGGCATCCATCCCCCTAAGGGTGGGGATGGTAGTAGTGACAGGGATCCAGGCACCCATGATTAGGGGTGGTGGTAGTGGTAGGCATCCATCCCCCCATGAGTGGGGATGGTAGTAGTGACAGGCATCCAGCCCCCCATGAGTGGGGATGGTAGTAGTGACAGGCATCCAGCCCCCCATGAGTGGGGATGGTAGTAGTGACAGGCATCCAGCCCCCCCTGGATAGGGCTGGTGGTAGTGGCAGGCATCCATCCCCCTAAGTGTGGGGATGGTAGTAGTGACAGGCATCCATGCCCCCTGAGTAGGGGTGGTGGTAGTGACAGGCATCCAGGCCCCCTGAGTAGGGGTGGTAGTAGTGGCAGGCATCCAGCCCCTAAGGGTGGGTATGGTAGTAGTGACAGGCATCCAGGCCCCCTGAGTAGGGGTGGTGGTAGTGGTAGGCATCCAGCCCCCCTGAGTAGGGGTGGTGGTGGTGGCAGGCATCTAGCCCCCCATGAGTAGGGGTGGTGGTAGGGTGGTGTTAGTGGTAGGCATCCATCCCCCTATGGGTGTGTATGGCATTGGTGTTGGCCATCCCACCCCTATGGTTCTGCTGTTGCTTGTGTACGTCATTTGTGCATCCCTATGTGTGTGTGACATATTTCGGTACGTGTAGTTTGTTTGTATTGTTGGTGTTTGACTTACCGTCTGCGCCGTACGCGTCCGTGCCGGTCCCGGTAATAGATGTAGAGTATAGGTAGGACCTGCGCAATGGGATTCATGCTTGGTTCGTCTCGTTCGGGTTTCTCGTGTCTTCGACTCGTACTCGTCGCTGGCTTGTTCGTCTCGTAGCTGTGGATCGTCTTGTGGCGCACAATGGAGCTTATGTACGGCTCGCCCGGATGCTCAAACGTGCCGGACGTAGCGACGGGTTCGGCGCGTACGGAATGCGCATCGTACTAGTCCGGCCGGAAGGTGCTGTGTATTTGCTTCCGTGCGGCTCGAATCGGCGTTTACGGATCCGGCTTGGGCGGAGAACAGGAGCTGGATTGGGTGAGTACGGCTCGCTCGGAAACTGGGTTGTTATACGCATCGTACTTGTTCGTCCGGACGAGTGTACGAATCGGTCGGGAAACACGCATTCGGCTTGTATTTTTTCCGGACGAATACTGTTAGGTGCGCTTCCGGCCGAGATCGGAATCTACCCCTCAGTCGGAAACAATTCCGACTGACCGATTACGATGCTCGTGGTCGGAAGGGAAACCGTTCGGTCATTCCGAATTGTTTCCGACCGGCATTCGGAGAATCCGAGTCGGTCTTAGCCGATTCGTACAGCTCAACGGACAGCGTTTCCGACCGACCGATTACGATGTCGGATTCCAACAGCCTTTCCGACTCGGTCTGTCCGACACGAAAAGGCTGTCAGAAACTGAGTTTGGGGGCCCCTAGCAGGCCCCCCTTGATCCAGAGTCCTCCGGTTTGGGGTCGAGGGGGTACCCAAGGGTCCCCCCTATAAAACCGTGCACAGTGTGGCAGGTACCTTCGGGTGCCAACAACAGGGTGCTATGTTTTCCGCAGACACCCATTTTCCCCATAGTAGCCTGTGTTGTCGGTCGAAACACAGGCTCCCATTGAAGTCAGCGGGAGTCCTTCCGAACGATGTTCGGAAGTATCATAATCGGTCGGGCAGACCCGCCAACCGCGAGTCGGTCGGAACCGAACCGAACCCGACGAGTTGTCAGGCGGTTTATTTTCCGACCGACATCGTAATGAGGGCCATAGTTATTATTATATAGTGTATAAAATATTTTTCTATATATATTTATATGTATAAAATACATCAAATACACTTGCCTATAATGTTATGCTGCCTGAAAAGTAATACATATAAAATTAGACCAAATTTTACAAACAACACACACCTAGTCCTGCCACTTCAGAGCCAAGCACATCGAGCATATATTGCTCACGATCAAGGATGTCGGCCCAGCAATGCGTCACTTGCTACTGGTTGCGGGAGACACCAGAGTGCTGGAGCATGCAGCTGTGCAGTCTCCCCTTGATGGGTCTGCTTCACTGCCAGCATGAGGGGAAGGTGGTGCTGGTCAAAACAAAATTAGCAGCATCACCTCCGCCCGAGCAAAAATGTGGTGGGGCATCACCATTTCTCGCCGTCATCACCCACAGGGTGTGCAGAACTCCACGGAAGCAATGCCTACCTCTGCCATAGTTGGGTGCTGTGGGATGGGTACAAAGAAATGTAAATAGACAAAATTGGGGAACACAAATGTAAAATAAACACACAGAATACTGGGAAATGAATAAAAAAGTGAAAATATAGTAACAAAGGCTGACGGGTAGGAGAGAATGGGGTGGATTGGGTTGGATGGGGCCTAGAGAGCAGGAAACACAAGGGGATGGCTAGGCAATAGCAGGCTGAAGTTACCAAAAAGGCCAGGTGCTTGCACACTGTGTGGTATTGTTTGTGATGTTGTTGAGTGCGAAAAGCATCACTGGTGTAATTTTATGATGAGACATGCATGAGATGCTTCTTGAATAAATCTGCGTAAATTTTATGTGATTTGCGTTATTACACTACACGGAAGTACACAAGTTACTTCCATCCCTAATCACAGCCATCTTCACTCTGAATGGAACCCTTATCTACAGACCACCAGGACCTCACACCAACTTTGCCAAAGGCGTCGCTCCTCTCTTCCTCAACTCCTGCGCCTTCATCCTCCTCAGAGATCTAACTTTCCACTTGACAAACCATGCCTGCACAAACTCAAAAGCACTACTAGAAGAACTCCAAAACCTTGGCCTCACCCGGAATGCGAATGGACCTACATACTCTGCTGGACACATCCTGAACATGATCTTCACCTTCTTCAACAACATCTCAGTCAACTAGCCCACAAAGGATAGACTACACCCTCATCAAGTTCAGAATTTCCATCCTGCACTACCACAGACTGACCACCACCAGACCTGCAGGCTGATCCTGGAACAATATTCCCGAGGATGATTGGACTACTACTCTCACAGCACACCATCCTAAACACAGCAAGCCCATCTCAGTCCCATGCAAAAAGAACAAATGATGGTTGGAATGCTGAACAAATCAAACATTCACCCCCAGTCACAGAACTGGGTTTAATCCATCGTCGTTTTGCCACCACGCCAGCCCAGTTTGGACTCTGCCATATGCAAATCAGTCATGACCCTGCTCCCCATGGGAACAGTCCAGCCCGAACTGCCAGGCCAGGTCCTGCCTGGAATAGAAACAAGCATCCTGGGACCGGTATCGGGGTATTAATTCTCTTCAGCCAGGCTAGTTTGAATCCAGTGGCCAGTGAGCAAGGGACCCACATCTGGGCATACCCTTCCCACTTAGGGCAACAAAAGCAAAAATAACAAATGATGAACGGAATGCTGAACAAATCAAGCATTCACCTTCAGTCACACATCTGGGTTTAGTCTATCGGTTTTTTTGCTCACCACACCACCCCAGTTTGGACCCAGGCATAAGCAAATCAATCTTGACCCTGCTCCCCATGTGAACAGTCCAGTCTGAACTGCCAGGTCAGGTCCTCCCTGGAATGGAAAAAAGCATCCTGGGACCGGTTTCGGGGTATTACCCCACATCAGCCTGGCTAGCTTGAATCAGTGGCCCAGTGAGCAAGGGACCCAAGTCTGGGCATACCCTTTCCACTTAGGGTGACAAAAGCAAAAAGAACAAATGATGGATGGAATGCTGAACAAATCAAACGTTCACCCCTAGTCACAGGTCTGGATTTAATCCATTGTTTTTTTGCTTACCACGCCACCCCAGTTTGGACCCACCCATTGGCAAATCAGTCTTGACCCTGCTCCCCATGGGAACAGTGTTGAGAAGAATTCAGGCAAGATGCAGCTAGGTGCGTTCGTTTAAAGGATTTATTCAGCATACAGGGAATCAGTACTCCAACACAGAGAGCGATGCCAGTCAGTGCTCCCAACCGCTACCTTTGGCAACTGTCACCCTCCAACGTTCATCTCCCACACGAACGTATCCCTTACCAACCTTCTGCACCAACATTCTACCCCAATGTCCAACACACAGTCCAGCCGGAACTGCCAGGCCAGGCCCTCCCTGGAACGGAAACAAGCATCCTGGGACTGGTTTCAGGGTATCACACCTCATCAGCCAGGCTGGCTTGAATACAGTGGCCCAATGAGCATGGGACCCACGTGAATATATGACGTTACAACGCAAAGCATTACAACGCATACTTTTACATCGCATTTTTTACAATGCCAAAACCATTACAACGCACGTTATTACAACGCATGTTCTTTGAGATATATTAAAACTACCATTACAACGCGTTCCATTACAATGCATACTATTACAACGCATACCACTACAACGCATAATATTTTTTTACTGTTCATAACCAAAATGTAATAAAGTCTACATTTTAGGATACATCCCCTGGGACAGGATGCAAGGGAAATAGGGGTTTTGGGTGGGGGAGAGTATTAATACCCAGGTAGTAATTTTAATACTTGGGTATTTTTATACTACCTAACCATTAAAATACCTGGGTATTAATACTAAAATCAAAAAATATGTTTAAAAAAATGGCGAAATTAACACATATATTTACAACATTTTTTATAAAATACACACTAAAGTCAGAGACAAAAAGAGATTATATATACAATCAACTTGAAACATGTAAAGCGGCAGTCCTTCAACTATTTTATTACAGTCCCTGACCCACCATCTACTCAAAATGGCTGACATTCCGAGAAGTAACGTATAAACAAACATTTTTATACAAGAAAAAATAAATATACATTCTGTCAGGTTGTGAATCGTGCCAAAAAATCGTTTCAAAAGCATATTTTCATTTAAATTGTCGTTTACCACCGAAAAACATATAAAAGAAACCGTCTACCATTTTGTGCTCAGTGGTACACTGACTTCCATGGTGACCAGACGCAGCAGGAGTAGAAGGATAATTGTTCCGACTTTCCAGTTGAACACTGCCATCTACAGACAGAAGTAAGTGTACGTTTATAAGTAAACACCTTCCAAATGATTACACCTCATTCACAAGTACTTATAATATATTTCTAAATTATTTACAGCATTTACAACCTTTGAAAACAGCCACTAGTCTACTGCAGACATTCCTAAAATTATCTTTCCTTTGAAAAGTAAGTGAATAAATGAACAAAATGTATTTAAAGTAAAAAGCCCAAAAGCAAATAAATAAATTATTAAAATTTTCGTTTAAATATTAACAGATACTGGACATACAGCAACACCAATTGCTAACCTTGGACAAACAAACCTTTACAAAAACAACTGTATGTAAACTGTAAAATATGATCTGAACAAAAAAAAAACGTTATTAATTTCACAAATATATTAGCAGGCACTGGTCCGTGATATGGTATAGAATTACTACTTTAACACCTCGGTGTGTTTGCCTCAGAGAAGATACTCAGGAAAAGTGCTGGATGGTGGTGGGGGCAAATTTACAATTCCTGCACCGACAAGTGTTTGCCTGAGGGAAAGTGTTGGATGGTGGTGGGGCAAATTTACTATTCCTACTCCGACATGTGTTTGCCTCAGGGAAAGTGGTGGATGGTGGTGGGAGCAGATTTAATATTCCTACTCCGACAGGTGCTAGCCTCAGGGAAAGTGCTGGATGGTGGTGGGGGAAAATTTACTATTACTACACTGACAAGTGTTTGCCTCAGGGTAAGTGTTGGATGGTGGTGGGGGCAAATTTACTATTCCTGCACCGACAAGTGTTTGCCTGAGGGAAAGTGTTGGATGGTGGTGGGGGCAAATTTATTATTCCTACTCCGAGATGTGTTAGCCTCAGGGAAAGTGCTGGATGGCGGTGGGGGCAGATTTAATATTCCTACTCCGACAGGTGCTAGCCTCAGGTAAAGTGCTGGATGGTGGTGGGGGAAAATTTACTATTACTACACTGACAAGTGTTTGCCTCAGGGTAAGTGTTGGATGGTGGTGGGGGCAAATTTACTATTCCTGCACCGACAAGTGTTTGCCTGAGGGAAAGTGTTGGATGGTGGTGGGGGCAAATTTATTATTCCTACTCCGAGATGTGTTAGCCTCAGGGAAAGTGCTGGATGGCGGTGGGGGCAAATTTACTATTCCTACTCCGACCGGTGCATGCCTGAGGGAAAGTGCTGGATGGTGATGGGGCAAATTTACTCTTCTTACTCCAACAGGTGCTAGCCTCAGGGAAAGTGCTGGATGGTGGTGGGAGCAAATTTACTATTACTACACAGACAAGTGTTTGCCTCAGGGAAAGTGTTGGCTGGTGGTGGGGGCAAATTTACTATTCCTACTCCAACAGGTGCTTGCGTCAAGGAAAGTGTTGGATGGTGGTGGGGACAAATTTACTATTCCTACTCCAACAAGTGCTTGCCTCAGAGAAAGTGCTGGATGGTGTTGGGTACAAATTCAATGAACTTAAATTAAAAATGAATATTTAAACAGTAAATTTCACATTTTTATTACTGTTCTTTTTCACGCATGCAATAAAACAGTGATTGTTTTACAATTCTCTACAGATAAAATCATATTAACCCACCAGTGTGGAGGAACACATCCATAACCACAAAAAACAAATAAAGCCCATGAATACAGAAGAAGCCAAACTATACAAGGTAAAAACGATCAAAAACCACAAATAATAACTTTTTTTTCGCAGGTTTCAAGTTAAGAAAAGTTTCTATGGAAAACGTAACATTGCATTAAAAATTAAAGCCTCAAAAACAAAAACAAAATGACTTTTTTCTAGTAAATAATGACTAAACTTTTTCTTTGCAGGCTATTTGCAAAAGTTGATTTTTCATAGCTAAAAACTAAGAACATTTCTGCACCTTTTTTCAGAACCAAAGAAGCTAAACCACAAAACACCACATAAAGAACAATTCAAAGAAACCCAGCATCAACTCCAGGACTTTCCGGCCACACAACAGAAAACCCTATTAAAGGTAACCTGTTTCATTCTGTCAAGTCTCTCCAAAAATAACCTTTTTTCATCAAAGGTATCAAGCTAGCAAACAATTCCAAACCAACATTGCCAAGCCAATGCAATTAAATCTTGGTTACATTTTGGTAAACAAAGCTGTTAAATAATTAATGTACACTAATTTTACGCTTGCAGGCAGTGGCGACTCGCTGAGGGTATGCTGTGGGACGGTGGGGCGGGGCAGGGTGGGGGGGTAGTGGAGTCGGACATACTATTTACCTTGCGCTCGCTGCATCGCCAACTCGGCGATGCAGCGAGCGCAAGGTAAATAGTTTTATTTATGTATTTACTTACTTTACTCCTTGCCATCGTATGTCCGACTCCACTACCCCCCCCCAGCCTTCCCCGCCCCTCCCCACCGCCCCACAGCATTCCCTCTGCGAGCCGCCACAGCTTGAAGGCAAAATATTTTTTAAAGCAATCATACACAAAATCCCTAAAACAATATTTTCTCTTTTTCTTCTTTCTACAGAGAATGGCAGCAAGAAACCAAGCCAAATATTTGAAATCAAGCAGGGTAAATATACTGTTAAGTTACACTGGCTACGTTTATTGTAAGGAGAGATTAACTGAGCCCAGGTGTCATTGGAGGTGTGTGCATTATTACTCATCCCATTGCACAGGCAGAGCGGTTACTCTTGGTGACACTGTTGAAAGGACCCCCGAGCATAACCACTCAGCCTCTGCAATGGAGATAGAGTTAAGAGAAAATATAAATAAAATGAAAGACCTGGCGTCCACCTCAAATGAACCCTGTAGCTCAGTTTTGAGGGAGGTATCACAAAACATTCCTATCCATGTAGCAAGTTGTATGCCCACAATCCCCAACCAACGAATTATACAGCGTAAAAAACAGGCAAGTAACCCCCTACGTGTAACACCCCAAACCTTCTCTGATATTAACATTCCTCCTGAGCTTACTGTAACTGTTACTAATGAAACCTTTCTTTTGCATGACAACAAAAACCCTCTTAAAAGAATTCCAATCTTTAGCACACCCCATAATCTTCTTAAGTTAGAGACTAGTGATATTTGGATGATGGATGGGACGTTTAAATTCACACCCCACCTATTCACCCAAATATACACTATTCACGCCTACATTAATAATACAGTGGTGCCCTTAGAGTACAGTCTACTCCCTGATAAACAAACCTCAACATACACAGAGGTTTTGTCAGTGATAAAAGCTAAACCCATGAACAAAAGTCCTAGAAAAGTGTTAATTGACTTTGAATCACCTATGATTAACACAATTACCAAAATGTACACAGATACCCAAATTCAAGGATGTTTTTTAACTTTTCACAGGCTTATTGGAGAAAAATTCAAAAAAACATCCTTAGTTGAGGATTACATATCAGACAGTAAACTGCAATTTGAATTGAATAAACTAACAGCACTTTGCTTTGTTACTCCTGACAGTGTAGATGAATACTACACATCTATTACTGAATCTGACTATTTTTCTGCAAAAGAGGGCAAATTGGCACCCCTTCTAAATTACTTTGAAGACACATGGATTGGTGGCCATCTAAGCAGGTTGGGTTGCAGGAGGAAGCCACGTTTCCATGTGAAGTGGTGGAACTGCTACACAACCTGCTTAGAGGGAGGAGCAAAAACAAATAATGCCATAGAGGAATGGCACAACTCCTTCAACAAATCAATAGGTAAACCACATCCTAGCTTCTATCATTTTTTGGAAATTTTGAAAAAGGAGCAAAGTTTCCAAGAAATGAGAATTGCGCAATCATTGACTGGTAGTCTGAACCCACGAATTTCAAAAAGAACAAGAGAAATGTCCGAGCGACTATTGGGTGCAATTCAACAATTTTCATTGATGGTGGCTTCAGACTACCTAGACAATATTGCACACATCCTACATTTCTACTCTACACTAACCCCTAAACCACCTGCCTGTTTTGAAAATGAATTTCCCTAATTCAATTGCCATTCTTCTAAAAAAAATTAAATATAAATTTAAAGTCGGGTTTCTTACCTTCAGTTGTCTTCTTTTTTCAACTCTTGGACTTGTGAACAATCCCACATTTCACCAAGAGTCTTGTGCAGTCCATTAGTCCATAGTAAATAATCCATAAACCGTGATGCAAACCAAATCCCGAGTCAAACTAACCAAAATGGACACAGTTCGGCAAAGCCAATTTTCACAGCGAAAAAGAACCTGAAAACTGTACTGTGTTCACCTACAAAAAATGCATCCCCCTAAAAAAAACGAAAAATAAAAGATGTTTGCCAAAATTCGCAACAAGAAATCCATTGCTGCAATCCACTCTTGACCGAAATCCAGAAAACAAACCCGAATAATAAAAGATTTTTGGCAAAAATCGCAAGTAGAAATCCATCGTTGCAATCCTCTGCCGACCGAAATCCAGCCTATTTTCATAAACCATGTATCAAAAATTAAAAATTGTCCCAAAAAGTAATTATGCAATCCATGCCATCTGTGTCCATGTTTCTTCCTTCTTCCCGAAAATCCACGACGACCAATACCTTAATTTCAAAATCCGTTGCATCAAAGATATTTAAAAATTATTGCTTTCATGACACTTTGGTTTAAAAGAAAAGGTAAACATTCTTTTAAAATTATTCTCTAAAACCAAAAGTGTTACGAAAGCAAGCAACCCAACGTGGGCCTACAACTGCTACCTGCATAGGAATACACTTTTTGGTTAAAACATACAAAACTACAAAAAAAAACTACGCTAGTCTCCTTACTCCTCTCTCCTTACAATAAACTATGCCACCCTTAATCTATTTTTAAAATTTTTAATTTGCTTACCTGTACACAGCTCTTCCTTGCTTCCTCCAAATGACGAAACTTGCGTACAAGCGGCAACGTCATCTCTTTTTGTAAAAAGGAAAAAAGGACAATTTCTCTCATTCATTCTAATGGAAAACCGTGGGAAAACCTACAAATAAATTACAAAGTATATGTTACAATACAGTTAAAAAAATGTTTATTTTTACAAAATATTACCATTAATAAAGTTTTTTAAAAACCTTTTTGTGCAATTTTTCAAAACGGTCTTTCATTTTTTTTAAATGTAATAAAGTTTGCTACAATACTTTTAATGTGTCCATTTTTGGTTTGTAAGATATTATATTATTTATTAGTAATTTTACTCGGTTTAAAATTTTGTATGTCTATTTTTGCAAACTTATGTTGCACGTATATGCATGTTTATTTTTTTTAAACTAAATTAATATACTTTTTTAGGATTGTTAATTCCCTTAAAGTAATTTTTAAGGGGGCGTGGCCACGCAACATGGCCGACAGGACGTGAGCTCCTTCAGCTCCCGTCCAGCCAGCCGCTAAAATCCTGCGAAATCCTGCCTGCTGACGCCCGCGGCGGCTTATTTGGGGCGGCGCGACATCTACCTACTGTGGAGACGCCTTGGGGAAATCTGCTCCGGCAGAGGTCCCCGGAGCACGCGACGACAGCTCTCAGCCTGCCGGCCTGGCCGGCCGGAATCACGCGAGGCCGGGGATGAGGCCTGCGCCGCTCTGACTCTTTCCGGGAGCTGCGGCTGGTGAGTCTCCCGCTGTGCACCCAGCGGCTTCTGCGGCTCCGCGGGGGCGCCCTCTTCCATCGGAGGCCTCTGGCTGTGTTCTGGTGCCGGCCCTCCCTGCAGCACGCCAGGGAGTGGAGTGCCGGCCGTGGAGTGGCTGCTAACGTGAGGAGGCCTTGGTATGCGCGGGGAGATTGTGCCCCTCCCCCCCTGCTGGCCCTAAGGTGTGAAGTGCGGCATCGGCTGGGCAGCGGAGACCCTTGGTTCGTGCCGGCCGCGCTGGGGGACCATGTGCTTTCTCCTGGACCGCTGGGGGGCCCTCTGCGCATGAGAGACTGAGCATTGCGGTGTGGCCCGTGAGACTGCTTCGCCGTACTGGGAGGTGTGCTCTTTGATCCTGCTGGTGTGGAGTTCCCTCGGTTCCCTCAGATCCCTGAGGGGGCCCCGGTGGGGTGCGGTGTCGCTGCCGAGCTGCATCACTCCTGGACGGCGGCTGCCTGGGCGCTGGTTCCCTGGTCCTGCCCGGCATAGGGGACTGCCTGGCCGGACCTCCATCCCCGCATCCGGCCGGCCCTGCTCGGTGCCCGCGGGGGTGCCTGACCCTTCTTGGTGAGCGATAACTATCTATTTACGGATGCCTGGGGCTCCACTGGGACGGCCATCATGGGTAGAGACAAGCTGCCGCGTGCCTCAAACTCTAACACCATCACGCAATACACCACACAGCGCCTTGGCCCACAGCGCATTACACGTCAGACGGGCTCGGAGGGTGAGGGTGGTACCCCCACTGAGCCGTCTCGGGCTGAGCTCCTGGAGGCGATACAGGGGTCCTGCACCGCCCTGGAACATCAAATTGAGACTGTTTCTATCGATGTTAACCTACTGCGGGCGGACCTGCGCAAGGTGGCGGATAAGGTCTCCACGGCGGAGGGCGACATCGTTCAACTTCAAGTGGAGGTGGCCACCCTGAGACAGCAGGTATCCCAGCTCACCAGTACAACCGGAGCACTGGAACGGCGTGCGGAGGAGGCGGAAGGTAGGGCGCGCCGCAGTAACATCAGGGTCCTGGGCATTCCGGAGCGCTCGGAGCAGGGTAATGCGGAGCGCTTTCTGGAGAGCTGGATACGTACCGAGCTCTGCCCTACTGGTCTGTCGGAGGTTTTTGTGGTAGAGAGGGCCCACCGGGCGTTAGTCCCTCCACCGAAACCGGGGGCTCCCCCCAGGGACCTCATTGCTAAAATCCTGAACTATCGAGACAGGGACTTTATCTTGCGTGCAGCTCGAGAGGCGCCCGCCCTTACCTTTGACAATGCCAGGGTTTCCGTCTATCCAGACTACACCCGCCAGGTGCAGGAACAGCGGAAGTCTTTTTTTGGCGTCAAGCAGCAGTTGCGTGCACTCCACCTACAGTACATGCTTCTGTACCCTGCGAGGCTAAAGGTGCTCATGAATGGGAAAGCCCACTTTTTCGAATCTCCGGAGGAGGCATGGGAGTGGTTGGAGATTAGGGGGGATGCCCTCCCCCCGAGCGAGCGGAGGGGTTCCCGGCGCACCTGGGGGACCAGGACTTCTGGAGGACGTAGGAACCGACGTGGGAGCCTGGCCGTCATCGACGCCCCGGTGGAGAGACAGCGCATCACGGTGGGAGACGACGGCGCCCTACGAGTGGAGTCCTCTGACTCCGACGGACCTCCCCCGGGGCTGGTGGCGGGGACCCCTGAGGAGAGCCTGGTGCCGGATTCTCTCCTGTCCACTTCCCATGTGATTCCAGAGACAGCCATGGACCCTTGTGCGTCTGCTACAGTACCATCCTGCAGTTGATATCCTTTATGTTTCTTATTTTCCACTGTTGGGGTGGGGGGGGCTGATGCTTGGGCGCCTGGCACTCTTTCTTTCCCTCGCTGGGTTTTAGGGGCCTTACTCACCTGCAGTCCTTGGGCAGCCGTCGCACCAACATTGGGGTTTGCCGGCTGCTCTTCCTTGGGAGTTCCCCGGACACTTACTCAGACAGGCCGAGACTTTGAACAATGATATGGGGTGGCTGGTATGAGTCGGGAGCTGGATGTGGGGGAAGGGGTGTTTTTTTTTCTCTCCATTCTCCTCTTGTTGGGTAGTTTAGCCTGGTTGGGCTCATGGGTAAGCTGTGCACGTCCTGGCACCGGATTGGGAAGGGCATTGCTGCATGTTTTGTTGTTGTCAGTAAATTGCTCGAGGGAGGGGGCGGGTGTTCTTAAGGGGGGTTGTTGGTTGTTTTTAGGCATCGTATGTAATGCATTTCGGGCACGGGGCTGGTGTGGCTACACGGGATGTGGAATGCTTAGGACCTGGTTGCGTCACCTCACATGGGGCATACATTTCTGAGCTGGAACGTGAGAGGGCTAGGTACATGCACCAAGAGATATAGGGTCCTGTCCTTCCTTCGCAGGCACAGAGTTGCCATAGCATGCCTTCAAGAAACTCACCTCACAGATGAAGGAGCCCAGAAATTGGGGGAAAAATGGCGGGTACAGGTTTTCCACTCTTCGTTCTCTACATATGCCAGGGGGGTCCTAGTTTGGGTGGCCCCCGGGGTCCCATTTGCCGTCCAATATGTGGAAGCTGACGTCCATGGGAGGTATCTGCTCCTTAGAGCTAAACTGGATGGCAGGGATGTCGCCATACTGAATACCTATGCCCCGAACACAGATGACCCAGACTTTTTTCAGTCCCTACAGGAGGTCCTGGTCTCGGAGCTGGAGGTGCCATTACTTTGGTTGGGGGACTTTAATTGTGTCCTGGACCCCACTCTTGACAGGTTCCCACCCCGGGCTGGTACAAAACCACAAATGACAGTGAAACTCCGGGAGGTTATGGGGAATATAGGGGCCCAGGATGTCTGGCGCCAGAGACACCCGACTCAGAAGGTATACACCTGTTTTTCTTCCACTCACAATACACATAGTCGCTGGACAGGGTCTTGCTCGTGAATCCGGAGGCCACTATGTCTCTTGAGGTGACCCATCAGGCACGATTACTTTCTGATCACTCCCTGTGGCGTGTGTGGTGAATTGGGGGCCTCGTTGTGTCGCCCGCGGACTTGGAGGCTACAGACAGAGATCCTTGAGGACCCGGTGGGGAAGCATCACTTGGAAACTGCTATAGCTGATTACGTTGACCTTAACTGGGATGGGGGGATCTCTCACTGGCCACGAAGTGGGACGCCCTAAAGGCGGTGGTGAGAGGGGCGAGAATGAGCCTTACCTCTGGGGTTTGGAAGCAGCTCCTTCGAGAGTTGCAGGAGGCGGAAAGCCACCTTTTTGAACTACAGACTTCTGAAGCCCCCGACGGCACAGTGAGGGTGGCGGAGCAGGATGCTCGTACCCGCATACATGATATCCTGGATAGACTCGATAAATACACCCTCACACAGTACAGGCAACGTCTCCACAGGGAAGGGGATAAATCGGGCAGACTTCTGCCCTGGATTCTCTGACGGGAGAGAGCCCCAGAGGCGATTGTGGCCCTACGGGAGCCTATGGGGGGCTTAGTCCACTCGGAAGTGGGACTCCTACGGGTCCTTAAATCTCATCTCCAGCGGGTGTACGCCGCGGACCCCGCCGTTTCCGAGGCGTCCTATCTCCCTTACCTTCGGGACTTGACCCTACGGTCTATCCCTAAGTCGGCGCGGGAGGCTCTTGACGAAGCCCTAACACTGGGCGAGGTATGTTCCGCCCTGCAGCACCTACCGAGAGCCAAGTCTCCGGCAGTGACGGATTCCCTTCTGAGTTTTACCAGGCATTCGCGGGTACCCTCCCCCGACTCCTATTACAGGTCTACCTTGAGGCATTTGGGAAGGGGACTCTCCCGCCGAGCATGACACTGGGGGAGATATGCATGCTCCTGAAGCCGGGTGGGGACGCCCATGAGCCTTCATCGTATCGACCGATCACGATGATCAACACGGATGTTAAGATCTTGTGTAAGCTCCTGGCCTCACGCTTAGCGCCGTACATGCCTCATTTGATACACGAGGACCAGTGCGGTTTTATACCAGGGCGCAACACGGCTATGAACCTGCGGCGGTTGAATCACATTCTACATGAGGTGCGGGGTCGGGAGGAGCAGATGGTGTTGGTGTCTATTGACCTTGCCAAAGCGTTCGACACAGTCGATTGGGGTTATCTCCTCGAGGTCCTCCGCGCTGTGGGGCTGGGTCCTAATTATTGTCGCTGGATTCGCATCTTGTATACGGCCCCCCGGGCTAGGGTGGAGCTGGGTGGCGCGAGGTCCGAGGAGTGGCGGTTGGGACGGGGTACACGCCAGGGGTGTCCCCTCTCGCCGTTACTATTTGCCCTAGCCATAGAGCCCTTCGCTGTCCGGGTTCGAACAGATATGGAACAGTGGGGAATCAGGGTGGGGGACACGTGCAACGTTCTCTCCCTGTATGCAGACGATGCCTTATTTTATTTGACCTCCCCCCGGGATGCGCTTCCGATACTGCTGCAACACTTAGACCGGTTTGGGGAGGTTTCTGGATTGCGACTTAACCGTGGTAAGTCGCTGATCTTTCCACTGGCGGGTCTGGTTTCGGTGCCCTCGGGAGACCTACCGGATCTTGGGCTGCGTTGGGAAAGGGAAGGGTTCCGTTATCTTGGAATACAGGTGGCTCCGACGGACACGCAGGCACTAGTCCGGAATGTGGAGCGCATACTCACGTCCTTACGGCAGTCAGTGTCATTTTGGAATTCGCTGCCACTTTCGTTGATGGGACGGCAGGCCGTCGCCAAGATGGTAATGCTCCCTAGGACGTTATATGTCCTTCAGAACTCACTATGTCCGCTCCCACCCCGGGTTTTCAGAACTTTAAACACGTTACTCACATCCCTGTTATGGGCGGGCCGACGCAGTAGGGTGGCTCTTCACACTGTCGTCCGCAGCTACGAAGAGGGGGGCCTCGAGGCACCACGCTTCGACCTATATTATTACGCGGCCCAGTTACAACACGCAGCCCGCTGGTTTACGGACACAGACAACTGGGAGACGCGCCTTTTCTCTGGCAGAGCGGACATCCAGACGCTACAGGTAGCCCTGATGCAGGGTAGGGGGTCAGACACATCCCTTCCCTGTGTTGTGTGGCATACAGCTGGTATATGGCAGCGGTTTGTTGAGAAGGTCTTACAGAGGGCACCCTTTCACAGGGAGCTCCCGATCTGGATACTGGCCCCCTTCATCGACATGGGGCAATATATGTCCTTTCAAGTCTGGAGGGAAGGTGGTTGCGAAGTTCTGGCGGATCTTTACCCTAACGAGACCTTCCTTACCTATGAGCAAGCGGAAGAGGCCTTTGGCCTTGGACGGGGACACTTCCTGCACTTCCGGGAATTCAGGATGTGGTGAGGGTCACCTGGCCCCAGTACCCAGACATCCCACCACTGACCCACACCTTAGATGTCCTCCTTTCCTGCGGCAGGGGACGTAAACTGATTTTTCTCCTGTATAAGGCCATGAAGCAGGACTCAACCCCTCTGGTGCCGCCGTCTCGGGCCGCCTGGGAGGCGGATCTCTGCGCCCCGCTGGAACAGGGACAATGGGCGCGTATAGGTTCCCTCACACGCACGGTCTCATGCAACACGAGGTTTAAACTGACGCACTTCAATTTTTTACACCGCACCTACCTAACCCCGGTATCCCTGAGACGCATCTATGGGGACAGGGGAGATGGATGCCCTAGATGTGCCGCTGTGAAAGCGGGCTTCCTACACTTAGCATGGGACTGTCCTTTGGTCAGGCAATTCTGGGTGGGGGTGGTGGACCGCATAGTTGCAGCTACAGGCCTCCGGATGGCGCTTGAACCCCTGCAATGCTTACTCGCATTAGTCCGGAAACCTAAGAAAAAGAAACTGTTGTATAAACTCCTACAATTAATGTTGGTACTAGCCAGGCGCAGGGTAGCAATAACTTGGATGGGGCAGAGGGCCCCGGAGATACCCACTTGGCTTAGAGATGTCTGCGTGTGGTCTCTGGCTGAGGAAACCCACATGCAACTCACTCGAAGGGATGAGAAACTGCAGGACGACTTAATGGCTTGGCGCGTCATGTGTGCGTCTGGGCTTGCAGAAGGGGAGTCCTCCCCACAGGACACAACTGATAGTGACGGCAGTGGGTTGGATCTGCCCGCTGGGTCTGGGTCTGACGGGGAGCGAGAGGGTCGACCCCGGTAGAATTCACCGACTGCATCAGTGCCATGCCTGGTTCCTGCCTCACGGTACTTTAAATCGTATGTTATTTTCCCTTCCCCCATGAGTCCGTTCCCTCCCAGAGGCCGCCTGTAGTCCTAAGTGCCGCTAATAAGGCTGTCGATTTGCTTGCATACTGATTTGATGTCAATTTGTGTGTAAATGGTTTTGAATGATATAAACTGAAAATAAAGTTTAAAATAAAAAATAAAAAAAATATTAATGTTTTACATTGTGTTTTTATCTACACCTGGATATTAAATCACACCCCCACCAATAAGCTCTATTTCTATGGGTGCCAATGCCTTTTATTTATTTTAATAATATATATAAATTTTACAATTAAATAAATGATAAAATTAAATAATAATAAATACTCATGTATTAAAATTAATACTCGAGTATTAATACACTCCCCCACCCAAAACCCCTGTTTCCTATGCAGCCCGTCCCAGCAGATAGGTGCCAAGCCCTTTTTGTTAATTTGTTTGATTATAGTATTTTTTTTTAAATACTAGCAACTAAACTAAATAATAATTAATACTTAATTATTAAAATTAATACCTGGGTATTAATACACTCCCCCACCCAAAACCCTGGTTTTCCAAGCATCCCGTCCCAGGGGATGGGTGCCAAGCCCCTTTAATTAATTTTTTAAGTTAAACATATTAGTAAATATTTTGAAATTAATATAATTTCAAAACTTGTATAATACCCAAGTATAAAATTAATACAGTCAACTTACCTCGAATGCTCACCTTAAAAATAAACACTTACCTCCAATTCTCACCTTACAATGCGTTGTAATGGCATGGGTTGTAATGGCACATGCGTTGTAATGGCACATGCGTTGTAATGGCATGCGTTGTAATGACACCTGCTTTGTAAAGGATGCGTTGCAAAGGCATAATGATGTAATGCCTGCGTTGTAATGGACGTTTTCCGACCCACGTATGGGCATACCCTTCCAAATTAAGGTGACATAATAACACCAGACACAGGATCTCAAATTTCGTAAGGATGACCCACAGTGGTTCCATGCACATATTGAACAGGCTGGGGAGCAGAATAGAGCCTTGGGCGATGCCATGTAAACTGACCACACTGTAGGGAGTTTTCACTCTTAATTGCTTGGCAAACAGTTGGATAAGTACATGGCAAATCATTTAAGTACTTCAAAATTGATTCCAAATCTGTCTTTAAAGATGTTGGTAAGTAACAACTGAACATAAGTGGTTGACAGGGAGCCCCATGATAATAGGGTTTCCTGCATCTAGCAGTCATAGAGCATCCCCCATCACCTGTGGGATGGCAGTCTCTATTCTTCAACCCTGCCGAAAATCAGATTGAAGATTATCCAAGAGACCATTGACCAAAGCATTTTGGGCTAGTTGAGAAAACACACAACTTTCTATCACTTCTATATGGCGGATAAACCTGATGCAAGACAGATGTTGTTGGGAACACTAATGTCTGCAGCAGGTTTCTATAGAAGAGGGGAGACTTGGTCATTTTTAGGCAATATGGGAATCTGCTCTGTGAGAGATATTACATTGATGAACTAAGCAAGGATAATATGCAGATATAAAGTGTTTCTGAAGGGGGTATTTACTGAAGCGGATGACAAGTCAGAGCCCAAATTATGACTGTATGTGCTGACATTTTGTTTGTGGCTAATCTATAACAAAAAACATTAGATAGAAAGACATAGAAATTGAAACTTTGGGGCTATTTAGGTCTTGGCAGATGCCCTGAGGTCATCTCCTCCGCCGCTCCAATCACACTATTGCCCACTTATTGAAGAGATCTCCGCAGGCCCTCCTGTGATCTCTGTGCCTTCCCAGGAGATGCTGGAATGGCTGCTCCTCTGAAGGCACAATAAGTTTGGTGCATGTCTTCCATGCTTTGAACACTAAGGGCCCCATTAGGATGGCGGGCGGACTTTCGTCCGCCTGCCACCCTAGCGGTGCTGGGACCGGCCGCCAGACGTGCGGCGGTCCCTAACCACTGATTAGGATGCGACCGCCACCCTGGCGATCGCATTCCGCTATCTTGACATTGTGGCGGGTGCTGCTGTAAGCAGCACCCGCCGCAATGCCAAAATGGCTTGTTGTGCATTGCCATGCACAACGTGGCAGGCACCGCGCGGTGCCTGCCACCTTGTGCATGGCAATGTAGGGGTACCATAGGTACCCCCAACAGCAGCCCCTCACTTCTGGGGCCCGCAACGGGCCCCCAAAGTAGCTTCCTGCCAGCTTTTCCCATGGCGGCATCGCCGCCATGGAAAGGCCTTTGAGAACACCCATCCTAATATGGATGGCGGTGCCTGGTAGGCACCGCCACCATATTAGTGCCCAGCTCGCCCGGCCGGCAATCGTAACGATTGCCGACCAGCAGAAGCGGCGGACGCACTTTGCGTCCGCTCGCGATACCCCCGCCATGATAATATGGCGGTGGGTAAATAAGGTTTTGATGGCGATCCGCCCGCCATCATAATGACCCCCTAAGGGCCTGATTTAATTAATCCACCGGCCAAAATCAAAATCGGGCCTTATATTGGGCATTAAGGAACAGGCTTATAAATCATTAAGGAGCTGCCCAATCGGATTCCAGCAGCAAATTAAGGTGCGGGTACCCTACAAAGGGAACTCAAACATCTTAAACGTCTTAAGCTGACATTGACTAACTTACTAGAGAAATTTAAAAAAGGCAGAGTCCACTTTGAGGGAGACACATATGCAAATAAGGGAACTAGAGCAGACTTTCTCAAAGTCAAGCATTTTGACTTTAAGAAATAGCTAGAAAGATGGAGAAGAAATGGTTTTCAAATGAAAATTTCCCAAGCACAGCAACAGAAAGAGTAAGATCATAATAACAAGTACATTCTCTACAGCAATAGGTTGGAGAACAATGCAAGAGACCAAGAGATTTCAAAATCAATCAAACAAAAATTATTAAGGAAACAAAGATGTACAAAGACAAGTACAAATCAGCTTAGCACAAGAAAATGTGCTTTACATCTACTATATCATGAACCTAAATGCATTACTGCAGGAACCTATGTGCTTCTTTCAGACACCACAGCATCATCCAAAACCACTTGCTTACCTCATAAATTGCAACCCAAAGCAAGGCATCAATAGAGCACCAATTCTTTGCTTCTACCTTTCCTGAGGGTAGTGCCCCGGATTAAGAATGTCATGAAGAGCAAGAGAGCAGATAGAGGGAGGACATGAATGACCTTGACCTAATATCAGGTGCAGAAGGAAAGGAATATAGAGCCAGAGACAGCAATGATGTTATGGATTAAGTAAACTCAGCAGCTTTTAGGGGCTTTGTAACACCGAATTAGACTTTAACCAGAGCATGGTGTCAGAGGTTTAGCCGAATACCTCAGGAAGTGGGAGGGTCATTTTTATATCTTTAGATGTTGCAGTATCGCATAACATTGGAGGGTTTCAAATCCGTATTAATTCCGTGGACGTTGTTATGGATTATAATATTGTTTATATTAAGGATTGTTTCCACACAATCTCCATTTTCTCTTGGACTCTCAATCTCTTATGCTCTTTCTTTTTCTTTAGAAATATATATTAAATGATCAAGGTTTTGGTCTGGTTTTCTAGGAGGAATGTTCTGCGGCTTCCTACATTTCCAGGAGAAAGAGCAGTAGGGCAGGTCTTCAGCATCACTCCCATACTGCTGGCCCTGTCTCCCCCTGACTGATCAGGTTGGGAGCGTTATATAGGGAAAGTGTAGCTAACCGCGTCCTACTCCCCACCTGCCTATTATACCAAATAGGGAAGAAGCAAGAGAACCACCTCAGGGGTGCCTGGCTTATACAGATAGGCCTATAGTGACATCTGACTTGTTTTGGCTCCTCCCCTTCAAATAAAAATCTTTCCCTCCTGTTACGTATGGTTTTGACTCCTAACCACGTCCTGTGTTGACATACCCAAAAGCTTTAATATGGAACATGAGGGTCCATGCAGTGCAACAGGAATAGGCAGACTTTAGATCTCTCTGAGGCGAAAAGGAAGGGAATTAACTGTCTGTAGGAGAACCAACAGCGTTGTGGGAAGATGGACCTACTGCACCCTTCACAGACACCATGTGATATGGGAAAGCAAACACAAGGAGATGATGGACGGAGCGCTGAAACTTTTCAAACACTCACCCCCAGTCACAGATCTGGGTTGAATCCATCATCATTCTTTAGCTCACTTTGTCACCCCAGTTCAGACACAGCTATTTGCAAATCAGTCTTGACCCTGTGCCTCGTGGGTCCCTTGCTCACTTTGCCACTGGATTCAAGATAGCCTGGCTGATGACGGCTTTAAGCCAGAATCCGGTCCCAGGATGCTTGTTTCCGGTCCAGGGAAGACATGGCTTGGCAGTTCGGGCTGGACTGTTCCCATGAGGCACAGGGGCAAGACTGATTTGCATATAGCTGTGTCTGAACTGGGGTGGCGAAGTGAGCTAAAGAACGATGATGGATTCAACCCAGATCTGTGACTGGGGGTGAGTGTTTGAAAAGTTTCAGCGCTCCGTTCATCATCTCCTTGTGTTTACCATGTGATAGGGGGCCACTGCTAATTCCAAATGTTTCACAGAAACGCACAGGTGCTCAAGTAGATGCAGAGGGAGGGCAAAGACAGATCTTCACAAGTAAGAAAGCTAGGAAAATTGCAATTCTAGAGTGCTTCTTCTGTGTTTCAAGCGAGAGAAGGAAGATTAACATTGCTATGAAGAGATTGTGCCAAGTAGTAACAAGAAATCATTACAGTCGAAACAAAGAGACCGTGAGTAATATTTCACCTCTAGTTTGATTTAAGGTGCACCTATAAAAAGAGGACGCACCGAGACTGACAAATGCTAGACACTTCTAAATATGTCTATCAGGACTTTGCCTAATGTTTATAATAAGAATTCTAAATATTCAGTTGAAAACCATCTTGATTTACATGAGAATCTTATTTCTTCCTTTTGCTTGAGAGGTGACACTGTGAAACGGCCATCTGTGGCAGTTGGAGACCTCTTTCAGGAGTATGCAGGCTGGAAATTATGTTATATGACAGTCCTACAGGGAAGAAATCAGGAAGAAATGTGTGTGATATGGAAATATCCAGGCACCATAAAGGCAGAATATAACGACATGTGCCTTGACTTTTCCCAGTTTCTAAAGTCTCCAAGTTTCTCTTACGTCTCCACAAATATAGATTTGGAAAGTGAGGCATTCATGCAAACCTACAGTTACGGAATATACAGTTACATGACCGTTTTAGCCAGGTATTTGTACACTGAGAAGTCTTTTGATGGAATATTTTTAATACCATTTATTTAAATGAGCCTCAAATGAGCACAAGTCTTAAAAGTACTCCAAAGACTCCTTAAAATCCCCTTGCCTTGAATAAACAAGCAGAGTTGAGAGGCAAAAAGGCGGTGGGGGCCATACATCCTATTCCGATGTGACCCATATTCAAAAGGGTAAAAAAAATGTTTTAAATGTACTCTAACACAACAATGCCTGAGCTCTACCCACTAGTCCACCTGTCAGGGCTGTGTTTTGGGTATAAGGACTAAAAGGGCAATCCACGCCAGTGAAGAATCTGGTAATATTGCAGCGAGTGCCACTTTGGTGCATGAATAACCCACTGATCCTATAAATGAGGCAGCCGAGCATGTGCTGCTCCATTTTTGATAGATTTTAAGATGGCAGATGAGCAGTGTTGGCTGGCATGGTTTGCGAGTGGTGGGGCAGGAGTGGGGGGGTCGTGCGAGGATGCACATAATAAAAAACAATAATTAACTTACCTTCCTGCCTGCTCCCGTTTCTATGCTCCTGCTCTCCTTGAGGAACAGGAAGCACAGCCAGGCCCCACTAACCAATCACAGCGCTGCAGTGCAACATTGTGATTGGTAGGCAACCAGGATTCCCTGACCAATCACAACGCTGCAATGCACCGTTGTGATTAGTTTCGAGCGTCCTGGTTCGACGCTCAACCAGATAATGGGGGCCTGGGCATGTTCTCCATGCAGGCTGTAATGCAGCCTGCATGAAGAATAGGGAAAGTGTGCATGACTGGTTTGAGTCACTGTGCACTTAGGAGTGGGCAAACCACTCCTCCCCTGCCCTGCTCCGAGAGCAGACCCACCATGCCCACCCGCCCGCAAAGCAGCACAAACATAAAATGATAATAACTGAAAGTTATCAAGGAGGATGGAGACATGGTAGCCCTTATAACTACTATGAGGACTGTTTAGCAAAGGATTGCTGATTATTTTTTCCTGAGCAATGGCATTTGATTATGGTATGGGACAGAGGGTGAGTCAGCAGATTCTGTTGGTAAGGGTGTCAAAGTTTTGAGGTAGGACCTGCCTTTTTGTCTTTACATAACTTATAGTTCAAGAAGACTGATGACAGCCAGATGCATAGTCTACACACTTCATTGTACTCTTTTTTTCGATACTCTTACTTGGAGCCAGTATCATCACTATCTGCTATGAGAGTCGTCATCTTACACCACGGCTGTGTCGGCACTATAGTCAGAAAATGAAATTTGAAAAACCAGTTCCATGACTTTGCAGAGTGGATCAACATCCCCTATTTGGAAAATTAGTATAAAGCTGAAACCCAAACCATCCCACACTTTTCCAGTTCAAGACTGCCTCACTCACCATGGAATGGAGTGCAATGCAGAGTACTCACAGAGCTACTGAGAGACCAGGGCTGATGTCTGCATGACAGCCAGTCTCCCACAATTGCGGATAAATGTTTTTGAAGTCTGCACAACTTGCTGGAGAAGCTGGTGGTCTGCCTAGTGCCCAGAAGCCTAACTGCCTTCTCAGAGAGGGAAGGAGTATGTCTGGCCCTGCAGGAGTAAACACTGGCCAGAAGAGAAACCAAGCTGTGTTCCCGGAGTGTGGAGCACCGAGGAGAAACCAACTGCCATCAAGACTGCAAACAGCACTGACCAAGCAATGAAAGGGCACCCTGTCCCCCTTCATGGTTCATGTGTGAAGAAAACTTGTAACACCAACCAGCAGAGTGCTGCCTGGCATTCATGCAGCATATACAGGGAGACTGGTGCTGCCACTGCTGGTCTTGCAAGGTATCCTGAGAAGATCCCTCTTATCGCCGTAGTGGAGACCCTGCCACACAGCCCAAAGGCTGCAAATGCCAAGAACAAAGCATCCATTGAGCAGGCTTGCTGCACTGTAAATTTAGGTGGCTTGAGCAAGTAGCGAGATTACCAATTGCGGTCTGCACCACTTCTGAGGATGACATTGATGTAAACTCGCCGTGCGACACCAGAACTGCTACAGCTGCATCCCCTACGAACAGGACTGGCAACAGACTGGCAACAGACTGATATTAGAACCTAATCTACTTGCCGCACAGTAGAGAAACCGCTAAAAAATCACCTCTTCCAGCTCTACCTAAACTCATACTTATCTCACTTACCCCTAAATTTGCAATTTAACGCTTGATTACAAGTGCCCCATTAAATTGCAATCAATGCACAACTCCTGTCTTCACATGCATCGCAATTATAAGTGGTGCAATATGTATCTCATCCGATTATTACCTGGGGTGATAAAGATTGCATTGAATTTCGGCAGGTCTACCCTGTTGGAAATTAATAAGGGGAAAAAGTGGTATTTACAGGAACATGCAGATTTTAGGGCTGTAAGGATCAAAATGTACATATTGTTCCCAAAAGTTGTAATAGGCAATCATTATTGCATCTTATAAATTATAATTATTTGCCTGCTCATAAGCAGGGTCTATGTGACCCTTTTGTCTACACAGTGCAATATTGACTTTTGGCTGCACTCCAAAAACACGCTTGTGTGCTATTATTATGTTTCCAATGCCTGATAATTGTTTTTCCTATATGTTGCAATGTAACCTTCAATCAAGTTCAAATAAGTTCCATGTAAAGCACCTTGATACTTCCTCTGGTGCAGAATTGCCATATAAAACTGTTAGATTAATCAAATAACACACACACACATGCACGCACACACACACTCTCCCTCTCTCTCTCTCTTTAGAGTTTTGGTGGACAGCACACTGGCTGTTAAGGTGGTGGAGGCAATTACCTATGTCGCCCTGGCTGGACTATCACCCACCATTATTTATGTATTTAGAGATTTCTGCCAACCCTGCAGAGATCTCAGGGGCATATTCTCAAGGACTTATCGCCGAATTATCGGCACTTTAGCGCCGCAAAAGTGGCGATAAATTTATCGCCCTATTTCCAAGCTGGTGCAAACTGCCGATTTTGCCAGCTTTCAAGCGATAGCTGCCGCAAAAAACATCGCCACGGATGAGAGCGACAACTAACGCTAATGATATGCAGAGTAGGCGTTCCCGTGCAAAAACACACGAAAACACCACTTCGCGATATTCTCAACGACCAGCCAGATCGGCCAAGCGAACCAAGAACAGGCGATAAGGCGCGTTAGCAACAGGGATTTAACACCTGCCTTTTACTGGTGCTAAGCAGGACAACCTGCAGTATGAAAGGGAGCCCAGCCCAGAGCCACATCTGAAGACCAACAGATGCCATGGAGCCAATGACCATGCAGCTCGGAGACCCAAGAGGGCCACAACACCCACCGCCACCACCCCCAGGCCCCCCCCCGGACCACCACCCCCCGGACTACCACCTAGGCAGCGCAGAAGAAGACAGCGGACGTTCCTAAAACGCACCAGCCTCAGACACACAACGCAGAGGATGCCATTGCCCACTACAGGCTCAAAAGGACAACCATCCTCCGCATCCTGACCCACATTGCCCACAGGCTGACGGCACCAACACAGCGGACAACCAACATCCCTCCGCAGACAAAGCTGCTGGCTGTGCTGCACCTGTTGGCCTCTGGTACCTTCCAACCAACAACAGCCAGAGTCGGAGGAGTCTCACAGCCAGCCCTATCAAACCTCCTCACACATGTCTTGGATGCATGTCCACAAAAGCAACGGCGGGCCCCTGTATCCACACCACACGCAAGTTCCAATTCGTAGTGTACCTGCACAACCAACCCCAACGCTAGCCGTTGCCTGACGCCTCTGTGCTCCAGATCCAAGATTGTAGTTACTGAAATGGGGGTGCGCCAGGTCATGAAGTCCAGTAGTCAACAGTAGTGTAAAAACAGTTCTTTATTACAAATACATAAATCAACAATATGAAAAGCTCAGCCAACGCGTTCCATTCCCAACGGTGAACTCTATCAGGGCAACGTGTGGATTCAATTAACTGCATATGCTGCGGGAACTCCCCAATACAATTCCATATTCCGAAAGTCAGTATTCAGAAACCTGTTGGATAAATGGTGACAATGGTCAAGCGTCCCTATAGTCACAAACATAATCTGGTACAGTGTATTGCACTTGGACAAACCGGAATGCTAACAGGTATGATACATCCTGCATAAAAAGAACGTAACAGAAGTTCGTGTTGGCGTAACCTTCGTAGGAAAGAAAAGGAAGGTTACGACCACACGAACTTCTGTCAAGGTCTCATTATGCAGGAGTCATCCTACCTGTAAGCATCACGGTTTGTATCAGCTTGATACCCTTGCACCTTCACTTCCCCCACACTGCGCAGGAACAGCTGGAGACCAAGCAAGGGAAGTACACCATAGCTGGCTTCCCGCACGTGTTGGGGGAAATTGACTGCACACATGTACTACTTGTGCCCCCTGCCGACACTACACACAATAACCTCAACAGAAACCACACGCATTCCATCAATGTGCAGGCAAAAGTGGACCACCGGGGCCTGTTCACGAATGTCGTCGCAAACTTCCCAGGCAGTGTGCATGATTCCTACATCTTCCGCAAGTCCATCACCAACCAGCGCTTTGAGGATGGCACCTATGGAAATGCACTGCTCGTCGGTAAGTACCAACTGAACACACCACACACCTCAACTCCACAATCATACAACTCACAACTGTGGGAATGCACACGTTACAAAATCACATACAACATGCCAATCAACAGGCCCAACTACCAGACACGACAACACAAGGTAACCGTGGCCAGCCATGTAGACAAACCATCCACGGCATGGCACCTCTGCCACACAATTGCAGAATGTGGGGAGAGGTGGGAACAAAGTATGTGCGAAGGAGGCAAGTGACCCATCAATAAGAATGTACACAATGCCAAGTGTGGCGGTGATGTGTTGGACAGACATCAGTATGCAGAGCACAGACATGTCCATGTGGACATATACTGCTGGTGTTTGTAGTGTTGTGGACAGTGGACGCAAACAGGTTACCTTAGGCAGTGTGGAAGGCCTTGGACATGTAGCTTTGTCGTCCCCACCTGTAAGCGTAAGCGGAGTGGCCTTGGCCGGCGTATGTCGTGAATAAATAGCCCGGGGCTCTGGGCGTGGTTCAGTTCCGGGATGGCCACCAAAGTAACTACTGCGTGTGTCTCTGTGTCCGCCATATCCTGTCCATAGGCCTACACACACGTAGCCGACCACCTTCAACGGACAGATTTACACTGGAGACGAGGTGGCTACGTCCCAAGCCAACCCGCGCACATCTCATCATCGTATGCAGGGTCGTGTCTGCCAGGGCGGCGCACCCCACCCAGCCACGAGGCCGCCGCCGTGAACGGTGGTGCCTGCACGATCCTGTGCACCTGCTGCACCCCAGCCCTGGTCCCCAGACAGGTCCGCCGCCCAGCGATAACTGGCCGCCCCTGCGCACCCAGGCCTCAATGCTCACCTGCCGCCACCGGCGTGTCTCCAAGAGGGCCCACCACGTGCCGGTGCAACCTCCTCAGCCGATCGCTTCTTTCCGCGCCACAAGTCCCCAGCGCACGCTGCGGCACAGCACCGCAGAGTCATGTGTGTGATGACTGCTGCCTTCGGCGTACACTGCGCTTCAGCAGGGCCCTCAATTCAAATCGAATCTTGATTTGCAGGACGGCGTATCGAGGTCTACGCATCATCGCAGGCTGCACACCCGCTCAGCTCTTCAGGTGCCCCTATCTCAGTGCACCGCAAGTCACCGTCCCGTGGCGGTAGGCCCGTGCCGGCCGCAGTGCATCGGGTGCCACCAACTCTGTGCACTGCAAGTCATCGTCCCGTGGCGGTAGGCCCGTGCCGGCCGCAGTGCATCGGGTGTCACCAACTCTGTGCACCGCAAGTCATCGTCCCGTGGTGGTAGGCCTGTGCCGGCTGCAGTGCATTGGGTGCCACCAACTCTGTGCACCGCAAGTCATCGTCCTGTGGCAGTAGGCCCGTGCCGGCTGCAGTGCATCGGGTGCCACTAACTCTGTGCACCGCAAGTCATCGTCCCGTGACGGTAGGCCTGTGCCGGCCGCAGTGCATCGGGTGCCAC
Source organism: Calotriton arnoldi (assembly GCA_963921515.1). Classification (NCBI taxonomy): domain Eukaryota; kingdom Metazoa; phylum Chordata; class Amphibia; order Caudata; family Salamandridae; genus Calotriton; species Calotriton arnoldi. Next base: position 1,265,435 of record CAWUFW010004803.1, read on the forward strand.
TAACTCTGTGCACCGCAAGTCATCGTCCCGTGACGGTAGGCCCGTGCCGGCCGCAGTGCATCGGGTGCCACTAACCCAGTGCGCCACAAGTCATGGACCCTTCATGATTGAGCCTCGTGGTGCGGACGCCATCATGTCACCTCCAGCAGTGGGGAATGTGATGTGGTAGGCCCCTTTTATTGGCAGGGTCACATATCCTGTGACGCCTGTGCTTGATGGGTGTGGTGTGGGTATAAACCAGCCCTCAGGGAGTGGCTGTGGCATGCTGACAACTAGACCAGTGACCAGCAGATCACTACAGGGAAGACCTGGGACATGTAGCTTTGTCCCCCCCCTGTTAGCGTAAGCGGAGTGGGCTGGGCTGGCGTATGCCAGTCCAGCGTAGGGGTGTGAACAATGAGCCCGGGGCTCTGGGCGTGGTTCAGGACTGGGCTGGACAAGGAAGTAACTAATGAGTGTGTCTCTGTTGTAGTGTCGGCGCCACCCGGACCGCAATCGGCAATGTTGCACCCTGTGACTCAAGTCCCACAACATGAGTTACATGGACGTAAGGGGGAATCACTGACCCTACATTCATCCATACTTTCATACTTGAATGATCATAGACATGACACATCTGTGTGAATCTGAATGTTTTATTCACATTCAGTGGAGTGTTGAAGCTGGAGCAGTACAGGGCTATGCAAACCCCACTTTACATTGTTGCCCCATGGAGGGCCAGCCAGAGTCCTTCAGGGAATGACAAGTTCATCGGAAGAGGAAGAGTTCAGTCCGCAGTCTGATTGCTGTGTCATTGGTAACCAAACAGAATATGGCAGTCCATGTCGAGGTCCAAGGTGAGTGTCGCAGAGTGTATCGGGAGACAGTGGAAGGTGATGATGCAGAGGGCAGAACCAAGCAGAAACAGGCCATATGGCAGAGATGAATGCTACTGCTTCCTTCTTACCACTAAGGCGGAATCATCCGCATCTTCGTCCTCTGATGTTTCATGTGCCTCACATGTGGGTGGTGGTGTTTTGTCAGCGGCACTGTGTGGCACTGACACATCAGGGGCTGGAGGTGGAATGTCTGCCACACTGTGTGGAGGTGACACATCAGGGGCCGGAGGTGGAATGTCTGCCGCACTGTGAGGCACTGACACATCAGGGGGCGGAGATGTGGATGTAGAAGCAGCAGCAGCATTCATCAGCGCCAGGCCTTGTGGCACCAGAGCCATGATGAGGATCTGCAGGGCATGGAAGATCACAGCTAAATCTCGCTGGTGTGCAGCCGTGGCAGCCATTCTTTCCGCCTCCATCCACTCCCTGTTCTCCATGATCCTCCGCATGTGTCCCAACTCCCGGCTGACATCGCTGGAGCCACTCTGACTAGACAGTTGTCCTTGTCTCAGAGTCAGGACTCCAGCGATGTCAGCCATGGAGCGGACTGTGGGTGTCCGTTAGGGACTGTAAGTGGTCCCTGATGGGACTTAGACACCCACGTATGGCATCTAGTTTGGCTGCCATGAGGTCGAACCCCACCCGCAACTGATCAGCCATCTTCTCCTGGCCCCCTAACACACAGTGTTGGAAGGCCATGTGTTGTTCGTGGGGGTCCTGGGAGACAGCCGGGGTGGTGGGTGCTTCCTGCTGTGTGGTCTGTGCAGTGGTTGGGGTCTCCTCGATGCAGCTGGGCTGCCCTGCTCCTGGAGGTGAGGTGCCGAAGCTGTCCATGAGCTCCTGGAGGGCGTCGGTGTCGAAGGTGTGGAGGTCCTCTTCGTCATCAGTGAAGAGATGTTGGGTCTGCTCTGCAGGAGGTGTTGATTCTCCCTCTGCAATGTGAAGGGGAGATGCAGTTTAACATTGTGTTCACATGTATGTTGATGCATTGTACAATTTTACATACAGACTGCATGACAATGTACATTGTGACTGTTTGGGAGGAGCTGCCTATTTGATGCGGGACAGTGGACATTTCGACAACATCACGGATGTGTGTTTGTACTTGTACATTATCATCTCACATTTCCCTGCTATGCCAAATGTGATTGGCCAGTTTCTACACACAAGCAGCACCAGTTGTGTCCTCTGTACTGTTGTGAACGTGTTGCAGTTTGTACCACATTGTTGTCAATGTTGATGTGCTCTGGATGTTATGTGTGTGTGCTGCATTGTGGGAGAGTCGCCTATGCAGCTCTGATTTTGCTGCCCCTTATCCCTTTCAGGCGGTGTGCCTTTGACTTCTGTGCTTATACAGTGCTGATATGTTGCATACTTGGGTAAATTGGGCTCTTGGTGGGAGTTTGGACTCTGGGGCATGGTTTGTCCGCAGTTTTGTTGTTGAGGTCAGGGGTTGTTTGTGCACGTGGATGTGTCAGAGTGCGACCTGCTCGTTTACGGATGTGGTTCACACTCAGCCGCCTCAGTGTCGTGGCGTGCAACATGTCATGATATATTGACTGCAGCCATGCTATTCGTCATGCAGTGTCACTTGCATTGTCAGTGTGGCTCACAGACACGCGGCTTTGCTGGGTTTGGCACATGTGCATGGGTTGGTTGTGAGATTGGTGATGTGTGGGAAGGGCCCCCTCTGGCCACATAGTCGAGGGGGGCCTACTTTCTATTTCTAGGTGTGCTGCAGAGTGCCAAGGAGATCAGGGACATGATCCAGAGTCATTGTGGGTGTGCATTGTGCTATACTTAATTGTGCATGTGTGACATTGTGCCCATCTCCCCCCGTCCCCCAGTCCCTGGTCGCTACTCACCCTGTTGCTGTTGTGTCAGGTCATGTTGAGCAGTGTCCGGTTCCCCAACTCCTGCCACCGTCTCCCCACTGATGACTGTGGACACCATTTCCTCCATCTCATCCAGCTCCTCCTGTGGCGCTGGACTCCCACCTCCAGTCTGCATTGCTGCCTTCTGGTTGTTGCCGAGTTTCTGCTTGGTTTTGCGCTTCACATCATTCCAGTGCCTCTTGAGCTCTTCCATTGTCCTCCTCAGCACTCCGACGGCATTCACCTTGTCCAGGATGGACTGCCATATTCCATTTTTTGTTGCCAATGACACAGTGGAGGTGACGAACAGTTGTTGATGGTGTTCTACCATCTCCGTTATCAGGATCCTGTTTTCCTGCGGACTGAACCGCGTATTCCTCTTCTTCTTCTCCTTGCCCTTCCCTGACCCCGAGGTCCCAGGCTGGTCCTCCGTGGGGCTTGTGGGGTTCTGGTTGTCCTCTGTACTTGCTCCGGCTCCCTCCATTGTGCTTCGCAGTTGTTTTGGTTTTGTTTGTGGGTTTTTTTCTGCTTTTATGGTGATTTTTCCCGCCTGACGTGTGTGAATTGCATGCCTGGCGCAGCTTATCGCTGATTTTATTATCGCGGTTGGGCCCATCACCACTTTTTTCACGTTCAACTTTAGATTTTTATCACAGTCCCAGTTATTTTATCGCGGACATTTGACGCGTTGTCGGGAAACTATTGCATGTTACCGCCGTGTTGGGAATACGGGGTTAACACAGAGTTATTTTCCCGCGATAGACGGCGATATGAAATATTGCGTTAACCTATTTTGGCGATGTTTATCGCACGTTCTTGAGAATATCCCCCTCAGTGTCTTCAAAGGAGCCACCACCATAGCGGCTCCTCTAAAAGCACTTTAAAGTTTGCTGAACACTTGCTATGTTTCAGGCAGCCGCGCAATAAACGTTTTTAGGGAGTTTGTTTTTGAAAAACAAAAAACGAATGACTCTGACACCCTGGAGTTTTCTCCCAGGGCGTGGGAGCCATTTTTAGTTTTTTTTGCTCTTCTGTTCTGCCTACTTTTTTCCCCTGGCAATCTGATTAGCCCAGTGTACTAGTTTTAGCAAAAGGTATTCAACCGAAGCCTTGATGCAATGGGTTAAATTTGTGGAGCAAGGTAAAATCACATTGAAGCAGTCTAGTGACTGTTAGGAGAGTTGCTTCCCTGTGTAAATGATTGTTACATGCATGAGGCTGTAAAAGTGTTTTTGCCAGATCAGTTTTGCTGTATTGTGGTGATAAAATCAAATTTGACCTTTGCATTGTAGTAATAAACGTGTGAAAGTACAGTCGGTCTAAATAACACGATATTGGGCCACTTTTGTTTTCAGTGCCATGGCATAAACGTTTTTATTGATAAAGTTGATCTTTGAGCTCCATTCATGCATGCTCACGGACTCATGCATACATCCTAAGTCTTTAACAAAAATAATCAGTTCCTCCTTCTCTTCTCCACAAGGTAAAATCAGTATAGCTATAATATACAGAATTATGTGATGGAAATCTAAACAAAAGCTTTGTCCTCTCAAACAACTGGAAACGTACATTTATCAAGATGAAAGAGGGGTGACTTGAAATGACAGCTTGTCAATCCTTTAAGAGGAAATATTTGAGCATGTGGAGGGCAAGGTGGGGTGTTGAGAATAACGGCCCCCCCCCCACACACTCACAGGGAAGGCGGTGGGATGTTTGTGAATCGCTTCCCACGCTGAACATTCATCACCTGCAGAAAAGATACAAGGTATTGTGAATGGCATTTTTAGGTATTTGCGCCCACGGGTCTCTTGAATCTGTAGGCGTTTGAAATGTTTTCATCCACTTCTTTGGTAAAACTGTTTTCACCTTCACATTTTCTAATTCTGTGAAGGTATCACTGGGAAATGAGAAATGTTCATCTTTTATATGCACAAGAACAGTCAAGAACTGCTGAGTTGCTTTGTCTTCTTGATGTTGACACATTCGTTTTATATTTAATGTGATACTCTATTATGAAGCATGATTACAAGCTCATGCATGGGCGCACATATACACATATTGTCAAACCAGTTCTACAAGGCCTTTGGGACTCAGGGGTTTCTGGACAATCCCTGGGTCAGGTCAGGCTCCCCAAAGTAGGTAATTATAGGGGGCCCTGCGGCCAGCAATCAGCACTTAATATATCACATTCCGAAGAGAAAGTGTGCCTCACCTAAGTCTCCTAGACTTTCTGATAGCTGTGACAGAGCAGCCAAGGCTTAACCGAATGGAGTTGCTACACAACTCAAGGGTCTAGGAGCAGTACCACACAGCTATCACAGTGCCAAGAAGGACAAATGCCAAGATTGTAAGCACTAAATATTTTAAATTGTATATCATTGATATAACATAATTTTATAGTATAAAAAGTATTCAAACTAACAGAACTACCGAAATCACCTTATAAAACACAACACAGGGTGTAATGCAGTTATTAAACAATAATCTGGCAGTGAGAATAATAATCTGTGGAAACCACTAGTAAACTGTTAAAGCAGATTTCGCACAGGGGTCTTTGGGTACACATACCAGACAATATTCATGACCAGTTATTATTATTATTATTGGAGCCCTAATGAAAACGAAGGCTGCAGCATACCTGTATATGGAAAAAGACAAGGCAATGCAGTAGGAATTTAGATACAACAGAGGGGTCGAATTTAATAACTTTTGGCGCAATACAGGGCAGCACCCAAAGTTGCTGCTCTGCGTTTCGTCAAAGGAAGACAAAAACACAGCGCCACAGCTACCAAGATATGGCGGTGTTTTTCTCTTTCCCCACCAGCGCTTGTGTACTCTAGGCTCCATGCGCCAACACACACCCTTGCCCATAGCTTTGCCCACAGCTATTATACTGGAAGAAAACCCTTCCAGTACAAAAACTATCACCTGACTCAGTTGAATACTTTTCCGACTTTGTATGTGTGCTGTAGAGTGCAGCTGACGGCAAAGCTGAAAAGACTTTTAAAACGTGCTTTATTATTACGTCTTGAGGAGGCACAATTTTTGGGAGCAAATCCCATTGGTGGGTGCATCGAAACACCATTATTTCACCCATGGGACATCCCCTTGATGCAAAGTAGAAGAAAGTAGTGCACAGAGCTACTTTACGTTACTTTAGGCAACTTTCCACCTCAATTTATGATATTCATTGGAAAATAAGCACTTTTTGCCAGGTTTATGTCACCTTTGTGACGCAATGCCAGAGCAAAGTGTTAGTAAATCTGGGCCAAGGTTTGCAAATAGCTGTTTGTTCAGTTTTACAGATACAATTAGATGCTTGATCTGACTCTTTCCACCAAAATCATATTATGTATATCTTTAGTATTTTGTTAGTAGTCTGAAATCTAGATGTTTGCAAACACCTACAAAACACAAATCAAAAGTTACAGCAAACACAAATAACTACTACATAGGGATGCCTACACTAAAAGGAGACAATATCTAAGAATTCATGGGGGATATTCACACGAACGTGCGATAAACATCGCCAAAATAGGCTAATGCAATTTTCCATATCGCCGTCTATCGCGGGAAAATAACTCTGTGTCAACGTCATATTCCCAACACAGCGGTAACATGCGTTAGTTTCCCGATAACACCTCAAATGTCCGCGATACAACTACCGCCACGGCGATAAAAAAGGAAACCCGAACGCGAAAAAAGTTGCGATGGGCCCAACCGCGATAGAAAAATCAGCGACAAGCAGCGCCAGGCTTGCAATTCCCACGTCAGGCGGGAAAAATCACCATAAAAGCAGCAAAAAAAATAAATTTAAAAAAAAACATAACAACTGCGAAGCACAATGGAGGCAGCCGGAGCAAGTACAGAGGACAGCCCGAACCCCACAAGCCCCACGGAGGACCAGCCTGGGACCTCGGGGTCAGGGAAGGGCAAGGAGAAGAAGAAGAGGAAGACGCGGTTCAGTCCGCAGGAAAACAGGATCCTGATTACGGAGGTGATAGAACACCATCAACAACTGTTCGTCACCTCCACTGTGTCATTGGCAACAAAAAATGGAACATGGCAGTCCATCGTGGACAAGGTGAATGCAGTCGGAGTGCTGAGGAGGACAATGGACGAGGTCAAGAGGCGCTGGAATGATATGAAGCGCAAAACCAAGCAGAAACTCGCAAACAACCACAAAGCAGCAATGCAGACTGGGGGTGGGAGCCCTGCGCCACAGGAGGAGCTGGATGAGATGGAGGAAATGGTGTCCACAGTCATCAGTGTGGAGACGGTGGCAGGAGTCGGGGGACCGGACACTGCTCAACATGACCTGACACAACAGCAACAGGGTGAGTAACCACCAGGGACTGGGCAGACGGGGGTGATGGGCACAATGGCACACATGCACAATGAAGTATAGCACACTGCACAACCACAATGACTCATAATCATGTCCCTGATCTCCTTGCCATACTGCAGCACACATAGAAACAGCAAGTAGTTCCCCGTCCACAATGTGCCCAGAGGGGGCCCTCCCCACACATCACCAATCTCACAACAAACACAACAAAGCTGCGGATCCGTGAGCCCCATTGACAATGCAAGTGACACTGCATGACGATGAGCATATCTGCAGGCCACTCATCATGACATGTTGCACGCCACGACACCGAGGTGGCTGAGTGTGGTCCACATCCGGAAAGGACCAGGTCACACACTGACACATCCACGTGCACAAACAACCCCTGACGGCAACAAGACATCTGCGGACAAACCATGCCCAAGAGTCCCAACACCCACCAAGAGCCCAATTTACCCAAGTATGCAACATCTCAGCACTGCATAAGCACAGAAGTCAAAGGCACACCGCCTGAAAGGGAGAAGGCCAAGCAAAGTCTGAGCTGCAGGGGCGACTCTCCCGCAATGCAGCACACACACAAGAATCAGAGCACATCAACATTGACAACAATGTGGTACAAACTGCAACACTTTCACAACAGAACAGAGGACACAACTGCTGCCGCTTGTGTGTAGAAACTGGCCAATCACATTTGGCATAGCAGGAAACTGTGACATGATAATGGACAAGTACAACCCCACATCCCTGATGGTGCACAAATGTCCACTGTCCTGCTTCAAATAGGCAGCTCCTCCTAAACAGTCACAATGTACATTGTCATGCAGTCTGTTTGAAAACTTGGCCAATGCGTGAACATACATGGAACACACTGTTAAACTGCATCTCCCCTTTTACATTGCAGAGGGAGAAACATCACCTCCTGCAGAGCAGACCAAACACCTCCTCACTGATGACGAGGAGGACCTCCCCACCTTCGACACCGATGCCCTCCAAGAGCTCATGGGCAGCTTCGGCACCCCACCTCCAGGAGCCGGGCAGCCCAGCTGCATCGAGGAGACCCCAACCCCTGCACAGACCACACAGCAGGAAGCACCCACCGCCCCGGCTGTCTCCCAGGATCACCACAACCAACACATGGCATTTCAACGCCGTGTGTTGGAGGGCCAGAAGGAGATGGCTGAGCAGGTGTGGGTGGGGTTCGACCTCATGGCAGCCAAACTTGATGCCATCCATGGGTGTCTACGTCCCATCAGGGACCACTTACAGTCCCTAACAGACACCCACAGTCTGCTCCATGGTCTCCAACGAGCCATGGCTGACATCGCTGGAGTCATGACTCGGAGACAAGAACACCTGTCTAGTCAGAGTGGCTCCAGCGATCTCAGCTGTGAGTTGGGACACATGCGGAGGCTCATGGAGGACTCGGTGCGGATGGAGGTGGAAAGGATGGCTACCACGGCTGCACATCAGCGAGATGTGGCTGGGATCTTCCATGCCCTGCAGATCCTCATCATGGCATTGCTGCCACAAGGCCTGGCGCAGATGAATGCTGCTGCTCCTACACCATCCACATCTCTGCCCCCTGATGTGTCAGTGCCCCACAGTGCGGCAGACATTCTACCTCCGGCACCTGATGTGTCGCCACACAGTGCGGCCGACAATTCACCTCCGGCCCCTGATGTGTCAGTGCCACACAGTGCTGCAGCCGAAACACCAACACCCACAGGTGAGGCACATGAAACATCAGAGGACGAAGATGCGGATGAATCTGCCTTAGTGGTAAGGAGGAGGCGGTAGCATTCATCTCCGCCTGTTTCTGCTTGGTTCTGCCCTCTGCATCATCATCTTCAACTGTCCCCCGATACACTCTGCGGCACTCACCTTGGACCTCGACATGGACTGCCATATTCTGTCTGGTTACCAATGACACAGCAATCAGACTGCGGACTGAACTCTTCCTCTTCCGATGGACTTGTCCTTCCCTAATGGACTCTGGCTGGCCCTCCACGGGGCAACAATGTCAAGTGGGGTGTGCATGGCCCTGTACTGCTCCAGCTGCAACACTCCACTGGATGTGAATAAAACATTCCAATTCACACAGATGTGTTATGTCTATGATCCTTCAAGTATGACAGTATGGATGAATGTAGGGTCACTGATTCCCCCTCACGTCCATTTTGCACATGCTGTGGGGCTTGGGTCACATGGTGCAACATTGCCGATTGCGGTCCAGGTGGCGCAGAAACTACAACGGAGACACACGCATTGGTTACTTCCTTGTCCAGGCCAGAACTGAACCACGCCCAGAACCCCGGGCTCATTGTTCACACCCCTACGCTGGACTGGCATACGCCAGCCCAGCCCACTCCGCTTACGCTCACAGGGGGTGACAACACAGCTACATGTCCCAGGTCTTCCCTGTAGTGATCTGCTGGTCACTGGTCTAGTTGTCAGCATGCCACAGCCACTCCCTGAGGGCTGGTTTACACCCACACCACACCCATCCAGCACAGGCGTCACGGGACATGTGACCCTGCCAATAAAAGGGGCCCACCACAGCACATCCCCCACTGCCGGAGGTGACATGATGGCGTCCGCATCCACGGAACTCAATCATCAGGGGTCCGTGACTTGCGTTGCACAGAGCTAGTGGCACCCGATGGCCTGCCTCCGGCACGGGCCTACCGCCACGTGGCGATGACTTGCGTTGCACAGAGTTAGTGGCACCCGATGGCCTGCGTCTGGCACAGGCCTACCGCCACGTGGCGATGACTTGCGTTGCACTGAGTTAGGCCCACCTGAAGAGCTGAGCGGGTATGCAGCATGCGATGATGCGTTGGCCTCGATACGGCGTCCAGCAAATCAAGACTCGAATTGAATTGTGAGCCCTGCTGGACCGCAGTGTACGCACAGGCAGCAGTCAGCACACACATGACTCTGTGGTGCGGTGCCGCAGGGTGCGCTGGGGGCCTGTGGCGTGGAATCCAGCGATCGGCTGAGGAGGTTGCACCGGCACATGGAGGGCCCTCTTGGGGACACGCCGGTGGCTGCAGGTGAGCATTGAGGCCTGGGTGCGCAGGGGTGGGCAGTCATCGCTGGGCGGCGGACCGGTCTGGGGACCAGGAGTGGGGTGCAGCAGGTGCACAGGATCGCGCATGCACCACCGGTCATGGTGGCGGCCTCGTGGCTGGGTGGGGGGCGCCGCCCTGGCAGACACGACCCTGCATGTGCTGATGAGATGTACGCGGGTTGGCTTGGGATGTAGTCACCTCATCTCCAGTGTGAATATGGCCGTTGAATGTGGTCGGGCACGTGTGTGTAGGCCTACGGCCACGATATGGCGGACACAGAGGCACACGCAGTAGTTATTGTGGTGGCCATCCCGGAAGTGGACCACGCCCAGGGCCCCGGGCTATTCATTCACGACATACGCCGGCCAAGGCCGCTCCGCTCAGGCTTACAGGGGGGGACCACATGGCTACATGTCCAAGGTCTTCCACACTGCCTGGGGTAACCTGTTTGCGTCCACTGTCCACTACACTGCAAACACCAGCAGTAGATGTCCACATGGACATGTCTGTGCTCTGCATACTGCAGTCTGTCCAGCACATCTCCGCCACACTTGGCATTGTGTCCTTTCTTATTGCTGGGTCACTTGCCTCCTTCGCACATTCTTGGTTCCCACCTCTCCCCACATTCTGCAATTGTGTGGCAGAGGGGCTCTGCCTTTGTGGATGGTTTGTCTACATGTCTGGCCCCTGTTACCACGGTTACTTGTGTTGTCGTGTCTGGTAGTTGGGCATGTTGGTTGGCATGTTGTATGTGATTTTGTTACATGTGCTCTCCCACAGTTGTGAGTTGTGTGATTGTGGAGTTGAGGTGTGTGGTGTGTTCAGTTAGTACTTACCAATGAGCAGTGCATTGCCATGGGTGCCATCCTGGAAGCGCTGGTTGATGATGGACTGTCGGAAGATGTATGTATCATGCACACTGCCTGTGAAGTTGGCGACGACATTGGTGAGCTGTCCCCGGTGGTCCACTATCGCCTGCACATTGATGGAATGCGTGTGCTTTTCTGGCGGTAATTGTGTGCAGGGTCGGCAGGGGGCACAAGTGGTACATGTGTACAGTCAATTGCCCCCGACACGTGCGGTAAGGCAGCTATGGCGTCATTCCCTTGCATGGTCTCCAGCTGTTCATGCACAGCGTGGGGGAAGTGAAGGTGCAGGGGTATCAAGATGATACAAACCATGATGTTTACAGGTATGATGAATCCTGCATGATGAAACCGTAACAGATGTTTGTGTGGTCGTAACCTTCCTTTTCTTTCCTGCGGAGGTTACGAGCACACGGACTTCTGTTACAGTATGTTTGGACTGGATTCATCATACCTGTGTGCATTCCGGTTTGTCCAAGTGCAATACACTGTGCCAGATTACGTTTGTGACTATGAGGACGCTTGACCATTGTCACCATTTCTCCAACAGGTTTCTGACTACTAATTTCAGGATATAGAATGGTATTGGGGAGTTCCCGCAGCATTTGCAGTTTTTGGATCCACACGTTGCCCTGGTGAAGTTCCCCGTTGGGAATGGAACGCGTTGGCTGAGCTTTTCGTCTTGTCGTTTATGTATTTGTAATAAAGTTCTGTTTTTCCACTACCGTTGACTGCTGGACTTCATGACCTGGGGGGGGAGGGACCGGGGGGTGGTTGCGGTGGGTGTTGTGGCCCTCTTGGGTCTCCAGGCTGCATGATCATTGTCTCCATGGCATCTGTTGGTCTTCAGATGTGGCTCTAGGCTGGGCTCCCTTTCATACTGCAGGTTGTTGTCCTGCTTAACACCAGTAAGAGGCAGGTGTTGAATATCTGCTGCTAACGCGCCTTATCGCCTGTTTTCGGATTGCATCGCTGAACTGGCTGGTCGTTGGGAATATCGCGAAGTGGTGTTTTCGTGTGTTTTTGCACGGGAACGCCTACTCTGCATATCATTAGCGTTAGTTGTCGCTCTCATCCGTGGCGATGTGTTTTGCGGCAGCTATCGCAGGAAAACTGGCGATGTCAGCAGTTTGCACCAGCTTGTGAATGGGGCGATAAGTCTATCGCCACTTTTGCGGCGCTAAAGTGCCGATAAATCGGCGATGGCTCCTTGAGAATATGCCCCCATGTGTTTTGACTTTGCGGAGACTAGGTATGCATGCAAACCTCAGGCTGTTTGGGGGCACAGGTCTATGTGCCCCAGAGCCAACAGGGCTCAGAACAGACCACAAATGTCTGTGGATTCAGCCAGCTGACTTGTCAGATCAGTGGCACCTAAACTGGCAGGTCAAAGGATCCACAATGAAATCGATAGAAAAAGTACAAAAGTCAGTGCCAAGAGGGGTAGGTTCACCAAACAGTATACATCATCTCACATGCACTTGTAGCCATCAACTGTCAGTGACATTTATGCAGCTTAAGGAGTTAGGCAGGTGTTAGCAAAAACCTGCAGACATTGAGGTTTGTTGTTCAGCAACCCACATCCATCTTGTACTGAGTGATAGAGCAGACTAAGGATCTCTGATGGGGCAGAGCTCCTTGGCTGGTGGAGGGATTGTATGCAGAGTAAGGTCAGAAGCAGGTCAATCGGGCAGAGCTTCAGCAGTGCCAGCAGGCTTAGTTCTAGCCAGAAGAAAGTGGGAAGCATGCCTGCTCCACATTCTGAAATGCACATTGTGAGAAAAGTGGTGTATTATAGTGTGTGGTTGTGAGACCTCACCATGTAATACACTCACAATACTGTCTTGGTCCAGTCAGTCTCATAAGTAAAACCTTTAGCTCAAGCCTGGGTAGGTTCGAGCAGTCAGAGCTAAGCAAAGGAATAAGTGTAAAGCATTTAGAAGTACCAAAACAAGAAAATAATAAAGTCACACAGCACGAAAGAAATGCAACACCAATGTATAAATGTAAATGTCCAGTATCTGTAAAGCGCGAACAATTACCCGAGTGTGTCAAGGAGCTGGGGGCCGTCGGGAAGATTAAGCGAGCTATTGCCCAGAGTCACATGGTGCTGGGCTGATCTGCAGCCGGCGATCGAACCGTGAGCCCCCGGGTTCCGGAGTCAGTCGCCCTGGCCGCTGCGCCACACCTCTTCCCATAAAAATAGATCTTATTTTTATGAATTTTTAGACACCAAAACATACAAAATCCACCAGAGGGTTCCGGAGATGTAGATTTTTAAGTAAAAAATAAACCATTGCTTTTCATTCAAATGTAACCAAGCATTGGTAACTATTGCGGTTAGCAGAAACTTAGTAAAACTTTTATAAAGTTGTGTTGTGCTTTGGATGACCAACTCAGGCAGAGAATAGGTCAAGGGGGCCAGTAAGGATTTATAGAACAGTAAACTTGTCACTGAAGCAGGGGGGTGTGGCCAAGATGCCGATTGGAGCGATCGTACATTAAATCACTCTGCAATAGCCTGCGCATTATCCTGCAATAATCATCTCCTTATGAGAGCCCGGCGACTCAGCAAACACCCTGTACCTACAGTGGGGCTCCCTAGTATAGCCCGAACCAGTCCCATGTCAAGCTCCCCCTACCGGCGCCCGTAGTGAGGCACTCAGTGGCGCCGTGGCCTTGGACTTTGGCCTGAAGACACAGCGTACCTGCCAGAGGAACTGAGCTGGCCACCAGCATCCTGGGCAGCTGCTGCCTACGCTGCACTCAGCTCCGGCTCCCATGCGATCGAGGTGAGATCTCTCAGGGCTGGTTGCACTGAGTGAGGGAGCCGGGTGCTGGCCGTGCCATGGAGGCAAGAGCCCCGACAGTAGAGAGGGATGCTTGGAGGCGGGCAAGGGCTTGCCCACGCCTGCTACCGAGACCGGACACATGACTTACTCCGCTGCCTGCCGGCCCCCAACACCCTTGCTCCTTCCTCCTCCCTCTTCTGGGCTGAAACCATACGGCCACACTAGGGATGATTACTCATGCCTGGCCACAACTATGCTCTCCAGATGCCCTGGGCCTGGGCGGCGGTGATTCCTTGATCTGCTCACCACGCCGGATGCGGCTGCTGCCAGGAGCACGGAGGCGCCGACCCACAGACCGGACTGTGGGATAGCAACATACCATTAAAAGGTCGGTACAGGCTTGATCGCGTTGGGACTTTGGGGCATCCAGTCACTTTTACCAAGCAACCGCGCCAGGCACACGCTACGCTTCTCAACCCTGAGGCCCTGCCGCACCTGAGAGGGAAACAACCTATGCTTGCAGTAAGGCATCACCAGGCAAGAATCCGCCACAATAGACTGAAAAGCTGGGGTTGTAGGGGGGCGAAAATCCGTGCTGGCCCTCCACCCTCAATATCCTCCTTTCCTCCAAACTGCACAATGAGCGAACATTATACACTTGCACTTGACAGTCTGGTGGTCACCAAAGAATGACCACATAGTGCCGTGAATCATAATAGACTGACTCCCTCACCCCCTGCAAGAACGGAGCGGGTCAGAATAACCCCTTCTCCTCCTCTGGGGTAGAAGCACAATCCGCGGTCCCAACCTGACACCACAGGTGGCACGACGAGGCGGCACTGCCTACGCTGGTCGACACTCTCACCCTGATATCCCAAATTACTGCCAACCGTTGTCAGGTGCATACCGTACGCTACCCCCCACAGGATGGGGAAGAATAAACCAGACAGGCCCCAGACCCAGGCGGGGGGCGCACCTGACCCTGCAGACCGCCCAACAGATAACACCCAAACCGGAAAATCATCACCAGAGGCCCTACCAGACAACTTACATTGTTTCGATGAACTCCTGGCAGCGGTCCTGGATATCAAATCCACCCTGGGCCCCAAGATGGATACACTATGCATTGAAATGGGACTCATGCGTGAAGATCACAAAAAATTAAAGATAAGGTTGAGAACTCTGAATCGATGTTGGCTGCCCAGAGGCCCACGATGAAGGCGACAGAAGAACAAATTGGAATGTTACAAAGGGAGGTGGAATTCCTCAGAAGCCGGGTGGGGGACCAGGAAGGAAGATCACCCAGGAACAATGTATGAATAGTAGGTCTCCCCGAACGTGTTGAGGGCCAAAGCATGGAACTCTACCTCGAATCCTGTTTGTTAATGAGATCCTCCAAGGCAAACAATCAAAGTTCTTCTCGGTTGAGAGGGCCCACAGGGTACCGGGTACCCCCCCGCCTGGGTAACCCCCCAAGGCCGGTGGTGGCACAACTCTTTAAGATCATATACTGCAGGTAACGAGAGCCCACGGCCCATGGCCGATCGAAAACGCCACAGTGCACATATACCCGGACTTTACACTGGCAGTCCAGCGACGCAGGTTCTCCTTCCTCAATATGAAGAAGTGCTGAGGGACCACAACGTGAAGTACGCTCTCCAATTCCCAGCTACCCTACAGATACAACACGACGGCAACACCCACTTTTGTGCCACGCCGGAGGAGGCATGGATCTGGATGGAGTTGAACGGGCTAGCGCGCAACAGGGGGACAACAGTCGAACCTCAACAGAAATGGCAGGCTCAAAGTCGCCGCGGTTAAGCAGACGACAACAACAGGGGCCTTCCAAAGATCAAGAGGCAACAGAGAGAGCACAAGCAGTACAGACTGCTGAAAGACACGCAGCTTCCCGCCCTCCATCAACTTCGGGGTCGGAAACAGAGAATAAATTGGAGGATATTCCATCACTAACAGTCTCGCAACAAACAGCGGTACTGGGCGGTGGCCCAACAGTCACTCCACAAACTTCAGATGACCCAATGTGATAGCACTCACACAGACCAGCTGCATAATCTGGCGGCGGAGTAAATGTCACTGTATGTTATAAAGGAACCCCCGGCCGAACGATGCTGTACAAGAATATCCAGGGCTTGGAACACTAACTTTCACAAGCGGGCATCTCGACCTCGCCATGTTGCCACCGCTCCCCATTCACCTTGTGTGACTGTTATAGAACCATTGTTGGACTACTTTTTCTTTTCTTTCTCTGCTCCTTTCGCTATTCTATTTCCTTCCTTCATCTGAAACTTCAGTCGAACCGCAGTTAAGTGCTGATGGCCGTCCCCCCGCTGGCTTATTGGCCTGGGAGTGGAAGTTGGGGACTGTTATTGTTTATAACGCACTGTCTGCACCACCAAATCACGCACACTATTAAGGATGTATACAAATGCCAGCGTATTATATGGGGATTATGCGCCCAGGGGTGGGAAGGAGACATGATGTCGACACACTGGGAACTGACTCCCACCTCTATAACAAGTCCCCGTAAATGGGCACACAGGAAACCCATATGTTCCTATTAACTTGGAATGTCTGTGGCCTAGCAAGGCAGACCAAGAGGCACCAGGAGGTGTAAGATCACCATCGCACTCCTCCAGGAAACACACCTGACCACACAGACACTCACTTCAATGCGGTAGCGCTGGAGGGGCACAATAGTTTTGACCACATATTCTGGCTATGCTATAGGGGCCCTGATATGGGTGGCGCCCAGGACTCCGCTGGAGATACTCCACATACGTACCGATCCTGGAGGGGATGCTGAATGGCCTACCACTATCACTAATTTCACTCTATGCCCCAAACTCGGGTCAGTTCTCACTTCTGCACTCTATGACTCCAGCATTGCTCCACGACCCATCAGTGTCAATCTATTGGGGAGAACACTTCAATTGTACCACAGACCTAGACATAGACCGCTCACGCCTCCCACTTCCAGGTGCGCAATGCATCACACTGTCGCACTACCTAAACACTTGGACCACAAATCTGCATCTGCAGGACATATGGCGAGGTATAAACCCTACCAGCAGGGAATACTCTTATTATTCAGGGTTACATCATTTATTTACAGACTACACCTAATATACCGCACCCATGAGGACCTGTCCTGGGTGTCTCACGCGGAATACCTCGCCCGCACATTGTCAGACCACAGGCCCTTACAACTGCAGCTGACTTGTGGGGAAAGTAAACACGGTATTCCCATGTGGCGTCTCCCCATAGAAGCGCTCAAAGATGTACCCTTACGCACCTCCTTATCGCAATCTATCATAACATACTTTCTAGATAATGAAGGCACCACATCCAATACTGGAAAATGATGGGACGCATTCAAGGTGGTCTTACCAGGACACGCAATAAAATCGATATACGGCGCCTGCATGTCTCTTAACAAAGAATTGGAGGCTCTAGAGATAAAATTACATCGTTGTGAGCGTCTAGCACCTGCAGATCCACAAATCATACCCACACTGGCCCAAGCTAAATTATCCCACAAAATGACCCTCGATTGGCTGTGCGCTTTAGACTATAAGCAATACCTAGCTAGAAAACACGCAGAGGGCGACATAGCGGGCAGAACGTTAGCGTGGTTATTGAAAATTAATTAATCCCAAACACCCATTACCACCATTTATAACTAGGAAGGCCGGTTGGTCAACTGGCAGGCCAAGATTAACTCGGCCTTCTGCCGATACTACGCCTCCCTATACAGAGCTCCTTCGCCCCCTATGACAGACAGGAACTACAGCTCTTTGAAGAATAAATAGCTCTCCCCCAGATCCCGCAGACTCATGTTGCCACCCTAGAATCTCCCATCACTGAAACCGAGATATCTGAAGCTATCAAGCAACTGGCGAGAGGTAAAACTTCGGGGACTGACGGTTGGCCTCAGGAATTTCATGCTGTATTTAGCACGTAGTTGGTCCCTCGCCTACACCGGGTATACACAGAAGCTTACGACCAAGGCATACTACCGCCCTCACTTCACGAGGCTGTTCTGGTGCTGCTACTCAAGCCAGGAAAAGACCCGCTACAGATGGGTTTGTACTGCCCCCTGTCCCTCCTGAACACAGATTACAAGATACTGTGCAGAGACATCTAGA
Source organism: Calotriton arnoldi (assembly GCA_963921515.1). NCBI lineage: Eukaryota > Metazoa > Chordata > Amphibia > Caudata > Salamandridae > Calotriton > Calotriton arnoldi. The sequence goes on from CAWUFW010004803.1 coordinate 1,283,430, forward strand.
AGTGACACAACTGTTAGTCCATACCGACCAAAGCGGTTTTATGCCCGGTTGGAACACCAGCCTAAACCTATGCCGACTTTTTACACTGTTAGAATGGGCACGCACTATTGAGGAGCCAGCATGGATATCCTCCCAAGACATCCAGTATGCATTCGACACCCTGGGGTGGGAGTACCTTAATGCGGTGTTGGCGAGATACAGTATAGGCCCTCGCTTCCTGCAATGGATTAAGCTGCTATATAACGCGCCACAGGCCCGGGTCAAGTCAGGTCGCATGATTTCGGACTCCTTTATCATTTAGAGGGGCACCAGAAAGGGGTGCCCACTATCGCCAATTATATTTGCCCTAGCGAAGGAGCCCCTAGCCTGCGCACTACATAGCCGAATAATCGACAGGGGTATCAGGGCGCACAACCAATGGCACATTATCTCACTATATGCCAATGATGCGCGGGTTTATCTCCGGGGGCACCAGACATCGTTATGCGGCTTGATGGAGCTACTGGACAACTATGGACGTATATCCGGCCTGAAGGTGAACAGGGGAAAATCTCTCTTGTTTCCAGTGACGCCTCTGACTCCAGAGCAAAGGACGGGCCTACCACGTTCCTCACTCACCTGGTCCTGCGACTCCATCAAGTACTTGGGAGTACAAATATATCATTCACAAGCGGACCTAATAGACGGCAACCTGGGTGGGGTGATCGCTAATGCCCGCTCCTCTCTAAAATTCTGGACGGAATTGCCATTGTCTTCCATGGGATGTATAGCCATGTCTAAAATGCTACTGCTCCCCAGACTAGTGTATTTCTTTGCAGCGCTCCCCTTTCAATTATCAAGTAAATTGTTCTGTGACCTAAAATCGCTTGTAACGTCTCTAATCTGGGGCAAGACCAGAGTCAGAGTCGCCCTTGCAAAACTCCATGCCCCAATCACAGAGGGCCGTCTAGGCGCCCCTAATTACGAGTATTATTATGCAGCCGCACAGCTGCAATGGCCAAAGCGGTGGTTAGCAGGCCACAATACCACTGAATTGGGCCCCTGAGCGTCCGGCCTACAACAGTCTACACTGCTGGAATGGCTGTCCGGTTCCAAGGCAATGATTCCGAAGGACCCGGGAAACATACTGATGTCTACGGCCCACAGCTGCTGGTCCCGCTATGTGCTGCGAGGGCACTCACCCTCACCCTATGCTCCAGATCTACCCCTTGGGGTACTTCCCAGTACACACACTAGAATCATGTGCCCAGAGTTGGCAAACTGGTCAGCGGCCGGGTTAACCACATGGGGAGACTTATTCGTTGACTCGAATCTCTGCGACTTTGATACATTGTCGGACGATTATGGCATATCCCCTGGTTCCTTCCTACTGTATGCATAGCTCACACACCAATTATTTAAGACGTTGGGCAACACGCATGATGAACATAAAACATCCAGTTTATGACATACACTTTTAACACATGGTACTCGTAGGAAAGCGATCACCGCACTGTATAATTTGATGAGACCTGATGCAGCGCCCCTATTAGCACCACTCAAAGAATACTGGAATGCAGCACTGACAACCACACTAACTGAAAAACAGTGGACACAATGCATAGGGTTCCCAAAGATATTATACACTAATGCCAGAATTAAGTACACTGAATGTAACTACCTCCACCACACGTACCTCACCCTACATTGGCTGGCGTGTATGTATGCGAACTTTACCCGATATATGCCCTAGATGCCATAACTCCGACGCCACGTTTATTCATATGGTATGGGCGTGTGCCCAACTAACAGCATACTGGAATGAGGTGGATGCCTCACTTTCCAAGGGTACGTACACGACAATCACGGCACAGGGTTCCCACTTCCTGCTAGGCATATCCAGCGCAACAAATACCATAAATCATTAACAAATTCCTGGACCTAGCACTAGGCCTTGCTAAGCGCAGACTGGCCATGTCCTGGAAGTCGAATTCAGCACCCCAAGCACTAGTGTGGCTCTCTGACCTCCGCAGAGCACTAGTGGCTGAACATGAGCTGATGAAAGGCAACGCTCTAAATCCCCCAACAGCCACCAACCCCCCAGACTGGCATAAATACCGAACATTTATAGAATCAAAACTGAACCCCACATCAATATTAGTCCGCCGCTCATACCACATGCAACAGTTTGTTTTTCAGTATATGACTGTAAAATAATGTGTATGACTCCCATTGCCCACGGGGCTGTGTAAGCAATATCGAAAATTAATAACCACTATTTAAAAAAAACAAAAAAACTTGTCACTGAAGCAGTCTCAGGTCCATTTCAGGGATCCATGGGTGAACTGCCATAGACGACAATGAAGTGGTCATTATGCAAGGGGTACAGGAGGCTGAAGATGCTGCAAGATGCTGTGGGGGTCAACAGGGTACTTCCTGGAGCTACTCCTTGGTCCACTGTCATAGGGCGAGTGGGGGGTCACTTTGGGCACAGAGGTCAATGTACATCGAAGTCCTGGTGGGTCCAGCAAAATTCCAGTTGCCACTTGGACTACTGGTATCCTGTCACAAAGAAACTAGTGGTTCCCTTTGGTAAAGGCTAGTATCCTCCGTGGGCTGCCAAACGGCACTCTGACAACTCTCCAGGGTTGGGCAGACTCAGGTGCAACTGACTAAGCATTGGGACTCGCTCTCCCCGGCTGCAGATCGGCAGTCAGTGGAATCAAGAGATTGTGGCTTCCTTTCCTGCTTTCCTGAGAGTCATTCACGCTTTTTCAAATTTGCATTTACTCAAAAGTTACATTAAATTAGACTTGGGCTTCAAGTTGGGTGTTAAGTAACAATTATTTTGATACCTTGAAGTACCAACTTTAGTAGTCCCATTCAGAAGTTAGCATAGCTGAGAAGTCAGCGGGCAACCCTGTACTTGCTATTGGGGCTACTAGCATTTCCAGAGTAAAAACAACAATGTTGTTTTTTATTGTTAGGACATATTAAAATGCATTCCTACTTTTTCATCTACAGCATCCTGCCTTAGGACTCAACAGACCTGCTGTAGTGGTGACAAATATATTAAAAAGGGAGGTTTGGACTTTGTCATTAGTTTAAATGGCAATCTCGAGTTAGCCGTTTAAACTGCTTATCTTGCTGGGAAACATGTTTGATGTTGCCACACTCAGGGTGGCACAATAAATGCTGCATCCCCTGAGGGACACTTTAACTTACAGGCCATGGGCACCTCTGGTACCATGTACTAGGGACTTATAAGTAAGTGAACATATGCCAATTGGGCATTATCCAATTTAACATATGCTTTTAGGGATCAGAGCACTGACATGGAGGCCTGGTTAGCAGGCCTCAGTGCACTCTCAGGGGCATATTCACAAGGACTTATCGCCGAGTTATCGCCACCTTAACGCATCAAAAGTGGAGATAGATTCAACGCCCCATTCACAAGCGGGTGCAAACTGCAGACATCGCCAGTATTTCCGCGATAACTGCCGCAAAATTTATCTCCACGGGTGACACCACCAACTAACCCTAATGAGATGCAGAGTAGGCGTACCCGTGCAAAAACACACGAAAACACCACTACCCCACTGTCACAACGATCTGCCAGATCTGCGATGCGGACCAAAAACAGGCGATAAGCCACGGTAGTAGCAGGGATTTAACACCTGCCTTCTGCTGGTGTTAAGCAGGACGACTACCTGCAATACGAAAGGGAGCCCAGCCCAGAGCCACATCGGAAGACCCACAGATGCCATGGAGCCAATGATCATGCAGCTCGGAGACCCAAGAGGGCCACAACACCCACTGCCCCCACTCCCAGGCCCCCCCCCCGGAACCCCCTCCCCCCGGACAAACACATACCGTGCACGACACAAGAGCCACAAAAAGCGCATGATGTCGCACAATGACAAAAACAAATACACATGTGTGGTTAGAAGAACGAGAAACAGTCACTCATCATTGAAGTAACAACCAAAAACTTTATTGAAACACAACACAAAACACCAATGCGGAAAACTCCTGTCGGGTCCGTCCGGAACAATCTTGATGTCACAGCCTAGAAAATAAAGCACAAAATCAGAACGTGTGTCATGCGCACATCAAAGGAGCGAGACACAGAGAAACAGAGTAGGAAAGAAAGGCAGAGAGAGAAAGAGAGAGAAGGAAAGGAAGGGAGAGAGAGAGAAAGAAGGAAAGGAAGGGGGAGAGAGAGAGAAGGAAAGGAAGGGAGAGAGAGAGAGAGAGAGAAGGAAAGGATGAGGGGGAGAGAGAGAGAGAGAGAGAGAGAAGGAAAGGAAGAGGGAGAGAGAGAGAGAAGGAAAGGAAGAGGGAGAGAGAGAGAGAGAGAAGGAAAGGAAGGGAGAGAGAGAGAGAGAGAGAAGGAAAGGAAGAGGGAGAGAAAGAGAGAGAGAGAGAAGGAAAGGAAGGGAGAGAGAGAGAGGGAGGGACACTGCCGCCCCCGCACACCCAGGCAACACTGCTCACCTGCTGCCACTGGTGTGTCTCCAACCACGTGCCGGCATACACTGCAAGCCACCAGGTCTGCAATCTGTAATCGAGGCCAGAGTCAATAATGGCAGAGTCCATCTCACTGCACAAGGCAACAACGCCTGTCCGCCCCTGCGCACACATGCAGCCGCACCCTACCCCCTCCCACCGGCCAGCGCTGGCTGTCCGCCCTTGCGCACCCAGGCCCCACTGCTCACCTGCCGCCAACGGTGTGTCCACCAGTGGGCACACCACGTGCCCGTGCAAGCTCCAGGCCCCGGTCCCGCCACCATGGCATGCTCCACATCATGCGGACCTGCACCGCGGCCCAGCAGGTCCCACACATGACACTGAGTCCTGAGGCATCAATGGCAGAGACCACATCAGTGCACACGTCCTCATCGCAGGCTGCACACCCGCTCAGCAATTTCAGTGCCACTAACCCTGTGCAACCCCAGTCAGCGCCACGTGGTGGTAGGCCCGTGACGGCCGCAAGGCTTCGGGTGCCACTAACCCTGTGCAACCCCAGTCAGCGCCACGTGGTGGTAGGCCCGTGACGGCCGTAAGACTTCGGGTGCCACTAACCCTGTGCGCAACAACTCATGGGCCCTTCATGATTGAGCCCCGTGGAACGTCCGTCACCCAGTCACCTCCGGCAGTAGGGAATGTGACGTTGCCAGCCCCTTATATTGGCGGGGTCACATGGCCTGTGATGCCTGTGCTGGATGGGTGTGGTGTGTGTGCAAACCTGCCCTCAGGGAGTGGCCGTGACATGCTGACAACTAGACCAGTGACCTGCAGACCACTATCGTGTAAACCTGCGACATGTAGCTATGTGGCCCCCCTCCTCGGAGCGTAAGCGGAGTGGTCTGGCCTGGCATACGCCGGACCAGCGTAGGGCTTGCAACAATGACTCGGGGGCTCTGGGCGTGGTTCAGTCCATGTCCGGACAAGGAAGTGACTAATGCGTGTGTCCCTGTTGTAGTGTCTACGGCACCCGGAACGCAATCGGCTATGTAGCACACTGTGACTGGAATCCCACTAGATGAGCATCATTGACGTTAGGGGGAATCACTGACCCTACATTCATCCACACATTCATACTTGTATGATGAACGACATGACACAGCAGTGCGTTTCAGAATGTTTAATGCACATCCAGTGGAGTTTTGCAGCTGGAGCAGTACAGGGCCATGCCAACCCCACTTCACAATATGGGCCCGTGGAGGGCCAGCCAGACTCCATCGGGGAATGACAAGTACAGCGGAAGAGGAAGAGTACAGTCCGCAGTCTGGTCGCCGTGTCATTGGTCACCAAACAGGATATGGCAGTCCATGTCGCGGTCCAAGGTGAGTGCATCAGAGTGTATCGGGGGTCAGTGGAAGGTCATGGGGCCATGTGCGGCACCAAGCAGCAACAGGCCAGGTGGCAGAAATTAATGCTAGTGCCTCCTTCTGATCTCAATCCCATCCACGTCCTCGGATGTGTGCTCTGCCTCACCTGTGGCTGTTGCAGTTCCGGCTGCAGCACTGTGTGCCACTGACACATCAGGGGCCGGAGGTGGATTGTCGGCCGCACTGTGTGGCAGTGACACATCAGGGGCCGGAGTGGAAATGTCTGCCGCATTGTGAGGCACTGACACACCAGGGGCGGAGTTGTGGATGGTGTAGGAGCAGCAGCATTCATCTGCGCCATGCCTTGTGGCAGCAATGGCATGATGAGGATCTGCAGGGCATGGTAGATCCCAGCTACATTTTGCTGATGTGCAGCGGTGGCTGCCATCCTTTCCGCCTCCATCCGCACCATGTCCTCCATGAGCCTCCCCATGTGTGCCAGCTCACAGCTGAGATTGCTGGAGCCACTCTGAGCGGACAGGTGATCTTGTCTCCGAGTCATGACTCCAGCGATGTCAGCCAGGGCTCGTTGGAGACCATGGAGCGGCCTGTGGGTGTCCGTTAGGGACTGGAGGTGGTCCCTGATGGGACTCAGACACCCATGGATGGCGTCAAGTTTGGTAGCCATGAGGTCGAACCCCACCCGCACCTGCTCAGCCATCTCCCTCTGGCCCTCCAACACATGGCGTTGGAAGGCCATGTGTTGCTCGTGGGGGTCCTGGGAGACAGCCAGGGTTGTGGGTGCCTCCTGCTGGGTGGTTTGTGGAGTGGGTGGGGTCTCCTCGATGCAGCTGGGCTGCCCTGATCCTGGAGGTGATTGGCGGATGAGTTCCATGATGTCTTGGAGGGCTTCGGTGTCGATGCTGGGGGTGTCCTCCTCGTCATCAGTGAAGAGTGGCTGGGACTGCTCTGCAGGAGGTGTTGACGGTGCCTCTGCAATGTGAAGGGGAGATGCTGTGTTACATTGTGTCCACATGTATGTAGCCGCATGGTACATGTTCACATTCAGACAGCATGGCAATGTACATTGTGACAGTCTGTAGATCAGGGGCATGATCCAGAGTCATGGTGGGTGTGCACTGTGCTCTGCTCGATTGTGCATGTGTGCCATTGTGGCCATCTCCCCCCCGTCCCCCCAGTACCTGGTGGTTACTCACCCTGTTGCTGTTGTGTTCTGTCATGTCGAGCAGTGTCCGCTCCCCCAACTCCTGCCACGGTCTCCACACTGATGACTGTCGACACCAGCTCCTCCATGTCATCCAGCTCCAGCTGTGGCGCTGGGCTCCCACCTCCAGTCTGCATTGCTGCCTTCTGGTTGCCTGTGAGTTTCTCCTTGGTTTTCCACTTGATGTCAATCCATCGCCTCTTGACCTCGTCCATTGACCTCTTGTGCTCTCCGACGGCATTCACCTTGTCCACGATGGACCGCCATATTCTATTTTTGGTGCCCAATGACACGTTGGAGGTGACGAACAGTTCTTGATGGTGTTCCATCACCTCCGTGACCAGGATCCTGTTCTCCTGCGGACCGAACCACCTCTTCCTCATCTTCTTGTCCTTGCCCTTCCCTGTCCCCGAGGTACCAGGCTGATCGTCCGGGGTGCTTGTGGGGTTCCGCTCGTCCTCTGCGCCTGCTCCGGATGCCTCCATGGTGCTTCGGTGTTGGTTATTTTGTGTTTGTGTGTTTTTTCTCCTTTTGTAGTGATTTTCCCACCTGACGTGTGTGTATTGCAGGCCTGGCGCTGCTTATCGCTGATTTCCTCATCGCGGTTTGGCCCATCGCATGTTTTTTTGCGGTGGGGTTTGGGTTTTTCTCACCGTCGCGGGTGTTGTATCGCGGACATTGGCCGCGTTTTCGGGAGACTATCGCATGGTACCGCCGTGTTGTGAATTCCACGTTAACACAGGGTTATTTTCCAGCGATAGACTGCGACGTGTGAAGTTGCGTTAACATTTTATGGGGATGTTTAGGGCACGTTCTTGTGAATATCCCCCTCAGAGTCGACAAACCAGCAATGTCAGTCGAAAACTTTGATCATGCAAAAGGAGGTGTTTCCGTACACACATTCAGTAGGGTCCACTCGCGTCCTCAGTCCAAATGATGTTCAGTAAGCTGCAAAGTAAACCCAACTTATATTGCCAAAGGCCATTTGAGCAGATGCTGTCTGCAAATCAGTGTCCCTTACATCTATATAAATGTATGGATCAATGGGGGTTTGGGGCTCTCCTCAATGGCCAGCGCTCATCAGGGATCTTGAAAATGCCATACTTGACGAAAGTCAATGTTTTTGATCACTTACAGACGACTCTAACCCAGGTGCTTTTGTAATGTTCGCGTGAAGTCTTTCACTACAATTCACGCAGCTAATGAAGGCAGTGAGAACCTTGCAGTGAAGAAAATAATGCTACATTTAGCATTGTCAGTGGACTTGTTACATGGGTCATTTGCATATTAAAGCTTACATGGCCCAATTTGCAAAGGTTTTGCTTTGAGTAGGTGTGACGTACTGTTAGAGTGCTCCTGGCTTACTGCTTGAATTCCTCCAAGAGCAAGACAGAGCAAAATCTTTGGTAATCAGGCCAACAGGGAATAAAATTGGAGGTGCTAACATAAAAGGAGATGAAGTGATAGCACTAAAAAGCCACAATCTTGTGTTAAATCTTGCAAAAGTAGAAGTGAAAAGAAGGAACAACAAAATGAAAGCACACAAGAGACATTGGAGGCAAGAAATGCTCTTTTAAAGACAGCTGCACAAATACATTGCTTCATATACCTCAACACTTACCACAGCCTGCACCTGTACAAAGGTGGGAGTACACCTACCCTCCATCCCTAAAGAATAATGCAAGGGGCTAAGATGGCCGACGGGTAAGGAGCTCCCGCCGGGAGCTCCCAGGCTGGGGATCGCCTTATGGTGAAAATACCGGAGAAAAGCCCTCCATCGAACCACCACCACCCCGGGGATCTGAAGGCTACAATCACGTGATCCTCAAGGGCTTTTCCGATGCAATCGCCGAAAGATATGAAGCCTACCACAGTAACAAGCAACATCAAGAAAGACTACAGCCAGCGGAATCCTAGTAAGATGTCCCATTGCACGGTTGAGCTGCTAAAAAGCAGCTGAGAGGAGACGGGTTCAGGATCACCCTTCCGGTGTTAATGCACGCCCCCCTCACCTACCTTCCGGACACTGCCACTGTTACTCTGCATCCTGCTACACCTGCTTCTCAATGGCAAAAACAAAAAGTGAAACTTGGATTACCTTCGAGGCGGCGGCCCTGCACTTTTCCCGTGGCGCTGCCTTGGTGCCCGAGATGTTGTCCCCTTACGGGGCAGTGAGAGAGCACTGGGTTCTTGTCTGCGGCCCTCTCGTCCATGTGGCGCCCTTCCTGCGGTCCAGGGGCCAGGGACAGGCTTCCTTCCCTGGTGAGTGGTTGAGGTCTGCGGGGTCTCCACTCCACCACTGAATGGAGTAGATCCATGGGACTGGCGGCCACGGACGGAGTCCTCCATCCTGGCGGTGGGGGTTTTCGGCGAGAGCACCGCATGCAGCCTGTCTTTGTCCTTTGCAAAGGTGTTGGCGGCCTGGTATGTGCCTCGCAACGGACTGCAGAGGCCCACTCATGCTCCCCCATTGCTTCACTACTCACCTGCATCCTGTCGATGGAGATGGTGGGTGCGAGGTGGCCATGTAGCCCCATCTACTGGCCCTCTCCGCGACCAGCTTGCTTCAGCTCGGAGAGCGAGGCCAGACCATGGCGCTGCGGTGCCATGACCCCAGCCCGTTTGAGGGTTTCCCACAGGATTTGAATGGTGTTACCCTAATTGGTGCCGGTTTGCGGGACCTGAATTAATCCATCTACCGTATGCTCAATTCCCTATCTCCCTCTACTCTTTTTGTTACGTGTATCTGTGTTTATCCCTTGTTACCACTTCATTTAAAAAAGTTTTGGACATAATCTATTCACTGGTCAACTATACGTTGTTGTTTTTTATTCTCCCCTATCATATGTATTTGTATCCACACATATTTAACTTATGCAACTCTTACGTTTCCATCTATGTAAAGCGCTCTGATACCTCCGGGTCAAGTTAGAGCTATATAATACTCTAAAAGTAAAATACAAAGTATTTTTTCAAAAACCTTAAGCCAACAATAGCATTGAACTGTTTATAGACGCAGTGGCGGCTGGCTTGCACCTAGGGTGGTGAGGTGCGGGGGCACAAAACAATTATTAAAATAGACTTACCTTGGTAAGTTGCAGCGTCTTCATAGGAAGCTCTGACGCATAAAACTGCACTACCCAATCCTGGCGCTGATTTCACGGCATGAAAGCAGCGCCAGGATTGGATAGAGCGGGCTCTCCCAGCGCTCCAAAGAGCACTGGAGGCCTGCGCGTTCTCTAACCCTGCTGTCTAAGTCAGCTATGTTAGAGAAATTTAAAATCCGCTTGTCTGGGTGCCGGCCCAAGACAGCTGGCCAAAGAGACAAGCGCTTTTAAAGCGCATAGCTCTCTGCTACTGCGACTCTGCAGTGCTGGCCCCGCCTTGACACTTAGTTCAGGACGGGTGGTTGAAAAATAAAACTGTAATATATTAACTTTATTAGCGTTTCATTTTCCAACTCTGGGGCTTGTGGGGCGATGCTCATTCGCTCAAACGGAGGGGCTGCCCCTGTATAGACAACCAAACAGTAATGTTCACCACTCCACTAACACACTGAGTAGAACAAACTTACAGGATCATCTAGACCGATGAATAAATACTAAAACCCTTGCAAACCACATCAATGCTGGACACTAATGTTATTGTCACTGTGATATTTGTGGACCTGGTATTAGTTTAATGGTCTAAATTAGTGTGGCAATACTTGCTTGTTGTTCTTTCAAATACAGCATTTGCACAGTTAATAGCAAGAGTGAGTGAGTGTTTTGTTCACTTTCCTTCCTTCAATATACGTATGTAGTAAACTGAATGAGGCATAGCAGCTAGAGATGACAAGTTTGAAGACTAGGGATTTATGTTTGAAACCTTGCCTTGGTGCTCGACTCAACATTGTGTGATTCAAGACAAATCACTTAAAGTGTGAAATGCATTGTCTAATTCATACATAATGTATAGGATCTTGATTGTCTCCCATCACTCTACATAATGTACAATGCTCTGTTGCTTCCTAGCTTGGTTTTTGATATGTAAATACTAATGCATGCAAAGTCTATTTGGCCTTCTAATAGCATCTTTGTGCCGAGCAGTACCTCAGGAGTGTTAACTATAGCAGTAGGTAAGGGCAGCTATTCTGGTAATGTGCTGGATCTACAAGGAGTTCAGAGTAAAGGCTCATGTTTGACAAAATACTATCATTTAGTATCTAATATCATCAAACGTATTCTGGATATCCCAACAGAACCTCCCATGTTTTGCCTCAGTCCTTCTCTGAGGCCACCTCTCACCTCTTGAATTCTCTCTCTGATAAAATTAGGAGCAAATTTACCCTTCAATCCTTCCCCTAACACCTAAAGATTCATCTGTTCAGATGGTACCTAATCCAGTCCAGGGATGTAGCTACTAGTGTTGTAGTCAGTGCAATGCACCAGGGCCTAGAGTTAGGAAGAGGCCCAACTAGAGCAGCCCCTTGAGCCCTGAGAGGGCACTTAATTAACCATGACGGAATTGTGAAGGAGACTTAAGATTACTTTAATTTTTTTCCTGTCACATTTGCTGTGCGTTCAGAGACAGAGGCAAAATGTGAATCTAGTCTTCGAACAAATTTCTGCTTATTCTTTTGACTTGGAAACTGGTGTTTCCTTTTTTTTCACCTACTATAGTAACGTATGTCTGTGCAAATTTAGTGGTCATTTTAATGGAAAATGTGCTGTCTGTAAATGAAAATGGCTCCCACACAGTGCTTTACTAATATATTTGTGACAGTGTGCTCCTAAATGCAACACCAGCTACATACTATACACTTACCACTCTGCTGCTGAATGGGTGTGGCTCATTTGAGACCCATGTTCTTTGTGTGATGCTTGGATTTTTCAGAATTCCTAGGAGTTTAGTGATGCAATATTGATGGCAGCACCACCAGTCTCAGAATTATTCCAGCACCACTGCTTACTAGGGCCCCGGAGGTCTCACAGCACTGGGAGCTTGCTGTTAGCTCCATCTCATTCTCTCAGCTGCAGGAGTCGGACTACGAGCAGCAGAATCCACTGAAGCACCTGCGGGGGCACTGCAAAGGCCTCGTTGAGCATGTATTGAATGGCCAAGCAGTCCTCTTGCTTACTTTTATTAAATGCAGAGTGTGCCATTCGGCCCTTTCTGTCTGACACCAGCAGAGGTCAAAGAAGAAGTCATGCCCATGCTGCTGGGTGACTTCTGTCATAGTAACCACTGCTTTCAGCCTGACTGGTGGATGTCACACGATGGCAGTTATTAAAAGAACATAGACTTTCTTAGGACACAGTGCTGGAACTGGGAAAAGCTATGATTTCAACATTGTTTGTTTCCTTTTATGTTAAACAAAAAACACAGGTAACTTTACACAACTTCTCGGGATGCTAATGCACAACTCTTCCTTATTAAAACCAGCAGTGTGAATTGTTATCCTTCTAAAAGCTGTGGAAACCAGCCAGAATCTTGGAAAAGAAGATGTTGCTCCCCAGAGCGAGCTACTGAGAGGGGGGAAATTCGAGTAACTGTTACACACAGTTCTGTAGTAGAGAAGTGTGAGGCAACAAATTAGCAGTTAGAGCCGTGTTAAGGATCTATCTTGGCTCTAGGAGCCCATCTTGGCTTTAAGAGCCCAGGAACGAGCTGAGCCATGGGGGCATTTGTCATGGATATTGCATAACAAATATTATGTTAAAATATGATACAGTGGCTTCAAAATTCATAGAAGTATATTTCTTTGACAAGATTTTCACCTTAGGACATCAGATTATATCACTTCATTGAAAGATGTTTATTAAAAGTGATTAAACATAAACTCAGAAACATTCATGACCCACGCCCACTTGGAATACAATACAATTAGTGAACGAAAAGGCAAGTAATTCTCATGTGCACCCTACATGTCGACTATATTGTTATTTTACACAGAGCAACATTTTATTCCATTAAGCCAAACACAAGAGAGATCTTTGTACAGCACACATCCTCACATAATTCAAGGTTTTCTCAAGGTTTTCCCACATGAAATAATGACAAAATAGGAGGTGCAATAAAATAAAATAATTGCCTAGTATCACACAATTTGGATAATTGGCCAAGCCAGGATTGTTCCCAGGTTTTCTGACCTCACGCTGTGTAATGCAGTCACTAGATTGGTATACCATTGTAGGTGGTCAGGTGTGGGGTAGCGGGCAGAAGTCACAGGAAGTCTCAGCTTCTATTAGCCTAGAGGGCTCAAGAGGACCTCAAGCTGACCCAAAGCATAGCATCTGGCTCGAGCCTTCAGTTGTTCACCTGTCTCTATACCTTACACTGGGTATTCTGTGCCTGAAATAAGCTTATATGCTGCTGCCAATATGATACCTGTTTTGAATGTGAGGATATCTTAGTGTCACAAGAGTGACCCTGGGGATGAAGAGAAGGAAATAGAGGGCTTACCTGAACTTCCCAATGGGTCAATGTCACTCCTGCACTCTGGAAAAAAAAGAAACAATTAACAGAGATAAAGGACAAGAATGAGAAAAAACAGAAAGGACGGACACAAAGAAAGGACTGTTGTCTTTACAGGGAGGGATGAGCGGGGAAAACAGCGAGGAAGGACAAGTGAGGAAGCAGAAGCAGAGGAGGCAGTGATGGAGGTGGAGCCAGAAGACAGGATCGAGGAAGGAGCGCGAAGGACACCGAAATCCGAGGTGAAAGACAAGACGCCAGTTGATACAGAGGACCGAGAGCACGAATCCAGACCTGGCAAAACAGAGACAGAAGGAAACCCTTGAGTCAGTACTCGCCAGAGTGGCTCTCGGTCCCGCCAGACGCCTGCAGGAGCGTGGCTAGTGCTGGTGCAAACAGGTGAAAAGAAGTGAATGAAGGTTTTCTGAAAAGGTTTTTTTCACCCTAAAAAGAATGAAGAAAATTACCCTAAAGAGAACCTAACTCCATAAAAAAAACGAACAAAGGGGAAGGAAGCCCCTAAAATGAAACATTTCTTTACCGTTTGTTTTCTTTGGAACTGGCATAATATTTTCTCTCTTTTTCTTAGACATAAAGTTATTTTATTTTGAGAGTGACAGATGTTGTAATAATGAGGAGACATGTAGAAGGTGTGACTGGATTTATTGCCAACCCTCACAGGAATGCCGTTAGCCAACGGCTCCCTCCCGCTCCCTCATCAACGTTCCAACCGCGCGACGGGAGCCACGCGCACACACACAATAGGTGGGACGGAAGCGGAGAAGGGACAGAAGCGGAGGATGTACATGACAGGTGAGGACGGCATATTGCATCTTCTCTCGTTTTTTTAAGACAAACTAATAAGTTACACAGTCTGCAAATATGGCAGAGCCAACACTTCTCCTACAGCTTTTCTTAAAGGTGAACTAGTACATTACATAGTCTTTAAATTTGACAGGGGGAACAATCGTTCTCTTGTCCCGTACAGTACCAACAGGATTACTTGCAAGCCCAGGAAGAGACACATTGGAGTGATTACCAACATTTGCAGAATCAGTGCTAGCACAACACAATTCACTTTCGCTTGCTTTTACTGAGGATGCTAACGCATCGTTTTGCAACTTATCATGCCTGCCCCAGGTTCAGGGATCCTGCTACTAGCATCATTTGAACCATTCCACCACTGACCATTGTCGAGGAGGACAGCAGTACCCTTGGTTTTGACCACATGCCTAGGCTCACTGTACTTGCTCATGTTTGCTCTTTTTCCAGGATACTTCACTCTCACCAAGTCACCTGCTTCCACAGACATCTCCTTCACCACATTCCTTGCATTGTAATTAATGAGCATGCACTTATGGCGTTTATCCACCAGACTTCTCATCCTGTTCTCTTTTTCTCTGTAATTCTCGTTTTCCCATTTTTTCCAAGCCAAGGACCAATGAGGCTGCAATTGTGTGATAACTGCTCTACCCCTGATTAGTTCAAAGGGGGTTCTACCAGTATTGTTGTGTGGGGTGGTGCGGTATGACCACAACCTGGTACGGAGTGCTGCCTCTATGGGAATGTGGGATTTCAAAGCCATTTGGATGGTTTCTTTGATTAGGCGATTAGCCCGTTCCACCTGGTCATTGCTTTGTGGGTGGTATAAAGAGGATCTCACATGTTCTATGCCATTTTTTTTCATGAATGAAAGCAACTCAGAGGATACAAACTGCACGCCGTTGTCGGTGACTAACTGGTGTGGGAAACCCTCTCTGCAAAACAACTCTTTCAAGGAGTTCACCACTTCACACGTGGTGGGTTGTGCCACAAATTTGACCTCCACCCACTTGCTAAAATAATCAATTATTACTATGGCATAGCGCATTTCTAAGCTCAAAGCATTCATCGGTCCAATAAAGTCAATGTTGACTTTTATCCAAGGACCCTCGGGAAGTTCCACGGATGTCATGGGGCAACGGTGTGTCGTCATCGTTTTGTCTGCCTTAGCGCAAACTGAACAATTGGTGACAAATACATCAACATCGCGATCCTTGGAGGGCCACCAGTATCTCTCCCTTAATCTTTGTTTGGTGCCTGTCATCCCCACTAGGCCTTTGTAGGTTAATGTTACCAACCTATTCCTCATGGACATTGGTGCTATCAAAGTTTCACCACGCAGAATATCTTCAACAACACTGATGTCATACTTTATTTACCAGTATGGTCTGAGTGCCTCGTCTAATACCCTTGCGCATGGTCAACCTTTAACCACATATTTCTTAATTTCAACAAACACAGTGTCACTCTTTATGGCCTCTAACCATTCTGATTTGGTAATGGTACCATTGGATTCCTCATATTCAGGCAAGCATGCAACAAGCAAGTCATCTTCCTCATCCTCATCACACTTAGATTCATTCTCTCAAGGGGCACGTGATAAGTAATCTGCCGACACATTCACCCTCCCAGGAATGTACTCCATCTTAACCTGATACTCCTGCAACTTACACGCCAACTTTGCTATTCTTGGTGAGGGTCAACTAGAACCCTTCCCTTCACGTATGCTGACCAATGGCTTGTGATCATTGCGGATGGTGAATTCTTTGCCCCACAGAAAATTTTAAAACTTTGTAACGGCCCAAACACAAGCCAACAATTTGCGCTCAATTACTGAGTATTTTGTCTCTGGGCCTGTTAGACCCGGGGTCCCAGGGACCCGCTGACTCCGACACGGTAGCTTGGCGCGAGGCAGGTAGGCACACCCGAGGCTTTGTGTAAAGTATTTGTGCAGCACACTCCCACACTGACACAGTAAAGCACACACAAAAAAAGGAGACACCACTCCAGTTTCGCTTATGAAAACAAGTATCTTTATCTATTTCTTGTGAGGGTTGGTAACGTAGGGTTCTCACAGTATGCAGGGTAAATGGTTGGTTGTTTCCTCAAGTCAATTCAGGCAACACTTCTTATGCAGACATAGATTCAATGCAGGCAACAATTATCAGGGAGATATATCTATGCAAGTCAGGCAACAACTCTAAGCAGATATATATTCAATGCAGGCAACAATGCTCATGTAGATATATCTTCAATATGGGCGACATGTCTTATGTAGGTATGCTCAATATAGGCAGCATGTTCTATACAGACATATATTCCATGCAGTTCACATTTCTCAGGCAGAGATTTACTACAGGTGACAATCCTCAGGCAGAGGCTCAGTGCAGATTCAAAGAGGACATGTCAACAGGGGGGCAGTTCCCAGACAGTTCTTACTCGTGTCCGAGAGTCTCACACCAGGTAGTCCAGGCCCCAGGAGCCCCTGGGACTATCCCTGCTGCAACTAGGGCGGGGCCTCCTAGTTGGCGTAGGCACCCCCGTTCTCCCCGACTCACCGCTCTATCTCTGCGGGGGAATTTTATGCCACCAGTAGCGCTGGCTCCGGCCTGCGCAGGACACCCCCCCCCCACCATCAGCCCGCTCTTCCTTCACTTGGGGCTTCGACGGGGGAAAGCGGATCAACGCGCTGATATCGCCGGGGTCCCCCCCGGCCTCCAGGGACCCGGCCTGGGGGACTCAGGGGCTCCCGCACTTCTCGGAGCCCCGCTCGCGAATGCCGGAAGAAGCCCGGGCCTCCCCGATGGTTCCTCGTCGGTCAGCCAATCAGGGCGCAGAACCCAGGGGGTGCGGCCGATGACGCTCCCCTTTGCGGGCCCAATCCCAGCGCGGCACTCCCAGTTGGAGCGGGGGATTCCTTTGGGCCTTCTGGGCTCGACGATGAACGCGGCGGCCCTTCCTCGGACTCCGGGGCCGCGGCGGTGATTTGGGCCACAGCAGCGCTTCCTCCCTCAGCGCTCGTTCGAGGTTTCCCCGGTCAGCGGCGGTGAGTCCCCCACGCCTGGCGCTTCTTCTCCTACAGCGCAGGGGCCGCGGCGGTGATCTTGGGCACAGGGCGCTCCCTGCCACAGCGCTGAGCGGCACGTTCAGGTCCTGGGGCACACAGCGCTTCGCTGAATCAGCCCTTGGGGTCACTTGCAAGATTTGGGCGGCACAGCGCTTCACTGACCCAGCCCTCAGGGTCAAGGGCAAATTCTGGTTGTACAGCGCTTCGCGGGCATAGCGCTCAGTACCTTACGGATCCCCAGGTAGCAGCGGCCCTCTCAGGTTCACAGCGCTTGTAGTGGGTCTCAGGTGTCAGCTGTAGGGGAAGGGAATAGGGCAGTCCTGGGCAGGCACACTGGAGTTGGTATCCCTGGTTCCCCTCCCACAGGGCAAGGTCAGCAGGCAAGCAGGGTAACTCATCTAACTTGGGGCAGCAGTTCCTAGGATCAGTCAGCCTCAGTAGTGTAGCAATCCCCCTAGCACAGCAGCCTTCACTCCAGCGGAGGGTCCCCAGGTCCAGTAGTGCAACAGTGCTCTAGGGTTCCCTCACTTCCTTTTATATCGCTAAGTCAGGTGACCCAGGAAAAAGGCGGCAAGTCCTGGCGGCAACCTGGGGGGTTGGAAGATTCTAGAGGAATCTTGGGGACTCTGTGGTGTCTGTCTATGGTGACAAGAGGCGGGACGGTCAAGGTTACAGTAGCATTAAGTCCCAGCCTTATCCCAACTACTAGTGCGCAGATTGGACAGTGGCCTCACCGCAGTAGCAGGGGCCTGTGGCAACCATGTTGTTAGGAGAGAGCACCTGCACCTCAGCACTGTTTAGCAGTGGTAAGGCGCCCAGAGTTGTATGTCCAGCAAAAAATGGCGGTCCATAACGAGGCAAAAAGGGAAACAAATGTAGGGGGAAGACCACCCTAGGGCTGACAGGTCTAACAGGGCCTCTTAGCTTGGGTGATGCGAATGCGATGACTTTTTCTCCTTTTTCAGTTCTTTGGAAGAGCACTGCCACCAGCCCAATTTGGTTGGCGCCCGTGGTCACAGTGCTTTGCAATTTCTCGTTGAATGACTGTAGTGATGGTGCTTGCTTGAGTTCTTTCTTTATGACCATTATGCTCTGTTCGCATTTTTCGTCCCAAATGAATTCCGCATCCCTCTTTATTAGTTTCCGCAGTGGTTCGATCTTGGCAGCATAATGTTGTATGAACTTGGAGTGGAATTCACACATGCCTAAGAAGGATGCGAGTTCTTCCTGATTCGTCGGGTTCGGTGAACAAGAAATTGCAGATATCAAGGATGGCTTTGGTCAAACTCCATTTTCATCGATGAGGTGACCTAAGTACTCTACAGTCCCTTTGAGGAATTTGCATTTGTCCTTTTGCAAGGTGAGACCACAGTCCTGAATCCTTTGAAGGACCTTCATTAGCACGGCTAGGTGTTCTTCTTCCGTCTTGCTGTAAATCAGTACATCATCTTGGAATAACCTCACACCTTCCATGCCACTGTACAATCGGTTCATTATACGCTGGAATACAGCAGATGCTGAACACAGCCCGAAAGCTAATCTGCAAAATTGATATACGCCTTCAGGGGTGATGAACGCAGTATATTTTTTTGACTCCTCATGTAGTTTTATTTGATGGTACGCTGCGCTGAAGTCAAATGTAGTAAAGATCTTTGCTTGATCTAACGTCATCACCATCTCGTTTATCAGAGGTAGAGGTTGGCAATCTACTACCACAAGGCGGTTAAGTTCACGAAGGTCTATGCATAAGCGGATCGTTCCACTCCTTTTCTTCGCAATAACAACAGGCGATAGCCATTCAGACACCTTGATTGGTTCGATTATGCCATCCTGGCACCAATTCTCCAGAACGGCCTTAACCTCGGCACGGGCTGATAATGTATGTTCCTGACACGTTGATTTACTGGGTATGCATTACTTTTCAGAATAATCTTGTGTTCGAAATCCTTTAAGCGTCCCAGTTGCTCATTGAACACCTCCTTGAATTCTTTGAGAATGGTTTCCAAGTCGTCCTCTTGAATGCTGAATACATACGGTGGTTGGCATGGGTTGATCAACATTTTCAGTTTTTGTTGTTCCAACTAACCGAGGATGTTCACATCATAATCTACAACGAAGATTCTTGTGTAGGTGCTTTTCTCTTTGAATGTCAAATCCGCCTTAAATACCCGTTCCAATTTTATTTTGTGTCCACCATAAGCACCTGGAACAATTCTGCTGGATTCCAACGGTGTCTTGCACCTTAAACCATTGTAGGTGTCATTTGACAAGATTGTAATTCTCGATCCAATGTCCACCAACATCTCAACGTTTTCTCCGTTCACACAGACATTGCACCTGGGTTGGTTCTGCACATCTTCTTTGTTGATGATGGCCACAAGCAATACCAAGTTTTCCAATAGTTCACTCTCGTCAGAGTCTTCCTCTGATTTGGATTCATTCACTGTGTAGATCTTCTTTGAACACGAAGTTCTGCATACCTTAAGGAAATGTCCCATTTTTCCTCTCCCCTTGCAGACACTGCCCCACACAGGACACTCTTTGTTGGACACCCCGTGCTTGCTGGACCCACAACGATAACAGCTAGACTTGCCGCTGTATGTGCTGGAGGCCTTCCTTGTATAGTTCTTCCGGGGTCGATTAGATACTGACTCTTCTTCCTTGTGAACTAGGTTGACGTTCACTTGCTGGGTGTAAGGTTTGTGCAACAACTTCACACCTTTAGCCGACCTTTCCATGCTCTTGATGGTGGAAATTACCTTTTCCAGGCTTGGGTTCCTGTGACATAACAACTTCTCTTGTGTCTTCACACAAGTGGTGCGCATTACCACCTGATCGGGTATCATCTCGTCTATGTCTCTAAATGCACATTCACATGTTGTGGCCGAGAAATGTGCGCGAGCGCGCGCATGCGCAGTTTTCTCAATGATCACCCAGAGACGGCGAGAAAGAGGAGGAGGGCAGCCCGGGGACGCCGCAGTACAGGTAAGTGTTTTTTGTTTTAGTTTTAATTAATGTCTAATTAATTGTTAATAGGGGGGGTGGAGGCGGGGGCTGGCCAACTCCGCTCCGCTGTGGAGTGTGCAGAGATTTGCCTACTCCGCGTTCTCCGCGGAACGCGGAGTAGGCAAATCTCCGCACACTCCGCGGGCGGAGCGGAGTTTTCCGCCCGCGCCTGAGTTTCACCAGTATTTATGAAGATTGAGCCTCTTTTACACGATAAGGAGCTATTTGTAAGGCTTTGGCTCCCTCGGGTGTCTGTTTTAGGTAACACCCCGTGGACAACAGCATTTTATCTGGTACACTCACCCTTCGTTGCAGCTCCTCCCAGGGGCTGGTAGAAGAGAGGCAGAGGCGAATCGGATGAAACAGAGGGGAGTGTACAACCGGCGTGGGCGTGAAGCAGTTGTTGATCGGAAGGAGTCAGCTGACACCCCTCCCACCACGGAGTGTCGAAGAACAGATCCGGGGAAGGACCGGACAGCAGCAGCCTTCACCACTCTGCCGCGCTGTGTTCCTCAAATGATTCGTGTGGGGAAAGCTTTGTATCCCGTAATCGTCGCCAAAAGAAAATCCTTGTAATAATGAGGAGACACGTAGAAGGTGCGAGTGGATTTATTGCCAACCCTCACAGGAATGCCATTAGCCAACATCTCCCTCCTGCTACCTCATCAACGTTCCAACCATGCGACGGGAGCCACGCACACACACACAATAGGTGGGACGGAAGGGGGGAAGGAACAGAAGCGGGGATGTACATGACAGGTGAGGACGGCATATTACAATGTCCAGGATTTAGATCTCTGCCAGCAAGGCAGACATAAGAGAAATGCCATCCCTCCAAGTCCCAGATTAACATGGGAAGAGTATCGGAAACCCTACCAAAAGCAGACAATAACAGTAAAGAGAGTGGGAGGGACGAAAACAGAAGTAAATAAGGAGGAAAGAAACAGACATAAAAAGAGAGGGAAGAAACAGAAGGAAATAGAGAAGAGAGGGAAAAATCAGCATTTATCCTACAGAACATAGCAATTACCTCGCTTTTCTTTTTTCCGAAGGTTCTGGACAGGAAGGCCACCTATAAACAAATGAGAAGGAGAATAGAGAAACCATTAGTGCATTGTTAAAACCAGAAACCTACAACCCTAACGAAATCCAAGAACCTGAGAAAGAAGAGTACCAGAGATCCCTAGGAAAATACTATAAGTGACAATTTTCAACAAAATAAACAACTAAAGTTGAATATCCACTATCGTGAGTCGTCATTTGTTATTCAAAAGGTTCAAGATGACACTTAGCTTGCATTGCTGATGACCATCTTGTACCTGTGCTGTGTGTAAGGGGAACTTATTACTGTCAAATGCTGCACATTTTGTTTTGTGTGTTTACACACAGGCTTACACTGCTGCTACTGATGCTTTCCATGTTCAGTGCATGTGAGTTAAGCTCCCGTTGTTTCTGACCAGATCAGTATGTACTCTTGGTTGTGAGGCTAGAATGTACTCTTGATTGGTGCTGTACCTCCTTTGTGTGTAGAAACCTTGCTGTGCGTGTGAGTCAAGCTTGCACTCATACACCCTAGTGCAGTTCCTTAAACTTGTACCAAATCTGAAATGCTACTTATTGTATTTAAGGGAGGCATTAAATGGTGCTGATGTGGTGCCACATTTGTTCTATGTCTTTGAAGGAAGCTTGCAATGGCCTTGCAATACCACACTTGTTCCATATCTTTGAATTAAGCTAGCAATGGCTGGCCCTGCAGTACCACAATGTCCCATGTCTTTGAAGAAAGCTTGCACTGGCCCCGAGTGCCACACTTCTTCCATTTCTTTGAAAGAAGCTTGCACTGGCCATGCCATGCCACACTAATTCCATGCCTTTGACTAAAGCATGAACTGACCCTCCATTACCACATGTTTTCTATGTCTTTGAAGGAAGCTTGCACTGACTGGCCCTGCAGTCGCATATTTGCTTCACTTCTTTAAGTGAAACTTGCACTGGCCCTGCCATGCCTTTGACTAAAGCATGAACTGACCCTCCATTACCACATGTTTTCTATGTCTTTGAAGGAAGCTTGCACTGACTGGCCCTGCAGTCGCATATTTGCTTCACTTCTTTAAGTGAAACTTGCACTGGTCCTGCAGTACTACACTTGTTCCATGTCTTTCAGGGAAGATTGTGATGCTTTTTACCAGTGTGGTATGTCCTAGGAGTGTGAGCTAAGGGCTCTGTGTTTCTGCTCCCTGTGCCCTATTTATTTCTGGGTGTTTTTGGTCTGACCAAAAGACTGTTTTAGCTGTCTCACCAGCCTTACGTTTTTTCAGTAATAATACATAATCTTGCTTGGAGAAAACGGGCTTTAGGTAATCAATCAATCACAGAATTTGTAGAGCACACTACTTACCCGCAAGGGTCTCAAGGCGCTGGGGAGAGGGAAGGGGGGGAGGGTGCTGCTACTGGTCGTACAGCCAGGTCTTGAGTAGCCTCCTGAAGGCCAGCAGGTCTTGGGTCTGTCGTAGGCTTAGTGGAAGGGTGTTCCAGGTCTTGGCGGCGAGGTGTGAGAAGGATCTGCCGCCGGTGGTTGTTCTTCGAATGCGAGGGACGGTGGCGAGGGAGAGGTCGGCGGAGCGGAGCTGGCGGTTGGGGACGTAGTAGAAGAGTCGTCTGTTGAGGTAGGCTGGGCCAGTTTTGTGGAGTGCCTTGTGTGCGTGGATGAGGAGTTTGAAGGTGATCCTCCTGTCGACGGGGAGCCAGTGCAGGTTCCTCAAGTGGGGGGTGATGTGGCTGTGGCGTGGTACGTCGAGGATCAGGCGTGCGGAGGCGTTTTGTATGCGTTGCAGTCGCTTGATGAGCTTGGCCGGGGCTCCCGCGTAGAGGGCGTTCCCATAGTCAAGTCTGCTACTGACGAGGGCCTGGGTGACTGTTCTTCTTGTGTCTGTCGGGATCCACCTGTAGATCTTGCGAAGCATGCGGAGGGTGTTGAAGCAGGAGGAGGAGACTGCGTTGACTTGCTTGGCCATGGAGAGCGTTGAGTCGAGGATGACTCCCAGGTTGCGTGCGTGGTCGGTGGGTGTCGGGGCTGCTCCCAGCGTCGTTGGCCACCAGGAGTCGTCCCAGGCTGAGGGGTTGGAGCCGAGGATGAGGACCTCCGTCTTGTCCGTGTTCAGCTTTAGTCGGCTGATCTTCATCCAATCGGCGACGGCCTTCATTCCTTCATGGAGATTGGCTTTGGCGGCGAGGGGTCCTTGGTGAGGGAGAGGATCAGTTGAGTGTCGTCGGCGTAGGAGATAATGTTGAGGTCGTGCTGTCTGGCGATGCGTGCGAGCGGGGCCATGTAGATGTTGAACAGTGTTGGGCTGAGGGAAGATCCCTGGGGTACGCCGCAGATGATCTCGGAGGCTTCGGATCGGAAAGGTGGGAGGCGGACTCTCTGGGTTCTGCCGTCGAGGAAGGAGGTGGTCCATTCCAGGGCCTTGTCTCGGATCCCTGCGTCGTGGAGGCGTGCGCGTAGAGTGCGGTGGCAGACAGTGTCGAAGGCGGCGGAGAGGTCCAGCAGGATGAGGGCTGCGGTCTCACCATTGTCCAGCAGGATCCTGATGTCGTCGGTGGCGGCGATGAGGGCAGTCTCAGTGCTGTGGTTGCTGCGGAACCCTGATTGGGATGGGTCCAGGATGCTGTTTTCTTCGAGGTATCGGGTTAGCTGTTTGTTGACGATCTTCTCGATGACCTTGGCTGGGAACGGAAGCAGGGAGATGGGCCGGAAGTTCTTGAGGTCTCTCGGGTCCGCCTTGGGTTTTTTGAGTAGGGCGTTGATCTCTGCGTGTTTCCAGCTCTCTGGGAAGGTCACGGTCTCGAAGGAGAGATTGATGACGTTGCACAGGTGGGGTGCGATGGAGCTGCTGGCTTTGTTGAAGATGTGGTGCGGGAAAGGGTCTGACGGGGAGCCGGAGTGTATTGTGCTCATGGTCTTGATGGTGTCCTCGATGTTCACGCTGGCCCAGGCTGGCAGGGGGTCGTGGTCGATGGTGTGTGGCGGGTCTGCTGCATCGATCTTAGTTGGGGCTGTCTGGGTGTTGAAGCTGTCGTGGATGTCGGCGATCTTGCGGTGAAAGAAGGTGGCGAGGGAATCGCACAGGGGTTGCGACGGCAGGATGTCGTTGGTGTTGGAGCTGGGATTGGAGAGTTCCTTCACTATGTTGAAAAGCTCCTTGCTGTTGTGTGCGTTGTTGTCGAGGCGGTCTTTGAAGGAGATTCTCTTGGCGGACCTGATGAGGTGGTTGTGGTTACTGATGGCATCTTTGTGGGCTGTGTGGCTGTCCGGTGTCTTATCACTGTGCCATTTCTTCTCTAGTTTCCGGCAGGTACGCTTGGAAGCTAGGAGTTCCGAGGTGAACCAGATGGCTCTTTTGGTGGTGTCACTGTAGGTGAGCTTTTTCAGCGGGGCGAGGGTGTTGGCACAGTCGTCCATCCATCGTCTGAGGTTGCAGGCAGCGTCGTCGGTGTTGGATGGGTCGGAGGGAGGGCTGAGAGCGAGGGTTGCCCGAAGTTGATCTTCGGTGACTTTGCTCCAGCAGCGGCGTGGGATCTGTTGGGTGCGGTGGTGTGTGGTGGGTTTCTGGAAGGTGAAATGGATGCAGCGGTGGTCGGTCCAGAGGAGTTCCGTGGTGTGGCTGAAGGAGACGTGGGAGCTTGAGGAGAAGATGGGGTCAAGCGTGTGGCCGGCGGAGTGGGTCGGTGTTGTGACGAGCTGGCTCAGACCGAGGTTGGCGAGGCTGTCGATCAGGGTGGTGGAGTTGCTGTCGTTGTTGTTCTCCAGGTGAAAGTTCAGGTCTCCGAGGAGGATGTAGTCGGTAGAGGTCAGGGCGTGCGTGCTGATGAAGTCGGCGATGGAGTCGCTGAACTGGGGTCGGGGCCCAGGGGGTCTGTAGACAAGGGTGCCTCTAAGGGTGGTGTTGGGGTCCGTGTGGATCTGGAAGTGCATGTGTTCGGCGGTGCTGAGAGTGTCGTCGGTGCTGGTCGAGACCCTGATGGTGTTCTTGTGGACGATGGCGATTCCTCCTCCTACTGCGTTGATGCGGTCTCTGCGGGTGATCTTATAGCCGTCTGGGATGGCTATGGCGATGTCGGGGCGGAGGAGTCGTTCATCCAGGTCTCAGTCAGGAAGGCGACGTCTGGTGATGATGTGTCGAGCAGGTCCCAGAGCTCGACGGCGTGTTTGCGTGCGGAGCGGGTGTTCAGTAGGATGCACCGGAGGTGGTTGAGGTCCTTCTTGGCGGGCGCCTCGGTGGCTCTGAGGCTGGTGTAGCTGCAGTTCCGGCAGGTGAAGGGACCATGGGTGCGTTTCGGGGCGGCCTTGAAGCAGTTGTGTGTCCGTCCGGGGTTGAGAGCGTGGAGTGTGGTGGCATCGTATCGGCGTCGGTCCTCGAGGCTGGAGCGGGGGGCGCGCGGCCCAGGGGTTCTGGCGCTGGGCGCGGTCCAGTCGCGGACGGGCGCAGATGGGCTTGCCTTAGGCGCGCCTTCGGCGCGCCAGCGGCGCGGCCACGCAGCGGCCGCCATATATGGGGAGGTGGGAGGGAGGAGCAGCTGGGAGGCAGGGGCAGCGAATGGGCAGTCAGGGGGGCGGGGCCGCAGGGGACGCAGCGGCGGGAATGGAGAGAGGCAGCGAGGGGCACAGAAGGCAAAATGGGCACAAGGGGGGTGGGGGCAGCGAGGGAAAAACAGAAGAAAACACAGGCACAGTACAGTGGGGCAGCGAGGGCACAGAAGGCAAAATGGACACAAGGGGGTGGGGGCAGCGAGGGAAAAACAGAAGAAAACACGGGCACAGTACAGTGGGGCAGCGAGGGCACAGAAGGCAAAATGGACACAAGGGGGTGGGGGCAGTGAGGGAAAAACAGAAGAAAACACGGGCACAGTACAGTGGGGCAGCGAGGGCACAGAAGGCAAAATGGACACAAGGGTGGTGGGGGCAGCGAGGGAAAACAGAAGAAAACACGGGCACCGAGGCCACAAGCGGAGGGGCGAGCTTACCAGCAGCAGCAGCGGGCGGACAGCACAGGCGGAGCTGTGTGGTGGGGGAGCGACCTACCTGGCAAGGTCAAGGGTCGCTCTCCTCACCGCGCAGCGGCCGCCATATATGGGGAAGTGGGAGGGAGGAGCAGCTGGGAGGCAGGGGCAGCGAATGGGCAGTCAGGGGGGCGGGCCGCAGGGGACGCAGCGGCGGGAATGGAGAGAGGCAGCGAGGGGCACAGAAGGCAAAATAGGCACAAGGGGGTGGGGGCAGCGAGGGAAAAACAGAAGAAAACACGGGCACAGTACAGTGGGGCAGCGAGGGCACAGAAGGCAAAATGGACACAAGGGGGTGGGGGCAGCGAGGGAAAAACAGAAGAAAACACGGGCACAGTACAGTGGGGCAGCGAGGGCACAGAAGGCAAAATGGACACAAGGGGGTGGGGGCAGCAAGGGAAAAACAGAAGAAAACACGGGCACAGTACAGTGGGGCAGCGAGGGCACAGAAGGCAAAATGGACACAAGGGGGGTGGGGGCAGCGAGGGAAAACAGAAGAAAACACGGGCACCGAGGCCACAAGCGGAGGGGCGAGCTTACCAGCAGCAGCAGCGGGCGGACAGCACAGGCGGAGCTGTGTGGTGGGGGAGCGACCTACCTGGCAAGGTCAAGGGTCGCTCGCTGCCAGGTAAGCCCGATTCAGTTATTCATCAGACAAGAGTGACATTTGCATATTAGTTCAACCCTTCAGAACAACAAATATACAATTAGGCAGTAGTTCAGCCCTCTACAGCCATTGGCTTTGTTGCTAATGTTTGACTCTGCCAAGTAGACACCCGCTGGTTAGGTCTCAGCCTGCACCAGCGCTTGCGCTGGTCTGGCCAAGAGTTTTAGTAAGCGGGTTTTGGAAGTGCAAACCCACTGGCTTTCGGCTGGCGACCAGCTTGTGTTCACGATGGCGTGCACGCACGCAGCTGCCATCTGGGTTTCCTATCTCTTCCTCATTTCCTCGTCATGGCTCATTAACTCTCTGGACTCTGATGTTTCAATCGCAGCAGCAGCTCACATTACCAACTGACGGCCCTGGACTACAGTCACATGAAAAACAACTGCGATAAGCATTGAAATGCAAGCTTTTTTTGTCTAGTTAGAAATATTGCTTCAGTGGGTTGATTTCACCTTATATCGCTATTTGTTTTATATTGGGAGTCACAGCCTAATTACCAGTATTTTTGTCTCACTCTGTTTTTTTTATTTTATATTTATTCGCGCAAAGCACAAAGCTATATTTAAGGTTACTTTTTCCGCGTCACTTCTTCACTCTATTTAAACTCCACACCCCCACTCTTATTGTCTCTCTCCTTCTCTCTCCCCTCTCTAATTCTCTCTCTACTTAATTAACTCTCCCCTCTCTATCTTTTTTAGCCTTTCATTCTCTCTCACCCCTTTATCTGTTTCTCTTTCAAACTCCTTCATTCACTCTCTCTCCCCTTCTTTCTCTCTCTCTATCCCGCTCCACTCTTTATTCTATGTACACCCTTTCTCTCTCTTTCTCTCTCACCACCCTCTCTAATTGGGCATTATATCTTCACTCTATCTCTCACTCGGCAACACCACAGCATCACTCAGCATCACCACAGCATCACTCAGCGCAACCACAGCATCAATCAGAGCCAGCACAGCATCAATCAGAGCCAGCACAGCATCACTCAGCACCAACACAACATCTCTCAACGCCATCACAGCATCACTCAACGCCATCACAGCATCACTCAGTGCAACCACAGCATCACTCAGTGCAAACACAGCATTACTCAGCGTAACCACAGCATCACTTAGCGCCACAACAGCATCACTCAGCGCCACCACAGCATTACTCAGCAGCACCACAACATCACTCCGCGCCACCACAGCATCACTCAGCACCACCATAGCTTCACTCAGCGACACTACATCATCACTCAGGGCCAACACTGGATCACTCAGCACCACCACAGCATCGCTCAGCACCACCACAGCATCGCTCAGCACCACCACAGCATCGCTCAGCGCCACCACAGCATCGCTCAGCACCACCACAGCATCATTCAGCAACACCACAGCATCACTCAGGGCCACCACAGCATCACTCAGGGCCACAACAGCATCACTCAGGGCCACCACAGCATCACTCAGCACCACCACAGCATCACTCAGCGCCAAGACAATATCACTCAGCACCACCACAGCATCACTCGGCGCCAAGACAATATCACTCAGCACCACCACAGCATCACTCAGCACCACAGCAGTATCACTCAACAAGACCTGAGTATCATTCAGCAGCACCTCAGCATCGTCTCCGCAACAGTCACCACCACCACCACTACCACCTCAGCATCACTCAGCACCACCTCAGCCTGCTCTCGGAATCTGGCATCTGTTGATTCTCCCCTAGCGTCTGGCCGCTGCTAGTGTTATAATACAGGTACTAGTTACCAACCTTCACCCTCCGATTGTTTATGCCCCCTCAAAAAAAAAGCTTTAACAAACAACCATTGCAATAGGCAGAAACAAGTTGCCAGCATTGCAAGAACAAAACAAAACTGAGGAAATTTTTTATTGTAAATACTTTTTTAATATGGTCGTTCAGTTTTACATAATGCCTTCTTGGTCATATATAAAGTAACAAAAATGCTTCTGACACTTTTTAATTATAACTTTTCAGCATGCTGCACAGCAGCCACACTTCTCTACAGCACAGCTTGAAGACATTGGCAAAGTCAATAGCTCTGGCTAAACACTTATAAGGCCCCAAAGGCGAGACCTATTGGCTATGCCAATGCTTGTTTTTAGGATGTCAGGTAGTCAGGGTACTAGCATTTTGCCTGCTTACTCTGTGTTACTCTGCATCAAGAGAGGTGTAACCTCATGAGATATTTCCTTTAGTTCGTCCACCAGCAGCTTACCTGCAAATGCAGGCTGGTGCTAATTTGCTATGTCCACTATCATTGCTTTTGGACCCCAACATTCTTATGCAGAGTACCAGGCATCAGTAATGCAAGCTTGAAACCATGCCACCATCTTGAAATGGTATTCTGCATACTCAACCATTTTTTACTGTTCCAATATAGCAGAACAGTGGGAAGCTTAACTTTGAAATTTTTTTTATTGAAGCACATGCCCTCTACATTTAGTCGCCATATTTTTTCATTTGTTTTTGTTTCTTTATTTATTTTAGTGTATGCTTGCACTCCAAAGAAAATCACCACCTTATTTTTTAGAAGGCAAATGGGACTTTCTTTTGATGCACAACAGTCCACAAAGCTCAGACTCTATTAGTCTGCAATGCTGGCCCAAGTGTGGCTGATGGGATATTAGATAATCTCAGTGGATGTTCAGTCTTCAGTATAGCTTACTTTAAAAGCTTTGAATTACGTCTGTAGATCGATGCCCCAGATACTCTTATGTCATCATCTGTCAAACTCTGCTCCGCCCTAGTGAGCGGTGTACCTGTGTGTGGGCAGGATAGCCACCATGTTTTGTGAGTGCACTGTGAAAGTTGTGCTTGTGTGAGCGCAGAGGTAGGCATATGCCTGTGCGAGGGCAGCAGTGTGAGTGCGGGATCCCTGAAAGTTTTGTCTTTGTCTTTATAAACCTTACAAGGGCCAAACCTATTGGCTTTGGTGATGCTTTTTAGGGTTATAACTTTTATTTGCAAAAAAAGGCAGTGAAGGGAGTGAAAATACAATAGTGTGTTCATGAGAATGGCAGTGAGTTTTGATAAGGTAGATACAGACTCTGTCGAAGAAGGTTGAGGAGTGCTAGGGGCAGCTGACAGACTGAGATATGAGTCTAGTGAGGGGGCCAGTTACTTGCATGCACTAGGGCCCATAGCAATCTACCTACGCCACTGATCCAGTCACTCTACTGTAACGTAGTGCTTGCGTTCTTATACCCTCTACTTTTTACTCTACTTATAGCTTGGTTGCTTGTTTATTACATTCTCTTTCTTTACCTACCACTAAATAACAATCCACTCCTATCCACCCACCTGTACCAGACACATTTTTGCTCCCTTACATCTCCCCTCCTACCTCTCTTCTTCACCCCTTCCTCATCTTCCATTATATCCGTTTCTCATCAACCCACTTCCTAATTTCTCTCCCTTTCTTTCTATTATGATTATTATTATTATTCAGCATTTGTAAAGCGCATAGCTACCCTAAGGCATCCCAGCGCTAGCGGCCGAACAGGAGGAGGACTGAGAGAGTTCTAGGGTGGGAGGTTGAAATAATCATGTTTTAAGAAGTTTTCAAAAGGGGAGATGGTGAGGTTCCAAGCAAAGGTGAGGGGGCTGGGAGTTCCAGAGTCTAGCTACATTGTAAGAGAAAGATCTTCCTCCACTTCCTACCCTCTTAATTTTGGGAATGACTGCGAGGTTATGATTAGCCGAGCGCAGACATTTCCTAGGGCGGTAAAAGGTGACGAGGGAGCTGTTGATTACTGGGCCCTTCCCCCATAGGGTCTTGTGGGCTATACACAGGGATTTGAATTTTACTCTTTCCAGAATTGGCAACCAGTGTAGGGTCTTCAGAGCCGGCTTATCTGACTGAGCTTTAGGAATTCCGAGCAACAGCCGCGCAGCGCACTTCTGCGCGACTTGGAGTTTCCTTATCGTTGCTTTAGGTGCTCCTAGGTAAAGAAAATTGCCATAGTCCAAACAAGAGAGGACCAAAGCCTGGACGAGGATTCTTCTTGCCCCCATAGGAAGGAGAGGGAGAACTTTCCGAAGCAGTCTGAGAGTTCCGAAGCAGGCTCCTGCCAATTTCACCTCTTGGTGAACAAATTTAAAGGAGTTGTCCAGCCAAACGCACAGGCTTTTGATCTTAATGTTAGGGGTTGGGGCAGGGCCAAGGCAAATTGGCCATTTCTGTTTAAGATCCTTGCTAGTAGCATTGCCCAAAAGCATTAGTTCAGTTTTTCCTCCATTGAGCCTGAGTCAGGAGTGTTCCATCCAGATAGCCACTTTCTCCAAACAGGATTCAAGATCAGAGGGGAGGTTCTGAGGATCATTGAGGGCAATTATCAGCTGTGTATCGTCAGCATACGTGACGATCTTAATCCCATAAGGTAAGATAATATCAGCAAGTGGTCTCATGTGCACATTGAATAATGTGGGGCTCAAAGATGAGCCCTGGGGGACTCCACAGTTGAGCGATAGGCTCCTAGAAGTGGACTCCCCTGAGAAGACTTGGAATGTTCTACCGTCTAAGTAAGACCGGAGCCAGGTAATAGCACCACCTGAAGCACCAACCCTCCTAAGTCTATTTAGAAGAATGTCAAAGTTGACCATGTCAAATGCCGAACTTAGATCAAGGAGGATAATAGCTACTGCTCCTCCCTGATCAAGGATTTTCTTAGATTCTTCGACCACGGCAAGAAGGGCAGTCTCGGTTCCATGTTGAGGGCGAAAGCCGGTCTGGGAATAATGCAGGAGACCATGGGTTTCTAAAAAATCAGAGAGGGTCGTGTTGACATACTTTCCAAGATCTTAATGATTGTAGGAAGCGGGGAGCTGGGGCGATAGTTACCTAAGTCATCTGGGTTTAGGCTCGGCTTTTTGAGTAATGCCTTCACCATGGCATGTTTCCAGGGTGATGGAACTAGACCGATGGAGATAGACCGATTGATCACCTCTAGGATGACTGGCTTTACGAAGGAAATGGGGAGAAGCCGGATCAAGGGGGGAGCCTGATTTTATTTGGGAGAAAATTTCTGATAAAGTATCCAGATTCATAGTTGGAAGTGCCTCCAGTACGTTCTCCGTGTAAGGTGGTGGCTTGTCCGTTAGTAGAACGTCACTAGGACATGATGAGCCGGGAAATGCAGTATAAATATTTTACATTTTTCCTTGGAAAAATTCAGCAAGTTCTTACAGCGATCAGGGGAGATCTCGGAAGATATTCCAGAACCAGGGAGCTCTAGGAGGTTTTTCGCGACGCAAAATATTTCCCTAGGAGTATTAGCTGCTGAGTTAATAACACCTTCATAGTAAAGTGCCTGTGCTCTTTTTATTTCCGTTTGATAGAGTTTCATAGATTGTCTGTATTTCGGTTTACTCAGTCCATTGTAGTCTTTCCTCCATTTCCTCTCCTATCTTTTACAGGCTTGCTTAAGAGATCGAAGCTTGAGAGAGTACCACGGAGACATTTTCTCTCTCATTTTATAGCTGGGTTTAACAGGAATAACTGTGTCCAGCGAGGACTCTATCCAGTGAGTGAAATTTTCTGAGGCTAAGATAGGACTGGAGTCTAACTTAGGCTTCAAATTTTCAAGAGCAGAAATCCATGAATCTACTGACTGTTTGGACCAAGTACGGACTCTCCTGCTGATGAATTTAGTGACAGTGGGTCAAATTGAAGGGCTCAGGGAGATGGGGATCAGGGAGTGATCCGACCAGGGCAGGGCTATAGGGTCATCCACTGACAGTTCAGCATTTTTAGTAAAGACAGGGTCTAAGGTATGGCCTTTCTTATGTGTGGGACCTTTAATTTTTTGTGTTAGCTGAATAGCTAATAAGTCCTGAATAAGATCCGAGGTATCAGCCTTGTTGGGGTCGTCAACATGCAGGTTAAAGTCCCCCAGAAGAGTAATGTTGGGAGAGGCAACTGCTAATGTGGCCGCTACTTCAGGAAGAGATTTGAGAAATTGCCCACACACACCTGGGCAACGGTAGATTAGAACTCCAGAAAAAGAGTGAGTGGCGGAGAGCGAGATAGTGAAAGAAAGGCTTTCGCAGTCTGCAATAAGATTGGGTTCCACACGACATTTAAAGGAGTTTTTGTATATAATAGCAATGCCTCCACCTTTCCTCTTGTCGCGATCTTTCCGCTGGATATTGTAACCAGGGGGAAGGGTTTGGACCAAATCTGGTTCGGACTCTTTATTGAGGCAGGTTTCAGTTAGGAATAATACATCTGGTAATTCTTCTTCTAGAAACATATTAAGTTCATGGGAATGTTTTGATAATGTTCTGCAGTTTAATAGAAACATTTTGAATGTATGGGATGACTGAGCATCCGTCAACCTCTCTGAAACCGGGCACAGGCTGAAAGAACAGTGAGAGCAGCGAGAATCCCCATTAGGTAGAAACATCGAGTGGCTCAGTTGTCATTACATGGGTTCCTTAGCCTTAGGAGTTGGCGAGGTGAATAAACAAATTTACCCGTGAAGAAAGGGGCAAGGGGTTCTGGCCTGTGGCTCTGGTTGGACGCGGACGGGCGCAGACGGGCTTGCCTGAGGTGCGCCTTTGACGCGCCAGTGGCGCGCCCGCTGCATGCATCTGCTGCGCGTCAGCGCTGCCATGCGGCCTAAGTAGTCCGTCACCCGGAAGCTACTCTCTGAACTCCATCTCCGTCTCCTCTCAACCCACTCCCTCCACGCAAACGAAAGACCGCGGTGGACCAGGGAGCGGGCTGGGCCAAGCAGAGCACCAAGTAAGTGAAAAGAAAGTGCAATCAGATGTTAACACCACACTTATGCTTAACTTTAAAACAATAAAATCAGGCTTATGCTCGATGTTAAAAAACAAACATACAGGGTCAGCCTGTCCAGCAGTGTAGAACATGAGCCAGGCAGGAAATGCAGAATGAACAGTTGACATCAACAGTTGATGCCAGAGTCATTGTTAGATGCACCAGGATTACTTCATCCTTTTCCTCCTACTGACATGGTCATTATAGTCAGGATACTTTCCCGTCATACATTTGTTAAAGGCATCCCTGAATATTTTACTTGCAGATTGGCCTAAAGCAGGGATGCAGGGATATGCCAAAGGCAGAGCATCGCCACATTCTCGCCCTCTTCTATGCGGATGAGGAGGTGCTAATAACCCACAGCCCAGGAGCACTACAAATCCTACCGGATACCTTTTTGAATATATTTGGGTGATTTAGACCTCATGTTTAACCTCAAGAAATTCTTCATCATGATCTCCAGTGATCTAAAAAGGTAACCTCATGGCAATATTACACGAAAGACATTTGGTTGCAACAAACCAGAACCTTTCCTTACTTAGGGGTATAATTTGAACAGCAGGTAGCTGAAAACATCAGGATACTTCCAAATATGACCAATTTGTGAAAGCAACAACTATGCTCTTTGCATTTTCATTAAAAGTGGGGATAAGCCAATGAGGCAGCTGTGTACTTACTACAAAGCATCATGCATTTTGATTGTGACTATTAGGTGGGTGTTTGGGGACATGTAAATGTACATATGTTACAGCAGTAACAAAATGCATGCTTGAAGAGACTTATCAGTCGCATCTAGACATCTGTCAATGCTGTGCCACAGTGCATTGGGTGTGTTTTTTTTATCAAAGATCTTGTGATGATGCAGCCTCTTGTCTTGTGCCACAGGGTTTGGACTAAGCTAGGGGCCTATTTAAATTGATTGAACATCCAGGGCTGATCAGACAAATCAGATTTGGTGGCTTAGACACATAAAAAGTTTATGCACTAAGCTGATGATCCCGCAACATTTTGATGATCCGACCACCTTGGAGGAGGTGGAGCGGGCAGATCTCAAGATGTTGTGTCTACAGAATTTTGAAGAAGAAAGACTTTCATTAGACAGATATAAATCTAGCTATGTGTTAAAGTCCACTTTTTCAGTAGATGTTGGTTTGCAATCTTATATATCAAGTATAGCAGACACCCAGCATCGAAATTTACTCACACACATCATATTGAACATGGTGTACCGGGTAGCTACTTTTCCATGTCGAATTCTAGATAAATGCCCGTGCAACACTAGCTTTACTCGAGCAATGTTACATTTTATGTTTTTGTCAATTTTACAATGTCCTGACAGTTTGATTTAATAAACCACTGTTATGGAAATATCACCTGAGACAGTGCAGTACGACACTGACCTTTTCACAAAACATGCACTCTTTGGAGGTCTGTGTCAGTGTAGTGACTTACATTAGGCACACTATACAAATAATAAAGACTTTTAATGATTAGGGTATAGATTGCACTGAGTTTTAATCATGCTACTGTATCATGGAACTGTTCATCATTTTCACCTATTGTGATTGTAGGAAAGTAGGATCTGCTTCTTATGGTTACCTCCACTTTTTGCTTGAGGTTACACTGTTTTCGACTAGTCTGACTGGGATCCTGCTAATCAGGAACCCAGTCTATCTGCTTTCTCCTGAAAATGTTATGGCATGTACTTAGGTACACTCCAGATTGGATACTGGGGTACCCATGTCAGTCCCTAGTATATCGTACACATGTACCCAGGGCATAGGTACCCCAGAGGCCTCCCACGGGCTGAAGCATGTATTATGCCACCCATGAGAGGCCATGCAAAATGGAACTACAGGCCTGCCATTGCAGCCTGTGTAAGATGGTGCATGCAAAACTTACTTTAGATATAGGTTTACTATATCTATAGATCACTACACTTAAAACCTATAAGTCACCCCTATAGCAGGCCTTGACAATCCTGAAGGCAGGGTGCTGGGTTTTACGTGAGAGGGTGCCCCTGCATGAGCAGAGCACCCCTGCAGCCTTCGGAGACCATTCTCCCGGGTTGTCGGTGATGCAGCCAGACATATAGGTAGAAGTGCATTATATGCTCACGTAAAATGCTATCTCAAAAAGGGAAACAACCATTACAACGCAGTCATTACAACGCACTACCTTTACAAAGCAGCTGTTACAACACAACTGCCTTTACATCGCATGCCATTACAACGCATGCCATTACAACGCATGTCACTACAACGCATGTCACTACAACGCATGTCACTACAACGCATGCCATTACAACGCATGCCATTACAACGCATTATAAGGTAAGTAAAGGAGATTTTTTAGTTTTAGGGTGGGTATGGGTTTTGCGATACATGGGAATAGTAATTTTAACCCCTACACTATCCAACACTTACCCCACTGTTACCTTAAAAGTATTATGCGTTGTAATGGTATGCATTGTAATGGTATGCGTTGCAATGGTATGCGTTGTAATGGTAGTTTTTAAAAATGTGTTGTAATGGCATGCGTTGTAAAATCATGTGATGTAATGGTAGTTGCGATGTAAAAAACACGTTGTAAAAGCATGCGTTGTAATTGTTTGTGTTGTAACCTCATATATTCTCTCGAAAACGGCTGCAACAAACCATGTCGTGTTTGGTATCAAACACCTTAGAATCATACCTCCACACCGGTAACTGGTGTGGGAGGTATGATTCCACCCTTCAGAAGCAAGCTTCGTGGGGTCCCTGGTCTTCCTGGTACCAGCCTTCTCGACCCGGACAGCACAAAATGGTTGCTGCCGACCAGAGACACGTTTCTGCCCCCCTGCTGCTGAGCCAAGCTCGAGCAGAGGAAGGCAGCACAATAGGCATCCTGTCACAGGGAGGTGTGACCACCTCCCAGACAGGATTTAGTGTATTGGAACTGGGTGGGTGCACTTCCAAAGTGCCTGAAAGTCTGCACGAGGGGCACAATTGGTGTCCCTGTGCATAGTCCTGTTCAAACCAGTCCTGGGAGCCATTGGCTCCTGCTCTGGCGTGAAACTGGACAAAGGATATGGGAGTAACCTCCCCCCTGTCCTGACCCTCCCCTGGGAGGGTCCCCTGAATCTGTCCAACCCTCTCCTGTGGGTACAAAAGGGCTTACCTGGCTGTAGGACCCTGGATTCGACATGGACAAGATTCTGATCAAGAAACCACTGACCTTCGACCGTCTGGACACTCTGGACTTTGCTGGACTTCGACTGGACCCGACTTCGTCTCCCTCTCCGTCCAAAGCATCGTCTGTGCCCGTGCACCATACAGGCTCTGTGTAGGACCTGTGGAGCATCAAGGACAACTGAAGTATCTCCCTTGGGGTTAAGGAGTCACTTCCCTGCATTCGCAGGCATCATAATGCAACTGACCGGTCTGCTGATTCTGAGCTCCTGCAGACTCCGAAGGATCCAGCAACACAGGAGGTGGGTTCCTATGTTCCTTGAGGTTGAGCTACCGTCTCACTGAGTTTGAGGCCAGTATCCCTCATGGGAACTGCATAACCTGAACCCCTGTGCACTGCGTACTTTTGCAAGTGCATATGCTTGTTGGCATTCCCCAACTAAGTGCATTGAGCTATCAATAGCCCTAACCTCTGCGCACATTTTGTACAAAGGACTCTGGCCTCCTCACACTCTGTGCCCTGTAAGCTGTGACTTTGTGAAACTGCTAGAGGTCTCCTCGCGACTCTTGTGCCTTCGGCCTGTGGGTCCACTTGAGGGACAACACTGCTTTTCTTGGGCTCCCCTGGCTGCTCCAGGCCTGCCCTGACTCCCCTTGCTGTGGTGAGTCCCCTGGTCCTTGCTGGGCCAGACCGTAACCTTCTTTGACCTTCTTCATTGGTTGCCACTGCCAAGGCTTGTTGGTACTCCCGCCGGACACCGACCCCTCAGCACTCAACATCCTTTGTGGGACAGTTCATATCTGGCTCCTGGTTGTCCTCGACAACTCCTGGTTCCTGCAGCTGTAGAGTCAAGGTCTCCTTCTTCACACCTGAAGCACCCGACATCAGTGGGCATTCGTCTACCGAGCCCCTGGTCACTCCTGAGTGACCCAGACTCTGTCCCCTCTGCTTTCAGGTTCCTTCCATCAAGAATCCACCTATGGGTTCCACCGGACACTTTTCTTCTTTCCAGCAGTGGCATTTCTTTGAAGACTCCCATTGAGAACGACAGCGGTTTCCGATGCCACTTCAGCCCTATGTACCCGGCTTCCCTGGGATAGGTAACTCTGGTACTTCGGTATCCACGGGTGGGGTGGCTCTCCAACCTTCTATGTTCCAAAGGGTTTCCTCTTAATCCACTGGGAAGGGTCCTTAAACTTTAAAACTGCAACCGCGACTCTCCCATTGAATTGTACGTAGCACGCTGTCGTGTTCTCACTCTGCACCCGTCCTCTGTGGGGTCCCTACTTACTCACCTTAGGTGGTTCCTTGGTGTCCCAGCGATTCTACACCCTCTAGACACTGTCTTGACTCGAGTCGTGGTTCTTATACCACTATTTTAGTATATGGTTTGATCTTCCCCGGGAGCCCACTGTGTATTAGTGCTACTTACGATTGTTTCTGTGCTACAGTATTGTGTGCTTTGTGTTTATCTGCGTGTAGCAGATACTGT
This sequence comes from Calotriton arnoldi, assembly GCA_963921515.1. NCBI lineage: Eukaryota > Metazoa > Chordata > Amphibia > Caudata > Salamandridae > Calotriton > Calotriton arnoldi. Next base: position 1,321,999 of record CAWUFW010004803.1, read on the forward strand.
GAGGTATTTAAGGTGTGTTATAACAATAAATACATATTTTTATAACTACTGTGTTGTTCTCCTTTCATTTAACCAATACTATAAGGTTGTATTCTGGTAAAACAAGCTGCTTAACATTCCTTCAAGACTAAGCCTGAAGGCTGCTCTCCACAGCTACCACTTGGATAGCTTTCTAAGGTTATATTTGACCTCTTAAATCACCATAAGGGTTGTTTGGACTGGTGCAAGGTGCCCACTTTAATTAGTGGACATCATATACCAGGCCAACTTCTCACAGTGATTATATCTAATGTGATGCGATCTTGATTTTAATTGCCATTTGTAACGATGTACCTTTATGATTTTATGATTTAAAATCAAATCCATTTTCTTAGAAATGGGGGTCTCTAGTTAGCAGAGGTAGGTACCTTTGTCCTAATAGGGACCCTTGCTTCTAGTCAGGGTAAGAGGGATGCACACTTTACCCCTGCTAACCCCTTCGGTAGCTTGGCATGAGCAGACAGACTTTTCCCAAAGGCAATGTGTAAAGTATTTGTACTCAAAACACAGTAGTACAGTGACAACACCACAAATGGACACCACACCAGTTTAGAAAAATAAAGTATCTTTATCTAAACTCAACAAGACAAAGACGACAAAAATCCAACATACATGTAATAAGAATATGACTTTTCAAAGGTTTCAAACAACTTTGTCCATAGAAAACTATGGATGCATGATTTCTCACAAAGTACCTGTAGATGCGTCAGAATTCACAAGGCCAAACAGCCGCAGAGAGGGGAAGCATCGAGAAACAGAGAGATGCGTCAGTTCCTGAGACCTAGGGGAGGCGATGCGACAGTTCTGCTGCACGCAGGAGAAGTGAAGCGTCGAATCCGGTCAGTAGAGGGAAGTGATGCATCAACTCCAAGACAGTTCTGGTCCGGGGGTGATGCATCGGGAAGTCTTGCCGCACAGGTGCGATGCAGCAGGCGTGGTGATGCGTGGAGATTCTTCTCGCACAGCGGTGCTGCATCGGAAAAACTGCCACAAGAAGAGAGATGCACCAAATTTTTCAGTTCTTCTTTTCTTCCAGCTCCCAGCAGCAGGGACAGCCTCCAGAGGCCCACAATTGGAATAGGCACCTCCTGGCAGGTCAGAACTCTCAGCAACAGTGTTCAGGGGAGCGGGGGTGAAGTCTTTGTGTCCCTGAGACTTCAGAACAGGAGGCCAGCACACACAGGCCCTTGGAGATCTTCTTCAAGGAGGTTCACAGCAAAGTTCCAGTCTTTGTCCTTCCCTTGGCGGAACCAGCAACTGCAGGCACACCCCACACATCACACAGCAAAGGGGCAGTATTCCTCCTCACAGCTCTTCAGCTCTTCTCCTCGGCAAAGGTTCCTCTTGAGTCCAGAAGTAATCTAAAGTTCTGGGGTTTAAAGTCTACTACTTATACCCCATTTTGTATTTGTTCTCTTTGTGCAAGGGTCTCTGAGCCCAGAAAAAGCAATTCTGTCCTCACTGGTGCAGTATGACAACAGGGGGTGGAGACAGCATTGTGCAAGGGAGACAGGCCATATTCAGGTTCAAGGAAAACTCCTCCCACTACTCTAAATTCAGCCAAGGTCTATTCAGCTCAGCTCTGAGTCATCCAGGAAGGGCCAGGCACATCTCAACCCCAGTCAGTGGCTGTCTACAGTGAATGCACATCCCCAGCCCCTGTCACTCCAAAACCAGACAGTCAATCCACAAACAGGCAGAGGCACATAGAATGGTTAAACAAGAAAATGCCCACTTCCTAAAAGTTTTTGACATGGGAATTTGGCCCAAAGGGAACAAAGGCCAGGTAGGGCCATACAATTGTAAGCAAAGAAAGAGGAATGACCTGGACCTCAATGATTCATAAACATAAATGAATTTAGTGTCAAGACCAAACTCTCAATTGTTTGATCAGGTATTTTTATTTTACCTTATTATTCAAACAATTTTTGTCAATTTTCCCCAAAAACTTTTTAGTGAAAAAAAGAACACTGTACAATCATAGCGAGTTTACATACATAACGACATTGAATATTGTGTATTTACAGTGAAACATAAAACATTCCTCAAATTCAGCAATACATCACAAATACATTTATGTAACATTACAAAAGAGAAAAAGACAACAATACTTTATGCCCCTAATTACAAGGGTATAATCCTATTCCTTGAGCCTAAACACTCTTGAAGGAGTGTAAATACGATCTCATACTGAACACGGGGAATACTTTACTGTCTACATCAGGGGTTAATGTAGCGACCCTCTGTGTAGAGTGAAATTAAATTCACCATCCCTCAGTGTTTACAAATATTGCCAACGCGTTTCGAGTCCCGAGGAAACAAATACAGGGGCTCTCATCAGGGCTTCTGAATTTTGTAAATACCGATGTTGTCTGAAAAAAGTGTGAAAAAAGTTTGTTAATACTGCACTGTCCACTCTCACCCATTCTTTAAAAAAAAATAAGACTCACATTCCTGACGGAACATGTTGGTCTTTTTGTGTGCAAACGTGTACCTGGCTGAAGATGTTTCTTTAACAGCTTCTAACTTCGTCGAGACACATCACGAGTAAATTCTGTTGATAATAGAAAAAACCAGTGAGGCTTTAAATTCCCTACTTAGGGATTTTGTCTACTTTTTTTTAGTATAAAAAGCTCGATACAGAACTGACCTTTATTTTTAGGACATTTCCTTTTTAACGCTTCAGCTTTGGGTGAGCGCTTCACCGCGCACGGCCTCCTCATGCGCAGAACCTCTGCAAAAGACGTGACAGTTCTTAGCTTCTAAACTCGCCACATCTTCGTGTCAATTACCTCACTCGCTATTTAAAACAGACAAACAAGGCATACCTGAACACTGGTTGCTGGTGTCTCAGGGTAAATGCTAGTACCCGTAGTACCCGAACAGACCTAAAAAGGCTCTCACTCTGTCTGGGTCTTGGGGGGCTCCCAAGCCAGAATTGTGTTGATCTTAGGCTGTAGGGGCACCACCTTGCTGCTTCCTTCCTGTTGCCCTAAGTACACCACGATTTCTGCCCTATCTGGCACTTACTGGCCTTGATAGTGAGGTCTGCCTTCTGCAGAGCTTTCAACACTTCACAGAGGTGTGGCAAGTGTTCCTCCCTGCTGGAGCTGAACATAGCAATGTCATCCAGGTAGGTGGCGCTGAATTACTCGGGACAGTACCTGGTTGACCAGTATCTGGAATGTGGCAGGGACGTTCTTCAACCCAAAGGGCATGACACAGAACTGGTAGTACCCCTCTGGCGTTGAAGACGCAGAACTATCTTTTGCCCCTTCAGGCAAGGCAATCTGCCAGTACCCAGACATTAGATCAAACATACTAAGGTACCGGGCAGCTCCCAGCCGATCAATGAGCTCATCAGCTCTGGGGATGGGGTGCATGTCAGTCCGGGTGACGGCATTGAGCCCACGGTAGTCGACACAGAACCGGAGTTCAGGAGTGGCACCGGGTGCAGCAGCTTTCAGAACCAAGACCACTGGGCTAGCCCAGGGGCTGCTGGAGGGCTCTATTACCCCTAACGCCAACATCTTGGAAACCTCTTCCTTGATGCTGGCCCTGACTTTGTCAGTTACCCTGTAAATTTTATGTTTTACAGGTAAACTGTCCCCAGGGTCTACATCATTGACACACCAATTGGTGATTCCTGGAGTCAGGAAGTACCGGGAGGCGAACTGTCCCAGCACCTGGCGACAGTCCCTCTGCTGCTCTGGGGTCAGGGTGGGAGAGAGGTTCACTCCATCCACTAACCCATCATGTTCCTTGGCTAACAGGAGGTCAGGAAGAGGCTCACTCTCCTCTTCCATTCCATCATCTGTTGCCAGGAGCATTGTTACTTCAGACCTCTCAAAGTGAGGTTTGAGGCGGTTCACATGTAGGACCCTCAAAGGGTTCCTGAGAGTCTGCAAGTTGATCAAGTAGGTCACTTCACTCTTGCGCTCCACCACTTCAAATGGGCCAGTCCACTTGTCTTGGAGCGCACAAGGCTCCACTGGTGCCATCACCCACACAGTGGTATTCTGGTCGTACCATTGTTTCATCTCCTTCTGGCTGGCTTCCAGGTTCACCTAAGTGATCTTCCTGAAGTGCAGAGTCTGGGTTCTGAAGGCCAGCATGTAGCTGAACACATCTTGGGGGGTCTTACCAGGAGTTTTTTCCAGCCCTTCTTTACCAGACTAAGAAGTCCTCTCACAGGTTACCCATACAGCAATTCAAAGGGACTGAACCATAAGGATTTCTGCGGTACCTCCCTGTAGGCAAACAACAGACATGGTAGGAAGACGTCCCACTTATGTCTCATGGGTTCTGCAAGACCCCTTATCATGTCTTTCAGGGTTCGGTTCAATCTCTAAACCAACCCATTTCCTTGGGGATGGTAAGGAGTGGGGAATTTGTACATTACACCACCCGCTCGAAAGGGGTGCTCACTACAGGAAAGAGTTGGAGGGGAGCCTTACATTTCCCTCCACTCTTGCCACTTGCCTGGCAAGTCTGACAAGATCTACAATGTGTGCCAACGTGCCTCTGCATTTGAGGTGGGTGGCAAGCCTGTGATAGGTCTTGTTGCACCCCAAATGTCCTACCAAAGGCACATCATGAGCCAGACCGAGTAGGAAGGTCCTGTAGCACGCGGGTACCACCAGCACACAGGCTGCCCCGGGGTAAGCAACCTTAGGCTCACTGTAGAGGAGACCATTCTCCCAATAAATCAAATGTGATCCAGATGGACCAACTGCTACCTGGTCTGCGGCCTGCTGGCGCAAACCAACAAGAGTAGGGCATTCCATCTGCGTCTTGCAAAACTCCTCCCTGGAGGGACCTTCTTCCTGGTGCTAATGGGTCAGCTCAGGCAGGTCTCCCAGTTCGGCTACTTGCTCTGCTGTAAGTTCCAGGGCATCCCCCTCAGGTTCTACCTCCTCCTGGACATGGAAACTTCTGGGGCGGGTTTCCCATGCCCCCTGCCCTTTCTCTTTGTGGCAGGCACCTGGGCCACTGTTTCAGGCTCCAGGTCCTCTTGAGTACCCCTACTGGCTGCCACTGACTGGGTAGGCACACAGGCCCAGTCAGGCATTCCCAATATCTTTAAATGAGCCTGGCTCCACCTCCTTCCAGGGGGAACTCGGTCATTGCCAAGCAGACAGTCAACAGGCATGGACGGACTTACAATTACCTTGAAGGAACATGAGACCCCCCCCCTACTCAAAGGGAACCTGCGCCACCTTACACAGGTGCTCGGAGTTGTCTGCAGCAACTACACGGTGAAGCACTTTGGGATGACCTGCTCTTCAGACACCCATTGACACCTGACAGATGTCACACTGGCTCCTGTGTCTCTCAGAGACTCCACCCTCCTCCCATTGATAGTCAACCACTGCAGGTAATTTTTAGTGTTATTCGGCAGGCAGGTTTCCTGGACCATCTCTCTATCTCCTAATGAGATAAGGGTTGTGTTAGACCCGGCATCCTTGGCATGGTTTCCCCTGACTTTTTGCCTCTACCTCCTGTATTTTTGATGCTGGCCTCCTGATGCTGGATTTCGTTTTTGCTGGCTGAGATGCTTTTTGCACTTTGCCACTGCTGATCAGTGTCAAAGTGCAAGTGCTCCCTGTGTAAATTGATATTATGATTGGTTCTCCCTGATTGGCATATTTGATTTACTAGTAGGTCCCTAGTAAAGTGCACTAAGTGTGCCAGGACTGGTAAATCAAATGCTACTAGTGGGCCTGCAGCACTGATTGTGCCACCCACATGAGTAGCCCTGAAAAGATGTCTCAGGCCTGCCACTGCAGTGCCTGCACGCGGTTTGTTAACTGCCATGTAGACCTGGCAAGTGCACTTGCCAGGCTCTAACCTTCCCTTTTCTTACATGTTAGTCACCCCTAAGGTAGGCCCAAGGTACCCCTGTGGGCAGAGTGCAGTGTATGTGAAAGGTAGGACATGCCCTGGTGTGTTTGTGGCATGTCCTGATAGTGAACTACTACCAATTTCGTTTTTCATTATTGCAAGGCTACCTGTTCCCATAGGGTAGAATGGGGAGCTTGCTTATAACATTTTATAAGCATAACTACCCCTGGGAACAAGATAGGAAAATAAAGTTTAGTATGCCTGAACTCAGAATATTAAAATGCATCTTTTAGTGAGGGTGATTTTCACATTCTGTGTTTGAAAATACCACTTTTAGAAAGTAGGTATTTTCTTGCTTAGCCATCCAGTGTGTCTCTGCTAGGATGTGTATTGACTGTCTGGCTTTGGAGTGACAGGGCCTGGGGATGTGCAGTGGCTCCATAGAGTCAGGATGAGTCAGGGCCGGGCTGAATAAACCTGGGCCGAGTAAGGAGAGGAGATTTCCTTTCACCTGAATGGGGTTGGTCTGCCTTCCACAGTGCTGTCTCCACTTCCTGCCAGGAAGCTGCACCAGAGAGTACAGAACTGGTTTTGACTGAGCACAGGGCTTCTCTGCCACCAGAGAACAAAGGATTTTGTAGTATAAATATTGGGGCCCAGAACTTTAGATTATCCCTGGAATTCAAGGGGACCCTTTGCGAAGGAGAAGAGCTGGAGAGACTGAGGAGAAGTACTGCCCCTATGCTGTGTGTTGTGTGGGGTTGGCCTGCAGTTGCTGTTTCTACCAAGGAAAGGAGGAGGACTTTGCTGTGTGCTGTGTCCCCTGCTTGAAGGAGATCTCCAAGGGCCTGTGAGTGCTGGCCTCCTGTTCTGAAGTCTCAGGGACACAAAGACTTCACCCCCAGCTCCCCTGAACTCTGCTGCTGTGAGTACTGACCTGCCAAGAGGTACCTGTGCCGGTTTTGGACCTATGGAGGTTGTTGCTGCTGTTTGGGAGCTGGAAGAAAGAAGAAACTTGAAGAACTGCAAAAATCGACGCATCGCTCTTCTTGCTGCTGTTTTTCCGACGCATCTCCACGGCACGCAAGCAAGAATCAACACATCGAGGGATCGCGGCTGAAGAAAACCGACTCAGCACCGCTCGATGATGCCGCATCGATCACCAACGCATCCCGGGTTTCCACGCATCACAACTGTGCGGCAAGTTTTCCCGACGCATCACCTACGGACCAGAACCGTCATGAAGAATCAACACATCACTCCTCATACAGACCAGATTCGACGCAACCCTTCCTCTGGGTGCAGCAGGACTGTTGCATCACCTCCCCAAGGTCTCAGGAGTTGACGCATCTCTTTGTTTCCGACTCTGCAGCTGTTTGGCCTTGTGAATTTTGATGCAACTACAGGTACTTTGTGTAAAAGTCACACATCCATAGTTTTCTATGGTACAAGTTCCTGAATCCCTTTTGAAAGTCATATTTTTAACTGTGTATTTTGGATTTTTGTAGTTTTGGTCTTGTTTAGTTTAGATAAAGATATTTTATTCTTCTAAACTGGTGTGGTGTCCATTTGTGGTGTTTTCACTGTGTTACTTTGAGTGTTGGTACAAATACTTTACATATCGCCTTTGGGATAAGCCTGCCGGATCGTGCCAAGCTACCAAGGGGGTGAGCAGGGGTTATCTAAAGTGTGTATTACCCTTACCCTGACTAAAGCAAGGGTCCCTATTTGGACAAAGGTGCCTACCTCTGCCAACTAGAGACCCCCATTTCTAACAGGTCATCACAGCTGGCTCCCCACCCTCACTAGGAACCAACTCCTCCACCAGCACTACACTAACTAACCCTGGTGACGTTGCACCAGTGGGTGCTGGTGGTGCCTTGGGGAACTTGGGGTCATTCTGCATGTGACCCTCCTGACCACATGCATAATTTTGTGGGGACCCTGGTTGTCTGGCCTACACTTAGGGGTCCATGGCTTTTTAGAACTGGGGGGCTGGAAATCTTTACCCTGGGAACTATTTTGGGGCCCTTTAGAGAACTCCTTTTGGTTACCCTTGTCCCCCCACTCTTCTGCTGGGGACCCTGCCCACCTTTGACTGGGTTTCCCACGTACCCCTTGTGGACCCTGGAACTCATTCAATGGTCCGCCTCCTGAGCAAGCTTCCTGGGGTCAGTCAGCTTACTATCCATTAGATGCTGGTGCAGCTCTGGAACACTAAGACTACTCAAGTGCTCCCAACGAATCAGATCGTACAACCCCTGGTAATCAGTTACCTTGCTGCCCTTTATCCAACCATCCAGTGCTCTGCAATAAAGGTTCACACACTCAACCCACGTATTGGATTCAAGCTTCTTGAAAGACCTAAACTTTTCCCGGTACTGCTCCGGTGTGAGCCCATACCTGAGGCATAAAGCCTCCTTCATATTGGGGTAGGTCAGAGCACCCGCCTCCTCCAAAGGTGTCCGGGTGTACCTTCCATTGGCCTCCAAGTGTATCCATAGGCCCGCCCCCCAATTTGTCTCAGGGACTTCATTCATACGCAATGCTGCCTAATAAAATGCAAACCATGCATAAATATCCTCCCTTCAGGAAATTCTGTACTAGTTCCTTGGGAATGTAAACCCTACCCCCTTGCACTGGCTGTACGCTGCCACCATTTGTGCTGGACTCTGTCTGTTTGGCCATGAGGTCCAGCTCTCTCATGCTCAATTCATGTGCCAAAAGCAACTTCTTTTCTTCCAAGGCGCGAGCATTCTTGCTCTCCTCTGCCTTTAGTCTCATGACCGCCAACTCATGATCCCTGGCCCTTTGCCTTACCTCTACTTCCTCTGGAGGCCAATTCCTGGAAGAATGATTGCTGCCAGCCCTAGAGGCTGTTCTCCCAACAGGCAAATCCTGGGATCTGAAACTGTCTTCTGGCACCCGCCCCCCCCATCCACATCTGCATCATCTGTCTCCCCAGCTTCTCTGGCCTCCCACTAGGCCCCTAAGACCTTCTGTAGCTCCTCCTTCCTAGAGTTGCTCCTCATTGGGCATCCAAAGCTTTTGCAGAATTGCTTGAGTTGCTCTCCTTTGCAACTACTTAGCATTTCAATGTCAAACTCCAATTCTGTAGCCTCACTTGCTGGTTTACCATTTAGAGACATGGTGCTTGGATACTTCACAGGTCAGGTCAAAAATAGAACCAAAAATAAAACACAGTATGTGGTTGTGTAGTGGTCTTCATTAAACTAATGATGTATCACTGTGGGTCAAGTACAAATACAAGTTCAAATCCTCACCGCTGGCCACCAATGTTAGAAATGGGGGTCTCTAGTTGGCAGAGGTCGTACCTTTGTCCAAATAGGGACCCTTGCTTCTAGTCAGGGTAAGGGGGATACACACTTTAGATAACACCTGCTCATCCCTATGGTAGCTTCGCACGAGCAGACAGACTTATCCCAAAGGCAATGTGTAAAGTATTTGTACTCAAAACACTGTAATACAGTGATAACACCACAAATGGACACCACACCAGTTTAGAAAAATAATGTATCTTTATCTAAACTCAACAAGACGAAAACAACAAAAATCCAATATATATGTAATAAGAATGTGACTTTTCAAAGGTTTCAAACAACTTGGTCCATAGAAAGCTATGGATGCGTGATTTCTCACAAAGTACCTGTGGATGCATCAGAATTCACAAGACCAAACAGCAACAGAGAGGGGAAGCGTCGAGAAACAAAAAGAAGCGTAATTTCCTGAGACCTAGGGAGACGATACAACAGTTCTGCTACACGCAGGAGAAGTGATGCGTTGAATCCGGTCTGTAGGGTAAAGTGATGCATCGACTCCAAGACAGTTCTGTTCTGCGGGTGATGTGTCGGGAAGACTTGCCGCACAGGTGCGATGCGTGGAAGTCCGGGATGCATTGGCGATCAATGCGGCGGTGTCGAGTGGCGCTGCATCGGATTCATGCAGCCGCGACAGGTGCTGCGTCAGTTCTGCAGCGGCGTGGTGATGCGTGGAGATTCTTCTTGCACGGCGGTGCTGTGTTCGGAAAAACAGCTGCATGAAGAGCGATGCGTAGATTTCTTCAGTTCTTCATTTCTTCCAGCTCCCAGCTGCAGGGACAACCTCCAGAAGCCCACAACTGGAATAGGCACCTCCTGGCAGGTCAGAACTCTCAGCAGCAGAGTTCAGGGGAGCTGGGGTGAAGTCTTTGTGGCCCTGAGACTTCAGAACAGGAGGCCAGCACACACAGTCCCTTGGAGTTCTTCTTCAAGCAGGTTCACAGAAAAGTTTCAGTCTTTGTTCTTCCCTTGGCAGAAACAGCAACTGCAGGCCATCCCCATACAGCAAAGGGGCAGTACTCCTCCTCACAGCTCTTCAGCTCTTCTCCTTGGCAAAGGTTCTTCTTGAGTTCAGAAGTAATCTGAAGTTCTGGGGTTTAAGGTCTACTAGTTATACCCTATTTTGGCTTTGTTCTCATTGTGCAAGGGTCTCTAAGCCCAATCCAAACCAGTTCTGTCCTCACTGGTGCAGTATGACCATAGGGGGTAGAGCAGCATTGTGCAAAGGAGACAGGCCATATTCAGGTGCAAGGAAAACTCCTCCCACTACTCTAAATTCAGCCATGGTCTATTCAGCTCAGCTCTGGGTGATCCACGAAGGGCCAGGCACACCTCTACCCCCCTGCCCCAGTGGCTGTTTACAGTGAATGCACATCCCCAGCCCCTGTGACTACAAACACAGACAGTCAATCCACAAACAGGCAGAGGCACACAGAGTGGTTAAACAAGAAAATGCCCACTTTCTAAAAGTGGCATTTTCAAATACACAATTTAAAAACCATCCTTACTAAAAGATGTGTAATTAAATTCTGAGTTCGGAGAGCCTAAACTTATTTCTCTATCTTGTCCCAATGGGAAGGTATACTTGTAAGATGTTACAAAGTATTTCCCATTCTATCCTATGGGACAGATAGCCTTTTAATAGTGAAAAACGAAATTTGCAGTATTTCACTATCAGGACATATCACACAAACCAGTACCTGTCCTACCTTTCACATACACTGAAACCCTGCCCTGGGGGGTTACCTTGGGCCTACCAAAGGGGGGCCTTACATGTAAGAAAAGGGAAGGTGAGGGCCTGGCAAGTGGGTGCACTTGTCAGGTCGACATGGCAGTTAACAAACTGCACACAGACACTGCAGTGGCAGGTCTGAGATACCTTTTCAGGGGTACTCATGTGGGTGGCAAAATCAGTGTTGCAGGCCTACAAGTAGCATTTGATATACAGGCCCTGGCCTACTCAGTGCAGTTTACTAGGGGCTTACCAGTAAATCAAATATGCCAATCAGGGAGAACAAATTGTAATAACAATTTACACAGGGATCACTTTCACTTTGACACTGATCAGCAGTGGCAAAGTGCCCAAAGCATCTAAGCCAGCAAAACCGAATTCCAGCCCAGCATAAAAAATACAGGAGGCAAAAAGTCAGGGGAAACCACGCCAAAGATGCCAAGTCTAACACATTTATTATTGAATTGAATTGATTTGGGTTCTAACTTCCCTGTTACACACACATCTGCCGATGTCTTATAAGCAATATCAAAGGACAACTAAAACTCTGCTGGCTACACCATTGGTAGGAAATGTATCCTTGAGTTCTACAACTATGCTTAATAGAATGCACCTTATGGCTTACAGGATACTTACCATAGCAAAATCTGTTTTGCGCTGGAAAGTTGTCCTTACAATAAGTAAAATAGCACTTTGTGACACTTTACTCAACGTCAATGGGGAGTGTTGCAATTAAGCTCACTTGGTTCATTCAGTTCCCCCCTTCTGTCTGGTCCCAGTTGGAATGTTCATAACTGTCCTGTTATCCAAGATTCCACAGCTGACTCCAGTCCACGGGTGGTCTGTGGACGTTCCAACACTACCACCTATGGTTTTGGACTCAAAGCCAAATCTACAAAGATTGTCAGACCTTGCTTTGTGTCAAAAAATCACACCTCATTCAGTCAGGTATTTTAAACATTTCACATATTACATGTGGGCTGCACAGCACACTTCTAGTGTGTGAAATGTGAACAAAATAGTCTAAGCCTAGGATTTTGTGCTGTAAGCTCACGCTTCTTCTACAAAGTCTATGCTTGACATCACACATGCACTTTTGCACTATGGTGCTAAGGTGTGTGTGTGTGTGTGGCGCTAGGCAGCCTGTTTCTGTGGTACCACAGTGGAAAATAGCATTTTGTAAATATGGCTCTGGTCTCTCCTCCTAGCACAACGCAGTTCAGTAACATAGGATGCCGTGATACTTTACACTATTTTTTGGTAAATCTGCCCCAAAAACCTTCAAACGTGTATGTGTGGTATCTCTGGAATAACGCAATTGTGTGGCTGTGGCTTTTACTGTGTAAATATATGTCTGCCACAGTTGAAACACAATACCCCATCTGCTGCATCCGATATTTCAAACATTAATACCGTTGCACAAGTGGCGTAACTTTCTGCCTGACACTTTGCACTGCTCACTTTTAAGACGTCCATTGTTCTGTTCAGCCATTTAACAAGGGGTCAATATTGCCTAGATGATATAAATAGACGGACTGAGTGGATGATGTTTTTCTGCAGAAGGATACAAAAACTTTACATTCTTAAATGTTATTCAAACAGCTTATAAAAATATAATTCCTTCTTTGTCGTGACATTTTTCTTAAATTAATCATGAAAATTCATGTTTACATCACACACACACTGTTTCCAAAACAGAAGCTGTCTCTGTAAAGTTCTATAAAGCAGCGGGCACTCAGTTTAGAAACGATGCATTTTTTTATTCAAGGCTGGTGTCATGAATTCTCAAGTTTATCCTAGTAGCACACAAAAAGATTAAATAAAAAATTTACAATATTGTTTTGCATTGGTGTTTTCTGATGGATGGATGCTTACCATATGCACGGTAGATGAAAAACTGAAATTCTTTGAAATATAAATGGGCTGTGTAGAATAAAAGGTGTGCACCTTTGTGTGTTATATGCGAGCTTATTTCCTGCTAGGCGCCTCATTGTATAAGTTTTTCACGAACGATTTAACTCTTGGAGGTTAAAAAGAAACTGTGTTAATACAATAACACTGTTGTAGCTCCATGGAAGATGAAATGCAGAATTAGCAGCACATAACATTTTGAATAGCATCTGCTGAATATATATGACGGCCTCTCCTATGAAACATGATTTTCTATACATTTTTCTTAAAGTAGTAATTACGTGGGAGGAGTGACTCTAACGGGTAATAAGGTACAATGCTGTTAGGTTACAACACGGTTTCATGAAATACTCTGGGCAACCCATGATAGCTGTGAGACAAATAACTGGAGTTACCCAGAGAAATATGTGGTATGTTCAAGCAAAACAACATTAAAGGTAAGAGTATAACGTTTTGGATGGGACTGTCCGTCCCCTGCATAGCTCAGTGGAGCACGAACCCCTTCCCTAAGTTCTCCATTGCGGGTTTCTGTACCTTTTTGTTGAGGTTTCACCTTCATGCATGTGAAAATCATGCTTGTATGGTGATTGGTGAGGTATGGATTGAGACCCAGCACAGAGCTCTGTGTTCTTGGTGCACACCGCTTGCAGACTTGAGTAATACTGGTAGGGGTGGCAGCAATTGATCATAGGTTTGGGAACAAGAATGTTCCTGTTACCTGAATGGGGAGAATAGTCACTGGTGTCTCCTGTTCAAAAGGCTTTGCACATCTCTTTCACCAAGGTCTTCTGCTCCATCCATGTCTGCTCTGTGATTGGCCGAATGAACTTTGAGTGAGTGAACCGTGTGGGGCTGCAATCCATTTTTTAATTCCTCTGCAAGAGCTCTTTACAAAATAGACAACGGAGAGCATCTACCATACGTGGATGTGCATTGTAGGTGGCCCCTAGAATATTCTAGAGAGCCCTTTGAAGTGAACCAGGCTCCTGTGTCAGGAAGGAGCGGGTTAGGCGGAAGTCCCTTTGAAAGGCAAAGTCTCTGCCCCACTTTCTGCTTCATTCTTCCCCAGAGGGGTGCACAAACAGTCGCTGTGAATTCTCCAGATGAGGCAGGCCCACACCTTTGGTGCCAGTGTCTGACAAGCCCCTTTCAGGGAAACCATGGCTCTACTCTCATGCCTGCCAAATCTGCAGATCAAATGCAAGTGGCTGAGTGCCTACTGTGAATTGAAATCACCTCTCCCGAAACCAGATAGGACCCACAACTGAGAGCGGCTCTGGAATCCTCAATTCTAGTCTGCTACCCCAACACAGACGTAGGAGGACATCCCTTATCAGTGTCCCAGATACTTCTCACTGACTTGTGCCAAGTGTCTCACTGCAGTGGATGGGAAATATTTGTGATTTGCAGGAGTGGTGTTTTGACAGCTATTGTCCTTCTCAAGCCAGAAGTAAACCTAAAAGACCTGAAACAATCCTATTAGTGGTGTTTGAGAGAATGGATGAGAGCAAGATGGATTGCTGAGTAAAAAGAGGTATTGGAGGTGTCCCTATTGTAAGGAGTTTCCTAGAAAAGCAGCCAACAGCCCAGTAACCGAAAGAAGAGAAGGGTATGTGGAGAAAAGGAGTGAACAATGCCAACAGAGCATTAAGAACAATTTCAAGGACCAAGTGGTGTGCCCAGAGCTGTGGTGTGTTGACCGATATCGTGCCCTTGTAGTGTTAGCTGTTAGCTGAGATTCCTGTAAATATAAGACTTACATCAAGGTTCTTGCCCTTGAGTGGAGATGCCTTGTTGCAAGAGACTGGTGAAGATCCTAAGTAACCATGATGGTGCTCACATGTGGCATGGTTAGATCACCATCTTTATATATTTCAAAGTTCCTTCCCTGCCATAAACGAGGACCTTGGTGCATAAGCACCTAGTGACAACTCATGTGCTGCATTAGACTACCATAAGACTTTCAATTCAAACTTAATGTGAATAATTGTCTTATTGAGGCTTGGTCTTCGATCCTTTGAGTGGCATGTTTGTGGGTAAGTACGACCTGCCAGGAGGTTGCACACAGAAGAGCCCCTCGCCCAGATGTGCAAGTAGTAAGAGCACTGTGGTTGACATTTGGTTACCATCAGGGTACCACTCACAACAGACGCGCCTGCTTGCAAGTTCTTCTGAACAATGGAGTCAGGTGAAAGCTTGCAGTTGCACAGGGCGTGGTGTGGCCTGGTTCTGAAAGGTAAAACATTGAACCAAAATCCAAATACTTGACTAGAACTGTGGATTTTCAACTCTAGAAGGCACCTGGACAGAGGCACTTCTAAGAGGGATGATTACCATGGAGGGTGGGATGCCTGTCCTTAAGTAGAGAGAGGCCCATGGACTATGAATTTCCAGGTGCACTGGAGCAGCTTATGGAATAAGTACAAATAGACTGTGGGAGGCGTGTCCTGTTTGCCAAAGGCAGAGGATTGCAGAAATCAAGTGGGGAATAACTTTGTTGTTAGCAATAGACTTTGATTGTTCCAAGAACATTGTATAGATGCCTCAATCTGGCTATTAGATTTGTAGTATTCTGTTGTACCTAAAAAAGAGTATTTTCTTTTTTTAAAGACAATGGACTGGTTGAAGATTGATTTTTGCACCCATTTGTCTTTGTGCTAAGCCTTTGATCCCTCTCCCTGAGTAAGCCTTCGATCCCTCTGCTTCGCTACTCTGAGAATTTAGTGTTGAATGGGTGTCCTTGCTCCTCGGTTTTGGATCCTTTTGTCAGTCAGGCCCTGGGACATTAGAGGTAAAAGGCCCCAACTGACACAATCAATGCACTGTAACCCCTGCATGTCCTAAACCCCTGAAACAGTTCCCACAACAACACAATAAAATGAAAAAAAAATTGAAAACTCAATGAGAATTCAAAATGACACAAAGATGTCAAAAGAAGCAGGTTACAAAAGTCAGAGCTATTGATTTTTAAAGTTTAAACCAAAAATTGTCAAACAACAGAAAACAGCCAATCAAAGTCAACATTCACAGTAGACTTTCAGACTGACCCCAATGTAGCAAGGACCGAAGGCCTCGTGGGTCTCACCAGTGTAAACGTTTAATTTGAGATATTGTTTATTTTTCGTTCTCAGTTTCTTCAGGTTGTGCAAGGCGAGGTGCTGAAGCCGACATGGGCCCCTCAAAGCCAGACATGCTGCAGCTGAGCTCCAGTTGAAGTCTTATGGTTTGGCACCAAAAGGTCAGAGTGGGACCAGGCTCAATTTTCTAACCACTAAGGGGTCGATTCCGATCTCGCTCGGACAGCCCTCCGAGAGCTGTCCGTAGCCTTACCTTGCGACCGACTCGTTCCGGGAACCGGTCCGTCCGGGCGATGAAGTACGATGCGCAAATGTGTAAAAATCCCGATCGGCACGTACGCTCCCATTCCAGCAACATTTCCAGTACGAGCCGGATCTGTAAATGCCGATTCGAGCCGCACGGAAGCATTTACACAGCAGTTTCCGGCCGGACAAGTACAATGCGTACTTCATATGCGCCGAATGCGTCGCCACATCCAGCACGTCACAGCATCCGGGAGAGCTGTATTTCAGGTCCGATTCGTGCCACAACACGATCCACGGCTACGAGACGGACCAACTATCAACGTGTACGAGACGGAGCAACAATCAGCAAGTATGAGACGTACCAATGATGAATCCCATCGCGCAGGTCATCCCAGTACTGTATATCTATGACCAGATCAGGAACAGACGCGTACGTCGCAGACGGTAAGTCAGACACCCACCACACAAACAAACGTCACGAACCCGCGAAATGCTACACACACATAGGGGGTGGATATCCCTGCCACCTGCAACAGCCAAACCATAGGGGTTGTATGGCTATCACTACCAGCAGTCCCCACTAATAGGGGGCTGGATGCCTATCACTACCAGTATCCCCTACTCATAGGGGGCTGGATGCCCATCACTACTACCATCCGCACTCATAGGGTGCTGGATACCCATCACCACCAGTTCCCCCTACTCATAGGGGGCTGGATGCCTAGCACTACCAGTATCCCCTACTCATAGGGGGCTGGATGCCCATCACTACTACCATCCCCACCCATAGGGGGCTGGATGCCCCTCACTACCAGCAGTCCCTACTCATAGGGGGTGTATGGCTATCACTACCAGCAGTTCCCACCCATAGGGGGGGGCTTATCACTACCAGCAGTCCCCACTAATAGGGGGCTGGATGCCTATCACCACCAGTATCCCCTACTCATAGGGGGCTGGATGCCCATCACTACCAGTATCCCCTACTCATAGGAGGCTGGATGCCCATCACTACTACCATCCCCACTCATAGGGGGCTGGATGCCCATCACTACTGGTACCCCCTACTCATAGGGGGCTGGATGCCTAGCACTACCAGCATTCACACACATAGGGTGTCTAAGCTAAACCCCCCCTACCATCTTTGCAAGATTGTTTTTATGTGTGTCAAATGCTTACAACACAGATTCTGACAGTGAACATACAATGTGACTCCCATCACATGTGTGCCCAAAAAGTGATTGTGGGGTTCAAAAATCAAGCATTTTTGGATCATTGTGGTAATGGGGTCTAAACCCCCCATCACTACAGTGACCAAAAGGTTATTGTGGGCTTCAAAACACCAGCATATCAGGAACATTGTGGTAATGGGGTCTAAACCCCCCATCATTACAGTGACCAAAAGGTGATTGTGGGGTTCAAAACACCAGCATATCAGGAACATTGTGGTAAGGGGTCTAAACCCCACATCACTACAGTGACCAAAAGGTGATTGTGGGATTCAAAACACCAGCATATCAGGAACATTGTAGTAATGGGGTCTAAACCCCACATCACTACAGTGACCAGAAGGTGAGTGTGGACATAAAAATAGCAGCATCTTCAAACCAGCATGTATGATTCCTGGTCCCAACACCACAAGCAATGTTGTGGCAATGTAGTGGTTGTGTCACATACAAACATAGATTTGGTGAGGCAAAGATTGCTGTGTATCACAAGAACACCCTCTGCCATGCGCAGACAAGCATCGGCCATGATCATTGACAATGCCTCCAGTGTCCAATTAGACTATGTGAAAAGTGAGCATCATGATGCATACACACATATCTTTACGAACAGACACACAAACTAAGGAATCCTGTAGAGACTGTAGATGTTAGGTGACCAAGTCCCATACCATGGCAGCAATGGGACATACCAAACATGATGAATGTGCAGGCTGATGAGCTAGGAGACCCAGGGACTCTAGGGAAAAACCTCCAAACAACATCCAGCCAATGGACCGCAAAAGCCATACCAATGCAGTGGTGCAGATGCCCAAACACAGACAGGCAGCCCCACACTGCATATCAAACACAACATGTGTGTGTGTCTCAGTGTCCCCAGGCTAGTACACAACACATGATGGTGGGATGAACTCCAATGACACAGATGTGTACACAGTGCCATACAAAAGTAACTCATGAACTGTGCACCCCTTTGTGGGCAAGCAGGCATTGTCAGATGAGTGGGATCCCAATGGATTCATGTGACACAAGCTGGGCGGAACAGCAACCAACACAGCAAGAGACAGACCCACTACAGCACTATCCTCAGGGACCCTACATTGGGGTGACAGTAGCCTGTATGATAATCCCACTGTGATGACAAAGGTAGATGTTGCCCATACTGTGGAGCACAGTCACCTGTGTGCACTGGGTCATGTGTCTTGACCAACAAACTTCCATCACACCTACACAAACACAAATCACTGGCCATGGCCTGTAATCAATGGGCAAAATGTAGGTAGGGGCCTAGCCATGAGACAACTCACATTTGGCCACTCTCAACACCACACACCTTGATCTGCACCAATGTGCATCAGCTAAGCACACATGGACTGGTGACATTGCCCATGCACCCATGACAATCCCAGGGGTGGTGGGGGGATCCAAGGTACCCAAAAATCATCACACATGGTCAGTCAACAACCCTTGTGAATGTCTGCCACACTGCACAGTATGCGGTACATGGGCATGAGGTGAAATCTACCAGAATCATTGGGATCCCTGCCACACTCCCACACCAATGAGGAACCAAAGGAGACCCACAAAGAACACATGTCGACACCTTCCAACATTGCAGCTCTGACCCTGATGAATGGGAGTAGTCACACACACATACAAGTGACCCACTCACTGACAGATACCACATAGGGAAAACAACATGATGTTGGTAACATAGAAGTGCCAAGGGGAATCCTGAATGTGTCCCACATGCGTTTGACAACATCTCCGGACCTTACAACTAAAACACCTAGGGATGACACCCTAATGACCAGTAGTTTGCCATGCACCTACATCCCAGAAAACCCAGGGCAAAGATGTTGGATGAACACAGGACAACTCAGCAAGCGCCACAAACAGGAACATCTGTAGGGAACACAGGCTGTGTAGAAAAAGGGAAGGGAACACACACAGACATGCTCACACAACACACACCGTCACGGAATGACACACTGCCATGAGGGGACTCCACTCCTGGGGAAGGTCAGCTGTGCAAAACGTTGTCTGTGCAGGGCTCTGTCATGTCAGCATAACACTTGCTCAGTGAGCCAACAATTACAACACAATGAAAGCTCTGGTCACATCAGCCTGTGTACGGGAGTGTCCCTTAAGTCATCTGCACATACGCAATACACATGTATAGCAAGTTGCACTGATGACACAGATGACTTGTGTACCATTGATGCACAAACCTGCCTGTCCAGTGGAGATGGGCCCAGTCAGGGAATCTTACAATGTGCACAAATGTAAGCCAGACATATGTGCAACAGTGTATGCCAAAGATGTGAAGTAGCAAACCAAAGGAGAAAATCCTGGTCCCAAAATTTTGCTATCACTACACCCTGAAATTGCAGCAAAGGATGTCATGGATACATACCAGAATAGTACACATATCCCATGGACCACATGGAGTCCATCACATCAAAAAATCAGTCTCTTATTCCTTTAAAACACCATTACAACAGCAAGTTCATGATACTCATCATCAACATCATGTACATTAGATGCAACACCACTGGATAACAACAATTGGCTTTATTCAGCACATAAATCCTTGTAACTGTTAAGTCCACAATGTCAAAAGGCCAATGGCCAGTCCATATCAAGAGTCCTACTAGGGTGACATGTGACAAGTTGTCACCCATTGCTTGCCTGCACTGCTACGGCCAGGGGACATCTCCCCTTGGAGGGGCATACATAGGGGCAGGCCAGGCACCGCAGGGACAGGATCAGGGGATAGCAGAATGGGGCAAGGGAGGGGTGGTGGGTGCAGGAGTGTCACTGGCAACTACAGTGGAGGTGGCTGACACAGTGGGCGCCGTCACCACTGCAGGGCTCAAGTCAGATGGGGTGGTTGCCGGCACCACTGCAGTGGGCAGGTCAGATGGTGTGGACGGGGTCTCCACTGCAGTGCCTAAGTCAGAAGGGGTGGATGTGCTCTCTACTGCAGTGCCAATCTCCAAAGGAGTGTAATGGGGTTCAGATGATGTGGGCAGGACAGAGGGGGGGACACGGTCTCCACACCAGTGGCAGGAACAGGCTGAGTGTGTGAGGTGGGGGTGGAAGTGCATGTGGTAGGGGGGAGGGCCTAAGCATTTTGGGGATTCAGTATCGGTGTGTGGGGGAACCTGGGGCAGGGTGTGGCGGGGGGACCTGTGGAGTGGTGGCTTGGGGGCTGGAGGACGGAGACTGTGTGGTGGAAGTGCGGGATTGTGGTGGGGTCTTGCCCTTCCTGGTCCGGAGGGATTTGCGGATGGGGGCCTCAGTGTTCCGGCACCTGGGGGAGGATGTCCGTGTGGCAGAGGAACTCCCCTCTGTGCGTGGTGACTTCCTCTCCCCCTTGTAAGTTGGATCAGATGGATCGGTGGGGAAGAGGCCAAGGTCACAGAGGAAGAGCTGCTGGGAAGGGGGGGTTGCAGGTGAGGCAAGGGAAGGGGTTTTGGAGGGAGAGGCATCTGAGGACTGCGGAGTGCTCGTGGATGCCTGTTTGTGTGTCTGTGACCCATCCCCTGTGTGTGTGCCATCAGTCCCCGGAGTGTGCGTGCTTGTGCATCTGGATTTTGTCTTGCGTGGCGGTGTGCTGCTTGTGTCTGTTGTGGTATGTGCCTGTGCCGGTGTGTGTGTGCCTTGGATAGGTAGGGTAGTGGGGATTGTGGATGGGGCAGTGGTAGGAGGGGTGAGGGACTGTTGGAGGAGGGACACTGTTGCCGTCTGTGAGGAAGCCATGGACTGAATGGTCCACTGTAGGGCAGACATGTTTGATGAAATGCCCTCCATGAAGGACACCAATTGTGTCAACAGACTGGTGGGAGAATGGAGGACACTCAGCATCGCTGTCCGCCCTACATGGATCTGCTTGAGTAAGTCCACAGCCTCCACACTCAGGGCAGCAGGGGAGACAGAGGCATGGGGTGCGGTGCCTGGCATGAAGGAGACATGCTCCCTTACACTGGAGCCTCCACGGACATCTGGGATGGGAGCAGATGGGAGGGTGGAGATGGTGGTGGTGGCGGGGACAGACTCGCTAGGTGTTGTCTGGGGTCTGCTGACACCCGCCTCCACAAGGGAGTCATCACTCGAGCTGCTGTGTTCCTCAGCCGAGGTGGTTGTAGCTGAGGTCTCCTCAGTGTGGCTCCCCTCACCCTCCGTGCCACTGGGTCCCTCCGACTCCTCTGCAGCAGACCCAGTCTGGCTCTGCGGCTCCTCTTGGTCCGTGGAGCTGTCTCCTCCAGTAGCCGTAGGAGTATCTGCAAACAATCAGGATAAACAGATCCACATCAGTCACCTGTATTGACCTGACACATCACAGTCAGTACAGCACATTACAGAGCACGCCTTGGCATCATTTGCAAAATATTGCAAAAAGAGCTGACACATATTTGAACAAGACACTTGTCAGTCTGCCAGTCAACCATGCCCCTCATATCCTTCCCGTCCATGGACCCATCTGTCTTGTGCATGTAGTATGCCACTACTCATATGTGCACACATGCACCACATAGACAGTTGTCTGAACTGCAGGATTTGTGATTGAAATGTGTCAGTACACACATATCCCATCTCCTGCCACTGACTCAGTACATGTGTCATGATAAGGGATGGCCAAAGTCATTGTCAGCAATATGGATATGCTTCCTTCACCAGACACCATGATGTGCTCATGTATTGATGGTCAATGCCACAATTGAGTGCATGCAGGACAACTGACATTACTGCAGGATACACATTTGCAAGTGGTATACCATGCTACAGGCCAGTCTGGCTAATCAGTCATTACTGGCTTCAGTCACAGGGGCAGTGCATCCAAAAACAAACAGCCTGCACTGTATCACAAATATGTTTTTGTGGGGAATGTAAGCTCTGCAGCTGTCAAGTGCACATGTCCACCCACTGCTACCCACATCTTAAGGCATCTGATGATCCCACGTTATACAAATGCTACAGTTGAGTGACTGCAAGCACCAATCTGTAAACATGATCACATCACAGTCTGATGAGAACGAATTAGAGCTGCCTGCACTTTAATGTAGAATACACCATTAGGCACAGTCAAGTGATTACACACCTATGTTTTACCCCATTGTGCTGATCCAACAGCCACATCTCAGCTGGCTGCCCACCCCAAACTATTTAACACCCCAGGAGTCTAAAAAGCTAGGCCACTCCACAATGACACATAGGCAGACACCTGATTGCACATTTCACAATGCACAAAATGTAGGCTGGCACACAGGAGTAGGAGAACAGAGTGTACTTTCATGTCCGGAGTAGGCATACCTGTCCTGGTCCATGTGCAACATGGGATTACCCTGAACACCAGGCATGTGTCTATGCATGTGTGACACACATGATGTACATTCTTCTGAGGCCCCAACATTGTCTCACCTGCTGCATAGGTGTGTGGTAAATACCCCAGACACATATGGTAAGCCAGAGCAGCAATTAGAACACATATTAATGGCCCACACAGAGTACATGTCAGATTTCTGGCAATGTGCAGACACATGTCAATCAATTGCCTCACTCATGAAGCCCAAAACAATGCACCGGTAGCAGATGCTGTTTCAAACCTTATCCTTGGACAACAGCAGGGACACAAAACTCAAGTGACACAAGTCACAGACTGAAAGGGCCACACCTGTGTATCAGATGAGGATGGGCCATAACCTAATTTAGGCACATGACTCTTGTTCAAGCAGACAGACGAACTGTGGGAGTGTAACCAGGCTGAAGGAGTGCAAATAGCATGTGAGACATAGTTCACAGAAAAGGCATGCACTTACCCCCTCCTTGCTGCTGTGTGGCCTTTAACTGCCCATCCAGGTCAGGGAAGACCACCGTCAGAATCCGGTGCATGTGGGGGGTCAGGATCCGTCGTCCGCCCCTTCTGCAAGGAGGCGACAGCTTCAGCTGGACTCTTGCGATCCTCCGGGTCCAGCCACGAAGATCCTGCCACCTCTTCTGGCAGTTGCGGATGCGGCGCTTGTAGACCCCCACAGATCGAACTGCCCGGACGATTGTCTTCCAGATCTCCTGATTCTGATGGGCATCACCCTGTGAGGATGACAAAGTTAAAAGACCATTACTACACATGCAACATGTTTGTGCATCACACAGTTGGATATACATGTCGTTATCACAAGGGCATATGATGTACACAGGTAGTGCAACTATGGTAATGGACAGTTGTCCTGCATTAACAACATGGACACATTGCCTGGGTATTATAACCGTGTAAAAATGCACTTTTTCAGCACAGTACCTGTTCACTACAGGTACCTACACACTTTAGGGGTTACAACTACTCAGTGAGCATGCTAGCCACTGGTGTACACAATGCCATTAGTGCTAGTCAGACAACATGCACAATGAGAAAGGATGTGGACTGCACACTCACCTGCTCCCCTGGTTTCCCATACAGCTTGCTGTACTGTGGAAGGAGGCTGTCCAGCAGGGCCTGGTTCTCCTCCTCTGTGAAGGCTGGGGCCCTCTCCACAGTACGTGCCATTCTTGAAGCCAGAGGATGCAGAGACAGCAGCAGTGGTAGCAGAGATGTCAATCTGGAGCATGTAGTGCAGGCAAGTGAGCTCTCAGGGGAACAGACAGCCTTATATCTGTGCTGCAGAGGCAGATTATGAACCATGCGTCCAAAGCGATAGGTCCGACACGTTTGCATCCTATGAATCTGGCCAATCCATCGCATTGCATGCCTCGTACACGCCTTCCGCATTGTTCAAAAATTTCAACTTCATGACACCAATGAGTTTGATACATTGTTGTAGGGAGCCAATGGATTTCCAGCACACGAATCGTACAAGTATCAAATCCGCGTCCGTCTCCATGGCAGTCAATAACCAATGCATGCGCACGCCTTGGTCCCTAGGTGTCCGACGCGTCTTTTGAAAACCCACCCGCGTATGTCACCATTACATTCAGGGTCCAAGGCGTGCGCACGCCTTGGTCCCTAGGTGTCCGACGCGTCTTTTGAAAACCCACCCGCGTATGTCACCATTACATTCAGGGTCCAAGGCGTGCGCACGCCTTGGTCCCTAGGTGTCCGACGCGTCTTTTGAAAACCCACCCGCGTATGTCACCATTACATTCAGGGTCCAAGGCGTGCGCACGCCTTGGTCCCTAGGTGTCCGACGCGTCTTTTGAAAACCCACCCGCGTATGTCACCATTACATTCAGGGTCCAAGGCGTGCGCACGCATTGGTCCCTAGGTGTCCGACGCGTCTTTGAAAAAGTCACCCGCGTATGTCACCATTACATTCAGGGTCCAAGGCGTGTGCACACCTTGGTCCCTAGGTGTCCGACGCCTCTTTTAAAAAGTCACCCGCGTATGTCACCATTACATTCAGGGTCCAAGGTGTCTGACGCGTCTTTAGAAAGCCCACCGCGTATGCCACCATTACATTCAGGGTTCAAGGCGTGCGCACGCCTTGGTCCCTAGGTGTACGACGCGTCTTTGAAAAAGTGACCCGCGTCTGTCACCATTGCAGTCAATGGGCAAGGCGTGTGCACGGATCGGTCCCTAGGTGTATGACGCGTCTTTGAAAAAGTCACCCGCGTCTGTCACCATTGCAGTCAATTGGCAAAAGGATGCCACCCAACATAGCTTGCCACCTACAACAATACAGCCTGTGACACAGTATGTCAAAAGGCATATCAGGCTGCATTACCTGTGTGTGTATGTGGGTCAACATGTGATTTAGTATGTGGCACTTAGTGGCACCCACTCCCAGGCTGTGCAAGGTGTCATGGGGACAGATACCTTTGTGTGTTGTGCACATGACCACTGTGATTGACAACTGTACAGTTCAGAGCACAAGGCATGAACACAGTTCCAGGGGTACATTGTGTATGACATGTGAAATACACCCTGACTCTTAGGT
Source organism: Calotriton arnoldi (assembly GCA_963921515.1). Taxonomy (NCBI): domain Eukaryota; kingdom Metazoa; phylum Chordata; class Amphibia; order Caudata; family Salamandridae; genus Calotriton; species Calotriton arnoldi. Next base: position 1,347,343 of record CAWUFW010004803.1, read on the forward strand.
GGAATGGTATGTGTGTCACAGGGTGTCCCAGTGCCACAAATGTGATGTTCATCCACAGTATGTGTGCATTTTGCAACGCAGATGACTCTGATTTCATGTGCTCAATGTCAAACGGTCACCACATCCATGTGTTTTGTCAATGTGAGTTGATGTTGCGTCTGTGTGTCACAGACATCCATGTCTGACCTGCAAATAAATCAGGTGGCACTTCATGTGGGTATCATGTGTGCGTTGTGGCGTGTACATGAGACGCTACATCATGATAGTGTCCTTGTGGCAATACAAGGTCCCTGTGTGTGTGTCTGTCAGAAACCTGTGATGTGGGGAAGACATCTGTCCTCACTAGTCACTGTGGTGTGTGTTTGGTATGTGACACTCGTACTGATGTACTGTGACAGAGCCCATAGATTTGTCACAGCACAACATGGACCTTGTTGTGTAGACATGTAGAGCTGAGATGTCAGATGATGGGCATGTAGCTGACATATGTGCCCATACCCAACAGCACACACATCAGGTACTTGTGTCCTGTTATGATGTTTCATGTGCTATTTAGCGTGGACACTGGCACATAGATAGGGGAACTGACAACCTTTATCTGCTCATCTATGTGCTGCAGGAGACCAGCTGTCCACAGACCGTTCCCTGACCTTGCAACCATGGTTGAACGTGACTGCATCCGACGGTACCGCTTCACTAGGCCACTGATTGAGGATTTGGCGGAGCAGTTAGCCCCACACTTGCAACCTGGCCGGCCATACCCTACAGCGCTGACCCCCAAGGTGAAGGTGATGGCAGCCCTACACTTGTTTGCCACTGGTACCTTCCAATACACTGTGGCTTCTGCTGGTGGGATGTCACAGACCATGTTCAGCCGTGTGCTTCGAGATGTGTTGGAGGCGATGTTGCATTTCTTCAACCACCACATCCATTTCCCAACCCCACAACAACTCACTGACATCAAGAGTGACTTCTATGCACTGGGAAGGATGCCACATGTCATTGGCTCCATTGATGGGACACATGTGGCTTTGGTACCACCACAGGCACATGAGCAGACATACCGAAACAGGAAACATTTCCACTCAATCAATGCTCTGGTGGTATGTCTGGCGGACATGACCATTTCACATGTGTGTGCACATTTCCCAGGTTCAGCGCACAACGCTTACATCATGAGGAGTAGTCGCATCCCGACGATGATGTCAGAGATGCCGAACCAGCGTGCCTGGCTTGTCGGTGTGTACTGACTGTTTACCATTGTGTGTGCTTGGTAATGTTGTTTTCCACCCTCTTTTCAAACTCATCTAATGTGCAATTGTCTGTATGTAGGTGACTCCGGATACCCCAACATGCAGTGGTTGCTGACACCCCTCAGGAACCCTGTGACACCTGCGGAGATGCGCTACAATGAGGCACATGGTCGGACCAGGAGAGTGATCGAGCGGACATTTGGTCTCCTGAAAAGCAGATTCCGCTGCCTGGACAAGACAGGAGGGGCCATCCCATATGCCCCAGCTAAGGTGTGCAAAATCATCATAGTGTGCTGCATGCTACACAACCTGGCAGTGAGGAAGGAGTTGCCTCTCATCCAAGATGATGATGACTAACATCCGCCAGCCGTGGAGGATCCTTCCCTGGGGCATGATGCCAGTGATGATGAGGGTGAGGGTGATGTTCGGACCCAGCTGATCCACAACCTCTTCACATGAATGTCAGTATACAGTGATGTGTTGTCAAAGTATTGTGTTTGCCTGATATATGTTGGTGGTGCACTGGTGCTGCTTGAGTGTGGGTGTGTGCTACTTGACAGGATGCTTGCAGTGATGTGTCCTTTCAGGTAGTCTGTACTCCCAAACAGGGTTTACCTGATTACTAGGTTGTGTTTACGTAGCTTGGGATTTGTTTTGGGCATGTATATTGTAGTTGTATGCTGTAAATCTGTGTTTTTGATTGTGTTTTCTGTCTGTCCTTCACAGGGTACTTTGGCTGCTGTATGGTGAGGTCTGAACCCCGACACCCAGATTCCTGTTCCAGAGTGCAAGTAGTCGTTGTCCCAACCAATAATGTGCCACACACCCCTGGACTTTCATTGTTTACATCTTGGTTAGTTTTTGATCACTGTCACGTGAGGTTACCTTGCATCAATTGTGGAATCCTCAGGTTGTGAATCTTCAATAAACCTGTGCTTCACTTTGGGATGTGCTTCGTCTGTATCCACACATCCGACAGTCATTTGCATTCTGTACCTGTGGGCTGATTGCCACTGACTCAGGATGGGTGTGGTGTATGTGCATTCCACTGTATTTCCTGTTAACATCAGTGTAGGCTATGAGTTAGATGGCCATGGTGAGTATGTGTTGTGTTGCCCTAGTGGTGTGTCTCCCTCATATGTGTCACATTGCCATGACTCACATAACGGTGTTTACATTGCTGTAGTAGTTTGCATGCACAGTGTTCTTTAGCAGATCATCATTTCATGACACAAACCAAGTTTAATTCACAACAGAGGCAAGTATTGTGTGATTGTGATTTTATTTACAAACATGTGTGAGGATAGTGAACGTAATTGGAAGTGCTGTAGAGTGTGATGGTAATCCAAAGTTCACAGGTGAGTTGGTAGTGTTAGAAAATGAAATGTCCAGAGTAAAGTCCACAGTAATTTGATGCATTGTTCCAACTTAGACACTCCATGTCAAGTGGGTGAGTTGGGTGTCAGTCAACAAGGTTAAATGGTTTGCACACAAAGGTCGATAACAAGAACAGGTGTTGAGTTTCTGGGGGATGTGCATGGCCATCAGCGTCTCACTTGCCCTTCTTCGGACGACCCCTCTTCTTTCTCGGGGGACCCTCAAGTGCGGGCTGCTGCGGTGCCGAGGACTCTCCGCCAGAGTCTTCCTCCCTCCCTGTGGCAGTTGCGGATGTTGTGGCTACAGATGTCATGGGCGCACAGGGAGGTGTGGTCATGTTGGCGCTGATCTGGCGGAGGCATGTCAGTATGTCCCTATGCACCGCTGTTAGATCATCCAATTTGTCCCACTTGGACACCATGCGGGACATGTGTGTCTCCACCCGGGACATGTGGGAGTCCAAGCGGGCATGATGGGCAGCCTGCTGTTGTTTGAGGTCCTTGAGGATCCCCACTACCTGGCCAAAACTTCCGGTGCTTTCATGGTACGCATCTATGATGCGTCCCAGGTGTGGCTCATCATGCAGTCCAGCCCCCTCTGCAGGCCGTGTCCTCTGCCTGCCCCCCCTCCCACCGCCCCTACCCACACGGGCAGGACCTGCCGTGGCAGTCACAGGCAACACTGGGCCCTCTTGGGTGTTAGCGCTGGTGGTGTTGTCCGTTGCTTCCAGGGTGCCCTGTGTACCTGTGCCGTCGGTGTTCTGTGGCCTTGGTCTGTCCGTGTCGGCAGGGGTACTCTGTCTGTTGTCAGATGTGGCAGGAGTGGTTGTAGGGGGTGCTGATGTTCCTACTGCTGGTGCTGCATGATGACTCACACCGGAGGTGCCAGGTCATTCGTGGTCGTCGTCCGAAGAGGACAGAGACTGATCCACACCGGAGAGCTTAGGGTCCGCCAGAGTCTGGGACTGGGACTCTTCTTCAGTTCCTGCTGTGTCCCCAGCATCCCCTGTGGTTGGAAGAGACACACAATGTATGTTATGGTTCTACACACATCTACGTTTCACACACATGACAATTGCCACTGGACATCATTATGAGAGTCTGTACATTGCATTGTCCTAAGTTGTGACAGACAGAGGTTGATATTGTTGAGGCAGTTTGTCATGGCAACCTGAAGCATTTCAATGTGCACGTCAAGCTGTGTGCATGACCAGCTCATGTATTGATCAATTGTCTGTATATGGCCATTGATACTCAAGTGCCATCACATGCCTGACACAGCTGTGTCATCCCTGTCCACATTTGTGCTTTGACGATGACATACGTACAATTCCACTTAGGGTATGTTGCAAGCTTGGGGCATGTGTGGTGGCAGTTTTTGCTTGTCTTTGTGTTCCTCCATGGTGAGAGGGATTGAGCACAGCAGCTCTCTTGCTTTTCCATGCTCATGACAGTGATGGCCAGGGGTGTGTGTTTTGCAGTTCTGCTGCTGTGAGTTGCATGCCTCCTCCAATGCAGTCCAGGTTAGTCATTGTGTTTGGAGTGTCTATGACAGTGAGTGATGTGTTGTGTGAATGATGCATACAACGCAGAACGATATGGGATTGAAATGCAGCTCACAACTGCACCTTTTGGGAATGACACCATGCTACAATGTCAGCTATATGGGGGTGTCCATTCTAGTCACTGTCAGGTGTCCCCTGTCAATAATGTATAGGTGACATTGTGTATGCTTGGTGCTATGTACCTTGTCTGCATCTCCCCAATTGTCATCTACGAGACACACCTTCACAGCCAGGTCAGGGGACACCCATGGGACACTGCAACCCCAGACAGTGAGAGGATACCTACAGTTTCAATGGCTGTGAGTGTAAATGTGTTTGAGTTGGCCAGTGCGTAGGTGTGACTTGCAGCCAATTCATACATCAGGACCATGTGTCAGCCATCTTGCCAGGGCATTTACTTTCGGAGTGACTGGTCCCAAGGGTGCTATTTGTTCTAGCTGAGAAGGTGTGTTTTGAGCCGGCCTTGATAGCATTTGGAGTCATTGCAGGACCTCCTTCACCCACAAAGGCCAGGTAATCCCCCATGTGGCATGCTTCCATTGCAGGGAGTCACAGTTTACGTTAAGGATGTCAGGCAGTAGTGTCCTGTTGTTTGTTTGAGCCCAAGTCCCAGCAGGGCCTAGTGCTCCCCACAGCAGGGCCTAGTGTCAGCCGTCTTGTCAGTACTTTTGCACTCCCTGTGAGGTGAGCATGGTTCAGGGTGGGCTTGATGGGCCATGTGGGAGGATGACTTTTGGCTGTGACTACAACTCCCATCATACTTTTGGCTACACCCCCTTTCCAGCATACCCAACCTTCCTTCCTTTTGACTCTGCTTCCCTGTGAAGTACTGTAACGGTGCTACCAAGATGGCTGACAGTGGTGTCCTGTTGTTTGTTTGTGCACAAGTCCCAGCAGGGCCTTATGCTCCCCACAGCAGAGCGCCATTGTCAGACATCTTGGAAGTGGCTTTTCACTCACTCTCTTGTGGAGCATGGTCCCAGGTGTGTATTTTGGTGTTGGTGGGAGGGGTGTGTGTGACGGGGGCTGCTGGTAGATGTAGTCAGAGCTAGCAGTCCTCCTCCCCCCCAGGCCAGGTATCCCGCCATGAAGCATGCTTCCATTGCAGGGAGTGCAAGTTACCTTTCAGGCTGTCAGGCATTGGTGTCCTGTTGTTTGTTTGAGCACAGGTCCTAGCAGGGCCTCGTGCTCCCCACTGCAGAACCCAGTGTCAGCCATCTTGTCAGTACATTTCCACTCCCTGTGAGGTGTGCATGGTTCAGTGTGAGCTTGCTGGGACATGTGGGTGGGGGATATGTAGCTGTGACTGCAACTCCCATCATGCTTTTGGCTACACCCACCTTCCCACAATACCTGACCTTCCTTCCTGTGATTCATTTTCCCTGTGTGGTGGTGTGCCTGTGCTGACAAGATGGCAGACAGTGGTGTCCTGGTGTTTGTTTGAACACAAGTCCCAACAAGCCCATGTGCTTCACACAGCAGAACCCAGTGTGGTAAATCTCTGTGAGATTTTTTAATTGAGTCTGAGGGAATGCATTATCCCAGGTGAGTTGTGTGGAGTTTGTGTTAAGAGGTGTGTGTGTGCAAGCACCTGCTGGTAGATGTAGTCAGAGCTGGCAGTACTCCTTCCCACTAGGCCAGATATCCCACCATGAGGCATGCTTCCATTGCAGGGAGTGAAGGTTAATGTTCAGGATGGCAGGCAGTGGTGTCCTGTTGTTAGTTTGAGCCCAAGTGCCACCAGGGCCTTGTGCTCCCCACAGCAGGGCCCAGTGTCAGCCATCTCGTACTTACTTTTGCACTGCCTGTGAGGTGAGCATGGTTCAGGGTGGGCTTGATGGACCATGTGGGATGGGGACTGTTGGCTGTGACTGCAACTCCCATCTTGCTTTTGGCTACACCCCCTTCCCAGCATACCCAACCTACCTTCCTTTTGACTCTGCTTCCCTGTGAGTGAGTGAGACAACAATGGCAAGATGACTGACAGTGGTGTCCTCTTGTTTGTTTGAGCACAATTCCCAGCAGAGCCTTATGCTCCCCACAGCAGAGGCCATTGTCAGACATCTTGGAGTGGTGTTGGTGGGAGGGGTGCGTGTGACAGGGGCTGCTGGTAGATGTAGTCAGAGCTGGCGGTCCTCCTCCCCCCCAGGCCAGATATCCCACCATGCAGCATGCTTCCATAGCAGGGAGTGGAAGTTAACACTCAGGATGTGAGGCTGTGGTGTCCTGTTGTTTGTTTGGGCACAAGTCTCACCAGGGCCTTGTGCTCCCCACAGCAGAGCCCATTCTCATCCAACTTGTCAGTTGTTTTCAAGTCCCTGTGAGATGTGCATGGTTTGAGGGTGGACTTGTGGGACCATGTGTGAGGGGGGCTGTTGGCTGTTACTGCAACTGCCATCGTGCTTTCTGCTACAAGGACATTCCCAGCAGACCCAACCTTCCTTCCTTTTGACTCTGCTTCCCTGTGAGGTAGTGAGACAGCAATGGCAAGATGGCTGACAGTGGTGGGCTGGTGTTTGTTTGTGTACAGTTCCCAGCTGGCCCTTGTGCTCCCCACAGCAGAGCCCAGTGTCAGCCATCTTATCAGTACATTTCCACTGCCTGTGAGGTGTGCATGGTTCAGTGTGGGCTTGATGGTCCATGTGGGATGTGGACTATTGGCTGTGACAACTACTCCCATCATGCTATCGGATACACCTACCTTCCCAGATACCAAACCGTCCTTTCTGTGAATCAGCTTCCCTGTGAGGTAGTGTGACAGTGGTGGCAAAATGGCTGACAGTGTTTGTTGGTGATTTATGCCACTGCCTTGCTGTATTTGTTGTTAGGTTTGTACATGTTATGTTATAGTTCCATATTACTATGAGATGCCAGGTTTTGTGTTTGTCTAACTGGCATACACGTCACAGGATACTTGCCTTTCGGTTGCTATGGCTTTGCTAACAGTACTTGGTTTCACTGTCCCCTTGACAGTGATATATGTGTATTGCCGCACAATATTGCGTATATTGGTTGTGTACTCACCAGGCTCTGGTATTCCTGTTAATCCATGGATGCTCTCCAATGGTAGGATGGCCCGCACCTTCTCCTCCCAGGACCTGAAGTATGTTGGTTTGGCAGGAGGGCCACCGCCAGTCTGCTTGCTCAAAGCGTGCTCCCTGTCGATGAGCTTCTTGACCCTCCTGCGCACATCATAGTACCTGTTCTGAATATCGTCCTTTGTGCGCAAACAAGGTGCTTGTGCGTTGACCTTGTTGACGATTCTCTCCCACATCTTGGTTTTCTGTGACATGGGGGTCTGTTGGACCAATGTGCCAAACAACTGTGGCTCTACTCTGAGTATTTCATCAATCATGACTTCCAACTCACTATCTGTGAACTTTGGATTCTTCTTGGGGAGCATGGTGCTGGGTGTTTGTGGGGATTGATGTGTGTGTGATGGTGTAAGTGAGTGTGAGTTTCTCTGTGAATGTGTGATTGATTTTTTGAGAGGTGCAACTGGTGTAGATGTTGTGTGGTGTGTGAGTTGTGGTGTGTCTCTGCAGTGTGGTGGTGTTGTCTGCTGTCCTATGTCTGTAGTTTGCAAAGGATCATGGTAGGGATTTCTGGCCTTTATGTAGGTGGAGTTGTGGGTGTGTCTTTGTTCCATTTTTTTTATTTATTTATTTATTGGCTTTGTCATTGCTTGTTTGGTCCTTTTTTTGTCTTTTTTCCTTTGGTTTTCTTGAGCATGATGGAGACGTTCATTTGACCGGGTCGGACGCTGACAGTGGCTCTTGCGGGGTAATCCGAGTCTGTCACACTGACATTGTGCTGTGTTTCTTCGTTGGCGTACGCGTCGGTCGCAAAGGAGTCTATTGTTTGCTAGTCACTGTTTTCTGTACGTCTCGGTCTTCCGGATTGTGCTCTGTGCAAGTTGGTCTCGTTTCACACGCATTGCATCGTACTACGCGGGTCGTACAGCGTCGGTACATATCGGTCGGGTCCATTCCTGATGCATGTCGGTCGGTATGTTTCCCGGTCCGTTTACGGGCGAATCACTGTTTTCCGTACGGGTCGATCGTGCGGCTTGTGTTCCGTACGAGTCGGTTGTAATTCACACGCATTGCATCGTACTGGGTCGTAAGGCGCCGGTACGTGTCGGTCGGTCTACATTCCCGGTCCGTGTCGGTCGGTACGGTTTCCAATCGGAATCGGCCCCTAAGTGTACTTCACCCGTGGGATAATTTTGTTGCCTCTTTCTGGTCCAAAGTCCTATCTTCAGATTTATAGGCTTATTTAGAGTTTGGCAGACAGGACACTAAAATGTAGCAAACATCTGTCCACCATATTATTAGTGGCACAGTCTACAATATCATATGGCAAATGGGGCATCTGCCATGTTTGTGACTGAGTATCCAATCCACCAAACTCTAAATAAGGCCTTAGTCTACTTTTCTGGCTGTCAGATTTCTCCAGCGAGAAGCTGTAGCTGATGAGGGCAATGTAGGATCAGATAATACTTTGTGGCAATCTGACAGCAGCCTCGATTTCCCATGGAGAAATCTAGAGCAGCCTAAACCAGCATTCCTTAGCCAGCAAGGATGCACCTTTCTTGTGGAACCTTTGTGTGCCTTGTTTCGATCCTCGAGAGGTCAGATCTATTTCCAGCCAAGGCTCCCACTGAGCCCAGTTCAGTCTCCATCTACATGTGGAGAGATAATAACAGTAAAATAAATTATAATTGGAAATCCTTCTTTTTTTTAATGGATTTATTTTTTTGATACCTATATTTATGTGTTTGTTTGGTGGTACATTACAGCAGCGCATCTTCTGCTGCAATAAACAACATACAACTGGAAGAGGTTCCATAGGGCAGCTGTGAAGACAAGACAAAGAAAATTAAAAAGAAGGGTGGGGGGAACCAGGGGATGAAGAACAGGCTCTGGTGCACCTCACTACAAATGAGGGATGACGTACAATAGGAACCTAGCTCTAGGCAAAGTGAACGATTGAGGGATGGGGAGGGGGGCAGGAGGATAGGGATTGCACAATGCTGGCTGCAGCAATGGGCGAAGGGCAACAGTATGTACCAATGCATGCAGCAGGTGTTGCCAAAGATATCACACACACCAGTCCACGTGGAATGTCTGTCCTCGGGTGGCGGTTAACAGTACCGCTACTGTCTAAGCCAGAGTGTTCAACTGAAAATCCTGATGTTGGGGGCTCCACTATCTGATTTGAAGGGGTGGAGATATGTAACTCTACACCTAGGTGTAACTCTACACTTGGAAATGGTGAATAGCAAACACAAGTTACACATAGGTATAGTAGTAAATACAAACATGAGAAAATGTATCTTTGCTAATCAAGCGCCCAGTTTAGTAACTCCACTTAGAGATTTGCTGCACAGCCAGGTCTCAATATGAATAACTGAGTTCTCTAGTTTGTGCCCATCTCAACTAATTCCATGTGCATTCAGCTAAGCATTCTAAATGGTTTGTGAAGGTTATGCAATGTTGTTCAATCAGTGGCCAGAAGCATGATGATTACATATTCTGTTTGGGTTAGCCTTTGCGTTTGTCATCAGGTTGTGGGCTATGTTCCCTCTAGGCTGCGTGCATGCGCGCGCGCAGCCTTGTTTCTTAGAGAGCCCAGACACTCTGTGGGAGCACGCTCTCCCCTCGAGGAGCAGAATACATAACAAAAGGGCAGCGTGAAAACGTCCCTTTTCAAAGCGGACAGCGCACCAGGAGGCCCAGTACAGCAATTAAATGACAAAGGGGCTGCTTCCAGTGTTCCAAGAGGCCCCTAGCAGGCAGTGTGAAACTAATCATATGTGAATGTGTTTCACTCTGCAATGAGAGGGTGTGGGTGTGTCATTACGGCCAGTGCTGCTGCCATTAGACCTGGTGGAACATTGCAGGGCCGGCTCTAGGGCAAGTATATTAAAGTTTAAAAAGCACCTGCTGCCTCGTTCCTAGCCACAATATCTCCAGTGATTAATGTTCTTCCTGGAGTGAGATCGGAGTTTTGTTTAGGGTTAATATGCCTGATGGAAAGGACGTGTACCATGCACATCACAGACCTGTATTTATGAAGATAGCTCAGTGGGTTACTGCTTTTGTTAGAGGGATCCTTTAGTTACGTGCAGTTTATAAGTTAAAATCCTAAAATAGAACAGCGAGCTATCAACTGTTATCAAAGAGCTGCATGCAAACTGCAAGGTATATATTAGAGTGTTATGATTTTTTTCCCCAGTCTTTCATTTTCTTAGTGTTGCAAAAAAGATTTGTTTGGGTAGAAAACAATTGTTATTATTACAGAGAACCCCCAACCATGGTGTTACATTTTAAATCCTGTTAAAGGGTGGTAGTAAGGGAATCTGTGGCGGAGGTGGTCATTGGGGGGCGCTAGCAAGCAGTGTCACACTAGGCACCACCAGCTCTAAAACCGGCCCTGGAAACAGGTTCCAGTCTTGATGCTCAAGTAAAGAGCTCCAATACTTTCCAGTCGAGGTTGCTAAAAAAACTATAAAAAAACATTAAACATTCATCTTAAAGTATAGGTAAATACTTTTAAACTGATCCTCCTTTTTATTTATCATCACAAAGAATGCACCTTCAAATACATGAATTCATGCTTTGCACTGTACAAAACCCCTGACTTGCCTTTTAGTTCACTAATAGCATTGTCTTTTGGGGGGAGGTGGTGGGGGAGTGGAACGATTCTCAGTTCATATTTAATAAATACTTTGCACATAATCTGATGTACTAAAATGAGGTGCTTCCGATAGCTTACTATAGTCTAACATAATCTGTGCTGCATGATTGACACGCCACATATTTTCAAGGCTTGGCTTGTGTATGGATTCTTAAGAGCCAGAGCAGACCCTTGGCTCAGCTGTCCCTGTTAATTTGTTGTCTCGCCCACCTTTGCCTTTTGCCATAGTCCGGATCACTGGAATTATGTGTCAGGAGAGGACCAAATTATGCAGCAGGGTTGAATTATGCGGCAAGAAAAGGCAAGTTATGCAGCGTAATGCTCCATATTTTATGATAGTATTACTTTATTATTTTGACATTTTACACATTCTAGTACTAACTGGGCAAATGTTTCACCTCATTAGTACCATTTAACACCCAAATACAACAATAAGCAACAGAAAGGTAACCAGTCAACCTTTGCGAAAGGTCTTCCACTTCACAGCAATACAGGCAGACCCGCTTTTAGTAACTTTTTATCCATTCAAGCTAGAGCAACTTTTTTGGGATTAAAATCTGCATATTGTACAGCAGATGATGGATTATGTGGCATCATGCACAGATGCAAAATCTTATAATTCCAGTGCCTGACCTTAGAACAAGGATCTGAGCATTCTGTCAAGCACAGGTTTTATACCAGAATGGGATCCTTCCATTACAAAAAATATCCATTAGACATCTCTCACTGTATGTGTGATGTAAAGTGCATCATACTTGCAAAGTTTGAAAAATATGGAGACTTTACTCCACTGTTACGCCTGCCTTGAGGAGACATCATTTTTTGGCTCAATTCCCCATCTATAAAGTTATTAGATAGGGATTTGCCTCAAAACCCATGGATGGTTGCTTGGGAATACCCATGTACCACCTATGGTATGCCCCTCGATGCAAAGTAGCACAATTTAGTGCATAGTGCTACTTTACGTTACTGTGGGCAACTTACTTATACAAATCATGATGTGTATTGGAAAGTAAATCCAACCACAGCACTAGGTGCTAGGTTTGTGTCACTTTTGTGATGCAAACAAAGCACAAGAAGTTAATAAATCTAGATCAGAATCTCTAAACAGGTACTTGTCAATATTATGAGGACGATTTGTGTTCTTACTGCAAGCTCATATAAGGTTACCAAATGACCAATGCAGAGCAAATGTTGCTTTACTGTGCAAAACCAGAAGGCAATGAAGACGCCACAGAGAAGGGGCCACTGAAGCATGAGAGAAAAATGATTTGTGTCTGGCACTGAGCATGCCAAATGTCTGTAGACATGTTTCAGATTGGAAGAGAACAGGGATTGGAAAGTAAGAAAAGGTACTGGTGAGGAAAGAAGAAAAGTAGGAAGGACAGAAATAATAGAGAGTTGGAGAGGAAAGACGATTTGGGAGTGAGAGTAGGAGGGGAGGTTTGACTGTAGAGAGAAAAGGAAACATGTATGGAGAGGATGAGATATGGAAGTGAGATAGCAAGCAAGAAAGGGAGAGGAAAACAAAGAAAGGGGAGTGAAACATAGAAAGTAAAGGAAAAAGGTAGGGAAAGAAAGAAGGAAAGGATGATAAAACAAACTAAAGGGAATAGGTGGACCAAGAGGTGGCATACAAGGAGGTTGGAGCCAAGGAGAGGAACAAAATGAGTGAGAAGCATAGTCAGGATATGGATTTGACAGAGTAAGGGTGGAATGAGCGATAACGGGGAGATTAGAGAGACTTTGTGGGAGAGCGAAGAGTAGGACATAGGTTGAAGAGAGGAGACAGAATAGGGGGAAAGTGGAGCAGAGCGGAAATAGAGAAAGAAAAGTGGGATTGTAAGGAAGAGCAAGGAGAGAAAAAAAGCTAAAAATAACGGAGGAAGGCGATAAGGACAAGCTAGGAGATCAAGTGGAAGTGGACAGAGATAAGAAAAGGTGCGAGGAGGAGATAATAGTGGCATGATGATAGCAAATAGAGAGGAATTATAGGTAGAATCATTAGGACACAGGATGAAGTGGCACCTATGCCCAGGGGTACAAGGAGCCCTCTGCACCCCAGTAATGGGTGTCTTTTAATACTAACCCAGAGGAGTGGGTAAGTGTTTGGGGGTGTTCTTTTTTCACTGGTTTGCATTAGGGCCCTTGGCACCCTTACTATGCCACTGATTTTGGTAGCTTGCACGCCGCACATGCTTGTATATTAAGTTTTTGCTTATCTTCAGTGCATGCAGCCTTGGCTTCAGTGCACGAAGCACCTTTATTGCCGCACATAGAGAAAAAGTATTAGAGGGAACATTGGTTGTGGGTGAGTTTTGTATATATGTGGGGGTGACATTGTTGTTGTGTCTTGATTCATGTGACATGATGTTCTTTGTGGGGTTAGTTCTGTTGGTGTGGAGATTCCATTTAGAACATGGAATGTGATATTTTGTTAAGTTGTGGCAATTGGGGAGAGGATGTGGAATTACGGCCTGAACTGCCAACTTTGAAACTGGGAACCAGGTTCGAGTTACAGCGTTGGCACAACATCCTGTGATTCTGGGAAAATCACTTAATCTCCCCTTGCCTAAAAAAAAAAAAGAAATTATCCGACCTTGTGTAATGTAACTGGTGCTCATGTAAAGTGCAAAAAGAACAATTGATGGACAGAATGCAGAACAAAGTCATACATTCACCCCAGTACAGAGATCTGGGCCATAATTCATCATTTTTTTGCTCACCATGCCATTCCAGTTTGGACCCAGCCATATGTAAATCAGTCTTGACCCTGCGCCCAATGGGAACAGTCCAGCCCGAACTGCCAGGCCAGGTCCTCCCTGGACTGGAAACAAGCATCCTAGGACCGATTTCGGGCTTTCAGCCCTCATCAGCCAGGATAGCTTGACTCCAGTGGCATGGAGAGCACGGGACCCACGTCTGGGCATACCCTATCAGTCTTGACCCTGTGCCCAATGGGAATAGTCCAGCCCGAACTGCCAGGCCAGGTCCTCCCTGGACTGGAAACAAGCATCCTAGGACCGGTTTCGGGCTTTCAGCCCTCATCAGCCAGGATAGCTTGACTCCAGTGGCATGGAGAGCACGGGACCCACGTCTGGGCATACCAGTAAAGTGCTACAATACCTTTGGGTCGAATTTGCGTTATATTTGACTGCAAAAAAAAAAAAAGTTTGTTCGGTAAAGAGTAATGGGTAGATGTGTCCTTACTCCACTTTCAGGGTAAGTCCAATAAGGAGCTTAGTTATTACCTTCTCTGGCATTGTACACTTATCAGTTGCCTTTAGTGGTTGTCTTTTGTGGTTGTGTATATTGTGTGAAGAGGATATTTACTAAATACGGGTGTGCGAAATTCAAGTAATTACCATTAGCATATTTATACAAAATTCATCAAAAATTCAGTGAAATTACACGTAATTATATGAAATGTGTCTCTCTCTGCCATTCAAGAAAAATAATGCAAAGACGCATTTTGCATAAAAGAATTGTGTGAAATGGCATGAGGTGTGGTACATGCACATGGCAATTTTGATCAGGAAGTGGCACTCTGACTCTAGCCTGCCATTTGTAGTTGTAACTACTTTACACAACAGTGAACTGTTTTTAGGATTGAGGTTAAAGGGTGGGAATTGGGTCAGTTACTCAAGCAGTACATTTGTTTGTCTGTAAATTCTTATTACATGCACTTTAATGTTATTGTTATAGTGCTACTAATAATCAGTGTCTTATTTTTCTTTCCTCCTTTCAGGAACACCAAAGAAGAGGAGGCCCCAGACTTTTCACCTAACTTCCCCTTTATCTACTTTAGTTACACCCCTGCATACCTCTTTGTGTTTCCTATTGAAGTAACCTTCTGTTTTGCAGCCTACTTCTTCTTGTTTTCTTTGTTTTCCCTTCTTTTGCCCCTTTTTCTTACTGTAGCATCATCAACGTATCCTTTACCCCTACTACATTTCTTCATTCATTCCCATCTAGTTCTTTTATTCATTGCTTTCTTGATTCTTTCCTAGTCTTTCACCCATTATTAAAACTGTTATAGCATTAGATTTTTGACTATTTGATTTTTAAAATATGGAAGCATACCTTTCAAAGTGATTCTTTGGCTAGCTATATATTCAGAGATGTTACTTTTTTATTTTGTGCAAAATACTTTAGTTGGCAGTGACATTACTAAATAAGTACCTTGTTTTCTAGAACCTGCCAAGGCAGATACTGAGGAGGAGGGCCAGGAACATTGCTAGGAGGAGCAGGAGAGGTGGTTGCTGAAATAAGGGATAAGTTAAGGTCCCACTCCCTTCTGAATACCAACTGCAACATTTGTTGTGTTTTGTTGAGGTTTTACTTCCTTTCTCTATCTTAAATCTGGTCCCCAATCCTATCTTTCTGTCTTTGCCTCTTGACCATTTAAATTAAGGAAGAAGAGGTGTGTTCATGTTGTCCTTGCCCAATGTCCACTGCCCATCCATACTCGACTTACCACTGCCCATCCCATCCCACTCCCCAAACTTGTTCAAACTTCTCCCTCAAATTCTTCCTAAGCTTTTTCCTCGTATGCCACCTCTTACACTGGTCTGTCTTCCACATTCCACTAACCATCCAACTTGTTCATAGCCCATCCTACACAAAGACCAAGCCCAGGCCTAAAACGCCAACCTTATCCAACATGCACTTGCTGCCTAACCCAGGAAAAATATTTCTTTCACTGGTCCTGAAGAAGGGGGTGAGGGTGTGGTGTGGACAGTGTGACTCAGCGCAGTATTTGGAGTATGGAAAGAGTAGGGGAACTGGAATTATTGTTATATGCCAATAGTTGTCAAAATCATGCTGCCCCCCCAGGTAAGCTCTATTAGTGTTGCATGAGATAGTAAAATAAACCATGCAGCATAAATTTAAAACACCAAAGTTTTCAATGGTAATGTACATAACTTTGCAGTCTAGTCATTTTTTTAAACACATGTGACTTAAGTGTCAGGTGAAAGAAAGTGTCACCACATTAAATCATTTATTTCAACTTTTCTATTTTCTTTTTCTTGTCTGAGCATAACAAAATATGTTTTTAATTGTGCAGGTGCTTGTGGTAGGTTAATTAATGTAAAGTGCTGCAAAAAGCACTAATTTTGTGAATAATGTGTGATTCAAACGGGCAAAACTGCAGTGACCCTAGAGAGACAGCATTGCATTGTGCCTGATTGACTAGACAAATGTGCTTCCAATTGGTGCTACAAGTCATGTCACTTTCTTCTTTCCTCACAACGAGATCTTGCTGTTCCCATCAGAGGCCAATCCCTGAGCTCCACAGATACCACCAAGGAAGACCGGTGCCAACGATTGGTAGCCACTCAGGCGCACCACCAAATAAAATGGAGGCGATTGTGATCGTGTATCATCGATTGATGATATTGGAGGGGGACAAGGAGGAAGTTGCAGCAGCAGTCCCTAGGATCTCCAGCATCCTGCTGGTGGAACTTAGGGAAAGGCGTCATTGGCTCACCCATTGCAGGCAGCCGAGTGGATGCTCACCCCTCTCAGGAGCCATCCCCACTCCCCTTTCAACCCTGGAGGTCCTCCACTGTAGGTACCTCACATACATTCAAGAACTGCAGCATGAAATTAAAGAAAGACTGGACCATTTGGAGGGGTGTCAGTAAGGAGAGGGAAGGCCCTATTGCGGATGGAGTGGGTGGGAACAATAGATTAGATTTAGTATAATTTAGTTTTGCAGATTTGTGATGTATTTTTAGGAAGAGGAGAGGGCCCTGTTGCAGGTGCTGTGGGCGGGAGCAGTTGGGGAAGGGGTACATTAGACTAGGATTAGTATAATTTAGGGGCATATTAGCAAGACCGGCGATAAAATTATCGCCGTTTTAGCGGCAGGAAACTGCCGCTAAAACGGCGATAATGGGCTTGCTAATATGCGTTATAGAATTC
The DNA here is from genome assembly GCA_963921515.1 of Calotriton arnoldi. NCBI lineage: Eukaryota > Metazoa > Chordata > Amphibia > Caudata > Salamandridae > Calotriton > Calotriton arnoldi. Next base: position 1,364,167 of record CAWUFW010004803.1, read on the forward strand.
AATAGAAGCCCAGGTTAGATGTCCTGCACATCTAACCTGGGCTTCATTGGAATTCTATACGCATATTAGCAAGCCCATTATCGCCGTTTTAGCGGCAGTTTCCTGCCGCTAAAGCGGCGATAATTTTATCGCCGGTCTTGCTAATATGCCCCTTAGTTTTGTGGGTTTTTGAGAGATATAGGGAGCTGGGTGGGTCTGTTGCAGGTAGAGTAGGTGGGTTTGCATTTTGTAAAAATAAACACAATTCTTTTTCTACTTATGCATTTTTTATGTATTATATTTGTTCTTACTAGTTGTTGTATCAATTTGCTAGTTGTCCTTTTTACAGTAACATTCATAATCAAAGATGCTTCACTTACCTACTGTGAGAGTAGTTGTCATAATTACCATCATCATATATCTGTGAATGTTCTTCCTGGTCGGGTGACTAAACAAAACAACAGATTGACATGTTGTGTTTCACAGCACAGGATTTTAGTAATCTTATGTGGTGTGCTTGGAAAAGCACACCCAGTATTGTATACACATTTGAATCAATTCTTGGGTAGTCCAAATGTTCACTAGTTGAACTGCAGGTACAGATCTGTGCAGATTTGTTTCTGTCTTTCTGTGGAGTTTTTTATTGTTGTCAAGTTTTTGCCTGTAAATGTGTTATATTGTACTCACTGTTCGTTTATTCCCCCTTTGCTGTACCACACCATTTATTGCCTCGCTCCTTTTCCCACCCATTCGCTGTTTTCTGACACCCAGCACTCCTCCCCCTCACAGGGCCTACTTAATGGAGGCTGTAGAGCAGCCGCACAGCAAACACACGTAGCTGGTGTGCCGAAGGCACGCCAAAGGCAAGCCCATCTGCACCTGGACCACACCCAGTACCAGAAACCCTGGCCCTCAAGCCACTGACAGATACACCACCACCGAGCTCCAAGCCCTGGACCGCAGATGCAGCAACAACTGCTGCCTTGCCTCTCCTCCATCAATGGTAGGACCTTTCGCTTGCCACCACTGTCTCTTCTCCTGCAACTCAGAACCTCCCGGCCACACAAAAACCTCCACCATACCCACCCCTCCGACCACAGCCACCCCGGAACCTCACCACTGCCTCCTGCTCAACGCCCAATCTATCTGCAGGCCTTGGTGGAGTTCCGCTATGCAGTACTCCGCGAAGTGACAAAAAAAACTCTGCGGAGTTCTGCAAGTGGTGGAGTGTAGTGTGAACTGCCATTCACGCTGATCTTCCTGCCTCTCGAGTATAAATTGTACCCGAGCGGCAGCTCGCGCACGCCAACTTACCGTTGGTGAGCGCAAGCAGAGTTTTCTGCACTTCGCGAGCTCCGCAGTTTACCACCCTTGCCTATCTATCTGCAAGCACGCCACTGAAATCTGGCACACCATCACCTCACTCACCCCAACGTCATCCTAATCACAGAGACATAGCTCAACCCCTCTTCTACTCCCGATATCGCCAACCGATGCCTGATGGCTACAAGATGATACAACGAGACCGCACCAACAAATACAGTGGCGGCATCGCAATCATCCACATAGAAACCATCCCTGCACCTCTACAGAAGACGACATCACACCAATCATGGAACACCTCAACTTTCAAATCCAGACCGGCAACACAACCACCATCAGAGGCGCCCTCTCCTAAAGACCCCCAGGGCCTCACTCTGCATTCTGCAACGCCATCCTGGACTTCATCACTCCCTTCACCATTCACTCCAAGCACTACATCTTCCTCTGTGAACTCTACTTCCACCTCAATGACACCAACACCACCAGCCTCCTGGAGATCATGAGCAACATCGGCCTCACCTAACTGGTCACCAATCCCACTCGCAATGCAGAACAAACACTTGACTCCATCTTCACCGCCAGCAACCAAGTCAAATACAGTCACATCACTGAACTCACCTAGACCGACCATGCCATTACCCACTTCACAATTACAGGATCCCCAGGCACCACCAAGCCCCTCCTACCACAGCTGGAATAAAATGAGAGAGAATCAATGGATGGACACTCTCAACACTACCAATCCTGACCCCTTATCTAACCTCGAGCAGGCTGTAAAGAACTTCTTCACCTGAATTGCCAACTGTGGAGACAGAGTCACCCCTTTCAAGCCAGCTAAACCCAGAACACCCACAAAATAAGCCAGCTGGCATGCCTCCAAACTCAAGGACATTAAACACAATTGCAAACACCTAGAAAGGTGGTGACGCACCAGCAAGGATCCTACTGCCCTTCAAGACAGCCCTCAACAAATACCACCTGCGCCTGAAAGATACGAAAAAGTGAGCTCTAGTAGACAGCATCAACGCCAGCTCCAACCACAGCAAAGAACTCTTCAACATCTTCAGCCCATCATCTATCGAAAACATGATCACCCCATCCCAGGAGCTCTGCATCACTCTGGTAGACTACTTCCACAACAAAATATCCACCATCTACAGAAACTTCTAATCCCGACAAACCGACCTCTTAAGCCTCCTTGCTCCAACAGATGCCACCGACAACCACCCGCTCATCGCATGGGAACAACTCACCACACGGAGCACCACAGCCATCATGAGCTCCATCCACTTCGGAACACGCTTGGACCCCTGTCCCCACCATGCCTTCAACCTCAGGAGTGAGAAAATCAGCAACAAACTCACCTCCATTTTCAATTTATCCATCACCATGGTCACCTTCTCTGATGAATGGAAACACGCAGAGGTCAAACCCCTCCTCAAGAAGCCTTCTGCCGACCTCAGCGTACTCAAGAACTACCACCCCATCTCTCTGCTGCCCTTCCCCACCAAAGTTCTTGAAAAGGCCATCAACCTCCAACTCACTGAACACCTGGAGAACAACAATCTGCTGGACGCCTCACAATCTGGTTTCCGTGCCAACCATAGCACCGAGATTGCCCTGATTGCTGCCACGGATAACATCGGAACCCTCCTCAACTGGGGAGAAACAGCGTTCCTGATCCTCCTCAACCTCTCACCAGCATTTGACACCGTATCCCAGCACCCACCACCCTCATCAACAGACTTCATCACATCGGGATCCAGGGAGATGCCCTCAAATGGATCACCTCCTTCCTCACAGGAAGAACCCAGAGAATTTGCCTACCACCTTACACCTCTGAACACAAGGGCATCATCTATGGCGCCCCTCAAGGTTCATCCCTCAGCCCCACCTGTTCAACTCCTACATGACACCCCTGGCCAACATCATCAGAACCCGTGGTCTCAACATCATATCCTTCGCAGATAAGACCCAGCTCATCCTCTCGCTCTCAGAAGACCCCTCCACCCCAAAGACCAACTTCCACAACTGCATGATGAGCGTCGCAGACTGCTTGAAGCTCAACACGGACAAGATGGAAGTGCCGATCTTTGGGACAGCTCATCCCTGTGGAACGACTCCTGGTGGCCCGCTAAACTTGGACCCCTACCTACACCGACCGAACTAGCCTACAATCTTGACATCATCCTGGACAGCAAACTCACTATGAAAAGCCAGATCAATACAGTCTCCTCTGCCTGCTTACACACTCTTCACATGCTCTGTATTATTTTCAAATGGCTCCTCATCAACACCAGGAGTTCAGTCTCTCCAGTCCTAGTCACCAGCCGTCTGGACTATGGCAACACACTCTACACAGGAATCGCCACCCAACTCCTGAAGGGACTCTAGACAATACAGAATGCAACTGCCAGACTCATCCTCGACCTCCCCTGACGGACCCACATCACCCCCTTCCTCAAGAAGCTCCACTGGCTCCCCATCCAGAAAAGACGCCAATTCAAGATGCTGACACATGCTTACAAAGCCCTCCATGACAAAGGACCAGTCTACATCAACCACCGTCTGAACTTCCACCAACCCTCCAGACACCTCCACTCCGCAGCCCTCATCCTTGGGAACATTCCGCGCATCCACTGTAGCAACAGTGTAGGACGTTCCTTCTCCTACGTTGCTGCCAAGGCCTGTAATGACTTTCCTGTGCACCACCGAACCTCATTCTTCCTCCCACAAATTCAGAAAGGGATACAAGACCTGGCTGTTCAACTGATCCCACCTTCAACAGGAGAAGCCCAGTGTCTGGAGACTCTCGTGGGTGATTAGCCACGCTATACAAATCCCAGTTAATTAATTGATTGATTGACTGTTCAGCCATTGGTGAGAGTCAGAGAAGCTTAGAGTATCTCCCTAATCAATAGTAGACTAAGCTAAATGCAGCTTTTGGAGGGTTAGAAGTGTTCACAGCCTGGGTTGTGGGCCGTGGCTACATTACCCAAAAGAATAACTTGACGAGTAAGTAGAGCTTAGTTAGCCCCCATTTCACCCCCATTAACTTAAATAAATGTTAAGGTGTTGAAGGCTTTAAAATGTGGACATATTAAGAGAATAAGCATTGGCAAAGCCAAGAGGTCTCACTTTCAAAATGTGAATGGCGAGCCATTTGCTTTGCCAATGCTTGTTTGCTGTGGGATTGCCAAAAGGTAAAATAAAGAAATTGCTTCTGGTGCATTATCACACATGCGCATGCATGGAATGTAGAAACCCCATAAAGAAAATGTATTTCAGGACTTCCTGCTGCATGCATGCATTGGACGCACCTGCAGCTATTTTCTTTTTAGTTGTATTTTCTGCTCAAAGAGAAGTGAGTGCCATTTTAAAATAATAAATTAAAACAAATATTGCAGTACTGCAAACAGAAAGAAGCATGTGACCTGTGAGCAGTGTGAGGTCACCAGGCTCAAGCAAAACAAAGTTAATCATTTAAAGAAAATAAAAAGAAAATAAAACAGGGTGCACGAGAAGTAGGACTGGGAGATCAGAGAAGGGTTAGATGTGGGCAGAGAAGCAGGAACACAAAGCACAGAGATGAGAGGGGTAACAGCTGGATAGAGAGAGAGAGCAAAGAAATACATGGTGGGCTCCTAAGGAGTGTTAAACCAGAACAAAAAATGTGTTTCCTGAGGAATACAAGTCATCCATTTAATAGCATTGTAAATAAGAATTAGTGCAGAGGTGGGACAAACATAATTAGGAGTTAAGCTAAAAATATGGAGCATGGTATTGAGATAGATAAGAAAGCAATTTAATCATGAGAAAATGGCTGACCAAAGACCCATCAATCTATTGAGTTAGACAGTAGGTCTTTGACAACAGACAGCTAAAGTTGCCTGTAGGCGAGTCTTAAAAAGAGAACGTGATAGGGCACAGGTTAAGCTGTGGTCCAGAAGAGGATTTGTGAGGTAGACTAGAGACAGCCAAAACGGAGATCATAGAGGATAGATCCCCACCATAAATACATTTGAGTATCAAGCAAATTTAATTTAAACAAAAGCACAGAAGAAGTAAGAGCCTCTAGTGATGTGCAAAGGTGATATGTACAATTTGAAGATGCACCTCTTCAAACTGTATTCAAGCCTAAAGTTCTAAATGTATGTATTTCACCCAAAAGCAGTAAATGTGTCTTTGACTACATGCGTTCATGCACTTGGTTCCTTTCATGGTTCTCTATTTCTGTCTTTACCCTGTCCTTTCCCCTGACTATGCAGTTCTCTCGGTCCCTCTCTTTTACTGTGCTGTAGATGTGCTACCTATTACCTCCTCGTCCACCTTCCTGTCCTATTCCGTACCAAGGAGCAGCTTGTCCTAGCAAAATACCTTTGCTTTTACCTAGCAAAATATTTCCCCCAATATGGCGCCGTCTACCCGGCCCGGCATGCATAAAGGGGGAAGAGCGTCACACACATATCCTGAGAACAAAAAAGAAAACTCAAGAAAAACACAAATCAATCACCCAAACAGAAACAGGGTGGGAGTGACGGGCTCAGGAATGGGACAGGACCCGGAGTAATGAAGATTACCGGTGAGTAACCGGGCATTCCCTTCTATCTTACTCTTTCCCCTCGACTTTCTCTACACGTATGTACCTAGCCCATTCCTTAGCAGCTTACCTTCATCTGCTATTTCTTTTTTGGTCTCTCACCTTCAGATTCTTCCTCAACTCTGCTCATAATTGTAGTGGCCTGGGTGAAGGGCACTAGGACCCTGCACCGGACCATGAGGAGGAAAGGAACTGGACGCCACATCCGGTCAAGGAGTGGGGAGGGGGCACTTTGGAACGAGAAGGGCACGAGGACGGACGTGCATGTGGGCAGCAGCAGGAAACATATATATAATAAAGAAGAACATACCCTTACCTGAGTCTTGCGTGTTTCCTTGGGCGGAGAACACGACAACTGGCGACGAGGAAGGTGGGATTTCAAGGCGACACCAGACGCGTGCACCGAGGCCCCTCGCGACCAAAAACAGAGCCAGGAGCCCACCCTGGTCCGCCTGCCGCCTTCGACGAACAGCAGAAGACTCGCTGCGACATCCGGAGCCCACCCGGTCGCAGGAGCAAACAGAGCCAGGAGCCCACCCTGGTACGAGCGCCGAGAAACGGACCAACAGCGCAGGAGCCCACCCCGGACGCAGCGAAGACGCGGTAAGAGGCCCCGACGGCAAGCGGTGCACCCGTCTGTGCGCTTCAGCATCGCGCACACATGTACGCGGTGCACCCGACTGTGCCCCAGCCGCCCGCCACATCGTGAAAGGCCTCAGATTCGCGCGTAGATTTGAAAGCAAATCTCGCGTGAATTAAGCGGCCATCTTGGAGTCAGGCGGGGGCAAGGAATCAGCAGCCAGGAAGGCCCAGCGGCCATTTTAAGAGGTCAGGCAAGTGCGCCTGAAATAACGATCTTGCGAGACTACAGTGGCCATTTTGAGGTCAGGCAGGATTGACGAATCAGCTTCGAGGAAGGCCGGGAGGCCATTTTAAAGTCAGGCAGACACCAAGAAGCCAAAAAAAAGGGTGAAATTACAAGAGAAAGGACAATACATCAAAGGAAAACGATAAAGTGTGACCTGTAAACAAAAGGAATAGTGAAGGAAGTACTAAATAAGCAAATAAAAAGTAATTACGTCCAAACAAGGCCTGCACCAGAGCAGCACGTCAGGAAAATGGTTTAACCCGCAGGTGACAAAAACAGTCCACAAGCAATCTTTCGCAGACCACTGCCATTCAGCCTATCAGAACCACAGGCCGGCATCAGGTGGGAAAGATGGATTCGGCAATTCGAACGCTACATGCGCGCCACGGACATCGCAGACAGCAAACAGCTGGACCTCTTTTTGAATCTCGTAGGGGATGAAGTGGAGGACCTGCTCATAACATTTCCCAGCGATCAGACAGCGACATACAAGGGAGGGACACAATGCCTCACAGTGAAATTTGAACCCACAACGAAATATTGACTTTGAGAGGTACACTTTCAACACTGCATGTCAGCGAGCAGAGGAGTCCCTTGACGACTTCGCAACAAGACTGCGAAAACTGGTCACATACTGTGAGTTTGACAAGTTTGATAATGAACAAGCGATAAGATTGCGCATCATTGAAGGCTGTCAGTCCGTAGAATTCCGTGCATGTGTTCTGAAGGAACCAACAACGCTAGAGAAGATATTGACTATGGCCCGCACGGAAGCAAGAGCAACGGCGCATGCCAAACAGATGGAGCTGGGGAAAGAAAAAAGAGAGGAGCAAGCGAATTGTGTGACTGGAAATAGCAAGAAGAAAGAATACCGGGCGCCTTCGCCAACAAAGAAGATCGAACAAACATGCTATTGATGCGGCCTCGAATTTCCGCACGTCTTGCGTGCCCAGCAATGGGCCAGAAATGCAGGAAATGCAATAGAGACAATCACTTTGCAAGCGCCTGCAAGAGCAGGCAGTTTAGAAGTGAGCGAAGTAGAGCGGCAAGACCACGGATGACCGCCAGCAGGTATGCCCGACACATGGAAACGGCAGATCGCAGCACTCGCAGCTCCTCCGAAGAGTCGGAAGAAATGGCAGCACCTGCGAGTGTGGCACGACTGTATCTAATGTCAGATGCACCTACGGAAGGGAGAAGACCAGAGCACATTCACCTCGTGGAAAAGCATCAAATAAAGAAAACCGCAACGGTGGACATTGAAGTAGGGAGACATAATACACGGTTCATGCTTGACAGTGGGGCCACATGCAACATCATGTGCATGTCGGAGTACGAGAAAATGAAAGTGAGACCGCCGCTATCACCGTCCACTGTTGATGTGTTCACGTGGGGCTCCAAAACGCCGGTAGAAAACATGGGGAAATTCATAGAGACCATAACGTACAAAGACAGGTCCTGCCAAGAAGAGATGCATGTGCTAAAAGGTGACATCCCGGCACCATTCCTGCTAAGCAATGTCACGGCGCAGGTGATGGGTCTACTGGCGAAGACGTACCACATGTCGGAAAAACTGAACATTCTACAGGAACATCCGGCTATACTGCAAGGCCTCGGCAAACTGAACGGAAAACAAATAACTTTGCACATCAATGAGGCGATCAAGCCAGTAGCCCTACACCATCGACAGGTGCCCATACACCTACAACCACAGGTTGAAGAGGAAATCCAAAGTCTACTGGCCCAGGACATCATTGAGCCTGCGGCGGGCCGACGCCATGGGTGTCTCCAATAGTGGCGGTTCCCAAAAAGAACTCCTCAAAGATCCGCATATGTGTGGACATGAGGGTACCAAATACAGCCATTGAGAGAGAGCGACACTTGGGGCCACATTTAAATGACATGATCAGCTGTCTTACTGGGGCCTGCCAATTCTCGAAGTTGGACCTATGCAAAGGGTACCACCAACTGGAACTGGATCAACAGTCAAGTTACATTACCACGTTCTCAACGCACATGGGTTTGTTTCGATACAAGCGACTGAGCTTTGGCATTTCATCGGCTGTAGAGATATTTCAGGAGACCATAAGCCAGGTAATCAGGCCGGTGAAGAACAGTCTAAACTATAGCGATGACATTCTAGTGTTTGGACGATCAGATGAGGAACATGACAGGGCCCTGCGTCAAGTATGCCTACAGCTGGAACAAGCGGGACTAACATTGAACGCAGACAAGTGCGAGCTGGGGAGGAGTGAATTGGTATTCTTCGGACACATCTTCTCCAAGAAAGGAATGAGGCCGGATCCCAGCAAAGTAGAGACACTCAGGAACGCGAGCCCTCCGACGGATGTCGCAGAAGTGAGGTCGTTTCTGGGGCTTGCCAGCTACTGTGCTCGATACATAAAGGACTTTGCCACGGTGAGCACACCGCTCCGAGAGCTAACAAAGCAAGGTCAGAAGTTCCTCTGGTCACCGGAATGCAATTGAGCGTTTGAGGCGATCAGACAGGCCGTGATGACTGTAGATCATCTTGCCTATTTCGACCCTCTGCTATGCACTGAACTGACGGTGGACGCCAGCCCAGTCGGACTAGGAGCAATACTAGCACAGCACCTACCGGGGAGAGATTCACCAAGAACAATTGTTGCATATGCAAGCAAAAGTTTGTCTGACATCGAGAAGGCATACTCACAACCTGAAAAGGAAAGCCTAGCAGTGGTATGGGCGTATGAACACTATCACATGTTCATCTACGGGAAGCCGTTCACCATCATAACAGACCATCAGGCTCTGGTGACAATATACGGCAATCCGTCGGCAAAAATGCTGCCTCGCATTGAGCGCTGGGGTATAAGGTTGATGGACTATGACTTCAAGATTGTTCACAAGCCAGGAAAAGAACACAACCCGACTGACTACATGTCAAGACACCCTCTACCGCAGGCACAAGAAACAACATCAATGGCAGAAGAATATCTCAACTTTGTGCTAAAACAGAACACTCCTGCGCCAATAACACTAGCAGAGCTAGAGCAGGAGACAGCAAAAGATGCCACCATGCAAACGGCGAAAGCAACAACAAGACTGCAGAGATGGAGACACATCAACAATAATTGCACCTGGGGAGAAGGAGTAAACAAGGAGGAAATGCTAGCGCTAAAGAAGATACATGAAGAACTGTCGGAGACAGAAACAGGAATAATGATGCGAGGAACAAGGATAGTCATACCAAGTTCACTAAGGCGACAGACTGTTAATCTGGCACATGAGTCGAAACGAGGCATGGTTGCAACAAAAAAATTGTTAAGGGAGAAAGTATGGTTCCCTGGCCTAGATAGAATGGTGGAAGACACCGTCATGACATGTCACATTCGTCAAACAACAGTACCGCCAACCAAGCCCGAACCGCTACAAATGTCGGAACTTCCAAGGGCGGTGTGGACAACGTTGGCAGCTGACTTCTTTGGGCCACTGGACACGGGCAACTATCTGCTCGTGATCATTGACGAATACTCACGATTTCCCATAGTGCGCCATGTCTCATCCACATCAGCAACAGCGACGCTAACAATACTGGACGACATATTTGCGGCCTGGGGCTCCCCAGAAACTCTAAAGACAGACAACGGTCCTCCGTTCTCAGGGGAAGAATTCCGAAAATGTATGACCTACCTAGGCATTCATCACAGGAAGATAACACCGTTGTGGCCACAAGCGAACGGCATGGTGGAGAGGTTCATGGGGAACATAAAGAAGGCTGTCCAACGAGCAAAGCTGGCGCAGATCTCCATAGGCCAAGCACTTTGTCAAGTGCTACGAGATTATAGAAACACCCCCCACAGCTCCACAGGAAGATGTCCAGCTGAGTTAGTGGTGGGAAGGACAAGCAGGATGAGGCTACCACAGGTAGAAGCAACAATGCCACTCGAGCACAGCAGCGTTGCTGCCAAAGACAGAGAGGCCAAAGAGAAGATGAAAGCATATGCCGATGCAAGGCGACATGCCACCCCGTCGCACCTCAAACAAGGGGACTCAGTGGTAGTGTGTCAGCGACAACAAAGAAAATCAGACAGCCTGTTCTCAAAGGACCCGCTAACGATCATAAACATCAAGGGGCCAATGATTACGGCGGAGTCGGAACACCACCGAATAACACGGAACGGTTCTCACTTCAAAGGACTGAAGACCATGACTGAAGACGGCCAAGACACGGCAGCAGAAGAAAATGAAGCGACTGGTCACAACGGAAAGGGAACAGACACGGATGAAGGACAAGCGGAAGAGTCACAGAAAGAGGCTTGTCCAAGAAGAGCAAGCAGACGGCCGAAAAGACTCATTGAAGAAATGTAGTGATGGGGATGCATACCTATCTCTCCATTTTCGCTCTGATCTTTCTTTTCTTTCTTTTTTTCTCTATCTCTATATCTCTCTCTCTTCTTTCTCTCTCTCGTCATTTCTTTGTGACAAAGGGGGGAGATGTAGTGGCCTGGGTGAAGGGCACTAGGACCCTGCACCGGACCATGAGGAGGAAAGGAACTGGACACCACATCCGGTCAAGGAGTGGGGAGGGGGCACTTTGGAATGAGAAGGGCACGAGGACGGACGTGCATGTGGGCAGCAGCAGGAAACATATATATAATAAAGAAGAACGTACCCTTACCTGAGTCTTGCGTGTTTCCTTGGGCGGAGAACACGACAATAATTATTTGCTGTGCGTTTAACTTGGCATCTCACCCCTTTTTGGACTACACTTGCTCTCACCCTCAACCCCCAACCCCCCTCCCTGCCTCTACCCTCTGACCCTGATTCTGCTCCCTTTCTCCCATTGTGTAACTCCCTCGCATTTCTCCAGCACTTTGCCCTCTCCACTAAATCCTTCACTCCTCCTGGCCCCTGGTTCTTCTCAAATTTCTCCAAACTACCAGGCACATCTTAAAGATTTTGGGGGCCATGGGCCAAACGTATTTTGGGGGCCCCTGTTCGGGGCAGCTTTGAATTTATGATTTCATCTATTATTCAGGGATAGTGGCGGGTGTTATCAATATCGTAACACAGCAGCAGCTCACAAAGATTCCTGCAAATAATCTCTGTGACATATGACTATGTGAGGCCCTGTTTTAATCTAAAAGAAACTTTTTTTATGGATGTTGCATGAAACATAAACACATTTGTCTGCAAAATGTCTGTTATAGACTGACTCGTATATCACCCACATTAAAAATAAATTAAAGGAAATTGACATATGAAACAATCTGTTTAAGAATTATTGAAGGTCATAGGAGCAAGACTCTATGCATAAGAGAGCTGGCTCTATGGGGGTGGGGGGCTGAAAGGCTGGGGCCCTGTGCCAGAGCCCACTTTGCCTAGGCCTTCAAACGTCTCTGCATACTACGCTCTCATAGTTCCTCTGCCCCTCCCCCCACCGCTTGTTGTCGGGTCATGTTACCTGGTCCTCTCTCTCTCTTCACACCCAGAGTTCTTTTGATGCTCGCAGTTGTTTGTCTGCTTGATGTTTTCTTGCGTTAGCTTGACCGTCTCTTTTTTTTTAGGTCTCGCCTGAGCCAGCGCATGCGCTGCTCTGGCGAGAGTTTTAGTAAGCGGGTTTTGGAAGTGCAAACAGCACTGGCGACCAGCTTGCGTTCACGTGAGCGTGCACGCGCTTCACAGGTCATTAAGTGCATCGCGATCGCAATCGCGATCACTTTCACTTTCGCGGCTTCGAAGTAAAGAAATAGATTATTTTTCTATTTCTTTACTTTTGCTATAATCGCGGCACCTGCGCTTTACTTTAAGCGCGGGTGCCGCGATTATAGCAAAAGTAAAGAAATAGAAAAATAATCTATTTCTTTACTTTTGCTACAATCGCGGCACCAGCGCTTTTTTGCTACAATCGCGGCACCGGCGCTAAAGTAAAGCGCGGGTGCCGCGATTGTAGCAAAAGTAAAGAAATAGAAAAATAATCTATTTCTTTACTTTTGCTATACAGGCTTCTTAGTATACATTTTGGGAAGTAATTTGTTTCAGGCTCTGTTGTAGAGCATTTCTAAACTTGGGACCTTGGACTGGTGTCATTATTGTGACATCATGACAGCATCTGAGGAAGCCAAAGCTCCGACTGCCTCCGTCTCCTAGAGCTAGCACAACCTCATAGAATTGGAACACTCTCGTTCATGGTACCCGTGAGTGGACACGATGGTGATGTGGGTGGCAGTTTAATCCGGTGGGGGATTACATTTGTGCTTTGAAGATTGGAACAGGGCGTAAGTAATACCATAGGTGACTTCCATGTTATCTGCCCCTAATAAGAGCCCTCAGGGAATAGTGTAAGTCTTGCATTGAAGAGAATCCTCCAAGTAAAAGAAAACCGCTCTTGAGGCTGATGCTGGATACATAACTGTATGACACAGATGGTTGGTTTCTCACGGTTGGGTCTGTTATGGACCACTGTTAGAAAGGAAAAAGAATCGCCCCTATGTGAGCATGGTGTGGGTGTTGTTAATAGAGTGTTCCACTGCCTCAGATCATTCTGGCAAGAGCTAGATTTCCGAGATTCAGATGATGAAGAAAATAGACCAATGCATTCACAGCCGCAGCTGACGATAAAGCTGAATGCAGTCTTTGCGGAAACACCACGTTCTGTTCCGTCAGTTCCTTTTGAGGGTTCAGAGAGAGAGCAGAACAGCTGTTGAGAGTATCTGACTACGTCATCCTTTCCTCACCTCGGCATGGAGGTCCTCTCAGTTGTATATATGGTCCTTTCACAAACCTTCATGTTTAGTTTGTCTCTAGGACTATGCCTCCAAGTGACAACGTCCTGCACAGTGCTTCAAGAAATTCTACTTGACTCCTACAGGGACCGCGCATGCTGATCTGATAAATCCTTTGTTTGCTCTCAGACCAAGGGGATGGACATGACAGCAACTTTGGTTTGCTCACAGGGTTGTCCCAGCCATGGGCACTGGTTAGTGCCCCAGTGACTCCGGTCACAGAGCAGTTAAGTCATGACTTGATGCGAAGATACAGCTACATTCAGGAGCCACCCAATGTTCAAGAGATCAATTCTTTTTCTCTGCATGCCACAGACAGAAGGATCAAGAGCGCGCGTCATTCTCTGTGTCTTTTTCTTCAGCAATTTGTAAATGATTTCATGCCTTGCGTGAAGTGCTGAAAACTAGACATTAGTAACTAGCCCTATGCTAAAAGCATTTGGTGTCTGAGGTTGGTCATGAATCCAAGACCTGTATCACCAGATGCACCGTCCTGTTCCATTAGAATAGGTATTTTTACGGCTGACCCACATTCAAAACCAAATTGTTCATGCCTCCTCTGCAAAGACAAAGCTCAAGTCTTTCGTTGTGAACTCCCAGAAGAGAATCCTGAACATTGCCGGTGTTGGCCAGAAACAAGTGATTCAGGGAGCTTGGCATTATGTAATAGTAACTCAATCAGATTCTTAAAAATATTCTTCAAAGCCCTGTAAGAGATGTTTAAAATGACCGTGTCACACTTTCTGCAGCTGCTGCAGAAGTCCCTTGTCAAGCTCTTGATGGAAGGCATAGAAGTTTCCAAGAATGCGCTGAACTGCTAGTGCTATTGGAACAGAGGTACTTATGAGAAGACATAGCTGGATGAAATCCAGAGAATTCTCAGCAGATATGCCGGTGTGTTTGCTGGGTGCGCTCTTTGATTAGAGAAACCGTGTTGGAAAGGATACTGGTGAAAGCCTAGCAAGACTGAAAGAGAAGACAATGGATTGGATTGATCCTTCCACAAAAATACAGCAGATATAACAGGCATCCAAAATACATTCAAATCCCTCCCTGCCTCCCACCGTGCAGTCTGAACAAGTAACAGTGGTCACAGGCTTTTCCCTTCTTGGTTAGGCAGCTCATCTTTTAGAGCTGTGTCTATCAGCACCTTGTTGAGCCTGCGAAAAAGACAATGTCTGTGCTGTGCTACATGAGGGTTGCGATTGGTCTCTCCTCACACTGGATGCTGCAAAGCATAGGAGAATTAATCTTAAACTTGCATATAAATTGTAATTCTGGGTGGGATTATAAGCTCCCTGTTTTGGCAACACTACGCTAACGCGTTCTACCAAAATATAGCTGTTATGTGCCCATGGGGTCGAAAATGTTCATCTCAAAATTCTGACTGTTGAGTTTAAAATATCCCTCAAAACGGCATTTTAAACTGACTATAGTGGTAATAATCCATTATATAGCTTACACTATAAAGTGAATTGTCTCTTGCTGCTTAAATAAAACGTATTGTTCCCTAGCTTAGTGGTACCACTTTAAATTACTTTGGAAGGATAACATTTTAACTGAGCGCTGCTGGGATTCGTCACTGGTGCATTCTGGTCTCAGTAGAACTCTAGCGCCAAACCCATTGATTTGTTTTTGCTGTCATCTGTATCAGTGGTGGCTGGTGATCTTTGAAAGTTGTGGGGCGTAATACTTACCCAGAATTACAGCAAGCAAACAAGACGACTTCTAGTGCAATTGAATCTGAGGGGAGGGGCGGGTTGTCTCCAGATAAAATGTTTTTAAAAATGGGGTCAAATAATGCACTTTAAAGCACAGTTTTCTCATAAATTTGCTCACAAGTCATAGGCTCTGAATGGGAAATCATTAGCAATCATTAAATATTTCGGCACCTTCAGGGTTTGCCAAGCCTATATAGCCAGACTCTACCCAAAAGTTGATCCTTTTTTTTTCAAAATGTGCAGTAGCTCCTCCTCTCCCTGTTTTGTATGTTATTAATTACCTCCATTCTGTCAGGGGGCAGCATTTTGCCATGATTGCCCCCATATTCCATGCCAATAATTACAGAAAATGTGCTATTTACTGCATCCATGTACCATGGTGACATATATGTTAAGAGTTATCTCTAGTATGTCAGGTCCATGTTTTTACAAAGAAAGTGGTGGGGTGCACACCTTATTTTCGTATTTTTTTATACTTCTCCATGATTATCCAAGAATGCGTGCTCATCGGCAAGGTGCCATGCCCTGTGGGCACCTGAGTTATTGACAACATGGTTGGGTGGGGCATTCACTTGCCCCAAACCGACCGCACAGCTACTTTGTGCCAATTAGGCAAATTATTCATTTTTTCTCCTTTATAATCCATTTTTAAACATCTATTCAATTCTTATGTCTCCATATTTTTTGACTTATACTCAAAATCCACACGCGGGATGTTGTGCCATTTTCAAGTTTCTTATGTTAAAGCAGTGCCCATCCGGACCTCTCGCTAAAACATGACAAAAGCAGAAGTTCATCCAAAGCAGCATTTATTTAAAACCCAATAATTTTTGGCAATACATATTGTTCACAATGAGGACGGGGTGAAAGGGTATATAAGGGGCTCTGATATATTTATTCATTTTTTTATTACTTTGATGTGTTATGGTGTTTAAATAAGATGTTGATCTATGGTGATTGTAATGATGGATATTTGTTTTATTGTTACTTACAGTGACCCCTGACGAAGGGCGCTTCTGGCCCGAAATGCATTGGGTTTTAAATAAATGCTGCTTTGGATGAACTTCTGCTTTTGTCATGTTTTAGCGAGAGGTCCGGATGGGCACTGCTTTAACATAAGAAACTTGAAAATGGCACAACATCCCGCGTGTGGATTTTGAGTATAAGTCGAAAAATATGGAGACATAAGAATTGAATAGATGTTTAAAAATGGATTATAAAGGAGAAAAAATGAATAATTTGCCTAATTGGCACAAAGTAGCTGTGCGGTCGGTTTGGGGCAAGTGAATGCCCCACCCAACCATGAGGTCCATGTTTTTACCATGGGTGAATCCTCCCCCCACCCCCATATGTCATGGGGGCCCCTTATGCCAAAATGTATGTCCAGTATGTGAGTGTCAGCATTTTGCCATAGGTTTCCTTAAAGTCATGAATTACCTCTTGAGAGACAGTGCCAACATTGTGCCAAGGGTGCCTTTTGTTTCAAGAATTACACCAAGAGTGCCAACACTCGTGTTTTGACATGGGTATCCCATATGTCAAGAATTTCCTCTAGTGTGCCAGTGCCAGCATTTTGTCACAGGTGCCCCGTCTGCCAAGAATTACCTCCAATATGCCAGCACCAGAATCTTCTCATGGGTGTCTCCGTAAGCCAGTTATGCCAGCACCAGAATTTTCTCATGAGTGTCTCCGTAAGCCAGTAATTACCTTCAGTATGCCAAGGCTAGCAGCAGACTCACAAAAGTAACACACACTATAATGATCACTTATATCATTAATTCGCAAATATTTATTCTCACTGTTTAACACTGCCTCGTACTCATTCTCACTCAGTCATATTCACTCACTGTCCTTCTCACTCCATACCACTCTTACTCTCACAGTCTCACTGATACCTGCACTTATTCTCACTCCCCATCACTCACTTTTACTCACACACATGCTCACACACGCACTCACTTAAATTCACGCATTCTCACTTGCACTCATTGTCACTCCCTCAAACTCACTCTTTCACGCTTGCTGTCACTCTGGCTCACTCTTTCTCTTCGTCTCACACTCTCAGTCTCACTTATTGCCACTTACTCTGAATCATTCTCACTCACATATACAATAGCTGGCATTCACTCTCAGTTATACTAGCTCCCCGTCACTCACTCACTTTCACATGCACACTCATGATCACACGCCACACGTTTACACGTACAAATACACACGCTCACTCGAACGCTCACACACACAGACATACACTTGGGATTTTTTTTGTTTACTTACCTTCAGCTACTGGTGCCAATCCGATTTAACTGCTGGTGCCTTCAAAGCGGGCACACCGCTCCTTCCTGCCTCAGGCACTGGAACCTGCTTAGGCTTCAACGTTTAGCCTCTTTTTCATGCTGTAGGTTTTGAGTCTAAAGCACCCTGGGTTGGGACTTCAGTAGCCTTGGACAATCTGACTGATGGCTAACACATGCACCTGAGAAAGTCATTAGTCAGTTCAATGCCTGCGGCTGCTGCTGGACCCTTGCAAGACTATATTGCACCATTAGTATAAAAGACAAGCATTGGCATAGCCAATAGGTCTCGCCTTTGGGACCTTATAAGTATTTAGTTATGCAGCACAATATCCTTGGTGCAACAACATCAACTGTTGCATGGGTAAACACTTATAAGGTCCCAAAGGCGAGACCTATTGGCTATGCCAATGCTTGTTTTTGCATATTGTCTCTCCCTGGCTACCCGCCCCACCCTCTGCCCCCATCCTGAGTTTCCTCCTTCATGACTGTACCTTACTTTCTGTGCAAAATCTGCTTGTTCACCAGTTTTCATTATTCGACGTTAGATCATACTGTCACTGTTGGTGTTATATTGTAAAGTGCCCTTATACATCGCAGTGCATTCCCACGGTAAAATAATGTAATTGTTCGTGATACCTTGTAAAGAGCACATACACTGCTCTGCGCATATGAAACCATTAAATAAATGCACACTTGTGCGACTTTGCTGCAACCACTGCATGTACCAGAATGCACTGATTTAGTGACTTTAGGTGTCACCACTTGAAAATGTTTAAGTGCTGTCACTTGAGAGACCACTTCAAAATAACACTGTATATGCTGGTTTATCTGGGTTGGTGGGTTTGGATAGCGCTTATTGGAGGTTTGGACCAGAAACGGACCCGACCCTGGTTTGGCCATTCAGCCCCTGCTTCAGCACCAGGCTGCTCTCTAAGGTGAGTTATGCGCTATGCAAACATAACATAAAATAAAATAACATGATTATAAAGCAGCGTGTTAGGGCAAATGGAAAGGGTAAATTTCACCACCTTTGAGACAGAGTGAAGACTGTAAAATACCTGTCAGGTGATTGCACATAATAAATGGTGATATATGCATGGGCTGAATGGGGTCATGGCCCTTCACGACCTAGAAACTAGATTAGTAAAATGCAGCATCAGGGGAAGGTGAATTTGAGCGTTGCCGTGCCGTAGCCAGTTTCCTCTGTGCAACACGCCGCCACGCGCGCCCCCTCGCAGGAATGCGCGCCACATAGTTGCCGACATAACAATTTTTCAACAGAGGTTGCGCCAAAGTCACGCTGACGGATATGCTCACTTAAACATGCAGAGTCTGTTGTTTTTCCCATCGTCTTCCAGGCAACATTTTACAGAGGCATGAAAGGCTTAAAAAAAGAGCTTAGAGGCACTTTAAATAAAGATGAAATTATTTTTGGATCCTGTAGGTTAAATTTTTCATCTAGCGTGTGGATATGGGTATCAGGTAATCATTTTCAATGGCACTTATATAACTAAGTTGAAATATTAAAATGGCTACCTAGATACAAATGTTAATTTAAAAAAGAAAATGTGGCATGTACTTCAAATAAAGACATTTATCGTGTTTATTAGTAAGGATCTAATGATTATTATAATTATTGGTACCGTTCTAATTACTCTGAGTCCAAGTCAGAGTAATAAAGATTACCGATAAGTAACTGTGGCATTACCTCCTTGCCAGTCTTCCTCGCCACAGTAATTATTGAAGGAGCTGATACCAAAGCAACAATCTGCTTCACGTAACATCTGCAAACCAAAGCCACTCATAAGTTGTAAATGCCATGACAATATATACAATTTTAATGATACATGCATGCCTTATCGCGCCATATCATATGTTACAATTCACATATGACAGGTTACTGCTTGCAGTCAAAACAGCTGAAGCAATTTCTTTTGATGTATTACCTCCCTACACTGGTCTATAATGTTCCTTAAAAGTGTGGGGAGACGACCATGTATCCACATTATAGATGTCTTCCATTGATACTTCTTTAAAGGATGCCCAAGAGGTTGACATATTCCTTGTATATCTCCCTTGGACTTGGCTACCCAAGTTTGAACCTTAAGTTTCATAAACTAGGGGAATAGCTTGTTTAAGCCATCTACTCAAGGTAGAATTGGCCGGCTTCAGTCCACTACCAACTGGCCCAAAGTTCACGAAAAGATTATTCATCTGTTTGAAACTTCAGTTCTTTGCAAATTGTCATTCTTACATCTGATAGGGGTAAATGAACCTCCTCCTCTGACACTGGATTCGGGAAAAATACTGGCAAAACCACATCCCGTGGTCTGTTGGCTACCGAAGGAATTTTGTGCAAAACGTTCGGGCTGCACCTCAAGACAATCTTATTTTGAAAGATCCTCAGAAAAGGCTCAGATGTCGTAAAAGACCTCACTTCCCCAATTCTTTTGGCTGAGGAATTAGCCACCAAAAATAATACCTTGAGAGCCAGAAATTGTAATGCTCCATTCTCTAAAGGCTTCCCAAAAGGTGGGATTTGGATAGCTCTCAAAACCAAGGGAGGATCCCAAGAAGGAGAAGGACATACAATTCTAGGTCTCTTCAGTAAGAAACTTTTCATTAGTCTTGAAACCAATGGCTCGAGATGATCTAGAAAAGGATTTCTGAAAACCTTAGGAGCTGGCTACTGGGCTCGTAGGTTGAAGGGGCTAAACCCAAAGTGAACCCATCTGACAAAAAATCTAGCACTTTTATAGGCTCCATTGAAAATACATCTAATGTTCTCTCTTTGTAACATTTATCACAAGAGTTTCAATGTCTTGAATAGGATTTTAATGTTGAAGGTTGTCTATAGTTTTGTATTAAGTCCACAACCTCTGACGAATAGTGCTTTGCCAAAATGCTGATCCTCTCAACAGACAAACCTGAAATTGTAACCTTTGTAACATTTCCAAAGGAAGTGGGGCCCCTATTAGATGAATTGAGATCTCCCAATGGGGCGGTACTGACATCTCTAATAACAGAGAGAACCATGGTCGCCTACCCCATCCTGGAACTATTATGAAAACCCAGCCTTTGTCCTTCCTGATCTTCTGGAGAACTCGGGAAACCATTTGAATGGGTGGAGATGCATACACCAGTGCCTCCTTCCATTTGAACAACATTGTGTTTAACTTCCACGCTTCCACAAAGGGAATGATTGTGGAAGAGCATGAAAGCAGAGCATTGTCCCTTCTGGCAAAGGGATCCTCTGTTGGATACCCAAACCTCCTCTGCAACATCTGGAACACTTCCCTCCGCAATGATATAGCACTCATTGGGGGGGGGGGAGGTGGGATCTGACTCAGATTGTCTGCTGCCCAATTTTCTTTCCCAGTAAGATAAACCTCCCTCAAGAATTTCAGATTGTATTGTGCCCATGCAGCAATCTCCTGTGTCAATTACCAGAGGGATTGGACTCTGCAACCCCCTTGGAAGTTAAGGTATCCCATTACTACCTCGTCTATTCTTACTTGGACATGATCACCCAGGATATGAGAAGCAGATCCCTGTAGTGCTAGCTGAACTGCTTTCAGTTCCCTGAAATTTGAAGAACAGCAAGCTTGTAGATGATTTAATTTCCCATGGATTGACCAGGATTCCAAGGTGGACCCTCACGCTAGCTTGCTGGCATCTGTGGTTACCACTTTTGTTGGGGTTATATGGAATGAAAGACGCATGGCCAATTTCTTTTCCTCCAACCACCAACCCAAAGAACTCCTGACCTGTTCTGAAATGGATACCTGTTGACTGTATTTCTGTAAGCAAGGTAGCTAATGGAAAAGTAAGTTATTGATTAAGGGGTACATGTGAAGACATGCCCAAGGAAGGACATTGATTGATGCTGCCATCAGGCCCTGAATCCTTTACAACTGTGAAACTAGAGGAGCATTCTGTCCTAAAGATTCTGCAAACTCCTTTCAAAGAGTCTCTCCTCTCAACCGGCAAGAGCACCTGACCCACTTTTGTGTTGAAATTACCTTCCATAAAGACCAAATCTTTTTTTTAAATTCTTTTTATTGTAGTGATTATACAATCAAGTAGGTTACAGTTATTATAACAGAACAGCCATGCATTTGCACAAGTCCTATAGCAACACAGTTCACCTTGTTCAACATTACGCTTAGTTCGTCTCCACTGTCCCGTTATCGAGTTCATCCATAGGATTCCTCCCTGTGACTGCTCTGCCGGGACGTACGGAGGGGTTAGGGCAGAACTCTCCCCTATGGGTGTTCCACTTACCTCAGACCTGAACCCATTTCCCAGTGCAACCCCTACTTTCAAAGACAGCCCTCTCAGTGATCAAGGACCAGTCCATGTCTCTTTCCCACTTCCTAGGGGTTGGTGTGTTTTATGCCCCCCATTGTCGAGTCACGTTCCTTTAACTATTATCATACCGAATGTTACCCATATTTGCTCTTTAAGATTCAGATTCATCATCTCCCATATATTGAGGAGACATTGTTTCGGCTCGGACTGTAGGTTCTTCCCACATACTCTTATCATTGTGTGTATGACGGCTTCCCAGTATGGTCTGATTCTCAAAGATTCCCATAAGATATGGTAGAACGTGCCTTCTTGCCCACACTGTCGTTGAGATGTCGAGGTGACTGCTCTGGCCATTTTAACCAGCGTGTCTCTAGGGAGATAGGATCTATGAAGTATTCTGAGTTGGATCAGTCGTAGTTTTGAGGATATGGTCACTTCCTTAGGGGAAACAAGGGCTTCCTGCCAGTCCTCTTCCTCCAGTTCCCCCAAATCTCGTTGCCAGCAGTCACGGAGCTGTCGAAGGGGGTCAGGAGAGTTATGTATTATCTTTTGATATGTCAGAGAAATCGCCCAGCGATCCATGAGATCTGTAAGGAGACTGTTCTCTAGCGGGGAGGCTTCGGGGAAGTACTCCCCAGTGGTATGACCGCCATTAGAGCATGTCTCACCTGCAAATATCTGAAAGTTTCGTTTGCAGCAAGATTATACGCCTGCTGTAGGTCCGCGAATGGGACTGACCCTCTCCTAGTCCATAGGTCTCCCACTGTCGAGATTCCTATGAGGTCCCACTTGGCGAATCCAGGGCATTTCGACAACCCGCCTAGCCTCTCTGTCTCCCAAAGTGGAGTGGCTTGTGTTATTTTATTATGCCATCCCAGCTTTTTATGTACCGCATTCCAGAGTTTGATTGTTTGTGCCGTGGGGTCTGTGAGATTATTGCCTTTGGAGTTAGTGTATAATGCCCATGTGTAGCCCCCTGCACCCAGGAGGAGTCTGTCCAATCTATAGGGGGGCACATCCTGTGCCCGATGTATCCAGTGATTGCCGACCGCTAGCTGGGCTGCCCAGTAATATATCTGAATGTTAGACAATGCAATTCTCCCATCATACCACCCCCTCACCAACTTCTGCATTGCTATTCGCGGGAGTCCCCACTGCACAGTCAATAGTTTGGAAGTAGGATTGCCAAATTGCATACAGTGTGTTTTGTAAAGCATAGAGGAAGCGGGGAAGCGCCATCATTTTAAAAAGAGCTGCACATCCTAGTAGGGACAGCAGCTGTGATCTCCAATGACGGACATCACTCTTGAGGGGGGCCTGTAGATTATGGGCGTAAAACAGGTCTGGGACTGCCATAATGGATATCCCGAGATAGCGGAAACCCTCCTACGCGACCACTGCCATACACTGCGCTGGCAAAATTGGGGGCGGGCCATGCAATACGAAGACGATGGACTTAGACCAGTATCTAGAATATCCAGAATATTTCCAACGTTTGTGAAGATATTCATAATCCTAGCTATGGAGCGGTGTGGTGTGGCAACATACAATAAAATATCGTCTGCGTATAGGGATATTCGGTCTTCCCATCTTTCTGCCCTGCGAAGTCCTCGTATCAGTGGGTCGCCACTGATCTGAGCCACGAGCGGCTCAAGAACCAGGACGAAGAGCAGTGGTGACAAGGGACAACCCTGCTGCGTTCCCCGCCCGAGAGGAAAGGCGCCTGAGGTCTGCCCATTCACCACGACCTGCACCATGGGTCCCGTGTATAGGAGACGGATCCACGCCAGGAACTTGGGGCCGAACCCCATTCGCTAAAGGACTGGAAATAAATATGGCCACTCAACCATGTTGAAGGCCATGCGGGCATCCAGGGAGAGCACCACCTCATCTTCCCGTATTGTAGCCTTCCTGCTTAGCATCCCATTAACTTGGCGTAGATTGAGTGCTGTGTTTCTACCCAGCATAAAACCAGATTGGTCCAGGTGCACTAATTTGGAGATATGCTGGATCAAGCTGGATGCTAGTAGTTTTGCTACTATTTTGATCTCTGCATTGAGCAGTGAGGTGGGTCTATATGAAGTGCAGCGCTCTGATGGTTTACCTGGTTTGTGGATAACTAAGATTGAAGCTAGGCGTTGGTCCCTTGGCAGTTCACCTGCTTGTCTGCTCTCCAAGTACATGCTGAGTAGGTGGGGTGCAACATGGGAGGCAGTTACTTTATAAAGTTCTGTTGGAAGGCTGTTTGGTCCCATTGCTTTTCCCGAATGGATACTGCGAATAGTGGGATCACTCTCCAGGGATTCTGAGTCTTCGAGGGAGAGCATGGTGAGTGGAAGGTCTACCAGGAAGTCCCTCGACTCTTCCACTGTAGTCGTGGTTGCAGGAGTGTAGAGGTGGATGTAGTGTTTTGCGAATGCCTCAGTAATATCTTGCGGGTTGCTCAAAGTCTCGCCCATCTTTGTGGAGAGGCTGCAGACCCATCTGTCCGCCCGCTCTCGCCTGTCAAGCCAGGCCAATAGTTTCCCGGCCTTATCTCCTATTTCATAAACTCTATGTTGTGTCGCCAACTGCTTAGTTCTGGCTGCTTCCAATGCCAGGTCTCTATATTCCTGCTTTTTGAAAGCTAGTGCATGTCTAGTCGTCACTGTGCGGTCGCTCGTCAACCGAGCTTTCAAGCCTATTTTAGCTTTTTCAAGTATCTCCATCACCACTCTCTTGTCTTTTTTGTGACCTACCATGAGGGAGAGTCCCTGACCCTTTATTACTGATTTGTAGGCTTCCCAGAGGACCAGTGATAAGTTCACTGAACTCTTGTTTTCCCTAAAGTAGGAGTCCATGGTCTGCACTAGTCCAGCCGGTATGTGTGGCACCCTCAGGCACCATGGGTGTAGAGATACGGTCCGACAGGCTCTCTGCTTCTTCGCAGCATATCAGGCCCACAAAGGGGAGTAGTTTGAGATTCCCCGTGCCAGATGGTGTACGTCTCTGAACTGGGGTGCACGATCGGCCTGGGTGAGAACAAAATCAATTAGTGAGAGGCTATTATGTATCCCTGAGTGGAATGTGAAGTGTTGAGTCTGCGGCTTTTGGGTGCACCAGACATCCATGAGCCCAAGGACCCCCAGAAATTTTGCCAGCGTTGAGTGGCTGCGTGAAGGATTCCTTGGGGGGGGTGACAATCTTGAAGATCACACACTGTCAGGTTGAAATCCCCTCCTATCAGGAGTTCTCCCTCCGGCATATTCAGTATGAATTTACTCAGGGCCGGCATGGCTATGCTATGCAATGCCGTTGGCATGTGCACCAAAACAATATTTACTGTTTTTCCCTCCCACTGACCAGTTATTGCTGTGAATCGGGCACGGCCCAGCTCATCCACCCAGGCCCATTCGACCATAAAGGGAAATTGTTTCCTCAAAAGAATGTCCAGTCCCCATGATCTAGAGGTGAAGCCAGAGTATGCCGCCATCTTATAGCCTCACCTGTTTAAGGCTCTGCAGGAGTTGCCCACTAGGTGTGTTTCCTGTAGGAGCGCCACGTCTTGCAGATGTCATTTTATGTATTGCAGAACCAACCCCCTTTTCAATTTTTCTCCCAGTCCATTAACGTTCCATGAAAGCAGCCGCAGCCTGGGGTTAATTGCTGTGTCATTCATGGCCCAGCGATAAAAGGTGTGACTCTCCTCCCACCCCCAGTGTAATGTGCAATTGTGGGGGGATCTTGGAGACGATACCTCATTGATGGTTTGTGACGGTGTGGAGCATCTTGCCTGACTGTGGCTGCTGCTCTACGTCACAGGGTGTGTTGAATAGAGAGCACGGCTGTGAAGGAAGTGACCCGGTTTGGGCCACCCGGGTCACTCACGACCACCTCTCAGCCTTCCTTACAAATGAAGAGTCGGTCAGACAATAGAGAATACAAACCAAGTTATTTATTAGTATTCGCTCGAGCGGAGTCCAGTCTGACCAGCCTCCATAGACTGCTGCCAAGGGACTGACCCCCGTTCACAAGGTAAAGTCAGATATACATTTCCAACACCCCTAAGACACGCCCAAACTGGAATTTTCCAGCCTGGGCACAGATGAACAAAGGGGGTACAGAAGGATGAGCTACCATCCTGAGATCCGGTACACACTATCTTAGCTTCAAGGTTACCTCAGCCCGTGCC
Source organism: Calotriton arnoldi (assembly GCA_963921515.1). Lineage (NCBI taxonomy): Eukaryota > Metazoa > Chordata > Amphibia > Caudata > Salamandridae > Calotriton > Calotriton arnoldi. The sequence continues at coordinate 1,390,201 of CAWUFW010004803.1, forward strand.
CATCTCTCTGAGAGTGGGAGCAGGGCTATATACGAGGAAAGGCATTCAAACACAGAACAAGCTATTCATTAGTGCAACGTAGCTCAACCTTGAATAAAAGAAACAATTGAGTCTGCAGTTTCTGCTGAGGTAGATAGTGTGAGACAGAAGCTTCATTTTGATCATGACACAAAATGGCGGCTGAATACAAAATGGTGCCGCAAATGCTAACTTAACTCGCACAATGCTAGAAGGAGTCAGCTGAACATATTTTCTCAGTCCAACAGACCCTCCTTTTAGCATTTGCTAACCATTTTACCTAATGCATAAGATAGTAATAAGTGATCTTATTATAAAGACTACTAGTACTCTTTGTATTCACACATGTATCAGTACTCAAAAATGTCTTTGTCAATGGCCATTAAGTCGTGGACAGCTTGCATCATCATAGCCGATGACTTAACATCATGTACGGGGGCCTTTGATGTAGGTGTTAACTTCCCAATACAGTAAGCACAACAAGCAGGAAGGCAATGGATGCATAAACAACAAGTGAAAATAACACCAGCAATTACTACTAGAAAGATAAGGATCTTCCAACCCCAGGATGGTACTAAACCCCACAGCCAACCAGAAAGTGTCCAAGTACCATTCTCTTGGTGAATGTCGGATGCAAGCCTGTGCAACGTTTGCATCGCAGCGTATACATTCAGAGCGTGGTCTGGTATGTACACACAGCAGCTACTACCAATAACGCGACAGGCTCCACCCTGATCAGCAAGGATGACATCTAACACCATCCTGTTTTGTAGAGCAACAAGCCTCGTAGCCTGGAGCTCAGCTGTTATATTTGTTAGAATCCCAGCTGTCGTATTAATGACCCCTTCCACCACCCCAGTAAGGCGACGGATATTAAGGCTATTGGACATAGGGCCCGAGAAAGGAACAATACCCTTCATGGCATCAGTGAACTGCTGTAAGGTAGTATCTGTCTGATCAATGTCTTCTGTATTGATGACCCTTCTAATACGGGATAGGTGGACACCCCTACGCTGCAATCGGTGATCCCTATGATAGTTTAATTTAGCTATATAGACCGAGGGAAGGAGGAAAGAGACATAACATATGCCAGACCATCCCCTAGGAAGCCACACATAAGTCTGGGACCCACAAACGAAATAAACATTATGAGGTGGAAGTAAAGGTGGGCTGCTTGTTGTGCTCAACACATAGGTATAGTTGCAATTACTCTGTCCCACTTGAACATTTCCAGAACCCTGGACACAAAAACTAGCTGTTGCGTTAACTACCGGCACTGGCATTGCTTCATCCCAAGTAATATTGCGCATCTGGAAGGACCTAAAGTATTCAGTGACGTTGAAATCCCTGGAAATCCAACATTTCATTTTGAAGCCATGTTACATTTTTTTCATTCTCATATATGTTCATAGCAGGCTGTTGGAGACAATGTATCAGGGGCCCCTCGCTCTCCTGGAGTAAACCCTTGGTGAACACGTATATATTCTAACACAGTATCATAATCAGCATAAGTCATATTCATGGCATCAGCATGGAAATGGGTATACACCATGGTAAACAGTTGGAACCAGGCCTCGAAGCTTCCCAGATAGGAAAACGGCAGGAACAGCAATACATCATTTTTTGATACATGTGTCACAGAAGGGAGCAGGCCGCAAATCCAGCAATTAGTAATATTCGAGGTATGGTGCGCCTGGTGGAGCATCTGCAGGAAGACATTATCTACATATGTTTTTCTGTGCTCATCCTTGTGAGGGGCTAAAGTAACAAACAAGTGCTCAGGGGGGGACGGGCGTTGTACCAATCAAAGAGTTCACAAGATATTTTTCTTCAAGGAACCACGCTATTCCAAGCATTGTGATCAGAAAGATCAAGATAATTACTACGAAAACAATTTTACTCTTAACAGACCAACTAGACCAACCAGACCCATTCTGCCCGAAACGCGGGGCTGCAAAGGGCTGTTCTTCCGCCATAATGCGGCGACCAAATGGGTACATTTTTGAATCAGAGGAAAAGACATGTAATGGAGCCAACGATGATAAAGCAAGAAAGGGGCAAAGTTCCCAGTGTCCGTCAGAGTCTCGCTGGCAGACTCCTACTGTTCATCTACGGTGGTGCTGTTGAGCACTTTCGGTGGAGCTGCGCGATCGCAGCCCTTTCTGAAGAAATCAAACGTCCTTCAGGGTAGTGTACCCCTCTTTTTCCCGGGGGAGCATGTCGAATTCACCCTGTCCAATGTCTGAACAATGCACCAATCTCCCTTTCCCTAAACTACCGTTGGTACCACAGGCAAGGTACACCCTATTCTTTTTCTCGCAGTCCATCCCTACTAGTCTGGCTTCTCCTTTGGTGCACTGGTCTTCCGTCGGGGGCGCAGATTGTACCTAACTACTTTAGGGACAGAAGGGTCTGCAAACAGGGGCTCAGACTCAGAGGGACCAGTGGGCAGGGGCTCAAACACAGATGGGCCAACAGGCTGGGGCTCCTGGATGGCCTTAATCTCAGGTGGCACCGCCTCATTCAACACTGCGTTGCTCTCCTCCTCAGTGGGTGCCCACGTCAGTCGTGCATCTGAGAAGGGAACGAAGCGAGGTACCTGCTCCGTTTCAGAGTCGCCAATCCCATCGAGCACCCAGCGGTCGTAGAGCAACAGGAGGGGCACTCTCCGGCAGTGGGTAGAATGTATCCAATTCTTTCGGCCGTCCACCTTCACTGCTGTTCGGGTGGCGAGGAGGACCTAGAGAGGCCCCTTTCAGCGTGGCTCCAAACTGCCTTTCCTCTGATAGTTCCTCACCAGGACGTAATCACCGGGCAGGATATCGTGGTCTGGCCCCTCGGGAGCTGACGGCAAAGCTTTGTAAATCTGTTGGTGAATAGAACGCAAGCTTTTAGTCAACTCATATAAATAATCCACAAGTAAAGGGTATTCTATCTCGGAAAAACGACGAGGTCGCAGGACGCCCCAGACATTCGCCGGGCGGCCAAACACGACCTCGTATGGTGACAATCCTGTCCTAGAGTGAGCCATAGCTCTTGTAGACAACAGAGCTAATGGTAAAGCATCTGGTCATTGCAATCCTGTACTCTTATTGATCTTTGCCAGCTTCAGTTTGAGAGTACCATTGTACTTCTCAACCAAACCTGCCGACTGGGGGTGGTTTGCAGCATGAAACCTCTGCTTGATGTGCAGGCTGTCGCACACCAGCTGGATAACCTTTGAGTTGAAGTGACTCCAAATCAAACGTGGCAAACCAAACGGGAAGATCTCTTTTAAGAGTGCCTTCGCCATCACCATGGCTGTGTTCTCTTTAGTGGGGTAAGCCTCAATCCATTTACTGAATGCACAAACAACTACCAACACGTATTTCAGATTGTTGACTCGTTCCATTTCGATGAAATCCATCTGGAGAACCTCGAAAGGGAAGGGAGGCGGTGCAAAATTACCAGGAGGTGTAGGGGTGCCTTTTCCAGGATTATACATTATGCATACCATACAATACTTCACTAAGTGAGCAGCAACTTTGGGAATGTTGTCATTCTGCCATACAGGGTCTAACAGCTTACATATCCCCTTTGCACTAATGTGGGCTGGCTCATGTGCCATAGTAACCATAGGGAGGACATATGCATCTGGTAACATCCATCTCTGCTTTTTTGACTTGTCAGTCCAGCACCCATCCTCATCCAAGCGTGCCGTAATTTCCTGCCATACTGCTAACTACTCAATTGTTGCCTCGCTCTGGATCTCTTTGACATTGTCCATAGTGTCCTCAAACATGGTGGCCTCGGGTACCCACCTAGCAGGACCTGCTACAAACATCTTTTTCATCTTCATTCGAGTTGTCTCCTTAGCTATCTGATCTGCAAATGCATTTCCCCTCCCCACATCATCGGTGATTGCCTTGTGGGCACTGCACTTCACTATAGCCAACTTCTTAAGGAGTGTCAGGGCAGACAAAAGCCTATGTATAAGGGGCCCATTCTGAATGCGCGGCCCATGGGATGTGAGAAACCCTCTCTCTGCCCAGAGCCGCCCAAAATTATGAGCGACCCCGAAGGCGTACTGGCTGTCAGTGTAGATATTGACGCCAGTCCCTCTCTCAACTCACAGGCTCTAATAAGGGCGACTAACTCAGTTGCCTGGGCGGACTGATAAGGAACTCGTGATGTCTCAACTACCGTGTGCAATGTAGTGAGTGCATATGCTGCGGTGGTAGTGCCATCTGGTAATTTGAAACAAGAGCCATCGACATATAGTTCCCCTTGGGGGTCAGATAAGGAAACATCAGTCAGGTCTACCCGTCCCTTCGTCTCCTCCTCCGTCCGAAACAGACAATCATGTATGTCTATTTCTTCACTCTCGGAAGGAAGGGGTAGTAGCGTGGCAGGGTTCAGAGTCGCACATTTTTTTATCATAATATGCGGGGCGAAAAGAGTTAACTCATAACCGGTCAGACGTGCACTGGAAAGGTGCTGCATCTTGGTTTTGTTCAAAAGAGTGTCCACAGTATGCGGTACCATCACTGTGAGGTCAGTATTTAACGTTCGAGCCCAGCCGATTGCCTTATAGAGATGGCCACAACCGCGACCGCTCATAGACAGCTCGGGAGGGCTCTGGCGACTAGGTCAAGCACAGCAGAAAAATAAGCACACGGCCGTTGCTTACCTCCAAAGTCCTGTGTTAAAACAGAGAGCGCACAACCAGCCGTCTCGTGTACATACAGCACGAACGGCTTCCCATAGTCGGGCGTACCAAGCAGCAGAGCAAAGCGCAACTTTTAATTGCTCAGAAGACTGCTGACATTCATGCGTCCAAGGCAGGGGCTCATGCACGTCTTTAGTGGTTAGTGCTAGCAAACACTTTATTAGTAATGAATAATTAGGGATCCAATGTCGACAGTAGGAAGTGATGCCAATGAAGGTGCGTACATCCCTCTGAGTTTTTGGGATGGCATATATAACAATGGCACTAATGCACTCAGGTGTCAATCTCCTACCCTCCTTCGACAGTAGGTGACCTAAATAGGTGACCTCCTGTCGACAATATTGAAATTTAGAAAGGGACACTTTATGTCCATGATGACCCAAATGTAGCAACAACTTAACCGTACTGTCTTTGCATCTCTGCTCAGTGTCAGAAGCAATTAGTATGTCATCCACATACTGAAGCAATACATTACCTGAGGGGAGTATGAGGGAGTCCAATTGGCCTTTCAAGGCTTGGCTATATATACTAGGGCTCTCAGTATAGCCCTGAGGAGCGCAACAGAATCTAAAGCTTCTGCCAGCTAGTGTAAAACCAAACAGATGATGGCTATCAGGAAGAATTGGGATACTGTAAGACTGCATTTTTAAAATCAATGACAGAGAAGAATTGGGCAGAGGAAGGAATCATTGTGAGAAGGGCAGTAATGTCAGGGACCACCGGGAATTGAGGAACCACTATTTTGTTAACTGCTCGCAAATCAATCTCAAAATGATAAACATCCGTAGCTGTCATCATGGGAGTCTGGGGATGTCTTTTTGAGAATAGGAAGACTAGGGCTGTTACACACATTCAATGCTGTCTCCTCAACTACCCCCAACTCAATCAGATCCTGTATAATGCGTAATAAAGCTCGCTCCCCCGATTGTGGTATGTTGTACTGAGGAATACGGGGCAAAACGGCGTTGTCCTTAACTTCGTGGAAACTGGGGGAATTCGTAAGCGTCCCACATCCGCATCACCCGTCGCCCACAAAGTGGGTGGCACATCTTTAAACTCAGCAGGAAGCGGCGCATCTTTAGACAGACACTGCTGGGAACTCGTTACATTTGGTCCCATTGTCATATAGACACCTTCCGGAGAACAAAAAATGGTTGCATGCAACTTCTTCAATAAATCTAAGCCCATTCAATTTTCTCCACAATTGGATGTCAATAGAAAGGGCGAATCCACAGTAAAGGGACCGATAGTCAAGTCAAGTGGCTTGGAAATGGGGCTCACAACCGGTACACCTGAAAAGCCTACCGAAACATTATTTTGGCCAGACAGAGCTGCCCCAGGGACCAGCGAACGAGAAACAGAGCTATTCATTGCACCTGTGTCCACTAAGAATTTCTTAACTGAGCCTTGCAAATCTGCGGTGACATAATGACCGTGCTGATCTACAGGTATCTGAACTGGTCCCTCACCCTGTCCCTGGCTGTCCTAGCTGTGAGACATCCCTGTCACCTCGTCCAGATCATAATCATCGTGATAATACTGTTTCCCTTGAGGGTCATCAAAATAATTCTGATCAGAGCGACCCTGCGATGTCCCATCCTCCAGAGCCTTGTCCCGATCACTTACTCCACTACCCCGTCCACGAGAACCCTGTCCTTGAGGGGCGCGACTTTCTGCAATAACACCGGACACTCGCTACGCCAGTGCCCTTCCTCTTTGTCGTACGCGCACTGATTCGGCCCTACAGGCGCAGCATTCCTGCTAGTATGGGGAAGCTGACGGGCTGGACTAGCACCATGTCCCCTTCAATTTCTCCTAGACGTCTGCTGTAACAACACCTTCGTTTTCAACTCCTTGTGCTTCTTTTCCACCTTCTCCTTCTCCTCGTTCTCCCTGTGCTCATTATACTGTGCCATACTCAATATAACAGAAGGGGAGGGTGTTGTCCAAGTGCTCTCCGAAGCCTGTAACCGAGCTGCAATCTCGGGGAGCAAGTTCGTAACAAATCTATTAACGAACAGCCGAACACCCCCTTCAACCGACAAATCTTATCCACTAAAATCCAAGAACACACCCTTGAACCGTGTGAAAAAATCGGACATGCTCTCATCTTTCTTCTGACGACATGCCGCTAACTTGTCCCAATCTACCCTTCTCGGAGGAATAAGGGAGTGCATATAGGTAATAATTCGGCCAGGTAAAACTAAAATCTCGGGCTTCGGCTTCTCTCCAGGCTACCTTTCCTTATACCATGCTTTACTCTGATCCCATGTACCACCCAATTCTACAGCATGATACTGAGTGTGCACCTGCCTCTGAATGTCAATGGGCACCAGCAACCCAAAAAACATTTCAATATCCGCAAGTGTCATCACTGTTGATGGAGCGGCTTCTGTCAATTCCTTATAATATGCAGTAGGATTTTTCCTAGGGTCAGGTAACTGAGTCTTAAGGGATAATGCCTCACTCCTCTTCCATGGGGTATAGACCCACGGTTCTTGGAAGCCGGCCTCTATCTTTGGTCTAATGACAGCATCATGCTGATCTCGAAGCTCCGGCACCTCAGGGTGATATATGGGATGGTCTTCCCTCATTGGAAACTGGGATACTGTGTTCGGACTCTTCTCAAACAGCCTACCACGGTAAGCTACCAATGTTGCAATATTTCCGAAAACCTCCACAGGCGCCATACCAGCAACGTATACATTATCTCTGATATTATAAATAATCTGGGGCGCCATAGCACTGAAGCACTGTTCCCACAATCCGATCAATGTAGCCAACATGTGCTTGAGGGCATGCTGTTGCAGAAATGGCTCATAATCTCTCATCACACTCCACACATATTCAGTACTATAAATTGGATGACGGGCCCACTGAGCGGCCTGATTTGCTACTGCCTTTTTTTCTTCCTCCCCCACATCAGATCGTATTAAAATTCATCCCAACCGCTCCCTAGCTGTTGCCCAGCCCCCGTCCCCCAGTCCACGTACAGGCGTCCCACTACCTAGTATTACCGGGGAGTGAAGGAAAAGGGAAGGGGTAGTAACCGAGTGGGCAGCCACCAATGTCGTTAATGGCTGTGTGGTGGGCGTAAGGGCCAGAGAAAGGGAAGACATGGACATAATAGGCGTAGCAGGGAGGCCAACAGTCATAACAGGTGGAGAGGGCAAAGCCACAGAATTGACAGGAGGTGCAGCGGCTGAAGCAACTGAGTCTATGACAGATGAGACAGAAACAGCGGGGGCAGAAGAGACAGACGACTGGGGCTGTGGCACAGCAGGGTATATTCTCTGTGGGGCACATGGAGGCGGAGGTCTGATGGAGGGTAAATGGAGTGACACTGCGGTGGTCACACATAGCTTACCAGCTCACGAGAGCAAGACCTGCGCTCTGCTCGTTCTCTGAGAAATAAGGAACAACAGTGTGAAATACAGTGGCACTTTATTAAGCAATTCAGTAAAGCACAGAACTGTTCATCTTCAAATGCTACTCATCAACACATGAGCAGGATGAAATAAAAGCATTGACAATTTTATAAATCATATTTTAAGTGAAGTAAAAATATTCAGGTATATATCAATTAATATGCAACAGCCTAAAGGGGCAAGTCTTAAATGAGGGATCAAGAATGGGAAAGTGCCTAGAAGGCAAATCTTCAATGAGAGAGCAAAAAGACCATCCAAAACTATACAATTTAAACTAGGATAAATGCAATGAATTGGGTGTGGATGAGCTAAATTAGAGAGGCTGACAAAGGCAAAAGACTAGCAATCAGGAAAGAGCATTACCACCTGGGAATGGGAGTTCTAGGCCCAAGGCAAGATATCGGTCGACCGGGAACCCACACCGTGCAAAGCAGTGGAAGAAGAGTTCGGGGCGTGGACATGGGTGCAAATCTTTTATATGGCTTAATGCAGAACTCCCACCAACAGTTGACGTGGGCCCTGACGTGGGTCCTTGACCGCACGCTTACGGTAACTTTGGAAAGTTTTGTGAGAACACAGAAGTGGTACCATGGTGAAACTTGTTCTTAGCAGGTGGTCAGTGCTCTTGACCGCAAACATAAAAAAGATAACTTCCATCGTAAGATGCTCGGAAATTTATATTTTATACATTATCTCTATGCCAGGCAGCCGTCGTTTGGTTTCGCTTGAGCAAGCTTGGAAAGTTTCTTAACTAAAAATATTGCAAATATTGCTTGTGAAAGACCAAGATGTACCAGCAGAGTGTCACGTACGTGTGGGCTAACCTTATTCTTGTAACTGTGGAAATTTACAAGGGGGGGCTGGCAGCACCGTGGATGGCACAAGTCCCTGCTGTCAGATCAGTAAAGCCTACAAGATCTGTTTTATTAAAAAATGATAGCAAGAGGCAATGGGCTTTGGGCCTATGTGTATGTATCTAAGGAGGTGTGGTTGGGCCTACATGTGTGTATCTAAGGAGGTGGGGACCACTGTGACAGGTACTAAAAGGCTGAAGGAAAACGGACACCTTAGGTCATCTATCAGGGCCTGACTGGTGGGGCCTATATGGGAGTGTCAAGTTTGATGGGCAGAGCAGAATGGTACATAGGATTTCTGTTATATGGTAGAACGGGACCCTACTTCATTTCCCACCTCTTGTTCATTCTTGAACAAAATTCTTACAGCATACCTTTCAGGCCCTCCTTCTAGTTGGTATATCCCAGGGGTGTCATTCATATTGGAACATTGGCTCTCCTGTGTCTTCCTTAGCGCTATATACTCTCCTTCAGGCATGTCAGCTAGTTTTTCATAATGATCTACACTAGGATCCTCCCCTACGAGGTGTCTACCAGGGGGAAGTGGGGGAGCGGTATGTACTTAGTAGTTGACGTCAGGAGAGGTCTTCAACAAGTGTGAGCCAGTCGTTGTGAGCTCCACTATCTCTAATAGTGCTAATTGATCCCTATTCCCTGGTCCACTGACCCTACGTATGGACTTTCTGTATATCCCTGTCTTGGCATAGATCATCCCTACTACTTCAGTACTGAATCTCTTCAAACAATGACATACTATCTTCAGGACGCAACAAAAAGAGCAACAGCAAATACATTTAGAATGGCAGACAGCCACAAAGGTATCCAGTCAATGTTCAACCAATCAGTGGCTGTGTCTGCTATGGCACCTCCTCCAGCAATCCTTTTCTTTTCTATCTTGTTCAAGTCGTTGATGGCCTTGGTGATGGAGCCATTTTCTTCATTGTTGGCAATGTGCAGCACAAACTCCTTATCCAAAGGCTGGACCCTGTTCAATAGGCAAAACTCCTTTGGTAGGTCTTTGAAAGCTGTTCACCCTTAGTACTCAGCATACTGCCAATGTCGGTGGAGCAAGGTAACAGAGCAATAGATGGGCATTGATGTAGGAGATATTTGCTGCTGGAACGATCAGGGACACTTTGTGCATTGTTCTAGTGAGCACATGTTGCTCCTTCGTGAGGGCTGTTGGAGATAAAGACGTTCTCCGCAGGCCCAGTGAAAGTCCATTAGGCTGGAGGTGCCATGTTGAATGTCCGAATTAAAAATGATGCTGTTGCAATTAGTGTCCCGCCCCACAGGTACCTGCCATCCTAGAAAACAGAGAAGAGGTCACTTCAATTGGTAATCATTTTAAAATTTTGGACATTTTCTCCCCACCCCAAGTATACTTCCAGTCCATCTCATCTTCATAATCCTAGTCTACCCTATGTGGCCCTAAGGACGCTGCTCTATACTTCAAGTAACCTGGAGCACTCCATTTGTCATGGACATACATTTGTAGAAGCATAAAGCTGTTCTATTCTGGCATGGGCAATGTATGGTGTGGGGCAAAGAGCCTTTACAGTCTGATAGAGATCCTGTTATCATAAACCCATTGTTCCTACAAAAAGCTATACTACGGTCCATATCAGGAACACCTATCTAAAATATTCTTGTTACCCTCCTTTCTATTCTGTAATTGTCAGTGATAACCTTGTGCATCATTGGGGTGTCGTCCCATACTGTTCTATTTACAAACACTTCAGAGATGTTGGCCTCAATAATCTGAACTTGCTCCTGTACTCTGTAAATGAACAGGTGTAGGAGACATTTTACAGTGTGTGGTAGTATTTCCCTAGGAAAATCAGTCTATCTGAGCCTACTGCATGGCGAATGTATGAACTTAATAACAGAATTCATTATTTTCCTGTCTACCTACTATTGTCATCTTTCTTTATCGCATGATGTCGTGAAGGGAGTCATGAGCAGCATGCTGTCTAAATGCTTGGGCAGAATTCACATTATTGCATTAATACTTCTAACAGGGGAAGGGGATGACACAGGGTGCATATATATATTTGGGGTGCTGACGATACTGGCAGAGGATGTTGAACCATTTTGCATTCCTACAAGGGCCATTTTCAGTGCCTGTGCTAGCAGGTATATTGGATGTTACTTGGGGTGCAATGTGGTATTGGCAACTTCAACATTTTAAGTAATACAAGCCTTTCCATTAATACAATGAGCTAATCAAATCTTCCTAGTGCCACTCTGACAATATAATGTAAAATATTACAATATGAATACATATCTTTCGCATAAGACACTTCTGTGCGGCGGGTGTTGCGGCTACGTCTGAATCCATAAACAACCAAGCGATCACCGTCTTCTTTTTCTTGGACAGTCAATGGGAACTATTGCCCTCCTCTAGTTAGTCCTTTAGTGTTGAGGGGGTGCAGGGTCAACCCTGAAGTCTGTTCTGTTAATTCTTTCCTCTTGGCAATGCGGACAGCTGTTGGTAAGGAGTCTATTACTTTAAAATGTCTGATATGTGAGAGCTCCGGAATGATGGGGCCCTTCTCTTTCCTCTTCGATACCTGGGTAGAAAGGAACTTCGCAGCGCGTTGTTAACTCATACAAATATTTTTACATTTCATTTTTCATAAATACAGAAGAACTTTCAGTGTCAGTTTTAGGTCATGTCAGTTCTATGTATGTTGATCAGAACTTGGAGTATGTCTTAGTGAAAACAGGGTGATCCCTAGGCAATAAACTATTTTTATTTATTCTTAATTATTTGTTTATTTCTTTCTTTCAATTGTGGTACTTATCTCGCCCATTTTATTTCTAAGTAGTCCGTTCAGGCACTGCTGAAATTTGTTGCTTCTTTAATATCACAGTGGACACATGGTCCAGCTTTGATCCAAACGTGTGGGAAACTTATGGTGAATTAACATTTGATCTAATATAGACCCTTTGTGTATTTCTAAGTAATTTTGGAAGGATTGGTTGTGTAACCATCAAAATCCCCCCCCTCATACACGATCAGCGGTATGTAATTTTGGATAAATAATTGATCAATTGTATTATTGTTTGAATGAGGGAAGATATATATGTGTGTTGTATGTATTTATAGTAACGTATGGTTTGAGCATGATGAATTAGTTTAATAAAAGATGCATGAACCTCTATGTAGTGAAATGAACTTTTATGTGATGTAATGGGTTATGTAGGTCTGTGTGGTAATGCTGGAACCCATTTAACAACTGTGTGGACACTTTGATAACGGACCTTTAAATAATGATAATAAATGTTATCAGCGTCATTTTTCTATTGTGATTTTAAATCATTTTTAATAAACTCTGATTGTGTTATATATTTGAATTCCTTGTCCCTGTGAGTTAATAGTTGTTTTCTGGGTCCATATTGGTGTCTCTATTCATGTGGATGCATGTATATGTGTGACACCATAGTGTATATTTGGTTGTGATTTTTGTTGATTGTAAACCTGATTATAGGTAGATTTCTATATCTATCCAAGAGAGTTCTTTTTTAATACTAACTTATAGTAGGGCCTGTAGTATGACATTTTTTCCCTGTTACAGCCTATGGGTTTTAGTTGTACTCCCCTCTTTTTTTATTTTATTTATTTATTTTTTATGTGTTCACACCTAACCCACCTGTCATACCCAATATGTTGTCTACTCTTTACCAAACATTCTCTGTCTATGACCTGTGGCTAGGTGTGCAACAGTAGCTGTGGCATTGTGCAGGCACAACATTCAGAAATAAAATATACAAATACACTGGTGAAACTCCCAATGAGACATGAGGCGGTGGAAACATGAATACTGAGCATATGTATGCACACCTCCCGAAAACAGGAAACAATAGTATACTGCTTAGGGACATGGGGAAGAACCCACAAATAATGTCTGCAGTGTTCAAAACCTCAATTAACTCAGAAAGCGAGAGAAGAACCAAAACATTGTACTATAAATAATTGTTCCCAAGAGATACGAACATCTCAATAATCTCCATCCCAGTAACACAATTGGGAAATAAAAACTCATAGTTGTTGAACTGCAAAATATATGCAACCACCACTAAAGACTGCAACTGCTGTTGAAAAAGGCACCTTTAAAGTTACATACTTTCTATTCTGACAATATTGCAATATTGAGCATCGCTACTCCATGCATATTAACCTTCTACATTGAAATACATTTTATATATCAACTTTTATTTATTCCTCACATTTTCTAGCACTGGGGCGTGTGTGGAGGAAGTCGTTTTGGCTGCTATCTGTGGTAATCTATTCCTACGGATCTCTGGTCGTTGTCTCATATTTTGTATGCTGCACAGAGCTGCACATATCCCACAACTTATTCCTTTCCTCCTGCCACACAGCTACACTCATAGTGCCCCTGTGTTAGGATGGCCTCTAAGTGTCACAATTTAGAACACCAGTGAATTAAAATTTGATATAAAAGTTACAGTGTCTGTATCACACATACATCATGTGCCAATATAATGAAGGTGATACAACAAGCTAACTTTTGGCATTTTTAAAAAAAAATTAATATGAGACATCAAGTAGACCTATCTGTGCTATACGGGCACTAGAAGGCCATTTAGTGACCACACAGGTAGATATAAACAAATCATTCTCAGCTCCCTATCAGAATTTGTACAGGGCAACTTGTTTTCTCCCTCACAAACGAAGTATGCATTACAGAATGTCTAACCCAATATAGACCCCCACTGCTGAACAAGCAGCTTTACTTAATTGAAATCTAGAGGTGCAGGCGGTGCAACTCACTATAGACCAGCCGGTAGACGGAAATGCTCCGGAGTTATACTTATTACCTTCTGAATTTAACACCATAAAAAAACGTTCAACACATTGGTGTGGCCCTATCTTTTTGTGGTACTGACACGGACAGGGCTTCCTGGCCTCTTATTGCTCTAGATCTAGTTGTTATATATACTATGGATGGCCAGTGTTCGTACCTGGTAGGGTGTATTCAACTGGAGGACATATTTTCAGGGGCACCAGTGGGACCTCCAGACAGAGGTGTCTGCTGTCACCCATACTAAGTACTAGAGAAATTAGTGTGCTAAAAACATGCATGATAAGGTACAGATGATGCCTTGCCTATTCTTAGGGACCCAATAACACGCTTATCACCACTAATCTTGTTATTGCCGGAATTTGGGTGATATGCCTGGCCTCAAAGGCAATTGTGATAAATCCTGATACTGATCACCACCCATCATATGTCGGGAACTCCGTTCAATGTGTATTGGAAACTTTTAAATATCGAGGAATCCAAATTTATTTCATAGAGGAAAAGTTGAAGGGTGGCAATCTAGATAGATGTGTGTCTGGAATTCGATGGTGGACCATATTCTGGACAATGCTACTGCTGTCCCCTTTGGGCAGAGTCTCAATCATTAAAACAATTGTGTTACTTATACTCTTTTATTTTTTACAGCACGCCAGTTGGTCCACCCCGTGCTCTTACTTACAAAATCTAAGGTCTATCTTGTCAGAGCTGATCTGCCCTCAGCATAAGTGATGTCTCACTCTCTCCATAGAAAAGGTAATGCGCCCGATACATGCCTGGGGAATGTGGTCCCCAGCTTTGAAATATACACAACTTGGCACTGCAGATGGTATTGATAGCATGATGGCTGGCTGTGGAAACAGACCCTGAGCCACTAGACCTCCTAAACATTGTTGTAAACTCAGAGTTATTACATGTACTTTATGCCAAAAGCAGACAATATCTGTATAGGCTCATTCTTTACCAACAGTCTGTTCTTGTTGCCGCAACTGAACAAATAAGCTGGGATCAGTTGCATCATACACACCGTCCCCTGTTGGTGATACCTCAGTTACCTTTAGTGGCCAAACAGCACTCTGACAAATGTGTCACTGAAGGACATGCGTATATTTATATATCCATGTACACTTAGCTGACTTTATTTCAAGCAATGGTGATGCGCGTAGTGATAAAAAAAAAAACTATTTGACTTTCCTGCTGCCGCCAAAAACCTGACACTTTTCCTCAACACCACTCTAACCCACTCTAACCCATTTAATTGATGCCAGGCAAAGATGTCGCTGGTCAGTAGTGTGTCCTAGGGGAGCGAAGTATAGATATATATACATATAGATATATACATACCCAGTTACTAAACTGCAGAACGTCAAACCTGAAACCCTTAATGTAATCTCTGCTTCCCCACTTTTACCAAATTGTGTGATCCTGGGCAGTTTATTGCTCTTGTTCTCTTGTTCCTGTTTTTCTAACTTAACCCCTTGTTCAATATAGGCATCTCTGCCACGGTGGGGGAAGAGAATCAGTCTCTCCCCATATTCGTTCTTTAAGACTATTTCTTTTAATAATAATAATATTTCTCAACGCACTTGACATAAATTGTTTTACTGGACAAGGAATTTATACACTAAACCTATTTTTCTCTCCCTTACAATGCTGTTCATTCAGTCACACAGCTCTTTGTGTTCTGCCAACTGTGTACAAAAATATATATATATTCATTTTCAACTTTCCTGTTCTGTTTCTTAACCCAGGAAGTCTTTTTCACTGTTTCTTTTCCTGCCTGGCTCAACGCCCAGACTCTGCGGCCAGCGTTAATATAACGGCAGCCCAAGAGAAATCCTTTAACCCTTCAATACCTCGTAACTTCAAAAAAACATGTGTTGTTTTTAATTGTACGACGTAAATGCTAAATAGAGCCTATTTTAACAGAACATGTCTTTTTTTTTTTTTTTGGTAAGCCCACGTTCACTTAGAATGGTATTTTGACGATGAATAACAGATCTTTATTGTACCTCAACTCAATGGTACTCATTTTATCCACCTCAGAATGATGAAGGGCTGAACAGACACCGCATCTATTCACTTCAGAATGATAAAATGCTAAGTAGACCTGGTAGCATCTGAACTTGTGACCATGAAGTCACACACATGCTCCCACAGACCCAACTGAGGGGCATTACCTGTCATGCATATTGTATAAAATGCCGTACACAGGTAGGAGTAAAGTAGTTGGGTCTTAATTGCTTGGTGCTGCGGCTGCACGTGTCATGCAACACCTTGCATGTTGCCTGCTAAGGCACACCATGGTACTTGTAGTGTAACTGCATCTATATGTCTGTTATTTCCTGGTCGTTATCAATCATTACGTGTGTGAGCCTTCCCAGTGCTGATCAACAACATAAACCGAGTGGTAGCCCTTTGGCTCCATTCCAATGTTCTCCTCTTAAGTACTTCCTTCCACTCAAGAGCCTATTTTTGTAATTCCTAATATTTTTATTTACAGGAATTGTAAGCCTGTGTTTCCAGTTAAATGTAACAATGTATTTCAAAGCATTTATAACCTACCATCATGACATGGAGCAGGGGGTGTCTTTGTGTGCTTTAGCTAATCAGGGAGTTTAGCTACTTATGGGAACGTAAATGTAAATGTAATATTAACTGTGATACTGCGCCACTTTATTTATTGATTTAAAAAAAAAATTATTTTGGTATTCTAACTAGCAGGGTCTCATCGCTATTGAATGATGATGATGAGACTTCAGCAACATGTAATAATTTGAAAACAGGATATACTAATATAACAATAATATTCACGGGGGACTCAAGGACTCTCAACTTGCATGTTTAAAAATACATTTGCAGTCCTAGTTATTCTTGTCTCGCTAAAACAAATCAAATACAGTTATTAAATCGGTGTACAAGCCACCGGTCTTAATACTGAAAACTACACAAAATAGAACATGTGAACACGGAATAATCACAATCTGAATTTAAAGTGGACACGGTGGAAGAATCAGATAGATGATCAGGCCAAAGCAGATGAGGGCGAGTGGTATCTGGAGGTGGCGGGGAATGTGTGTGAGTGTAGGCGGAAGGAGGTAGGTCAGTCAAAGACAATAGGGAGAGGCGGACTTGAGTGGTAGGCGTGAAAGTGACCCCTAGGATGTCCCAGGCAACAGAGAGGATGTCACTCTGATGTGGTGTGAGGGGAATAATGCGATCTAAAGTGGAATTATACACGGCTGTGGCAGTACCGTGTACTAAATGGATAGCGAAATTAATGATATGCGGTGGGTTAATGGACATAACAGTCAAGGAGGGCGGATTGGAGCTGGCAAGGGAGAAGGAGGAATACCTCCACCCCCCGTTTGGCTACCAATTGGCTTGGACAAATGGTAGGCAAAAGTGTGAGAGACAGAAAATGAGGCGCAATGTAGGTGCCACGTGAAATGGCAGTAAGTGAACAGCTACCTAGCGGGGTTGCTGAAGCTAGAGGGGAAAGAATGGAGGCAACCCAGACAACAGCTACCTGGCGGGGTTGCTGAAACTAGTTGGAAATGAATGGAGGCAACGCAGACAACAAGAAATACCTAGCAGCCCTGTGACTCAGCTAGTGTGTTGTAGAGTGTGCAGGGCAGCACCAGGAGAGGCGGGGCTGGGAGGCAACTGGAGGGGGGGCGCAGGGCAGACGGAGTGTTAAAAGGGAACAGAGGCACGAAGAACAGAAACAATAGACAATAAATAAACAATTATTACATACAACATATGCAAATGCAATATTAATCGTGATCACAATGATAATCGTGGAGCTATTGATGGAGAGGCGAAGTGCAACTGTCGAGGACAGAGCAGAGAAGGGCGGGTGGAATCTGCGAGGCAGAGAGGACCGGGGAGAGAGGTACTTCCTCTTTCTGGCAGCGCGCTGAGAGGAGGAAAGCGGGTGGAAGCTGCAAAGGGCACAGATGGTGAGAGAGTGGCACTTCCTCTTTTTGGAAGTGCGCAGCTAAAATTCGAAAGGTCCGCGTGGAACAGAGAGAGATGAGTTTTGTAGATAAAAATAAGAGTACACCCAATCCATGCAGAATGAAATCAGTAGAGGAAGAGAGGGACACGGCAGAGAAGGAGGAGAAAGAATGAGGGCTGGTTGTGGGACGAAAGTGGGCAAAGGAAATGCGCATTGAAAAAGAAAGCCAGACATAAGCCTCAAGATAGATAGATGGAAGCAGGAATAGGAGTAGAGTATGTAGGACTCAAACCTGTCCAGAATTTAGGACACCCCTGTAGGGTCCCAAGGACTCAAACCTGCACAGAATTTAGGACACCCCTATAGGGCTCCAAGGACTCAAACCTGTAGAATTTAGGACACCCAAGTAGTGTTCCAAGGACTTAAACCTGTAGAATTTACGACACCCCTGTAGGGTTCCAAGGACTTAAACCTGTATAGAATTTAGGACACCCCTGCAGGGTTCCAAGGACTTAAACCTGTACAGAATTTAGGACACCCCTGTAGGGTTCCAAGGACTCTAACCTGTAGAACACAATACATCAGCGTACGGAGCCGGATAACCACAGTTAATGTAACCACAATGAGAAGGCACTAAAAAATCTAGATAAGTTAACAGAAACCTATGCGCAAACGTCAATGAAAAATAATAGTAAAAGAGCAAACCACAAGAAAACCAAGAACATACCGAAAACCCGGGGAACACACGGGAACGCAGTGGAGGTGTGACCACACACAGAGGTAAGAGGGCGGTGGTAGTGGCACGACAGAAACTACAGGGGACCAGGGAGGGGCACGGGGATACCCCGGAGGGCTCAATGCACCGGACCACACACACCAGAGACCGGAGGAAAGGCAGCGGAAAAAAGTCTCCCTGACTTACCCGGCTGGTGGTGGGGAGAGGCGGGGAGAGGCCATGGGCAGCCGCAGGTGTGTCCCAGGTCCGCGCTGCAGAGGAACCGTCCGCACGAGACCTTCGTGGTCATCAGCTGATGGAGGGTAAATGGAGTGACACTGCGGTGGTCACACATAGCTTACCAGCTCACGAGAGCAAGACCTGCGCTCTGCTTGTTCTCTGAGAAATAAGGAACAACAGTGTGAAATACAGTGGCACTTTATTAAGCAATTCAGTAAAGCACAGAACTGTTCATCTTCAAATGCTACTCATCAACACATGAGCAGGATGAAATAAAAGCATTGACAATTTTATAAATCATATTTTAAGTGAAGTGAAAATATTCAGGTATATATCAATTAATATGCAACAGCCTAAAGGGGCAAGTCTTAAATAATGGATCAAGAATGGGCAAGTGCCTAGAAGGCAAATCTTAAATGAGAGAGCAAAAAGACCATCCAAAACTATACAATTTAAGCTAGGATAAATGCAATGAATTTGTTGTGGATGAGCTAAATTATAGAGGCTGACAAAGGCAAAAGGCTAGCAATCAGGAAAGAGCATTACCATCTGGGAATGGGAGTTCTAGGCACAAGGCAAGATATCGGTCGACCGGGAACCCACACCGTGCAAAGCACTGGAAGAAGAGTTCGGGGCGTGGACATGGGTGCAAATCTTTTATATGGCTTAATGCAGAACTCCCACCCACAGTTGACGTGGGCCCTGACGTGGGTTCTTGACCGCACGCTTACAGTAACTTTGGAAAGTTTTGTGAGAACACAGAAGTGGTACCATGGTGAAACTTGTTCTTAGCAGGTGGTCAGTGCTCTTGACCGCAAACATAAAAAAAAGATAACTTCCATCGTAAGATGCTCGGAAATTTATATTTTATACATTATCTCTATGCCAGGCAGCCGTCGTTTGGTTTCGCTTGAGCAAGCTTGGAAAGTTTCTTAACTAAAAATATTGCAAATATTGCTTGTGAAAGACCAAGATGTACCAGCAGAGTGTCACGTACGTGTGGGCTAACCTTATTCTTGTAACTGTGGAAATTTACAGGGGGGGGGGGCTGGCAGCACCGTGGATGGCACAAGTCCCTGCTGTCAGATTAGTGAAGCCTACGAGATCTGTTTTATTAAAAAATGATAGCAAGAGGCAATGGGCTTTGGGCCTATGTGTATGTATCTAAGGAGGTGTGGTTGGGCCTACATGTGTGTATCTAAGGAGGTGGGGACCACTATGACAGGTACTAAAAGGCTGAAGGAAAACGGACACCTTAGGTCATCTATCAGGGCCTGACTGGTGGGGCCTATATGGGAGTGTCATGTTTGATGGCCAGAGCAGAATGTTACATAGGATTTCTGTTATATGGTAGAACGGGACCCTACTTCAGGTCGGGAGTCTAACAATTCCTCTACAAGTGTATCACCTTCCTCTCGGGCAACATAGGATTTGTCACATTGCAATTGAAACTTTCTATCAGCACACTCTATACCTTTTTCCACTTTCTCTCTATCATACACTACTGCTTTCTGCATCACTGTCTGCATTCTCCCTTTTCGAGCCTCTTTTTCTGCCTTCATTCGCCTCTGTTTAGCTTCCTTCTGCCATACCTGGAGAGAATCAAACATCAACTGCCTACTTTGTTTTGCAAACAATTTATCCAGCAGGAAATTTAGTTTTTGTACATCAAAAGTACCTGTTAACGGCCACTGTAACTTGGCATTGTCCCTCGTATATTTGTGCCATAATGTACGAAACATAATAGGGCCAAGGCCATGTTTAACATACATGTCAAAGTTCAGGGTGCCCTCCGGAGGCGCAGGCTGACTTTCTTCCAATCGAGCATCAGTAGAACAACAACGACAACTCATACAACATAGTCGACTAAAACAAGGCATCTTGAAACGAAAACACGGGCACTAACGATGCCGAGCAGATAATTTTCAAATATCTTACCAAAATCGGTCCACAGATCTCACCAAAACCATATCAAAGCAACACCATGTTCACAAAGAATTCAAACAAATTCAAGCGCTTGTCCAAAAACGATCCTCAGACCGTACCAAACTCAAACAAAGCAGCGCCATGGCCCAAAGCAAACTCACCTGGTGCACACAGGTCAAACAAAGTTATTCTCCACTGCCGACTCTTTGGACCAAACGGTCAGATCCAAGGGTTTCACCGTTCAGGACCCCAGCCGGGATGACCACTGGCCGAGGCCCGCCCGGTCAGACGGACGGGGCAGCTGCGAGTTCAAGACTCTATCATGCAGGGATCCCCGGTCCGCCCATCCGACCCGACACGGCCCCGTCCTCCTCACCCGCCTGCGGGTAAATATGGGTCACTCACCCAATGGGTTCCCTGTTCAGGCCCCAACTGAAGGAAATGACCCGATTTGGGCCACCTGGGTCAGTCACGACCACCTCTCAGCCTTCCATACAAATGAAGAGTCGGTCAGACAGCAAAGAATACAAACCAAGTTATTTATTAGTATTCGCTCGAGCAGAGTCCAGTCTGACCAGCCTCCATAGACAGCTGCAGAGGGACTAACCCCCGTTCACAAGGTAAAGTCAGATATACATTTCCAACACCCCTAAGACACGCCCAAACTGGAATTGTCCAGCCTGGGCACAGATGAACAAAGGAGGTACAGAAGGATGAGCTACCATCCTGAGACCGGGTGCACACTATCTTAGCTTCAAGGTTATCTCAGCCCATGCCCGTCTCTCTGAGAGTGGGAGCAGGGCTACATACGAGGAAAGGCATGCAAATACAGAACAAGCTATTGATTAGTGCAACGGAGCTCAACCTTGAATAAAAGAAACAATCGAGGCTGCCGTTTCTGCTGAGGCAGACAGTATGAGACAGAAGCTTCATTTCGATCTTGACACAAAATGGCGGCTGAAAACAATATGGTGCTGCAAATGCTAACTTAACTCACACAATACTAGAAGGAGTCAGCTAAACATATTTTCTCAGTCCAGCAGCTGCCATTCCTTCTTATCACTGACATTACCTACTATGAAAGCTAAGTAACTATTCCTGAGAACCCCAACCCCCTCCCTACCTCCCTGCACGGTGGGTTCCAAACTACTTGCCTCCCCAACTCTGCAGAGTGCCTGTCGTCCCTACCCAACTCAAACTCTGGAGACAGTGTCCCGGCTGCCCCCCACCCCTCATCCCTTGACAGTATAAAAAGAAAAATATCATGCATGATACCAACAATATGGAAGCTGTCCCAGTTTCCATCGGAACCACAGCGGGTCCATCCATGGAGTACCATGTCATATTGTTGTGCCTTCTGTACAATCTTGAGCTCGGCACCCATCTGACTGCTGTTTCATTGAATGATTATGTCTCTTGATGCTTTACCAGTGGCTTAATGTCTCCTGCTGCATTAAGTGGGTAGAGTTCAGGGCATTGTGGTTGGGGCTGGTGCTTCTGTTGTCGGGTCTCCTCTGTTGGGGTCTGCATCTCCCCTGGTGGACTCGAAGTTCTTTTGTGTTTTGCTCAGTCGCTTCTCTCCTTTTGTGCTTTTGTTGGAGCCTCCTACTTACCGCCACCCATCCAGCCATTCCCACATTTCCTCCGGGCTTCAGAAGAACCATACCTTCCCCTCCGCCTCCACTCGCAGCTTACCTGGGAAGAGCATTGCATATTTCATTTCTTTATCTTTTAGAGCTTTTTGGATTTCCATACAGCTTTGCCTGTTTTTGAACTTTGATAGTGAAATCTGGAAAAAATGTGATTGTGTTGTTCTCATAATACACCGATGGCGGACTGTGGGCCATTTTCAGTATAACGTCCCAATCACGAAAGTTGAAGATGCGGGCCAGGATCGGCCTCAGAGGTGCCTCTGGCTTGGGCCATACACCCGACACTCGGTGGGCCCGTTCCACAGAGAAATATTTTGAGAGGCCACGGGGTTAGAAGTGGTTTAAGACGAGGTCCTCCACAAACAGATCAACCACTGGCCCTTCCGCCCGCTCAGGGACCCCGGTAATTCTCACATTGTTGCGTCTACACCTCCCTTCATAGTCGTGGAGTTTAGCCTTGAGTGTCTTGCTGATGTCCTGGTTGTCGCAGACAACGTTTGAGTGTTTCGGTGTTGGCCTGAAGATCCGCTGTCTTTTCTTCCACCTCTGTGACTCTCGTGCTCATGTTTCAGAGATCTGCTCCGAGGAGTAAGACCTCCGTGGTTACTGCATCTATTCGCGTTTCAAGCGAGGTGTGCACTCTTCTTAGGGCTGCCATTATATCTTGTAAGGTTAGTTCGCCCTTGGTAGAGGATGTGTGGGCATTGGACTGCATGGCATGCAGGGAGCCTTCCGCCACTCTTCATGCTCATTTCCTGCCCGTCATTGTTGGGGGGATGAGACAGGGTCACGGAATAATTCACCAGCCACTAGCGCTCCCCGAGGGTATTCACCGCTGCATGACCGTGGACATGGTGGTATGCCATGTGGCCTATCGGGTTTCTCTCGGTGGGGTTACTTGGTCGTGTATCCTCTCTAGTGCCCTGGTGTGTCCCGTTCCTACCAGACCACCCCGTAGGTATGAAAAGCCCCCGTGGTTTGCTGGGGGGCATGCTTTTCCTACCTCTGGCCCCTGACGTGGATTGTTAGGATAGTTCAGGTTGCGCTGGAGAGCTCCGTACTTTGGAGCATGCCCGTTGCATCACTCACCACGGCCCGGAGATTCTCGTGGGCCCGGTTCCTGCTGGTGGCCGGGGCCTTGTGGTTGCTCTGAGGGGTGCCGCTTCACCACACCAGAGGCCAGTTCAAATACACCTGAACTGACCGGTTCCACTCACTATCTCACGGTCCATGCCTCGCCCCACGGCTCTGCTCCAGGCCGCACCAACCGTCAGGGAGTCTGCTTAAAGGGACACCGCCATCTTACTCCGCCCGTCTGTGCCGCTGATGCTCCCCATCGTGGTGTTTACTGATGCTGCAGGACTTGATCCGCTTCTTCAATGCAGTCAAGCCTGCTGCTAGTCACCAGGCTCTCGCCTGCAGCTTGCCCGATCTCTCTTGTTTCGCCTTCGTTTCTTACAGGAAGTCGTGGGCTCGCCTGCGCTTCCAACTCCGGTGTACTCGGTGCAGGGGCTCACTTCACTCCATCTCCCAGCCTTGCCCCGCACGTCGGCCTCATCATGTTTCTTGAGGTGTTGGCTTCTGCGGATCTCCCGGTGACGCCAAGCGATCATGGTGGTCGTCCAGTGAAGGCGACTCCGCTTTTCGTGGTGTCACACACGGATTACTTTTTGGATTTACCGGGATGAAGGCCATGGGTTACAGGAGCTTCTCTTGATGCCAGCCATCTTGCTCAGCCATTGGCCATGCCCCTCATAAAGACTATTTCTTGTGTCGGAATCAGACAAGATTTCTTGGTGTTTGGAAAAGTTCATGTTCTTGCAGAGTCTTACACACTTCTTGGACATGCAGAATCGCCTTACAAAACAGAAGAAGTAGAGATAAGATAGTCATCCAGATAAGGAAAATCTGATTCCCCCTCTTATGAATGGAACCTACCATAGGTGCTAACACCTTAGTAAACACCTTTGAAAGCCCAAATGGCTGTTCCTGTAACTGATAATACTGTTTGTTCACACAGACCCTGAGGAGTCTATGGGACATCTACTGCACTGGCACATGAAGGTAAGCATTCAATAAGTCTAAGGATGCCAGGACATCTCCCTGGTTCAAACAAGTCACTATCTCTTGGAGTGACACCATCTTGAACCTGACATGAGGGACGTATGAATTGAAATTCTTGAGGTCCAACATGGGTCTGTAGCCCCCCTGAGGTCTTCTGTATAAAGTTAAATTCTTACTACTGATGAACCCTCTTTGATTACCATGGGCCTGACTGTATATTCTAGTGCTCTTTAGTGGTAAGGTGACGTGGATGTTTAATTTAAAAATGATGTATTTTCCTCACAGGCTTAAACCTGTATTTTGAGTAGGATTTCAACCTTTTGAGGAATCACAAAATGACAACGAATAGTCTTGGAAATATATGCAACATGGGAAGATTTCCATGAGTGTGCCCCCTTTCTCTTCTACACTGACTTCTTTCTGTGGCAAATGCCTGCATTGCAGTAGCAGCTGGTGACCTTTAAAACTAGTGCGGTTTAATCTTTGGCTCGACTTACAGTGAACAAGCCTGATTTCTCAATGGGTTCAGGGCGCGTTGGGGGGTGCACTCTGCCACTCCCATTCAGACTCACTCAGTCTCACTCGGTCTCATTCTCAACTCTGAATCAATCAATTAGTCTCACTCATTCTCAGTCAGTCTCATTGATTCTCACTCTGGCTGGCCTATCACTCAATCTTACCTTGGACTCTCCTAGTCTCACTCAGTATCACTCCTTTACACCTAGTCCCACTCATTCTGACTCTGTCAACCAGTCAGTCAAATATAAGTTTATTTTAGACCACAGTCTTTAAAACATTTACAACATAAAACTCATTACATCAGTTATCCATAAAATTATAAAACCATTCCAAGGTAAAATCAATCCAAGCCCACAGATAATAATAATAGAATTTTCTCCTAACCTACTACGCAATAAATTGCTCAAATGTTTGTTAAAACTTAATTCACAGACAATAAAAATCAACCCACAGCACAGGTTACATCCAAAAAACACATATCCAGCAGTAACTTAAGTGCTTGCCTCTTTTCTCTAATCCAATTGTTTTTAAATTGACTTTTATAAAAACTTCTGTTGTGTTAAAAACCCCTGACAATCCACTAAAATATGTTAAATCTCCTTTCCTTTTAAGACCACATTTACAAATTCTATCCTTATCTAGTGGTGAACCTTGTGCTGAAGAAATTAAAACCTGATTAACCTCACAACTAAAGTTCAAAAGGCAACTCTTAAAAGTACATTCAGTAAATTCTCTAAATAGGGGAATGTCTCCTCCTCAAACCAAGAGTTCATCAGAAGAGATACAGATTTTTTAATACCTCAGATATCTCAAATCTTCTTCTCTGGCCACTTGTTTTGTCACACTTCTGAACTCTGCTTTGCTGACATATATCTGTTTTATAGAACTACATTGTATTGTTAATTTCTTGCAGAGATCATGAATTCTTCTTCTATCTGATCTTGCCCAATTTAATTCACTATTTATGATTTCATTTTTATATAACGTTGATATTTTGGGGAGCTCATCATTATCTATTCTTGTTTAGAATGTTAGCATCCCCGCAAATGCTAAATAGTTCCATGCAGTTAGGCAGGTTTCAATCCTAAGAGCCCGAATCATAGTAGAAGGTGGAAGGGAAAGTATTCTATTTAAACACCTACCATCTTCGAGATCCCAATTTTGATTTCCTACTGATACAGACTACTTCCATACCATACTGGAACTGTTGCCGTATCATTCCCTGATTAGCTTCCAGTACAGGTCTTAGGGATGGACCTCCATATATTTTATCAAATTTCTTGACACCCCCTCTACCGATGAGAGGGTTTTTGCCTGCAGAGATTCAATGTGCTCTTTCCATAACAAGTTCTCTGTAAACCACATCCCCAAGTACTTCTAATTGCTAACAGTCTTGATTTTAGCAATATTTAGGGTCCAATTGGATTTTATCTTCTCATTCCCAAATGGAAGCGTTTTAGTCTTCTCCATATTTATAGTTAATTTTTTCCTAGTACCGTAGTCGTAAAAGGCATCTAACTTCCTCTGAGGTTCGATTTTTGTCAGCTCTATGATCACTAAATCGTCTGCATGTAAGATGCAGCTTATATGTATGCCATTCATTTTGGGGCTGAAGCTATTGGCTAGGCTTAAAGTTTTTGGTAGATCCTCCAAAAATATGGAGAACAGTATAGGTCTCAAAACACAGCCTTGTCTGAGGCCATTCCTGATATCTATTCTCCTTGATAGGGACCCCTCATCATCTCATTCCACTTGCGCCCAGTTATCTCTATGCAATTCCTGTAGGATCAAAAGTAAACCGTGCTGGATTTCATAGTTTCATAAGACTTCCCATAACAAAGCCCCATCATCAGTATCAAATGCGGAGCGAAAATCCACAAGGCAGCAGTATAACCCTCGACATTGCGCTATCAATTTTTTTGGCTATAGCCCACAGACTAAAGCAATAATCAGTTGTCGAGTGGCCCCCTTTAAATCCCGCTTGCTCTATAGGGATTACCGAGTTTGCTTCTGCCCATTCTTTCAGTATCCCGAAGAGAATTTTAGAGAAGACTTTTCCACCCACATTTAGTTTTAACCCCCACATCGAGACTCACCCTATCTAACTCATTCTCTGACTCACTCAGTCTCACTCATTTACTGACTCACTTAGCAGTAGCGTCCCTTCCCCTGCCAAAGTGGGGGGGGGGGCAGGGCCAGAGGAGGGCGGTGGGGAGGAGGGAGGTGGGGAGGGTTCTGGGAGTAAAAAAATAAATAAAAAAATAAAATAAACTTACCTTAACACCACCGCCGTCTTCCGTGCATCAGCTCTTTCTGCTTCTGGATCTGGATACAGGCTCCCAGCTTGCACTGCGGCCAATCCCGAAACTGCTCTCGCATGAGAGCAGTTTCAGGATTGGCCTGAGTGCCGGCAACTTGCGCTCCCAGGCAGACTGGGAGCCTGTGCCTGCTCTCTCGACCCCCAGCGACGCAGCTGGGGCTGGAGAGAGCTTCACTGCGCATGAGGTGTTTGGCCGGCCTCAGACAGCTGACCAAACACCTCATGTGCAGTGAAGGGAGTGCCCACCACTCCCCCACCAGCAGTAACATCCCCTGGACCCGCCCCAAGACTCGTCAGAGTCCTGGGGTGGGTCCAGGGGATTAAAATAAAATGATAATAAAACGAGTTTAAAACCTGTTTTATTATTGTTTTATTTGCTGGTGGTGGCCGAGGTGGCGCTCCGCTCTAATGGAGTGGCCACCACTGTCACTCAAACTCACTCACTAACTCAGCGTTACTCATTCACAGTCAGTCAAACTCAGTCCCACTCATTTTCACTCATTCCCAGTCAATCAATCTTACTTTGATTCAATCTCACTGACTCACATAGTCTCAATCATTCTTTCTCATTCCTACTTAGCCCCACTCTTCCAGACTAAGGGTCCGATTCACAAAGAGTCTCTGCAGTCGAGTCGTGGCAGAGTCACCGCACTCGTGGCGGAATTTTCACACTGCAATTTTCCATTGAGGAGATTCTGCCACGAGTGCAGAGACTCCACCACGATTGTGGTGCCTCCACCAAGACTGCGGAGGCTCTTTGCGAATTGAGCCCTCACTCTGACAAAATCAGTCTCATTGATTCTCAGTCTGTTTCACTAATTCTGACTCACTCAGACTGTGATTCACTCAGTCTTACACACAGCAACATTCAGTTACACTCACTGTCATTCCCCCTCACTCACTATCATTCATTTTGCTCATACTCACGCTTCCCATCACTCATTCTCATTCACTGACACCCTCCACTGATTCTCTCACATTTACTCACACATAGACATGCTCCCACATGCACACGCTTTCTCTCAGATGCACACTTACCCACTAAAACACACACTCTCATCCATATGCACAACACACATCATTTAAAAGATTTAAAGTTGTTCTTTTTTTACTTGCCTTTCTGCAGATACTGTTTGGAATCTTGCTCCTTTCTGATTCCTGCGATTTGGCATGAAACTGAAACTTCAAATCTATGCAGTCGCGGGGACCAGTTTTCAGTCTATCCCCTTTCATACCCACCCTTTCCCCCTCTGGGATGCGTGTGGAAAGGGTGGGGTGACAGGCTGACTGGCATGTAGCCACTGCCACTCCAGAGTTTAAGACTGCAGTGCCCATGGCTACCTTTAGCTGTGACAGCACATCACAAACAGGGGAGGCACAGAGGCATGTAAGGGCCCCAAGGCCAGGGATAGGATTTCTCCAGCCCTCATAATCTCTCTCTGAAGGCTGGTGCAGGTGCCTTTGTGTACCTGCACTAGCTATCAGACAGAGACTGTTGCCGGACCCAAAGTAAATAATAGATTGTTGTTCGCTCTCGGAATAATAAAAGCATATGGGCCTGAAAACTAAGAGGGCATTGGCCCTGAGCCCATTGACAGGAGCTGCCACTGCTGCATTGGTTCTGTTAATATTTATTTCCTGGGGAGAAATCCCATATCTTACCCTCCCATGAAATAAGGGGTATTTGGGAGATTTTTTTATTTTTACACCTAACGTTTCACACATCTGCCTTTTTTGACAATGAGCTTAGGTGTGAATAATTAGTGCAAATTATATTGGAATGTTTTGTAAATAACCACAAAGGTGGGATTTTGTGAGTTTTAACCACCGTCCCAAAGGTCAGCCTAATGGTCCTCTCTTGAGAACACCCAGGTTTATTTACGAACCTCTGAACAAAATATCATGAAACGTGCCATACAGCTTGATATTTCATGTTGCTAGGTTAATTTTCCCAGTGGAAGGAGGCTGGGAGCACACTGTCTCACATCCCAGAACTCAATTTGCCCCAAAGGATCATGGTAAATGCAGTGCTTCATAACACTTGTGCATCAACACTTGTGCATCAACACAAGCTCGTCAGCTCAGTAGCTCAAGGGTGGAAAATTAGAGACAACTACTGAAGTAGGTGTTATGCACATGCATTTACCATGATACATTGGGACAAATTGAGTAGTGGGATGTGAGGCAGTGTGCTCCCAACTTTCTTCTGTTTGAAAAGCCTCCCTTGAGCTACTGAGCTGATGAGCTTGTGTTGATGATCTTTTGAAAAGGGGTTAGAGATCCCCTTGCAGTGAGTGACTGCACTGGCCTGCGTGAGACCCCCTTTCAGCCCTTGAGATGGCTGCCTTTAGAGTGCGCACTGACAGTGTGCTTTCTCTTAGATGTGCACTCTCAGTGTGCCTCCTAAGGGGATGTTTGCCTCTGCGCCTGCATCTGTAATACGGTGCGGGTGCAGAGGCATAGTGATTAGTTCATTTGCATGAGGCCACACCCTCATGCAAATGAGGGAACACCCTCTCACATTCACACTGGCGCTACATGTGCACCAGTGCTATCAGTATTATAGAAGGGGCCGTACAAGCGTCTGTAGCCCTTTCTGTAATACCAAAGTGCCCCAGAGGCACAATGGGCACTTTCCATAATACAGCTCCAGTTTGGTAAAACTAAATATAGATGAAGTGGTTCTCAGTTGGGGTGATCACTATTGGCTAACTCTTTCCTGGCCTCTGCTCAGCATCCTTTTGATCAATTTAATTTCCATGCGGGCCCACCCTTACCCACTGCACAAAGATTTTTGGTCTCTGATTGAGCAGCTCTTATGCAAACTGAATAGGAGTGAATAGAGAGATTGCCGTCTGGATATGCTGGCCCTTTTGATTTGTAGGCATATGTCACACAGTCCTCGTTAAATCTCCAATCACCAACCCAGTAATTACTTTCAAGAACGCTGCTTCTGTTGAACATGAATTCTTCTTTAAAAGACAGTTAGGGGTAGATATTTTTTCTAGAGCAGATTCCTCTGTTAAATTGGAAAAGGAGAGTGAGTTTGGAGACTGTGGCAAATTGCTCGAGGAACCTCCAATCATTCAATCTTGTTAGTTTAAATGCAATTAAGTGAGAAGTCTCTCCCACCTATTAGTGGCCAAGCCAAGTCCATATTTGCTCTAGGTCTCTGCTTTACTATCTTTCCCGTATTTTACAATTCCTATCCAACTTGAACGCTGCCTGGACTATTTACTCATTTTGCCCCTTTCTGAGGTCTTAACCAAAATGGTGTTTATTGTGTACTCCAATTTCTTCATCAAAATAATTAATCCAAGTCCTGAGTGCTCTAATTCCCTTTTGCTACAAAAGCATAGGTTTGGTGAAATCAAACAATCAATCAGGGATTTGTAAAGCGCACTACTCACCTGTGAAGGTCTCAAGGTACTGGGGGGAAGAGAGGAATTCGGGCAGCTCCAGCTCATCGGAAGAGCCAGGTCTTGAGGCTCTTCCTGAATGCTTGTAGTGTGGGAGTTCATCTGATGCTGAGGGGGAGTTCGTTCCAGGTCTTGGCTGCGATGTAGGAGAAGGATCTTCCTCCCGTTCTGGCTCTGCGGATGCAGGAGATTTTGGTCAGTGCAAGGTCGGCGGAGCGGAGGTTTCTCTTGGGGGCATAGAAAGAGATTCTTTTGTTGAGGTATTGGGGTCCGGTATTGTGGAGGGCTTTGTAGGTGTGTGTGAGCAGCTTCAAAGTCACTCTTTTTTTGATGGGCAGCCAGAGGAAGTCTCGTAGGTGCTGGGTGATGTGGTCTTGTCGTGGGATGCTGAGGACAAGTCTGGCTGCTGCGTTCTGGATGGTCTGGAATTTGTGGAGGAGGGAATTGCTGATTCCAGCATAGAGGGTGTTCCCCTAGTCCAGTCTGCTGGTTATGAGTGCATGGGTGACGGTCTTTCTGGATTCAGGGGGATCCATTTGAAGGTCTTCCGGATTATTCAGAGGGTGTTGAAGCTCATGGAGGATACGACGTTGATCTGTTGGCTCATGGTGAGGGAGAAGTCGAGTATGATGCCGAGGTTGCGGGCATGGTCCGTGGGTGTGGGAGGGTTGCCGAGGTCGGGGGGGCCACCTAATGTCATCCCATATGGAGGGGGTGAATCCGAGGACGAGGACTTCCGTTTTCTCCAAGTTGAGCTTCAGGCAGCTGCTGCTCATCCAGGATGTGACGTCCTTCATTCCTTCCTGGAAACTGTGTCTGGTGATGTCGGGTTCCTTGGTGAGGGAGAGGATGAGCTGGGTGTCGTCGGCGTAGGATACTATGCTGAGTCCGTGTTTTCTGACGATGGTTGCGATTTGGGCCATGTAGATGTTGAAGAGTGTGGGACTGAGGGACGATCCTTGAGGTACTCCACATCTGATCTCTGTGGGTTCAGAGAGGAAGGGCGGGAGTCTGATTCTTTAAGTTCGGCCAGCGAGGAAGGAGCGGATTCAGTCTAGGGCAATTCCCTGTATGCCGGCGTTGTGGAGTCTGGCAGCTAGTGTGCGGTGGGAGACGGTGTCGAAGGCTGCTGAGAGGTCTAGTAGAATGAAGGCTGCCATGTGGCCTTGGTCGAGGAGAGTGCGGATGTCGTCCTTGGCAGCTAGGAGGGCGGTCTCGGTGCTGTGGTTGCTGCGAAATCCAGATTGAGAAGTGTCGAGGATCGAGTTGGATTCTATGAAGTTTGTGAGCTGGTTGTTGATGATCTTCTCGATGACTTTGGTGGCAAGGGGAGGAGAGAGATGGGTCTGTAGTTCTTGAGGTCAGTCGGGTCTGCGGAGGGCTTCTTGAGGAGGGGTTTGACTTCTGCGCATTTCCAGTCATCAGGGAATGTGCCTGTTTCAAGGGTGCAGTTGATTGTACGTTATAGTTCAGGTGCTATGGTGGAGGCGGCCCTGTGGATGATGTGCGGCGGGCAGGGGTTAGTGGGAGCTCCAGAGTGTATGCTCATCATGGTCTTTGTGGTGTCTTCTGTGGTGACAGGGGCTAGGCGGTGATGGTCAGCTGGGTGGCGTTGCTGGTGGTGTAGGGTCGGTGCCTTGGTTCTGTTCATCAAAGTTGTCGTAGAGAGTCCTGATCTTGTGATGGAAGAAGGAGCCGAGTTTGTTGCAGAGGTCCTGGGAGGGGGGACGTCAGAGGTTTCACTGGGGGGTTTGGTGAATTCTTGTATGATACTGAAGAGTTCCTTGGAGTTGCGGGAGTTGGAGAGGATTCTGTCCGGGTTGAAGTTCCTCTTTGTGGATCTGATGAGTTGGTGGTGTTCTGTCATGGCAGTCCTGTAGGCGGTGCGAGTGTCCGAGGTTTCGCTGTTCCTCCATGCTTTCTCGAGTCGTTGGCACGTGTGCTTGGATTCTCGGAGGTCCGTGGTGAACCAGGTGGCTTACGTGGTGCGTTGTCTGAGTTCTGGAGGGGGGTGAGCGTGTTTGCGCAGTCGGCGATCCATCTGTGGAGTTCGTTGGCTGCGGAGTTGACGTCGGTCGTGGTGGGTGGAGGAGTGCGGCTGATGGCAGTGTTGAGGTGCTCGTCAGTGATCTTACTCCAGTTTCTGCGTGGGGGGCGTGGTGTTGGCTTGTGTGTGGTGGGTTTCGAGAAGGACAAGTGGACACAGTGGTGGTCTGTCCAGAAGGGCTGCGTGGTGTGACTGAAGCGAATGTTGTTTCCTACTGCGAAGATGGGGTCGAGGGTGTGTCCTGCCTTGTGGGTGGGGGTGGTGACGCGCTGCTTCAGTTCGATGTTGGCGAAGTTGTCCAGGAGGGCGGTGGAGTTGGTGTCGCTGGGGTTCTCGAGGTGGAAATTCAGGTCTCCCAGCAGTGCGTAGTCGGTGGAGGCAAG
The DNA here is from genome assembly GCA_963921515.1 of Calotriton arnoldi. NCBI lineage: Eukaryota > Metazoa > Chordata > Amphibia > Caudata > Salamandridae > Calotriton > Calotriton arnoldi. The sequence goes on from CAWUFW010004803.1 coordinate 1,423,284, forward strand.
GGCGTGGGGCGCGATGAGGTCTGCGATGGTGTTAGTGAACGGGGCGCGGGGTCTGGGAGGTCTGTAGGCGAGAGTTCCACGTAGTTCTGTGTAGAGTCGTTCTGGGTTGATCTGGATCTGGAAGTGGATGTGTTCCATGGGGGACGAGGGGTCTTTCGAGATGGTGGTTGTGAGTTGGAGGGAGCTTTTGTGTACAATGGCAAGGCCACCTCCAGGGTGGTTGGGGCAGTCTTTCCTCTGGATCTTGTATCCGTCTGGGATGGCAGTTGCGATGTTGGGTGCGGAGCTGGCATTGGTCCAGGTCTCTGTGAGGCAGGCGATGTCGGGCACGAGTGTGTTGAGGAGGTCCCAAATTCCTACTGCGTGTCTATGCAGGGAGCGTATGTTGAGGAGGATGCAGATCAGGGGTTTGGGAGTGCTGGAGTCTGATGGGCTGGCGGTAGCTGTCGGGGTCCGGAGGTGGGTGAAGGTGCGGCAGCAGTGTCGGCAGGAAAACCGGCCTTGGGTGGTGTTCGGCGTCGACGGCTGGCAGTTGTTGTTTCTTCCGGGGTTGAGTGCATGAAGGGTTGCTGAGTCGTAGCAGTGGGGGGTCAGAGGACCAGGGTCTCTGGCGCTGGTCACGGACGGGCGCAGATGGGCTTGCCTTTGATGCACCTACGGAGCGCCGGCGGCGCTCCCGCTGTGTCCGGACGCGCATCATCCGCCATTAAGTAGGGGGAGGGGGCAGGGAGAGCAGCTGGGAGGCGGGAGCGGGAAAACGCAGGGGGGAGGGGCGCCGGGGGCGGCGGGAAGGGGAGCAAAAAACGCAACCAGGCAACAGAGAAAACAGTCAAAAACAATGAGGCACAAAGAGACAACGAGGCACAAAGAGACAGCGAGGCACAAAGAGACAGCGAGGCACAAAGAGACAACGAGCCACAAAGAGACAAAAAGGCACAAACTGCACAAACAGTCAACCAGGCATAGACAGACAAACAAAGCACAGACAGACAAAAGCAGGGAAAACAAACAGAAAGGCTGGCAAAGCGGACCAGCAGAAGAGCAAGGCTCTCCCACTGGACCACCAGGGATGAGGCGCAGATAGGAGCCTGCGGGTGGAGGAGGGCCACGAACACCTTACCTGGAGACCAGAAGGCGCCGGGGGCAGAGGTGCTATGATGGAGCTGTGTGAGGAGAGAGCAGTTTCCCTGACCAAGAGGTCAGAGGTCTTGCTCTTTCTTAATTGAAATCGATTAAAGACCTAAGTTAGAGTTTGGTGGACGGATACTCTGTCGATATGTAATGGATATCCTGTCCACTGTATTACAAGTGCCATAGTCAGGGGCATAGCTTGGCCAATAATATTATAGAGGTGTGTGCCTGAGGATTCCCAACAAGCAATGTGGTGTATACCCAACTAAAAAGGTAGACGGTGTACAGGAGCCGATAGAAGGGAAGGGCTACAAGCTTTGAACTTCAAAGTTACTAAACAATCTGAACTCACCAAAGGAAATTAGAGGGCCAAAATAAAGTAAACAAATGTCCATAGTGAGTGGTGATGGAAACCATTAACTATAGTGGGATACATGGATCAAGTACACCTTGAAATAAAGCATTACAAACATGTAAAGTACATATGCAGGCTCGTGCCAAAGGATATGCATCACTACAAATAATGGAAACGATACAAGGTCAATGGAGCTCTCTTCATTGAGCATATATTCCAGTGCACCCTCCATACCTTCCCCAATTATCTTTTTTAGCTTCAAGGCAAGGGTAGCTTACATGCGCCACTTCTTTGACACCCTATTTACATTAGTTCCTGCTGGAAGCTGACATATTGCCCGAACTGCAGCCCTCGCATGGCTGTTGTGGAGGGAGCTCTGCGTACTATGAATCCAACTCAAAGAAGTCTGCTTCTGGAAAGGCCGAGCCTAGATCACTGACCCAGTATATATCTCATGCTCTCAGAGGCCCTGAAATAGCTCTAGTCATATGCCTCAACTGTTATATGTGACAAAAGTATCCAGTCATGACTCTTCAGCAACAGAAAATTGGATTCTGATACTCGTAGTCTATTTTTAAAAATGTTCTTATGGACTTAATATTTTCATCATCAATAGTGCTGTTAGCTAAAAATATACCACTGACGTATGGTGTCATGCATAACCCAGAGTTACTTACAGGTATTCTAGCCGAGGTTAATGGCCATATTTTGGAAATCTACCTATGATTGTGACCATGGTAACCACTGTTGTCACAGGGGAACCTCTACCGGTTAATTAAAATTGAAAGCATACACCAAGAACAGTGTTAAATGATTAATGATCCTTGCAAAGATTGAAATAACATTGAATTTCCACCAGGATAAACAGGTACCTTTTTTTAATCCACTCCAGCCCCACCCTGAATAAAGCAATATTACTGCAAAATAATGTGTTTCATAGTATTTTTCAACCACAGAAGCAACGCTTCTTTACAGCCCCAGCCCAGCTCAGCTCAACAATGGAATGTTTGCCACTGATCAAGTTAACTTTTTAGCCAAAAACATTTTTCATGCATTTTTTAATTCATAGTTTAATGGTAAAAGCAAAATGACATGTCCCAGAATGTAAAGTGCTGTTGATCAACAAAACGGTACTTGTTGAAAATTGTCACATTTGGCATGGGGCTACTAGGCAGGTGTGACTGTACAATATGAGCAACAGCTCACCTTTTCACTCATGATGCACTCAAGTATTACCAAAATGCCTTTGTAATACTGACAATCTAGTGGCAGTACCAGCTCTACAGATGTGTCAAGACAAAAACACCAGGCATGCATTATCATCTGACATTTTCAGTGTATACAATAATTACTATTCATCATGGATGTCCCCAAAGTCCCAACTTGCTGGGGAGTGGCATGATGTCTGGAGAAAAGGGGCAGGATCACAGCTGGGTCCCATGTCACATGTAATACCTTTTAATAACCACACAAAGGAGAGGTAGAGGACCAGACCCCTGCTCTACAGCCTCCACACAATGCACTTAACTCACAAAATGATGATTGTTAGAATTGGGGGTCTCTAGTTGGCACAGGTAGGTACTTGTGACAAATAGGGACCCTCGCCTCTAGTCAGGGTAAAGGGGTACACTCCTAAAATAACCCCTGCTCACCCCCTTGGTAGCTTGGCACGAGCAGACAGGCTTATCTCAGAGGCAGTGTGTAAAGCATTTGTGAACACATACAGTAATCTAGTGACACACTACAGATGGACACCACACAAGGTTTATATCAAAAATAAGTATTCTTTATATAGTTTTAACACAAGACCATAAACGACAAAAATCCACAATACTGTACTTAAAATGGTAGTTTTAGCTTAGTTCAGTTCAGTTCTTAAGATGCGACACTTTAAGTCAATGTACCTTACGATGCGGGACGCTTCCCCAACAAGCAATGTTGCAGCGATGGAAATGCGACAAAGTTCTGGTGCAAAGAAATAAAGACGTCAAGTTCTTCCTGATGCGGCACGCTTCTCTGAGGTTGCGAGAAGTCTCGACTCGATGCGTCAGCTACAGCGGCGACACCCTTGTTCCGTGATGCGACGGCAGCGGCTTTGGCGGCGACCCTCTTCTCCGACGTTGCGAGACGCTTCCGCTCGATGCGACAACTGCAGCGGTGACACCCTTGTTTCGTGATGCGACGGCAGCAGCTCCGACGGCGGCACGCTTCTCCGTGGATGCGAGGCGCTTCTCTTGATGCGGTGCAATGCGACAGCTACAGCGGCGACACCCTCCTTCGGAGTTGCGACGGCAGCGGCTGCGGCGGCGACACGCTTCTTCCTCGATGCGAGACTTTTCTCTTGATGCGGTGCAATGCGACAGCTACAGCGGCGACACCCTCCTTCGGAGTTGCGACGGCAGCAGCAGCGACGGCGACACGCTTCCTCTTCGTGAGTCGCGTTTCCAGCTCCTTGCGACACGCAGTCCCTTCAGAAGGCCCAAAACAGCAGCAGGCACTTCCAAAGGATTCTTGGGGAGCTGGTGGTTGAAGTCTGTTGTCCCTGAGACTTCAGCAGGAGGCAAGCTCTTTTCTCAAGCCCTTGGAGATACTTTACAAGTTGAATAAAAGTGCACACAAAGTCCTTTCTCCTTCCTTTGGCAGTCAGGCAACCACTGCAGGCAGATCCCTCTAGCTTAGGGATAGTCTTCTCCTCAGTTCCTTCTTGGTTCCGCTCCTCAGCAAAGGTTTCTTCTTGTTTCCCAAAGTGATCTAATTTCCTAGGGGTCTGGGTCCCCTTTTTATACACAGTTTTCCTTTGTTCTCTGAAGGCAGAGAGGCCTCTGCCTAGTCAAAACCAGTTCTGGTCAGTCCTGGAGCACTTTGTTTTTCTGACTCCTTCTTTCCTTTCAGAATGTGGGGCAGGGTGCTCAGCCGCCCGGCAGGAGGTGGAGCCAGCATTGTGGAAGGTAGGCACAGCCCTATTCAGACCCAGGTGCAACTCCTCCCTCCACTCTGGATGCAGATCTTTCTATTCAGCCCTGTGCTGACTCACCCTGTCTCCTGTAGCCACCCCCAGCCCCTGTCACTCAATCTCCAGACAAGGAATACACAACCTAGCAGAGGCAGGCTTGGAAGTTTAGGCAAGAAAATACCCACTTTCTAAAAGTGGTATTTTCAAACACAGAATGTTAAAACCAACTTCACTAAAAGATGTATTTTATCATTCTGAGTTCAGGCATACTAAATTCGTTTTTCTACCATGTTCCCTGGGTCAGTTCTGACTATAAGGTGTAATAGTCAGTCTGCCCATTCTGGCCTATGGGGAGCAGGTAGCCTTGCAATAGTGAAAAACGAAAATGGCTGTAATTCACTATTAGGACATGCCACACACACCAGGGCCAGTCCTACCTTATACTTACAATGCACCCTGCCCTAGGGCCTACTTTAGGGGTGACCAACATGCAGTAAAGGGAAGGTTTAGGGACTGGTAAGTGGGTGTACTCACCAAGTCGACATAGCAGCCCTAGGCTGCACACAGGCTCTGCAATGGCAGGCCTGAGGCACATTTACAAGCCACTTCTGTGGGTGGCACAACCAGTGCTGCAAGCCCACCAGCGGTATTGGATTTACAAGCCCTGGGCACACTCAGTGCACTGTACTAGGGACTGACAAGTAAACCAATCATCCAATCATGGAGTCACTAATACATAACACAATTTATCCTAGGGAGCACTTGCACTGTGGCACTGGATAGCAGTGGCACAGTGCCCAAAGCATCTAACACCAGCAAAAACGGATCGGTAACATAGGAGGCATCATAAAAAATGGAAGGGAGACCCACGCCAAGGATGCCAGGTCTAACACGTGTCCCCTCCAGCTGAAATGTGGGGAGAACTACCCTACCTCAGGGGAGTTCTCTTCACTAAGGCGGAAAAATCTGGACAGACCATCAGCATTGGCGTGTTCTGTACCAGGGCGGTGTTCCACCGTGAAATCCATCCCCGGTAGGGAAATGGACCACCTCAACAGCTTTGGATTCTCACCCCTCATCTGCATCAACCATCTGAGGGGCCTGTGGTCTGTCTGAACCCGGAAGTGAGTCCCAAACAGGTATGGTCTCAGCTTCTTCAGTGCCCAGACCACAGCAAATGCCTCACGCTCAATAGCACTCCACCTCTGTTCCCGTGGTAGTAACCTCCTACTGATGAAGGCTACGGGTTGATCTAGGCCCTCCTCATTCATCTGTGACAGAACAGCCCCCACACCATGCTCTGAAGCATCTGTTTGTACTACGAACTCTTTGGAGAAGTTGGGTGCCAGGAGCACGGGCACAGTGCACATGGCAGTTTTCAGGGCCTCAAAAGCTTTCTGACAGGTGTCAGTCCAAATCACTTTCCTGGGCTGCTTCTTGGAAGTCAGCTCTGTCAGGGGTGCAACGATGCTGCCATACCCCTTGACAAACCTCCTGTAGTAACCCGTGAGTCCTAAGAAGGCTCTCACCTCTGTCTGGGTTTTGGGGGGTTCCCAATTCAGGATGGTTTCAATTTTGGGTTGTAGGGGCGCCACCTGGCCGCTCCCCACTTGGTGTCCCAAGTACACCACGGAACCCTGCCCGATCTGGCACTTACTCGCCTTGATCGCACTGAGAGAGACGCGCTCGCCCCATGCGGAGGTTTGTTTTTGTGCTGTCTGCTTTTAACCATTGGTTTTACGAAGCGCTGCTGTTTTAATTTCAATGGACCACTTTTAATATTGATTTCTTGTACTGTGTTCTAATTGCGCTCAGCGCTCCCTCACTTCCGCCACCCTTGGGCATTTCTGCCTAATTTGACGCTCTAGTTGCTCGGGGACGGTCAGCTGCTGCACAGCAGGGCTGATTGGTGGGTGGGAGGAGCTGTCAGTATATCCTCGGAGCTGGAGCAAGCGCGCACACTGAGAGAGACGCGCTCGCCCCATGCGGAGGTTTGTTTTTGTGCTGTCTGCTTTTAACCATTGGTTTTACGAAGCGCTGCTGTTTTAATTTCAATGGACCACTTTTAATATTGATTTCTTGTACTGTGTTCTAATTGCGCTCAGCGCTCCCTCACTTCCGCCACCCTTGGGCATTTCTGCCTAATTTGACGCTCTAGTTGCTCGGGGACGGTCAGCTGCTGCACAGCAGGGCTGATTGGTGGGTGGGAGGAGCTGTCAGTATATCCTCGGAGCTGGAGCAAGCGTGCAGCGCGCGCGCGCAGCGGGCGCGCCGCTGGCGCGCCGAAGGCGCGCCTAAGGCAAGCCCGTCTGCGCCCGTCCGTGACCGACCGGGACCAGGGGCCAGTCCCCCTGGCCCCCACTACTCATATTCCATGGAGGAACTCTGGTCTCTAGCCCTGGGAACGCTGCCACTCAAGACTCTTGTGGCTACTAAACTTAAGGCGGAGGGCCTATTAAGGACACACTTGGGAGTAGGCAGTTTAGGCTCCCCACCTTACCCTCCTGGGAGGCCCCGGCCCTATGACCCACGGGGATTACGGGTAGCCACTCTTAATACCCGCTCTTTGCAGAAACACAATCTCGAGGTATTCTCGCTTCTCCAAGATGACCAACTAGACATACTTGGAGTTACAGAAACCTGGCTGGAGGAGTCCTCAGCACCAGACCTAGTGGCAGCCACACCCCCGAACTTCGCCGCCCTCTGTCATAATAGAACTGGCGGTTCTAGAGGAGGTGGAGTTGCCATTCTGTATAACCAACAGTTACAGGCAGAGACCCTGTGTGCAGAAAGCATCGAGGGGGCTGACGTGTTGGGGGCTAAGTTCTGCTCCCAGACTACCTGCCTAATTGTCCTAATAGTCTATCGCCCGCCACGAACGTCACCTAAATTTGTGGAGTCTTTTATTGAATTAGTTATTGATATCCGGTCTCGGTATCAATGCATCCTAGTAATGGGGGATTTCAACCTCCACTGGGATCAGACACCAAAAGATAGCCAGGCCATACAGTTGGAAGAGGCACTAGGTTCCTTGGAACTGAGGCAATTGGTGAATGCACCCACGCACGAGAAGGGCCATATACTTGATCTGGTCTGGACCTCCCATCCACCAACCAGTCCACTAGAGATCAGTCCCTGTGCTTGGTCTGATCACTACTTAATTAGTGGCTGGTTTCCATCTGCCGGACAAGTGGTTCGTCCCCACCCGGAGTGGAAAATGGTGAGGGGATGGGGAAAAATTAATGCTGCCGACCTGATTTCCACTTTAGACATCTCAGTTCCCCTACGTTTAACACAAGGAAATCTGGAACTTGACCAAAAAAGCGCCGCTCTTTCTACGAGGCTGAAGAATGCTATTAATATAATTGCCCCCATGCGCAGGGTAAGAGTAAGGGACAAAGGCAAGGGGGCTCCTTGGTTTAACGAGGTCCTTAGAAACAAGAAACAGGCCCTACGCCAATGCGAGAGAGCCTGGCGTAGAGCTTATGACCCAGGTGCTAGGCTTGAATACAAAGCTATGCTTGCAGACTATAAGGATGCGATTGTAGCAAGGAAAGCAGAATTTTACGAAGCAAGGATCTCGAATGCTGATAACTCACAAAAAGAAATCTTTCAGATCTTAAAAGAGTTGAGACAAACCCAGGAACAGAGACCCTCCTACTGCCCTGAAGACTGTAATGAATTTCAGTCCTTCTTTTTGAGAAAAGTGAAGGACCTATTGACAGAGATCCACTCCACTCCTATCGTCCATTGCCCCTTAGCACCAGTACCTTTGCCCCCGCGTATAATGTTCCACTCACTGCCTTCCCCAAGCTTACTCTGGATGCCTTGTCTCCTCTAATGAGTCGGATTAAGTCTGGGTCTCCTGCGGACCCTTGTCCACCGAGGATCTTCAAGTTGGCATCACCAGCGATCGAAAGTGAGGTCCTAATGCTGGTAAATCAATCTCTTGAATATGGCTACGTCCCTATTGATTTTAAGGAAGCTCGAGTTATTCCTCTTTTGAAAAAACCAGGAGCAGACGCAAAGAATTTAAAAATTTTAGGCCAATCTCCCAACTCCCATTTCTGGCAAAAGTGTTGGAACAGCATGTGCTGCAGTCCATATCACACCATGTTGAAGTCAACCATCTCCTACAAACTAACCAGGCTGGCTTCAGGGCCCATCACAGCACGGAAATGGTTATGCTGGCCGTGCTGGATGAAATTAGGCTCAGGGCCGATAAGAAAAACCATGTGCCCTGGTGCTGCTTGACCTATCCGCGGCATTTGACACAGTCAATCATGACGAACTTTTGTCACGGATTTCGGAGTTGGGCATCCAGGACATGGCCCTTAAATGGCTTATGTCCTTCCTCTCTGACCGTTCACAGAGAGTACAACTGGCTGACTACGTGTCTGACTCCGGCAATCTCTTGTGTGGGGTGCCACAGGGTTCAGCGCTGTCTCCTCTTTTTATTTAATGTCTACCTCCAACCTCTGATAGCCGCACTGAATCTCATGGAGTGCCAGATCTACAACTATGCAGATGACACTCAAATTATCATTCAGATAGAAAACGCCCGGCTGCCCACTCTCGAATGCAAAACATTTTGAAATATACAGTTAACTGGATGACGGCCAATTCCCTCAAAATTAACCCTGATAAGACTGAGGTACTGGCCATCACCACAGACTCCAGTCCTTGGAGTGACCTTTTCTGGCCACAAGAGTTGGGCGCAAATCCTGAGCCAGCCTCGGCCGTAAAAAGCCTCGGCATTAAAATTGATGCCAAGCTGTCCATGACGCAACAGGTATCTGCCGTAGCAGGCACATGTGTTGGCTTGCTTAGACAGTTACGGAAGCTGGCCCCCTTCTCACCTTTGCAACTCTTAGAACGGCAGTTTCAGCCTTGATAGTGTCGCGTTTGGACTACGGGAACTCCCTGTATATTGGCCTCCCAGGAAAGTTGCTCGCTAGATTACAGGTCATTATGAATGACGCAGCCAGATTGATTTTCAAACTGCCTAGGAGGGCTCATGCCACCCTCTCCTACGCCAGCTTCACTGGCTTCCGATCAGGCAAAGAATTAGATTTAAGGGGCTTTGCATTGCGCACAAAGCCATTTACGGCCAAGCCCCAACCTACATTAAGGATCGCCTGGCTACCTATACCCCTGGTAGGCCACTACGATCCTCCGAGGCCGGCCTGCTGGCCTGCCCTCGTTTTAGTATGACCTCAAAAGGTGGCAGAGCCTTTTCAACTTTAATTCCTGTATTATGGAATCAGCTACCGGAGAATCTGCGGAAGGAACAAGCCCTTCTTCCCTTTAGAAAGAAGTTAAAAACGCTCCTCTTTGTGGAAGCTTGGGGCACAAGCTAATCATTTACATCTCCTTCACGTGCTAGGGCAGGGCTCTCTCTCATAGCGCTTAGAGACCGGTCGGTGATAACGCGCTTTATAAATGATAATAACATAACATAACATCGTGAGGCCTGCTCTCCGCAGTGCCATCAACACTTCCCAGAGGTGGCGCAGATGTTCTTCCCAACTGGCGCTGAACACCGCGATGTCATCCAGGTAGGCGGCACTGAACGAGTCCAGTCCAGCCAACACCTGATTGACCAACCTCTGGAAGGTGGCAGGGGCATTCTTCATCCCAAAGGGCATCACCCGGAACTGGTAGTGCCCATCTGGTGTGGAGAATGCTGACCTCTCTCTTGCCCCATCAGTCAAGGCGATCTGCCAGTACCCAGACGTCAAGTCAAACGTGCTGAGGTACCGGGCAGCCCCGAGCCGATCTATGAGCTCATCAGCTCTGGGGATGGGGTGCGCGTCAGTCCTGGTGACTGAATTGAGCCCTCGGTAGTCCACACAGAACCGGAGTTCTGGTGTGGCACCCGGTGCGGCAGCCTTTGGGACCAAGACCACTGGGCTGGCCCAAGGACTGTTAGAGGACTCAATCACCCCTAACGCAAGCATTTTGGAGACCTCCTCCTTGATGCAAGCTCTCACCCTGTCAGTCACCCTGTAAGATTTGTGCTTCACAGGTGTACTGTCCCCAGTGTCCACATCATGGATGCACCACTCTGTGATACCGGGAACCAGGGAGAACAGATCAGAAAACTGTCCCAGCAACTGGCGGCAGTCATTCTGTTGCTCAGGGGTCAGGGTGGAAGAGAGGTTGACACCATCCACTGACCCATCTTGCTCTGTTGCTGACAGGAGGTCAGGAAGAGGCTCGGTCTCCTCCTCCATCCCAGCATCTGTCGCTAAGAGCATGCCCACTTGGGACCTCTCCAAGTGGGGCTTCAGGCGGTTGACATGCAGGACCCTCAAGGGGTTCCTGGGAGACCGCAAGTCCACCAAGTAGGTAACCGGACTTTTGCGCTCTACCACCTCAAAGGGTCCGGTCCACTTATCCTGGAGCGCACAGGGCTCCACTGGGGCCATGACCCATACTTTCTGGCCAGGCTGAAGCTCTACCAGAGTGGCATTCTGGTCGTACCACCGCTTCATCTCCTCCTGGCTGGCTTCCAGATTCGCCTCAGCGAGTTGCCTGAAACGCCTAGTTTGGTTCCTAAAGGCCAGCATGTAACTGTATACATCCTGGGGGGGTTTCCTGGGAGATTGCTCCCAGCCTTCTTTGACCAAACTTAGAGGTCCTCTCACGGGGTGTCCATAGAGAAGCTCAAAGGGGCTGAACCCTAGAGATTTCTGTGGCACCTCACGGTAAGCAAAGAGCAGGCATGGTAAGAGGACGTCCCACTTACGCCTCATAGGTTCCTCAAGACCCATAATCATGCCTTTGAGGGTTCGGTTGAACCTTTGAACCAACCCATTTCCTTGGGGGTGGTAAGGAGTGGTAAACTTGTAGGTTACCCCACACTCCTGCCACAGGGACTTCATATACTTGGAAATGAAGTTGGTCCCCGGTCAGACACTACCTCGCTAGGGAATCCCACTCGGGAGAAAATTCCCATCAGTGCTCGTCCCACCACGGGGGCCGTCACTGTCCTCAGAGGTATGGCTTCCGGGTACCGGGTGGCATGGTCCACCAAGACCAGGATGAACCTGTTGCCCATGGCTGTCTTGGGGTCCAGTGGCCCCACAATGTCAATACCCACCCGTTCAAAGGGGGTGCTGACTACAGGGAATGGCTGGAGAGGAGCCTTGTGCTTCCTCCCACTCTTTCCACTTGCCTGGCAAGTCTGACACGTTCTGCAGTGAGTGTCTGAACTCCTGCGCATTTGGGGCCAATAAAAGTGGGTGACAAGCCTCTCAAAGGTCTTGTCCTGCCCCAAATGTCCTGCCAATGGAACATCATGAGCCAGCCCCAGTAGGAAGGCTCTGAAGCACTGGGGTACCACCAGCACACGGGCTGACCCAGGCTCAGCAACCTTAGGCTCAGTATAAAGGAGATCATTCTCCCAATAGACCCAATGTGACCCAGACTGATCACCTGTTGCCTGGTCTGCAGCCTGTTGCCGCAGACCCACCAGAGAAGGGCATTCTTTCTGCTCCTTGCAGAATTCTTCCCTGGAGGGTCCTCCTTCTTGCTGCCAATGGGTCAGCTCAGGTAGGTCCCCCAGTTCAGCTACCTGTTCCCCTGTAGGCTCCAGGGCATCCCCCTCAGGGTCTGCCTCCTCCTGGACCGTGGGAACTTCGGGGGCCGGTTTCCCGTGCCCCCTTTTCTCGTGACGGCAGGTACCTGGGCCTCCCTCTCAGGCTCCAGGTCCTCTTGAGCACCTTTACTTGCTGCCATGGACCGGGTGGTCACACACGCCCAGTCAGGCAAACCCAACATCTCCAAATGAGCACTTCGCTCCACCTTTGCCCAAGGTGAGCTCTCCAAGTCGTTCCCTAACAAACAGTCAACAGGCATGGCGGGCCTCACAGCTACTTGAAGAGTACCAGAGACCCCCACTCAAAGGGAACCTGAGCCACTTTGCAGTGACTCTCTGTGTTGTCAGCGGCAACAACTGGATAGAATGCATGGGGGACAACCTGCTCTTGAGACACCAGGTGACACTTGACAGCTGTCACACTGGCTCCTGTATCTCTAAGAGCCTCCACCCTATGGCCATTGATGGTCACCCACTGCCTGTATTTCTTAGTGTTATCAGGCAGCTGGGTCTTGGGGACCATCTCACAGTCTCCTAATGAGACAAGGGACATCTGTGCGGGACCCCACCCTCTGGGGCATCCATCTCCTCCCCCAGGGCTACACTAGCCATCTGCCGGGGGCTGCACCAGGGGGTGCGGTTTTTCCAAACTGGCGGCACTTGGGATCACTCGCTATGTGACCCAGGTCCCCACATTTGTAGCATCTCAGGGGTCCCCTTTGAACAGGTGGACCTGTCGGGGCCCCTGAGGGTTTCTGGGGGGAGGCTGGGAACCTTTCCCTTGGTTCCCTTGGGGACTACTTTGGGGCCTTCTTTGGAACTCCCTCTGTTTACCCTTGTCCCCCCACTCTTCTCCTGGGGACCCTGCCCACCCTTGGCTGAGTCTCCCACGTGACCCTTGTGGACCCTGGTACTGACCCAGCGGTCCGCCTCCTCAGCAAGCTTCCTAGGGATAGTCAGCCTGCTATCTATCAGGTGCTGGCGTAGCTCTGGAAAACAGTTACTTGACAAGTGCTCCCATGCAATCAAATCAAGGAGCCCCTGAAAGTCATCAACTTTGCTACCCTTCACCCAACCATCCAATGCTCTGCAGAAAAAAGTGACATATTCAACCCAGGTACTGTTCTCTATCTTCTTGCAACCCCTGAACCTCTGCCTATACAATTCAGGAGTTAAACCATACCTAGACATTAAAGCATCCTTCATGTGGTGATATGAATTATGGACATCAGAAGGCAAATCTAGCAGTGTGTCCCGCCCCTCACTAAGGAACCGTCCCCACAACCCCGCTCCCCAATCCTTCTCAGGGACCCGGTGGGAAGACATGGCTACCTCATAGGCCTTGAACCACTGCCCAATGTCATCATTTTAAAAAAACTCTCTGACCACATCCTTAGGAATATACACTCTAGATTCCACAGGCATTGACGGTGTGCTGCCACCAGAGGGAGTAATTTCTAAGCTCCTAGCTTTCAAATCCAACTCCCTCAAACTTCTATCATGCTCAAGCTGTATCCTCTTTTCTTCCAGGGCCAGTTTCCTAATTTCCAATTGCCCATTCATTTTGGCCAGCTCCAACTCATGCATCCTATTTCTCTCCCTGTCCTCCAGCTCTTCTGTGGACAGACCTTTGGCAGAAACACTGCTACCTGCTGGGGAAGGTGCCTTCCTTTCCCCTGGACCCAATGGCCCTACCAGCTGCACATCTGCATCATTATCCCCTTCCTCATTCTCAGGGGTTTTCCTTGCTTCTACCTAGGCCCTCAGCGCCTTATAGAACTCCTCCTTCTTGGTGAGCCCGGTAATTGCAACATTAAATCTTTTGCAGAAGTGCTTCAGCTGCTTTGCATTGTAGCATTCTAGTTTCTCTTCTTCCCAATCAAAATCAACAGATGCTATGGATGCTGGTTTCATGATGGCTAAACTTGGCAAAAATGGAACGTCCTAGAAAAACAAATCTACCAACAGTATGTGGTCGCGTTTTGGTCTGCACTCACTAGTAGTGTTCACCAATCACTGTACATGAGTCACAAATGCAAGTCCAGAATCCTCACCGCTGACCACCAATGTTAGAATTGGGGGTCTCTAGTTGGCACAGGTAGGTACTTGTGACAAATAGGGACCCTCGCCTCTAGTCAGGGTAAAGGGGTACACTCCTAAAATAACCCCTGCTCACCCCTTGGTAGCTTGGCACGAGCAGACAGGCTTATCTCAGAGGCAGTGTGTAAAGCATTTGTGAACACATACAGTAATCTAGTGACACACTACAGATGGACACCACACAAGGTTTATATCAAAAATAAGTATTCTTTATATAGTTTTAACACAAGACCATAAACGACAAAAATCCACAATACTGTACTTAAAATGGTAGTTTTAGCTTAGTTCAGTTCAGTTCTTAAGATGCGACACTTTAAGTCAATGTACCTTACGATGCGGGACGCTTCCCCAACAAGCAATGTTGCAGCGATGGAAATGCGACAAAGTTCTGGTGCAAAGAAATAAAGACGTCAAGTTCTTCCTGATGCGGCACGCTTCTCCGAGGTTGCGAGAAGTCTCGACTCGATGCGTCAGCTACAGCGGCGACACCCTTGTTCCGTGATGCGACGGCAGCGGCTTTGGCGGCGACCCTCTTCTCCGACGTTGCGAGACGCTTCCGCTCGATGCGACAACTGCAGCGGCGACACCCTTGTTTCGTGATGCGACGGCAGCAGCTCCGACGGCGGCACGCTTCTCCGTGGATGCGAGGCGCTTCTCTTGATGCGGTGCAATGCGACAGCTACAGCGGCGACACCCTCCTTCGGAGTTGCGACGGCAGCGGCTGCGACGGCGACACGCTTCTTCCTCGATGCGAGACTCTTCTCTTGATGCGGTGCAATGCGACAGCTACAGCGGCGACACCCTCCTTCGGAGTTGCGACGGCAGCAGCAGCGACGGCGACACGCTTCCTCTTCGTGAGTCGCGTTTCCAGCTCCTTGCGACACGCAGTCCCTTCAGAAGGCCCAAAACAGCAGCAGGCACTTCCAAAGGATTCTTGGGGAGCTGGTGGTTGAAGTCTGTTGTCCCTGAGACTTCAGCAGGAGGCAAGCTCTTTTCTCAAGCCCTTGGAGATACTTTACAAGTTGAATAAAAGTGCACACAAAGTCCTTTCTCCTTCCTTTGGCAGTCAGGCAACCACTGCAGGCAGATCCCTCTAGCTTAGGGATAGTCTTCTCCTCAGTTCCTTCTTGGTTCCGCTCCTCAGCAAAGGTTTCTTCTTGTTTCCCAAAGTGATCTAATTTCCTAGGGGTCTGGGTCCCCTTTTATACACAGTTTTCCTTTGTTCTCTGAAGGCAGAGAGGCCTCTGCCTAGTCAAAACCAGTTCTGGTCAGTCCTGGAGCACTTTGTTTTTCTGACTCCTTCTTTCCTTTCAGAATGTGGGGCAGGGTGCTCAGCCGCCCGGCAGGGGGTGGAGCCAGCATTGTGGAAGGCAGGCACAGCCCTATTCAGACCCAGGTGCAACTCCTCCCTCCACTCTGGATGCAGATCTTTCTATTCAGCCCTGTGCTGACTCACCCTGTCTCCTGTAGCCACCCCCAGCCCCTGTCACTCAATCTCCAGACAAGGAATACACAACCTAGCAGAGGCAGGCTTGGAAGTTTAGGCAAGAAAATACCCACTTTCTAAAAGTGGTATTTTCAAACACAGAAATGTTAAAACCAACTTCACTAAAAGATGTATTTTATCATTCTGAGTTCAGGCATACTAAATTCGTTTTTCTACCATGTTCCCTGGGTCAGTTCTGACTATAAGGTGTAATAGTCAGTCTGCCCATTCTGGCCTATGGGGAGCAGGTAGCCTTGCAATAGTGAAAAACGAAAATGGCTGTAATTCACTATTAGGACATGCCACACACACCAGGGCCTGTCCTACCTTATACTTACAATGCACCCTGCCCCAGGGCCTACTTTAGGGGTGACCAACATGCAGTAAAGGGAAGGTTTAGGGACTGGTAAGTGGGTGTACTCACCAAGTCGACATAGCAGCCCTAGGCTGCACACAGGCTCTGCAATGGCAGGCCTGAGGCACATTTTACAAGCCACTTCTGTGGGTGGCACAACCAGTGCTGCAAGCCCACCAGCGGTATTGGATTTACAAGCCCTGGGCACACTCAGTGCACTGTACTAGGGACTGACAAGTAAACCAATCATCCAATCATGGAGTCACTAATACATAACACAATTTATCCTAGGGAGCACTTGCACTGTGGCACTGGATAGCAGTGGCACAGTGCCCAAAGCATCTAACACCAGCAAAAACGGATCGGTAACATAGGAGGCATCATAAAAAAATGGAAGGGAGACCCACGCCAAGGATGCCAGGTCTAACAATGATGATAAAGCATGCCACAAACAAGTGGATGAGGCTTTTCCGTTCATGAACACCTGGTTGTTCAGGAAGACTGGTATAGCTAGTCCTCATATCTGTAAATCGGGGGATTCCCTGTGGAGCATAGGTGAGTCGCTCCATCCTGCCCAACCTTTTTAGGTCTCGCCTAGCGCAGCGCGCATGCGCTGCTCTAGGAGAGGGCCTCTTGTAATCACTGCAGACATTCAGAAAGCTTTGTGAAAGCTTGTGCGTCTGCTTGTCAAATTCTATTGGCCTTTGCGTGTGACTTTCAAAAATTGAAAGCCCACAATTAGCCAAAGGCGGGTGCATGTCCCGCCTTCTCTCTAAACGTTGACTCCCATGGTCTAGGGGTCTCGGGAGCGAGCAGCAGCGTGGCCGGGTGCCAGCTGCATACCTTACATTCCTTGCAGTGCGCGCGCACCACACGCTGTCTTGTTTTGCCTTGTCCCTACTCACTATCTGCTGATTCAACAGTAGCCTCACATCCTGAAAACAACTAAAATAACCGCTGGCCTTGCACGAACACCCCCCTCCTCCCCCAACTTGCATACCAACTTCTTCAGATCGCAGAGTATGGAAACAGAACCGGACAGAACAGGTTCTTCCCCCCCATCCTACAAAATAGCTGAGTGAACTGTGACCTACTTTTGCAAATCAACAAGGTCCTCATCACTCTGAGCCCAGCAACACGAGTATCAACGTCGCCGCCAGCCAATGGCGAGAGGCCCCTTTGCACCCTGTATTTGCCTGGTTGTCCTTCCTAAGGCGGCCGTGTCACGGCGACAGCCACCGGCGCTGCCTCTTAGGCAATATCGCGGCTGCCAACAAGGCGGGCTGGAGATACGAAAGAGACGCTTACGTTGTGTTTTTTTTTTTATTCAGAGGTTCACACAATAGTGTTGCAGCCTTTAGGCGCTATAAATCGCAGGTCCTCCTATTATCCAATGTGATGGCATTTATCTTACTGACCTCAGAAGGATGGAAGGCTTTGGTGGCCTTGCCGAGATTTTCGTTTGCGACCTACACAGTCGATGTCAGTGGTGACGCTTAGCAGACCGCGCTTTCACGCCGGCTTGGCTTTTTCTAGGGTCCGAGGGGGGCTCAAGTGCTCCTCTCTGACAGGGGATGAGGTGACTGCTGACAGGTGACTTCGCCATTTGCTCAGTACACTTGGTTTGTGTTAAGGGTGTGGGAGGGTTTCGGGGGATTCCAAGGAGCTACAAGACGCTCAGCTTTTTGGGGTCCCCGGGTATCCGCCCCCATACCCTGAACCGTCGGATCCTGGTGTATGTAAATATTGAGGGGACCTGACCCCCGGTCACATCCGCTGAGGCCAGAGGGATGCCATGCACGCCAGACTCCACAGCTATGGGCAACGCTGGCTTCGTATCTCGGGTAGTGGCAGGGGGTAGCTACCAATGATGCAGCAGGTGCAGTGGCACCGGGGCCCATTAAAACCTGAGAATGCTATAATTTACTACCACCACAGCAGTCAAAGGGGTAATTTTCCTTGCGTGTTTCACTGCCCATGGCACCCTTGCTACACTACCGTGGAGTGCCAACGAACCAGCGCGTGACACCCAGCCCCCTCCCCCTCCTTCAAACCTTTGGATGTATGAGGAAGACTCAATGGGATAATATCAGCTTGTTTTTATATAGTGCCAAATCATACGTTTTGCCATTTCTAACCGCTGTAAATAACGTGTGTTACTATTAACCAAGTCAATAATAGCGAATATACTGGCATCAAAGGGCGGCAGGCTGCTGGTTAGGCCCTGCTAGGACTTCAAGTCTCCGCGGAAGCGCGCAGCTCCGGGCAATCCGTCGCACCGACACAGGAAGAAAGAGAACGCGGAAAAATAGCTTTAAACCCATTTTACCTCTTGTAACCTCGCATGTACATTTTACTCATACCATTGGGTAATTGAACGCGTGTACATTGCTCACAGTAACACCATTTTCAAACGAAAGGAATGGGGCATCTTGACAGTAACACATTTTGATACGAACGTTTGTCATTGAGTAAAACACAGTGTTAGTGTAAAGCGCCACTGCTTTGCTCCCAGCGCTCTGTGACCCCCTGCTTTACCCGCCGTTAGCCCTGCTCACCACCCTACCCGAGGCCTGCAGGCGATCTGTTAGAAGGGAGACGCCTTGCGCTGCAGCAAGTCAGAGATGAAAGGGTTCCCTCGGGTCTTTTTCACACTTCGCAGTCTCTTCCTCCAGGACTTACAGGACAGGAAGCCCTCCCTCCCTGCTGGTCAGGCTCGCCAGGCAAAGCAACGTGAAAGGCCCTAGCCAGACCTCTGGCTTCCTAACTGGAATTATTGCTGGGGCCCTGGCGATGTTTGAGTGGAGAATTTTGTCTTTTCAGCTCACAAAGACAGACGCATAAAAACAAGCCCGGCAGGAAGTAGGATGTGCCCACGCAACAGATATATCTGGGCTTCGGAAGCATGACTGCGACCGAGTGACATCACAAGGATACAGAGTGGGTGCCATGCGGATGCAAGCACAAACTTGCATGAATGCAGCCTGTACACAGGGAACATGCAGTCACTGCAGTTTGTCTGCACAAAGTCGTACACAAGGTAGACACACAGTACTGAGATGCCAGCACTGGATTTACAGAAGGCTTGGTTAACATCTCGAACAGGGATACAGGAAACCATCTGCACCTCCACTATCTTCAGTCGGTGCCACCAACAGTCGCCCCTATATGCCAGGTAGGATCCCACTAGGATGATGAAAGGTTAAATAATGAGGCTGCTCCTCTGCCAGGCTGTACCTATATATGCCCTGGTATACAAAAAAGTGATGAAGGGAATACTTAAATAATCTCAGACACTGGTAATTACTCGGTCATTACCATCATTATTGTGCACACCATGTCACCTCAGTTTGGACCAAGCCATATGCAAGTCAGTCTTGACTCTGCTCCACTGGGAACAGTCCAGCCCAAGCTGTCAAGCCAGGTCCTCCCTGAACCGGAACACATGCAACCCAGGGCCAGATTTGCCCTAATTAGGGCTCATGAGCCAGCTATAGCTTGGTTTCAGTGACACAGTGTGCACGGGACCCACGTCTGGACATACCCGTCCCACTTATGGCGACTCGCTAAAGTGTATAAACAAGCATTTGCAATGCAATAGGTCTCGCAATTGCGAGATTTTGAGCTATTGGCATTGTAAATGACAATGCCTTTTATTTATGTGTTTAAAAAAACAGCAATAATAAACGGCATTGTCATTTACAATACCAATAGGTCAAAGTTTCTAAAATGGGAGACCTATTGCATTGCAAATGCTTGTCTTTTAAGTTTCTGTTGGTGAAACTCGAGGGTGTGAGCTTCATGGCTTCACGACGACATAAAAAAAATAGCTACTCTTGCTGTGGACAGCTATGGATAGCGTGCAGCTTCACATGTGATATTAGATCAGTGGGCGGCATCTGCGCTTGTGCCACTCATTCCGCTTCTTGACATCATTTGTACATGCGTGCCTTTTCTGCCATCTTGTGGCTACATGTGGCCTGTAATTGTAACAATTAAAGAAGTCTGCTGCATGGCTAAACTTATAAGGTCCCAAAGGCGAGACCTATTGGCTATGCCAATGCTTGTTGTGAGTTGCATGTAATACTTGAGACAGCATTTCCTTTTAAACATCAGTTTACATTCTGGAACTTGGAGTTTTATCAAAGCGTTAAATGTGCTGTTAGATGCATAGTCACAGCTGGCTGAGGGTGTTGTACCTAAAGGAAACAACTTGGGATCTATGCAGGTTAGATAAATACTAGTTGGCACAAAAGTAAGGAACATAAGCTGTGTTGCTCGACAATGAAAAGGCTTTTGTAGTTATACTTCATACTCTCTGTTCAAAAGTGGTTTGCAAAATGCTTGTGAATTTTCTCATATGTGGATAAAATTGCTTTATTGAGTTAAACATTTTTTTCACTGATAACATTCACAAGCAATCCACAAACCACTTTTGAACAGGATTTAAATAAATGAATAAGTAATTTCTCTAGTGGTGGGAGACACATGACTTATTGTCACTCCAAATGTCTCAAGCTGCTGGAGCTGTGATGATTGACTAGAGCACACGACTTGGAGCAACTGGAGCAAGTGCTTTGCTGTTCGTGTTGCGCCTTGGCTCCGTATAACTGGGGCCTGATGGCTTGCATGCAACTTTAAATCAAACATGCCACGTCTGCGCTGCTAGCGCATCGCACATGGTATTCTGTCCTTGACAGCACAGGCATGATTCAGCACAGCCCACTGCAGCCAGGCAGTGATGTGAAGAAATATCCCACCTAGTTGGGTCCGGCCCTGATTGACAAATATATTAGGGGGTGTTCCACCCCAAACACCCCCCCCCCCCTGAAGATTCGCCCCAGCCATAGCCTATAATGCACTTGTAATAGAGCAGATGGGACATCCTAGACATTTGTGACAGAGTACCTTTCCGCCAAACTCTAAAAAAGGTCCATAATCTTCTCTCATGACGACTTTAGATAGATACAGCGCATTCCTGCCCTTTTGTTTTGACGTAGGGCAGCGCAGCAAGATTCCTTGCGGTGCTGCCCTATGTCAAAACCTCATAAATGAGGCCCACAGTTTACCATGTCGACGTTGATGACGTGAGTGATTATCAGCTGCAGGGGAGATGATGTGGCGTAATGGCCAGAGCTGCCGACTTTGGTGCTGGGGAACAAGGTCGGAGTCTTGACGTTGGCTCAACCTCCTGCAAAAAAAAAAAAAATGGGTTACTTAACTGCTAGGCAGCAGCAGTATTCATTGCAAAATGTCTGTTTACTCCAGTTTCTAGCGCCAAAAACTCATCAGTGACAATTTGTTTTATGTTCTTTTTGTTGTCATAACGTTATTGCTCACAGTCTTTATTTCTGGTTGCTTTCGGTCGGAAGCACACACCGAAATGTAAGTTACTGATGTTGTAACAGGAGGAAGAATTAGGCAGTTATCTCTGGTTTCTCTAAGAGTGTATATAGTAAACACTGTGTGAAAGGAATTTTCTGTACGCTCAGGCTTTGGCAAAACATATTTTTCGACAGTGGAAATAAAGAATTATTGCATTGTAATTTGTGTTATGTTTTGCTTTGGAATATTAAGGGAAATACGTTTATTGACAGTCAACTGTTTAAATATGTGAAACATTTTATAAACGCGAAGTTAAAGAAATGCGCCCTGTTGGAATAATGCAATGCGTTTATCAAGTGCTTGTCTCCTATTGGGCTGCAAGTGCTGCACAAGTGGTCTTGGTTGTCCAATTGCACATCGGTTTGGCTGGGAGCCCAATAGCTTCCGGTACACACGCACTAAGGCATGTCATTCTTCAAGGAAGGGCTAATGGACATGGTGTCACTCGGCTTGTCTCATCTGCGGCACCTCTTTCATGAGTGCCGGATTCTTTTGAGGCTGCATTTTTGTCATTGCATTTCCTAATTTTCAGAGTTGCACGTACTCTTTTTAAAAAATTCTGCCAAATGATTTGTGCCAAGGCAGGGTTGCTCTTCTGAGGACTTAGTGACAAGCAAATAAATACTGAACAATGTCCTTATTTCCATTTGTATTGAACAATGGCTTTTCACTTTATGTGGCTCAGCTAAAGGCTCTAAGTAGGAGTGGCCTGACCCTAAAATCCCATCCTCCATGGACTGGAATTTAACAGCTGCAATAGTGAGCGCCTCTTCCGGGTTCACCCCTGCAAAATGGGACATCCCACACAGGTTTCCCTGTTTACTGCACCGAAATGCGCATGTCCTGGTATTTTCAGCCCTCTTTTTCCTCTGCAAATTTCCTCAGGTTTGACTTGGACAGGAGTGACCGAATATATTAGAATTTCACAGGCTGCTTGTAATGAGTGCCAAAGGAGAAGGCCCAAAGGTTTAAAGGAAAGTACATGAATTGGGAAGGGGGTTCTGCCTATGCCAGGCACCCATGCTTCAGGAAAGCGGTTCAGATTTTCGTATAACATAAATCAGTGATGTAGAAACGTACAACCTTCTCAACTTTGTGACAAATGTGAAGGTAATTTTATCCTAAGGAATTATAGTGCGAGTTCCAAGGAAAGTGTCAAAGGACTTTCATAGAAATCTTATCCAATTGTTACAAAAACCCACCGTGTATTCGCTAAATGCGCATTCATAAACATTTATAAATGGTTTCGCCACATGTTGATAAAATATACATATAAGAGGGATAAATAAAGCATTTCTCAAGTAAAAATAAAAAGTATCTACATTTCTACCACTTGCTTTAAAAATGCTTAAAATAATTAGGCAGAATCAGGCTTAGGAAAGGAGGTGCAAGCGTCTTTGTTTCATGAATGGAACGCCCTTCAACTCTTCTCTTTGAGGGTCGTACCTTATTCCTATTTCGGGAGAAAAGTTTCATGAATAGCCAAATAGTTGTAACTTACGATCAAACCTGTCGTAAACCATGGTTGTCTGTTGAGTACAGGTGACAATCCTTAAACACTTTAATTAAGTCACTGCAGAGAGCACTGCTTTGTTATCCGGTCTTAGAAAAACAAGAAGATGGGGGCGTGGTTTCGGCGCCGGTCAAGATGGCCGCCTGACGGAGGAGCTCCGCAACATCGGGACCTTCCGTGACTTGCTGGTGCGTTGTTTCGCACTCACAGATGTCGGAATGACCATCTGCTGCAACCGGAACATGGCAGGAGTTTGGTGAGCGGTTTTTCAACGAAAGCGCGTCGCGCTTTCTCTGCCTTTTTGCCGCCGAAAGATTCTCCTCAGCGCGTCCGCCATTTTGATTCCATGCTGATAATAATGATTAAGCGCGCACGTCAGAAGACCATTTACTGACTTTCTAGCGCTTTATAAATGGATGCAATTGCCTATATGGAGTGCCAAAATAGGAAACACGCATCTTTTGTAAAGATATGGGGTTGCCATCACCTCGACTAACTTGCTCATCTTAAGAGGCTCATCTTCTTAACTCTCCTACCCTGTCAGCTGATTTCAAGGGGGTATACAGCGCTCTAGACTGATTAACACGTCAGGTGCCAGTCTTTGTCTCAAATTTTAAAGCGTTATTTCTATATGCCTTTCAGCTGAGTTGCTTTTCACTGCATAATTGTCGTTTGGCCACGGTTATTTCTTTCTTTTTTGTTATCTGCAACACTCTCACCTATATTGACGCTTGGCCTGCTTTCTATATCTTGTGGGACATTCGGCCAGTACTGTTGCTAAGCTATATCTAGCAGTTCTTCTGGGTGGAATCTCCTATATGGGAAAATTACGCACTCCAAAGTTTGTTTTTGTTCCCAAAGGACCCACCACATCTAAAAATAAGTCGTCCTCACCAGTGTTAAATCCTTCTCTTGTTCTTGAGACGATGGCTGGTGCTGCTCCTGCTCGCAATTCCTCAATGACAATTACAGCAAATAAATCCTCCTCTCCTCCTGTAACTACTAAGCGATTAAAACATGATCCTCCCTCTCCTGACAAAGAGACATCTTCTATTTCTATGGAAATACTGCTGGAAGAGATTCGCGCTTTGCGCCCATTTGTGGAGGAAACGAACAGTAAAATGCAGCTTCTAGAGGAAAAGTGGTCTACCATGGAAGGCAGAATTTCCACAGTGGAACAGCAGATTACAGTGGTCCAGGGAAATTCTCAAAGGCTTTCCTCTTTGGAAAAGGAGGTTCGGAGACTTCAGCAACACACTGAGGATTTGGAAAATCGGAACAGGAGAAATAATCTACGTATTTACGGATTACCTGAGGTTTTGGAGGGAGATGACCCTGTCTCTTTTTTACCTCATTTTTACCAAAGCTCTTGGACATGTCTCCTTCCACCTCTCTCAGTATTCAACGAGCCCACAGATTGGGCCCTCGTCCTTCAACGTCTACCTCTTCTGTCAGGCCAAGAGGAGTCATTATTCTCTTTCTGAAATTTACGGACTTACTCTCAGTTCTCTCAGCGGCCAGAGCCAAACGACAAATCTCTTGGCTTGGGCAGAGGGTTTTTCTCTCTCAAGATGTCTCTAATGCTACGGCGGCCAGAAGAAAGGAATTCCTTCTTCTTCACCCACCACTCCGCTCTCTAGGAGCAAGATATGGTCTTTTCCACCCGTGTGTTTTTAAGGTAACTTTTCAAAACAAAACTTGGTCCTTTGAAGATCCTGCGGAACTTAGGAATTTCATCCAATCTCAAGCTACTAGTTCCATGGATACAACGGCCTCCGCTTCTAAGGGATGATATGTAATGCAACTGTAATGGTTTTGATTTTTTCTCACCTGTACAGCTTATAAGTATCTATCACTTTGTATGCTTGTTTAGGTTTGCAACTTTCTAAGATATCGGATTTAGTGGTAATTTGGTGGTTGTTATCCTATTACTGCTAATTTATGGTTATATATTTCGTGTTCATCTTCTCATGTCTTTCATGTGTGTAACTTTTCAATTACTTATGAGGTTGGTCTTATTCTCTTCCCTTTTCCCTACAGGGTTTTTCTGTTATTCTCAAATCGTCCGATTCATCTTCGTATTTTGTCTTGTCCTGATGTGGTTTGGTCTCTTCGGTCTCGGGTGTCTCATCTTCTCGTGTGCCACCACTCCCCAGTATCTTTTCCATTTTTCTTCTCCTCAGGTATATTTTATCAGTCATCCTTTTGGATATGTACTGTCTCCTCTTGATTCTCTCTTTTCCTCACTTTCTTCTTCTCCCCTTTCTGTTTTCTTATTTTACATTCTTTCCTTCTCTTCCAATTGATCTCCCATTTTTCTCTTTTTGTTTCTCTTCGTCAATACTATTCACCTTTTGTTTCATTGTATCTATCAACACATATTTTGTTTTCTGTACGTTCAATTCTTTTTTGATTTTAATTTCTATACGCTTATATTCTTTCATTTCTCCTTCTTTCTACTCTCTAGCTTTATTTCTATTTTTCTTGTACTCCGTTATTTCGTATGCTCAATTTTATTTTTATATTGCTTTACATTTTGATTCATTCTGTTGTATATATGATGCTAATATATTTCATTCAGAGTTATAACATGGAATGTAAAGGGTGTTAATAATCCTATAAAGAGGCAGAGAATTCTCTCACATTTGGCCTCCTATAATCCGAATTTGGTTCTATTACAGGAAACACATTTGTCTGAGGCTGAAGCTCTTAAACTTAAGCGTAACTGGTTTGGTTCAGTTTTTGTTTCTCCTACAAACACAAAGAAAAATGGAGTTGTTATTTTGTCTCATAAGAAATTGAAATGTTCTGTGGTAACACAAGATATTGATTCTGATGGTAGGTGGATTTTGGTCAAACTATTAGTTAATAATATCCCATTTACTGTTTTCAATTTATACGGCCCCACTCAACCTGATCCCACTTTTTGGCCCTCTATTACAGATAAGTTTTTTCAACATAAGGATGAATTTTTCATACTTGGAGGCGACTGCAATCAAGTTATGGATCCTTTTGTGGACCGCAAGTCCCAAGTACGATTTATACCCCACAAAACCCATAAACAATTTCTCAATACTATCACACAAACTCACCTTGTTGATGCCTGGAGATTATGCAACCCAGACCAATCAGAATTCTCCTTTTTCTCCCCTCCACACGGTTCCCTTTCCCGGATTGACTATATATTTCTATCTAAACCCTTAGCCCAGAACCTTGTTTACTCCTCGATCGAGCCCATTTTGATTTCGGATCATGCTCCGGTGGTTGTCGAATTTGATTTGCTCCCCCTCCACTCTAAATCTTCCAGATGGAGATTCAATAACTATCTCTTACAGGATCCAGTTTTTTCCTCCTCCTTCACTTCTTTTGCTGAAGAATTCTACTCTTTTAATGATGATCCCTCTATTTCCCCAGTTTCAGTGTGGGATAGCTTCAAAGCTACTGCTCGAGGTTTTATTATAGACTATGTCTCTAAAAAAAGAAACAGAGCTCTCTTAAATATAAAGCTCTGCTGTCCTCCATAAGGCACTTGGAACATCAGTTCTATACCTCCTCCTCCGATTCCACCTTACAGGAACTTATCCGAGCAAAGATGGAGTTTAACAAAATCTCTACTGATAATGCATCCTTTACCTTACTCCGTAGTAGTGCACGATATTATGGGGGCCGGAATAAGGTTGGCTCACTTCTTGCTAACTATTTAAAATCTAGAAAAGAAAGAACATTGATTGACTCAATTCAAACATTGGAGGGTACACTCCTTTTCAAAGATAAGGATATGTTAGCTGAGTTCACTAAATTTTTAGTAATCTATACACGCCCGAATCATCTCCATCTGTTCCACTCATTGATGAATATCTTAGCAATATTCCTCCCTCCCCTCTGCGGATTTGGATTTCGCTTCTTTAGATATAGATCCGTCACTCCAGGAAATCTCCTCGTCTCTAAATTCTCTGAAGAAAAATAAATCTCCTGGTCCTGACGGTTTCTCTGTAGAATTTTATCTTCATTTTTCCAATTTGCTTTTACCACGACTTCTCAAGCTCTTTCAACACTTTTCTTTGTCTGGTGCCGCAAGTGGTACTTTTCTGGAGGCCACTATTTGTCTTATCCACAAAGATGGTAAAGACCCCAAATTCTGCAAAAATTACCGCCCCATTTCCCTGATAAACGTCGATTATAAGATTTTTGCCAAATTGTTAGCATTGCGACTTGAAACAATTCTTCCTCATTTAATAGGTCCAGAACAATGCGGATTTGTCAAAGGTAGGTTAACCTCGGATAACTCTCGTTTATTTTTTAATGTTCTAAATAAGGCTTCTACGTTATCTTATCCTCTAGCAGCGGTATCCATTGACGCAGAGAAGGCCTTTGACAGGGTTGACTGGTCCTTTCTGTTTAAATCTCTTTGTTGGCATGGTTTCGGTCCTAAGTTCATTTCTTTGATCTCCCTCCTTTATTCTGCCCCCTATGCGTCCGTCATCGTTAATGGACAAGTCTCACAGCATTTTTCACTTCATCGAGGGGTTAGGCAGGGTTGTCCGTTATCTCCTCTTTTATTTATCCTATTTCTTGAACCTTTTCTCTCTCGCATTCGTCATAACTCTTCTATTTCGGGATTCCCGTATGGAGAGAATCATTTGAAATTATCAGCCTACGCCGACGATATTTTATTTTTTATCTCCAACCCAGACTCTTCAATCCCCTCATTACTACAAGAAATCTCTGACTTTTCAGCGGTTTCAGGTTATAAAATTAATTTTGATAAGACAGAGGTTTTACCAATTTCTAAATTTTGTCTTAAGCAACAATTTGACTCTACCGGTTTTCATTGGAACAATGTTAAAATCAAGTACCTGGGTATTTGGTTCTCCAAATCTATCGTGGATTCAGTTAATATAAACATGAATGCTGCTCTAGATCGTATTTCCAAACTTTTTTCTTCCTGGAACCCTCTTTTCCTGTCTTGGTGGGGACGTCTAGACTCCATTAAGATGATGATTACTCCAATTCTGCTTTATTACTTTTCCATGATTCCAATTCGTATTCCCGTCACCTTTTTAAAAAAATAGATTCTCTTCTTTCCAAATTTCTATGGAGAGGTAAAAAGCCTAGAATTTCTCTATTTCATCTTAGAAAACCGAAACTTGTGGGCGGAGTAAATTTTCCGGATTTTCGGATTTACCACAAGGCCTTTTGTTTAAAACAAGCCTCTTATTGGCTTCTTCCGGAATCCTCCCTTTTACTCCCTTATGGGTTGGCATAGAACGCGGTCTTCTTGCCCCTTTCTCGTTGACGGAAACTCTTCTTTTTACTGCTTGGACAGCGATCACATCCCTTCCGCTTTTTAAACATACCTGCTCACTACTAATTCCTCTCTTTCAACCAAAAATATTATCCAGGAGTGCCTTTATACATTCTCCTCTTTGGCATAACCGGCTTATCACCATTAATAATAGACCTTTGTACTGGTCCACATGGAGAATCAAAGGCATCAGTTGGGTCAAGGACTTATTTGATGGAACTTCTCCCTGTTCCTTTCCTGTTTTCCAAGCTACATTTGGTTGTCCTTGCTCTTTCTTATACAAGTTCTCCATTCTTATGGAAAAGATTCTCAGTATCTTCTACTCTCTCCCTTCTGATGACTCTTTAACTACACAGAACTCACTTCGTAAACTTTTGATTTCACATCCAAGAGCTTCCTTGATTTATAAATCTTTTTACGACATAAATCAGGAACGCCTTAAGACCAAGATAGAATTAGCGTGGGAATCAGACTTGGATTGTCAGTGGAGTATTGATATGTGGAATAAAATCTGGGCTCGATCGCTGAAGATCTCGAGGTCTGCCTCCACTACCCAGTCCATGTTTTTTCTATATCATAGATTATACTTTACTCCCACTTGTATAGCTAAGTTTACACACACAGATGATAAGAAATGTTGGTCCTGTGACTCTCCTCAGCAGATCTCTCACACCTCCTTTTTCCTGCCCCCAGTGGCATCCTTTTGGAAACAAGTATGGGCTCGACTATCTGTCATTTTTAAGATTTACAATCCCATGTCCCCTCCTCTTCTCCTTATGGGGAGTTTATCGGATTCCATTACCTTATCCTCCTATGAAAAAGGATTGTTTGATCTTATGGTAGCTTTAGCTTTTCAACAAATTACATTCAATTGGAAATGCTTGACCAAACTTTCAATTAAGTCATGGTGGAACACTGTATGCCAATATCATAGATTGGATGTTGCTTATGCCTCCCAATGCAAACCCAATATAAACAGAAGCGTATTTTGGTTGCCATTGACTGCTTATTTGAATAAGTTATCCATCAATACTGTCTCTCATTATCGTTCTGAAAATTTCCAACCCCCTTGAATTTCTTTCTCTTTAATCTCTCATTCTTAACCCTTTAATATTTGGTAAAGTTTATATTCAATATATATTCTGCTTAACATAGTATAAGGTTTTTGAGCGTAATATTATCATTCGTATTTTCATTTGTATCTATGTATGTATTTTCTTTCCCCCTCTCTTCCCACCTTCTTCCTCCTCCCCGATTCATCTCTAAATTATAAATAGCTTTCTACTCTGTTTTATGATGCCTACACTACTCTGTTTTTAAGTGATTCTCCATATTGTTTTACTTTAGGCCTCTGTTGTATCGTTCCAACATTTATGATTCAATAAAGCTTATTAAACATAAAAAAAAAAGAAAAACAAGAAGATAACATTTGTCTTTACCGTGGATATAAAAATGATTTAACAGAATAGATATTCTCGACACGGGAAATGTCTGTCTCACTAAACAAATCCTGTATTATTCAGTAGCACAGTGAGAGCTGTCAGGTAACAAGTTAATTATTCACCAGGTGCTGAACCTTTTCAGATCGGTCTTTATTTACTTACACTGCCCTGTACATGTTTACTGCTGATAATGACCAGCGCTAGAGGAGCACGTCTGGAGAAGAACCCATCATCTCGCGAGATCTGCAGGTGAGTATTTGACAAGCCAATCCACAGTCACATATGAGGGAGTGGAGGACTCATTTGGAAAAAACATTATTCATACTCAGTTATGAGTGAGTGGACGATTCATTGAAAGCCATTACTCATACTCACTAACTAGTGAGTGGATGACTTATTTTAAAAGTCATTAATCGGACTCTGGTGTGAGGGAGCGTGAAAAATATTTCAAAAGCCATTAGTCATACTCACTCAGGAGTGAGGAGGTCACTTATTTGAAGGTGAGGTAGAGCACAACGTATTTGAAAATCCACTAGTCATGCTAACTAGTAGGCGAGTGGATGACTTACTTGAAAAGCCATGTCTCATCCTCACTTATGGGTGAATGGATCTCTTCCTTGACATGCAAACAGTCTTTACCACTAATGAGCGAGCGGGCTACTTTGTAGTGACCACAAGCCCTCTAATTGAACATGACATAAAATAGCGTGTCCATCAGCAATGGCAGGGGCGATAAGATGCTCATGAACTTTACCGATGCAATATTTGTCAGTAATTTTGTTCAAACCCTAGAAGATTGATCTGATGATCTGTAGGGTGTTTAATTTGAAAAAGATTGGGGACAAGTATGATCAATGCTTCATCATGTCAGTGCTTACATGGTGTGCTGCAGGCTTCTATGGTGTATATACTTGTCAGGGACAATACAGTCCTCTCATCTGCCACCCCATGAATGTAGATGTGTTAGGATATGAATTTGAAATAAAGCTCATGTTCATTGATTTCATGTCTCTAGTAATTACAATGTGGGCAGCTTCACAGTGATGTACGCGAGGAAGGAAGCTTTATAAAACATCAGCTAACTGAGGTTTGGGTCCAACCATGCACACTAGGGGACCAAACCCGTTTCTCTCCCTTTCTGTTTCCTTTCTGTGAGCAAACCCACCACAGAGCTATGTATCCACGGCCATTACGGTGTCCCTGTCTTTCCTGTGTGTCAGATATTTCATCGGAGGTTGTAGGGGCCCCAGAGGTGTCAGGCTTTTCTCCCAATACTTGCAGTTGCAGGAACAACCATGCAGGAACAACCATGCAACATCGGAGCAACCATGCAATATCATATGTGAGATTGCTGGTGTCCAGTAACCAAGAGAGCAGGTAATTGGTCTACGTTGCATGGAGGCTGTTAGAAATGGGGATCTCTGGTTGGCAGAGGTAGGTACCTTTGTCCAAGTAGGTACCCTTGCTTCTAGTCAGGGTAAGGGGGATACACACTTTAGATAACCCTTGGTAGCTTGGCACGAGCAGGCAGGCTTATCCCAAAGGCAATGTGTAAAGTGTTTGTCATCAAAACACACAGAAATACAGTGAAAACACCACAAATGGACACCACACCAGTGTAGAAAAATAAAGTATTTTTATCTAAACAAACAAGACCAAAACGACAAAAATCCAACATACATATATCAAAATAGCACTTAAAAACATATACTTAGAATAGCACTTGTAGAAACAAATAGCTCCACCTGGGGCTATTACGACGTCGTGACAGGCATAAAGCCAAAGTACAGCATCGATCACGAGGTGCGCGGCGTCGAGCACGGAGTCACACGGACCCCCAAACAACAGTACCTTGGAAAACGAAGTCTATGGACGATGCACGGCGTTGTGGAGGTGAGGCATTGGTGCCGAGGTCGAGGCCGGTTCCCTGGTTGCCATGGGGGAGGCGAGGCGTTGTGTCCACGATGAGGTGGTGTCGAGTCCAGAACAGGGGAAGACGTCGGCGCCGGCGATGAGGCGTCGGTTCCTGTGAGACGATGCGAAGTCAAAGAGGTTGTGAAGTCACCCTTGTCGGTTATCGGCTCCGCGATAATGGGATGCAGGCGGTGGCGGTGACGGCGTCGGTGTGAGCGCGGCCGTCGGGAAGGCCGATAACTGCAGGCATCGGCAGGCGTTGAAGGGTGTCGGAGCTGTGGTGCAGGCGGGGTGGTGCGTCGTGCACTTCGCAAGCGATGCCCCTGGCCTGGGTGCAGGTCGCGGCATCACTGGTGGCGTCGCTGACGACGTTGAAGATGTTTTTCTTGCTTTCTTTATGTTTCTTCCCGCTCCCAACAGCAGGAACAACCTCCAGAGGCCCGGAATTGGAACAGGAACCTCCTGGCAGGTCAGAACTCCCAGCAGTGGAGTTCAGGGGAGCTAGTGGTGAAGTCTTTGTGTCCCTGAGACTTCAGAACAGGAGGCCAGCACACACAAGCTCTTGGAAATTCTTCTTCAAGCCGGTTCACAGCAAAGTTCCAGTTTTTGTCCTCTTCCTTGGCAGAAGCAGCAACTGAAGGCCAACCCAGCAAAGCACACAACAAAGGGGCTGTACTCCTCCATTCAGCTCTCCAGCTCTTCTCCTTGGCAAAAGGTTCCTCTTGAGTCCAGAAGTGACCAAATTATCTGGGGTTTAAGGTCCACTACTTATACCCCATTTTGTCATTGTTCTCTTTGTGGCAAGGGTCGCTGAGCCCAGTCCAAACCAGTTCTGTCCTCTCTAGGGCAGCATCACTACAGGAGGTGGAGACAGCATTGTCCAGAGGAGACACTGCCTATTTAGGTGTAAGTGAAACTCCTCCTGCCACTCTAAATGCAGCCAAGGTCTATTCAGCTCAGCTCTGAGTCACCCAGGAAAGGCAGGACAAACCTCGACCCCCCCCCCCCGGTGGCTGTCTACAGTGAATGCACATCTCCAGCCCCTGTCACTTCAAAACCAGACAGTCAATACACAAACCAACAGAGGCAAGCAGAATGGTTAAATAAGAAAATGCCTTCTTTCTGAAAGTGGCATTTTCAAACACACAATTTTAAAACCATCTCCCTAAAAATGATGTGTAATGAAATTCTGAGTTCAGAGAGCCTAAACTTCATTCCTATATCTTGTACCAATGGAAAGTTAGACTTGTAAAATGTTACAAAGTAACTCCCATGTTAGCCTATAGGACAGATAGCCTTTCAATAGTGAAAAACGAAATACATAGTATTTCACTATCAAGACATACAATTACTCTCAGTCACATTCCAGTCCATCAATTTATTTTCTCACTGTGCCAGTGCAGATAGTGACCAAAATGAGCAATTCAGCGGCGGTTCTCCTCCATTAGCATAAGTCCTGCCGATTCTTCTAAGCTGTGTCTCCTCTGAATGGGAACAACATCAGAACAGCGATGGTCTTATAGGCCTTATCCAGTAGCGGCCCGTGCAGGCGTGCTTGCCGGCGGTGATGTGGGGCGGGGAGGGCAGGGTGGAGGTAGTAACACCGAATACGGATTAATGCAGGTAAGTAGACAATTAAATTACTAAAACGAATTTCGTTGCGCTCGCTGCATCGCATTTGGCGATGCAGCGCGCGCAACGAAATTCGTTTTAGTAATTTAATTGTCTACTTACCTGCATTCATCCGTATTCCGGTGTTTACTACCTCCCACCCTGCCCCTCCCCCGCCCCACGTCACCGCCCGGCAAGCACGCCCTGCACGGGCCGCTACTGCCCTTATCACTGATGTGCAGCTTGAGTACAATCGAACAGAGAGCACAGGATCATCGTCTGGGCATAACCTCTGCACTGGGAAAAACAAGTCTGGCTTTACACAGACCAGCACAAATGTGCACATTGTTGTGCCTCGCTTCTTTGCCACTTTGCTCTTTCTTTGCCTCTTATGGCTGTGTCCTATTTTTTTCTAATTCCATGGGTTTGTGGTGCCAAGCAGCAGAATATACAGTCAGGCGACGCAAATAGTTTGAGCATGCACTTGAACATTTACTCCAGACCGATTGGCTTTGCCAATGCTTGTTTTTATCTATATTGACTGTAAGTAGCTTCCTTAAACAATTATCCTTTCATGCCTCTGCGATCCTCAAACTGCTGTGCCCCCTGCCACATGTTCAGTCCTCTGGGCATGTTCATGCAGTGCTTTAAAACGCATTTCCTTCTTTACTTCTTCCACCCGATTACTGCTAACTGACGCAGTTAACTGTCAGCTGCTTCTACCATCAAAGGGAGGCCGGAGAATAGTTCCTAAATTATTTCACTCCCGAAGAGAGGGTGAGAACGTGAGGTTTGGATTTAGGGGAAACTAATTTTAAAGGATTGTCTCGGAAAGTTCGTCAAGGAAAAAAGTGAAGCCTTTTACACAAACTGACAAACATCCCAAGATTGCGCTTCGCATCATTTGTGAGCGACACTTCAATATACAGCTGCCTGGAGGCAACTGGAGGAATTATTTTATTATGAGAACTCACGTTTTATGAAGCAGACTTGGCTGTCATACCACGTGCTTGCACTGCCATCTTGTGGTAGAAATGAAAGAAAGCATTTCGTACAATTAACCTCTACGTCAACGTTAATATCTGAATATATCGGCTAAGCAATTTCTATGTCCCCCTTACTTATTTCCCATCGGTTGGTGTTGTGAAATTTAAAACTAAATCAACGCGCCTTTTATTTCGACAAAAATTAAAGCTGAGTTCTCCTGTTTTGTAAGGCATAAACTAAAATTTGCACAAACTCATGCTGACTTTTATTTCAGGTATGTTTGCTTAAGTGGTTCAGTTTTAAATATATTCTTTTCATCCAGAAAAGTTCAAGGTCCCAGAGAGAAGTTGAGTTTGATATTGGAGGTATGCTTTTTTTGCTGAGAAAAATGCTCCTTGCGCATTCATCGATCAATATGAATGGGCCGTAGCGCAAGCAAGGAACATGGGCCCCCATACTATCATAAGATTAGGGTAGTAAAATACAATAATATTCAGGGTTCCTTGGACCCTTCAGTCTTCTAGGCCCCGGTGCGACTACACCTGCTGCACCGTTGCTACCTACCCCTCTGCTAAGATCTCTTTTTTGTGGTACTCCAACGGAGCACCCACAACGTAGTCATTGTTGATGGATTGCATATAGGGCTGGTTTGCATAGTGGCACACCCCAGCGAGGCCGTTTCACAGCGCTATGTTAAAGGGGACAAAAAGGTATTCGAATGTGAGGATAGATAAGGTTTGCCTATAGAAGCAGGTGTGTCCGTGCTGATTATCAATGCAATCTGTCAGAAGATGCGAGCGGGCACCGATGACCTACGGACCTCATTCTGGGGGGTGACAGGGTACCCCACGGAACTTGCACCTTTCGCCTGGAGACTCCATCAGTTGGAATACTACAGAGAAATTAAGAAAAATCAGGGAACTCAGAAACCAAATCAATATTTACATCGGCAATCCCTCCATTCTCAAGGGAGGGACATTCAGGTCTTACAAGCAATACATGGTACCTCTGGCCCCTGGAGACACTGAATGACCCCGGTATCAATAATTCAGGGGGGGGGGGGCATAATGACAGGAGGATATAACTCTAGGACACTCGCAATGAGGCCATGGAAAGCATCATATCTAGATAGTGGGTTCCAGGCCGGGTTTAGGATTCTGAACGGTAAGATGAACATGGAGCAGATGGTCAGGCAGTCTGGAGGCAGCAGAGTTGGGCTGCTAACAGAAATGGAGGAAGAAAGCAGTCCTGCACTACTACATACGTAGAGTGGAAGTAGAGCATTAGCATGAGGGCCTATGCACTTAAACACTCAGGGTCTGATTTACAAACTGTACTTTTTCTAGTACTACAAAATGTACTAAAAAAATTAAGTTTTATCTAAACCTATGTGTGCAGAGTTCTCCATCCCAACTGTGGAATCTCGACACACCTAAGTGTAGGTTTCAGTAGTAAATGTGGGAGGGACACTGAGGGTGGGTGGGAAAAGGGGCGGACTTACTCCTAAAGGGGATTGAGTTTGGGAGGAGTAAAAGGGAATTAGGAAGGGTCCAGGAGGGTTTAGGGAGGGACGTCACCCACCCACGCACGAGTAATCCAATTGCTTTACTCTGGGGGAGGATACATGTAACTTTGGGGCATATTATCAAGAACGGCGTTAAAATTATCGCCGGTTTAGCGGTAGAAAACTGCCGCTAAAGCGGCGATAATGGGCTTGATAATATGCCCTTGAGAATTCCAATAGAAGTCCATGTTCTGGTGTGAACATGGGCTTCTATTGGAATTCTCCAGGGCATATTATCAAGCCCATTATCGCCGCTTTAGCGGCAGTTTTCTGCCGCTAAACTGGCGATAATTTTAACGCCGTTCTTGATAATATGCCCCATGGACTTCTATTGGAATTCTCAAGGGCATATTATCAAGCCCATTATCGCCGCTTTAGCGGCAGTTTTCTGCAGCTAAACCGGAGATAATTTTTAACGCCGTTCTTGATAATATGCCCCTTACACTTTTGTAGTAAGTTTACACTCGGAGTTTGTGAATACCAAAAGAGGCCTCAAAGCACTTTCTCGAGTGTTCAGGAGCGTTATTTCTACTTTTGTAGTGCAGGGAAGGAGAACAGTAATACCCAGATCTGGTAGTAGTGAATTTGAATTTTAGTGTTCCGTTTCACACCTGGAGAGTGTGCTAGACTTTGTTCAGTGTCATATATGCACTGCTTTCAATTGAGGTTATAAGCAGTCATGGCTGATAAATGAAATTAGCTTTCGGTCTATACAGAGAAGAAGCCTGGATGGCTGTGATCCATGCTAACAAGAAGTGCAGGTTAGGAGGCAAGTCAAGATCATGTAAGACGTCAGGATGGCCATTTTGAGTTCAGGCCGCCTTGATGTATTAACAGAAAGAAGGAGTTAGGTGGCCATTTTAAGTTAAGTCTTGCACTTGAATCCTGACAAAAGCATTAAAGATGGCTGCTCCAGTGAAAAATACCGAAATTAAATTACTTTCTATTTACAATGCATTTATGAGATAAAGAATTACATGTGTAATTATTTAGTGTACTCTTTAGTTGTGAAAAAGTAATTCATGTCTTGCAATGGAACCACTTCTTAAAAGCTGGAATGATACACCAAGGAACTAATGGCATGGTGTTATAAAAGAAACTCACTCAGGATAGCGCATAGAAGTCTAACAAGCATTAAATGTAAAATAGCCCAATAAAATAAGTTTGGCAGTTGCCTAAAATATGGACCAGAACTTCACACTTGATCTTTTGGAGCATGTAATGCTAAAATCCATACATCGTGGTGCTACATTTCTGCACTTTTTCTCAATGCAAGTGGATGGAAGCGAGAACACTATATAATCAAAGTCTACAGATGGGCACTAATGAGCACATCAGACTATTCTTATGGAAAGATGTGGTGAAAAAGATATGTTTATCATCAACAAGCGCTGACTCTACCTGTTTTTCAAATACTTGCCAAAATGTGCCAACTTCAGAACGAGGCTCCACTTACTAGAATGGTTCGG
This sequence comes from Calotriton arnoldi, assembly GCA_963921515.1. NCBI lineage: Eukaryota > Metazoa > Chordata > Amphibia > Caudata > Salamandridae > Calotriton > Calotriton arnoldi. Next base: position 1,460,457 of record CAWUFW010004803.1, read on the forward strand.
CAGAAATGTGTAGTTTACACAGGGGCGGTGCGTCCATTGGGGCGTTGGGGCGTAGCCCCCCCGCCCGCAGCTCCCTCGGCGTCTTTGAACCTAAGTAAACAATCAGTTTACTTAAGTTCAAAGAGCCGAGGGAGAACTGACAATCATGTCAGTCAGCATGACGTCGGACCGCCCACCCCTTCAGAGTCTGAAGGGGTGGGCGGTCCTGCGTCATGTTGACTGACATGATTGTCAGAGGGACCAGGGCAGCAGGCAGCACAAGTGCGCATGAGTGGGCAAGGGCACCGAATTTTCGCGCCGTGCCCAGTCATGCGCACTTGTGTGTGCACTGGCTTACGCATGCCCATTAGGAGAGCGAGGGCTGAGCAAAGGCTCAAACCTCGGTCTCCTAATGGGCAGGCGGGCGAGAGGTAACCGTGCCCTAAGTCAATCCTGGCGCTGCCAGCAGCGCCAGGATTGGCTGAGAGGGGCTGTAGGCAGGGCCAAACGGAGTCGGAGTCGGACCCGAGGCGGCGCGGACGGCGGACCTCCTCAGAGTCAGGTAGGAATTTCTTCTTTCTTTTAAAAATCCCCCGGGGCCCCCGGCACAACCTCCCCCCCCCCCGCAAGCCCCCCATTCTGTTTGCAGTTCCCTGCCGGGAGGGAGAGGGCAAACAGTGTCTCCAAGGCAGCGGCAGGAGCACGCTGTATTAGTGCACACACAGCACGCGTCTGTGCCTTTACTATAACTAGCGGAGGGGAGTTCAGCAGGGGACTGGAGCTCCATGGTTGACGCTCGTCGCTAATTGGTGTCGGACTCCTGAAATTCGTATCTGCCCTCCAAAGAAAAGCTGTGCAAATAGATTAAACTCATTGCAGAGAAACCATACTCACTGGATAAATAGTATGTTGTCATGTTCAACAAAAGGAGTGAGGCTGGCCCATTGAACTAGCACGCGCTAAAAAGATCCAGAAGATAAAATGTTGGTAATGAACCAAAAAAATCACTATATGCAGAAAGACACTGTCTAGAAGTACTGTAACTCATACCTTCTAATAACGGGATGATGCAAATCAACGAATTATTCAAAATCCTCTTTTGACTGTGTTCAGAACTGACACCATTCACAGCGTTATGTCTCTGTGAAAATAACCAACATAAGCCAAATCACCTAGTTATGCAATGCTATGATTAATCCTGTATCCTCTCAGAACGTCCGTGCAACTGTAACACCAACATACCGCTTACCGCTTTATTCACAGGAAACCGCGTCCCTGCAACAAAAATTACCGTCATCAAAATTAATCTCCTTGCGTGGCTGACAATGTATACAAGACAGT